>JAJAQA010000003.1:6360000-7705000 GCA_021464565.1 Rutilus rutilus
ATCCAACTGAAACTGGACTAGACTTTAGTGAGGAGGAAGGTGGCATGGAGGTAGATGCAGACATACAGGAGGGTTTCGTGGTTGGCAGCTGTGATAGGCCGATTCAGACATCTGATTCAGAACATTCCGATAATGAACTGTCTGAGACATTTTCACTCTCTGACAGCATTTCCAACTGGGCCATACACTTTGGAATTTCTTTGGTTGCTTTGACAGCACTATTGTGCATTCTTCGCGTTTGCCATCCTGATCTTCCAAAGGATGCTAGAACCCTCCTTAGGACTAAGACAAAGTACTCTATCATAGAAAGAGCTGGGGGACAGTACCACTATTTTGGTATTCTGACATCACTTCGAAGTACTCTGTCTAAACACATACACACACTTGCAGACAATTTATGTTTGAAGTTACAAATTAACATCGATGGACTTCCTTTGTTCAAGAGCTCTAGTCTGCAACTGTGGCCCATTCTTGGACTGCTACTGAGTGTTCCTATGAAAGAACCAGTAGTGATCGGTTTATTCTGTGGATCAAAGAAACCAAGCTCAGCAAAAGAGTTTCTTGAAGATTTTGTAACTGAGTTACAACTTCTTGAAAAAGGCTTTGACCTAGAGGGTAAGACATTGAAGCTTGAGCTGGATACAGTCATTTGTGACACACCAGCCAGGTCCTTTGTTAAAAACACAAAGAACCATAATGGCTACCATGGTTGTGACAAATGTTCTCAGCCTGGTAAATACATTAACAGACGCATGACATACCCATGTACAGACTATGCTCTAAGGACAGATGATACATTTGACAGCATGATTGATGAGGTTCATCATCATGAGGGGCCACATCCATTTAATGGCAGTAGTGTTGGCATGGTTTCACAATTCCCTCTAGATTATATGCATTTGGTTTGTTTAGGTGTGGTTAGGCGTTTGTTGAACATTTGGCTCAGGGGTCCTCTGAATTTCAGAGTACCTGCAAACATAATTGAGAAAATGTCCGCTAAACTGGTAGAAATGCGTCCCTATATTCCTGTGGAGTTTGCTCGAAAGCCCAGATCACTGAGGGAATTAGATCGCTGGAAGGCCACTGAATTGAGGCAGTTTCTGCTGTACACAGGACCTGTAGTATTAAGTACCTTTCTGGACCGAAATATGTATAACAATTTCATGCTACTCTTCTCTGGTATTGCTATTTTAGTAAGTCCTAGACTATCCTGCCATACACAGTATGCTCGCACCTTGCTTAGATCTTTTGTTTCACACTTTGGGGAAATATATGGCAAAGATCAACTTGTGTATAATGTACATGCTTTGGTCCATCTAGCAGATGAAGTACAACGACATGGTTGTCTTGACTCATTTTCTGCATTCCCCTATGAAAGTTACCTACACAAGATAAAAAGGCTTGTCAGAAAACCAGACTTTCCCCTTGCCCAAATTATTCGTCGATTGTCTGAGATGAGAATTACTGACACTCCTTTAAATGGTGCCTCTTTTAAAAAACAGCACTTTGTTGGGCCACTTGTAGATGGATTGTCAGTGAAAGCACAGTATGGTGAGATGGCCTGTGACAAGTGGACTGTTAAAGTTTCAACCGGGAATAATGTCTTTGTCATTGGAAATGAGATTTGCATGATACATAACATTGTGGAATGCAGTGATGGAGTCTACGTAGTGTACAAAGAGTTTTCAGAGAAGTCTTTGTTCTTCACTTACCCATTCAATTCTGACTATCTGAATATCCATACAATTTCAGAAACTTTGGATATACTCAAGTGTGTTAAAGCTTCAGAGCTTGTCCAAAAATGTGTTGTTTTACCTCATAGGGATGGTTTTGTGGCCATACCCTTATTTCATACATTTTAGGAATATCTCCACAGGTCAAAGTTTTAGTTCACCCAAAAATTACAAATATTTTACAAATATTTTAAGATCATTTACTCACTCTCATTTTTTTTTTCATTATTGGGTGAACTAAAACTTTTAAGGTTAAAGAGGCTTATCAGTTTTTCTTTTTTTATATAATTACCAGTTAAAAGGTAAAGGCATTTACTGGGGAGAATGATAGTTTTAGTTTTAGCTCTTGTGTTCTAATATTAGCTGTAAGAATTGATGCGGTTGCACATTAGTTTTGATGACAGGTGTTAATGTAGAATTAGGACCAGATGCAATGACAAAAAAATGACATTACCATGCATCATCACAAACACTGCACTCTGAAGCTGGATAACAATTAACTGTAAGTACTTTACTTAACTGTAAGTTGCTTGTTCAATGTGTTCAAAGTCATGTTTGTTTATATAGCAATTTATACAATACATATTGTTTCAAAGCAACTTCACAGTAAGTTGACAGTTCATTGTTGATCCAATTGAGTTCAATAAGGCCACATTTACACTGCATGTCTTGATGCCCAATTCCGATTTGTTGACCATATCTGAATTTCTTTAATTTTTTGGACCAGCTTCTTTAATTTGAAAGTGACCATGCACTTGGTGAAATAACCCAAGGTAGATGTACTGACCTGTTATTGAAACAGGAAGTTAAATTTATCTGGTGCTGTTTGTTATTTCCTTCTCGTTAAAGGATGTTTCACTTAATTGAGTTCCTGCTAAACAAAACCGTAGCAGTGGTGCCACAAAATTGGTACAATGATGGAGTTATCTATTGGCCAAGCTACAAAAGTGATGAGAGAGTGAACAGGGCAGCGAAAAATTCTGAAGAACCTGGACCTGACTGGAAAAAATATGATGCCAGAGTTATTAAATCATGTGGTATGCTATTTTCCTTTTAAATAATCTAAATGTAAGCAAATATCAAAGTATTTTGCCAATATTTTATATGGGAAGAAAATCCTTTTAATTATATTGTCTCATATTGTTCTGTTGTCTATAGTTCTGTTCTTTTTTACTCTATTAATTTGAAGGTCTACTGAAGTTTAACATGTAGGCTATTTAATTTTCAGATGACTACTTTGTGGCGCGACAACTATTGAAGAAAGCACTAAATTGCAACACATCGGATCTACAGTCTGAAGAGGAAGAGGAGGACATTCGGCCAAAAAGAAGGACAAAGCCGATGTTAGTATACGTATATTGTCTTTTTATTTTACATTAACTTTTTGGCCTCTATATTTTCTCAAAAACATTATTTAGTGTTATGATATGATGAACCCGACAACCACCACACGTAAAGCCAGCTGAAATAGAGTTAAATGGACAGTATGTTTTCTGGTTTCTCAGAGAAACCATTCTCAACCAATTACATTGATTTACAACTTAAGTTCTTAGGCCAGTGAAAATGTTTATGTAATTACATTTACATTTGGCAGACGTTTTTATCCAAAGCAACTTACATTGCATTTCAAGGTACACATTTGCATTCCCATCAGTTCTGGCTTTCCCTGGGAATCAAACCCATGACCTTAGCATTGCAAGCACCAACACTCTACTGTTTGAGCTACAGGAAGGCTTTACATTTATTATTATTATTAATAAGAATAATTAATAAGATGTTTGTTTTTTTCCACCCTAATTTATAGTCATTTCTTGGGAGACTCTGATGAGAGCGAAGAGGAAGTTGCTCATAAAAAGAGAGGCAAACTTTTAGCACCACCACCTTTTATCCCAAGTAGCGGCACAGCTGCTCCACCTCCACCTATTTCTCCACCTCCACCTATTTCACCGCCTCCACCCATTTCACCTCCTCACTGTTCTGAAAGACCAGCAGAAGAGCAAACCCCTTCTGCAAGCAGGGTCTACAGACCTACCTGGCGGGGGGGAAGATGTGGATCAGACAATATTGCCTGCTCTGGTGAGCAATACGTCATTGGATACAAGACTCAAATAGTTCATTTTGTCAGCTTTTTTTATGTTTATGCATACTTAGTTGTTTTTTTGATGCATTTATGTCAAATTTACTATTTAACTTTTATCATATTTAGTCAACCTTATCCTGTTTTTGTTTAGTTCTTTTTTTTAGTCAACTAAACTTATGGGCATTAATCTAGTTTTATTCAATGAAAACTTTTTCTGTATAATGGTTAAAATTAGAATAACTTAATCAATCATTTAGGTGAGCTTCTTTTTGTGTTCTCTGATCAATGTTTATATGTGATTAAAATCCTAAATTAAATTCTTTAAGGAGTCTGTTAAAAAAAAAATTATATATATATATATATCATCTGTTCAGTGAACTGTGCCTTAATGATTTGACAGAATTAAATTTATTTATATATTACAAACTTTTTTCTTTCTTTTTTACAGCTGCAGAAGTCCACATATTAAGCCTGCTGGAACTAATAAAGCATCAACAAGAGCAACTTATAACTAAAGTAAATTACTTGACGAGCAAGTTGAATCCAGCAGGCCAAGACATGGAAATGCCTGAAAACCCAGTTGTGTTTCCATTAACATCCATGACAGAGGTTGAGAATTTTGAGGAATGGCTCAAAAATCCTGCAAATAATCAACCGAAGTTTAGTGTGGTGAGTCTTTTTTCCCAATCTCATTAAGATAAGTTTACATTACATAGTGTTTTACTGTTAAAGTATGTTGATATTTCCTAATTTTGTTCAGAGTCGATTCTTTCTTTTGGGAGAAAATAACTTTATTTATCATACATTTACAACTTTGTAGAATGTTTACATTTCACAAACAGCTATGTATTTTACACATTGCATGAAAGGGAATATTTAAAAGCCATAATAGGAGCACTTTAAAATGACCTTGGGATGTGAATGACCTTGGGATTTTGTTATAGTTAATTATTTTGAATGTTTAGCAAAATATTTTTATCAGCCATTTTATAAATGTTTTGAATGGTCTTCCAGCCAATCAGAAAGTCTTATTCTTATGCCTATAATAAATGACAGATTTTTGTTACATTTTAGATTTCCTCCCTGGCAACTATTGGGGGCCATGACACAAAACGTGTCACATGGAACATCCTTTCCCACATGTTCCATGACGATGTTGGGAGGAGGATCAACTGGAAGGGCATGAATGGGAAAAAATCATTCAACCAGATGGAGTCAAAGAAGTTACTCCTGTGTAAGTAAATGTATAAAGTATTGTCTGGCTAAAAAAGGTCAAACTTATCCCTTGAAGGTACACTGTCACGTTTTTGTTTCAAATTTAAAAAATGAATTAATCTCCTCTCCACCAGTAAGCTGGTGTGTGGTGGGCGTTCTGGCGCAATATGGCTGCCGTCGCATCATCCAAGTGGATGCTGCACATTGGTGGTGGTTGAGGAGTTTCCCCCCTTCCATATGTGAAAGCACTTTGAGTACATAGAAAAGCGCTATATAAATGTAACACATTATTATTATTATTATTACTATTACTACAATACACCTATAATAAAAGTTTATATTCTGACTATTTTAGACAGCGCAGGATGCCAACCGTTGTGAAGTATCGTAATGTTCTACCGCAAAAGATCCATACGGTTCATTAACCGCTACTGCACCATAAGTTACAGTGTACCTAAAAATGTCAGATTGTACACTTTTGTTTTAAAGCAACACCAAGGAACTTTTCCTCTGCGGTCGCCCTACAGGTTGGAAGCGGAATTGTCCATTACCGCTGTCGTAAATAATTTAGCCCACCGTATCCTACCGTCGCACGCATGCAGATTGTCACATGGTATGATGGAATGCTGTTTATCCAGCACCGGCTTTGGAATGAACGATGTCCACAGACAAGGTAGAGTATGATGGAATGATTTTATGAAAGTATGATGTATTGCGACATCAGAAACGAAGAAAAACAAAATAATGACTATTGTAACGCTTGACGTAAAGCAAGTCAAATTTGTAGTTTTCTTTTGTCCTATTAGAACTACAGAAACGCAACCCGGCTTGGCAATCTTGCACAGCGTGGTTATGATTTTGGAAATATTATTTTAAGTTAAAAAAATGGATTATGTCTATCCTCTAAAAAACAACAACCAGCTTCAATGTGATTTCATGACATTTAATGAAATGCTTGTGTATTACAGGTGCTGTGAGAAAGAGCCATGTCTCCCGTGCCGCCACCAATGACGAAATTACTAAACATGTAATCCGGTGGTTCAACTTGGCATCAGATAGGGGAAGCTCAAGGAGCCGTCCCTCCTGTCAGGAAAACCGTGACCCAACAGTAGTGACCCAACAGTAGTGACCCAAACAGTAGTGACCCAAACAGTAGTGACCCAACAGTAGTGACCCAAACAGTAGTGACCCAACAGTAGTGACCCAAACAGTAGTGTAATCTTTTAACTAAATAAAATTATGTTCTTGGTACAATTCATGGTTGATTTTTTTTTTCTCTAATGTCTATTCAATGTATACACGAATAAAAAAAATAGTAAATACATTTATAGTCTGTAATAGCCTATTTTTATTGTTACTGGCTAAAATGATTAATGTTTAATGGTTTCATGTTTTATTCATATTAATAAAGGCAGATACATTAATAACTATTCAAGCTTTTATAGAGCAATCCAGTCTATCTAATGTTTGTCCACCATTAGATTTTAAATATCTGTAGCTATAGTTTTGGCCAGATAATTGGGATGTGAAAGGTTTCCTGACCGAAATAAACGGGTCCAGATCGGATCCGTGGCGAATACGCTGCTTCATAAACGGGTCCAGATCGGATCCGCGGCGGATACGCTGCTTTATCAGCGGATACGGTTAGGGTCTGCCGCGGATCTGGTCTGGATCCGCAATCCTTATCTGTTCCGGATCCGTTGCGCTGTGCAAGTGGACTCCATTCCGGACCCGTTTTGCGGATCCGTTCCGGAGCTTGTGGTACCTCCGCGGCGGATCCGGTCTGGAGTCAGTTTGCTATCTGCTATTAAATCAGCCGATCACCTTGGGGAATTAATTTGCTTGTGACAAAGACATCAAAATGCATCGCATTATTGTTCTGTGTATGTTCACAGAACATAATAAATGAACAGATAAATAATTTATGTTCACAAAAACATAATAAATAAACAAAAATTTTTTTTTAAATAAACTGTAACGTTACCATGTGTAGGCTACAGTTTTGCAAAACTGCGCACAGTTAACGTTAACCAATCTGTCCACATGGATGTAAATTGACAATCTGTAGCAACAGTTTAAAATCAGTCCCTACGTCACAGTTTATTTATTATTAATAAACTATTTATTATTAATTAATAATATGTCTATGCGGGGGGGGGGGGGACAGTATGGGATGGGGATGGGGATGGGGATGGGGATGGGGGGGGGGGGGGTCGCTTGTTTTGGGCTTGTTTTTACTGGCCTGGTTGCTTATTTGTCTCGCGAGATCTGGCAACACTGTTTTCTATCATCTACTGTTGTCATTTGAAGAGTATCTGTAGTCATGTCTGGAAGAGGAAAAGGCGGTAAAGGACTCGGGAAAGGAGGCGCTAAGCGTCACCGAAAGGTTCTTCGCGATAATATCCAGGGAATCACTAAACCCGCTATTCGTCGTCTTGCTCGACGTGGCGGCGTCAAGCGTATTTCTGGCCTGATCTATGAAGAGACTCGCGGTGTGTTGAAGGTGTTTCTGGAGAACGTCATTCGTGATGCTGTGACTTACACTGAACACGCCAAGAGAAAGACCGTCACCGCCATGGATGTTGTGTACGCGCTGAAGCGACAGGGACGCACTCTGTACGGGTTCGGGGGTTAAGAGATCCACGAAGAAGAAAAACCCAACGGCTCTTTTAAGAGCCACCCACATTTACACACAAAGAATGAGTTTCTACTAGATGCTGAAATTGTATATATTTTTGTGATAAAGTAAATTCATGATTGTGATTGCCTTAAATGTTTTCTTGAGCAAGTAAAAATAATTAACTTAATATTTTTACTGTTACTCAAACGATTGTGCTCTGCAGTTAAATAAACTTTGTTTTAAAAGAGTTGTGGGCGTTCGTGTTCATTGTGCAATAATTTGTAATGTAGTTCACTAACGCTTGTTCTTACATTTGTATGCATGTCTATAAAAGTAAAGTATATTATTTACTGTAGTGGACATTATATTTTAGTGTATATCTCTGACACAACACATAAGTCCTATAAAGAGCACATTCAGGGCTTTCCAGAGATACCAAATGTTTGGAGGATATTTCACCATGACAACAACTTCTGCTTGGTCATTAAACGTGACTTACATTAATTTAAGGATCGAATTTAGCACTCTTATGTAAATATAATATTTTGTATTATTTAAATCAGACTCGTTTTCAAATTGTCATAAATCAACATCTCGGGAAAATATATGGGGTTTTGTGAATAGGGAAGGAAATTAGGCTATATATCAATATTCCTATGAAATATTATGTTGACAAATTAATAAACAATGCAATGACATGGAAAAATACCTAATTAAAAAAAAAATTCTGGATCTCAATATGCATATCTTTCAAAGATTTCACAGTATTATGAAATTATAGTGAATTCATGGAGTTTACATCGAGTACTAATACATTGTGCTGTTTCTGCTTCTAAATAAACGTTAAAATAATATAGAATCCTCAGCATATCTCGTTAAAAAAATGGAAATTATTCACAATATTTCACTTATTCATTAGGAAAAAATGCGGGAAAATGAAACAAAGGAATGGAGTCGATGTGGAGGATGGCATTTCTAGATGGGCGTGATTAATATTTTAAAGCTTCTGATTGGCCCGCCTACAAGTCAGTGAATGTGTTATGTGGCCAATGAGGTCACTCTATGGGTTAAAGACTCACAATCACAGGGCCTCGTTCTTCCCTTTTGAAATTAGCATAGAGCAGTGAATAAAAGCCCGCCTGTAGTATCACAGCTTTAGTGGTCTTTGAGTTTCTCTGACTGAATCATCATGCCTGAACCAGCGAAGTCCGCACCCAAGAAGGGCTCGAAGAAGGCCGTCACTAAAACCGCCGGCAAGGGCGGAAAGAAGCGCAGAAAGTCCAGGAAGGAGAGCTACGCGATCTACGTGTACAAAGTCCTGAAGCAGGTTCATCCCGACACCGGGATCTCCTCCAAGGCGATGGGAATCATGAACTCTTTCGTCAACGACATCTTCGAGCGCATCGCCGGTGAAGCGTCTCGTCTCGCTCACTACAACAAGCGCTCCACCATCACATCGAGAGAGATCCAGACCGCCGTGCGTCTGCTGCTGCCCGGAGAGCTGGCCAAACACGCCGTGTCTGAGGGCACAAAGGCTGTGACCAAATACACCAGCTCAAAGTAGAGGAGTCCGCTCAACACACAACACAAAGGCTCTTTTAAGAGCCACACATATTGTCTGCAGAAGAGCTTTGATCGTACACTGTTTTCTGATACCAAAGTAAAAGCTATTATCCGTCCTTCTGTGTTTATGCTGTTAAGCATCAGGTTTAGCAGATGAACAAGTTACAAACCTTTCTTTAAAATGAAATGTCTTCACTCTAACAGCATGGCTTTGATCTTCAGCTAATGTAATTAAGTTCAGAACACTTAAAACATTTAGCTTTGAATATTATATCAGCTTTGTGTTACAGTAGCAGAAACTCTTCTGAGAAATACTCTCAACACTATTGTTGATCCTGTAGAGGAAAATGATGATGAAGACGATGTGAAACTTGTGCTCCAGTAGTGCTGGGATTTACAGACATGATCATGTCAACGTTCACATCTTCCTCCACCAAACGCAAACCACAGATCAGATTTCCACTGTGAGTAAAATTTATGAGTTTAATAATGAAACCATTATGACACTTTATTCATTCTTTTTTTCTTTGTGGTCTACCCTTTTTTAATGAAATTGCTTGTTCTATGTGTCGTGTGAATGACTATGTACAGTTTCTATTTATTCCTGCAGCCTCTTGGTCAGGTCATGGTTGTAAATGAGAAGTGGTTCTCAAACAGTTTACCTGGATAAATAAAGGATAAAAAAAAAAAATAATAATAATAAAAAAAATTGAATCACTATATAATTTTACCCAATGCTTCTCTTTTAGTCTCTTAAGCCAAAAAAAAAATCATTCAATTATTTACCAAAGTAATTTGATTATAGTCTTGATCAGAGGCAAGTATTGCTGGTTCAACTCTTTCTGAGTATTTGAGTCTGTTATAAACTGCTGTCAAATACATTTATTTAGTTTGTCCCCGAGTGTCTTTAAAGGGAAACTGTCAACAAAGAATTTGAGTGATGAAATGCTTTCAAGTTATGTAATTACAGACACTAAACATATAAAGATATTATTAAATTATGACTGAAACATTAAGACATTGTTTTTGAAATAGATGATGGTTTACAAATGTGAAAAACCAAGAAAAACACCTCTAATAAACACTTTATTTCAACAGAATTAATTTATACAGAATAAAACTGTTATGTATCATTAATAATACTCAAACAAGCGAACTAGAACAAGCAACAGTATCATTGTCAAGCTTTCACTACTGAAGAACAGACTAACAACATGAGGTTATGACGAATATAAAGCTTATAAGAACGAACTACAATATTTTCAAACCATGTTAAAGGACAAATAAATGCTGACAGAACAATCAAACGTGGACAGAATTAACTCTTTAACATCAGATTGAAGTTTCTTCCTCTGTTACGGCGTACTGACTTTGGTCTTCAGCAGATGAAACTGAAATACACACAAAAATTGATTGCTTCAGTGAGGAGAGAGAGAGAGAGAGAGAGAGAGAGAGAGAGAGAGAGAGAGAGAGAGAGAGAGAGAGAGAGAGAGAGAGAGAGAGAGAGAAGTTTTACCTCTTGCTCTGTAACATTTGTAAAGCAGCACGACTGTCGCTAGCAGATACGGAGAAGCAGCCACAAGAGAACTGAGGATTTTGAGGACAGAAATCTGACCTGAATCTGACACTGAAAAACAGAAACACAAGAACATTATTGAGCAACATTACAGAGCCCGAGAATGATGTGATTGCAGACTGAGTTAAAGACCGGTCAGCCAGCGCCATCTAGAGTTTCATGACAGAACTTTGTATTTGTCAATAACTGATTGTGCTCAAGCAGAAATAAGAGACAGAGACTCATATATATGAATAGTGTGGCGTATCTCATCAGATGCTCATTAAAATAACCTCCGACTGAGATCCAGCTGTGGAGTGACTGTCCTCTCTCTGTTGTAAGGATGGACTTTTACTAAGACTGAATTCAAGAATTCTAACCTGCAATAAAACTCACTAATCTGAAGAAGAGATCTACGGGACAGAGAGCACAACACAACTTCTTCAATCTCGTCTCTTCCCCCCATGCTGAGTTCCTGACCCCTCACACTATCTTCTCCCCTCCAGGTCTCATTCAGTCATGCAAAACACACACACCTACTGTCTCCAGCTGTTTTATGAGAGGTCAAAATAAATACTTCTGGTGCGAATGGTAAAGAAGTTTAATTCCCGCAGAACAGTCAGAAAAAAAGAAAACAATGCCTGTTAAAAAATCAAAAAAATCAAAGTGTTTATTGTCATATGCACAGACAGAAAGCATGTTTCCCTGTACAATGAAATTCTTACTTTGCCGTCCACATTAAATGTCATAAAATAAATACAATAAATACAATGTCATACAAAAATAAAAATAGCACAAAGAAGAATTTCTTAATAATGAATTTCTTAATAAAAGCAATAAAAGTGAGATAATAACAATTAAATAGAGCAATAAAATTAAACAGTTATGTCCATGGTTGCAAACTCCTATCGACTGTTTAGGAGTCTAATGGCAGAAGGAAAAAAAGAGTTCTTCAGTCTTGAAGTCCTGCATTTCACACTTCTATACCTCCGTCCTGAGGGTAGAAGAGTGAACAGTCCGTGCTGGGGGTGGGAGGGGTCTTTGAGGATGGAAGCAGCTCTCCTGGTGACCCTGCGGTGGTATATGCTCTCTAGAGAGGGCAATGGAGTCCTGGTAATCTTCTGTGCAGTCTTCACCACTCTCTGCAGGCGTTTACGGTCCATGACAGTAGTGCTGCCGTACCACGCAGTAATGCAATTAGTCAGGACACTCTCGATAACGCAACTGTAGAAGTTGTTGAGGATATTAGACGACATGCCAAACCTCCTCAGCCTCCTCAGAAAATACAGCCGCTGTTGGGCCTTCTTAACCAGCTGCGTGACGTGTGGTTTCCAAGTGAGGTCCTCACTAATGTGGACACCCAAGTATTTAAAATTGCTCACCCTCTCCACTTCAAGCTCCCGGATGTACAGTGGCTGATGCATACTCCTCTCCTTTCTCATGTCCACTATCATTTCCTTCGTCTTCTCCGTGTTGAGGATGAGATTATTGTCGCCACACCATGACACCAGACTGGCCACCTCCCTCCTGTAAGCTGCCTCATCGCCGCCAGCAATACGTCCTATCACTGCGGTGTCGTCCGCAAACTTCAGGATGATGTTATCCTTGTGGGAGGCGACACAGTCGTAGGTGAACAGGGTGTAGAGAATGGGGCTAAGTACACAACCCTGTGGAGTGCCAATGTTTGTTATAATTCTGGCTGAAGTCCTATTACCGATCCTGACCGACTGAGGCCTGCCAGTCAGGAAATCTAGGAGCCAGTCACAGAGTGTGGGGTGCAGACCAAGTGTGGACAGTTTGTGAGTGAGTTTATGGGGAATGACCGTGTTGAAGGCGGAGCTGTAGTCGATGAAGAGTATCCTTAGGTATGAATCCTTATTTTCCAGATGAGAGAGGGAATAGTGGATGGCAGCAGCAATGGCATCAGAAGTGGACCTATTGGGCCGGTAGGCATACTGCAGGGGGTCAAGAGTGTCTGGTATGCTGTTCTGAATGTGGGCCAGCACCACTCTCTCGAAACACTTCATAATGATCGGAGTGAGTGCCACTGGCCTATAATCATTCAGGCAGGTGGGTGTGCTCTTTTTAGACAGGGGGACAATTATCGTGGTCTTAAAGCACGAAGGAACAGTGCACTGGCTGAGGGAAAGGTTGAAGATGGAGGTGAGAACATCAACTAGCTCATTGGCACATGTTCTGAGGGCCCGCCCAGGGATGTTGTCTGGTCCTGCTGCTTTGCGGGGGTTGATCTTCCTCAGAGCTTTGTGTACCTGGGTTGTTGAGACGGATGGTGGGGGGGAGGCAGATTGGGTGGTCCATGTGTACGTGGGCCCTCTTTCTGCAGTGTGGCTGGGGGCCTCAAAGCGGGTGTAAAATGTATTGAGGTCATCCGGCAGGCTGTCTGTTAAGATGATGTTGTTGGTGGTAGTCCTACAGTCTGTGATGTGCTGCAAGCCTTGCCACATCCGCCCTGAGTCAGCAGTGGAATAGAAGCTGTCCAGCTTTTCTCTGTACTGCCTCTTAGCCGCTATGATGGTTTTCCTCAGTCCATACTTCGCAGCTTTGTACTCGGTCTCATTGCCTGATCTAAATGCAAGAGAGCGAGCACGCAGCATGTGACGTACCTCAGTGTTTATCCAGGGCTTCTGGTTTGGAAACTTCCTAATTTTTATGGTGGGCACGATGTTCTCGACACAAGTGCTGATGTACCCAGTCACATACTCAGCATAATCCTGTACACTGATGGAAGAGTCCTCCAGGGTGGCTGCAGCCTCAAACACATCCCAGTCTGTCAGGGCAAAACAGTCCTGCAAGGTGCTCACAGTCTCTGGGGTCCAGAGTTTAACCTGTTTGATGACCGGGTGTGCTTGTTTCAATCTTTGTCTGTAAGCAGGGTACAGGAACAAAGAGATGTGATCTGAATGTCCGAAGTGGGGGCGGGGTGCAGCTAATGTATGCACCTGTATGCACCACGTATATTACTGTAAACATGATCGAGAGTGTTCTTATCACGAGTGGGAATGTCCACATGCTGGTGGTATTTGGGGAATACAGTCCGTAAGCTGCACTGGTTAAAGTCACCAGCAACAATAAAAACAGCGTCAGGATGAGCCGTTTCTGATGCGCTGATGACATCATGAAGTTTGCTGAGTGCTACCGTGGGATTAGCTCGCGGGGGGATGTAAACAGCGGCCAAAAGCACAGCAGTAAATTCCCTCGGTAGATAATAAGGACGGCACTTCAGCAGTAAAAACTCCACATCTGGGGAACAGTATTCATCAGCTGTCCGTATATCACCACACCACGAGTTGTTGACAAATACACACACACCTCCCCCTTTAACCTTACCGGACGCTGCAGTTCGGTCCCCTCGGTGAACAGAGTGAGTCTGTAGTTTAATGGCGTCCTCTGGGACTTTGTCTGAGAGCCAGGTCTCGGTGAAAATCAGGGCGCAGCACTCTCTGATTTCCCGTTGAGTTGTAATCCTGGCTCGTAGCTCGTCCAGTTTGTTTTCCAGGGACCGCACATTCGCTAGCAGGAGGCTAGGTAGCGGTGGTCGGCTAGCGCAAGCTTTTAGTCTAGCATGGAGCCCTCCCCTCTTGCCTCGCTTGCGTCGCCGTCTCCGCAGCGATCTCCTGGGGTCAGCCAACTCACTCGAGCCCGGTGCTTCGTAGCCCCCGGGATGGTTTCGGTGGTGGTTTCGGTGGTAACTCTGGGAGCGAACAATAAGTTGTAACTCCGGCGGAATAAAACTAGTAAAAACAGTGTGTCGTGAGTTAGCGATGTCCAATAATGCCTGTCGGTTGTATGTTAGCAGTGCATGACATTTGTGCACTGCAAAAAAAACAAGAAACACACAAAAACAAAGAAAAATCCGACATTTAAGTGCGAAGCAAGCAAACACGTCTGCCTCGATGGGCGCCATACTGCAAATGCTTTAGCAACCGTTCTTCTGGTGTGGGAGATGCCCCAATAAAGATAATAGATAACCATTTGTGTTTATCCCCCAAACACTGGCGTGACCACTTTGGGCACGAGAAAGGGTCCAGCAAAAGCTGAATAAATATTTGGGTGATAGATGTTTATTGTTCTTTTGTTCCACTTGGGTATTTAAAGGGAATTGGCAAACCACTCAAGGAAGCATCTGTGAACAGAACTTCCCACACTGTTGCTGTGTGTCTCTATTGCCAGGTATGCTGACTCTTTGAAACTATTTTTGATATTGCATTTTAAATGTTGTCTCTATTATATGCTGATCAGTTGTGTATTATGTATTCTGTTTAATTCTTTTTATTTCTTTTTATTTGATGCTTAATTCTGCCTGGCAAAAATAAATGTTAACCTTGATTTATTCTGCATTCTTCTGAAATCATTCTTTCCAGTAGATTAAAAGTGTAGTCTGGTGTTTCCGCAAATCTTTGTCCAGGATAGATCAAACTGAAGGCACTTTGAATGGATCATGGGGCACATCTTAGGAAGACCTTCTGATTTCTGACTATTCCCTGACTTAACATGTTGTACGCTGCAACTATTATAACAAAGTGACACTAGGTCCGTAATGAACGAATATTTGAAATTATGAGATGCCCAGAATATTCTTTCATCTAAATTAAATCACAACTAATCCGAGGATCAGCTGTTAAGATAGAAAATTTGAAAAAACAAAGAGTCACTTCAATTTGGAGTCAGAATTAAAATTGGAAATTAACTGTTTAATAAATTAAAGTGATTTTTCCAGAAGCGCCCGCAAAGACATACACGCTGAATTCCCTTCGAACCAAGACACCGGACACCGTCTTTGGGCCGGTGATTGGAGCTTACACTGTTTCACGCATTAAAAAAAACCACGTATGTGCATTACAGCTCGCGCCACATCACACATCAAGAATCCATCATTTGTTTCATTATATTTAAAACCTTTTCAGACCTTATTTCCACCTACAATTGAATTAGTTTTATCTTTTGAACTGTTGGCATGAAAACGAGTTTCTACCAATCTTTCATGATGTTTCATGTTCATAGCTATTTCAAAATAAAGGCCTGAACATGCCTAATGCGTATTAAATATTTTAGTTGCAAATTGATAAATTACTGTTCCTCTAATATTTATTTTGAAAATCAGTCAGCAAGCTTTCAAATGATTTACAGTTTGTCAATATTACTTTAGGTCTTTACTAAAATATTATTGTTTAAAATATATAATGGCAAACGTCCCACCTGTGGGTCATGTGACCCTGCAGTGTCTCGATTGGTTGTGTGATCATGATCATGTAGAGAGAGTTTAAGAGGACAATGATGTTGAACTCACCCTTCACAGAGAGAGAAACAGCAGAGCTTGATGTTGATGAGTTTGGTCTTCCATCTCTCTGTCCTTTACACCTGTACTGACCCTGATCAGACTCAGTAGCTCCTCTGATAGTGAGAGTGTCTCTGTTTACAGTGTAATGATCAGACGTCTGTAATATTACACTGTAGTCTTTATACCACTCATATCTCCAGTCACTGTGATTAGACTTTATCTCACACTTCAGATTGACTGTTTCTCCAGTGAATACAGGACGGTCTGGTGTCACAGTCACTGTAGGTGTGGGTAAACCTGAGAAGAAACAGAAACATAAACTAAGAGACTCAAACAGTCTGACTGAGGACAGATGATCAAGTCTCCAAGCTTGTTTGCTGCACTGATGGTTTCATTAATCTCCAGACCCTTATGGAAAGAAAATATATTTCCCTATATATGAATGATCAATACATTAAATGGTTTAACTTTGAAAATATACAGAACAATATATGTTGTGTTAATATATTACAATATATTGAATAATATATAAGGAATTGCCGCTTTTCATATATTGAAATAAAATATGTGACAATATATTATTTACTAATATATCATAATGTATGAAATGTAATATTCAGTAATTCACTTCATACTATATAGATGTATATGTGATCAGATATGGTACTGCATGTGTAATATAATATTGCAGATATATTTACTCATGCAACTTTGTGACATACTATCATGTGCACTAGTACCTAAATAAGCACTAGCTAATGAAGAATTAGTAGCTCAAGAATAAGCACTAGTACTAAATGTAATGCTGTTAATCTGTTATGCCACTGTAACAGACTCAAGTCAGCTATAGATGAAAACTGGCCTTATAAAAAGACTTGTCAGGTTTACTCAGTAACAATAACAGGCTAACACACCTGTAACAACAGGTCAGACACACAAGAGGGGAACATTCTCTCTATTCATTAGCAGAAATGTTCAACAAAGTTCATTCACCCCAATTTACATACTGTAAGTATAATTTATCAAATACAATTAGCGATATTAACATGTTTAAAACAATATTCTTTTGGCTTCCCAACACAGCCCGGGTGTTTTGAGTTCATGTCTCTGCAGCTTTGATGGTTTTAGCGCCTCATTTGACAACATTTCTACTGTTGTGGAAAAATTCAGTATTTCTTATATGCATTTGTTTTAAACCATTGCTAATCTCATTGAATCATGTATTTCTGTGAGTATCTTAGCAGCTGACGGAGGACAGGAAGGAACAGACGCAATAAAACGGATGGGCCAGGGAGATTGTAAGACCTGGGCTCGAGAAATGGTTCAGTCAGGAGAATACAGGGGTCGTTCAGTATTAAAGTGAAGCCCCATGCCCTCTCAGGAGGGGAACAGAAGATTATTTAAGTCATAAATGGAAGCCTTTTGGCTTCTCGGGGACAAAGAACAATTTGACCTGCCCAGGGGAGTAGAAGCCAGTCCAAACCGGTTAAGATATGAGGATATCAGTAAGGAAAGTTACAGAAACTGGGGAGGAGGAGTATAGTGTCAGAGAAGACACTATAAAATGTCTGTTTTTGTTGAGTCTGTTAGGTTCTGTCTTCCTGATACCGGGTAGCTGCGGTAACTGTGAACAGAATTCTCTCAGAGAATAAACTTTTTCTCTTTATTACAATTTGCCTCTGAAAGTTTTCTTATGCCTTTTGATGCTGTTTGATTAACCTTTGAAAATTGCCATTACACTACACATTCAACACACTGCGCCTTCAGCTTAATTGATTAAGGGGATTTCACACCGGACTATGGAAAGCCAAGGGGGCCAAAAACGCGTGAATTTTAACACATCAACAACGCGTATTTAACACATGTACTTAACGTGAATGCACAGGCTTCCATGGACTGAAAAATAATATATATTTTTTAAAGAATTCTTCACTAAATTTTATTATTGGAGGTGTTTCAAGTCTTGTAAAAGTAAAGATGCAAGTGCTAGAAGACACACAATATAATTCAATTCGGGATTTGCACTCACAGAAGAAAGCTGCGTCTCAAAACTGAATTGAGTTCTCTTTCGTTCGTTAAATGAACCACAAAAGACAAACATAAATCACTCACAGCTCTTGACTGGATATTTTGGCTGTCGTGGACGGTCATTTTAATAATGCAAATGAGGGGCGCGTTGATTGGTAGCAGGAAGGAGGGGGGTTGACACCGCAGATAACTTCAGCATATCATTCCAAAATTACATCATGGCGCAAGTTGTGAATGAACCCGACCTGGCCGCGACCTATGGGATTCAACCGTATGAATATGTATGAGCCAGACTCTGAACCAGAGCTGGAAAGGGAAGATGTAGAGTTGTTGGATGGACGTCTACATCAAGATGTCTCTGAATGGTAAAGACAATCATTTTGACTGAGACATACATTAACATCAGTAATGAGCTAAAACGTTTGTTGCTAGTTTCTCCCACATAGGTTTACCTTTTATTTAATGTAGATTACATTAACGGAGATGTAGTCTACTTTTTTTATCAGCTTACAGTGGTTATTGAGATCAACGTTTGCTATCATGTGGTGTTTTTGCCTTGTTTCACGTTGTGGTTTTTTAGACATTCAATATTTTTCTTCTACAGACATGTAACGTGATGTTTTTCTTTAAGTTTATTATTACTTGACTGTTTGTTTTATTTATCTATCCTTATCTATTTTATAAAAAAAATTAATACAATGATATGTTGTCATAGTTATATAATATACAATTCTATAAAAATATAGCTGTATCATTTTCTTGTCTGTTTATCACTGAGGGCAAACTTCATAATTACAATGTATCAGATTTTAAACTATATTTATCAACCAAACGGAGCTTCGATGCCAACTTCGCCTGATATTGCCCCAAATTTGTGAATGATTCCTGTGTAAAATATTTAGCGCAGACACGTTAAGCCAGTTGAAAGGGTTGTTGGAACAGCGTCATTAAAAATGAATTTAATCCACTGGTCCCTGATAGTTTGGTCCGTTCTTGGTAGAGAAAACACATTTACATGTTGATTCTGGCAGTCAACCACAGAGCAACTCACGTGTGCACTACGTTTCTGCATCTTTCTCGAATGAATATGAGGCGGAGAGGGGCAGGGCGGGCTTCCTGCAGCATAGGTCTGCGGTGTCCATATATGGTATATCCTGCCCCGACTTGACGTCAAATTAAAATCTCGTATTTGAGTGCGCGTGCACGTGGGCTGGTTTACGAACCCAGGGGTAAACAAACGCTTCACTTTTAAATATCGGCTTCCCGGCCAGTGTATAATCGTTAGGCAATCATAACATACATTGATTCTCGTGGAAAAGGGAAAATTACAGGTCATGACTCCTTTAAATGAGTTTCTCTAAATTGAAACAATAAATTATAGCACATATATTTTTACTCTTTCCACAGAAGATCTATTAAATCAAAGTGTATTTGAATTTTTGGATCAATGTCTTCTGTCTCTTTCATATTTCTGACAATCATCATGTTCTGCTTACTCTTCCTGCCCACAGAAATCACATTTCCCTGTGTAATGTTTACCTAAGCCGAGGAATTATTATCTCGTCCCTCCTACTCCTTCCTGTAGTTACACCTCATTTCTCCCACTTCCCTTTGAATCCTGCGAAACCAATGCCCTTTTGTTGTTTCTTCCCATCACCTTTGCCATCTTTTCTTCAATCCCTTTTTAATAATGATCTTGATTTCTGATGTTTCTGATGTTAACTGTAAAATCAATGTGATTACTTTTAGTACTATTCTTTTGCTATTTTGTCTGCCATTTCATTTGCTTTAACCACATTGTGTGCTGGTGTCCAGAAAAGTCCCACCCACCAGTAAGTTGATAAATCTTGCACATTGTCACATCACAAGATGGCACAGTGGCCACATCAGGTGCACACTTTTGACTTCTTCTCCTCCTCCTCTTTTTCCTAAGAAAAACATGGATGCACAGTTATAGAGTGAGATGCAATGGCGTTGCATGTGTTTGTGCTGAAACCTGTTTCCAGTAAATGAGTGTTCCTGGCTCTTCTGCTGACCATCTGAGTAATACTTTCCATTAGACCTAAAACCTCTGTCGGTGTGGGTTTCACTTCCTCAGTTCAGCTGCTCTGCAATGTCCCGCACAGCCTAACATATGGCTGTAAACAACAAAGGATGTGTTTTTGACAGTATGCATTTACTCTTTGTACATGCTCTGTAGGCTACAATCACTCGAAGAATGTACATTTTACATGCCTTTTCTATTTTCTTTTGGAAAAGACGAGTAAGACGCAGGGTAAATGGCACAAGTCGCTTGTCTATGGTATGCAATGGTGTGGTTGAGGTTATGTGGTTCACCAGCTTGATGTGGACCAATCGCAAATGCAAAGTGCAAACTCATAATATTCTTTCACAGAAGCAAATTAAGCTGTTTTACACAAACAGATACAGCAACGCAAAGCACCTTTGACAAAGTGAGTCTTTTTTTTTTTTTAAATAACTTCCTTATTCCGACTGGAATTTCACTTCACTTTCGGTGCCATCACTTTTGCACATTACAGTGTAACGGTGGTGACCCGATAATAAAAAAATAAAAAATAAATAATAATAATATTTTGTGTAGATTAAAATTAATAAATTCGGGCACTAGATAGGAGTAACCCTGTCAACATTTTAAGAAAATAACCCAGATAGTATAAATACCACCAGTTGCATACATCAACTCAAATTCAAAGAAATAATCACCAAGGACATAGGATGCAGTTTAGAAATGTTTTTTTTGTATTTTCATACAAGAAAAAAAACAAAAAACAAAAACACTTTAAATTCTCACTCTTGGTTCTCAACGAACAAACGAAAATCTCAACAATATAACGAGTCGGTTGAGTACAGTAATGTTGCATCAATTTACATTTCAAAAACCACAGATTCGAGAGTTCATTCCTCCATGAACAAGATCAGATTTGTTTCAGAGAGAGAAAAAAAAAAACTTTTCATTTTGTGGCAAGGAAGTGCTTCATTTGAGTGCTTTCAGTTGGCGTTCGGTTCTCACCTCGACAAAACACACGTTGAACAACACTCTACACGTCTCTTTCCTTACTTTCTCCTCTCCCGCCTTTAGTTTAAATTCCTCCTTTTATATGATTACCTCATTTCCTTTTCTCCATTTGACAATGGAAATGGGCGGGGATGACATTAATTTAATTTGTTCTTTGTAATGTTTCAGCTCCGCCATAACAGTAACGCATTACGCTTCAGTTCACCTCCATATACAGCAGTGCTGCTGGGTGAAACTGTTGTTCTGCACTAAACTCTGGTGAGCGAGTAGGAGGTGCAAACAGATATAGAGACCGCAAAGCCCCTGAAGCTCAAGCGCATCTTTCAGGAGGCGTCTCTCAGAGGTCTTTTTGTGTGTTGGCATTTGCGTTTGACACTTGTTTGTGTCAGAAGGACAGCGAGTAAATGTACACAAACTGAGAGACTCGAAGCGGTCGGTGTGAGGAAGTCGTTTACTCTTCTTTTTCTTCGTTGTTTCTCTGATGCCTCAGGCTGTCGTCTACACGTCCGGACATGAGTTCAAGAGTCCCGCTGCTCCATTTTAGCAGTTCTCCTGCTTTTCCTTCTCCAGGGTGAGTATCTTCAGAAACATCTCAGTTAATGTCTCAACAGGATGTACCTTTACTCTGTCCTCCTCCTGTCAGGGCTTGCTGTTATTTTGTGTGTGTGCGTGTAGGTGTATGTGTGTTCTTGTATATGGTTTATGAGAACACAAATGTGTATAATGACATGGGTATTACAACGTAAACATGGTTTATGAGGACATCTGTATCCTTATAAACCAAAAGGCTAAAAAAACATACTAAATGGTGTATTTTGAAATTCAAAAAAGGCAAAAAGTTTTCTGTGACTGGTAGGTTTAGGGGTAGGGTTAGTGTAGGGGGATAGATTATACGGTTTGTACATTGGTAAAACCATTAGGCCTATGGAGAGTCCCTGTAAACCACATATCCAAGTGAGTGTGTGTGTGTTGTGTGTGTACGTGTGCGTGAGTGCGTTAAGTAGAATTTCAACTTTTATTGTGTAAGACAGTATTAACATGGGGGGAACCAAAGAAAGCGGTACCAAAGTGCGGTTATCGTTGCACCGTGGTGCCTAGGTGACGGACGCCTTCCTCTTCTCTCAGACATCGATTTGGAGACGAAGATGGCGGTTCGCTCTTTCACTCACTAACTCTGTGATTCTGTTTTCCAGGTTAGTACTCTGTAAAAATGACAAGTTTGAGTTTCCTCCTGAAGTGTATTGAAACTGTGATGAGTTGGTTATGGAATTTTTGACGTGTGAAGCTGAGTTAAAGAGCCGCGTTTATAATCGCGGGAAACGCGTTTTGTAAACAATGGCGCTAGCGGCCGCATAAGAGGTGTGTATTGTGGCTGTATGTGTGAATCTGTGTGCTGGTGTCCTCACACTCTGGTAATGCTTTAAATTGGGTTTTTAAGGTATCCTGACAGGCTATAAATGATTGTTAATGTTAAGAGAAGAGGGGTATGTTGTTTAAAACTTAAAGGGGAGTTACTCCAAAAGTTATACACAGGGGTGCACACAACTTTTTTAGTGAGTTACTCAGGTGAGTACCAGGAGATGGTGTTTGGTACTCACCCCATATGTAGTGTGGTCTTAATAAGTGCAGTCTTCCTCACTGTCCTCCTCAGTGTCGCCACCACTGTCCTCTTCAGTGTCACCCCCACTGTCCTCTGCTTCAGCTTCCTGCATGGTAGATGATGAAGATGCTGCAGATGCACCTCCCTGTCCTTGGGTGAGCCTCCGATTTGTCTCCATCCACAGGTCAACAGCTTGCTTTGGGTCAAATGTCTCTGTGGTCTGCTTTGACAGGTGTATCTGCATCAGGGCTGAGAGACGAGCATGTGATAGATGAGATCTGTACTTGGTTTTTATTATGTTGAGATGTGAGAATCCCCTCTCACAAGCTGCACTGCTTAAAGACAGTGTAAGAGACAGCTTAACCACCTTGTTGATGTTGGAGTAAGCATCTGGGTTACTTGTATTTACTATGTGGACCAAGTCATACACAGAAGAGGCTCCCAGGCGTTTTCCTGCCTGCTTTAAGTGCATCCATTCTGTCACAGTGCTGTCTTTGTCAAGTTGCAATGTGGCCTCATATTTCTTGAGAATGCTGCAAACTGTTGCGTTTCCAAAACTGTGGAGGTCTTGCATTTCCCAAGGCCATGTTGAAGGATCAAATACTAAGAAGTGATCACATGATTTGAGGGAGTCATATCTGATTTCAAACTCTTCAATTAACCCCCTGAGTAAGTTTGTCTTGTCTTTGTCAGCATCAGCATTAGAAACAGTGTGTGCCCTGTAACCTTCACTATCAAGCAGAAGTGTGAATTGCCCAATGGCCACCATGAGTTCATCCTTACATTCTCCAATGGTCAGCTTTTCCTTCTGAAACCTAATGGATGTGGTCTTCCAAATGTTGCCAATGTCAAGCATGTTTGACAGAAAGCACTGAAAACGTTCTGTGCAGATATGCTGCAACTTAAGTCACTGTTATCACTCGTAGCCAGTTGCATTTTAATGGCTGGCAATAGTCTTGATATTTTTAACAGTGTTTCATGCCTCCATGCAGACCATCTGATATTATGAAACTTACCCAGTTTCACAAAGGAGATCCCATTTTCTTCTCACAGCTTCTTCAGTTCAGCAGTTTTTTTTTGCTCCACCTTTTTGTAAATAATACTGCTGCAGCTTGACCACAGAGCGATTAAATGTTTCACAGTAAGTAACGTTGCGATCAGCTGATTTTGCACAATTCTCCAGTGTGTACAGAATGTGCACAAGGGAGTCTCCAACCACAGCAAGTTGCCGGAGTTTTGGCACAACGCCGGCGTTGTACATACCGACGTTTACAGCAGCCCCGTCTGTGCACACAGTGACCAACTTTGTTGTCCAGTCATCCAAGCCTGTGTCCTGGAAAAGTCTAACAAGTCCGTCTGTTATGGCCTGCGCAGTTCGGTCAGCACCCAATTCAATCAGTCCAATAAAGTCTGAGGTAAACTCCCTGGACACAGAAACAATGGAAACAATTTCCTGCTTAGTTTTGTGATGTCCTCAGATCCATCAAAAAGCAACCCCCAAAATTCAGCAGACTGCAACTTGGCTCGTAACTCCCCGCTGATGGCGCGGGCGATGCTTTGCATGATCCGTGTGCCCCCTTCACGTGAAAGATATGCACCTCCGACATTTACTCCAAGCCGCTTCAGTAAAGGAATATCCTCAGAATAGGAAGACATGGGACGTGAGAGTTTAGCTTTATGGAAGGCGAGGAGAAAAATATTAAACAGAGCTTGCCGCTGTTCTTCATTCAGCTTGTCTCGCCATCTGGCAAGTGGGCGACTGGACATTTCTTCTCGGCTAGCTTGTTTATTAGCAATAGCTTGTGCCACATTCATGTGCTCCTTGCTCTTTTCATGTTTGTCAAATAAAGGATGGTTGAAATTCTTTGAGCCTTTATAAAACGCACCTGTTTTGTCTGCTAGTTGTGGATTTGAGCGGCAAATCTTGCACCACATTTCAGTTCGCTCATCGTTAGCTTCAAGCCACTGCACATCTTTGAGCCACTTTTCCGAAAAAAAACTTTTTTTCGGCTCTGACTCCAGTTGACGTTTCTTTGTAGGTGGCGAAACGCCAAAGAAGCTGCTTAATGTTTGTTGCTTTTTGGACATCTCTGACAGTATAACTTAGTTGACAAGCAACATGTCATGTGCAAGGTTAGATGAAAAGATCGGTTAAGTACGCAAAGGCGCGGAGTAACACAAGTCGCATTACGCATTCCTGATTTTTGTCGCGCATGCGTACCAAAAGGGTGCACACCAGTTATGTGCACCCGTGGTTATACAGAAGCAGTTAGGTGACTGGTCTGTTTAAAAATGTATAATAAGTTGAACAGTTTTCCCTATGTGTATGGTGATTAATGTTTTGACTTTAAAGTCATTTAAATATTCATTTACAGCCAAAGAGGGTTTATGATAAACATTATTACATTAGTATTATGGTTGATGTCTGAAGGTAAAAAGAAACCAAATATATAGATATATATATATAGATATATAAAATATTATTTATCCTTTTGATAGTATTGCACTTTAAAGAAAGAGTGATGTTGATTTTTGTAAAAAAAAAACGATTATTTTCTGTGAATGTGAATATGAAAGATGTTGCCCACTGATCTGTGGAGAGTATAGAAAACCTGTATTAAAGTGTTTAAATTGAAATTAACAAATGGACAATGAAACATGATTACACTATGTTTTATTGTTTTGTACAATTGAAATTTGTAATAAAGAGACATCGATTTGGAGACGAAGATGGCGGTTCGCTCTTTCACTCACTAACTCTGTGATTTTGTTTTCCAGGGCTTTCATCTATGAGAGTTGAGAGTAGTGAACCCCAATCCAAAAAAAATCATTTGTTACTCCAGTTGCACAATTTGAAACTCGTAACATGTGTGTGCATGTGAGAGAGAGATTGTGTGTAAGTGTGAGAGAGTGTGAGTGCAAAAGTGAGTTCCACGAACACTGGTTGAATAACAAAAATATGAACAGCACACAAGGGTTATGAACTGATGCCTGAAAGATTCTTTGCGGAATCAATTCTTGTCTTGTGGTTCTTCTATGGCATCACTTTATGAAACCCATTATTTTTAAGAGTGTTAGTAGATTGTTAGATATAAATTCTCTCTCTTACCTCGGACTGAGAGATGAACTTGATTTTTTTCCCGAACATCACTGGCGGTGACCAGGGCCACAGTGTATATCATGCTGTCGCTCATAGTCAGATTTTTTATTGTTAAATCTCCAGTTCTGGTGTCGAGCTCAAGTCGACCCTGATGTGTCCAAAAACTGAATAAAGTCACATCGCCGTCCTTTAGACTTGCAATGTATGTTGTGTTCTTATAAAGGGACCACTGAACTTTGGTGAGGTTCCATGATGCGTCTGCACCAGATTTCAAGACGACTGATTGGTCGTAGTAACCAATAATGAATTCCTCTCTACCGCACACTGCAAAAAACGAACACAGGTAAGTCCATGTGTGTGAACACACTATGTGAGAAAAGCATTTTTTGTTGCTCCACAGAAAAGAGAAACACCCTGTTTCCAATGAAGCAGAATTCAGACTGACTTTTCTCATTGAAAGAACAATTTCTAAACAAATTTTTTTCAACAATCTTGCCCAAAGGACCAAACTATGTAACATCAACTCAACAAACTCTACACAATACAACAATATGAACGTGAAATCCAGTGAGCTCACCTTGTTGAATACACACGACACAGATTAGCAGGGTTCTCCATGGACTCATTGCTCGTTGGCTTGTCGATGTCAAGAACATGTTGATTTACATCAACACTGTTGGCCTTCCTTCCCGCCGGCCCTGAGAGAGCGAGTCCTGATCCAGAGCACAGTCGACTGAGACCTTCAGAGTACTTCAACAATACAACACAGAGGAAATGGGGAAGTAAGCAATGAAACACGTTTCCTCCCACTACATATCTTGTGATAACGACACATAACAAGGAGTGTTAAGATGAAGCCATGGTGTTTTGGTGGACTTTCTTAGTGAAGAAAACAGATCATCCCTTCATGCGTAATGGCCATCAAAGCATTTTGAAATCAGTCATGACTTTAGCATGTGCATTTGTCTTGCATAAAAACCAGGCCAAAAATCCCCCGAGCCGAGATACTTCCTCTTCATCACCCACGTTATTCACAACTTAACTGTTATTGACACCCAACGCCTACGGACTCTCTGATCTTGACCTTTATCCATCACATCAGTCTTCAAACAATATGCTAATCTTAATTTAAAGCAATTTACTCACCCTCTTGTCAGTCCAAACCTGTGGAACACAAAATATGTTTTGGAGAATGTGTTTGCAATACAATAACTGTAAATGATATATGTTGTGCTCATAAAAAATTTATAATATAAAATAAATAAAAAAAACCCAGAAATGTATGATGAACCATATTTGAATGCATGCAAACCGTGGCAAAGAGGAAGATTTTCTGTGAATAATGGCTTGTTCGAACATGGATGTTTAAAAAAAAAAAAAAAAATCAGACATTATCATATTACCAGACTTGGAAGAGCACGAGTCAGATGACTCAAACAACACAGGTTTCGAACAACATGAGGGTGAGTAAATGGTATTTTTAAAAATCCCATTTATTTTTATTTTATTTTAAGACAAGGTCACTCAAAAATTATTTAAACTAAGACAAAAAAAAAAAAAAAAAGCTTTAAAATAATGTTAAAAAATAATTCTTATTTTAATAAGAATTTTGTTTTCGTCTTACAGGAACCAGGATTCCAAAAGTCTTGAATATTTAAACCTGAATATATGAAGAAGCCATATTTTAAAAGTGTGATTTCTGATGAACAGCCAAAAGTTTTTCGGTTTTAGTTGAAAACTGTGTCATATAACCAGACCATAAATATTTTTATTTGGTAGTAATTGAGTTCAGAACATTAAAACAATTCCTTACCAAGTAAAAACAACTGACGTAAATTCACTGATTTAAAAAATAAAATAAAATAGTTGGACACATGAAGAACGTTCAGCTCCTAAATCTTCTGGGATCATGAAGTTTATTGTACTTTTTTTTTTTTTTTTTTACATAAACTAGGAGATATTATGGGTCATGGTGAGAAATTGTTCACACTGTCAGGCTATATAAACTTTACCAGTTTATGAATGCTTTTCACTTTCACTTTTAAATTCGTGATGGCATGTAGGCCTACTCCGTGTATTAGAGCAGGGGTTCCCAAACTTTTCAGACCGCGACCCCCAATATTAGACTGCTGACGACCCCATTTCATTACAGAGAGTGGAAAACAGTCGTGTGTTCAGTGGACGTGATTTTATGTAATTAACAATCTTCCCAGCAGTGTCAAGAACATGTTTAAACTCCGCATTCAGGGTTTTGCACGCGAGGGCTTCTCTGTGTATGATGCAGTGCGTGAAATTGAGGTGAGGTGCAACTTGGAGGACTCATGCCTTTAGTCCTTTCTTTTTTCCCAGCATTGCCCCAGCTCCGTCTGTGCACACTGATATGCACTCGCCCCAAGATAGTCCTTCATCTTTAAGTTTGCTGTCCAGCTTATTGAAAATGTCCTCGCCCGTGCATGATCCCTCCAGTTGCGTACAAAATAACATTTCCTCATTTAGTTTCCCCTCAAAAATATTTCTGACAAATACAAGGAGTTGAGCGGTGCTGGACACGTCTGTGGATTCATCCAGTTGTAAGGCGTACCTCCCACTCTTCTTCACTCTGTCAATCAGTTGACACTTGATATCCTGAGCCATGTCTGTAATGCGGCGGGATACAGTTCCAGCTCAGCGGCCAGTTTATCTCCATGCATGACGCGACTCATAACTATTGCTGCTGGTTTGATTAAAGTTTCTCCAATGGTGTGTGGCTTTTTGGTCTGTGCAATTAAATATGCCACTTCATATGACGCCTTCTGAGCTTTAGTGGGGATAGCTGTTTGTTTAAAAATGACTTTTTTTTGTCCCTGTAACTCTTTCTCCTTTCTGCGGAAAAAGTCAGTGGGTTTATCTGTGAGGCTGGGGTGTTTGGTGTTCAGGTGTCTTTGCATTTTCACGGGCTTCAGACTCTAATGTGCGAGGACTTCGGAGCACACAACGCATTGAGGGTGTTGTACCTGATTTATAACAATGCACGTGAAACCATAGTTTATGTATTCCTCTCTGTGTTTTCTGGCTTTCGAGGAGGGATGGTCTGTTTGCGGGGCACGGGTTTGGCGGGCTGCCCTTCCAGAGGTGCAGGGTAGTCCTGGCGGCTCATCCTCTTCTCTGCCCTCTGTATTTTCTGCTGATCCCGCTCTCTCATCAGCAGGCATATCTGCTCCCTTCTCGT
Organism: Rutilus rutilus; assembly: GCA_021464565.1. Classification (NCBI taxonomy): domain Eukaryota; kingdom Metazoa; phylum Chordata; class Actinopteri; order Cypriniformes; family Leuciscidae; genus Rutilus; species Rutilus rutilus. Next base: position 6,389,039 of record JAJAQA010000003.1, read on the forward strand.
TCTCTTTTGATGATAATAACCACGTTTCATTTTTTATCAAGTTTAGATCTCAAAATGAATTGTCAAATGACCGATCGCTGATCTCAAAATGACCGATCGCTGTTTAGCAAAACACCAAATGTGCATCTAGCTAGCTAGCGCATGTTGTTGTGCTGTAAATTGTGATTGACACCGTCACACTGTCATAATTAATCGGAGCAAACAAAGTTTTATTTCCAGTTTATTTAAATTATCCTAAATTTATACTCGCATCATTACAACCTTTTTTAGCATAAAAAAAAAAAAATTAAGTTTCTGTAAATCATCTCGCGACCCCCCGCTCCCCACTCATGTGATGAGTGAAGTCTGCAGCTCGTGCTGAACGGAGAAGAGGCCCTCAGTTTATAATTGTAATGTCCATAGTCCAAATTAACAATGATTTTTATTCTTATAAATGCGCAAACCAACAGTGTGGGCGATAGACGAATAGTGGAGATCTAGACTAAAATAAGCTTTAAAACCAAAACTAGGGCGAGGGGACTTTAAAAAACACTGCTTAAAATACTTTTTAAATACAGACTCTATAATCAGACAATCAACTACATATATACTCAAAACATGAGGCAAACTCTTTAAAGTAGAGTCGAGTTGATGCATTAACTAGAGTTAAATAAGGGCGTTTTCACACCTGAAAGTCCGCACCAAGGTCCGAACCAAAGGTCATGTTTTGATACATTGTATACATTTGGTTAGTTTTGGTTTGGTTTCACACAGGGTTCGAATTATGATTTCATCTTTGTGGGGGTCTCTTTAAAAAAAAAAGAAGAAAAAAAAAAGTAGCCTATGAGCAGGCGCGGTGTAGCTTACTAATGTAAATAAATAAAAATGTTTAATAAAAAAGCATTGCTAACACAATTCAGTTTAAATAGTACATTTGGTTTAATTTGTCGTTTAATGAGGTCTAATATATGTTGTTAGTGGTTAGAATTTTCACGTAAATAGATAGATCCGACATTTCTAAATGTGTGGTTAAGTGGTCCAGTGGCAGATCTTTTGCCAAGGGTGTCAGAGGTTCTGGGTTCGCACTCGTATAGGTTTTTTATTTGTTTATTTTTTTTATTTTTTTAATCAAAACCGATTATGTTTATCAGTGGTTGTATATCAGGCAAGGACACGTTTGTGTGCATTTTGTTTTGTAATTTCACCGGAACGAATAGAGAGTCTCCACAACGGATTGAATCGCGCGTCCGAGTGAAGACTGTGCGCGAGCCACAAGAGAACACAGTATCCGCGCCACTGATCGCAGCGGCAACGAGCACTTTGATCACTTGATTTAACAACACATTTCAGCGCTAGATCGCCTCTTATTTAACAAACGAACTAAATGACTGCTCTGCTGAAGATGTTTTATTTAGTTGTATTGGTATATTAGTGCCGCGAGACGTTTCCAAAGTGGTGGGGACAATATCGACCTTAGCAAAAAGTGTTGGGGACATGTCCCACCCGCAGATTACGCCTATGTTAAAATAACACTTGCCTGATGGGTTATGCTACTGCTAGATCGGACGTTGACGTCACTTCTGTGAGTTGAGAAAAGTCAGTAAAAGTCCTGGCAGAAAGTGAAGCATAAGGATGTAGTGTGATGACGATCCGAGATCCCGCGAGATCCATGTTTGGCAATTTGTCCTATCTGTTAAGTCACGCTACAGTAGTCTGAAGGGAAAATTGCTTTATTTGTAATTTAAAATAATGGTGCTGATGATTTTTAGAGACCCCCACAGGTGTATGATTTTACTGCTTTCATGGGAGCTCATCCTCTCTCTATGGGAGCTCAGCTCCCCCATACACAAAATAATTATATTTGAAATTTATTTTCTGGATATGTTTTGGAATATATGCAAATATTTGAAATTGGCCCAATAAATATATTTCATACTTATATTTCATATATTTTTGTTATATTTCAGAATATATTTCAATGTATTTGGAATATATGCCACATATATTTTTGACACTTTTGGGGACCCGTACAGAAAAAAATACATTGAAATATATTCTGAAATTTAACAAAAATATATGAAATATAAGTATGAAATACATTTATTGGGCCAATTTCAAATATGTGCATATATTCCAAAACATATCCAGAAAATATATTTCTTTTGTGTATGGGCCCACTGGCTCCCATGTAATTCGAACCATGGTTTCACATTGCAATTATGCGAGCGCACTAAAGAACTTTACATTACGTACTTGAGTCCTGTCGTCATCATCTATATGGGCTGCATCTTGACAATAGGCTTGTTTGAGATGAGCAAAATCTGCGCAGAATCGATCACTGGTGATCGGCGCGAGATGCATGCCGGTTAGAAATGTGTCCGAGTGCAGTCGACCTTGCTCTGATGTCAACCAGACGTATGTCAAAACACTCTAGCGAGCGCAAGGCGGACGTGTTAAATTCTGCAGTCGAGCGCAGTTGCTCTCCACCGACTGCACTGATCAAAAGCACGATGGGAAACGACTTGCTGACGACACAGCTTAATGCTCATTGGTTTAAACAACCGTGATGTATTGTTGATTTTAAAACTCTGATAGCATGTTTTATGTGTTATGTGTGAATATTCACAAACTATCTGACAGTGCGAAAGCGATCTTTATGGGTTATACAATGTAATTTTTATTAAACACATATGTCTGTATTAAAGAAAAAAATATTGATAAACATGTATTTGGAATGGAATTAAATAAGTACATTGGGTGTCTTGTTCATTATATTTATTTTCATATAAAAGCATCAGAACTTAAATTACATCCAGTTTATTACCAACACCGTGCACGAGCGTGAAAATATGTCTTACTTTGAGGGGTCCTGTGGACGGGATGAGGTGTCACGACACTGTGGCATGTTTGTTCTCACAGACACTTGAAACACAAAGATTAATGATTCTTTCAGGTAATCAGTGTCAGATCATATCGGATTCAGTCAGAATCTACCATGTGTGACACAGCTTTAATTGCTTACAAAGTTGTTTTACAGACTCTGTTCTGTGTCTGCGTGTTAATTAACTTGCATTCAGGAGAGCACATCCCTTCATCACTGGCTGTGTCTTGCTGCCAATCATCTTGTGGCACTAGGAAATACAGAAAAAGGCCTGTTACACAAAGAACAGCATCACCCAGGTCCAACTAACAGAGCTAAACGAGTGACCCCACAGCAGTGGTTCTCAGACATTTTCTGTCATTTTTGTCATTCCCCATTTTGTATAGGACTGTGCTGTGTGTGCTGTGTATTTTGTGTGTGTGTGTGCGTGCCTGTCTCAGTGTGTTCTCCATCTGCATGCTAAATAGCTTACGTTCAGGAGAGCTCAGCCCTTCATATTCGGCTTCCTGCTGCCAATGGCTGCTGCAAAGCACACAGGCCTTCGTTATTATTCGGTGCCACTAGAAAATACAGAAAAATTTAATTATTGGAGTGAACAGTAAGTCAAGTTTATCACAATTAGATAAACTAATGTCAGTAGGCTGAGTAATTGCCACACATTTCTTTCAGCAGCAACTCATCTTAACCCAGGTCAAAATAACAGAGCTAACCCAGTGTCACTCCACATCAGTGGTTCTCAAACTTTTTCTGTCATTCCCCACTTTGCATAGAACTGTGCTGTGCTCTGTGTCATTGTGCGTGAGTTTGCGAGTGTGTGTGTTAGTGTTAGTTCATTAATACTTTTTTTCAATCTGATTTCAGTTCACTACCTCACCATCTGTGTCGCCAATTCCCCTTAATTGTCTCCAGAACTTAATTGTCTCCTTACAGGTGCGCACATTCTCAAGTTTTTTTTTATAGATCACAACATTTGCTTGGGAAGTGGCGTACGCATGTTTTCAGCCCTGTTTTGTGTGTACAGCACGCTTTATAAATGAGGCCCCAGCTGATTTAATGTGGTTATGTGTTTAGAGGGAAATACAATGAAAATCTAAGGCGTTACCAAAGTGTAACCTGCGTCGCGGCGACAGTGCAACCCTCACTTACAAACAGCGAAATATGCAAATGAGCGTGAAGTGCACCGCTTCAAAATTTGGACCAGTGACCAGAAGACCAGGATCGCTCAAGAGACTGCGTTAACAGCAAGGGGAGAAAGAATTTATGACAAGCACTCCTTGCGTTAGAAAATTTGGGATGATGTATTAAGGAATTTAAAGATTAAAACAGTGAAATTTTTAAACATCACATCACATCACAGTGGGGAAAGAAGAAAAAAAAAAAATATATAATATATAATGACCAGGGGCCTCATTTAAAAAACTGTGCGTAGGAACCTTACTAAAAGTGTACGTACGCACAAAAGCCAAAAATGGCGTACGCAAAAAAATATTCAGACTTATAAAACCGCCAGTACCTTCGCAGAATTCACTTTATAAATCCCAGTCAGCGGAAGATTGTGCGTACATGCGTCTCCACCCGAAATAACCATATATGGAGCTTACAACGCCTAGTTTTACTATGCAGATCCTCATCTACATATCATTTGCATATGATTATTCATCCACGTGATATTAAACGTTATCACGTGGATGAATAATCATATGCAAATGATATAAACGGTACAAGAAACATTACATTAATACAAATCAAGTAGTTATCCTTGCCTTGTTTTTGAATAGCCTACATAAATCAAATAGTGTAAAATACATTTCAGAGAAAGTTTTTCTCAATCTTTTCCACTTGCCGAATCGTATTTTTAATTGATTTATATTTTTAATGGAAAAAGATAGGCCTTGGGCATTATTTGCACGAAACTATTTTCTCAGACAATCTGGTATTATCATGATAAGCAATTATCTCTGTGGTTAAAACATTAAAACAGCACGCCACAGGAAAAGTGTTCAAAAACAATCGCATCCACAACAAATATTTCTATTGATTGAATTGAATATAAAAAAAGTGTTGTAACTTTTCAGTATGATTTCATGTTTAAGTGTTTAACTCCATAATTTGAATGGCATATTTAATCTAAATGTTTATATCAGAAGTAAAACATAGTTTAAATCATTATTTTATTTATTTAAAATGCGTCAGTTTCACTAAACGGCCCAACGCGCTCGCTGGCGCGGACATAAGAAGGAATGGATATTTGCTTCAAGTGACAGGCTTGGTGAGGGAAATTATATTTGTATTATCTTTCTGTATTATGTTTAATTTTAATTCTAAATTCTAAAAGTGACCAAAAAGACATTTAACTCCAACTCACCATCGGTGTCGCCAAACTGCTCCGTCTCCAAAATGTGCGTACGCATGGGTCAGAGTTTGCGTGTAGGTGCGCATATTTTCACGTCAAGTTTTTCTTCATAAATCCCACCTTTTGCGCAGGAACAGGCGTACGCATGTTTTCAGCCCCGTTTTGTGCGTACGCAAGCTTTATAAATGAGGCCCCAGGAGAACAGCAAGGATTTGCCTTGGAACAAATAAATGTAACCTTAATATAACCCTAATTTATATTTCCTATTTAGTTTATAATTATTATTGTTTCTCTCTTTTTTACTACCTATTTAGTTTCAAGCTAATAAATTTAATTGACCCTTATTCTATCAATATATGTATATGATTTATTTGTTTACTTATTTATTCAATTTGTTTCTAATTGGCTTATTTAAGGTTAAGTAAACGTTTTAAATTCAAATACAATCTTTCCAAATGATGACCCTTTAAGAATACCTTTTACTCTCGTTCTCCAAGAAAAAATAAATAAAAATAAAATCAAAATGAATTGAATTGAAATGAAATGAAATACAATGGAATTTGAAGGAACAAAAAAAAAGATAACAGTAGAGAAAATAAAAGCACAGGTCAAAATGTACTGCTTAATTAGCAGTCTCAAATTCAATACAATTCAGATTCCTCTTTTTATATATATATATATATATATATATATGTATGTATATAATTTATATACACACTAATTCTCAGTTCCAGTTCGGATGCCGCTCTCACGAGATCCTTCTTCCGCAATGTATCTCGGATCAACACAGTTCAATTCAGATGTGTGCACAATCATACCACTCCGTTCGTTCCTTGATTCACAAGCTCGGTCCTTCCTTATATGGGCAAATGGCTCGCCAGTTCCCGCTCGCAACGTTTTTTTTTCCGATGTGAAGCAAGCAGGTAGCCTGGGTGCCAGCCCGAACCCCGCCCACAACATTTTTTGGTCGGGAAGTTCGGTCTGGACTCGCTCCGTTGAGGAGCTATTATGCCCGAACAAAAATTGTTCGGACCAATCAAATTGTCAGGGCGGGCTTTATATGATGATGGACAGATGAGCAACGGTAACGTAATCATCCACGTCACCAAAGAGCGCTTGATTTGAATTAGTTTACAACAAAGACGACTGCTGCTGGAGAATTGAGATTTCACGAGTTCACATTTACAAATAAGTCAGATAGAATAAATGCGTATATAAGATTTCACACAAATAAGTCGATAGAATAAATGCGTAGGCTATATGACGTGCTGTCCGAGGAGAGGGCTGTGGGCTCGGTAGCCATACTCCCCCGTATTCCTGGTTGTAAGAGAACAAGACGAGTGAGGATTCGGGGTGGTGGAGGGATGCTGAAAAACTGTCAAGTTGACAGAGTGAATATGCTTCCTCATGCTGATATAGGGTAACGTTAGACATGGTATTGTTTGATGACAAGTTGATATTGGATTGATTATTTGTACGTGCTCCTCCCGAACTTTGTTTATGAAACATCATGTGTAGATTCCGCCATCGCGTCTGTTATAGAAGATATCCACAGCGCATTCATTTTAAAAGAGGAACAGAGAGCCGCGACATTTTGTTGGTTGAAAATATGAATGAAGAACATGCGTCATTTACTCCGTTGCTCTGATTGGTTGTAGGTCTATCCAATTGAGTGCAGAGTTTTTTTTTTTCTGGTTCGGTTGAGACACACCCCATAATCAAATCTCTATGGAGCAGTCTCAGACTCACATTCTGACTAGAATCTGAGTATGACGACGTCAGGCTAGCAAGCAGGGACAATTCACATACAATTCTCCTTCAAAATCGTCCGGTGTCCAGGAAATGTGCAGTATCAGACTCAGAAATGACAAAGAGTAGAAAAGAAGAAGAAAATAACAAGAAAAAAAAGGGAAAAAGGAAAGAAAGAAAAGACCCAACCTTGCAAAGACAAGGCCAAAAATACAATTAGACATTCCTTTCAAAAAAAATATACATCATTAGAGCAGTTAGTCTGCATATAAACAACATTCAACATTTTTTTCCTTTTACTGCAATTCCGTCTTACTTTAGCACATATAGTTTGTATGTGCAAAGAGCTATTTTTCCGATGACGCACTTAGGCCTCATCTGCCCGTATTAATTTAACATCAAAATATTTTTAACGATGTCAAAGCGGTTTATTCATAATCATAGTACAAGAAATAACAGTAGCCTACATTGCCATTTGTACATAAATCTAATGCAGCGTGCTACTTCATAAAGCTATTTTTATTTTTATCCCTCTGGGCTTCTTCGTCCGAAAACGGGCGAAAACTTGAACGTTTCGAATTGTTTAATTTTTTTGCTTCATCAGATGGGGGTGAAACTTGGTGACTTTTGTTTTATTACCTATATGAACACACAAAAAAATCAATGTTCTTCAGTAGTGAAAGCTTGACAATGATACTGTTGCTTGTTCTAGTTCGCATGTTAGAGTATTATTAATCATACATAACAGTTTTATTCTGTATAAATGAATAACTGTTGAAATTAAGTGTTTTTAGAGGTGTTTTTCTTGGTTTTTCACATTTGTAAACCATCATCTATTTCAAAAACAATTTCTGAATGTTTCAGTCATAATTTAATAATACATCTTTATATATTTAGTGTCTGTAATTAAATAATTTGAAAGCATTTCATCATTCAAATAAATTCTTTGTTGACAGTTTCCCTTTGAAGACACTCGGGGACAAACTAAATAAATGTATTTGACAGCAGTTTATAACAGACTCAAATACTCAGAAAGAGCTGAACCAGCAATACTTGCCTCTGATCAAGACTATAATCAAATTACTTTGTGAAATATATACATACATATATACATATATACATATACGTATACATATACATATACATATATACATATATATATATACATATATATATATACATATATATATATATATACATATATATATACATATATACATATATATATACATATATATATACATATATATATATATATATATATATATATATATATATATATATATATATATATATATATATATACATATACATATATATACATATATATATATACATATATATACACATATATATATACATACATATACATACATATATATACATATATATACATATATATACACACATATATATATATATATACATATATACATATATATATATATATATATATATATATATATATATATATATATATATATATATACATATACGTATACATATACAAATTATATGTACACATACATATAAATAGAAACTGTACAACTGTACATAGTCATACACGTGACACATAGAACAAGCAATTGAATTAAAAAAGGGTAGACAACAAAGAAAAAAGAAAGAATAAAGTGTCATAATGGTTTCATTATTAAAGGGTTAGTTCACCCAAAAATGAAAATTCTGTCATCATTTACTCTCCCTCAAGCTGTTCCAAACCTGTATGATTTTCTTTCTTCTGCTAAACACAAAAGAAGACATTTTAAAGAAGGTTGGTAATTAAACAGTTGCTGGTCCCCATTGACATCCATAGTATTTTTTTTTTTTACTACTACGGAAGTCAATGGGGTCCATCAGGCGTTTGGTTACCGGCTTTCTTCAAAAAACCTTCTTTTGTGTTCAGCAGAAGAAAGAAAGTCATACAGGTTTGGAACAACTTGAGGGAGAATAAATGAAGTGTGATTTTTGGGTGAACTAACCCTTTAAGCTCATAATAAATGTTACTCACAGTGGAAATCTGATCTGTGGTTTGTTTGGTGGAGGAAGATGTGAACGTTGACATGATCATGTGTGTAAATCCCAGCACTACTGGAGCACAAGTTTCACATCATCATCTTCCTCTACAGGATCAACAATAGTGTTGAGAGTATTTCTCAGAAGAGTTTCTGCTACTGTAACACAAAGCTGATTATGCAGAAAAACAATATTCAAAGCTAAATGTTGAAAATGTTCTGAACTTAATCACATTAGCTGAAGATCAAAGCCAATATGCTGATAGTGAATACATTTAATCTTAAAGAAAGGTTTGTAACTTGTTCATCTGCTAAACCTGATGCTTAACAGCATAAACACAGAAGAACAGATAATAGCTTTTACTTTGGTATGAGAAAACAGTGTACGATCAAAGCTCTTTTGCAGACAATATGTGTGGCTCTTAAAAGAGCCTTTGTGTTGTGTGTTGAGCCGACTCCTCTACTTTGAGCTGGTGTATTTGGTCACAGCCTTTGTGCCCTCAGACACGGCGTGTTTGGCCAGCTCTCCGGGCAGCAGCAGACGCACGGCGGTCTGGATCTCTCTCGATGTGATGGTGGAGCGCTTGTTGTAGTGAGCGAGACGAGACGCTTCACCGGCGATGCGCTCGAAGATGTCGTTGACGAAAGAGTTCATGATTCCCATCGCCTTGGAGGAGATCCCGGTGTCGGGATGAACCTGCTTCAGGACTTTGTACACGTAGATCGCGTAGCTCTCCTTCCTGGACTTTCTGCGCTTCTTTCCGCCCTTGCCGGCGGTTTTAGTGACGGCCTTCTTCGAGCCCTTCTTGGGTGCGGACTTCGCTGGTTCAGGCATGATGATTCAGTCAAAGACCAATAAAGCTGTGATACTACAGGCGGGCTTTTATTCACTGCTCTATGCTAATTTCAAAAGGGAAGAACGGGTCTCTGTGATTGTGAGTCTTTAATAGTGATGGGCATTCCGGCTCTTTTTCGTGAGCCGGCTCGTTTGACTCGGCTCACTGAAAAGAGCCGGCTCTTTTTGACTCACAAACGGCTCTTTAAAAAATATATGTTTTAACTCGCTGAAAGTCCACCACACAACTGTGCAACGTGAATATTCACATTTTTAATTGTCCATAACAACCCCATAACTAGCCTGCTTGCCTTGCACATCTTATTATTGGGCAAAGTTATGACTGACTATTTTTGTTACCTTCTTTTTTTACTTTTTAATGTGTATATTATTGAGCTTGTAGAAGTTTAGCTCTTGCGTTCTTCTGAACATCTTGCGCTGCAATTGCCCGATGTCATTTCTGAGTCATATCAGACCATAACTCTCTTTTAAATGCAAATTCCACAGAGGTAGTAGGCTACGATTGGCTGTTTTAAAATATAATTAATATCGAAACAAAATAACAAAATAACCCAGGCGGTCTCATCTAAGAGACGTTTAGGCCTCCTCCAATAGTAGACAGCTGGGCATAGCTTGCAGGTTTGCTTAGTGGCAAACTTTTTTTATTTGATTGGTTCAACCGCCACCCGCCCGAATTTAATTAAAATATTATTTTTCGTCACGTTATCCGCCTGATCCACGGTTTATCCGCATCTCTAGTGTGTGTGTGTGTGTGTGTGTGTGTGTGAGTTAGCTCGGCCCTCCCTCATGCAGTTTAATTGGTTGACATCGCGTGTATGATTGACAGGAACAGAATGTGAGGCTGATCAGACAGTCGAAACAAATGTGTGTGCGCCTTTAGGCCTATATAATTATGTTTTTGTTGGTTTTTGAATTAGTCAATTATTTTAAATGCAATTAAAATCATGAATTATTTCATTATTAGCCTACATAATGATTTAATTTCTATAGGCAATATTTTTAAAAATAGAGTCGGCTCTTCAGATATGCGAGCCGGCTCTTAGATCCGGCTCATTCGCGAACGACCCATCACTAGTCTTTAACCCATAGAGTGACCTCATTGGCCACATTACACATTCACTGACTTGTAAGCGGGCCAATCAGAAGCTTTAAAATATTAATCACGCCCATCTAGAAATGCCATCCTCCACATCGACTCCATTCCTTTGTTTCATTTTCCCGCATTTTTTCCTAATGAATAAGTGAAATATTGTGAATAATTTCCATTTTTTAACGATATGCAGAGGATTCTATATTATTTTAACGTTTATTTAGAAGCAGAAACAGCACAATGTATTAGTACTCGATGTAAACTCCATGAATTCACTATAATTTCATAATACTGTGAAATCTTTGAAAGATATACATATTGAGATCCAGATTATAATTTTTTTTAATTACGTATTTTTCTATGTCATTGCATTGTTTATTAATTTGTCAACATAATATTTCATAGGAATATTGATATATAGCCTAATTTCCTTCCCTATTCACATTCGTCTCCCAAAACCCCATATATTTTCCCGAGATGTTGATTTATGACAATTTGAAAACGAGTCTGATTTAAATACAAAATATTATATTTACATAAGAGTGCTAAATTATGTCACTAAATTAATGTCAGTCACTTTGAAGACCAAGCAGAAGGTGTTGTCATGGTGAAATATCCTCCAAACATTTGGTATCTCTGGAAAGCCCTGAATGTGCTCTTTACAGGGCCTATGTATTGTGTCAGAGATATACACTAAAATATAATGTCCACTACAGTAAAGAATATACTTTACTTTTATAGACATCAGACATGCATACAAATGTAAGAACAAGCGTTAATGAACTACATTACAAATTATTGCACAATGAACACGAACGCCCACAACTCTTTTAAAACAAAGTTTATTTAACTGCAAAACACAATCGTTTGAGTAACAGTAAAAATATTACGTTAATTATTTTTTACTTGCTTAAGAAAACATTAAGGCAATCACAATCATGAATTTACTTTATTACAAAAAAAAAAAAAAAAAAAAAAAATTCAGCATCTAGTAGAAACTCATTCTTTGTGTGTAAATGTGGGTGGCTCTTAAAAGAGCCGTTGGGTTTTTCTTCTTCGTGGATCTCTTAACCCCCGAACCCGTACAGAGTGCGTCCCTGTCGCTTCAGCGCGTACACAACATCCATGGCGGTGACGGTCTTTCTCTTGGCGTGTTCAGTGTAAGTCACAGCATCACGAATGACATTCTCCAGAAACACCTTCAACACACCGCGAGTCTCTTCATAGATCAGGCCAGAAATACGCTTGACGCCGCCACGTCGAGCAAGACGACGAATAGCGGGTTTAGTGATTCCCTGGATATTATCGCGAAGAACCTTTCGGTGACGCTTAGCGCCTCCTTTCCCGAGTCCTTTACCGCCCTTTCCTCTTCCAGACATGACTGCAAATACTCTTCAAATGACAACAGCAGATGATAGAAAAACTACTGGGGAAGAGGAGTTTATAGTCAGCTAGCGGACCTAGTTGAAACCATATTCATGGGCGGTTCTAGGTAACGTCACCAGCTAACGTTACGCGTTTTCAAGTCGAGGTCAGTCTTTTGATGCTTGATACTAGTGGAAATAAGTAGAATTTAAGTAATATTAATAACTATATAATTTAACTATATAATATAAAAACCCTTAATGTATTAAAAGTACACAAATTATTCTGGGGGCACTCTGTATAACTATAGGGCTTCGGTCATTTTGACCCGCGAGGAAAGGATTTGTTACAGGTAAGGAGAGAATGAGGATTAATGACCATGAATGGCATATTAACTATAGTAGTATAATACTAAAACCCCCGTTCATTTCCTTTAATTTGCTTTTAGATTTAAGTAATACATAAAACTAGCATTATAAGACCACCTTGGCATGTGAAATTCCGATTTCAAAACACCATAATATGGAAATCATCTTTCATAGAGTTAATGAGGTGGCTCTTAAAAGAGCCTTTGGGTTTGTATGACTGTTATGGATTTAAGCGCGCTCTCCGCGGATGCGGCGGGCCAGCTGGATGTCTTTGGGCATGATGGTGACTCTCTTGGCGTGGATGGCGCACAAGTTGGTGTCTTCAAACAGACCCACTAAATAAGCCTCGCTCGCCTCCTGCAGGGCCATGACAGCCGAGCTCTGGAAGCGCAGATCCGTCTTGAAATCTTGAGCGATTTCTCTCACCAGGCGCTGGAAGGGCAGTTTGCGAATCAGCAGTTCAGTGGATTTCTGGTAACGGCGAATCTCTCTCAGCGCCACGGTACCGGGCCTGTAACGATGAGGTTTCTTAACGCCACCGGTAGCGGGTGCGCTCTTACGGGCAGCTTTAGTGGCCAGCTGCTTCCTCGGGGCTTTTCCTCCGGTGGACTTACGAGCGGTCTGCTTAGTTCTTGCCATTATTTAAACGTGCTCAGATGCTGATTTAATCGGATCGAAAGACTGAGCAGTTCAGTCGAACACAGCGCGTATTTAAGCCCAGGGCTGCCATGCGCTCATTGGATGGCTTTGCTTCAGATGCATTCGATTGGTTATTGTCTGGTGTCTGTAAATGACAGTTGGCCAATAGCTGTTTTCAAACAAGTGACGTCAGTTTGTGGTTCCCGCCCAAACGTACTTTGCTTTTTCTCTGTATCCACGAAAATAGATTAGGCGAAATCAGTTTTAAATATGCAAACCAAAATAGGTGATTTTTAAGGTTTCTTAAAAACTAAGTGGACGTACAGTTTGACTTGTGGAAATAATATAGTAAAAAACTTAGACAAGTACAGATACTTAAATCATCACGGTATATATTACATTTCTTACATTTATTTGTATCAATATATCAGCTTAAATATTTTTATCAATGCTAATAAAACTACATTTTCATAATGCCCTCATTAAACCTTTACAAAGTGTAGTGGTTAGTTAGAAAATGCTTTACTTTCAAAAAATATATATATATATTTCGGGACCATGTGTATTTCTAGTCAAATTTTAAGAATTTAAATAAATAGCTTTATTGAAAGAAAAAAAAAAACATGTGTATAATGTAATCTCAGACAAGAAACAAACTTCAACCTGTGGGAATTTTTTTTTTTTTTTTTGGTCAGCATTGTGTATTACAATAACTAGTCAATTCATGTGCATTCTGCAGCAACTTTATTATTTGTTTTATCTAAGAAACTTTAATAGAAAATCAAAATATAAATCGGGTAAATTAAATCACTCTTTCTTGGGAAATTGGGTGGCTCTTAAAAGAGCCTTTGGTTTGAAGAGAAGCTTCAGTCAGTCTACTTGGCCTTCGCGGGCTTCTGGACCTGGACATGCGCCTCCTGCTTTCAAGATCAGTCTTTTTTTGGGGGGTACACAAAGACAACGCTAGAAAATAGATTAAATCAGTTTTATATTTATGTATCATAACCCATAATTGTTCGATTTATGTTAACTAATATAAAAAAATTGAGACGCGAATACGAATAAATAGAGCACATACAGTGGAAACAAAACTTTTCATAGCACAAAGGGGGGAAATAACCGCGCAGTGCCATATGTTCATCATGCAGCGTGTTATTTGCACTAAAAATTCTTAGATTTTATATACGTTTATTTTTAAAACAACATTAGCAACGTACGGTACAAAACGGATTTAATTCTATGCTGGATTGATTATATAGTGATACAATTTGTGAAATAACTCTCGGAGAGAAATTGTGTGGCTCTTAAAAGAGCCTTTGATTTAAAGAGAATCTTCAGTCAGTCTACTTGGCCTTCGCGGGCTTCTCGGTCTTCTTGGGCAGTAGCACGGCCTGAATGTTGGGCAACACACCACCCTGAGCGATGGTCACGCCACCCAGAAGCTTGTTCAGCTCCTCGTCATTGCGCACCGCCAGCTGCAGGTGTCGAGGGATGATGCGGGTCTTCTTGTTGTCCCGAGCGGCGTTTCCAGCCAACTCCAGGATCTCAGCGGTCAGATACTCGAGCACAGCGGCCAAATACACCGGAGCTCCGGCACCGACGCGCTGGGCATAGTTGCCTTTACGGAGAAGCCTGTGAACACGGCCGACGGGGAACTGCAGTCCCGCCCTGGAAGAGCGACTCTTGGCCTTAGCGCGAGCCTTTCCACCGGTTTTGCCTCGTCCACTCATTTTCAAGAATAGTTACTACAACAGACTGTTAACAGAATAAATAACATCAGTGAATTCACATACTGTATTTAAACGAGAGTGCCAGTCGCCTATTGGTTTAAACTGTGATAAGTTTCAAACCAATCACTGATCTTTCCTCCAAAACCCAACCCCCTTTTTGGAACAATCACATGTATTGACTAGACAAAAGACTAAGAGACTCATGTTTGATAGAAAATTTAAAAAAGTACACAAATGGGTATTATACACTCTTCCTACCAACAGTGTTTTTCCTTTCACACACTATATTTTGTGCACATTGACTAGATCTGATACTGTACAGTATTACTATTCTATTTTAATATTGGAATTGAATCACTGCCATTTTTGTTGTTTGTACTGTCACATTTCTTCAGCATATTATTTAGTGTATTCTGTACTGTTAATCAACATCCTATTGGGACCGTGATCACTGTTTGAACCATCATAAGCGTTTTGGCCTTTTTAATCAATTTCTTATGAATAAAAATGGTTTACTTGAGTTTTACCTAAACTTGGTGACTTGTTTAATTGCATGAGAGTAAGTGGGTGAAAGTCACATCTTGGCTATTTGATTCCAGAATTAACTTATCATTCAAATAAATGAGTTTGCTCTTTACTCGGAGTCAGTGGTTGGCTCTTAAAAGAGCCGTTGAGAAACAAACAGTAACGTTAGATTTATTTCTTCTTGGGAGCTGCCTTTTTAGGTTTGGCGGCTTTAGGTTTTGCTGCTTTGGGTTTCGCCGTTTTGGGTTTGGCTGCCTTTGCTTTTTTGGGGCTCTTGGCTGCTTTCTTAGGAGTCGCCGGTTTCTTGGCCTTCTTGGGGCTCTTCGTTGCCTTTTTAGCGGCGGGTTTCTTCACCTTCTTCGGCGATTTCTTAGCGGCGGGCTTCTTTGCTGCTGCAGCTTTGGGCTTCTTAGCGGCAGCGGGTTTCTTGGCTGCGGGCTTCTTGGCTTTAGGAGCCGCTTTCTTGGCTGGCTTCTTCTTGGTCTCGGCTTGCTGCTTGTTGAGTTTGAAGGAGCCTGATGCGCCGGTCCCTTTGACCTGAACCAAGGTGCCTTTAGTCACCAGGCTCTTGATGGCTATCTTGACACGAGAGTTGTTCTTCTCCACATCGTATCCACCGGCAGCGAGCGCTTTCTTCAGGGCGGCGAGGGACACACCGCTCCTCTCCTTGGATGCGGACACAGTCTTGACGATGAGCTCGCCGACGCCTGGACCTGCTTTCTTGGCTTTCACAGCGGACTTCTTCTTGGGCGCTTTGGCCGGGGCGGCAGCAGCGGGGGCTGGGGCGGTTTCTGCCATCTCTCTCTCTGATCGGATCTGAAAAACTGTTTAGTTTCAGCAATGAATGAATAGCGCTCGAGCGGCGCTGCGAACTTAAATGACACATGAGAACCTCGTAGACTCAACCTGCACCGCTCGGTGTCTGCTGCTCGCCGACGCTTGTGTTTTCTTCTCTTACATTTGGAGCAAAACTGGAGCTGTTAGCTAGTTTATCACAATCAAAACTAAGTGAACACCAAGCAGAGGTTCTGGGCTTTCATTAGAGACTAAAAAACGCGAAGAGGAAACGTTACTTTTGCCTTCGTCAGACCAAATCAAAGGCGAGCATCAGCCGCGGGGAAAAGCCGTGCTCAAATCTGATGTATAGTTTTAATGGAACGTTGATAAAAGCCTGAACGCGTAATTTGTGTGCTCAGAAAACAGTCTAAACGAGACTACAATGAAATCAGCATCAACGATGAGCGTTTGGAGGCTTTCATACAGCTGTTGTTTTGGGCAGCTTGAAGCACACGAACATCATCCGGAGTCTCAAGAGTCTGTCTGGCCCTTATCTTCGGTCAGCAGATTATCAATATGTTATCTCATTAAACACGTTAAATACATCGTTGATGTGGGCCAGCATCATATCACAACATAAATATTTTATTTGTAATAAAGGATTTGTGTCTACTGATTCGCCATTCATCTCTTAGGGAACCATGTGAATGGAAATTATTGCTAATTTAAAGCAAGAGACAGCACAGGTCATAATTTCCTTTTAACCACTACATGCTAATTCATAACATAGTCATGTATGTACAATGGGCCTCTATGTTTGAAATATTTATTTCGATAGATCGTTTTTCTTTTTTTAAATTAGGCTATAGTGTGAACTGAAATGATGAGGATAATGGATTAGTGTTGAGTTAACTGGTCTCGTCTGGTTTGTTACAGTTACAACCAAATCACTGCATCTGGGTCTCCGTTTGGATTTGCTCAGACTATAACAGAACACATTTAATGACGTTAAAACAATTTAAACATTTTGTTTTGCTGCAGGTCTCAGTTTTGTGGAAGTTTATTCAACCTCTTATGCCTAAATTCAGGAGCTTTTCCAATTTGAAAACATCAGGGACTGAGGCCAAAATAGCTACAATAATCTAGATTATTAGCCTACATGCTGTAAAAAAAAGAAGTATATTTCACTTTGTTTAATTGTGTCTTTATTTGCATTGAATTGTAAAGGGACAATTCTTCTACAGAACACAATACAGTATATTTCGATAGTAAGTAAGCAGTTTAGTGACCACAGACTTTCATTGTATGGACAAAATTATTATCTTTAATGTTCCACAGAAAAAAGAAAGCCATTGAGGTTTGGAACAACATTAGGGTGAGTAAATGATGAGAGAAATCTTGGGTGAAACCCTATGAAGCGACTTTATCATATTTGATACACAAATAAGCCTTTAAATGATAAACCTGTTGTACACGATACTACATGCCTCCTGTCGTCTGATTGATCGTTTAGAGTTTAAACAAACTATCAAGTCAAATTTGTGAATTTATATTATTCAAACGTTTAGAGAAAAAAAATCTGCTGAGCGAAGATAAGAGCTCCAAACAGGCTTGGATAATGTTTGTGTGCTTCAAACTGACCAAAACAGCACCTTCATATGAAAGCCACAGTTTCTTTCTCTTTTAATAGCCACTCAATAACTCTGAATAGAGAGCAAAACTCTTTGATTTACATATCTATGTATCTATATATATCCTAAATAATATCTATATTATCCTAACATTTAGGAATCCATTTTCTCTCATCATCTGTTTTGACTGAGCCTGTTTTTTCCTCCATTCTGTCACCTGATGGATTTTGTTTCCTTGACACTGTTGCCTCTGACTTGCTTAGTTGGGAATACTTCATATTTAACAATATTATTGATCTGACTGTACTGACACTGCTGATTGAGAACTAAACTGAGCTGGACGATGACATCCTTTTTTGCACAACTGCTTTATAGATGAAATTAACTAATTTAGTAATTGATGATCTTCGAATTGAGAATCGTCCAGTGTTCCCATAGAATTCCATAGAAATATATATATATATTTTTTTCAAACTGCACTGCAATGCAATCTATAAGGTTTGCAGGGGCCTGTTTCAGAAAGGAGGTTCAACCAACTCTGAGTTAAAACTTGAACTCTGAGTTGACTTACCCTGAGATGGGAAACTGAGTTTTCAGTTACAGATCAGCTGAAAATAGTTAGTTCAATCAACTCTGAGTTGACTGACTCTGAGTTAAGCGCGTGCACCACAACTATAAAAAGCCATTATCAATGGAGCGCAGAAATTATGAGTCACCATGGCAACAGCGCCAGACAAAAAGAGGTCTTCATATTCTCACCAGTACGAACACCATTACTGTAATTTTACAGTATTAGAACATTAATGCTGTAATTTAATTAAAGGAATTACTCTTAATTCTTCTGTAATTCAAAGTAAAATCTGACGTAATTGCATTAGACTATAGAACAATTCTGTATATTTAACATACATTTTTAAAAGGTATATTTTTAATGTAACCTTCTCCCTCTACACACTTTGGTCAATTCAATAATAATTCATGCAATTGTATATTGTTTATTTGAAAGCATTAAAAGTGCAGTTTCTTGTCTCTCCTTGTATTGTTCAAGTGGTTGAGGTTGATATGTGATTTAGTAATAAGTAGACCAATGCTTTCTAAAGATTGACATTAATCTAATTACACTGCTGAAGATGTCATTTGTAGTAGTAATACAAGTAGCTTACCCAATTGTTATAGTATCAGAGGTGAAACTGGAAGAACAGTATGTTATTCAACCTAATTTTAATTTTCATAGGACAATCCTGCAGGTATTAAAAGAACATGGCAGCAGCTAAAAATTAAAAATAAGAACATTATTCAATCAAGTAAGGCTTGAGCATATCATGGGTGTAGGCTACCTGACTTTACATTTGACATATTAAATAACTAGCATCCAGTGTCTGTGTCAGTGGCTGAGGGAATTCCTGGGACTTCAGAGCCAGTCACTCCCGAAGATCCAAGGGCCTCATAAAATGTAAGAGGTTTACATATGTGTTATTTTTTTATATAGGCTATTTTTGATATTTCCAATTACTTTACTTTGGGTTGGGTTTTTTGTTGGTCCCAACAGATTCTGATGGTAATATCTGTCTTTTGGAGCCTCCTGTCCCAACAGAACCCCAGGCAGTCGTAAGTCTTCCACTCAATACACCATTATGACAAATAGTGTTATAAAGTGCAGGCTATACTCGACCAAATGCTCATCACAGGACGACGGGGATGAAGAGTTTCTGCTGCCACAGAGAGGCCTACAGTGGTAATGTTAATATTATGTGTCTACACATCAAACAATCTACACATTCTGATTATTTCACATTTTATGTGGAGTAGCCTATAGAATCAAAGTTTAAATCTAAGTATAAACAGGTATTCGTATCTCTCCCTCTGCCCCCAGAATGTGGAAGAAAAGCAGGAGGACGGTCCATCAGCTTCTGGTGCACAGATTAACACAGTTCAGTGATTTCCAGTAAATGCCACAGTTTAATTCTGTAGAATTTGTTTAGAACTACATTATGTAACTCTAATCTACTACTGTGTTTTCAGTTGCCAGTTAAGGAGTTATATAGACTTCATCTTATTAAAAAAATAGAAAAAAACTGCAGTAAAAATAGCAATATTTTATTTATTAATAAAAGATTAATTTGATAAATGTACTGAAAGAATGAATGAGGTGTTTAAACACCACTTCCTCTTTAAAAAAGTGGGAGGAGACCGATAGAAACTCTGGGTTTACCGAAGAAAACCTGCTCCCGACCAGGTTAGGTTCACAGAGTAAGTTGCCATCTGACTCTGAGTATAAGTTACCTCTCTTTCAGAAACGGGCTTGACTTACTCTGCTTTCTCAGGTGTAACATACCTCCCATTCTGAAACAGAAAACCCAGAGTTTCCCTCATTTCAGGGTTAACATACTCAGAGTTTTCACTTAACCTCCTTTCTGAAACAGGCCCCAGGAGGGCTAGCACTAACATGCTTTCATCATCATACGTAATTTTAACTTTTGCAGCGATTGGTGGGATTTGGATTGCTAAAAAAAATCTATCTGATTTCACCTCTTCCATTAAATGCTTCCTGGTAGCATGCAATCAAAAAGCTCTTATTGCACAGTCTTTAATGTTCCCTTGAAGACTGTGGCAGTTTTCAAGGGCTCCTCGAACACCTCATCTAGCGACGCTATACTACTGTAAGTTAACCAGTCCACGAAAAATGCCAGTGTAGTATGAGTAGTGTAATAAGTGAGCAATGTAATGTAAGTGAGCAGTGTTATATCTGTCATCTCCAATCACAACGTTCAATTTCATTTCTATGCAGACGATCTCCAGATCTACCTTCCTGTGATTCTGAGCAATCGTTCTGCACTGGACCCTCTTCATAACTGCCTTCAGGACATCAAACAGTGGCTTTCGCAGAATTTCCTTCATCTGAATGAAGGAAAGACTGAGTATATCCTATTCAGCCCGGACTCACCCAATAGTTCTCTCAGTTTTGGTCCTCTTACACCGCAGTTTGCACCCACTGTGCGTAACCTGGGTGTTATTTTTGACAAAAGCTTGCAGTATGACAAACAGATTAGTGCAGTTGTGAGGGCGAGCTTTTACCAGCTAAGGCTCCTCAGTAAGGTAAAACCATTCTTGTCAAGAGCTGACCTTGAAAAAGCCATTCATGCCTTCATCAGCTCAAGGATAGACTACTGTAATGCCCTCTACACTGGACTTAATCAATCATCCCTCAATCGGCTTCAACTGGTACAAAACGCGGCAGCACGCCTTCTTTGCAACACCTCCAAACGCTCACACATCACCCCAGTCCTCCGCTCGCTCCACTGGCTCCCGGTGCGGTTTAGGGTGGAGTATAAGAGCCTGCTGTTTGTGTTCAAGGCCATTAATGGTCTGGCACCGGCATACCTTGCTGAATTACTAACGGTCTACCAACCTGCCAGAACTCTGCGCTCCTCTGAACACACCTCTCTGGTCACTCCCAAGTTTAAATATAAAAAGTTTGGAGGCCGGTCATTTGCCGTCCAGGGCCCAAAGCTGTGGAACGCTCTTCCGCAATACCTACGAAGCATTACCGTGTTGAGTGTTTTCAAATCCCAGTTGAAAACACACCTATTCAGACAAGCTTTCAACACGTAGCTTCCTATTTGACTGTTATTTTATGCACATTTATGTTTTTATTTATTGTTGTCTATTGTTGGTTTTACTGGAAAGCGCCTTGTGCACCTTCTGGCTGTTGTTAGGCGCTCTACAAATAAAATTTGATTTGATTTGATTTGATTTATATAAGTGAGTGTAATATAAGTGAGCAGTGTAAAATAAGTGCGGTGTAATTGTAATGGATCCATTGGAGACAAGCTTATAGAGAACCCAAGTGCAGTTTATTACAAACAAGATCTAACATGAAACAAAAACATGGCGTGGCATGAAAACTCAAAAGAAACACATGAACATCAACTTACAACCAGTATTCTACAGGAAACAATACTTGACAAAAGACATGGCAAACATGAGGGCTTAAATACACAAGACTAATGACTAGACAAGGGACACCTGTGAACAATGAACCAATGACAACATGACACATCAGACAAGGGAACACATGGCAGGATCACATGACTTTGAACAGGGGATCACATGACAGACATGAAACATGACAAAGACATGAAATGTGAGAAAGCAGCTTTACAGTGGGCATAGATGTTCAGTTTTATTGGGTGCCAGCACATGAGGGGGTTAAAGGGAACAAGATTGCAGACAAACTGGCTAAAGAGGCTTTGCTAAAGGTAATAACAGTCACAATTACATTAGGAAAAGTGGTGGTTAAGAAGAAAGGACTTGAAATATGACATAAATGATGGGAGGAAGACAGAAAAGAAAGGAGATATTATATAAAAAAAAAAAAAAAAAAAAAAAATTTCAGTATTTAAAGAGTTACATGGAAAGGACCAGGAGAGAGCACTGTAAAAAAATTCTAACCCTCCCAAATCAAAAATTTCAAGTGACCGATAACATCTAAATTTTTCAATTGGCCCAAGTGAAATTCTATAAATTTCAATTGGCCCAAGTGAAAATCTGTACATTTAATTTTATAATTTACAGAATTTCACTTGGGCCATTTGAAAAATGTAGATGTTATCGTATAACGAGTCATTAATGTATTTAATGTATTTTAAATTAGACGTTTCATATACTAGTATTTAACCGAAGCTATAGATTGTGAAATTAAACATTTCTCGTTGTTAGTGTGTTTTTTAGTTAGCTTAGATCGACGGATAACGTTAGGTCATCAGGTATACAGTTTTGCAGTAAATTATTAATGGATTAAATGATTAAACATGTTATACTCTGAAGAAATATAATTTTTGAAAACCAAAAGGAACTATAGAAGTGATCAAAGCAAAGTCAATACTGTACCCAGCTAACAACGAATAGGCCTATTTTCTAATGTTCCCAATAATAAGTTAGCAAAAAATTAATAAATAAAAATAAATATATATATAAATGCATTTAGGGGTGTGGTCCTGGTCAAGACAATCTCCTGAACTCCAAACTGAATGTCAGAATGGGAAAGAAAGGTGATTTAAGCTATTTTGAGCGTGGCATGGTTGTTGGTGCCAGACGGGCCGGTCTGAGTATTTCACAATCTGCTCAGTTACTGGGATTTTCACGCACAACCATTTCTAGGGTTTACAAAGAATGGTGTGAAAAGGGAAAAACATCCAGTATGCGGCAGTCCTGTGGGCGAAAATGCCTTGTTGATGCTAGAGGTCAGAGGAGAATGGGCCGACTGATTCAAGCTGATAGAAGAGCAACTTTGACTGAAATAACCACTCGTTACAACCGAGGTATGCAGCAAAGCATTTGTGAAGCCACAACACGCACAACCTTGAGGCGGATGAGTGTATATAGCCTATATAATGTTCTAAAATCTTTTTTTTCTTTTAAAACATTTCTATACGGATGTTGGAACGAAGGAAACATTCCTTTTTATCATTCTGCGAACATCTTGGGAATGCTATTTTTAAATGTATGAACATTCTGAAACGAGATGCATTAATGTTAGCATTTAAAAAATGTTCGATGAACATCCAACTAAAACGTTTAAAAAAAAAAAAAGTATACTTTTTTGTGCTAATGTTTTGAAAACATTATTAAAAACCAGATAACTTTGAACAAACATTTTATTAACGTTACTGGAAGGACGAACGTTTGTTCACAACTTTGAGAGAATCTTGACAGATAGGCCTAGTTAGTTAGTTCTGGGTAAATGCTGTCACACTCAAAACATCTTTTATTTTCCACACAAGAAAGCCCTTCAGAGGTCTGTAATGTTGCTCAATAATGTTCTTGTGTTTCTGTTTTTCAGGTCAGATTTCTGTCCTCAAAATCCTCAGTTTTCTTCTGGCCGCTTCTCCGTATCTGCTAGCGACAGTCGTGCTGCTTTTCAAATGTTACAGAGCAAAGGGTAACACCTCCCTCTCTCTCTCTCTCTCTCTCTCTCTCCCTCCCCCTCCCTCCCTTCCTCCCTCTCCCTTTTCTCGAGGCAAAATATTTTTTGACTAAATGCAATACATTTGATTATGTATTATCTTGTTATTTCGTCTGACTCCATAAATGAAAAGGTTTTAATGATATATTTGCACCATTAAATGTGAGCGAATGTTTGACTATTCCTTTTAACTCTTAAAGTCCCTGTAAAGGCAATTCTACAAAAAAATTCTAAACACATTATAAGTGCTAGAAATGTATTGCTAAAACATGTTACAAAGACTGAGAACTGTGAAGAACTAAATTGTGGAGTTAGACCGTTTAACAGTTCTCTTACGAGAGGTTCTCTCGTATTGCGTAAGTTTAGCTTACGCTACGGGTAAAGTCATCTTTTCTCGAGATATGAAGCCAAAAATTATCCTTAATTTTTATATCTTGTCAACGCAGTGCGGCAGCAAGCAGACCTAGAGCAGGCATTCTAGCGTGCTCATAGGCTGCTCTGCGGCAACTGCAGCAGCCTATCGCTGAGCCCTTGGCGTGACGTCACGCCCAATGAGCGTGAGCAGCGCGCCTACGCGTCACGGCCCATCAGAAGGGGCGTGGCAGAGTGTATAAATATGGGCTGAGAGGCTGCTTTCACTGATTTTTGTCTTTTCAGCGAAGCTCTAGGCATCGCTGATCTCTGAGGAAGCTGCCGTTGAATCCAGCGCCTTGCAAGCCGAGGATTCTGCCTGAGGAAGCCGGCCGCCTTCGCCGCCTTCAGCCATCCCTGCCTGCTTTGCTATCCGGCACTATATCCTTTCTATTATTGTATTGTACAGGCGTTTGATACAAAATGCCCTGCATTTCATGCAAAGCTCCGCTCAGCGACAGAGACCGCCATGTTATCTGCGCTCTCTGCCTGGGACCGGACCATGCAGCCCTCGCTACGACGAGCGGCTGCAAACTATGCGAAGAACTGCCGATGTCGACCCTGCGGGCTCGACTCGCCTTGTTCGACGCTCCCGCTGTCTAGCGGCAGCTGAGCGCTCGCCGGAGCCCCTCCCGCGAGCCTCGCTATCTCCTTCTCCCCCCTCTTCCCGACGCGCAGCGGCCGGCTTTCGCCCGCACTGCCGTCGCCTCAGGGGATGAAACAGACGACGCTGCTATCATGGACAGCTGCCCCCTCTGTCAAGCCGCGCAAACGGCGCCGCTCACAAGGGATGTCAGATACGGACGGTCACGGGCTATAGCTTCCTTTACGTTACAAGAAAGCTACCCTCCCCGTCACTGGCGAAAGGAGAAAAGAGTGTTTAGCCCCACCCAGGTCGGACTAACCTCCATTCCCACATATTTCTCAGTCCCCTCCTAAGCAGGCGACTGGAAATACATTTATTGCAGTAAACGAGCCTGTTTTAATTACACGCACGCCTGCAAACAAACGCTGACGCTAACATGATGACGCTCGCGCTTTCCCCCTCTGTTCGAGCCGCGCAAACGGCGCCGCTCACAAGGGATGTCAGAAGCGGACGGTCACGGGCTAGTTTCCTTTACGTTATAAGAAAGCTACCCCGCGTCTCGTTGGCGCGCGTCACTCACTGGCGAGAGGAGAAAAGAGAGACCGGCACCTCTATTTCTCACACATTTCTCAGTCCCCTCCTAAGCTCAGGCGACTGGAAATATCAATATTGCAGTAAACGAGCCTGTTCTAATTACACGCACGCCTGCAAACAAACGCTGACGCAAAACATGATGACGCTCGCGCTCTCCCCCTCTGTTCGAGCCGCGCAAACGGCGCCGCTCACAAGGGATGTCAGAAGTGGACGGTCACGGGCTACTTTTCTTTACGTTATAAGAAAGCTACCCCGCGTCTCGTTGGCGCGCGTCACTCACCGGCGAAAGGAGAAAAGAGAGACCGGCACCTCGAATTCTCACACATTTCTCAGTCCCCTCCTAAGCTCAGGCGACTGGAAATATCAATATTGCAGTAAACGAGCCTGTTCTATTACACGCACGCCTGCAAACAAATGATGTCACAGCACATGATGACATCTTCCCGCTCTCTCTCCCTTTGTTCGAGCCGCGCAACTGCGCCGTTCTCAAGGGATATCAGAGCGGACGTCACGAGCACCGGCGAAAAGAGGAAGTGAGAGTGTTTTCGTCCCGCCTAGACCGGACTAACCTCCAATTTCTCACATATTTCTCAGTCCCCTCTAAGTTCAGTTGGCTGGAAATACTAATACTGCAGTAAACGAGCCTGTTTTAATACACGCGCGCCTGCAAACAAACGCCGATACAAAACACGACGCTCTATCATATGCTCGCGCTACAGAAGGCTTATATGTTCCCCTGTGGCTCAGTGGCAGAACATTAGGTTTTCGCGCCAGAGACCCGTGTTCGAGTCCGGCTCTGGCGGCAGATAAAAATTTATTTTTCTGTTTGCTTCTCCGAGCTCGCGGCCAGCTTTCTTACATACAGAAAGCGAACCCGCATCTCGCACCCTCCCGCTCTCAGGATGGTGCTAAATTCCGGCTCACGCCGAAGGTGTTTTGAGTGTAGAAAATGTGCCCACACCCCCGTGCTCACCACTACACACAAACATGATCTCCCCGGTAACGCTCACAGAGCGCACTCTCATAAAGCGGGCACGCGCCGCTCGAGTGCTGAAGGTAGAGAATGTGCCCACCTTTCCGTGCCCACACCTACCCACTGCCCGCTCTGTCACACAGTTATCCCGGGATGCAGATCCTCTAAAGCTCCCTTACACTGACCGTGTTGCATATGTAAGCCTTGTGCCCGCTCACGAGCGCGCGCACTTACTAACAAACACGTAAAACCCCATGCCGCTCTCGCGCCACGGGTTTCTAGCATCGAAATGTGCTCCGTCCCCAGTGACCGAGCCGCTATGTGCTGTACAGCCAGCCACCATTGTCTGCGAGCCCCGTATTCGAGCACCGGCAGCGCGCGCGCGCCACCCCGTCCTCTCTGATAGAGGTTGCCCAGCGCGGCGATCCGAACCCAGAGATCATTCGACCCCTAGCTATGTGTGCGAAAGCATGGCAAGCTATCCAGGGCGTGTCAGAATGGGTGCTGAATACTATAATGCACGGCTATTCGCTTCAATTCGCTCGCCGTCCCCCGCGCTTTCTAGCACGGACAGAGACGAGAGTGGTTACAGAAGTAGCGCATCTGCTTCAGGCAGAAATAGCAAAGCTGCTGCACAAGGGGGCTATAGAACAGGTGCATCCTTCTCTGAGCGAGTCAGGCTTTTACAGCCGTTATTTCCTCGTACCCAAGAAGGACGGAGCGCTAAGACCTATTTTAGATCTGAGACATTTGAACAAATCTCTCATGAGACGGCCGTTCAAAATGATCACAACCAGACAAATCCTCGCGCAAATTCGCCCGGGAGACTGGTTCATCTCTCTCGATCTGAAGGACGCATATTTCCAGATCCAGATAATACTCCGTCACAGGCCATTCTTGAGATTCGCCTTCGACGGTCGGGTATATCAGTACACCGTCCTGCCGTTCGGTCTATCTTTAGCACCCCGTACATTTACGAAGTGCATGGACGCGGCTCTCTCTCCCCTGAGAAGACAGGGGATGCGGATACTGAACTATCTGGACGACTGGCTAGTTCTCGCGCAGTCAGAGGCAGAGCTTTTGTCTCACAGAACAGCGCTTCTCAGCCATCTGGAATGCTTGGGTCTCTCGGTCAACTGGACCAAGAGCTCATTACTGCCCCGCCAGTCAACTTCCCTTCTCGGAATAGAACTGGACTCGGTGGCTATGACGGCCAGATTGTCAGAGCAGCGCGCGCGCCACATAAGACATCTCGCCGCGTCTTTCAAGACGGGCAGTCAGGCTCCGCTGAGGACATCCCAGCGAGTCCTGGGGCATATGGCCTCAGCTGCAGCAGTGCTCCAGCTGGGCTTACTGCGCATGCGCCCGCTTCAATGCTGGCTGAAAGCGCGAGTGCCTCACCGAGCCTGGACGGCCGGCGGCTTACGAGTCAGGGTGGATCATGGCTGTGTTTCAGCCCTGCAGCCCTGGCTGGCGGCCGAATGGTATCGCACGGGAGTGACGATGGGAGTTGTCTCGCACCGGAAGGTTGTCTCGACAGATGCGTCCAACCTAGGTTGGGGAGCGCTATTAGAGGGCAGACCGGTCTATGGCCTTTGGTCAGACCAGGAGAGTCACCTTCATATAAACTGTCTAGAGATGCTGGCGGTCGAGAAAGCGCTCAAGCACTTCCTCCCATACCTATAGGGCCACCACGTACTAGTCCGCACGGACAATATGTCAGTGGTGGCCTATGTGAACCGTCACGGTGTCAGATACTAAACGCTCTGCGCCCTGGCGGAACGCCTCCTTGTGTGGGCTCAGCACTCACTGCGCTCGCTGAGAGCCGCGCATGTGCCGGGTCTCCTGAACGAGGGTCCAGACAGACTGTCCAGGGACAATGTTCCCCTGGAGGAGTGGTCTTTGCATCCCCAAACAGTCCAGTCACTGTGGCGCCGTTTCGGCAGAGCGAAAGTCGACCTCTTTGCGTCAAAAGACAACGCGCACTGCCCACGGTTCTTTTCCAAGAGCGAGGACGCGCTGGCCCAAACCTGGCCCAGCGGCCCGCTCTACGCTTTTCCCCCGGTCTCTCTGTTGCCACAAGTCATCGGGAGAATCAGGGAAGCGCACCACACGGTGCTCCTCATAGCCCCGTATTGGGAGAATCAGACGTGGTTCCCAGATCTAATACGGCTGGCGGACACACCCCCCTGGCCGATACCGGTGAGAAGAGACCTTCTCTCTCAAGCCCGCGGCTCGATCTGGCATCCTCATCCAGAGCGCTGGTCTCTGCATGCATGGATAATCAACGGATACCCGTTGACTTGCCAATAGGGGTTGTGAACACGATCACACAGTCTAGAGCTCCCTCGACGAGACGGCTCTACACATCTAAATGGTCTGTGTTTAATAAATGGTGCACCGCCCAAGGGCTGGATCCACAAACATGTGGGGTGTCGCGTGTGCTTTGTTTCCTCCAAGAGCTGTTGGACATGGGCAGGTCTCCCTCCACGCTCAAAGTTTATGTTGCGGCCATTTCAGCTTTTGCCGACTCGGCGCTGGGCCGCGCATTAGGGAGGAACGAGTTCATTATCCGCTTCCTTAGAGGAGCTAGGAGGATGAACCCCCCGTGACCCCCTTCGGTTCCTATTTGGGATCTTTCCCTGGTCTTAGAGGCCATGAAAGCGCATCCCTTCGAACCCATGGATAATGTGGATATGAAATACCTCACGCTCAAAACCGTTTTCTGATAGCCCTGTCTTCAGTCAAACGTGTGGGTGACCTGCACGCGTTATCAGTTAACGCTGCATGTCTCGAGTTCGGACCTAATGACTCTAAAGTCATCCTCAAACCGAGACACGGCTATGTCCCCAAAGTGTTGGGCACACCCTTCAGAGCACAGGTCATTTCTCTCTCAGCTTTGCCGGCAACCGGCAGCGAGGTTGACAGTAATCTCCTTTGCCCTGTCAGAGCGCTGAGAAATTACATTACGCGCTCCGCCGCCGTGAGGCGCTCGGAGCAGCTTTTCGTTTCGTTTGGTGGGCGCACCAAGGGTCTCGCCGCCTCGAAACACAGTCTGTCCAGATGGATAGTGGACGCTATTGCAGCTGCTTACGCGTCTAAAGACCTGCAGTGCCCTTTGGGCATCAGAGCCCACTCTACTAGAGGCATGGCCTCGTCATGGGCTTGGTCTAGCGGAATTTCTATTCATGACATTTGTACGGCGGCGGGCTGGGCCTCCCCGTCTACATTTGTTAGATTTTACAATCTAGAAGTTCCCGTCCTGCAGGCTAAACTTTTATCAGTCTAAATCTCGCGTAGGCCGGCCCACTTCTGTGCGCGGGCTACTGCTGTTTGATTTAGCTCTCCTGGTTGAGCTGTACAATATAAGGGTTGGTTAGTCAGACCGGCCGCGCCGCTCTGTTCCCCCTACTATGTGCTTATGTACTTGCGCTAGCCATACCTTTGGCCGCCTGGCTCACACTCTTGTGTTCCCCGGGCTTTCCCTGGGACTCATTCAGTGGATGCCGGGCGCGCACGGCGTTGACAAGGGAGTTCCCGTAGCGTAAGCTAAACTTACGCAATACGAGAGAACCTCTCGTAAGAGAACGTACTCGGTTACCTAACGTAACCTCTGTTCTCTCTAGAGAGGGAACGAGTATTGCGTAACCCGCCGTGCTCGCGCCACGAGCTCACTCGCTTCTGCGACAAAAACCAGTGAAAGCAGCCTCTCAGCCCATATTTATACACTCTGCCACGCCCCTTCTGATGGGCCGTGACGCGTAGGCGCGCTGCTCGCGCTCATTGGGCGTGACGTCACGCCAAGGGCTCAGCGATAGGCTGCTGCAGTTGCCGCAGAGCAGCCTATGAGCACGCTAGAATGCCTGCTCTAGGTCTGCTTGCTGCCGCACTGCGTTGACAAGATATAAAAATTAAGGATAATTTTTGGCTTCATATCTCGAGAAAAGATGACTTTACCCGTAGCGTAAGCTAAACTTACGCAATACTCGTTCCCTCTCTAGAGAGAACAGAGGTTACGTTAGGTAACCGAGTACGTTTTTCACCCTTGCTGTGAGCCTGATTTTTTGGGCGGGGCTAAAACGGGGGCTCGATGACGCACTGCGACCCCCTGAGCTTGATTGGGCCCCTACTTGATGACGCACGGAGTCACTAAGCCTATCGCTCAATCGCGAGTTACTATCAGACAGCCTACAGTTTGCTAGCTACTATGCCCACGGCTCTGGCTATGCCTTCGTCATGTAAATGCGTATTCCCTGGATGCAATCACTTAGAAAACAGATCGGTGTCCTTATTTAAATTTCCGAAAAATGATCATATCAAGAAGAGGTGGATTTATCTTGTGAAGAGCTAACGTTACCTTGATGGAGAGCTGATGATCACCACCACACCCGCCTCTGTAGAGATCAGGATAGTTTACTTTCGTTGGAGACAACTGGAATTCACTGATAATCCGCTGTTACTGGTGAATGGGGCCGAACCGACTATCTCCCGCTGTCCGCTTCGGCCATAGGCTTCGGCCTTCATCCTCCCGTCGCGCCGACATGCACGAGCTGTGCGCGAGTCATATTTCCCGCGAGTGGGCGTGGTTTCAGCGCAGCCAGCGGACACGCCCCCAGCGTTTGAGAGCTGAGACTACTGCTCATTTTTTCGAGATTTTGATAGCTTATTTTATTTACTTGGCGGCTTTTTTAATCATTGAAATTGGGCTGGGTGGCTAATAACACATTTTTCGGTGGTATGACAAACTCAGAACACATACTTAATTTTGACTTTACAGGGACTTTAATGAAAATAATGTCAAAGTCAGTTAGAATAATCAAATGTAACAATTTATTATGTCAGGTAAATGTATCATGCCAATTTCATAATCAATTCAAAGATAATCGAAACAAAACATCAAATTCTCTGGAATAAAGAAAAGAGATTTCCCAAGACTAAGAAATACATGAGGCTGAGATCTCTCTCTATTAGCCTCATGGGCCAATCTGAGGTACAGGAAAGGCCCCGATCTCCCTGCTGCATTTCATTATGTAGACAAACCTTTTACTTGGAAACATGTTCTAAC
Source organism: Rutilus rutilus (assembly GCA_021464565.1). Taxonomy (NCBI): domain Eukaryota; kingdom Metazoa; phylum Chordata; class Actinopteri; order Cypriniformes; family Leuciscidae; genus Rutilus; species Rutilus rutilus. Next base: position 6,420,588 of record JAJAQA010000003.1, read on the forward strand.
AAAATAAATTTGCATTCAGAGGTCACACCTTTTGGGGGTGAGTGACCAATTGTCAGGACCTTCCTTATGTGTCAGTTATCCATAAACTCTTAAAACCCTTATTACCTTTTGTTTTACTTATTTGGAACCAATAAGTTCTTATTTACTTATTTGTACCAGTCGCACTGTGACATTTTAAATGATACCAAACATGAAAGATTCTGTGGTAATCTTTCACATTAAACTATACATTTTCTTGGGTGATTTACATGGTCTCAGCATGTGAGAGGGGGAGTGAGGAAGAGGGGGAGATATGTGTTCAGAGATGAGACTTTGCCTAACAAATGGTGAGTTTAAATGCTAATTTCCAGAGAGGTCCTTTGTCCTCGCAGGGTCTGGTCATTCCCCAGCCAGACTGTCATTTGTAGGGCTGAGCAAACATGGGCAGAACTCTTTACTGCCCTAGTACTTCAAAAAGCATTTTAAAGGTATACATGTGAATTAAACGTGGCACAATGACCTTCATCATCACAGTATGCTAATGCCTATCTAGTGCAGGGATTTCATCAATACTGATTGAGGACTGTTGGGACACTCCAGGCACAGGTTGGTTCTGTCAGGAGAGACAGAGTCGTTTGCACCTCAATGACACATCTGTAACATTTGCTTCACAGGACATATGCTTTCAACTACATACTTTTTATTTACTAGTGTGTTCTACTTCTAATATGTACCTATGCCATGTTTGGTCTCATCTGATGTTTGGTCTCATCGTCTCAACTTAATAGAGATATTAAAGTATCCTAATGTACAATCTAGGTATTGGTTAAACATGCATTGAGGAGAATATGTTAATGTTCTTCTCCCACTCTTGATCTCCACCCATTTGCCTCATCTTTTGGTTTCCTGTCAGTTGGGTTTGGTGTTGGTATTCCACTCATGTTTAACAATGATTTGCTCGGGGTGTAAGAAGGAAAGGTAGCTGTTGATCTAGGAGAAATTGGCTTTAACCTTGCTTTGACGGAAGTGACGTCATGCATGATGGAGCGTGTCCTCGCGGCTCTTCTACATTGTTTGTTGTTTCTATCGATATATATCTTAATTGGTATAAGTCATATTAATAGTATTTTGGTACCCAGAGGCTATAATGCCTCCAAAAGAAGGTAACGATGGAAGAAACAATAAAATAAATGAATGAAACACTGAAGAAATTGACGCAAGATATAAGAGACGTTGTAGCAAAGCAAACTGAGATAACAAACCTTTTGGCAGAAATCAGAGAACTCAGAGAAAGTGTGGCCACAAAAGATCTGAAAATAAAGTGTTGAAGATGGATGAAATGGAACGTAGAATCCAAGATATGGAACTGTTTACCCGCAAAGAAGATGTAATAATAAGCGGCCTTGATGTTAAACCGAGGACGTACGCTGCCGCGGTGACTAAGAGACATGACGAGAAAAGCCTAAATTCGAAAGATCAAGAATCCCTCGAAACGCAGGTAATCTCCTTTCTCCAAAGTAGGAACATCCATCTGGACAAGAGCAACATCACAGCTTGTCACATTCTACCAAGAAAGGACCGCGCAACCAAGCCCAGAATCATGATGCATTTTGTGAGTCGTAAACACAAAACGGAACTTTTGATGCAGGGGAAAAAGCTCAAAGGCACGGCGGTGTACATCAATGAACACCTAACATCTAAAAATGCAGAGATTGCCCGAGTTGCTCGGCAGCTATGGAAGGAACGCAAAATAAAAGCAACCTGAGCTAGAGATTGTAAGGTGTTGATAAGATTGAATGGCCCCTCGCCTGAAGCGGAGAAAGTGTTGGTGATTAGGGAGCTGAAAGATCTGGACCGCTACAAATGAAGATGATGGCAAACATGCTTTTTGGGAATATAGGAACTTTGTGCCAGGTGAAGACCAAAGGATTAGTCACGTTTTTGGCCGGATATATATTTTATTTTTTACTTCTCTTGAGGGGCGCTCGAAAAGCCTCTATGCTTGGCCAATGTTTAATTAGTTTTGAAGGGAGTTCGGTGCACCTATTGGAACAAGGTAGGAAACACTACTTTGACTATGACTGTATATAGTAGGGCTATTTTTTCTATTCATCGATCTGGATTTACAATGCTTTCCTGGAGACGCAGGCTCAAACTTTATAAACTGTTCATATTACACTGCCTCTGCTATCGCTGCTTTTTTGTAAACCTATTTTTTTTTTCATTTTCTGCCTGGGACTTCCTGCCGCAATTTTTTATTTTTATTTTGGACTTATTGTGGACTAAATAATTTATTTTGTTCTCCATCTGGCGGCACTTGTTGGTTAAACACAGCAGTTGTAAAAACAATATTTGTAGGGTATTATTATTTGTTTATTTGTTTGCTTATAGAAAATGATGACTGAGACTGATTTCTCCGGGCCTACAGGGGGCTACACACTGTTAAGAGCTAAATACATAGACTACAAGTTGTATGATTTTGAATGCAATATTGATCCAGAAAATCACTGCTTTAACACAATTAATTCCATGTGTGATTACTATACAGAAGAAAAGTTTAATGATATAGTTAGCCTGGACAGTAATTTTTCAGTAATACATTTTAATTGTAGGAGTTCGTATGCAAACTTTACCAGGATCCAGGAATACTTAAGGTCTTTAAAACATACATTTTCAGCCATAGCGCTGTCAGAAACATGGGTTAATGAAGCTCAAGGTGTAGATTTCTGTATGGAAGGTTATGAATTGTATCATTGCAGAAGAAGAGATAAGAGGGGAGGCGGTGTTGCCTTATTTGTGACCACTGATTTGAAATGTAGAATTGTAAAATGTATGACAACAGCCATTAATGATTTATTTGAATGTATTACAGTGGAGATTGATATGGAAAAGAAGAGGAATGTTGTTGTTACATGCATTTACAGAACACCTGGGTCAAAAATTGAAACCAAGTAATCTAAATACTGTAATTTAATTAAAGGGATTACTCTTAATTCTTCTGTAATTTAAAGTTAAATCTGATGTAATTGCATTAGACTATAGAACAATTCTGTATAGGCTATTTAACATACATTTTTAAAAGGTATATTTTTTATGTAACCTTCTCCCTCTACATACTTGGGTCAATTCAAGAATAATTCATGCAATTGTATATTGTTTATTTGAAAGCATTAAAAGTGCAGTTTCTTGTCTCTCCTTGTATTGTTCAAGTGTTTAAGGTTGACATGGGATTTAGTAATTAATAAGTAGACCAATAATTTCTAAAGATAGTCATTATTACATTAATCTAATTACACTGTTGAAGATGTCATTTGTAGTTAGTAATACAAGTAACTTACCCAACTGTTATAGTATCAGAGGTGAAACTGGAAGAACAGTATGTTATTCAACCTAATTTTAATTTTCATGTAGGTGCAATCCTGCAGGCATGAAAAGAACATGGCAGCAGCTAAAAATTAAATATAAAAACATAATTCAATCAAGTAAGGCTTGAGCATATCATGGGTGTAGGCTACCTGACTTTACAAACATTTGACATATTAAATAACTAAATAGCATTCAGTGTCTAGCAGTGCAGCAGCATTTACAGCTGAGGGAATTGGAGGGACTTCAGACCCAGTCCCAAAGATCCAAGGGCCTTCATAAAATGTAAGAGGTTTACATATGTGTTTTTATATAGGCTATTTTTTATATTTCCATATATTTTACTTTGGGTTAGGGTTTTTGTTGATATCAATAGATTCTGGTGGTAATATCTGTCTTTTGGAGCATCCTGTCCCAACAGAACCCAAGGCAGTTGTAAGTCACCAACTCAATACAGCAGAAATTATGACAAATAGTGTTATAAAGTGTACTCAACCAAATGCTCATCTTCACATGACGATGGGGATAAAGAGTTTCTGCTGCCACAGAGAGGCCTACAGAGGTAATGTTAATATTATGTGTCTACACATCAAACAATCTACACATTCACATTTTTTCAGATTTTTATGTGGAGTAGCCTATAGAATCTAAGTTTAAATCTAAGTATAAACAGGTATTCTTATCTCTCCCCGCCCCGTCCCCAGGGTGTGGAAGAACAGCAGGAGGACGGTCCATCAACTTCTGGTGCACAGATGAACAGTTCAGTGATTTTCAGTAAATGCCACAGTTTAATTCTGTAGAATTTGTTTAGAACTACATTATGTAACTCTAATCTACTACTGTATTTTCAGTTGTCAGTTAAGGAGTTATATAGACTTCATTTTATATATTAAAAAAAAAAAAAAAAAAAATATATATATATATATATATATATATATATAAAACAGCAGTAAAAATAGCAATATTTTATTTATTAATAAAATATTAATTTTATTAATAAAAAGGTACTGAAAGAATGAATGAGGTGTTTAAACACTGCTTCCTCTTTAAAAAAATGGGAGGAGACAGAAAGAAACTCTGGGTTTACCGAAGAAAACCTGCTCCCGACCAGGTTAGGTTCACAGAGTAAGTTACCATGGTAACTGACTCTGAGTATAAGTTACCTCTCTTTCAGAAACGGGCTTGACTTACTCTGCTTTCTCAGGTTTAACATACCTCCCATTCTGAAACAGAAAACTCAGAGTTTCCCTCATTTCAGGGTTAACATACTCAGAGTTTTCACTTAACCTCCTTTCTGAAACAGGCCCCTGCTACTGTGTGGAGGTGTGGGGAAACACATACCAAAGCAACACAAAGTCACTCTTTCTATTACAAAAGAGAGTCATACGAATTATATTTATAACAGATTATAGAGAGCACACAAATATCTTATTTTTTTTGCTCTAAACTGTTAAAATTTAAAGAAATGGTCGAATTACGGACACTTATTGTTATGTTTAAAGCAAAAGATAAAGTATTGCCCACAAACCTTCAACACTTGTTTATTCTTATAGAAAATGAAGGAAGAAGAAAGGGACATTTTAGGTATCAAACTGCAAGGACAACAGCAAAACAAATGTGTACTTCAAAGTTTGTGAGTGAAAGTTTGGAATTCGCTGCAAAATGAACTAAAGCAATGTAAAAATATATTTCAGTTTAAAAAAAGATTTTTTTTTTTTTACATTTGATACGGATTTCTTTTCTTCTTTTTTTTCTTTTTTTTCCTTTCTTTTTTTATTTATTTATTTTTGTATAAATGTATTCATGCATTTGTTTACTGATTAATTTTATTTATTATTTGTTCATTGCCTAATGGCCAATGCTTTGGCAATACTGTACAAGTCATGCCAATAAAGCTAGAGACAGAGACAGAGAGAGAGAGAGAGAGAGAGAGAGAGAGAGAGAGAGAGAGAGAGAGAGAGAGAGAGAGAGAGAGATGAGTCTACACGGTTCTCATGCTGCGGTTAAATGCGGCTTATTGTTGATCACAGTCAGATTGTGTGAGTCCAGCTTCACTCGCATCATGGCAGAGATCATGGTAGAGATCATGGCAGAAACCGCTCCAGAAATCGCTCCAGCACCCACTCCAGCACCCGCGACCGAGAAGAAACCAGCAGCCAAACGCATAAGAACAGGACCAGGCGTCCGCGACCTGATCGTCAAGGTTGTGTCCGCATCTGAGGAGAGGAGCGGTGTGTCCCTCCCCGCACTGAAGAAAGCGCTCGCTGCCGGTGGATACGATGTGGAGAAGAACAACTCCCGCATCAAGATCTCCATTAAGAGTCTCGTTAATAATGACATCCTGGTCCTGACTAAAGGAATCGGCGTCTCGGGCTCCTTCAAACTCAACAAGAAACTGGCCGAGACCAAGAAGAAACCCGTCAAAAAAGCGGCTTCTAAAGCCAAGAAATCCGCTGCCGCTAAGAAGCCCAAAACTGCAGCAAAGAAGGTGAAGAAACCCGTCGCTAAGAAATCGCCGAAGAAGGTGAAGAAACCCGCCGCTAAAAAGGCGACGAAGAGCCCCAAGAAGACAAATAAATCAGCGACTCCTAAGAAAGCAGCCAAGAGCCCCAAAAAGGCAAAGACAGTCAAACCCAAAACGGCGAAACCTAAAGCAGCAAAACCCCAAAAGACAGCAGCCAAAAATAAATAAACTTTTTCGTTGTGTGTTTAATCAAAACGGCTCTTTTAAGAGCCACTCACTAATTCATAGAGCGTTATTTCATCTGTCCAATGAAGGGTTCCTTCATAGTGAAAGCCAATTCATGGACCTAGTGTGTTCATGTTGTGCAAATTTAACGTTAGACCTCATTGAGAATGTTGATGTTTTCATTACAGAAACGTCCACTTTTGGTATGGCAAGAGGTTTTAAAATGTATTTCCTTTCCAATCCTTTAAATCTTTTGAAAGTTAGAATTAAATGGATGTAAAATTATTATCATGTCAGATAATACATTTTATTTAATGTGATAGAAAAAAAACACGAAAAAAACAAACAAAAAAAACACAGTAACACCAATGACACAATGAATCACCAGTGACATTCATAAGACCAAAGATCATTATTCTTCAGCTATAATTAAGTAGATGAGACTAAATTGTTACATTTGGCATACAATCTAAATGAATAGCTTTGAATAAAGTTTATCTATAAATGGGAGTCACTGGTGTTACTGGTGTTACCCATAAGAAAGGTGACACCAGTGACAGTAACGCCAGTGACAGTTTTCATGAAAATTGCAATTTACAAAATGGTTGCTGCAAGGTATCAAACCGCACTTAGTAAATCATGGTATACTAACTAAATTAAGTAGTTTAATACATTTATATGCATACATTTATATTTTAGTTTATTTACTATTATTATTTTTACAATTCCCTAACAATAAAGTAGATCAGTGAGTTTAACTAGAAGCTTCATGAAATCATGAGATGAATGAGAAAATGTATGATAACTGAAAATAGACAGTGGACTTATCATGGACCTTTCTTCATAGATCTTCAGGAAATTGGAAGAAGGAAGTTGAGTTATATTTTTATAGTTATGAATACATTATTGTATCTTAAATGGTAAACACAGGTGTGTCTACCATTTAAGATACAATAATGTATTCATAACTATAAATTGACCTCAAAATAAAGCAGTTTCCCATAACTGTGGGGACGAGCAATTCTGTGGTGCCTTGAATTCTATATAATGAATTAAAAAACAAACATTGACACACTGATGGCTCAAGAAGGTGTAATTGTTCAAATAACATTGTTTCATTTTAAAATATAAAGAAATTCTAACCCTAAAGTGTTTTTCAATGTTAATATTTCTGTAAAGGCAAGGGACAGAACATTTTAAATGTACATAGAATGTACGTATATGTTTATATACCAGTGAACTATGAAACTATTCTGCTTCAAGACCGACTCGTTTAACTTTTAATCACACATTAACATTATCACCATTAAAATAAAGCCCATTACCCTTTAAAAGGAAGACTAGCGGCATTAAATGAAACTACAGCGGGGGGGGGGGGGGGGGGGGGGTTGGTGTTCAGAGGGAAGATCATTGATTGGCTGGGAATGTTTTCAGATTTCAGCCAATAGGAGACTAGCACGCTTTCTTTATAAGTCACCTCACAACGAGCAGCCGCATATTCTTGTTCTTCTCGCTTCGCTAGTAAACAATCCGAAGCTGCAATGAGTGGAAGAGGTAAAACCGGGGGAAAGGCTCGTGCTAAGGCCAAGAGTCGCTCTTCCAGGGCCGGACTGCAGTTCCCCGTCGGCCGTGTTCATAGGCTTCTCCGCAAAGGCAACTATGCCCAGCGCGTCGGTGCCGGAGCTCCGGTGTATTTGGCCGCTGTGCTCGAGTATCTGACCGCTGAAATCCTGGAGTTGGCTGGAAACGCCGCTCGGGACAACAAGAAGACCCGCATCATCCCTCGACACCTGCAGCTGGCGGTGCGCAATGACGAGGAGCTTAACAAGCTTCTGGGTGGCGTGACCATCGCTCAGGGTGGTGTGTTGCCCAACATTCAGGCCGTGCTGCTGCCCAAGAAGACCGAGAAGCCCGCGAAGGCCAAGTAGACTGACCGAAGCTCCTCTTCAAACCAACGGCTCTTTTAAGAGCCACCCAATTTCTCCCTGAGAGTTATTTCATAAATTGTATCACTATTTAAGTTTGTATCAGCCCAGCGTAAAATTAAATCAGTTTTGTACCGTACGTTGCTAATTGTTTTAAAGATAAACCAATATGAAATCTAATAATTCATAATGCAAGTAACACGCTGCATGATGAACATATGGCGCTGCGCGGTTATTTTCCCCCTTTGTACTATAAAAAAAAATGGTTTCAGTGTATGTGATTATTTATTCGTATTCGCGTCCCAATTTTTTATTAGTTAACATAAATCGAACAATTATGGGTTATGATACACAAATAGACTGGTTTAATCTATTTTTTTAGCTTTGTCTTTGTGTACCCAAAAAAAAAAAAGAGCTTGAAAGCAAGAGGCGCACAGCCATTGTCCAGGACACCAACTTGTGCGCCATCCACGCCAAGAGAGTCTCCATCATGCCCAAAGACATCCAGCTGGCCCGTCGCATCCGCTTAAATCCAGTCATTCAAACCCAAAGGCTCTTAAGACTCAATGAAAGATGATTTCCATATAGTGTTTTTTAATAAGAACTTCTATGTCATGGTGGTCTTATAAAATTCTATTTTTATATGTCACTTAAATCTAAAAGGAAATGAATGGTGGTTTAAGTTTTAGTGTTATGCTGCTGTATTTAGTATCATTTGTATGTTTGTATGAGTAGTTGTTAACCCTCATCCTCTCCTGTAACAAATCCTTCCCCCAAATGACTGATGCCCTTAGATTATACCTTCCTTTTGTCTAGAAAGCTTTTTATTTGTAAAATTGTCTTTTTTAACGCATTTAAAATTATTTTTATATACTTATATAGTTAAATTATATCGTTACCAATATTACTTTATATTTCTTTCCACTAGTATAAGGCATCAAAAGACTGACCTCGATTTGGAAATTGTGACGTAACTGGTGACGTACTAGAACCGCCCATGAATGTGGTTTCAACTAGGTCCGCTAGCTGACTATAAAGTCCTCTTCCCTAGTAGTTTAAAAATTATCAGCTATTTTCAGTTGAAGAGTATCAAGTCATGTCTGGAAGAGGAAAAGGTGGTAAAGGACTCGGGAAAGGAGGCGCTAAGCGTCACCGAAAGGTTCTTCGCGATAATATCCAGGGAATCACTAAACCCGCTATTCGTCGTCTTGCTCGACGTGGCGGCGTCAAGCGTATTTCTGGCCTGATCTACGAAGAGACTCGCGGTGTGTTGAAGGTGTTTCTGGAGAACGTCATTCGTGATGCTGTGACTTACACTGAACACGCCAAGAGAAAGACCGTCACCGCCATGGATGTTGTGTACGCGCTGAAGCGACAGGGACGCACTCTGTACGGGTTCGGGGGTTAAGAGATCCACGAAGAAGGAAAAACCCAACGGCTCTTTTAAGAGCCACACACATTTACACACAAAGAACAAGTTTCCAAGTGGTTAGAAACGAGATTGAGTTATTTATTGTTTACATTGAGTGATAAAATAGTTACTATAACATTTATCTTTGGTCTTTATGTGCCAATTAAATATAGTAATAATATTCGTGGTTTTGCAGTATGAATTATATTTTATTGTTGTCAAGTTGATTAAACTGAAATTATCAATATTGTACCTTCAATATTTAATACTGCAGTGCATTGTATTTCGAAAAATGCTGGAAAATGAAACAAAGAAACATGATGTAATGGGGGATGGTAGTAGGACATGAGGCGATGGGCGGGATTAACATTTAAAGCCTGTGATTGGGTGTCCCACAAGTCAAGGAACGTTTAATATAACCAATGAAATCATTCTATGGGTTGGTCCAGGAAAACTAGCAATCAGAGAAGGCCATACTTCCCTTTGGAAATTAGCATAGAGCAGTGCATAAAGCCCGCCTGTAGAATCACAGCTTTATTGGTCTTTAAGTTTCTCTGACTAAATCATCATGCCTGAACCAGCGAAGTCCGCACCCAAAAAGGGCTCGAAGAAGGCCGTCACTAAAACCGCCGGCAAGGGCGGAAAGAAGCGCAGAAAGTCCAGGAAGGAGAGCTACGCGATCTACGTGTACAAAGTCCTGAAGCAGGTTCATCCCGACACCGGGATCTCCTCCAAGGCGATGGGAATCATGAACTCTTTCGTCAACGACATCTTCGAGCGCATCGCCGGTGAAGCGTCTCGTCTCGCTCACTACAACAAGCGCTCCACCATCACATCTCGAGAGATCCAGACCGCCGTGCGTCTCCTGCTGCCCGGAGAGCTGGCCAAACACGCCGTGTCTGAGGGCACAAAGGCTGTGACCAAATACACCAGCTCAAAGTAGAGGAGTCAGCTCAACACACAACACAAAGGCTCTTTTAAGAGCCACACATATTGTCTGCAGAAGAGCTTTGATCGTACACTGTTTTCTGATACCAAAGTAAAAGCTATTATCTGTCCTTCTGTGTTTATGCTGTTAAGCATCAGGTTTAGCAGATGAACAAGTTATAAACCTTTCTTTGAGATGAAATGTATTCACTATCAGCATAGGCTATTGGCTTTAATTAAGATCAAAACATTTTCAACATTCAGTTTTCAATATTGTTTTTCTTTATTTTTACAGTAGCTCTTCTGAGAAATAGCCTACTCTCAATTATAAATATATAGCTTATAAGAATGAACTACGATATTTTCAAACTATGTTAAAGGACAAATAAATGCTGACAGAACATTCAAACATGGACAGAATTAACTAACATCAGATTGAAGTTTCTTCCTCTGTTACGGCGTACTGACTTTGGTCTTCAGCAGATGAAACTGAAATACACAAAAAAATGGATTTCTTCATTGAGGGAATATGGAGAGAGAGAGAGATCAGACAGAAGTTTTACCTCTCGCTCTGTAACATTTGTAAAGCAGCACGACTGTTGCTAGCAGATATGGAGAAGCGGCCGGAAGAAAACTGAGGATTTTGAGGACAGAAATCTGACCTGAACGTGACCCAGAAAAACAGAAACACAAGAACATTATTGAGCAACATTACAGAGCTCTGAAGGGCTTTCAGAAAGTTTCTCGAGGAACCCAAATTTTGTGAGTGAATATAAAAGCTTTGAAATATTTCCCCTTCTATCTCGTATTATTCCACCACCATTTCCCTTTTACAGCTCTGTATTAAAGGAATAGTTCAATAAAAAAAAAAAAATATATATATATATATATTCTGCCTTGATGTTGTTCAAACCGGTTTGAATTTATTTCTTGTGTGGAAAATAAAATATATTTTGAAGGAACTTTTACTCTCATTGTATGGAGAAAAACAACAACTTCCAAATAACTTAGTTTATGTTCCACAAAAGAAAGAAACATTATGCATGTTTGAAACGACATGAGGGTGAGTAAATGATGACATCACAGTATATTAATACAAGTTATTCATTTTATTGTTTAAGAGGTATGAAACATGTTTTTCCTCTTTAGACCAAAACTGTATGTTTGACACTGGACACATATGAGCACATAAGAGTCTTTCCTTGCTGCTTTCAAATGAAAAAATAATTATCAATTTATCAAAAGTCTTTTCACAGGAAAGTCTCTATTGATCTGATTGCATAAGTGAAATATCTTAGAATTAATATCTTGGTTTACTTTCTCATAAACATTCACACTGGGCTTTAAATGTTGAAAAATTGCTGCAAATTAGAGGATGAAAACACTTTCATGATGAAGATTTATCTCATATTACAGAAATAATGTTTTTAATAAAATAAAAAAGGATGTAAAATTTGCAGATTCTGCCAGATTTTAATGACATTAGATTACTTGTTTATTCAATCCTCATGTAAAACAAGCTTTATTAAACAAACAAGCTATTTCAAATGCATCCACTTTCTCAGCAACAGGGATTGTGATGTTGACTGCAGATCGCTGGTCGACAGCTTGTGTGTTTCAGGGTCCTAATGTTCTCCAGATTCAGGGTTAACACACATTAAGGAAACTTTTTAAAGGTCAGGACTCATTTTCCAAAAGGGCCTATTAACTTTATTAACTTACTACGACTAACCCTAACCCTAACTTAAAGAAGCTCTGGCCTTTTGTGATTCTGTTTCTCCAACCATCTCTTCAGTCCCATCGAGTCGAGGCCTGTTATACTGAGAGCCGAAGCGCTGAGGAACAGAAAACACCTTTGACCAGCAGCATTTGAGTTTTTATGGAACGACACTTTATGAAAAAAAAAAAAGGCTGTATATTTCATTCACTGTTTTGTTGTAGATTTTACATTAGACACACATGTTAGATGTTACATGTCACGGTTTTGTTTTTTGGGTTTGTTCACATCATGTTTCCTTGTCTGTCATGTCATGTTGTCATTGGTTCATTGTTTCATTGTTCACAGATGTCCCTTGTCTAGTCATTAGTCTTGTGTGTATTTAAGCCCTCATGTGTGCCATGTGTCTTGGTCAAATATTGTTCCCTGTAATCTGCTGTTGTGTTGTGAGTTCTAGTTCATGCCATGGTTTTTGTTTTCATGTCACTCCATGTTTCATGTTTTGTTTTATTTGAAATAAAGCTGCACTTGGGTTCTCTTTACATCTTGCTTCCAGTGGATCACTATTACAGAATACTTGGCCAAAACCATGAACCCAGCAGTTGACCTCCTTTGTCTTTGTCAGGACAACCAGACCATTGAGGATTATGTCGATAAGGTAGATTTTAATGACGTAGCACTCAAGGACACTTTTAGACATGGATTAGACGAACCTTTGCACTATGGACTGCCTGGGGGAAAAATTCACTTCTCACTTGAGCAATACATGGACTATGCCCTGTTTTTGAGCGGTTCCTCATTAACTGTGAGTTTTACTGATGAGGAACACCGCAAACCCACAGTATCATCTCAGCCTGAACCGCTTCACGCCATGCCTGCCAAGTCTGAGCCACTTCACGTCATTCCTGCCAAGCCTGAGTCTCTTCACGTCATTCCTGCCAAGCCTGAGCCTCTTCACGTCATTCCTGCCAAGCCTGACTCTCTTCACATCATGTCTGCCATGTCTGAGTCTCTTCACGTCATGCCTGCCAAGTCTGTTCACGCCACGTCTGCCACCAAGCCAGTGTCTCCGGACAAGATGGCTGCCGCCGAGCCAGTGTCTCCGGACAAGATGGCCACCACCACGTCGCCGGAGACCCTCAGCAGAGATGGCCGCCGCCACGCCTGAACCTGAGCCCTCAGCAAAGATGGCTGCCACTAATCCTGAGCCCTCAGTGACCGCTACACTAACCAAAAATGGCCACAGCCATATGGTGTGTGTGTTCGGTGCACACATTTGAAGTTCACGTCACGCCTGCCAAGCCAGAGACTGTTCACATCATGCCTGCTGTGTATGTGTCTTTGGACAAGATGGCTGCCGCCATGCCAGAGTCACGTCCCAAGATGACCGCCGCCATGCCAGAGGGGGGGCAGTAGGGTCCTTTATAGGACCATGGAGGCTGCACCCCCATGGTCCCCTGAATTGCCAGCACCACCCTGGCCATCTGAACTGTCTGGTCTACCCTGGCTTCCTGCACTGCCGGGTCCGCCCATGCCATGCCACGGCCCAGGTCCAGGTCCTCCCACTCCATGCCATGACCCAGGTCCTCCCACTACATGCCACGGCCCAGGTCCGTCCACGCCAGGCCATGACCCAGGCCCGGCCACACCATGCCACGTCTCATGTCCTGTCCCCCTGCACGGGCCTGGCCCTCCATCCCTCCCCCAAGACCGCCTCCGCTCCACCACCCTTCTGGAATTACGTTTATTTAGGGGGGTTTTGTTGGGCGTCGGGAGCCGCCCTTAGAGGGGGGGATCTGTCACGGTTTTGTTTTTGGGTTTGTTCACGTCATGTGATCCCTTGTAAGTCATGTGATCCTGCCTTGTCTGAGGGAACAGTCTTGTTCTTAAAGCCCTCATGTTTGCCATGTGTCTGATCTGATCTGGAAAATATGATTTTAAGTAGATGAACAGAGCTGTAACAACTTGAATACATTAGTAGCTAAATATCTTAGACTGTATCTCTCTTTTCTTTTTCTGTCTATTTCTGTGTAGAGTTTTGTCTCCTCCTCCCTCATCTCTTCTTTCAAACACAGGAAGTGTGTGTTTTAACACTCAGCGCTGTTAAAAGAGTCTATTAATGTGACAGTATGGGCACCAGTGCACTGCCTCTCATCTGTGAGTATTTGATCATATTACTATACTATATTATATTTTTCTGTTCCTAATGCATTGTATTCAGTTGAAGATGGGATATAATAATGATTGTTGTGTTGGAGAATCTATGAACCCACGATCTCACTGCTTATTGTATTATTTATTGATTAGATTCAATATGATGTTACGTGTTGATCAGATAAAGAGGCTGATGATGCATTTATCTGTGTGATAATGCGTGTGAAAGATGGAGGCAATGTGTGCATGTATTTTTGCTTAGTTTTGTTGTAATATCTTTCTTCCTATTTCAAGTAGTTGAGATAAATCTGATTTGAGTTATTGTTGAATGATGCTGTATCTTTAAATAATCTCTCCATCAGAGACTCAGAGAGTTTGAGAACAGAGACCGAACACACACTCATCTTCTCAATCACTTCTCATTCTCTCTGAATTATTCTCATATTGAGAAATAATTGCAAAAAAGATTTGGAAACATACATTTCATTGTCATTCTATGGACAAACAGTTTATCAAACAAAGTAGAGCTTATCTCAGAACTAACCTGATTAGAAACCAGAAACTAACTAGTTTGCCTGAACTTCATATTTAGTTGTTGAATGAAGTCAGCTCACACAATATAATGAACTTGTTCTGAAAACCTGTGGTTATTCTAACACACGTGTGAACTGACTTCATACAACAACTAAATATGAAGTTCAGGCGAACTGGTTAAAAATAACTGAAACTTGTCTCAGAAAAGAGAAGTTAGTTCTTAACCAGTTCACCTGAACTTCATATTTAGTTGCTGGATGATGTCAGTTCACACTTGTGTCAGAATAACCAGGCTTCCAAAATAAGTTCATAACGTCGACATATAAACATGTTCCACCAATGCCTGACAACCAGAAAGTATCTCAGACTTTTGTTGTCCTTTTAAACATATTTATTTATTTATTTATTTATTTATTTATTTATTTATTTATTCATATTTTGCAAGGCTTTTTTTGTATTTTGATTGAAAACTGTACTTGAGCTATATTTCTTTAAGTTTTACTTTTTATATATTGCAAATATATTGATACATTTTTAATGTGGTTTAAGGGCTTTTTCACACAGTAGTTTGTTTGAGACACTCCAAGCGGTCAAAACATTAAAATAATGGTCTGAATGTGGTTTGGTTTTGGGTCCTTTTAGGAGGAACTGAGATGATTTAATGTTGACATATTAATTATTTCTGACCGAGGCGAGAGCTCTTGAAGTGCTGAAACAAACGAGGTGTTAAAGGTTGTATAAGCCATTTCAGGCCCAAACATAAATGATCACATTCATCTAATCTTTCCTAACGATCAGCTAGCTACCCGCCCCATAAGCAAGGCATCAAAAAAAAAGCGTCTCTGTAGGCAGCCTAGGCTCTAAGATCTGCACACAAAAACAGTTGGTTTCACCACCACTCAAAACCAAAATAAATAGTGTTCCAACCAATCACCGACAGGAGTGGGTGTTGTGAGGTTTTGCGCTCTTGCACGGCTGCCTATGACAGCTGCACATGAAAACCTCACAACACCCACCCCTGTCGGTGATACAACCTTTAAAATACTCTTACACCCTCAAAGCACAAGGTCACCTGCACTAGGTTTTCTTTCTGGTTTTGGTTAATTTCAACTGTAGGCTACTATTTCCACATTATTTTGATATAAAGTCACAATTAGGGGTGTGCACGAATATTCGAAACTGTTATTATTATTCAAAAAAGAAAATACTATGCATTTACGGCCAGCAAAGCAACGTAGTAAAATTCGAAGTGAATTCATGATAAATCCCAAGCACCAACTCACAGTTATAATTAAATGCACTGGGCGGCGCTGTGGAGCGTGTTAACAAATGGATTGTATTTGATCACATCAGTGAATCAGTGAATTGACTCTTGCATCAGTTCACGAGTCCTGTGATGTCATTGACTATGTTTACAAGCTGTTAATATTCGGGTTATGGTCGGGTTAAGGTCACTATTTGGGTTTCTGAAACATTCGGAATAACCCGTTTACATGCGTGAGCAGAGAGAGTTACTCCTATATACATGGAATTTGTAATCAATTGGCAATATCCCGATGTAAACGGCGACGCACGGTTAGCGTCTGGACGTACGGACAACCTTAAGACGCAATATGCGTCATTTCCGATTCTTCTTTCTGTATCCAAAGACAACAACAACAGCAGCAGCACGCAGATAATGAATAGTTCGGGGCAGATAGCGATCGCCTTTGTTTGCGCTTTCCTCCTCGCTCCAAAAGTGTGGTGCTGTGCGCTTTCCTCCTCGCTCCAAAAGTGTGGTGCTGTGCTGCGTCTCACCATGTTTACCTCTACTACTTGTTTACTTCCGGTATACTGCACGCAGGTTTTTGTAAGCACCGTCTCTACTCAAAAGACCAAGATTCCTTGCGAATAGAACATGCGCAGAACACAAATCAATGTTCCTTTTGATGGGGCTTATGCCGATACGCGTTTACATGACCAAATATTCGGGTTAGCAGGGATCATATCCGGGTTTTTAAAAACCGGGATATGAGCATATTCGGGTTTTTGCCGGTGTTTACATGGCCGTGCGCGACCGGGTTATTGCTAATATTGCTAATATAATATTCCTAATATATTATTTTGAATGGGTTATTGGCTGCATGTAAACGTAGTCACTGTGTGTGATGATGTTAAATGCTGGAGGCAGAGCCATAGAGAGAAAGAGTTGCGACACTCCCATAGACCTCCGTTGTAAATAATGGCGGCGCTTTTAACCGCCTACTTCCGGGATTTGAAGATCGGAATAGTTCCAAACACTGTCATTTGGGCGTTGGACACCATTCACTTACATTGCTGCGCGTCGAGTTGTTCCAGAGTTAAGTTGCTGAAATATCGACCTCTTTTGATTTGTCAACTGTCTATATTGTATCAGAGGCCCTTTGCGATGCTTATACTGGTCTTCATTTGTATATGCACAGTGTAATTATTTATATTTTATGTTGGTTGTTTCAACCAATTTTCAAGCACTGCCTGCTAGCTAGTGCGACTTCGTCAGCTGTGACAGTAAGAGTTCGGTAATGAATCACTACCACCTTTATAGCAACTTTTATTTTATTAAATTTTTTGGGATATACTAACTTTTCATTATGTTTTATTGTCTTGAGTGAAGCGGCTTGTGAGAACAATGCTGGACCTCTAGGATTGTTATGGCCATCACCAGTCCTGTCTGTTTCATGGATCACCTGCCCCTGGTTTTTGTTTTTCTTGTTCACACACACTCACACAAGCACACATTTTTGTTGTCTGTCATTGTTTAATAAAAAATATTTAAGCGAACTCTGAACGGACCGCCACGGCAGACCTCTTTGCGTGATCACGAAGGTAGGCTAATGGCTGAATCAAAATTTATAAGCAAAATCACGGGAATCAATAGCCTAATACAGCCCAGTTGTGCTAAAATAAATAGCATGAGACGCCCATCATCAGATGAATGATATGGAAAAGTTAAGTTAATAATAATAATAATTCATTACATTTATATAGCGCTTTTCTCAGCACTCAAAGTGCTTTACATAGAAGGGGGGGATCTCCTCAACCACCACCAATGTGCAGCATCCACTTGGATGATGCGACGGCAGCCATATTGCGCCAGAACGCTCAGCTTACTGGTGGAGAGGAGACAGTGATGAAGCCAATCAGTATATGGGGATGATTAGGAGGCCATGATAGACAGAGGCCAAGGGGCAAATTTGGCCAGGATGCCGGGGTTACACCCCTACTCTTTCGAAAGACATCCTGGGATTTTTAATGACCACAGAGAGTCAGGACCTCGGTTTTACGTCTCATCCGAAGTTAGAGCCGCTAAAGCCAGTGCTACTACCCATGCGAACATGAACACTAAGCTTTTCCCTCCAAAAATATAGCCTAAAACTTATCTCCAAATGCAAAACTGACATTAACAAAATGCAATAATGCAATAACAGCTGAAAAAGTACTTGGGTGTGTGTTTTATTTTATATTTACCGTTCAATAATGCAATCGCTGCTGTCTGTCCCATAGAAGAGCATGACAGCCAGCGTATGTTTTGGAACTATTGGGGCTTACATGAACCACGTGTCAGCCATAGCGGCGACATCAAAGAGTGTCGCAACTCTTTCTCTCTATGGCTCTGGCTGGAGGATAAACCATCAGTTCTAACCTGAATGAGCATCAAAAAAAAAAAAAAAAAAACACTTTCAGTGTGATGAATGAATGGAAAAGATTCATATCTGTGTTTCTTCTGCTTTTAGTGATGTCAATGAATGGAAAAGCTTCATATCTGTGTTTCTTCTGCTTTTAGTGATGTCACTCATCCACTCGACTTAATCAAGATGATAAAGGTACTGCAGTAAATTATAATTATGTTTTAACTAATGTGAATTGTGTTGTCTACATGGATACATCAGAATCCCACATTTTTCTCTTTTCTGATGTTTATGTTTGCATATATTTCACAGAATCATCTGACTGTAGTTCCTTATGCTGCAAAACATACAACACAGAAATCTGCTATTTATTCAATCAATCAAACAGTCATGCTTTGTAAAATAGTTCAGTCAGGGTATTTTCTCCATCCAAGCATACGCAGACCAAAGTGGTTCTCTTGCTTCTGTTTTATTTGAAGACTTTTCTCCAAATCCACCTTGAAACTAACACAGTATAAACAACAAAATACAGAAATCACATCAGCTTGACACACAGCAAAAGCACACGCAACAGATGTAATGGCATTTTACTGACATAAAATACAGGCAAATAAAACAAAACCTTGTTGACTGCATTCTGTAAGAAATAGACTTTGAATCTTTCAAGACCTTTCAAGTCCTTTGTGATGAGGATATATGAGCATACATAATGTCCGTGTGTAGTACCCCAGAGTGCGGGTGAGTGCGACGCGTGTCAATTGTACTTTTTTGAGTAGTTTAAAAATTGTGTACTTTTACCTACACTTTTACTTTTTGTACATTTCAAGTGATGTATCAGTACTTTTACTCCGCTATTTTCCATAGACTGTAAAAAATATGGACGTAGTGTCCGTGACATGGCCCGTAGGTTTCTGAACAGCATTTTTGAAGCTAAAAGTGGGCAGAGCCGGCCGTCGCCATCTTGGCAGCGCATCACTCCCGGATAACATAAAATAAGTAATGAGGTGGGACGTGGGTGGAGCTGGGGTGCCTGTTGATGAAACTATGCAAGCTCCACGTGATCGAGTTTGCTCAGGCTAAGAAGCTAATGCTATTATGCTACTCAGTACTGTGCAAGTGCTGTGCCAAGTGTGTGACCGCACAGGGCCTCGCACTAAAGTGACAGACTTGATGATGTAAAGCCAATAGAGTCAATACAGTTCATGTTTTTGCCCTTCGAAATGCTATAATTGTTAAAAGACATAGCTAAAAGTGCTAATACGTGATGCTGTATTATTCTGCTAGTTTAAAATGTATTATGCACTAATTTACAATATTGCTCTGAGAGTGTGTGTGTGACAGTGATTCATGCGCATACATGTCATTCAGCGTGGCATTGCATGTCAAGTTATGACATGTCAAGACATTAATAAAAATGATGTTTATTCAGCCAGCGCACATACCTGTATTTACATCCTGTTTTCGGTCGAAGTCCACAGTAGTCGATTGTCGAGTTCACACGTGTGATCATAGGTACTAAACCTATGCGCGTGAACTCGACAATCGATTACTGTGGACTTCGACCGAATACAGGATGTAAATACAGGTATGTGCACTGGCTGAATAAACATCATTTTTTATATATTTCTTTCAGATCTACTGCAGTCAGATTCACCCGCGTTCACTCCGAAGGAATCACTCACATGACCTGTGAACTTGTAATGACACGTCAAGGATGTTAAGAGGCTAAAAGCAGGTTTAAAACATGCCCCATTGAAGTCAACAGGGTGCAAATTTAAAAATACGGTGTAGGCAACACCGATTTTTGTCGTTGTTCTCTGTACTGACAGCACTCCAAATGTACAAAAAAATGAGCTCAATGTTAAAATTGACCGGAGTTCTCCTTTAAGTGTCAAGAGTGCTGTTTAGTTACTGCATTAAAGCAGGAGTTTCCAGGAGGGAGACACAGTGAGCACAAGGAATTTCAGTCATGGACCTAAGTGGATCCCGGGGTCATTACCAAGCTAATAGGGTCCTACAAGGTCATGCTAGAGAATGGCTACATTGTGCACAGACATGTCAACCAGATATTGGCAAATTCTGAGGACAAGATCATGGAACCCGTGGGGCTGTCTGAATCTCCAGCGGCAGCTTTTGCAGCATCAGAGAGTTCCTTTCCTGAGGGAAACTGATGTGTTCCAGAAGCAAACACTCCGGGTGTGGCAAAACCTGCTTCAGAAAAGGGCAAACCATCAGTGATGGGCATTCAACCTCCAGGTACTCCAATGCAGTCACAATCTTCGACTGTGGTGTTGATTGTTACTCAGTGTCAGAGTTAAATAGGAATGACTGACACATGTTTAATTGATTTTGTGCAGGGAGATTTTTTTTTTTTGTGTGTATTCTGTTGGGGAACACAGTGTAAAACGCTGTGCATGCTGAGATCCAACACCAAAGTCCCAAGGGCAAGTGTATGGGGGTAAATTGATGCCAAAACCATTGAAAATGGACAGACTAAAAGTCACAAATAGATATTACAACTTGTAAACACAAAAGACAATCTACAAATAGATTAATAATCCGCAAACAAAGTCCTCATGATCCGCAAATGTAAAACAAGATCTACAAATAGATACAAAGTCCTCAAACAAACTCTTTGTGATCCACAAATATAAAGCATGATCTACAAAAAGATTAAAAATCCACAAATAAACACATCCTGATTCACAAATATAAATCAGTGACTTGAACTTGAAAACCAGAATTTGAATGAATGTAAAGTGACTTGTTTGCAGGTGAAGATCATGTTCTGTTTGTAGATTGTGTCACATTTGTTTTCAGAATTCTGGCACTATTGTTTCGCTGTTGTGACAAAATAATGCCATAATCATTGAAAATGAAGAGACTATGAGTCAAAAATGCATATTACAATTTGTAAACACAAAACAAGATCTACAAATCAATTTAAAATCTGCAAACAAACTCCTCAAAATCTGCAAATGTAAAACACAATCTGTAAATAGATTCCAAATCTGCAAACAAACTCCTCATGATCCGCAAATGTAAAACAAGATCTACAAATAGATAAAAAATCCACAAACAGACTCTTAATGACATACAAATATAAACTGTGATCTACAAATAGATTTAAAATCCGCAAACAAACTCTTTATGATTCACAAATAGAAATCAGTGACTTGTACTTGACAACCAGAATTTGAATGAATGCAAAGTGATTTGTCTGCGCATGAGGGTCATTATTTGTTTGTAGATTGTGTTGCATTTGTTTTCAGAATTTTGGCACAACTGTTTCGCTGTTTTTCCCATTAAAAAATCTACAAATGCCCTCCCAGACAGCAAACTGACTACGAAACGCATCCGCCGCGGAGGTACAGTGAACTCCGGAACGGATCCAGAAAGCGGATCCGAAACTGCGTCCACTTGCACACCGCGCCGGATATGCCGCGGTGGCGGCTCGCGGATCCGGTCCGACACCGCTGCGGTCCCTTTACGTATCCGTACATAAATGGGTACATCCGCCCCGGCTTCGCTTTGGATCCGCGAATGAGCCGCATATCCGCTCCGGGTCCGTTTTGGACCCGGTCATATGAGCATCGTATCCGGCCCGGGACCGTTTTGGACCCGTTCATAAAATTCCGTCTGCAATGCCACTTTTTTCCCCACACTGCCTGATTATCTGGCCAAAACTATAGCTACAGATATATTTAAAATCTAATGGTGGACGAACATTAGATAGACTGGATTGCTCTATAAAAGCTTGAATAGTTATGTATCTGCCTTTATTAATATGAATAAAACATGAAATCATTAAACATTAATATTTTTTAGCCAACTAACAATAACAAAATAGGTTATTACAGACTATAAATGTATTTACAATTTTTTTTATATAGTTTTATTCATGTATACATTGAATAGACATTACAGAAAAAAATGAAATCAACCATGAATTGTACCAAGAACATCATTTTATTTAGTGAAAATCATTACACTAAAATGATAAAGTATTTTTTTCACTACTGCTGGGTCAAGGTTTGCTGACGGGGCTCCGGCTCCTTGAGCTTCCACTATCTGATGCCAGGTTGAACCACCGGATTACATGTTTTGTAATGTCGTCATCGGTGGCGGCACGGGAGACATGGCTATTTCTCACAGCACCTGTAATACATAAGCAGATTTTCATTACATGTCATGAAATCACATTGAAGCTACCAGGTTGTTGCTTTTTAGAGGATAGACATAATTCTTTTTTTAACTTAAAATAATGTCAAGTAGTAACAGGGTGAAAGGCACTTCTGCGTCCGCTTTGCGGTACTTTATCTGCTATAACCACGCTATGTAAGATTGCCAGATCGGGTCACGTTTCTGTAGTTCTAATGAGACATAAGAAAACTACAGACTTTAATAGACTCCGTAAAGAATTTGGCACAAACACAAACAGAAGCTCAACTAAAACGATTAAGAGATTATAATTTTAACCATTATACAGCGTGACAAAAAAAATGAAGTGTTCCTTGAATAAAACTTAAATGCCCATAAGTGTTGACTAAAAAAAGAACTAAACAAAAACAGGATAAGGTTGACTAAATATGATAAAAGTTAAATAGTAAATTTGACACAGGACTAAGCATGCATAAAAATAAAAAAGCGGACAAAATAAACTATTTGAGTTTAACAGGAGCTGATGGTTGTGTTAAAACTTATCCAACAGCTCCTGTAGGAAGGAGAGCACTCGCGGGACCCCACATGTGCGTGGATCCAAGCTCTTAGTAGCGCACCATTTAGAGAACACAGACCATTTAGACGCATAGAGCCGTCTCGTGTAGGGAGCTCTAGACTGCGTGATCGTGTTCACGACCCCTTCTGGCAGATCAACGGGTATCAGTTGATTACCCATGCATGCAGAGACCATCGCTCTGGATGGGGATGCCAGATCGATCCACCGGCTTGAGAGAGGCGATCCTTTCTCATCGGGATCGGCCATGGGGGTGAGTGCGACAGCCTCACTAGCTCTGGGTACCAGATTTGGTTCTCCCAACGTGGGGCTATAAGGAGCACTGGGTGGTGCGTTTCCCTGATCCTCGTTATGACCTGTGGTAACAGGGAGATCGGAGGGAAAGCGTACAGCGGGAGGCTGGGCCAGGTTTGGGACAGCGCGCCCTCGCTTTTCGAGAAAAATATTGGGCAGTGAGCGTTGTCTTTCAACGCAAAGAGGTTGACCTCCGACAAAATAAACTATTTGAGTTTAACAGGAGCTGATGGTTGTGTTAAAACTTATCCAACAGCTCCTGTAGGAAGGAGAGCACTCGCGGGACCCCACATGTGCGTGGATCCAAGCTCTTAGTAGCGCTTCTGTCAGTTTGCACAGGTTCCTGGATCTGACACCGCCCTGTCGGTTCACATAGGACACCACGGACATGTTGTCCGAGCGGACTAGCACATGGTGATCCCGTATGAATGGGAGAAAGCGCTTGAGCGCGTTCTCGACCGCTATCATCTCCAAACAATTTATGTGGAGGCATTTCTCCTGGTCTGACCACAGGCCAAAGACGGGCTTGCCCTCGAAAAGAGCGCCCCAACCTGAGGTGGAAGCGTCCGTCGAGATAACTTTGCGGTGTGAGAAGGCTCCCATTGTCACTCCCCTCTGGTACCAGTCGGCCGCTAACCAGGGCTTTAGTGCTGAAACGCAGCTCTGAGTCACTCTGATTCGAATGCCGCCAGAAGCCCAGGCTCTGTTAGGCACTCGGGCATTTCGCTCAACCAGCGTTGTAGCGGGTGCATACGCAATAGACCCAGCTGAAGCACTGCTGCAGCTGAAGCCATACAACCCAGCATCCTCTGAAATGTCTTGAGAGGTGCGGTGCTGCCCAGCTGGAAGGACGCTGCCAGGTGTCGAATGCAGCGCGCGCGCTGTGTCGAAAGGCGGCCCGTCATTGCCACAGTGTCCAGATCCAAACCCAGAAAAGAGGTTGATTGACTGGGCACTAATGAGCTCTTGGTCAGTTGACCATGAGCCCCAGGTTTTCCAGGTGGCTGAGAAGCACTGTTCTGTGGGCGATGAGCTCGGCCTCTGACTGTGCTAGAATCAGCCAATCGTCCAAATAGTTCAAAATTCGCATTCCCCGACCTCTCAGGGGAGCGAGAGCCGTGTCCATGCACTTCGTGAATGTACGGGGTGCTAAAGACAGGCCGAACGGCAGGACGGTGTATTGATATACCTGACCGTCGAAGGCGAATCTCAAGAATGGCCTGTGACGGGGTATTATCTGGATCTGAAAGTATGCGTCTTAGATAGAGAGAGATAAACCAGTCCCTCGGGCGAATTTGCGCGAGGATCTGCCTGGTTGTGAGCATTTTGAACGGTCTTCTCATAAGAGCTTTGTTCAAATATCTCAGATCCAAAATCGGTCTGAGAGCTCCGTCCTTCTTGGGAACGAGGAAATAACGGCTGTAAAAGCCCGACTCGCTCATAGAAGGGGGAACCGGTTCTATAGCCCCTTTGCACAGAAGTGTCGCTATTTCTGCTCGAAGTAGATGTGCTACTTCTCCATTCACTCTCGTCTCGGTACGCACCTGAAAGCGCGGGGGGCGGCTAGCGAACTGCAGAGTATAGCCCTTTTTTACTGTGCTTAGCACCCATTCTGATGTGACTGGAATAGCTTCCCACACTTTTGCGTGTGCAGCCAGGGGCAGAATGGCCTCCGGGCTCTGATCGCCGCGCATCGTGGGCTCGAGAGCTCGAAACGGAGGGGGCGGGCGCAGAGCGCGCTCTCGGTGCTTGGATACGGATCGCACACAGCGATAGCTGGCCGTTTTACACACAGTGTCCCGGTGGCTTGGACGGGGAACATATAGTGTGAGGCGCAACGCGCGAGGGCGGCGTCGGGGCGAAATGTTCGTTAGTATGTGTGAGCGCTCGAGGGCGGGCACAGGACTTACATTTAAAACATGACCGGTCGTGAGAGGCCGTGTGACAGAGCGGGCAGTGAGTAGGTGTGGGCACGGTGAGGTGGACACGTGACCTACTTTTAACACTTGAGCGGCTTCTGCCTGCCATTCACTGCATTTGAAACACATACGGCGTGAGCCGTGCAACCAGACATAAGGGCCCTACACACCGGGACGAATATCGGCTCGCGTTATTCGCCAGCGTTTTTCAACGCGTTTTTTGTGTTCACACCCAAGCGATTTTCGCTGACGATGTGCCGAGTGAACATGCAAATTCATTCCCTGACATTAGATGGCGCTTAATGTAAAACAGAAACCACTCCATAACAATTCTCTTTTATCAAGATTTTTGTAGTCGCTGTCGCGTTTGTCATATAGTTCTTTATGTTCCGACACCAACGAGACCAGCAGCTCTACATTAATCTTGCCTTGCATCTTCCTCGTCTCATTTCTTCCCGGCAGTGTAGACGCTTTGGTGTATATCTTCTTCGCCGTTACGTACGTGTGCACGGCAAGACCGTTTGTGTTTGAGCGCCCCCAAGTTGTGTTTAACTGTAACTTCAGAAGCTCCAGACACGTGAGCAAAAGCGGCAATCTCACTGGTCGGATAGTTTTTGACGCGGCGTGTCAAACCAAAAAAACTAACCCGAGGCGTTTTTAAAAAAATGCCGCTTTTACGCGTGCCGTTTTTCGCGCCGGTGTGCACACTCACATTGGCGCCCTTTGTTTAGTCATGAGGCGTTAAACGTCGGAACAGACCTATATGCTCATTTGAGATTTCTCTGGGTCGCCGTGAGGACGGTGGTTGCGCGCAGGCGAGCGGGTAGATGTACCGGCTCGTTGGCTGCGAGGTAAACATCTGCAGTAGCCGTGGCAACAGGGACTGACAGAGCGTGAAGCTTTGACGGTGGTCCAGCCGCAGCGGGACTTAACCGTCTTTTCTTCCCTCGTGTATAGACGCTCATAAGTAATCAAGCACCATGAGTAGGAGGGGTGCGAGAGGCGGGTTCGCTTTCTTTATGTAAGAAGAGCTTTCTGTATGGCCGCGAGCTCGGAGAAGCGAACAGCATAAATTTTTATCTGCCGTGAGAGCCGGGATCAAACACGGATCTCTGGCGCGAAAGCCTATGATTCTGCCACTGGGATAATAAAACAGGCTCGTTTACTGCAATAGTAATATTTCCAGCTGCCTGAACTTAAGATGGGACTGAGAAATGTGTGAGAATTAGCTGTTTGTCCGGCCACAGCGGGACGAAAACACTCTCTCTTCTCTTTTCGCCGGTGAGTGAGGCGCGCATGCGCTGAACGTTGCTCGTGACCGTCCGCTCTGTCATCCCTTGTGAACGGCGCAATCTGCGCGGCCCAACAAGGGGGAGAGCGGGTTTGCTTTCTGTATGTAAGAAAAGCTGGCCGCGAGGTTGGAGAAGCGAACAGCATACATTTTTATCTGCCGCGAGAGCTGGGATCAAACCCGGGTCTCTGGCGCAAAAGATTCTGCCACTGCCACTTTGCTTGCAGGCGTGCGTGTATTTATAACAGGCTCGTATACTGCAATATGAACAATTCCAGTCGCCTGAACTCAAGAGGGGACTGAGAAATGTGTGAGGAATGGAGGTAGGTCCGGCCAGGGCGGGACGAAAACACTCTGTTCTCCTTTCGCTGGTGAGTGACGCGTGAGGACGGAGTAGCTTTCTTGTAATGTAAAGAGAGCTCCAGGACCGTCCACTTCTGCCATCTTGACAAAAACGCCTCGTGCTCTTTTAGAACAGTGAGAGAAAGTGTGTGTCGCAGGGCGAGCACACACAGCAATAATAAAAGGATATGTCACCGGATAGCGTAGCAGGCACGGATGGCTGAAGGCGGCGAAGGCGGCCGGCTTCCTCAGGCGCTGTCCTAAGCTTGCTGGTCGCTGGTTTCAACGGCGACGGCTCTCAAGATCCAGCGATGCGTAGAGCTTCGCTGAAGACTAGAAAATCAGATATTCAGCCTGTGAGCCCTCGTTATATACACACTGGCCACACCCATCCTGACAGTTAAAGGGGTGTGGAGGGCGCGAAGCCCTGTGGGCTTCATTGGATGTGACGTCACACAGGGCTCACTGGTAGGCTTAAGCAGTTGCCGCTGAGCAGCCAATGAGCACGCTTATTCAGCCTGCCATGGTCTGCCGGCTGAAGCACTGCATTGACAATGAATACAAAATTAAGGATAATTTTTGGCTTCAGATCTCGAAGAAAGAAGACTTTCCCGTAGCGTAAGCAACTTACGCCATACAAGAGAACCTCTCGTAAGAGAAATAATTAAACTAAACAACTTAAACAACAGCTCCACCCATGCGAGGAAGGGCCCACTGACACAGTGAAACACTCGTAGAGCACAGCGCCCCCCCAAGGCTGGGAGAAACATCTTACATCTTCCACACATTAATAAAATAAAAAAAGATGGAAAATATGCAGCTTCTGCCAGAATTGAATGACATTAGATTACAATCCTCATGTAAAACAAGCTTTATTAAACAAACAAGCTATTTCAAATGCATCCACTTTATCAGCGACAGGGATTGTGATGTTGACTGCAGATCGACGGTCGACAGCTTGTGTGTTTCAGGGTCCTAATGTTCTCCAGATTCAGGGTCTGTTAACACACATTAAGGAAACTTTTTTAAAGGACAGAAGGACTCATTTTTCAAAAGCTCATATTAACTTTATTAACTTACTACTACTAACCCTAACTTAAAGGGTTACTTCAGGATTTAGCATTAAGCTTTGTATTAGTAGAAAACCTGAAGTATTTTCGAATTACCATGCTTTCCACCCTCATATCCCCCTGAGACAAGAGATTTATGTATTTTTTGTCTGGAAAAAATCCTCCGATGACGCAAAAATCGTCATTTTGCGTCATCGGAGGATTTTCTGGACAGAGGCTAAAGACTACAGCCAGTAGATGGCGTTGTTCCGCATGTTTTCAGCCCGCCCATACAGGGTGGGATCTCACTCAGTCAGAATGTACACAGTGTCAGCCGTCTTTCTTTGGAAGCTAAGCTAGCAGGCTCTTGTTCTGTGGAGAAAGCTGAATAGTAGGAGAAAGCTGAGTAAGTAACCATCCTCCTTTTCCCGGACTTGTCCGGCGGACGAGATCGTTCAAAATGTCCGGGATTCAGCTTTTGCTTTCTGCAGTCGCCATTCATTGTTTACATGCACACCTTTCAATCTAACTGAATTTATTCTGATTGGTGAATTTAAATGTAGTGTTTACATGAACGCTAAACAAGTGATCGGTTGATGTGCGTTTTACCATTGCTAAGAAAAATTCCCGCTCCTCCGTGAGAGATGCGAGACCCGGCGCGTCTTAGTAATGACACCACCGGCCTCGCGCTGTTCTCCCGCGGCCGTCAGCCTCGTCCTGCTCGCCACAGTAAACATGATGAATGGCGACTGTAGAACGCAAAAGCCGAATCCCGGACATTTTGGACGATCTCTAAATCCCTTGCAAACTCATCACGTAGGCTAGCTTTGTTGTTTTCATCTGCGCACTCTTACCGGTAGGCGTGGCCTCCTAAGGCAGCGAAGCAAGTGCATTCTGGGAGTTGTTGTCTTTCATCCACATAAGCCAAAAATACCTTTTCTGGCTTTTCTCATGTCTAGAAAGCTCCAAATTCAAAAATTTCTTCACATTTCTTCTACTTAAATGACCTATTTTAAATACACATTCATCTTCCCAGAGGTGAAGTACCCCTTTAAAGAAGCTCTGGCCTTTTGTGATTCTGTTTCTCCAACCATCTCTTCAGTCCCATCGAGTCGAGGCCTGTTATACTGAGAGCCGAAGCCCTGAGGAACAGAAAACACCTTTGACCAGCAGCATTTTAGTTTTTATGGAACGACACTTTATGATAAAAAAGGCTGTATATTTCATTCACTGATATGTTGTAGAGTTACATTAGACACACATTAGATGTCACGTGGTGATTTCTCTTTAATCACTGTCTGTCTTCTATGTGTGACTGTGTGAACGAACACAATAACAGTGAGAACAATCTCCATCAGAACTGATCTGGAAAATATGATTTCAAGTAGATGAACAGAGCTGTGACAACTCGAATAAATGAGTAGCTAAATATCTTAGACTGGATCTCTCTTTTTTTTTTATCTGTGTATTTCTGTGTAGAGTTTAGTCTCCTCCTCCCTCATCTCTTCTTTTAAACACAGGAAGTGTGTGTTTTAACACGCAGCACTGTTAAAACAGTCTATTAATGTGACAGTATGGGCTCCAGTGCACTGCCTCTCATCTGTGAGTATATGATCATATTCTTTACTATCTTCTGTTTTTTGTTCCTAATGCAATGTAATCAGCTGAAGATGGGATATAATAATGAGTGTTGTGTAGGAGAGTCTATGAATCCACAGTCTCACTGCTTATTGTATTATTTATTGATCAGATCTTATGTGATGATGTTCCGTGTTGATCAGATAAAGAGGTTTATGATGCATTTATTTGTGTGATAATGCGTGTGAAAGATGGAGGCAATTGTGTACATGTATTTTTGCTTAGTTTTGTTGTAATATCTTTCTTTCTATTTCAAGTTGTTGAGATAAATCAGATTTATTTGTGTTGATGTGAGTTAGTGTTGAATGATGCTGTATCTTTAAATAATCTCTCCATCAGAGACCGAACACACAATCATCTTCTCTATCACTTCTCATTCTCTCTGACTCTCTTATTGAGAAATAACTGCAAAAAAGTATTTGGACACTTACATTTCAATGTCATGCACTGTCACAAATAGGGGTACAGTAGGAGTCCATTTCTGTTCCCCAACGTACAATCTACACTACCGTACCCCATAGGGCTTATTATTGGACCTCAAGGTACATATATGTACCTTTTTGAGGGTCAAAAAGCATTAAAAGGTAGGCTACATATATGTACCGTTTCTTTTAAAGGTTAAGGTACAATATTGTACCCTTGAGGGTACAGCCCCAGTGACAAGCCACTGTATCCCTAAAGGTACAATTATGTACTTTATTTTCTGAGAGTGTGCGGACACACAGTTTATCAAACAAAGTAGAGCTTTTCTCAGAACTAACTTCTCTTTTCTGAGACACGTTTCAGTTATTTTTAACCAGTTCGGCTGAACTTCATATTTAGTTGTTGAATGATGTCAGTTCACACGTGTGTCAGAATAACCACAGGTTTCCAGAACAAGTTCATGACGTCGACATATGAACATGTCCCACCAAAGCTTGACAATCAGAAAGTATCTCAGACTTTTGTTGTCCTTTTAAACATTTATTTATTAATGCTTTGCCAAGGTTTTTTTTTTTTTTTTTTTTTTTTGAGAAATGTCTTGATTGTAACTGTAACTTGAGCTATATTTATTTAAATTGTAACTTTTGATATGTTGCAATATTGATACTTTTTTTAAATGTGGTTTTAGTTTTTTTTTTTTTTTTTTTTTCACACTCATCTCGTTTGTTTGAGACACTCCAAGCGGTCAACACATTAAAATAGTTTGGTCTGAATATGGTTTGTTTTTGGGTCCTTTTAGGAGGAACTGAAATCATGACATATGTGTTGTGTTGACATATAAATTATTTATGACGAGAGCTCTTGAAGTGCTAAAACAAACGAGGTGTGAAAGTACTCTTAGACCAGAAGCATGAGGTCACTTGCAGCAGGATTTATTTTTGGTTTTGGTTCATTTCAGATGTATTGCTACTATATATCCACATTATTTTGATATAAAGTCACAATTAGGGGTGTGCACGAATATTTGAAAAATTAAATACTATGCATTTATGGCAAGCAAAGCAAAGTAGTAAAATTCGAAGTGAATCCATGATAAATCCCAAGCACCAACTCACAGTTATAATTAAATGCACTGGGCGGCGCTGTGGAGCGTGTTAACAAATGGATTGTATTTGATCACATCATTGAATCTATCAGTGAATCAGTGAATCGACTCTCGTATTAGTTCACGAGTCCTGTGACGTCATTGTGTGTGATGATGTTAAATGCTGGAGAATAATCCATCAGTTCTCCCCTGAATGAGCATCAACAAAGACAAAAACACTTTCAGTTCATGTAGAATAAACTCTAGACATGTTTCAGTGTGTGATTTGCATTGTGTTGAATGAATGGAAAAGCTTCATATCTGTTTCTTCTGCTTTTAGTGCTGATGTCCCTCGTTCACTCTGGACTCAGTCAAGGTACTGTCTGTTACTGCAGTACATTATAATTATGTTTTAACTTATTGTATTTATTTGTCTACATGGATACATCAGGATCCCACATTTTTATCTTTGCTGATGTTTTATGATTGCATATATTTCACAGAATTATCTGACTGTAGTTCCTTATGCTGCAAAAGATTATAGAAATCTGCTATTTATTCAATCAATCAAACAGTCATGCTTTGTAAAATAGTTCAGTCAGACTGTATCTCCCTCCAACCATATGCAGACACAAGTGGTTATCTTGCTATTGGTTTATTTGAAGACTTTTCTCCAAATTCACAGTGAAAACTATAACACAATGTAAACAACAAAATACAGAAATCACATCAGCTTGACACACAGCAAAAGCACGCGCAACAGATGTAATGGCATTTTACTGACACAAAATACAGACAAATAAAACAAAATACCTCGTTGGCTACATTCTGAGAAAGTAAAATAGACTTTGAATCTTTCAAGACCTTTCAAGTCCTTTTTGACAAGGATATATGAGCATACATAATGTCCATGTGTACCCAGTGCAGTCTGGACGATGGGGGCGGGGCGACACGTGTCACTTGTAATTTTTAAAGTAGTTTAAAAATGGTGTACTTTTAATTTTACTTGAGTACATTTTAAGTGATACTTTTACTTTTCGGTACTTCGGTACTTTTACTCCGCTATTTCCATAGACTGTAAAAAAATAAATAAAAAAATCACCTGTAGGTTTCTGAAGAGCATTTTTTAAGCTAAAAGTGGGCGGTGCCGGCCATCATCATCTTGGTAACACGTCACTGTGCGTCACTCCCGGATAACAGAAAATGGGCAAAGAGGCCGGGACATGGGTGGAGCTGAGTTGCCCGGCTGCTGAAACTACGCCTGCCTAGCTCGATGTGATCGAGTTTGCTCAGGCTAAGGAGCTAATGCTATATGCTAAGTCAGTAGCCTACTGTGCAAGTGCTGTGCCAAGTGTGTGACCACACAGGGCCTCCCGCAAAAGTGACAGCTGACTTGATGATGTAAAGCCAATAGAGTCAATAAAGTTTATGTTTTTGCCCTTCAAAATACTATAATAGTTAAAATACACAGCTAAAAGTGAGACTATGTGTGTCATGATGCTGTATTAATCTACTAGTTTAAAATGTATTATGTACTAATTTACAATACTGCTCTGAGAGCGTACGTGTGTGTGACAGTGATTCATGCGCATACATGTCAGTCAGCGTGGCATCGCACGTCAAGTTCGTAGAGAGCATTATTCAGTCCATTTTAAATTCTGATTTTGGCTGCCTCTCAAATGGGTCAAACCATAGTTCCCTTTCGAGAACGGTCTCTCGTATTGCGTAGCTATACGCTATGGGAAAACTCCTTTTCTTGAGAATATTGAAGCCTTTATTTTAAAACGCAGTTCAGCTGCACAGCGAGCACAGAGCAGAGCTGACTAACGCGCTCATTGGCTGTGCTACGGGAACTGCACGAACCTATGGCGAAGTGGCTGACGCGTGCAAACCAACCATTCCGCCAGAATGGGCGTAGCTTCTGGCTATATAAGCGGGACATTTCGCCATATGAATCCGATTTAATCTCCTTGCAGCAAACAGCTCAGTGGACGGCTGCCTCCCGATCTACACGCTAGAACTCGACGCCGCCTCTTCTGATTCGCCATTCACTGGCGGCCATCCGACGAGGAGCCTATATCCTTTTAAAGCGCTTTACAGTGTGTTTGTCACCTTTAAAAAAGAGCAAATTTCAAACAACAGCGTTGTTTCAAATGCCGTGTCCGGATTGTTCATGCCTGGGACGTCACCACACGGAAGCGACACTCGGCAAAGGCGGCTGCTCTCACTGTGAATGTATGCCGATCTCCATGCTGCGCTCGCGGCTAGCTCTCTTCTCAGAGGGCGACCCCGCCCCTCGCACTCTCCCGTTTCCTGCCCTCCTCGGACCGTGGAGGAAAGCCAGAGGATGCCTGAGCGAATTGAGACGAGCGAGCCCACGCCGGCCATGTCCCTGCATGCCTAGCTCTCTCTAGTGGAGACCCCTTCACCTGTTCTGTTCACTCAGACGGACCAGCGACCCCCTCCGCAAGCGGCAGGCCTCGTCTCTTTCGGTGAATCAGAAGAGGAGGAAGATGACAGCCTGTTTTTGGCTGCATCCGAGTGCAAGGATTGGGCGGGCTCGGCTGACTCCGCCTCCTCATCTCAGTCCAGTGAAGTAGAAAGTTCTTTCCTGAGGTACATGACGAGCTGACTAAATCATGGCGTGGGGCTACTCGGCCCGTCTGAGAACATCCACCTCCGCAACGCTCTCCACCCTTGATGGCGCTGAGGAGAAGGGATACGAGAAGCTGCCCCCCCTTAGAGAAAGTAGTGGCCGCGCACCTCTGCCCGCCCACTGCTATTGGATGGAGATCCAAGGCAGTTCATCCATCGAAACCCTGCAGAGCCACTTCAGCTCTCGCCGGCCGAGCTTACACCGCCTCAGGCCAAGCTGCATCAGCCCTGCACACCATGGCGGTCCTCCAGGTGTTCCAAGCTAAATTCCTCCGCTCCATGGACAAGTCTGGACCTAACCCCAAGGCTTTTAGGGACCTATGCAGCGCCACTAATCTAGCCCTGAGTGCCACTAAACCACCGCCCAGGCTATTGGAAGGAGTATGGCCAGTTTGATTGTGCTAGAGCGCCACTTCTGGCTAAACCTGATGGAGATGAAGGACGCAGACAAGACTGCCTTTCTGGATTCTCCAGTCTCTAACACTGGCCTCCTCGGTCCTACTGTGAAGGGCTTCTCCGAGCGCTTCACTGAAGCACAGAAGGTGTCGCAGGACATGCATCACTTCTTGCCGAAACGCTCAAGTTCAGCCTCGGGCCGCCACAAGAAAGCACCGCCCTCTCAGCCAGCAAAGCGATACTCGTTTCCGGAGCGTCAGTGGCCCCGACCCAAGATTGTGTTGGACCCTGAGCCTCGAAAGCCTTCCTAGTCACACAACAGGAAGGAAAAGGGAGGGTTTGAGTCCCGCAGCGGCCGGACCACCCTCAAAAAGAGCTTGCACGCTTCTCTCAGTCCCCTCTTCAGTTCAGTTGACGTTCATACTGCAGTCAATGGGCCCGTTCTAAAACATGCACCCCTGCAAACAAACGCTTTTTTAACAGCGACCCAAATAGAGCACAAAAAGAGCATTTTTTTCAGCTCACAACATCTGGGTGGTCAGGTCCCCTTTTTGCATGGCGGCCCGCCCCCAGACTTCATTCAACCCCTATCCAATCGGGCCGAGGCCTGGGCAGCCATCCCTGATGTTTCAGAATGGGTAATGAGCACAATAAAACGAGGTTACTCGCTCCAATTCGCTCGCAGATCCCCACGCTTTTGCGCCGTGGTCGAGACAATGGTGAGAAGCAGCATGCCTCACGTCCTTCGCACCGAAGTATCAAACCTATTGGCAAAAGAAACTATAGAAACTGTTCCCCTGTCACTGAGCTACTTCCTTGTTCCAAAGAAGGATGGTGGCCTCAGGCCCATCCTAGACTTCAGACACCTGAACAAGGCCCTCATGAGACGGCCATTCAGGATGTTGATAACCAAACAAATCCTTGCGCAAATTAGCGTCTCACGAGGAGGTCGCAAGCCAACTCTACCTTACACAAATTTTTACACCAATTATACCATTTCCAAGGGCATTCATTACATCTTTGCTACTTCTGATTGGCTAAGAGAACATAAAGTCTAAACAATTTTACGCTTATAGATAGATAGTAGGGTGCATTGACATTAATCAAGATAATTGTCATCCGAGTCCCTTGAGGTCCGATAATGACCTCGGAGGTCATCGAAAGGGGTCTTGGGATCTGCTGCTACATATCACGAGACCTGCACAGAGCATTCGACGCATACACAAAAGCACAAAAGAATAACAGTTCTACCAAGGTTGTAGAGAGCCTGAGCTCATTATTATCAGGAAAGACTACCCAAAACATACTGATAACACCTTCCCTCCTCAGAAAGAAGTACTGATAATGTTCACTTTATTCTTTAGAGAAATACACATGAAAGAAGTACAATTCTGTGAACTAGATCATGTAAGTCACGTAGAGGTTGACCCCTGTAACCTTAACTTGGTCAGCAGAAAACAGACATAGAGTCATCTGATGAGTCTTCAGGCTTGCCCTATTCTATTAGTTATTAGCTGTTTTCCCAATACAAAGAGCCTGTTCTCAAGGTCCTCGTTCATGGCACTAAAGATTAGTCACAGACACCATAATGCACTTAGAAATATACTGGTAGAAATGCTGACAACAAAATATGATTAAAACTATATGTGAACCACTTATTGAATATAGTAATGATTATATAACTTGATTAGTACTTGTTATAGGAATAATGAAAAAAAAAAAAAAAAAAACTCACAAGGATATAAAGATATAGTGAAGAGACAAGGGATTCTGACCCCAACCCTTCACTTTCATATCCAGATAGCCCCCCATCACAGGCCATTCTTGAGTTTCGCCTTCGAGGGGCAGGCTTATCAATACACAGTCCTGCCATTCGGCCTGTCTCTGGCACCTTGTGCATTTACGAAGTGCATGGACGCAGCTCTTTCCCCCCTGAGACAATGGGGAATGCACTTTCTGAATTACCTCACTGATTGGCTCATTCTGGCCCAATCGGAGGCCGAATTACTGACCCACAGATCCTGGCTTCTCAGCCATTTGCAATGCCTTGGGCTCAAGATTAATTTTTCTAAGAGTCTACTGTCTCCCAGCCAAAGTGTAACCTTCCTGGGAACAGTTATCGACTTGGTTCAGATGAGAGCATGGTTCACGCCAGACCACGCTCTCTCCATTGAATAGCTAGCAGCATCGGTCAGGGCGGGCTCTCACACACCCCTCAGAACATTTCAGAGGATTCTGGGCCTTATGGCCTCAGCATCGTCAGTACTCCAACTGGGTCTACTGAACATGCGTCCCCTGCAGCGCTGGCTAAAGCCCAGAATACCGGCTCATGCGTGGCGTTCAGCCCACTTGCGCATCAAAGTGAACCACGGCTGAATCAGAGCCCTGGCTCCTTGGAAAGTAGCCGACTGGTACCAGTCGGGTGCGAACATGGGAGTTTTGGTCCGGACGGGCGATATGTCAGTGGTATCCATATATCGCCAGGGTGGTCTCAGGTCGAACAACCTGCACACCATGGCCAAACTCCTCCTCTTATGGGAACACGCCAACCTGCGCTCGCTGAGAGCGGCGCATGTGCCAGGCATTCTGAACCAGGGTGCGGATATGCTATCCAGAGACAATGTTACCCCAGGGGAATGGTCTCTTCACCCCCTGATGGTTCAGCTGATCTGGAGTGTTTTCGGCGAGGCAGAGGTTGACCCCTTCGCCTCAGAAGTCAACCCTCAATGCTCAATCTTCTTTTCCAAAGACAGGGACATGCTGGCCCACGTCTGGCCCAGCCGCCCTATTTATGCCTTCCCTCCGGTCTCGATGCTCCCTCAGGTCATCGAACGGATCAGAAACGGATCCTCCTAATAGCCCCTCTCAAAGAAGACCCAAGTCTGATTCCCTGAGTTGGTGCAGCTGTTGGAAACAGCTCCTTGGCCTATACCGCTGAGGAGGGACTTCCTCATGCAGGTGAACGGGATGGTCTAGCATCCCCGTCCTGACTTGCGGGCCCTCCACGTATGGCCCCTCAAAGGGTACCCGGGAGCCTCCCGGAAAAGGTCTTAAACACCATCACTGAGGCTAGAGCACCGTCAACTAAACGCCTCTATGCCCTGAAATGGTCAGTGTTCTGTGTTCAGGCACCGACTGGTGCGCAGCCCAGGAGCTTGACCCTTATTCCAGTGGTACCACTGGTACTTTCTTTTCTCCAAGAGCTGCTGGACGTGGGTCGAAACACCTTCACGCTCAAATGTGGCGGCTGTAGCATCTGGTACAATCAGACACACAAAAATTATTCATTATATTTGATGAATAATCCAGCAAACTCACTCTCCCAACAAAGGTCTATGAAACTTCCCCCAAAACTAACACAAATAAACACACTGGCAGAACCCGGTGTCCTGTTACAGGACACATTGAGACTGATAAGAGTTTTACGACCCCAAAAGGAATTTCCAGAGAGCTGTGACTCTCACTTAATTCTTGCTGAGAAGGAGAAATAAACCCTGTCAATCCTATATATGATCAGTGATAACGAGTGGATGATCAGAGATAACGAGTGGATGATCAATATAACCATTTGAAAAATGTATAAACATGTATCTAATTTTCCCATCTCATGATTTTCCTTTTATGTGGTTTGGCCTATGTATTCTTGTAAACTCTATTGGGGTTAATGTTTCAGACTGCATACTATGGTTTACCAAAATAATATGTGTGGCATGTTTGGTCTCTATAAACTCCAATCTTCGTCCCCCATTTGTTAATTTACATTACATTTTGCTAACTTTGTGACGCATTAGTATTATAAGAATCTTGAAGATTATTTTCACCCAGTGAAATTACATATTCAAATGCCCTGCAAGAACACAATGGGTCGTAAAATTTCCCTCCAAAGGGAAATCTTCTTATTGGCTCACACTCCTCCAGAGGGTGTGACATCTTCATGCTTTCGCTTCCACTGGGAAGGAACGACCTCGTCGTGCGTCTCCTCAAAGGGGCCAGGAGGCTAAACCCGCCTCAACCCCCTTTTATACCGGCCTGGGACCTTTACACAGTCCTCAGGGCCCTGAAGGGACCCCCTTTCGAGCCACTTCAGTCGGCTGATCTAAAGCCTCTTTCACTGAAAACTGCACTTTTTCTAGTCCTGGCATCGGTCAAGCGAGTGGGTGATTTACAAACGCTCTCTGTAAGCGCTTCCTGCCTTGAGTTCGGGCCCAACGACTCCAAAGTTGTCCTCAGGCCCAGGCATGGCTATGTTCCCAAAGTGCTCTCGACTCTCGACCTTATATAATGTATAATGCGTGTATTAAATTGTATGAAATAATCCTGAAAAAAAAGCACAAACACGGCAGAGATCCCAAGTTCAGCAGCTGGAATTAGCTGAGGTGACATGACGGCTAACAGCAGCTGCAATCCACCTGTCATTCAAGTGGCCACGCCCTTAATTATGCAGAACTTTAAGCCTTAATATAATTTAAAGTTATAAAGATTCACATTATATAGAGTAATAAAAAAAAATCACCCCCTCACAGTTGTCATGAAGGGCAAAATTAGCTATATTGACCAAAGCCAATTTTTGTACCAGGCTGTAAACATATTATTTTCTGCTGTAAAGTTGGGCATTTTAACACAGGGGAAGGTTGCCATTCACTATTTTCCTTACGTTTGTGGTCGTTACTCGTTACATGGTTGTTTTAATTTTATTTATTTTTATCCATCAATGTGATTGGATCGAGTAAAGGTCCCGTGACTGTCGTCAAATCAAATTCTGCATAGAAAACTTTAACCGCCAACCTCAATCGAGGTTCGAGATCTCAATCTTGATATCAGTGTCTTCCTCTAATATAAGGTACATTTCACATTTCTGCTTACTAAATGATCTTTATATAGGCTAGCCTATGTACAGGGCCTGATATTTGGTGTGAGGTTTGGGGTATTGCGTACAGTGTTAACTCCCTCAAGTGCCATGGACGTTCATAATGCGGTTCCCTTTAGAGAATGGTCACTTCGTGTTGCGTAGATATACGCAGTGGGGAAACTCCTTTTCCTTGATAATACTGAAGCCTAAAATGTAAAACGCATTTGCAGCTGCACAGCTAGCACAGTGAGTGTCTGGCTCTTTCATTGGCTTTGCTGCGGCAACTGCACATCCAATGGCGTGGTGCCTCACACGTCAGAGACCGCCAAATTGAGCGTGGCTAAGTCTATATTACAGCCCGAATTCGCCATTATAGCAGATTTATCTCCTTCAGCGACACACTTCACGTCTCTGACTCCTCTGCAAGCCTTCGCCGTAGAAACAAGCCTTTTACAGCTTGAGCGAGCCATTCAACAGCAGCCAACGCCTTCAACAGCCGAAGTCATTTTCCTCCTGTCGCCGCTCTCAAATGGTGATGAGTGTACTGAGAATAACTCTTTCATCTTCTCATCTCTTAACTAGTCTTTCCGTGTTGTTTTGATCCATTTTAAAAAGATGGATGATAGATATTCTTCAATCTTTCAGACAAACAAGATAATGTGAATTACATTATGTAATGTTTTCTATATTTTTAAATTGTAGTGTACGGTGTTTATTATAAGGGGTTAGAATCCACAGCTCAGTTCTCACTGCTCATAAGTACTTTTAAATAAGCTACTTTTTTACTCTTACTAAAGTAGTTTTTTGGACAAGTGCTTTTTACTTTACTCGCACTACATTTTTTGGAATGTAATGGTACTTTTACTTGAGTATATTTTTTCAGTAGGCAACTCTTTCCACCACTGGCTAAATCTCAAACAGTGTATCACTTATATCAGCAACATATTTTGTGATAATGCCCAGCCCTAAAACTGTTCAATATTAAAGCTTACAATATGACTTTGTGTAAAGCTGCTTTGAAACTATGTGAATTGAGCGCTATACAAATTTCTTTGACAGTAACTTCATCTAACTTGATTTGTAAATTCATCAAAACATTTCCAATTTACGTTACTGAAATTGCCATGGTTATCACTTAATATTTCTGTAGTACGGCCAAACAGCGTCATATCATTCTTAGGCCCCGTTTACAAGTACATGGTTATTTAAAAAAAACAGAGACATTTCCCTTTGTTTACACGCAAACTTTCGCCTCTGAAAACGATTCTTTCTAAAAACTCCGGCCAGAGTGGAGATTTTGGAAAACTTTGTTTGCAAGTATGCATGTAAACTGAGAAAAACGTTGCAGTATGCGACGTCACAGTATGCAACAGAACTTGCACCTGCGTCAAAAGTGCGACCTAACTCCCAGTCGATGTTCTCCTGTAATTTTCTGGTTTTGTAATCTAAAGTTACATTTAACAGGAGCTCTACCTCCTGGTCAGTCCATACGAATGATGATCCTGGCACCATCTTTGTTCAAAAGAGAAAAAGGAAATGATTCGATGCTC
This sequence comes from Rutilus rutilus, assembly GCA_021464565.1. Classification (NCBI taxonomy): domain Eukaryota; kingdom Metazoa; phylum Chordata; class Actinopteri; order Cypriniformes; family Leuciscidae; genus Rutilus; species Rutilus rutilus. Next base: position 6,461,159 of record JAJAQA010000003.1, read on the forward strand.
TTGTTGCTATTTTCGGGATTCTGATAGACTAAGGTGGGCTTGAGCTTCTCGTTACACTGCCACCTACAGGTTTAGCATTCTCTTGACAGCATATATACACGGGTTTGTGTAAACGAACACTTTTCTGAAAACTGACAGGTGTGCACGATGTTATTTTTGAAAACGGAGAGGGTGAAATGTCCCCCCAGATAGCACATGTACATCACGGAGACGTCTATTTGATGTGCGTGTTTACATCTGGAAGACGTATTTTTAAGAGTGTTTGCTAATCTGCTATACGTCTATACAGTAGGACGTTTCATGTCAGATGTCAAATAGACGTTTAGAAGACGTCTTTAAGATTAATTAAGATTAATATTAAGGTAATGATTTAGAATGTATGTTAAACTGACATCTTAAAGATGTCTATCAGATGTTAGTAAACAGCAGATGCTTTCCAGATGAAGTGATCTTTAACAGACATCTTGCAGACGTACGTGTGCTATCTGGACATTTATGAAAATAGCCAGCCACTTGTAAATGTAGCCATAAACTACATAAAGGAGCTCATGCCTCAAGCGTCTTCGCCAATAAGATTGCTGTACACTCTCAGAAAAAAAGGTACAAAAGCTGTCACTGTGGCGGTACCTTTTCAAAAGGTACACCTTTGTACCTAAAGAGTGCATGCAAGTCCCTCAAAGGTACATATTGGTACCAAAAATGTACATATTAGTACCAAACGTGTACATAGTACCTAAATGGTACATATTAGAACACTTTTGAAGGGTACTGTCCCAGTGACAGCTTTTGTACCTTTTTTTCTGAGAGTGTATTATAAACCAATAGAATCGGGTGTGGGTGGAGTGACACGTGTTGCCCCGCCTTAATGTGTCGCCCTACCCCAATCACGCAGACTGCACTCTGGAGTTACTCTAACGCTTTCGTGCATGATCTTAGAATCTGACGTCCGCATAATCCTTCAAAATAAAGGTACAGCAACTTATAATAAATAAATATTATAAGTAACATATTATATAAGTAACATTCTGAATATAAGTAACATTCAGTATAAGTAACAAACACAACTTAAATTATAAATTATGAAAGTGATTTCAGAAAATGTAAACAAATTAGATATAAGTTATATAAACAATAATGGCAGCATTTACACAGACCTTGATTTCACAAAAAATATATAATCCACTGTATAAAACAGAAATGAGTTCTGCACAGTGAGTTTTGTTTGCATGTTTCTGAGTTTTTGCTGCAATATTAATTATTGACTGTGTGTCATTAAGATACACCAATGCTTAGCTTTATTCATTCACTGTGGTTTAGTTGTAAGGGCTGGCAGAGAAAAGGGCTTGAGAACAGACAGAAGTTAGTAAGTTCCCAGTTCAGATCTTTTAAAGTCTGCGAGAACCGTTAAGCTGCAAACGACTTTTCTCCAGTGTTGTGACGTATTTCCAAGTGAAAAGGAATATTGAACAGAGGACAGGGTTTCACTTTAGCGCTCCTCCTCTCCATCTCTGCTCATAGCAGACTAACGGTTTGAGGGGAGTGGTTAAGCGTTTTCAACCCAAGCCGTCAAACTGACGTCATCAGAAAAGGAACGTCAATCCAGACCGGAAGTAACTTTTCAGATTTTGAATAAAGATTACCACGGCAAACTATTTAAGTGAAAGTGAAAGTGAAAAGTGAAAGTGAAAGTGAAAGTGACACGTGACGGCCAAGTATGGTAACCCATACTTGGAATTTGACCTCTGCATTTAACCCATCCAAGTTAATGCACACACATTAGGAGCAGAGTAGTGAGTAGTTAACACACACACACTGCAAACGTGGATACACACCCAGAGCAGCGGGCAGCCTTTGTGTGGCGCCCGGGGAGCGATTAGGGGTTAGGTGCCTTGCTCAAGGGCACCTCAGTCATTTCCCACCGGTTCTGGAATCGAACCAGCAACCTTGGGTTACCAGTCCAACTCCCTAACCACTAGGCCCTGACTGCCCCTATTTTTTCTGTGTATTAACTTGCATGGATCAATTGTTCACCACAAGACTAGTAATATGCGCTAATAAAGTAAATAGGGTAAATTTTGATTTCATGTCGATTTTAAACACTCTGACTGTAAACAGCATCATCTACTGGTCAGAACAGGAAGATCAATAATACAAAGGACATGCAGACTGGATAAATATATCAGTTTCATTTAGTTTTTACCAATACATACATTTTTGATGTAATCATTACAATTTACAAGCAAAATAGATTTTTAATTTAAGTGTTTTTCTCCTGAGGATGTTTTGATTTCATGAAGTGATCTTAATACTGCAATGCTTTTTAATATTTACTTCTATGTTTCTCAGTGAAACCTGTAGCGACGGTGAAGCCAGATCAGCATGTGTTCATAGGAGAGACAGTCACTCTCACATGTGACATACAGAGAGGAGGAGATATTCAGTGGACATACAGCTGGTTTAGAGATGGAAACACTGACTGTCCATGTATGACCAAAGCAGTGTACAGTTTCACAGCTGATGATGTGTCTCTCAGTGGTGAATACAGCTGTAGAGGAGAGAGATCATGCTCATGGACAGACTTCAGTGATGCTGTTACACTGACTATATCAGGTGAGTCTTCATATTCACATCTGTTTAATGATCATTTAAATTAATATTTCAACACTTATAATTTTTTAACCACATCTGTTCTTATAAGAGGTCTGAAAATTCACTTTTTAGTAATTATTCAGTAACTGCACACGTCTTGTGTGTGTTGCGTGTTTTGTGGAGGTTTTGGTTTATTATAAAATCATGTAAATTGTGACTCCAGTCTGAAGGGCGTCTCCATCTTTAATATTTAGTCACTTTCACTATGGTTACAGGAGATATTCATGAGTATCATGAGAATAGAAAAGGACTTGAGCGACTGAGCTCAGTACTGATGAGTTTTGTACTGAAGTCAGAGAGAATGACATGACTTTTATTAGTGTTGTAGTCAAAACTGAGACCAAGACCCAGATAACACATTTTTCCAAACATTCTGTTTTAGTGATGGAAACGTTAAAATGTTTTCCTAGTGATGAGTTAAACATCATTGTCCTCCAAAACTCTCTGTTATGATCATATAGAGACAAATAGAGCGCATAGAGTGTGTTATAAGAGCAATAAGTCAAATCCAGAAAAATGAATGGATCTCTATGGGGCCTCTGCTGGAAGTATAATTACACACTCTGGAAAACAAAATGATATATAATTTTTGTATTATTAAAATTTATATTTTTTTGTACAATAGCTTATGCATTTTTGGGGTCATATAGACCCCAAATGCACTGAGTGTAAACAGGAAACTAAGGTCATATGAGGGTTAAGTGAAACAGATTCACATTATGCAACTATAAATTATTCAAACTGTCACAAGACATCATCACATTGCAAGTTTAATTCAGCACTATTTTGTACTGTCTTATATTATGTAAGTATTGTACAACCTGCAGTTGTTTCTCTGTATTTTGTATTTTGTGTTGTCTCTGTAAAACTGCGGAACGGACAGAGTCCAAAACAAATTTCCCTTCGGGGACAATAAATATATATCTTATCTTATCTTATCTTATCTTATCTTATCTTATCTTATCTTATCTTATCTTATCTTATCTTATCTTATCTTATCTTATCAAAGTACCATCGCGTCACATATGCAAATCTAGTCTCAAATACAACAATGTCATTTTCTGCTGTGCGTGTTAACACGGACAAACGGTACGTGTTGTAGCGGTCAAAATTCACGCGTTTCGTTTAAAGACTATTGACCCCGATCTATGGCGCACACCCCGTGCCAAAATTAAACATTCGAACGAACGACCGACCGATCGAACGTCAATTGTTACAGGGTATCCTGTTGTACTGCATAGGCAGCAGCTCCACCTTGTGGGAAAATTGGGTATGTTAACATGTAACAGGAAGTCAGCAGTTTTGTGCTACGCGTCCATGTGAGTTCTGCTTTGTGTAGCGTCCTTATTCACCAACATGCAACATGATGTCAGATAGATTAGGACCCAAAAGTGAGCTTATGTAGCCCGACGCTAACGCGACGCGTTTGGTTTATTTACTGGAAAGTTAAGTTTGCGGCAAACCAGCTAACATTAGCCATAACATTGTGACTGTAAGATGGCGTCGTCCATTCCGCCACCAGAGCCGATGAAGATGTCTGGTGACCTGAGCAGCAATTGGGCAAGTTTTCGAGCAGACGATTACTTGCTGGCGACCGGACAATGTGAGAAAGATGTGGACGTGCAAGCGGTGACACTGAGATGGCTAATGGGCAGTGAGTGCCAACACTTATACAAGCACAACCTGGGTCTCACAAAAGACCAGCAGAAAGACGTAAAAGCCATACTGGAAGCACTTGGAAGCACGCTGCAAAGATTATGGACATCAGTAAATTGAAAACTATGGCGCTGGACACCTAGGCCTGGGGAAAGCCTTAATGTGGCAGAGGGACAGCGACGGTGGCCTACCAGCAGGCCATTTGACCAGACCATCAAACCTGCACAGAGCATGAGAGGGAGAGGCGAGTGCAGGTACTGTGGCACTCAACACAGACGTGGGCAGGACCAGTGCCCCGCTTTTGGGAAAGCATGCCGCTCATGCGGCACCCCCAATCACTTCGCTAAAGTGTACATGTAAAGAGGCCAAAACACACGCCAGTTGCACACTATGGACGCCCCCTCTGAAGAGGACCAAGATAATGATGGCGGCAATCTGGGCCTATTGCCTCAAAGTGGTGTACAAGCCAGGTCCGGAAATGTACATCAGTGACACGCTCAGCAGAGCAGCTACCCCACCACAGAGCACAGACACACAGTACAGGCGAGAAATGGTCTGCAGCCTGCAGCTGGCGACACCGCAGCTATTCACCAGACAGATTATCTGAACATCAGCAGCCAACGCCTCATACAAATCCGATAACACACAGAGAAGGATGAGTGCCTTCAGATGCTCAAGACTGTCGTGCTTGAAGGACGGCCAGACTGCAGAGAGGAGACGCCCATAGTGATTAGAGGGTACTGGCCATCAGAGACGAAATCAGTGTGTAAGACGGCGTACTCTTGAGAAGCCAGCGTGTTATCATTCCTAAAACGTTGCGACCGGAAATGCTGAGACGGATCCACTACGGCCACATAGGGGGAGAGGATTGCTACAGGCAAGCGCGTGACACTCTATTCTGGCCAAACATGAAGGGGAAAATCAAAGACTTTGTGCAACAATGCTCTGTGTGCAATGAGTACGCACATGAACAACAGAAGGAGACAATGATGTCACACCCACTACCCACATGTCCCTGGCAGATAGTGAGCATCGACCTGTTCAACCATGCAGGAAAGGGTTTCCTGCTCGTGGTGGACTTCTGGGAGGTCGATCTGCTTCCTGACCTCTCAGCTGAAACTACGGTCCTGAGGTGCAAGGCTCAATTTGCACGCCATGGCATACAAGACTGGGTCATTTCTGACTGTGGATGTCAGTTTGCATGTGGAAATTTCAGGACATTTGCAAAAGAGTGGTGCTTTGAGCATGTTACCTCATCGCCAAGACACCCAAAAGCCAATGGCAAAGCAGAGTTGGCAGTAAAGATTGTAAAAAACTTGTGCAGAAGAGCCGCGTTTGCTGGCGAGGACCCATGGAAAGCTATTCTCCATTGGAGAAACACACCCACAGAAGGACTGCACTGGCGGACGAGCTCCTGATGCCCCGGGTCATCAATGAGATACCGGACAAACTGTGTGTGAAACGCCAGATGGCAAAACTGAGCTATGACAGATCAGTCAAAGATTTACCTGAGCTGAACATCGGCCAGCCCATCAGGATGAAACCACTCCCTGGGGACAGGACTGGCCGGTGGAGAAAAGGGGTGTGCCTGCAGCAGGTGGGCCCCAGGTCCTATGTTGTTAATGTGAAGGGGACAACATACCGCAACAGGGTTGCAACAGGGTCGATCTTAGACCAGCGGAGAGAGTCCCCTCGTTGTCATCAGGGCATCTAGAACATTCCCCGGAGCATCCCGGAAACGCACAAACCAGTTGCACGCCACACCAAGCGGAGCAGGGCCAGGCATACTCCCGGAGTGGCAGGCTAATTAAGCCACGGGATAGATTGAACCTTTAAGTGGGGCAAACTGAACAAGGAAAGTGAACAGTTGAAAACAAGAACACTGCTAACAGCTGTCATGAGTATTTGTGTTCCAAAAGCTGTGTTAGGTAAATTAGTTTTTTTCTCTTCATGGTAATAGCCTGTTAATAAGTCTGGGCATTCTTTGCAGAGTTAACAGGTGGAGTTTAATGAAATTCAGGTTTGTTGACAATGCCATTTAATGTTTGGATATCTTACTACAGGAAGGGAGATGTTACAGGGTATCCTGTTGTACTGCATAGGCAGCAGCACCACCATGTGGGGAAATTGGGTATGTTAATGTATCAGGAAGTCAGCAGTTTTGTGCTACGTGTGCATGTGAGTTCTGCAATATATCAATACACGGATCTTAACCCACCGTTTGTGTAGCGTTCTTATTCACCAACATGCAATCAATCAATCAATCCGAACGTCTATCCGAACGTCTTGTACTTCTGAACGGGTGACCCGCGTGACGACCTGACACCTGTGTCAACATTTTGAAACTAGCAGTTTTTTAACCATGCAAGTATCCAAGCTGTTGTGTAAAGACTATACATGGACATTAAAGGCAATACATAGAGATATTGTACACCTAAGATAACACAATTTTTTTTCCTGAATCCTGTGCTTATGAGGCTAGCCTATGTGGTTTACTTTCAAAGAGCAGACATACTGTAGCCTACATACAGACATTCAATAGTCTTAATTTGACCAATATATCCATTTTAACTAGTTTTTATTGTAAATTTTATTGCCTAATGTACAATGTTCACACAGCCGATAAAAACACTCCAAATAAATAAAATATTATTTTTATTTTTTACTTTTTGCAATAATCTTTCATTTAAAAAACAGATCCAGATCCAGAAGGTTTTCATAAATATTAATATTAGTTTTATATCTTTGGAAATAAATAAAATAATATACATAAATGGGCATATAAAATATAAATTTATATATTCATTTATGCTTAGGCCTACATTTATATATTAAACTGTTGTGACCTGTGAATAATTTGCAGATAATAAATGTTGTGAATTTAAGACCTATTTATGTGTCTTTTGTTGTTTGTGTTTGTTTGTAAATAATGTTATGTTGAGAATAAGAGTTTCTGTGTTGGAGTTTTGGCGGTCACCTGTGGATAGTAGAGGATTGAATTGTAGAGCAATTGAATTGTTGAAATATTGTTACTGAAAGTATTATATAACATAATTAAATAATGAATTTACTTTTCCAACTAATGTTGCAAGTCCAAAAAAGTCCATACTTTCATATTAAGAACATTTATGTCAGGAATATTGTAAACTACATCAATAATAAAAATAAAAAAAATAATAAAAAACCAGTCAATGACGGCAGAGGTGACTCTGCTGAAGGAAGATACAAGCTTAACGTAGGAAGCATGCCGTAGAGAAATACACATACGGGATCACCGTAGGGATCACAACGTATGGGCCCAACCTAACACAAGTTTCACAAGCATACAAGTGATAGGACTAGTATCAGACGCTCTGCCACGTCTATAGCTCGGAGGAACTCAGTAGGGTTCCATAGAACTCAGTAAATTTACGCACTTATCCAGTCCAAGGAGGGGAATGGCGTAGCAAGCCGACACTAAACTCAGGCTAAGTGAGGCTGACTTCAATGAAGGAGCCTACTAAGCCGTGAGTTCAGTACACATTAGTGTAATGTCGCCCAACCCCTAACACAATATCTGTTCAACGAGGCACCCATGTCGACACTTAGGAAAGAGCACATGCTCCAGATGGAGGGACTCTTAACCCAAGTGGACACGGTGCACCTTGGACTTCCACCAAGATGATGGCCACACATTCCCACGTGGGCCAACCATCGCACAGGGAACCGCCCTCCTTTCTGCTGGTCCCCAAACAGACAAGTAGTTAGTCCGGTACCGAGACTTTGCATTCTGTTCTACCACCGCAGAGAGAGAGAAGCAGAGAAAAGTCAGGGCTGTGTCTGCCTCCTCCGAGGCAGCGCTCGCAGGCTCACTATCTATTCCCATTACAGGAAAGATAGGAGCCTTGGCATATATCCAGGCCAGGGTCCCCTGCAGGAGTAGCCCTGGCCCGAATCCAGGCACACTACGTCAACTGAAATGATGCAAGTTCCCACCTTATGAGGAGTAAAACACAATAGGAGAACTGTTACTTAAAACAGGTTTTTAACTCGCTACTTGACTACTCAGGGGACCGCTCCGAGTGCATGGCACTGGAGAAGTCTCCGAGAAGTTAAGAGCTATGCAAGAAGGATGACCCCTTGCATTGCTCAGGAACCAGACGATCAAATTGTACCCCCCTCAGAAGCCGCAATGTGACGTGCCCATGAGAACATCGTCACCCAGAAAGGTGGAGCGGAAGCCGCACCCCACAATTCTAGTGCAGAAGGGAAGTGACATAATGACCGAACATCTCAGGGGTACTTATTTCTAAGAACGCCAATGAACCGGTTCTACTTCGGATCACAAGCAGGCCTCCAGTATGGAGGGGGCTCACGCAGAAGTATTAGTATCCATAGCTCTTTCAGAGGTAGATACTGAACCACCACAACCAAGCTGCCGTTTAGGGCTCAGTGCGGGTGCCATCGATGCCCATCTCTGAGTGACTGAATGAGAAACACAGCATCAATAGGCGTAAGAAGCATTCAAGAGACAAAATTGTAATAAAGAGAAAAGGTTTATTTTCTGAGGATTCTTTTGACAACCGCAGCCACCCAGTTGTGAAACAGAATGCCTACTGGACTCAATAAACATAGACATTTTATACAGGTTTCTGACATTCTTGACTCCTCCTTTCCCCGTTTCTGTAAATTTCCTAAAAGACATCTTATATCTCAAGCTGGTATGGACTGGTTTCTACCCCCCCTGGGCAGGTCAAACTGTTCCCGTCCCTGAGAAGCCAAAAGACCTTCATTTACGATCTAAATTATCTCCTGCTCCCCTCAGGAGGGGGCGCGGGACTTCACTCCATCACTAAACGACACCCTGTATTTCTGACTAACATTCTTTCTCGTGTCTGTTATCTTCCCGGCCTATCTGGTGTTATTACATCTGCTCTTTCCTGCCCCCAATACAGCTGTTAGAAACCTTCACAGAAACACATGACTAAATGAGATTAACAGTTTTGGAAAACAAACTACATATAAGAAATAATGAATTTCCACCACAAAGCCAATTCAGAGATAATAAATACATGACATCATTCACTCAAAGATGATTCTAAAAGTAAGCAATGTACTGTATTCCTGACAGAGACATACAGTGGTGTGTCATGGCCTTCCAGCAGGAAAACACTGAAACAGCACTGTATGGGGGTGATCCTGGTTACAGGGTCCCAAAGACTGCTCTGTCTCCTCGCCTTAAATACCGAGCCAGAAACAAAAGGGTTATACAAATATTGTTTAGAGTTGTTTGGGTCAATCCATGTACCCCAGGGGGTAGCACCTGGTTTCGGGAGATAGTATCTGGAAGAGATATCACCCAGAGAGGAGAACAAGATTCAATCTTTCTCATTAAACCAATGACTGTAATGAAATTAAGACCATTTTACCAATCGCACTGAGACACTTAAAAAGATACCAAGCATGAAAAGGAAAAAAACAATAGATTCAAAAGATACATCATGTGTGATATATAGACATTCTTAATGAACTTTCAGTGACTTGAGGAGGGAGAGGGGGGATGAGTTGAAGTCACACAAGGAGACAAGGAGACAAGTTTGGGCAGAGCATTGTTCTGTGCTCTGTCTTTGCTATCTCCTATCCAGGGTGCATTTTATGGCTTTATTGCAGGGTGAGCTTTGTTTTATCAGGAAAATCAGTCCTTACAGCAATAAAGTAAATAAAATAAATAACACTGTTATCTTTTTGCATGTTTTTTTTTTTGTTTTGTTTTGTTTTTTGAGTTAAACTAACTTATTTGGAAAAGTGTACCTGACAAATTTGGAAAAGTTTACCTGACAAGTTATAAAGTACAATGAACTGATTTAATTTAGTTAAGTAAACTTTGAATTTAAGTTCAGCCAACTAAAGTTAAGTTTTCTAAACTACATCCAATAAAATCAGCCAACTAAAGTGGTGTTTTGAAACCTGCAGCAGTACCAAATAATTAATTACTACTATAGAACATTAATTTGTAAAATAGATTTGATTTAAAAAATAAAAAAAACAAATATGGAAAATTAACGATCACTGATACAATTTACAATAGTCAAGTCACCTTTATTTATAGCAGATTATCAAAGCAGATTCACAGTGATAACATGAAAATAATACAACAACGTTTGTTCTAGAAGAAAGTAAGGCAGATCAATAATATTGTTGAATATTAAATGTTCCCAACTAAGCAAGCCAAAAGCCATGGCAACAGTGGCAAGGAACCAAAACTCCATCAGGTGACAGAATGGAGAAAAAAACCATGGGAAAACCCAGCCTCAGTCGGGGGCCAGTTCTCCTCTAGCCAATGAGCGAACAGTGTATGATTATGATTATGATCCAGGCAGCATTACAGGTCAGAAGTCAGATTGGTCGTGTCGATGAGGCCTTCACAGTGCTGATGAGGCTGGCACTTCAGGGATACGTCATGGATGGGTCCAGGTGCATGTCCACCATCTGGAGACTCCAAGATGGAGACTCTCCATCTTTTACTTATTTCCTTTATCATCACAAACTGTAACTCCACCCTGTTGTATGACTGCCTAACACTGCTTAACATTCGTAGTGTGGTTATGGACTCTGCTAAAGGTGATGTTAATGGATATAGAGCGTTCCCATCGCCATTTGCGATCAACCTCCCTGTGCACCTGTATAGGTGTCCTACGGACTTACCTAAAAGAAAGCGCCAGAGGAGGCGCGGCAAACGGGGAGGCTTCGCTGTTTGCCAGAAAACTGCGTCGGCTCCGGAGAATAGTGCACAGCACCTATTCTACTCGTTGGGAGTCCAGGTCTATGGACGCGATGCAGGAAGGTGCTTTCCTGAGGCTCAACTCCAGTGGCCACGCGCGATTAACCCTGTTATTATTTCCACGCATCGTCATGGGACGAATCATTGTATCTACCGTGGCGGAGTTAATCTCCGTAACCTCCGACCACTGTGTCGAGCAACGCAAGTGAAAAGTGACTCATCTGTACTGAAGATGGCCCTTATCAATACATGGTCCCTGGTAAATAAAACTTTCATTTTACTGCGCAAGCACTGGACTTCCTTTGTATTACTGAGACATGGGTTAAACCTGGCGAATCAAGCTTGCTTGCTGAACTATTACCACAGGATTGTAACATTTTAAATACCCCGCGCTCGTCTGGCCGCGGTGGGGGGCTAGCGACTGTTTTCAAAAACACCTTTCCATGTCCATCCTTATCTACAGTTTCATATAGCAGCTTTGAGGTGCAACTTTTTCAAATACTACCCTGTCACTTTTGTTTTGTTAAATCGTCCTTGACCTCCCAAACATAACTCAGAATTTATTCATGAATTTGCTGCATTTGTGGGGGATCTTGTTATTGCTCATGATGAAATATTGCTGATTGGTGATTTTTTATATTCATGTCTGTTGTGCATCTTTAACTTTATCCATGGAGTTTTTAAATCTTATTGAGTCTTTTGACCTTGTTCAGTGGATATCTGGCCCTACGCATCTACAGGGTCATACATTGGACTTGATTTTTACTCATGGACTCTGTTTCAGATATCACAATTAGCAATGCAAACTTTTCTGATCATATGCCTGTATTTTTCTCTGTTCCATACTTTGGTCAAACTCTAAAAAAATCAGCCCATGGGGCGCATGTCTCGTACCTTTACCACATGCTCCAGTGAGGAGTTCACTGTAGCATTTCATGAGGTGTGGAATTCTTCTGAAAAGGAATCTACTCTACATAACTTGGATGTGGACGAACATCTCAGTTATTTTAACTCTACTAGGGAAGCCAGGACAGCATATTACAGCCTCCAATAACACCAGAGCAACAGCCCCTCTCCCCAGACACTTTATCCCTCTCTCCAGCATCTCCACTTCTGTGCTTCTCACAGGAAATTGAAGAACTGGTGTATGCTGGAACCAAACTATCCCACTCTTTTGCTGGAAGCCCCCAGATATCAAACAAAAAACGGCAGGCACCGCAACCAAAGCCTGCTGGCCCAGCTCGCCCTCCCCCTCCTGTGAGAGCTCTTCGGCCTCTGCCACAACGCTAGGGCCCACACCCTCCTCCATCAGCTCGAGGTGAACCAAAAACAACTGATACCAGCTCTCAGTGATATGTGTTGGGTCCCCGCTATGATTATGGATAATCCCGCTATGAGCGGGAACCCAGTGTGCCTGTATCTTTCTCTATTGCTGTTCTATTACAAGATAAAAAGTCTAAGGCCTTCAATAGCCGTACAGCAAACCCAACTAATCTGGTGCCTATTATACGTCAAACTAAGATTGCTGTGCAAACCAAAATTAAGACTGTTAAGTTAGCACTTTTAAACATCCGCTCACTTAAAAATAAATCACTTCTAGTCATCGACTTAATTACCACACACAACCTGGATTTTATGCTTCTAAATGAAACATGGCTAGAAGACACCATCTTGTCCGGAGACACCGGCTCGGCGGTGGCCATCTTGTCCGGAGACACCGGCTCGGCGGCGGCCATCTTGTCCGGAGACACAGGCTCGGCGGCGGCCATCTTGTCCGGAGACACAGGCTCGGCGGCGGCCATCTTGTCCGGAGACACTGGATCGACAGACCTGACGTGAACAGTCTCTGGATCGGCAGACGTGACCTGAACGGTCTCTGGATCGGCAGACGTGCCAGGTCGCTGGGGTGGCGCCGGCAGGGCGAGCAGCTTGAGCGGGGCTGGCAGGGCGAGCAGCTCGGCGTGTCAGGGATGACAGTAACCTCCAGGATGGTCTCTGGGTTAGAAGCCACCGGACAAGACGTTGAGGAGGGGTTTCTCTTCCTCCTCCGTCTCCGGACTCAAGACCACCGGAACTGGGACCACCGGAACAAGGTCCACCGGGACAGTCACGGAAGGAGTCTTCATTTTCCTCCTCCGTTTCGGGACCACCAGAACTGGGACCACCGGACTTGAGACCCCCGAAATCAGGTCCTTCTGGACCACCAGGTTAGGGGCCTCCGAATCAGGGGAAGCAACAGTAGCCCCCTCCTCCTGCGCTTTCGAGGTTGAGGTGGTGTGAGAATAACCTCCTCTGGAGATGCTGCCACTTCTGGGGAAACTATAACCTCCTTAAAGGGTCACGACACCCCCCTCTTTCAACTCAAGTCTAGCTCACAATCTTTTTGAAAAATGCAACTTAAATGGGCGTGGTGGCTGTAAGAAGAAGGGAGGGGAGTGGGTGTGGTCAAAACCAGTGGCCTATGCATCCAGTAGCACCTCAATGCAGTACACGAGACTCAGTGGTAACAAAATCAGTGGTAAAACGAGGAAATGGTAGATTTTTTTTATAGCTGGCAAAGTTAAAATCTAATGAAATACACTGACACCTTATTAAAACATATAAATGTACATGCATATGTATAATTATGCCATTATAAAATATATATGTTTATATACACACTATAAATGCATATATTTGAAAATAATCAATTTTCCGCTAAAAAAAAAAAAAAAAAAAAAAAAAAAAACATTCCGTAGGCTATAGCCTAGATCTATGCGCCCCCTAAACCCACATAATAAAGATGGACAATGACATAGAAATTTGCACAAACTAAGCACAATATCTACATTTTAATAACGAGTGATTATTTAACAAAAGGCAAGTAAAACAGTCAGGGTTACATTTTAGACACACACACACACACACACACACACACACACACACCTCTGAAACGATAGAAAAGTCCTCGGGACCGCATCACTCGCAAGACGAAACCTGCTGCATTAAGGTCGAAGTCCACCATTCTCCAGTTGAATGGTTGCTACACACACATAGTTTAGATGTGTCCGTGGTTGATGGCCAACCAACCGCCCGCAGTCAGAGTCCAGCCAGGGAAGCATCGCGGGGAAAGATGCACTGCAACTTTTGCACCACGAAAACAAACACGCGTCCCATCATCTACTACGCGATATCACAGTTTGACATGTCTGTCATTGGAAAGTTCAACGTGGTGTCATGAATAATTAAGAGGCAGTGTCTTCTCATTGGATAAGAAAACTCCGATGAGTCATCAAAGTACTATAGTGCTCTGCCACGTCATAGCCTGTGACGTGGACACGATGAAGATTTTAAACCTGGAAGTCGAAAATAGCGGAAAAAAACTCACATTTAACCATTTTCCCCCTACTATTAAATCTAACAGATGCTAACATTGTCTTCAATGGTGTTCAACACATATACCTCTGTTAAAAATCTCAGAAAATTTGGTTTAGAGTTTCATGACCCTTTAACTGGAGGATTGTCGTGACGATCAAGGAGTCTTACAAATCCCTCAAATGTCAAAAATTTCCGTCCTCTCATTACTTCGAAGGATATAGGCTCATCAAGGGCATAACTAAATAAATCCTTCAGAGCCGCATCACCAAGTCTCAGTACCTCTGCAGCAGCACTGAATCTCTGGGCAAACTCCCTCACGTTGGTCCCCTGTTGGCGAAGAGAAGTCAAGTCTCTGAACTTCAATATATGTTCATATTGAGGGCATGACACAGAAGAGGCCGATGGTTTGAGCAAATCCTTCCTCCGCTGAGTCCTCATAATGGCTGGTTCGTTCTGTCACAATATGGTTGTGGAAAAGGAGAGCGAGGACTCAGTTGCAGAGGTTGAATGTTTAATTAAGATAGAAAATAAATCCAGGTACAAATGAAAACAAAGCAGGCAAACAAGATAAACAGGTCTTTAGCAGGAACACGAGGAAACATAGATATAATGAACCAGCACTAGACTACAAACACAGGGAGACTAAATAGGGGAGCAAACAAAGGAGGTAAATGAGTAAGGCAGGTGGGACAAATAAATCAATAATCAGATAACAAGATGGGAGGAGCTAGACAATAGACAGGAGAGCACATGGCACAAGGAAACACGTGACAAGCCATGTGCTCACAACAAACAGGACTAGAACACAAGAACATGACAAACCGGGAAAGTCAGAGCTCTGTCACCAAACTAAGAATTAAACCAGACAGACGTGACAGAACCCTGACAGACAGCTGCAGTGCAACAATCCTCAATGAAACATCCCCTCCTTTCCCTTTATGAGTGTCTGCAGAGCTGTTAAGAGAGGTGGGGGTATAGCTGCTCTTTTTAAAGTTATCTATCAATGTAAGCAAATATCATTTGGGAATTACCCGTCTTTCGAATATCTGGGTATTGTGGTAAAAGGTGCTCCACGCATTGTACTTATAATTATTTATAGGCCTCCAAAATACTCTCAAGCCTTTGCTGAGGACTTTTATCAACTGTTATCAACAATTACCTCAGAGTTTGACTGTTTTGCCATTGCTGGAGATTTTAACATTCACATAGATAATGCAGAAACCAACATGGCAAAATAAATCAAAACTGTTTTAAAAACTTTTGATCTGACTCAGCATGTACATGGACCCACACACAACCGTGGACACACTCTAGATTTACTTATCAGTAAGGGTCTAAACATTTCATCGATTGTTATTAAGGATGTATCACTGTCTGATCATTTCTGTATTTTCTTTGATATATTGATCTCTCCTGCCACTTAAGCTAACCTTGGAGAAACTCAACAGCAGTGCAAAATATGAAAAGACAATACAGAAAAGCAGAGCGCATGTGGCGGAAGACAAAACTTGTAGTCCATTATAACATCTACAAAGACAGCCTTCATGCTTTCAATATGGAACTAGGCAAAGCTAGACAGACTTTCTTCTCAAATATTATAAACAGCAATTTAAACAACACACGCACTCTTTTTGCTACTGTAGAGAGACTGACAAACCCCCTGTCAGGGACCAAGAGTGAGGCAAGAGGACACAGGAGACTGTTTTCAAAAAAAGGGGTTTTATTACCCAAAATATTGAGGAGTTACATAAAGACCACAATTAATAACTAGGCCTTAAAAAGAGGTCAACAAAAAGTAACTGAATGTAGACTCAAATACATAGACTCGTAACACAAAATTAACTGAACAAAACTGACCTCCCCACAAAGACACAGAAAGGAGCTTATATAACGGCTTGACAAAACCAAATAACATAGAAGGGGTAAACAAACTAACACTTGAGAACTCAAGAGCTAGCTAAGGACAAAATCCCCCCTGGCACATGATGAGACATTGTATGGCCTAATGAGCTGGCTCCCGGATATAGTTCTCCTCAGCCCTTAGCCACTCCTTTTGCCCAACCAGGAAGGGACCGCCCCCAACAGGTCAAGGTAACTCAACACAAAGAAACATGTGATTAGTGTACTCCCTGTAAATCAATGTAAAGGTAAAGCAAAATAAACCAAATCAAAAAACTGTATTATGTTCATTATTTAAATATAGTTTAGATGGCTGTAAATAATCAGTGCAACCAACTAAAGAGCTGAAATAAAACGATAATCAAATGTTTAGAACTGAGGTAATGTTACCCTGTGTGGCCGTAGCCATCACACCCCCCAAGCCAGATTCCCAGTGAAATGCTCTCAGACAACAAGTGCAGTGAGTTTGCTTCTTTCTTCTCTGAGAAAATCAATAATATCAGAAAGGGTATCAGCACATCCGTGAGTTGCGCTGGGGTCAGACAGATCAGACCACCTGAGAAAGTAGTTACTATGTCTGATTTCAAAGAAATTGATGGAAAAGTTTTGGAAGAAACCGTACAGCACCTTAAAACATCAACCTGCGCTCTTGACACACTTCCCACATCTTTCTTCAAAAGTGTGTTAAACAGTTTAGAAGCCGATCTTCTAGAAGTGGTAAATGCCTCACTTCTCTCTGGGAGTTTTCCAAACTCCCTGAAAACTGCAGATGTCAAGCCCCTCCTGAAAAGAGCAATCTGGATAAGACCATATTAAGCAATTATAGACCGATCTCAAATCTTCCTTTCATAGGCAAGATCATTGAAAAAGTTGTCTTCAATCAGCTGAACACATTATTATGCTTGAATGGATACTTTGACAATTTTTTTAAATCTGGTTTCCGACCGCATCACAGCACAGAGATGAAATATTATTAGCTCATAAAGATAATAAACAATATTTGCTTAAATACTGATTCAGGCAAATTATCAGTGCTGGTACTACTCGACCTCAGTGCTGCATTTGACGCTGTCGATCATAATATACTTCTTGACAGGCTGGAAAACTGGGTGGGGTTTTCTGGAATAGTCCTAAAATGGTTCAGGTCATACTTAGGAAGGAGAGGTTATTATGTGAGTATAGGAGACCATAAGTCTGAGTGGACATCCATGACATGCGGAGTCCCTCAAGGCTTAATTCTTGCGCCACTCCTGTTCAACCTGTATATGCTCCCACTGAGCCAAATAATGAGAAAGAACCAAATCTCTTACCACAGCTATGCAGACAACACACAACTCTACTTAGCCCTATCGCCACACATTTCCTGCCTGTATTGGCTGTAAATGGTCTTTTCCATCTATTATGTCAGTGGTTACATGTTTGCTAAATAAAACTTAATAACTTTTGATGCTTTCGTGCTTAAAGGCCTTAAAGACCTTAATTGTTTGAACCCCGATAAATGCTGCTTGCAGCTTTAATTTTAATTAAGTTTGTTATTTTCGGCCCCAAGGAAAACTGTGTTTTTCTCACCCCATATAACACAAAGTGTGCCAGGAATTTGGGCTTCCTTTTTGACTCCAGTTTAAAGTTTGACAAACAGATTTCAGCTGTTGTCAAGTCATGCGTTTACCAACTTCGCCTTCTCAGTAAAGTGAAGCCCATTTTATCAAGGAGTAATTTGGAAACAGCTATTCATGCATTTGTTACATCTAGGCTTGATTACTGTAATTCTCTGTATTATGGCATTTCTTAGGCTTCCATCTCTCGTCTGCAGTTGGTTCAAAATGCAGCCACTAGACTACTTGAAGGGAAGCGAAAGTATGACCACATAATGTTTTAATGTCTCTGCACTGGCTTCCGGTAAAGTATAGGATTGAGTTTAAAATTGTATTATTTGTCTATAAAACCCTGAATAATTTGGCACCTCAATACTTAATGGATCTTTTGATTCCGTACACTCCATCAATAAACCTGAGAACCTTTGACATTGGTCGTCACTGGGCCAAAGCTGTGGAACAGCCTCCCTCCTTCTATTAGGCATGCTCCATCTATCTGTACTTTTAAATCTCAGCTCAAAACTCATTTATTCACCTTGGCTTTTAACACTCTGTAGTTTGTCTTCCTGGATTTTTCTTTTTTTTCTATTGAGTGCTTTTTTGGCTTGTCTGGTATTTATGTATGCATATTGGTTTTATTTTTGTGTCTCTTTTATTCCTTGTAAAGCACTTTGGTCAACTTCGGTTGTGTCTTAAATGTGCTCTATAAATAAATAAATAAATGATTGATTGATTGATCTGATCTGGATACGGCCGGGATCCAGCTGACTTCAGTAAACAGGGAGGGACTGGTTGATCCTTCAGGACTGCGTTGTCATCATGTCCAGGCGCAGGTCCTGGATCCGGTGGACTGCGGTTAACCTCTGATAAACAGAGAGACTAAAATTAGTAGACTCCATCCTTCTTATGAGGTAACAAGTACATCAGAATTTATGGGAAGTGTTCCCAGTTCCGGCTGATCTAATCTATGCAGCCTAACATTGCATTATAAAAGTCTATAATGTGTTATGTGAATGCTAGGTCAAAGAGATGTGTTTTTAGTCTAGATTTGAACTGACAGAGTGTGTCTGCTTCCCGGACAATATTAGGAAGACTGTTCCAAAGTTTTGGTGCTAAATAGGAAAAGGATCTACCGCCAGCAGTCGATTTTGATATTCTAGGTATTATCAACTGGCCGGAATTTTGAGATCGCAATAGACGTGAAGGAGTATAATGCGTTAAGAGCTCGCTCAAGTACTGCGGAGCTAAACCATTTAGTGCTTTGTAAGTAACCAGCAATATTTTAAAATGTATACAATGTTTAATAGGGAGCCAATGCAGTGTTGACAGAACCGGGCTAATATGGTCATACTTCCTGGTTCTGGTAAGAACTCTAGCTGCTACATTTTGGACCAGCTGTAGTTTATTAAGCGTGCAGTGCAACCACCCATAATAGCATTACAATAATCTAGCCTTCATGTCATGAAGGTTTGGCAGAGCAGCCATCAAGTGTTAGAAAGTATTCTAGATTATTACGTGAGGACATTTTTTAGTAAGGATAATATTTACATTTACATTTATCTGACGCTTTTATCCAAAGCGACTTACAATTGCTATATATGTCAGAGGTCGCACGCCTCTGGAGCAACTAGGGGTTAAGTGTCTTGCTCAGGGACACATTGGTGTCTCACAGTGGATTCGAACCCGGGTCTCTCACACCAAAGGCATGTGTCTTATCCATTGCGCCACACCACCTGTAATGTAATATGTAATATGATCTCCATACAATATCAGTCTTTAAATGCAAGATATTTAAAGTGTACTTGAAATATACTTGCAATAGTTTCACTTTAGCACAATCAAATATAAATAAAGGATTACTTCACTTTCAAATAGAAATTTCCTGATAATTTAATCTCCCCACGTCATCCAAGATGTCCATGTCTTTCTTTCTTCAGTCGAAAAGAAATTAAGGTGTTTGAGGAAAACATGGCAACAATGGCAACCAACCATTCAAATGTTCAAAGAAGGTTCAAATGTCAGTCTCAATGCAGCTTCAAAAGGCTCTACATGATCCCAGTCTAGAAATAAGGCTCTTATCTAGTGAAATGATCGGTCATTTTCTAAAAATAAATAATAATATTATTTTTAACCACAAATGCCCGTCTTGTACCATCTCTGAGATGCGCCACGCATTATGTCATCACTTTGGAAAGGTCACGAGTGACATCGTTAAACATCCAGGATATGCACACGTAAGGACCATTTTAAACAAACTGACACAAATACATATAAATGTGTCATTCAACATAAAATAACTTTGAACGGTCCTCCTACTCCAAACATTGGGTCAGTACTTCCGACAACGTCACACGTAGTACTGAACTTACCTGAGATTGTCTTTAACATTTATTCTTTGAAAGTGCTGGAATTTTCTGTTTGGTGTCACTAGTGGGAGCAGAAAAGACAAAATAACCTTTAAATAAAAATAAAATATATAGTTTACTGTTTAAAAAAGAATGATAAAAACAGAATACTGAAAGATATGAGCAATAACACTATAAATGAGCTCATCACTGTTCACTTCCAGATAAACCGCAGCCGATTCTGACTGTAAAGCCCCAGAGTTCAGTGTTCACTGGAGACACAGTTACTCTCAGCTGTGACGTGGGAAGCTCAACTGGATGGACGTTTCTCTGGAGGAAAGACTCAAACCCTGAATCCAGTGATAATGCAGGAACTAAAACAATCAGTTCTGTGAGAGTCTCTGATGGAGGAACATACGAGTGTAGAGCAAAGCGAGGAGAATACTACACACACTTCAGTAATGCAATAAAGATAACAGTGAGAGGTAATTGTGCCCTTTTACTTTGTAGGTTTTATTTATTTTTATTGAAAGCTAATTTTGAGTTTTAAAAGATTCAAACACGAAGTGTGTGTTTGCTCTTTTCACAGAGAGACCCAAACCTGTAGTGAAGGTGAAGCCTGATGTTCGTGTGTTCAGAGGAGAGAGAGTCACTCTCACATGTGACATACAGGAGACAGGAGTCTGGAGGTACAGCTGGTATAAAGACACAAGACAAGAAAAAAGAGCAATAAAATACCATATAATCACATCTGTGGATCGGTCTCATGCTGGTCTGTACAGCTGTAGAGGAACTCTGACTGAAACCCTACAGAACTCAGAGATCAGTGATGGAGTTACACTGACAGTATCAGGTGAGTGTGTTCATCATTTCATAACATCACTTTAACCTGAAGACACTGAGAAGATAACCAAGTAAATCTGAGCTTACTTTCTATATACAGTGACGGTGATTATGATCACAGATCTTTCAGAGTTCATTATCTATATCTTACAGACATGTTCAGTTCATTCATAAGCTTCTACTCTTCAGATTATCTGTGATGAATGAAACCGTCAGTGTCGCAAACAAGCTTTGAGACTTGATCATTTGTCCTCAGTCAGACCGAGGTTAGAAATGATGTTACAGTAACTTACAGATCCTCAGTTTATCTGTTCTCATGGCCTGAGAGTGTCGGCAGTTTTTCAGACTAAAATACTGTAGTAAAAATGACGCCAGATCAGTGTGTGTTCAGAGGAGAGAGAGTCACTCTCACATGTGACGTACAGAGAGGAGGAGACATTCAGTGGAGATGCAGCTGGTTTAGAGATGGAAACATTCATATGAACAGTTCAGTTTTACGGCTGATGTTTCTGATCAGTGTTTGTCTGAGATCGTGACTGTAAGGTGGGTGCCAGTAAGTCTGGGCTACCCTGCGAGAAAGCAAAAGGCTCTCATGAGAATTAACATTTGAACTCTCTCTTGCATATGTAACAGCAACATCCAAGATGCTCTTCTCCTTCTCACCTAAAACTCACTAAAAACCTATGCAAAGTTAATGTGGTACCTGGCATGCAGTATACCTTATTTTAAGTCTGACTACGCCACCCCCTGATGATGGGCAGGAGGAACCCCAACTCTTTCTGTGAATGTACTGTGGCTAATAATACGTTTATCCCCGCAAAGGGACAGTCAACAAAAGGCAGAAATGTAAATGTACTCCAAATTTATTACATTAGTACAAAAGACGTAGAAAAGTTATTTAAAACAAGTCTTAAAAATACTGTGATAGGACTGGTGGATTTTTCCTCAATCTAGGAAGGTCGGATTAGCCAATGCAAAACCCCTGCTCAGGAGGCCCCTGGGGAGACAGAAACAGGAGACAGCCACCCAACACCAGTCGAAGCATGCAACACAACAAGCACTACACACTTAAGATCTTTATATACCACTACAAAATATCACACTGTGTTACAGTTATAAGTACACACCAATACAGTGTCTCTCCCAGTGTGGTCCCCTGAAGAGAAGGGGCAAAGCATCAGTGTGGATCCGGCCTTGTACAAGGATAACCTATGTAGAAGACATAGTTAGAGAGGAGAATCACCAGCATAAATGGCAACACTTAGTCAAAATAAGAAATACTATGAATGTAGCACATGAGTGACAAAATTATGAATAACCAAAAAAAATAAAAAATAAAAAATCAAACAACAGGAAGCAATAAAGAAATGCCTATTAATTACAGGAAAACAGTGGCTGGCCTGGTCCCTTTTCAAAAGAAACCAAGCATGTTAGTTACCAACCTCAATAAACAACATAGTCAACTAAAACATAACTAGAAAATATAGGCCTACTTTTCAGTATGCTCAACTGTCCCACAGCGCATTAACACATGCAGAGAAAAGGTGAACGTTCCGTTGCTACAGACAGAGAAAGTCGTTAAAACATGTTTCAATGCAGGTATAAAACATTCAATGGTAAATGTACATATTGAGGCATTTACCAGTGCAGCTCAGCAGCTCGAGTCACACTGGAGGTGATCGCATAAATGTCAAAACTCCATGCAGAAGCCTGTGTCCTCCGTGAAGAGTAGACACGTGCTTCTAGAATTACCCTGCATGAAAAAGGGAGCCCAACTCACACAACAGTATCTAGCCTCAACACTAAAGGGTCTGCCTTGCAGCCAGCAAACATTTATAACTTCCTAATTAGTCATGTGACCTTACAACGGATCACATGATTGATTGAGTGAATGTGATGCAGCTGTGTTGTATGCCTGCCTAGATCCCCACATTACATTTGTACAATAAGTAATTATACATGTTTAGTATCATTTGAAATGTCTCTGTGTGACTGGTACAAAGGGTCTAATTCCCAAGAAGTAAAACAAAAGGTAATAACGTTTTTAAGAGTTTAGAGATAACTTGCACACAGAGGAGGGTGCGTCTTCCAGGCAAATGGCCTCCTGCTCTCAAAAGGTGTAAACTCTGAATGCAAATTCCCATTGTTAGCAAATGTTTCCATGTGAAAGAAGTTTCTGTTGTGGTCTGGGTATATAATGGATTGCAATAAGAGACTCAGGGCGATTTGTAACTCAAATTAGACCGTGATGCAGAATGTATGCAGGCACTTCAAATCAGTGTATCATCCGTTCAGTCGTTTTTTAAATTCTATTATTATATATATATATATATATATATATATATATATATATATATATTTAAAGTAGAAAAATGAGAAAACAGTTCCGTTTTCGTTTTTTCCGTTCTGAGGTAGAAAAATAAATACACAGCTTGAATATTCGATTTCTACACGTGGACCTGAATGAAACGCCCCTTTCCTCTGATTTCAGTTCCGTCATCAGTTCTGCTTCAGTTCCGCACAGCAGAATTAGAGTCCTCCGCTGCTGCTGTTGTGCGGATTCTTAATTAATATATATATATATATATATATATATATATATATATATATATATATATATATATATATATATATATATTATTATTATTATTATTATTATTATTATTTTTATCATGAAGCACGCTGTCATTTATTTCTAAATGACTTAGGTCTATATAATGCATTATTAAAATAAAACAGTCAACCAAACATATAAAAAGTTAATCTGCTTAATTTAATTCGTCTTTTGTATAATATAAAGGCTAAAATAGTTTAAAGCGTTTAGAATTAAACCTTACTTTTCTTGCTGTTAATTCGTTTAAAATAGACTAAATGTTGTTTGTAATAAAGTGCACAATTGGCTATTTTTATAGGCTAGGCTACTATGTTTATTTTTATTATATGTGGCTACTTATTTTTCATTCTTGTTGTTTTCTGAATTCCATTCATTTAAGGATTTATAAACTAGGCTACAGTATAGGCAAGTTAAATACGTATAGCCTATGTTATTAATAGTGTTTAGGTTCATTTTGTATTTTATTTAACAGTCTTTTATTTATTTTTATTGAAAGCTAATTTTGAGTTTTAAAAGCTTCAAACATGAAGTGTGTGTTTGCTCATTTCACAGAGAGACCCAAACCTGTAGTGAAGGTGAAGCCTGATGTTCATGTGTTCAGTGGAGAGAGAGTCACTCTCACATGTGACATACAGGAGACAGGAGTCTGGAGGTACAGCTGGTATAAAGATCAAGATAACAGCAGAAGAACACACCAGATCTATTACAGCGCAGGACAAGACATCACATCTGTGGAGCCGTCTCATGCTGGTCTGTACAGCTGTAGAGGAACTCTGACTGAAACCCTACAGAACTCAGAGATCAGTGATGGAGTTACACTGACAGTATCAGGTGAGTGTGTTCATTTCATCACATCACTTTAACCTGAAGACACTGAGAAGATAACCAAGTAAATCTGAGCTTACTTTCTATATACAGTGGCGGTGATTATGATCACAGATCTTTCAGAGTTCATTATCTATATCTTACAGACATGTTCAGTTCATTCATAAGCTTCTACTCTTCAGATTATCTGTGATGAATGAAACCGTCAGTGTCGCAAACAAGCTTTGAGACTTGATCATTTGTCCTCAGTCAGGCCGAGGTTAGAAATGATGTTACAGTAACTTACAGAGCCTCAGTTTATCTGTTCTCATGGCCTGAGAGTGTCGGCAGTTTTTCAGACTAAAATACTGTAGTAAAACTGATGCCAGATCAGTGTGTGTTCAGAGGAGAGAGTCACTCTCACATGTGACGTACAGAGAGGAGGAGACATTCAGTGGAGATGCAAATATGGAATGCAAATATGCAAATATGGAAACGCTGGACCGAATGAGAGAATGCGCGAAACCAGCATCGGTACAGTTTCAGTTTAGATTAAAATAAACTCGTTTAGGCTTGGCGTTTAAAATAGGCTAAATGTTGTTTGTAATAAAGTGCACAATTGGCTATTTTTATAGGCTAGGCTACTATGTTTATTTTTATTATATGTGGCTACTTATTTTTCATTCTTGTTGTTTTCTGAATTCCATTCATTTAAGGATTTATAGGCTAGGCTACAGTATAGGCAAGTTAAATACGTATAGCCTATGTTATTAATAGTGTTTAGGTTCATTTTGTATTTTATTTAACGGTCTTTTATGTGCGTGTTTCTCAACATGACCCGGTGCACCACAAGCGCGCATCATTTAGATATTAAATTATAGGCTAAAAAATGTTAAAGGTACAATATGCAACATTTTCTGCCGCTAGAGGGCGCTACATTCCAAACAACAACAACAACGGCGTAGCTTGATGACGATGTGAAGGAGCGTGGAATGATGGGAACTGTTGTTTTCAACTCCACCGTGGATGTAAATCAGTCAGACGGGAATCAAAAAATCATGTTCATGGATGAGGTTAAGTTATATTTTTATAAACGTTGCGTTTAAATCGCCTTTTTGTGGCGAGGGGGGCGTGGTTCAGATGGGAACTGTAACGGGACAAATAGAAACGAGACGAGCGGGACGCAAGTAGGTCAAGTGTACGAACACCTGTGTCTTATTGCAGTATTATTGGCGTGGAGAGACCGCTTATAAGCCGCGTGCTGGAACAAGAGAGAGAGAGAGGGACTGAGGACTCGTACGAGATACTGGAGAGAAAATTGGACGAAGAGAAAGAAAACCGGTGGATCCGAGCTCTCATTTTTGAACTATTTTGTGCCATCGCGTTTGCCACGGTGAATGCGCGTTGTGTGTGACTTTTGTTTGTTTTGCTTTATTTTAATAAAGTACGAGTCCCAGTCACGCCGACCCCTGTCTTCTTCCTTCCTGACTCTTGAACCTTATCACACTTTTATTTCATTAAAATGAATTAACAGCAAGAAAAGTAAGGTTTAATTCTAAATTGGTTATCATAGATGTTACTGTATTTGTCGAATTCATTGTTGTGATAACGCTGCAAAGTTTTACGTGTTCTAAACAATTGTTGTAAAAGTACATTCGAACATACCCACATCATTTGCCAAAATACTGTTAATCTTTATGTATAACACATTTATTTACATGGCCATAAACACCAGATGTGATAAACAATGTCAATAAACTAAACACAAACCTAAAGCAATAATACTTTCCTTGCATAAACATAACTATTACCGAATGCTACATTTGGAAAATATAAAATTAAGCATGATTTGTCGACAGAACCAGCTGCAATCGGTAAAGATTAATTGTGTTCCATAACAACAGCATGAAACAAGCTAACGTTTGTTGCTTGATAGACGCTACAACTTCCGCATGTGTCCAGGACTCCACGCAGTACGAGCGGAAACCGAGGGTGACGCAGATATGACGCAATTGACTGGTGACTCCCAGCTCACCCCTGCTCTAACGCCCCGTTTCCTTGGTTAAAATCGCAATTTTTTCACGATTTAAAAATAGTTGGAAACATTTGGGATATTGTAAGTAATCAGCTTAACAAAATATATAATACTGGCGTTGAGATTTGGGGATATTTTAATGCAAAAATCTTACATATTGTACCTTTAATAAAACACAAGGCCTACATCATAAAACTCAGTTTTTTTTTATATCTCTGTTGCTCTCTGTTCTTGTGACAGTTTGAAGTTTTTGAGTTTTTTTTTAAAATCTGTTTCAGTGTTTTCAGTTTCTGTGATCCGTTTTCCCCTGTCTTTGTGATTTTGGTTTAGTCCTGTTAGTTGTTCCCTGTCTGTTTGATTGGAAATTCCCATCACCTGTGTTCTGTTAATTATCCCATTAGTCCCAGTTCATTGAAGCCCTGTGTTTTCCCTCAGTGTTTGTTGGTCGTCGTCATTTCATGGTTGTGTGTTTTGAAGTCCTGGAGTTTTTTTTCCCTTGTTCTTGTATGTTCATAGAAGTTAAGTTTGTAAATAAATTACCTAAACCACAGTTCCTGTGTCCTCGTCTCCCTACACAAACCTGACAGAACGACCAACCCTTTAAACAAAAACAACCCTAAAAGAACCAAGAATGAGCCAGAGGAGATGTAACCGGAGGAAAAAGGTGAATCCATTTAACACACCTATCCTCTTTCAAGGTGAACGCTCACTGGAAGATTATGTGGGGCTTTATCTAGATCTCTACGATGACGTGACGTGGGAAGAAGAGGAATTGACACAGAGTTTCTGGGGTGAATTAAGGGACCCTCTTGCCCAGCTGATTCTGGTAGAAAATCTCGATCAGACTTTCCTGGAGTTCGTGGACCACACGCTGTGGGTGTGTGGGTCGGACTACGTGGTGGAGGATTTTCCATTCAAACCAGTTCCGAATCCGGTATGTCCTGAATCCATCGTCAGTCCGCCAGAACCAGAACCCATAGTCTGCCCACCTGAAGCTGAACCCGTCACCTGTCCGCCAGAGATTGAGCATGTTGCACGTCAGTCCACTCAAGAATAAATAGCGCTGATTGTGATGTCTGCGGTGATTCTGTGTGTGTGTGGGCTACACACACATCAGTTCTGGCCCATGAGTCCAATCCCGAGTTCCACAAGATGCTGGTCCCGTCCAGTCCCGAGTTCCATGATGTGCTGGTCCCGTCCAGCACAGAGCCCGTTGATCCAGCGCCAGTAGCCATTGATCCAGCGCCAGACCCCACTGATCCAGAGCCAGAGCCCGTTGATCCAGCGCCAGACCCCACTGATCCAGAGCCAAAGCCCGTTGATACAGAGCCAAAGCCCGTTGATCCAGCGCCAGAGCCCATTGATCCAAAGCCCGTTGATCCAGCGCCCGTTGATCCAGTGCCAGAGCCCGTTGATCCAGCGCCAGACCTCGCTGATCCAGAGCCAGAGCCCGCTGATCTAGAGCTTGCTGATCCTGCGCCAGAGCCTTCTTCACCGCTGGTCCTGCCCAGCTCAGAGCCTTCTTCGCCACGGGTCCTGCTTAGCTCAAAGGCCTTTTCGCCGCTGGTCCTGCCCAGCTCAAGACCCTCACCGCCATGGCCACCCGAAGGGTCACCACCGCCATGGCCACCCGAAGGGTCATCTCCGCCATGGCCACCCGAAGGGTCCTCACCGCCATGGCCTTTTGGGAGGGGGGGGTACTGTGACAGTTTGAAGTTTTTGAGTTCTGTTTTTGAATCTTGTTTCAGTGTTTTCAGTTTCTGTGATCCGTTTTGCCCTGTCTTTGTGATTTTTGCTTTAGTCCTGTTACTTGTTCCCTGTCTATTTGATTAGAAATTCCCATCACCTGTGTTCTGTTAATTATCCCATTAGTCCCAGTTCATTTAACCCTCTGAAGTCGACAAACGCGCCCGCGCGTTTTGCTGGATTTTTTTCAGTTCAGTTCAAAAGAAATTAATTTTGCTCTGTTGACTTTGATATTACAAGCAAGTTTCATACATCAATCGATTCTGTTAAATGTGTATTATTTTTGTGTATACTCACAATAAAAACAAACTGTTGTGCTTTTTGCCAAATAAAGAAAAATAAACGTGATGCGAGTTCTGCCTTCTCTCTGTCAGTGAAGACCATTCTGAAACGCGTCCGAAAATGAACAATAACTCAGCGAATACTGAGTCAAACAGGCATACAGACACACAGGCATGAAGCTTGAATTCTCTTCTTTAAAATGAGGTAATTTATATAAAAAACAAATATTCTCATCTTGTGAAATCTGTATTAAAAGAGAGCGATTCCAGTCGAGCTAATTAGAGCTCATTCAAATGTAATGTGACTCCGCCCACTGCTATTCAAACGCAAATTACTGAGGCAAACCTGTGAACGCCCCCTTATCAGCTCGAGAAAACACAAGTTTAATCATATCATTGTAGCCTACGTGTTTACACCATCTGGCAGCGCTGTGAGGAATAATAATAATGGAAAATCTACCTCAGAGTGCGGGTATTGCAGGAGAGTGGATCCGAATATGTAGTAAGTTTTTTTTCCTTCTCAAGTTAATCGCGTTTCTGTGAATGAACGAATGGCTGCCACAGAGATGCGCGCTGTTTATCACAGCTCGTAAAAAGACAGTTTAAATTTAAATTGCGTCTCTGTGTGAATGAATGATGATGTTTTAGCAAACTGTATTGCTATATTGAGTAAAAATCGACTGAACTATGTTGAAATAAAATGTAGGCTATTTGTATAAGCAACGTATTAAACTGAAAATTAACATTTATATGCCCTAATATTTCATAAAAACAACGTTACAGTCAGGCGTTTCTGTTTGTGAATGAATGTTTCGGTTTTAGCAAACTGAGTAAAAATCGACTGAAATATGTTGAAATAAAATGTATTTGTATAAGCAACGTATTAAACTGCAAATTAACATTTATATTTCTTATAATAAAAATGAAAGACCTATGTTACAGACATATGAAAGACAACATTTCGTTGATTAGTTTTGGATAGATTATACATTTTTACTGTAAAATATCTGCCAACTCAAATAAGCTTTTGTTTGCCAATATTTGCTCATGTTAAATATAGTATGTTTTGTCAAAAATAAAGTAATCAAATAATCAATCAAATCCTTAACTTTGAAATATGTATGATAAAATGTATACTTTAGTTTTTACAAAGAAAGATTACACTTGAATTGTTGTTGTAATTGTAACCTTTTTAATAATAAAAAATATATTTACAAGGTAGATGTAAACAAACTATTAAAAGGTAAATATAAGCCTTTTCTTTAAATAATTTTTATTGTGTTTTATTAGTGACAAATTTGGGGAGAGGATAAATATTCCAAAACTGAAAATACAGTATGAGAATTAACTGCACAATTACTAGACATGTTTTCCTTGGATATTATAGGCCAAATTGCAAGCACAATATGTGAAAAAAAAAAAAAAGAATTGAGATGCTTCCAACTGTTACTCTTGCATTCTTGTGGCTCAGTGACTCACCTGAATGAATGGCTAATTAAGTATGCAGGCCCCATTGTCTCCTAAGGTGTGAACCACTAAATATGCATGATCGGTGACGCCCACTCCGCATATTGCCTTTCCAAACAGAAAGTGCTTTGCAAAATTCAAATCAATGTATTGTGTTATGTGAAGGATTAGGCAGGGTGATTTTCACATAATTTTGAAGAAAAAACACTAGGCGATGACATCCATTAGACAAAAGTCTTATTGGCACATATTTAGTATGTGTTTTATGGCCTTATTTCAGAAACTTTAGTTTTTAGTTTTTTCAATAACCACGCATAAACATTATTCTCTCAAAAATGCAGACATGTACATTCTTGTTGCTCACATATTATGGTAGCCCTGTTTGTGCTAAATAGTGTGTAAATTTTTTTTTGCCATTAATATGTTTATAAGCAACTGAAAAAAGCACAAATGTCAGGGCATGTCAGAACATCTCAAGGACCCCAAAAACACCTTAGACCCCAGAGGGTTAACTTTGTCTCGGCGAAAAGCTCAAAATAAGGGAAACGTGCATTAACAGCACTGGAGCAAAGCAGCAATCGCCCCAAGGCAGGCCGCAAACGCTTCCTTGTTATGGCAGCTATCCCTGAACAACAGCACGCTGACACACGAATCTCGCAGGCAATGCGCGAGTAAACAAAGTAACGTTAACTCTCTGTTAAATCCAATGACAATTGGGGTAGCCACAACACAGCAAGGAGTTCTGCGACACCACCAAAAACTGGGTGAACCCAAACAACACAAGCTTCCAGCGTCACCTACTGCCCCAAGGGGTACGTTCGAGCTATAACATCCTCCTCATGACATGATTGGACACCGAGAATACACCACGAGCCAATTGTAACCAAATGGGGAGGAGGGACTGATTTCAACAGTCCATCCTGCCACATTAGCACAAAAGAATGTATTTCAAATACATTTTGGTATATTTATTTTTGTGTATATTAGATCTGTGTATTAGCCTTCTGTAGTTCTTAAAGTGAAAGCAGCCTAATATAAGAATCAGTAGAGTACACGTTTTATTCATACAATGAAGAATATGCGGTTAAATTTTTTCAATTGATTATTCAGTTTCATACTTGAACGCTGCTTTTAGGCAAACCTTTACCTGGAAAATTTAAAGCAGTTTATTTTATTTGCATCTTTCTATTATTGTATTTGTCCAATATTGTTTGTTTGCTTTTTGTATGCTGATATTACCATTGTCTTCTGCAACAAAACAAAAACAATTAAAAATAAATGTTATTAACAAAGGTGGATGTGTGATATAGTGCAAGAATATGGAAGTAGAACTGCAACAAAATGTATGTT
Source organism: Rutilus rutilus (assembly GCA_021464565.1). Taxonomy (NCBI): domain Eukaryota; kingdom Metazoa; phylum Chordata; class Actinopteri; order Cypriniformes; family Leuciscidae; genus Rutilus; species Rutilus rutilus. The sequence continues at coordinate 6,492,560 of JAJAQA010000003.1, forward strand.
TTAGTCAAATTTTTGTGTTGTTTTACAAAATTATATAATATAATAATTCATAATCCATTGTAGCGTATACGACTCTGGGTAAATATGAATTAGCTCAAGAATATGGGGAATTCTGGGAATATTAATATTTATGACTCATGGTCATAATTCATAAGTCGCATGTACATTTATTTTATCAATTATCGAGATTACCTTGTTCTGTAACTGGTCTGACCAACATTTAATTCGTCCAGCGAAACAAATGTAAAATCATTACAGTCAGAGGTATTCACAAACTTCAAGGAAGTTTATGTCCTGGCCACGAACATTAAACTTTATTGAGTTTATTAATTAAAACTACTGAATGTAGTCTAATATCGAGCTTGTAGCTTAAGATCTTTTGTTTCATTGACTTTAGAATGGTGGGTTTTCAAACACGGAGACAGTGAAAAGTATTTATGAATTTTAATAAATGCAAAACTAGAGATTATATGAGCTACGAATATAAACGTACGTAAAAATGCAAACAATAAACAAACAAACATATAACCAAACAATAGCATAAGTGATCAGAATGAAACGAAGGAAAGAAAGAAAGAAAGAGAAGAGAAGAGGAAAAAGCTAGTAATTATTACATACAGAAACCTAAGTTCACGAGACACCGGGAAACAGCTTTTATCAGACAATGTACTTGCGATTCTGTGCTCTTTCGGGTGAGGCTGATGCTGAGGCAGGAAGCGAGGGTGGCGTCCTGTTTTTGCTGGGTCTTCCGGTGCCGCGAAGTTCGAAAAGGCTCACTGAATGTAAAGTTCCCGGAAAATCAGATTAATCTCCCTGGGTGGGAGAGGTTTAAAGTCTTTGTTGCAAGGGACGCAGCTACGACTCGGACATGTGCTCGCTCGATAGAGAAGACTAAGGCCTTCTTCAGATGATCCTTGGAGAAGCGCTGCGCCGGGGAGAGGAGGAAGGGTGAGAGGTCAGGGATGAGAGCGACCAGAGAAGAGAAGAGGTGGGATCAGCGGGATCGATGAGAGAAGAGAGGAGAAGAGAGAGAAGAGTGGGGGTCTCTTCTTTTTAACAGACATCTGTTTACGCCCTGTTTTGGTGACAGAGCGAATCAAAACTTCTGATGTGTAGCGGGAAGAAGTCTTCTTTGTGTGAAGACAAACACGCCCCCTTTTACCATATGTCTTATGAGGGAAAGGATTCATACTTAGAAATGTGATATTTCCTGGAACAATTTAAGTATTATTGTACCTTGCAGTCAAGATTCGTCTCCGTGAGATGGAGAGGATTACATAGATATCCATTATGACAGGTAAAGATTGGGGAAACATAACGTTACATTTATATGCATAATTACACACAAATAAAGTTTGATTAAACACACAATGAAATGGTCAGTATTTCCGTTATGGCATGTGAAGACACTTGAGAAACATAGGAATACATATCAACATTTTGGTAATGTCCTATGTGGGTAAGTCAATGGAAAATCTGGACGTGGCTCGCTTGGAATGTTCTGCTTTCCTCAGTCGTAAAGTGTTATGGTCTGAGGTAGGGTTACCACAAGACACTATTGAGGAACTTCTTTCAGTGAACATTTAGAATTAAAGATTTTACTCTTAGCAACCCACATCTCTATTATAAAGCAAAGCTAATCACACACATACCTATCGGCAGGTATACATTCAAGAGACATATTTCTACATTAAATTGTACTCAAAGGAGGTTTTGTGTGTGTGTGTGGGGTGTGTGTGTGTGTGTGTGTGTGTGTGTGTGTGTGTGGGTCATGAGGTTGTAAAGTCACAGGGAGTCCATGCTGAAATGGGGGTTTTAGAGGAGATTGTCCAGAACAGGTTTCCTTTTGTGACTAAAATGTCCCTCTGGGGAGCACCAGATTGCAATTTTGACATGTCCAAGCAGACTTAGCGACGCCGTGGACAGACCCGTTGTCTAAAAAGACAACGAAGGATGTGTTTGGAAACAAGGAATTACTAATTGGAACAGCATGTGACCGCATGTCAGGCATTGTCGCTACACCATACAAACAAATATCTTGGTTAGTTTGGCACATATGTACAGTAAGTGAATGGGATCAAATATTGAAGGCCATAGCGTCAGCCATCAAACACTGAACTGGACTAGATCCAAAAAGCAACTCTATGCTTGCAAAAATAATGGCTGGATACGTTTATTTGTTTATGTTTAGCCTTTTTCCTTCAGCATTTGTTGTATGGTGATATTATATTTTATTTTATTTTTAATATTAATATTTATTTATTTATTAAAGATGAGATCATCCTCTTACTTATCTGTAAACTTACCTGGTAGTTTTGCATAACCTTCTAAATACTCTGAACTAACTAATATTCCCTGAACTTACCTGAGATTGTCTTTAACATTTATTCTTTGAAAGTGCTGGAATTTTCTGTTTGGTGTCACTAGTGGGAGCAGAAAAGACAAACACCCCTTTAAATCAAAATAAAATACATAGTTTACTGTTTAAAAAAGAATGATAAAAATAGAAGAATACTGAAAGATATGAGCAATAACACTATAAATGAGCTCAACACTGCATCACTGTTCACTTCCAGATAAACCGATTCTGACTGTAAAGCCCCAGAGTTCAGTGTTCACTGGAGACACAGTTACTCTCAGCTGTGACGTGGGAAGCTCAACTGGATGGACGTTTGACTGGAGGAAAGACTCAAACTGGGAATCCAGAGATGATGCAGGAACTAAAACAATCAGTTCTGTGAGAGTCTCTGATGGAGGAAGATACGAGTGTAGAGCACAGCGAGGAGAATACTACACAGACCTCAGTCATACAATAAAGATAACAGTGAGAGGTAAGTGCCCTTTTACTTTGTATTTTTTTTATTTATTTTTTTATTATTAAAAGGTCATTTTGAGTTTTAAAAGATTCAAATATGAACTGAAGTGTGTGTTTGCTCTTTTCACAGTGAGACCCAAACCTGTAGTGAAGGTGAAGCCTGATGTTCGTGTGTTCAGAGGAGAGACAGTCACTCTCGCATGTGACATACAGGAGACAGGAGTCTGGAGGTACAGCTGGTATAAAGACAAAAGACAAGATAACATAGCAAGAAAAGACCATAAAATCACATCTGTGGAGCCGTCTCATGCTGGTCTGTACAGCTGTAGAGGAACTCTGACTGAAACCCTACAGAACTCACAGATCAGTGATGGAGTTACACTGACAGTATCAGGTGAGTGTGTTCATCATTTCATCACATCACTTTAACCTGAAGACACTGAGAAGATAACCAAGTAAATCTGAGCTTACTTTCTATATACAGTGACGGTGATTATGATCACAGATCTTTCAGAGTTCATTATCTATATCTTACAGACATGTTCAGTTCATTCATAAGCTTCTACTCTTCAGATTATCTGTGATGAATGAAACCATCAGTGTCGCAAACAAGCCTTGAGACTTGATCATTTGTCCTCAGTCAGACCGAGGTCAGGATAGAAATGATGTTACAGTAACTTACAGATCCTCAGTTTATCTGTTCTCATGGCCTGAGAGTGTCGGCAGTTTTTCAGACTAAAATACTGTAGTAAAACTGAAGCCAGATCAGTGTGTGTTCAGAGGAGAGAGAGTCACTCTCACATGTGACGTACAGGGAGGAGGAGACATTCAGTGGAGATACAGCTTGTTTAGAGATGGGAACATTCATATGAACAGTTCAGTTTCACAGCTGATGTTTCTGATCAGTGTTTGTCTGAGATCGTGACTGTAAGGTGGGTGCCAGTAAGTCTGGGCTACCCTGCGAGAAAGCAAAAGGCTCTCATGAGAATTAACATTTGAACTCTCTCTTGCTGTTGTGGAGTAACAGCAAAATCCGAGATGCTCTTCTCCTCCTCACCTAAAACTCACTAAAAACCTATGCAAAGTTGAATTTGTACAATAAGTAATTATACATGTTTGGTATCATTTGAAGTGTGTGTGTTTTCTACAAGGAACAGAAATAGTGTTTTAGTTTACAATAAACAAACATTGAATTCACAGGAAATAAAGTAATTTAAACAATCCATGAGGCCATCTACTAATACTATAATCTCAAATACACATCTAAATGACTAAAGAACATGCCTAAGCAGGGAATACAGCAAGCATACAAATAATCACACTTAGGACAAACTTAAGAAATACAGAATAATATTTAAGTGTCAAACAAAGGCATTTATATGGTCAATTGCACACACGCAGAAAAAAAAAAAAAGGATAAAGAACTCAGTCCTCTGCACAGTGCATCCATGTGCACCAGAAGGAAGGTGCTGTGGGCACAGGTGCAGTTAATAAAGCCTGATAGTGTCCTAATTGGCTTGAGATCAGGTGGGTGGAGCTAGAAGTTAATAGGAAAATTAACAAGCTAAGAGGGGTGTGGCCAGTGGCGTAACGAGCCAACACCGGGCCCTTAAGCAGGATTATCAAGGCAGGCCCCCCTACTACAACACGTGATGACGCTACGCGCACAAAAAAAAAAAAAAAAAAAAACTGCTGGTGACGGCGCACCATAATAACACATTGTTACTGTTACTGCTATATACACATAGGCCTAGGTCCAAATACATAAAAAAAGATGCTCGCTTACATTATAGCTGCATTTTTCAGGCTTTCCTCTGTGCGAAGTTGTCGATCATATTCTTAACATATCATATCCTACCAACGGTCGCTTCAGATGCTTTACCCTTCTTACTGTCTATGTGCTTTACTCGCTTCACTCTCTTGCTCCACCTCAATCTCGATCTCCCCCTGTGTCATCTTTTTAAAGAAGCTTCCTATTTTCCTATTGCTATTTTTGTTAATTTATTAATTAATTTATCAAATTCCTCTTTTCGTTTGCGCTTTTGAAAGCCACTTTTGTGTTTAAAATTTGAAGACTCCATATCTGTCTCAAGTTCAACGTTTTTTACTGTTTTGCACGCAATCACCCGGGGATTCCCCAGTCCCAATTCGAAACAAATTACACCAAATTCTTCATTGTTCGTTTCAAACATTTATTTAATGATCAGTCAAATATGTTGTTGTCATTATTTATTCAAATCAATTCGCAAAAATTTAAAATGCGATCAGACTAAGTAGTAAAATGCGATAGGGGACCCGGCTGTCAATCAATATCTTCCAGAAACGCGGGCGGGCCCCTGATTGGTCCAGGCCCGTAAGCAACCGCTTACCCTGCTTACCGATAGTTACGCCTGTGGGTGTGGCACATGCTTTGCACCTTGAAGCTTAGGGACACACAACTTCTCAACACTTGACATAAACTTATTATTATCCTACCATCATCAGTAGTTCAGTAGGCTATGCAGTAGCCTAATATTTGTATGAAATCGTGAAACATTACCTGGTCAATATCTTCGGAGCCCGACGCTTCTATCCTACCAAACAGGTACCGGTGTACAGGGTGGGGGTGGGTATTTACGACAGTGCAAGTATTCCACAGCGACTCTAGGGGTCGCTGTTTGACAAAAATACAATTTCTACATAGTGTGCCTTTAAAGTGAAAGCAGCCTAATATAAGAATCAGTAGAGTATACGTTTTATTCATACAATGAAGAATATGCGGTTTTATTTTTTCATTTGATTATTCAATTTCATACTTGAACGCTGCTTTTAGGTAGCCTGGATGCCAGCCAAACTTAGCCCCGCCCACATAATTTTTAGGTCGGGAAGTTCGGTCTAGACTTGATACGTTGTTGAGCCATTATGCCTGAACAAAAGCTGTTCGGAGCAATCAAATTGTCAGGGCGGGCTTTATATGATGATGGACAGATGATCAACAGTAACGTAATCATCCACGTCACCAACGAGCGCTTTGGTTGAATTTGTTTACAACAAAGATGACTGCCACTGGAGAATTGAGATTTCACGAGTTCACACTTACAAATAACATAATAAGTCAAATAGAATAAATGCATATTTGGTGTGCTGTCCGAGGAGAGGCTCCAGGCTCGGTATTCGGCCCTAACCCAAAGTAGCCTACTCCCCCCGTATTCCTGGCTGTGGAAGAACAAGCCAAGAGTGAGTGGAGGGATGCTGAAAACTATCAAGGAATGTTAGGTGAGTTGACAGAGGGAATACGTCTGTTATAGAGGATATCAACAGCGTTGATATCTTCTGTTATAGAAGATATCAATAGAAGATTATAGAAGATATTATAGAAGATATCAACAGCGCATTCATTTGAAAAGAGGAACAGAGAACTGCGATCAAGGCATTTGTCGATCGGAAACATGAATGAAAAGCATACGTCACTTACTCCGTTGCTCTGATTGGTTGTAGGTCTATCCAATTGAGTGCAGTGGCATTTTCTTTCCTAGTTCGGTTTAAACACGCCCCATAATCACAGCCCAATGGAGCAGTATCTGACTCATATTCTGACTAGAATCTGAGTATGACGACGTCAGGCTAGCTTTTAGGCATACCTTTACCTGGAAAAATTAAAGCAGTTTATTTTATTTGCATCTTTCTATTATTGTTTTTGTCCTATAGATCTTACGTAGCCCCTCCCCTTTTCAGCGCTGCGCTCGTTGTCTTTTGACTTCCGGTCTGTATTTTAACAGCGATTTTGCGTGTTTATCAATGAACGTCTCGTTTTAAAATTTTCCAGTCGACTGACATTTGTTAAGTCATCTGCTTTAAACATTACAGTCCTCATGATAACTTTCGTTAACTTTACATTAAGTAAATCCACTTCAAAAGCTAATTACTCCTGGACAGCAATGCCATAGAAATATACAGAGCGACCGCAAAAACGGAAGTTAAAAGACAATATTCTAAAGATGGCGGTGCCCTTGTTTCTCTGGCGCATAAGGTCTATAGGCTATTGTTTGCTTGTTTGCTTTTTGTATGCTGATATTACCATTGCCTTCTGCAATAAAACAAAACAAAAGCAATTCAAAAGAAATGTTATTAACAAAGGTGGATGTGTGATATAGTGCAAGAATATGGGTGTAGTACTGCAACAAAATGTATGTTTTTGTGTCAAATATAAACCACTTAGAGTAATGCTCATTTAACAGCATTTGTAGCAATGCTGATTTACAAAATAATATAATAATTCATAATCCATACAAACAAATATCATGGTTAGTTTGGCACATACGTGAATGGGATAAAATATTGAAGGCCATAGCGTCAGCCATCAAACACTGAACTGGACTAGATCCAAAAAGCAACAACTAAAAACAGTCTGTGCTTGCAAATATAATGGCTGAATATGTTTATTTGTATGTTTAGCCTTTTTCCTTCAGCATTTGTTGTATGGTGATATTTATTATATTTTATTTTTAATATTTAAAAAGAAAAAGTTAAAAAGTTGAGATCATCCTCTTACTTATCTGTAAACTTACCCGGGTCTTTTGCATAGCCTGCTTAATACTCAGAACTATAACTAATATTCCCTGATCTTACCTGAGATTGTCTTTAACATTTATTCTTTGAAAGTGCTGGAATTTTCTGTTTGGTGTCACTAGTGGGAGCAGAAAAGACAAACACCCCTTTAAATCAAAATAAAATACATAGTTTACTGTTTAAAAAAGAATGATAAAAACAGAAGAATACTGAAAGATATGAGCAATAACACTATAAATGAGCTCAACACTGCATCACTGTTCACTTCCAGATAAACCGATTCTGACTGTAAAGCCCCAGAGTTCAGTGTTCACTGGAGACACAGTTACTCTCAGCTGTGACGTGGGAAGCTCAACTGGATGGACGTTTCACTGGTGGAAAGACTCAAACTGGGAATCCAGAGATGATGCAGGAACTAAAACAATCAGTTCTGTGAGAGTCTCTGATGGAGGAAGATACGAGTGTAGAGCACAGCGAGGAGAATACTACACAGACCTCAGTCATACAATAAAGATAACAGTGAGAGGTAAGTGCTCTTTTACTCTTTTGCTCTTTTTTTTTTCAGTGAAAGCTAATTTTGAGTTTTAAAAGATTCAAACACGAAGTGTGTTGTTTGCTCTTTTCACAGAGAGACCCAAACCTGTAGTGAAGGTGAAGCCTGATGTTCGTGTGTTCAGAGGAGAGACAGTCACTCTCACATGTGACATACAGGAGACAGGAGTCTGGAGGTACAGCTGGTATAAAGACAAAAGACAAGATAACATAGCAAGAAAAGACCATAAAATCACATCTGTGGATCCATCTCATGCTGGTCTGTACAGCTGTAGAGGAACTCAGACTGAAACCCCACAGTACTCAGAGATCAGTGATGGAGTTACACTGACAGTATCAGGTGAGTGTGTTCATCATTTCATCACATCACTTTAACCTGAAGACACTGAGAAGATAACCAAGTAAATCTGAGCTTACTTTCTATATACAGTGACAGTCTGATGAGGATCATAGATCTTTTCAGAGATCATTATCTATATCTTCCAGATATGTTCAGTTCATTCATGAGGTGCTGCTCTTCAGATTATCTGTGATGAATGAAACCGTCAGAGTAGCAAACAAGCCTTGAGACTTGATCATTTGTCCTCAGTCAGACCGAGGTCAGGATAGAAATGATGTTACAGTAAATTACAGAGCCTCATTTTATCTGTTCTCATGGCCTGAGAGTGTCGGCAGTTTTTCAGACTAAAATACTGTAGTAAAACTGAAGCCAGATCAGTGTGTGTTCAGATGAGAGATAGTCACTCTCACATGTGACGTACAGAGAGGAGGAAACATTCAGTGGAGATACAGCTGGTTTAGAGATGGATACAATCATATGAACAGTTCAGTTTCACAGCTGATGTTTCTGATCAGTGTTTGTCTGAGATCGTGATGGATCCGAAGCCTCAAAACGCACGAGAAAAGTCTCAGGTTACGACTTTAACCTATGTTCCCTGAGAACAGGGAACGAGACACTGCATCGATTGACACTATTGGGGAACGCAATAATCATTTGTCCTCTAGTCAGTTTGCTTTGTCTCTCTTCTCAGATTTACCCACATCTAAAGTGACTTTGACACCAGACCGTCCTGTATTTACTGGAGAAACAATCAATCTGAAGTGTGTGATAAAGTCTAATCATAGTGATTGGAGATATGAGTGGTATAAAGACAGTGTAATATTACAGACGTCTGAGCGTTACACTGTAAACAGAGAAACTCTCAGTATTGTTAAAGCTACTGAGTCTGATCAGGGTCAGTACTGGTGTAAAGGACAGAGAGATGGAAGACCAAACTCATCAACACCAAGCTCTGCTGTTTCTCTCTCTGTGAAGGGTGAGTTGAACATCACTGTCCTCTTAAACTCTCTCTACATGATCATGATAACACAACCCATCGAGAGACTTTTACTCTCATTCACACTGCTGATAAATACAGTTGTCACTCCTCTTTTTATTTAAATATCTCTGTTTTTGTGTTACAAACTATTTGAAGGAGAAAAACAATGAAACTGAATGCAGAGATCTGAAAATGCATTTAAAGCTAAAGTGTTTTTAACTTTAAGTGTAATCTTAAAAACACAACACAAGTCTCAGGTTACGACTTTAACCTATGTTCCCTGAGAACAGGGAACGAGACACTGCATCGATTGACACTATTGGGGAACGCAATAATCATTTGTCCTCTAGTCAGTTTGCTTTGTCTCTCTTCTCAGATTTACCCACATCTAAAGTGACTTTGACACCAGACCGTCCTGTATTTACTGGAGAAACAATCAATCTGAAGTGTGTGATAAAGTCTAATCATAGTGATTGGAGATATGAGTGGTATAAAGACAGTGTAATATTACAGACGTCTGAGCGTTACACTGTAAACAGAGAAACTCTCAGTATTGTTAAAGCTACTGAGTCTGATCAGGGTCAGTACTGGTGTAAAGGACAGAGAGATGGAAGACCAAACTCATCAACACCAAGCTCTGCTGTTTCTCTCTCTGTGAAGGGTGAGTTGAACATCACTGTCCTCTTAAACTCTCTCTACATGATCATGATAACACAACCCATCGAGAGACTTTTACTCTCATTCACACTGCTGATAAATACAGTTGTCACTCCTCTTTTTATTTAAATATCTCTGTTTTTGTGTTACAAACTATTTGAAGGAGAAAAACAATGAAACTGAATGCAGAGATCTGAAAATGCATTTAAAGCTAAAGTGTTTTTAACTTTAAGTGTAATCTTAAAAACACAACACTCATGCAGTTCTTAAAAAAACAGAGAAACAACAAATAAAGTCTGATGCATGTGAACACGGATCTGAAAAACAGCTAAAAATAGTTCTGTTAACGTCTGCTAATTACACTTCAACTCCACCTATTCAGTAACATATTTCTGTATGTAATTACTTTTTTTTTCTGCTTGCACTTTCTAAAAATCTTTGATTTCATACCTAGGCGAGTGGTCCCTGAACTCATAGACAGTCAGTCTGATATGGAGTGTGTTCGGCGAGGCCGAAGTCGACCTTTTCGCCTCGAGAGCCAACACCCACTGTGCAGTGTTCTTCTTGAAGAACAGGGATGCGCTGGCCCATCTCTGGCCCAGCCGCCCCTTTTATGCATTTCTCCCCATTTCAATGATCCCCCAGGTCATCAAACAGGTCAGGGAGAGCAGATGCCCAGACCTCCTAGTGACCCCCCTCTGGAAATCCAGGCCGTGGTTTCCAGAGCTGGTTAAGTTATCGGACAGAGTCCCCTGGCCTGTTCGGCTGAGGAAAGACCTCCTCACACAGGCATCCGCGACCCGACTTATGGGCCCTCCATGTCTGGCCCCTCATCGGGTACCCAGGGACCTTCCTGAGAAGGTCTTGAACACTATCACTGAGGCTAGGGCCCAGTCTACCAGGCGCCTTTATGCTCTGAAGTGGTCAGTGTTCTCCAGCTGGTGCACGTAAAAACTTTTTGAACCAGGGTCATGCAAGGTATCTGTGGTACCCTCCTTCCTACAAGAGTTGTTGGACGCGGGCCGTTCCTTGTCCAGGCTCAAAGTTTATGTGGCAGCCATTGCAGCTCATCATGCTCCGGTGGCTGGCCAATCATTAGGAAGAAACGACCTGGTGGTACGGTTTCTAAAAGGAGCCAGGAGGATGAACCCCTCCAGACCTCCGTCTGTGCCGTCATGGGACCTCTCCACGGTCCTTGGGGCCCTGAAGAGACCACCATTTGAACCGCTCCAGTCGGTTGATCTTAAACCTCTCTCGCTAAAGACTGCTCTCCTGCTGGCACTGGTATCTATCAAGCGAGTGGGGGATCTGCAGGCCCTCTCCGTGAGCCCTTCCTGTTTGGAGTTTGGATTGGATGACTCCAGGGTAATCCTCAAACCCAGACATGGCTATATACCCAAAGTGCTCTCAACGCCGTTTAGAGCACAGGTTATCACATTATTAGCCCTTCCCCCTTCTGCTCAGGATGGGGATGCTAATCTACTCTGCCCTGTCAGAGCACTGAGAATCTATCTGGAGCGTTCTGCGTCTTTAAGACAATCAGAACAGCTCTTTGTCTGCTTTGGTGGCCGATCTAAGGGTTATCCAGTCACAAAGCAAAGACTGTATAGATGGATAATGGATGCCATATCTATGGCATATACCTCAGTGGGTCAGGTTTACCCTATAAGTATTAGAGCTCATTCGACGAGAGGCATGGCTTCGTCTTGGGCTTGGTCTTCTGGGTTTCCCATTCAAGATATTTGTGCGGCGGCCGGCTGGTCCTCGCCTTCTACATTTATGAAGTGGACTTCCCTGCAGGCAAAGGTACTTTCGGGCATGATTAAGGCCTGATGGTGTCTGGTCTTGTCTGCAAATGATGTCACTGTGCACAAACACATATCCATTTTATCATAAAGCCCGCCTTTGGCCGGTTATATTTCCCCATACTAATAGACCCGACATTGTCCGGTCTTATTGGTACATTATGTTGGTTAAGTTACTGACATATATTACTAGACCTGACGGTGTCCGGTCTGTTCAGTATATATACTTGGGTTCTGGCTTGTTTCTGTGAGCTCAGGGGTCCTGAGCTGCAGTAGACAACCAGTTACTTTTAGTGTGGCGTTTTGCATGGCGTCCCCACTGCGTATAGCTATGCAATACGAAGTGACCGTTCTCGAAAGGGAACTACTCGGTTACTATCGTAATCTCGGTTCCCTGAGAGTAGCAAGCCTGGCAAAAACCTGGAAAGTTGTCGCTTGAGTCGTTTAAACCTGCTAAAATGGTGTTTTCTGCGACTAATATAGGCTAAGGCCGCGCCCCCTTGGCGGGCTCTGACGTGTAATGACGTGATGTTAGCTCGTTGGCGCACACGTCAGAGGCGCCCGCGCCATTGGATGTGCATTTGCCGCAGCACAGCCAATGAGTGAGCCAGACACTTACTGTGCTAGCTGTGCAGCTGCAAAATGCATTTTACATTTTAGGCTTCAGTAAATCGAGGAAAAGGAGTTTCCCCACTGCGTATAGCTACACAGTACAAAGTGACCATTCTCGAAAGGGAACCGAGGTTACGAAAGTAACCGATGAGTTTTGTCTTAAGTGAATGTAAACTTCTGGGCTGGGGAAAAAAATCGTGTATGCCTAAAAAACTTTACCAAAATGTATTTAAAATAGCCTACTTTTATTTCAAAGTATACTACAAATTCATTAACATATTTACTGACACTTCGCTTGAGACTTACTGATATACAATTATAATTAATATTTATTTGGAGTAGGGCTACTTATTTTTTGCACAATGCACATTTCTTAATATTAAGCCTAAAATGTGTTTTAATATCACTATTAGTAAGAATAGTATGATCTCTAAAATATCAGTCTTTCAACGCAAGATATTTAAAGTGTACCTAAAATATACTTGCAATTGTTTCACTTTAGCACAATCAAATATACTTAAATTTAGAAATATATTTTTTGTTCTACACAAGAAAGAAATTCAAACAGGTTTGAACAACATGAAGGTCAGTAAATTTCAGCAGAATATGCATTTTTAAATGAACTATTCCTTTAATACAGAGCTCTGAAAGGGAAATGGTGGTGGAATAATATGAGACAGGAGGAAAATATTAAATATTAAAATATTACAGGAGGAAAATATAATATTGCAAAGCTTTAATATTCACTCACAAAACTTTGTTGCTCAATAATGTTCTTGTGTTTCTGTTTTCCAGTGTCACGTTCAGGTCAGATTTCTGTCCTCAAAATCCTCAGTTTTCTTCTGGCCGCTTCTCTGTATCTGCTAGCGACAGTCGTGCTGCTTTATAAATGTTACAGAGCGAGAGGTAACACTTCTGTCTGACACACACACACACTCTCTCTCTCTCTCTCTCTCTCTCTCTCTCTCTCTCTCTCTCTAAATGGCTCACATATTTTCTCACTGACAGATATGCATTTACTGCCTGTCTTTTATATTATATAAATCTATATTTTAAAGGGATACTCCACTTTTTTCGGAAATAAGCTCATTTTACAACTCCCCCAGAGTTAAACAGTTGAGTTTTACCGTTTTAGAATCCATTCAGCCGAACTCCGGGTCTGACGGTACCACTTTTAGCATAGCTTAGCACAGATCATTGATTCTGATGAGTCCAGTAGCATTTCTTTCAAAATGACCAAAGAGTTTCAATATTTTTCCTATTTAAAACTTGACTCTTCTGTAGTTAAACCGTGTACTAAGATCGACGGAAAATGAAAAGTTGCGATTTTCTTAGCCTATATGGCTAGGAACTACTCTCATTCCAGCGTAATAATCAAGGAACTGTGCGGCTGTACCATGAGTGCAGCAGGCGTAATGATATGACGCAGCGCCTGAAAATAGTCCCCAGCTCGGTAACTTCTTCCAACGTGACCGGGACTAAGTTTGTCTAACCTATTAGACCTATTTTCAGGCGCTGCGTCATATCATTACGCCTGCTGCACCCATGGTACAGCCGCACAGTTCCTAGATTATTACGCCGGAATGAGAGTAGTTCCTAGTCATATAGGCTTAGAAAATCGCAACTTTTCATTTTCCGTCGATCTTAGTACACGGTTTAACTACAGAAGAGTCAAGTTTTAAATAGGAAAAATATTGAAACTCTTTGGTCATTTTGAAAGAAATGCTACTGGACTCATCAGAATCAATGATCTGTGCTAAGCTATGCTAAAAGTGGTACCGTCAGACCCGGAGTTCGGCTGAATGGATTCTAAAACGGTAAAACTCAACTGTTTAACTCTGGGGGAGATGTAAAATGAGCATATTTCCGAAAAAAGTGGAGTATCCCTTTAAAGCAACACTAAGTCACTTTTGCTCTCGGGCTCCCCCTACAGTTGGGAAACAGTATTGTCTTCTACTACTGTCGTAAAATCTGTCATGGTTACATGGTTAACACGTGCATTTGTTGACAAGCCGTTACCCGAACTCTGCAGATGGAGTTCTAACGTCTTGGGCAGACAGCCTGTGTTGTGTGTGAAATGTCTTCAACCCAGGTACAGTGGCATATATTTCAGCATGTCATATGAATATAATTTCATGGGTTTTATTTTTTTCAAGCGCCAAAAGATCGCGTAGCTCACGTTTACAAGCCAGCCTCATTATAGTAGCCTATTGGCTACTGTTTTACAGAATTCTAATTCAATTCAATGTTTGTGTGGTAGCCATATATTGTCAACATTATAATATCAAGCTACCATAGATGAATCTGCAAAGTTGAAAAATCGATTTGTATTATAGCCTGAGACAAGACACTTTCACCAGAAAAATAAATAAACAAACATGACTATCAGCCTACAGTCATTAGGCTAGTTAGCCTAAAATATGATTTTGTCCGTCTAATCATGCATTATTTACTTGCAAGAATGTAGCCCCTACCAAACTTGTACACGCCATTTAGACATAGGCTTACTTCTGACTTTTTTTTTTTTTTCGCTGCTGCTTTGGCCATGGGGCTGTTTACACCTGGCCACTTCATGCGTTTTCTCAGATAGCTATCTGAAACGATTCCATTTACACCTGGTCACATAAATGTGCTTTTGCGAAACGGATTTAAATCCGATCTTCAATTCCCGCGCTATATGCATATTTATTGGAGTACACGTCACCGAAAGCAACAGATACAAGCTGCATTTTATTGATCATCAGCTAAAATTTCTAAATCAAAGACCGCAATAAGAGAGAGCGGCAACAGCCCTGGTTAGATCATTTCATTTCTTTACTTTTAATGATGATGATTGTGTGTTAAGCGTCTGCGACTTACTTTCACTTTGATTTGCGATAGTTTGCACGTTGGCTTGATGAATACATGCTCAGCTGCTCATCTGCGGTGATTCCAGTAGCGTCGTCATATCTGGCTATCACATTACATATAGCCTATAACCTATATATATATACATAGCCTATATATTTATTTTTTTAGCATTTTTGGTAGGAGTACAATTTACATATGTGGTTTCAACAACCAGATGCATTTACACTTGTCCAGCTTCGCCTGGAATGCGACCCAGACCTCCTTCTGAAGTGGTTTGAGCGATCGGATTCAAATCCGTCTCGAATGCGTTTCGGAGGGCATTTACACCTGGTCTTTTCACGATCGGATAGCTATCCGAATTGAGAAAACGCATGAAGTGGCCAGGTGTAAACAGCCCCAAAAACATACGCACGAAAGCCGAAAAACAAACGCTGGTTGGCCTCTCGCGTCCAAATTTGAGGAAGTGATGGGGGAAGTGACGTATGCCGTAAAGCAGTCGAATTTTGTAGTTCTTTTTGTGCTTGGGTAACTACCCGAACCCCGAAGTTACATAGTGCCAGTAAAAGCGATACAGACCCCGTCAGGCTATGGCAGACGTGTCATACAACCTATTGTAAGTCGATAT
This sequence comes from Rutilus rutilus, assembly GCA_021464565.1. Lineage (NCBI taxonomy): Eukaryota > Metazoa > Chordata > Actinopteri > Cypriniformes > Leuciscidae > Rutilus > Rutilus rutilus. The sequence continues at coordinate 6,508,343 of JAJAQA010000003.1, forward strand.
ACCATCACAAGGGTTTTTGGAAATATATTATGAAGGTCGAAAAGCTACATAGTGTTGCTTTAAATAAATAATGGTCATTCATGAAACCAATATCTGCAGTAAAAAAAATAAAAATAAAAAAAAACATAGGACATGTCCGTTTAAATGTTGAATTTCTTTTTTTTGTGTGTGTGTGTGTGTGTGTGTGTGTGTGTATTTCACAGTTTCAACTGCTGAAGACTAAAGTCAGTTCACCGTAGCAGAGGAAGACACTCCAATCTGATATTAACCAGTTTAAAACAACTTGTACTGTTATTTCTGTCAACATATGGTTTGTAAATATTGTAGCTGGTTCTACTTTTATAGACTTCAAATGTGTAATTTAATTGGAGGGATGCAGGAAGATTGGTAATCAGGGGGAGATGGTAATATATAGAAATAGTATATAGAATAAAGAAATAATATATAAAACATGTCAACACCACCAAGCATAACAAACATTCCCAGAGAACGCTCATTTTATAGAGCTTACAGTAGGCCTGCATTTTTGACAGATCATAGTGATTCTTGCTATTGTAATTTAATGTGGAATGTATTTGTGATACAAACAAAGGCTATTGAGGTATTTTTACTGGCAAAACCAAACCTGACTAAATACTTTGTATGCTTTTTGGGGGTTAATTTACACGACAGTGGCGTTTGGGGGACTTTTAAAAACGTGTTTCAAAGTGCAAGTACAAACGAGACCCTTATCATCTCCATGTAAAAACAAAAATTTGAATTTGTGAAAATGGTGACGTCATGCACATGCGTAGGCTATTACTTGTTTAGTCTATAAGCTTTTTTTAAATGAAAGGTTCTTTACAACAAACTCAAGGATGATATATGTTTTCGAAGCCTTTGTGTTCAAAGGTTTTCTTAAAGGAAGTAAAAGTGACTTTATATCAGAGGAGAACATTCTAAGATTGGGATTACAGTGAATGTTTCTGCTTTGTGAAGATGAAATTTATCCAGAGGACAAAGTAATGATACAGTATTATCAAGATTAACATCCTTAGAATGACAATCGGACAAAAATATGATAGATTAGTTAATTTGTGTCTATATAGGCCTGTGCGCTCAGCTCGAGTGAACTATAATAAAATAATGTGTGTGTGCAGTCCCGTAGTCTTCATTTACAAAGTCACATCGCCAACTACTTGTCTGGTATGCGTAATACAGTGTTATTAGTCGTTTTTTATGGATCTGGGTGAACAGGGATCGTTTTGATAACGTCATCTGTAAGAAAAACGTTTCTGTTTTTAGCACATCGTTGTCATGTAAACGTACCCTTGTTCTCCAGAGTGCAGTGGAGATCCTCCAGTAGGTGGCGGCAAATCACTGTCAATGAGTGAGTCACTGAACAATTCATTCAAATTAGGGCTGCACGATTAATCGCGATTATGAAATTGCAAAGGCTGCAATTATTGTGTATGTGCAGCTTGTCATTGATGTATGGCTCTGTAAACACTGCTCCTTCTGAAAGCACTCTGAGTTTCAGTCACTTAAAACGTGCATTTGAAAAAGCAACACGCGTCAAACATCTTTCCCAACATAAGAAGCATTTATGCATTTTAATAACATGCTTTTACTCCAAACTTACTTCATAACGACAGTTGAGCTCATCCTTCTGTGAGATGATGTGATTCTTACACAGAATTAGGCAGCCTTTGCCAAATCAGGTGCGGTTTCATTGTGATTAATCGTGCAGCCCTAATTAAAATCATTCGTTCAGAGATTCTTTCATTACGTGTTGCTCAGATGAGCAACTGTTCTCATGCGGCTTTGTTTAAAACTGTATTCATTTAGCAAAAAAACAGACGATATGTGTCTATAATGTAAGTTGCATTATATTAACTTGTTTATTTAACCATTCTATAACAATATCACACTTGCAATATGCTTTTCCAGGAAAAACAGCACTCTTGCTCTTTACTCTTATTGCTTGCCTATATCATAAATAAAAATAAGGAACTCATATAAAATAATATTAAACTCATATAAAATTCAGGAACTCATTATTGGGGCATTCCCCAATGTATTGATTTTGTCATAACATTTTTGTGTTCATAACCATGTGAAAACCACTTTTGTCTTAACCATAAACTGTAAAGAAAAGAAAATACATAAATAAATTGTGTATGTGTGTTGTTGTGTATGTTCTTCCAATAGCTTGACAATGATATCATGTTGCTTATTCTAGATCAGTCATCCCATTAATTAGTAAACATGCCAGTTTTATTCTGTATCAAATGTTCTGTATAAAGAAATTACTAAATAAATAAGTGTGGAATTTTACTTATTTGGATTTGCTATTTTGAACAATTGTTAGAAACCTGATCGAACTCAAATTCCTGTATATTTCTAGTAATCCTGAAGATCTTGAGTTTGTTCAGGTGTTTTTCATTATAGGGTTTGAGCTAAACTCTAGTGGATCTCGAGGGCCAGAGTTTCCCACTGGTTTATTTAATGTAACATCAATGCTCTTTAAATGGTTGGTTCACCCAAAAATGAAAAAAATTAAATCACCTTCATGTCGTTCCAGAACCCGTCGAACATTGAACCTGGAAGCGCTGCACTGTGTTTAGAGACGCTATTCTCGTCGCTTCACAACATTAAGGTTGAACCACTGGAGTCACATGGACTATTTTAACGATGTCTTTACTACCTTTCTGGGCCTTGAAAGTGGTCGCTGTATTGCTGTCTATGTGGGGTCAGAAAGCTCTCAGATTTGAGATTTGAGGCCAGCAGCCGTATCACCCTGTAGACCAAGACTGGTTTCCCACTGAAGCTCAGCAGGGTTGAGTCTGGTCAGTCTCTGGATGGGAGACTCCTGGGTAAACCAGGCTTCTGCTGGAGAAGTGTTAAAGGAGTCATAATGTAGAAATTTCACTTTTCCACGAGAATCAATGTATGTTATGATTGCATAATGATTATACACTGGCCGGGAAGCCGATATTTAAAAGTGAAGCGTTTGTTTACCTCGGGGTTTGTAAAATAGGCCACGTGCACGCGCACGAAAAAACGAGATTTTGATTTCTTCCCCTTCTTGACGTCAAGACGGGGGAGGATATACCAAATATGGACACCGCAAACCTATGCCGCGGGAAGCCCGCCCCTCTCCCCCTCAGATTCAGTTTAGTTGACTCGAGAAAGATGGAGAAATCGAGTGCGCTGAGATGCTCTGTGGGTGACTGCCACAAACAACATGCAAATGTGTTTTATCTACCAAAAACGGACGAAACTATCAGGGAACAGTGGATGAAATTAATTTTTAATGACGCTGTCCCAACAACTCTTTCAAGTGGCGTATCGTTAGGTGTGTGCGCTAAACATTTTACACCGGAATCTTTTACAAATTTGGGGCAGTATCAGGCGAACTTGGCCTCGAAGCTCCGTTTGGGAAAAGGTGCCATCCCAACCATCAGGGACTTGCCAGAAATTGAAAAGGTAAGACTGTGTTTTTATTGCTCTACTGTGGTTAACAAATAGCAGCTAACAGCTAATGCGGCTATTGTATGTAACGTTACCTTCGAGGTAAACACGGGGAATGGACTCTACGAATGCTAGCCACATCTTTCGACTTTGTTTTACACTAGCAGCTACAGTAGTGACGGTACAGGAGTCCATGCTCAGTGGCTAAAACTGTTTAAATGCAAGTATGAAAACAATATACCACTAAACATTATTAGCCAAACTCATGCAAAACATGCAGTTTGAAAATAGCTTTCAGTTAGTGGGGCTTCTGTAAGAATGTATATGGCAATGGTGTATTTTTTCTTTTTTCTTTGGTTGTGATTACAATTTCACTAACAATAAGTACCGTCACATTTATTGAGCTATTGCAGTATTTTGTCTATGTTTTTGTACCGCTTGGAAGTAGTAAAATACATTCCTGCAACCAATCAACGCGCCCCTCATTTGCATTATTATAATGACCGTCCACGACAGCCAAAACATCGCATCAGATCTCGCGAGACAATAATGCCTTTAGAAATAAGGGTCTGAGGGGCTCTGTGTTGATTTTTTTTTTCCACTTTTCTTTTTTAGAAGTGCCTAAAATACTATAATAGAGCATTTGGGTATCCAAGGTAACACAACATTATGACTCCTTTAAGGGAGAATATAGTGGCTCTTAAAAGAGTCTTTGGGTTCCCTGATCAGACAGCCGAGCTGCTAAACACATTTCTGCTCGTGTGAGGGATGATATTTTGTGGATACTGGAACAGGCCTTATTAAACACTAAGCCATGTTTACGTAATAAATAATGCAACTAGAATTTACATAACAAATATGGAAACATTTGTATTTGTGCTGAGAGTTGTAGTTTAAGTTTCACTTCAAATAAATTTGTTTGGCTTCATTGTTCATAATATAGCCACAAATATAATTTAATATTACATATTATTTAATATTATAATATTATAGGATTTGTTGTTGAATTATACTTGACTGTTGTTGATGCGGTTTTGGCTGACATTTTTTGCAATAATACAGAAAACGTTTTAAAAATAAAGTCTTTATTCTTTAATGCCATTATGTTTGACATTTAAGAGAGTTTGAGAAATTCTGATAATTAATAATCGAAATATTAAAATAAATAAGTTATCAAATAGTATTCAAATAACCTAAATACGTTCTCTTATGGAACATCACAGTCGAGACACATTGATTGCTTTGATTTTAGCTGTTCGCTTCCACAAACTGGAAGAAAAGTTGGAAGTAGACATTAAAAGAACAGCATAATAAAAATGATTATAAAAGTAAATAGTTAAATATATGTTTACCTGTGTTATTCAACATGATGTCCTCTTCATGACATACACACTATATGTGAAATGGATTTGACATTAAAGATTTATAAATAAATAAAAACAGACAGAGAGCTTGAACATATTGTTTGACTCTCTTATGAGTGTTAAAATTCACCCACTATTCTCTTCATTTAAATTACATTTGTAGATTGACAAGTCAACATTTGTGAACAACTAGTAAAAAATCAATAGTGCAGCTCACAGACCTCTGATATACTATAGTAAAAAACACCTGAAACTGATTCAATCTGTATTTTATGAGGGAAGAGGAACATGAACTATCTCAGTTACTACTGTAAACATCAGAGACAAGAAGCTGGATTGTCCAAAAGAAAAGAAAAAAAAAGAATTCAAATATAAATGTTAATGAAAATAATGCTTTTGTATTCACAACATTTGCTGAAGACAAAAGCCAATATGCCATTAGAACAGAAGTTCCTCATCTTAGTCTATTAAAAAAAGCTAGATTTAAAGATTTGTGGATTTTTTTTTTTTTTTTATGTACTTTTAACTTACAGCAAATATATAAAATTAAACCCTTAAAATAAGTCTATTTTATGTTATGACATGAATATTAGCCTGGGAGTTTAAGCCTTTACTGTGAAACCAGTCATAAATGTCTTATATTTTATTGTTCTACATCATCTTCCTCTAATGCATGTGATTAAATCTGCAATTCAACTGCTCTTCAAAGATAATATGTGTGGCTCTTAAAAGAGCCTTTGTGTGTGTGTTGAGCCGACTCCTCTACTTTGAGCTGGTGTATTTGGTCACAGCCTTTGTGCCCTCAGACACGGCGTGTTTGGCCAGCTCTCCGGGCAGCAGCAGACGCACGGCGGTCTGGATCTCTCTCGATGTGATGGTGGAGCGCTTGTTGTAGTGAGCGAGACGAGACGCTTCACCGGCGATGCGCTCGAAGATGTCGTTGACGAAAGAGTTCATGATTCCCATCGCCTTGGAAGAGATCCCGGTGTCGGGATGAACCTGCTTCAGGACTTTGTACACGTAGATCGCGTAGCTCTCCTTCCTGGACTTTCGGCGCTTCTTTCCGCCCTTGCCGGCGGTTTTAGTGACGGCCTTCTTCGAGCCCTTCTTGGGTGCGGACTTCGCTGGTTCAGGCATGATGATTCAGTCAGAGAACCTCAAAGACCAATAAAGCTGTGATACTACAGGCGGGCTTTATGCACTGCTCTATGCTAATTTCCAAAGGGAAGTACGACCTTCTCTGATTGCCAGTTTTCCTGGACCAACCCATAGATTGATTTCATTGGTTATATTAAACGTTCCTTGACTTGTGGGACACCCAATCACAGGCTTTAAATGTTAATCCCGCCCATCGCCTCATGTCCTACTACCATCCCCCATTACATCGTGTTTCTTTTGTTTCATTTTCCAGCATTTTTCGTAATGCAATGCACTGCAGTAGCCTATTAAATATTGAAGGTACAATATTGATAATTTCAGTTTAATCAACTTGAAAACAATAAAATACAATTATTACTGCAAAAGCACGGATATTATTACCATATTTAATTGGCACAAAAAGACCAAAGAGAAATGTTACAGTAACGATTTTATCACTCAATGTAAACAATAACTCATAACCTCGTTTGAACTCCACTTAATCTAGTTTTCACCACATGGAAACTTGTTCTTTGTGTGTAAATGTGTGTGGCTCTTAAAAGAGCCGTTGGGTTTTTCTTCTTCGTGGATCTCTTAACCCCCGAACCCGTACAGAGTGCGTCCCTGTCGCTTCAGCGCGTACACAACATCCATGGCGGTGACGGTCTTTCTCTTGGCGTGTTCAGTGTAAGTCACAGCATCACGAATGACGTTCTCCAGAAACACCTTCAACACACCGCGAGTCTCTTCATAGATCAGGCCAGAAATACGCTTGACGCCGCCACGTCGAGCAAGACGACGAATAGCGGGTTTAGTGATTCCCTGGATATTATCGCGAAGAACCTTTCGGTGACGCTTAGCGCCTCCTTTCCCGAGTCCTTTACCGCCTTTTCCTCTTCCAGACATGACTGCAGATACTCTTCAACTGACAACAGCAAATGATAGAAAACTACTGGGGAACAGGGGTTTATAGTCGGCTAGCGGACCTAGTTGAAACCACATTCATGGGCGGTTCTAGTACCTCACCAGTTACGCATTACCAAGTCGAGGTCAGTCTTTTGATGCCTTATGGGTCAATATCACTATAAAGTGCCTTTGGTGTCCTCATCAGAATCGCTCAGTCATCATGAACATAATGCAAAATAATGAAATTCTGAGGTTTTATTATAAATGGCCAAACACTTACACACATACAAGTACAATGATACGTCTCTTGAAATGTGTTTTTCTGATTTTATACCATTTTCTTTGATTGGATGTATGTGATTTTGGCATGTCCCGCACGCTGCTCAGCTAACTTCAGTGAGTGTAAAAAGTGGTTAAATTACATACAATTATAATACTTTTTTAATGTACTTATTGTCCTCAGCAAGTTATTTAATAAAACAAGTCATTTTGATTATTTATATTTTATTTTCATAATAATATTAAGCAGTTTGCATGTGTCCCTGAAATTGCTGTCCACCCTGTCATTATGGGGTAAACTCCCCTTTAAGAAACCAACTGATGTACTCAGTGACATCCCCTCCCCCATTCAGTCTTTCTTCAGTGGAGGTTAAAACATCTGCAACACACACAGAAAGTATCTACACTTATATTTCCTAATTTTCATCATATTGTGTTTGTAGTTGCGTGTTGTCAAGCTTAACATGTCCACCCTGTCATTGTGAAATATTAATTAATATAAAAACTTTTCAGAAATTCTAAATATACATTTTAAACAGTGCGCAGTCAGCTTCAACAGTGAATCACTTTTCTTACTGCTGCACACCATGTGCTCATTAAATACTAAATTTAGCCCAAAAATGTCCACCCTGTCACATGACAGGGTGGACATTTGCAACTCCTGGAAATCAGCCTGAGCCAGGCCCCTCCTTCTTCTATATTGGTTAAGGGTTTCTTGAAGGTCCTGTTGTTTTTAAAATGTTCCCCCGCTCTAGTTCACCCATTAAAGCATTTGTCCACCCTGTCGTCTTGTTGTCCACCCTGTCATTTTGTTGTCCACCCTGTCATGTTCAACTTTTATGATGAAAATAAACTAATTATTTTAACAAGTTAACAAAACCTTGTGATTTCTTAATAAACAAATGAGGGCCAGTTAGTATTGTTTTAAATTTTGACTAAATATCTTTGTTGTTAGATTTTATTTAGAATAGAATGTGCAACTATCGCATATTTTATTGGGCAATACATATTTAAGCAGTAACTTCATTATTATCTAAATACTTTTACCATTAACTAAAATGTTTTGTTGGGAAAGGGACACATTCTCTTTCCTCAGATCTACATTTTATAATCACTATGCAATGAAAATGTATTTATTCTACTATGAGTTTGTCCATGACAGGGTGGACATATTTTATGGTTTGCTCGTATATTGTCAGCTTGCAGTTAATTTATAGAAAGTGCTGGAGCTTGACCAATATGCATTTCTAACAGCCTAATGTCTCCTTAATACAACACATATGAAGTTAAATGGAAAATCTCAGATTTTTTTGTGGAAATTGTGAAGTCTCAAAGGCACTTTATGGTGATTTTGACCCTTATACTAGTAGAAATAAGTGGAATTTAAGTAATATTAATAATTCTGTATAACTATAGGGCTTCAGTCATTTTGACCCGCGAGGGAAGGATTTGTTACAGGTCGGAGAGGATGAGGGTTAATAACTATACATACAAACATACAAATGATATAACTAAATATAATATTATTATATTACATTCATTTCCTTACATTTGCTTTTGGATTTAAATATATAAAAATAGCATTTTTATAAGACCACCATGGCATATAGAAGTTTAAAAACACCGTAATATGGAAATCATCGTTCACTGAGTCTTAAAAGAGCCTTTAGGGTTTGTGTGACTGCTGTGGATTTAAGCGCGCTCTCCGCGGACGCGAAGGGCCAGCTGGATGTCTTTGGGCATGATGGAGACTCTCTTGGCGTGGATGGCGCACAAGTTGGTGTCCTGGACCGGGCCAAAGACAAAGCTAGAAAATAGATTAAATCAGTCTTATATTTGTCACAACCCATAATTGTTCGATTTATATTAACTAATATAAAAAATTGAGACGTGAAAACGAATAAATAATCACATACAGTGCAAAAAATCTTTTCATAGCACAAAGGGGGGAAATATGTTCATAATGTAGCGGGTTATTTGCTTTAAACATTCTTATATTTCATATACGTTTATTTTTAAAACAATTTTAGCAACGTATGGTACAAAACTGATTTAATTCTATGCCGGGCTGATACCAACTTACATAGTGATACAATTTGTGAGATAACTCTCTCGAGGAGAAATTGTGTGGCTCTTAAAAGAGCCTTTGGTTTGAAGAGAATCTTCCGTCAGTCTACTTGGCCTTCGCGGGCTTCTCGGTCTTCTTGGGCAGCAGCACGGCCTGAATGTTGGGCAACACACCACCCTGAGCGATGGTCACGCCACCCAGAAGCTTGTTCAGCTCCTCGTCATTGCGCACCGCCAGCTGCAGGTGTCGAGGGATGATGCGGGTCTTCTTGTTGTCCCGAGCGGCGTTTCCAGCCAACTCCAGGATCTCAGCGGTCAGATACTCGAGCACAGCGGCCAAATACACCGGAGCTCCGGCACCGACGCGCTGGGCATAGTTGCCTTTGCGGAGAAGCCTGTGAACACGGCCGACGGGGAACTGCAGTCCCGCCCTGGAAGAGCGACTCTTGGCCTTAGCGCGAGCCTTTCCACCGGTTTTACCTCTTCCACTCATTACGATTAGTGAGAGGAACAAATACAATGCAGTTGCAAGTTGTGAGGTGACTTATAAAAGAAAGCGTGACAGTCTCCTATTGGCTGAAATCTGAAAACATTCCCAGCCAATCAGTGATCTTCTCTCTGAACACCAAACCCCCCCTTTCTGCTACTGACACTCAAACACGTCACGCTGTAGTTTCATTTAATGCCGCTAGTCTTCCTTTTAATGGGTGACTTTATTTTGATAATGATGATAATGATGATAAAAATGTGTGATTACAAGTTAAACACTTCGGTCATTAAGCATAATAGCTTTAGTTTAATTGTATAAATATGTAAACATGTATAATATTTATGTATAATATACATTTATGCATTTATGCATTAATACTTGAGACTTGATCAAAAACATAACATTCCCAAATGGGCCTGTTCATTTGCTTTCACTTGTAACATAAAGGAAAGCCAATGTCACTTTTGACCAATGAAATAACACTCTTTACTATTAACTAGTGGGTGGCTTTTAAAATAGTTTATTTTTTATTTTTTATAAAACAAGTAAAAGACTGAGTTTATTTCTTTTTGGCTGCTGTCTTTTTAGGCTTGGCTGCTTTAGGTTTGGCCATTTTGGGTTTGGTTAAGGCTTTGCTGGTTTCTTTGTCTTCTTAAGGCTCTTCGTTTTTCTTCACCTTCTTCAGAGATTTCTGAGTGGCGGGTTTCTTTGCTGCTGCAGTTTTGGTCTTCTTAGTGGCAGCGGGTTTCTTGGCTTTAGGAGCCGCTTTCTTGGCGGGTTTCGTCTTGGTCTCACTCTGTTTCTTGTTAGATTTTAAAGGAGCCGGAGGCGCCGGTCCCTTTAGTCTGGATTAGGATGCCTTTATCTGTCTGTGTAACTTTAAGAGAAAGAAAGATGCAAAAGGTTTATAACTCAGTTCAGAATGACACCTTTTTTTTTTTCACTGTTTCCACCAAGGCCGTACGGTTTTAACTCTTGTAGCTGTTGAGTATTAGTTGTCTATACTGATTACACTGAATTCGGGTAGGATTGGATTTTGTACCTAATCTTACATATTTATCTCAATATATAGGCTAATCATAATCTGTTGAACACTTATTATAGTTTTTTCTATATATGCATTTATTGAGGTTTAATAACCATAAAAGTGATATCGACCAACATTGGCAGCCCTTTAAATAAATGTCATTGTTCTCAGTCTAAATGAGTTCAGTTTCTCTCAGGTGGTTTCGCAGTAACTTTATAGCGGAAGTCACAGTATGTTGTGGGTTCTAACTTTTCAGAGGCCATGGGTGGGAGAAAACTGAATTTAGATTTACAGCAAAACACTTACATTTTCACATGTTGCAGAGGCTTCTTTCAGCTCACTGAAGATGTAGTCACTTTAGCAGCTGCTTGTAGAGCGAATATGACTGTTAAAGTCTTGAGTTTAAGAGGCTTTGTTAAAAAGGTCATTAGTTATAAACCTTCTGATTACATCTATTTTTTATTTTATTTTATTTTTTACCTACCTACATTTTCTTTCTTTTGTTCTTCTTCTTTTATTATTATTATTATTATTATTATTATTTATGGGAACAACCACATATATAGGCTATACCCCCATAAGGGAAACTGCTAATATCTGAGATATGTGGTGACAAATAAACAGGTTATTCCCAAATATCTACTGACCAAGTCTCTTTCCGGACACCCTGTGGAGGGTTTCAAACTTAACCGGCAATTTACCTAAAGACGATTGTGCTTTCAACAGCCAACCTATTTCTTCAGGCCTAATAAAAGAGTTAAGCTCATAGTCGTGGTTTGACTTCTGCTCTGTTTCTGCCCTGTGGTTTTAACCAGAGTAGAGGAAACATTTATGCATGATCTGCATCTTTAGTTTCATAAACCTCAAAATATCATCACAAGATCAAAGAATCAAAGAATGTCTGTGTCATTTTCATTTTTTTTTTTTTTTTTTCTAAAAGGAGGGCAGTGAGAAAGGGTTGTCTAAAAAGTGATGAGAGATCTACCCTTTCCCACTACTATCCTTTTAGAGAATACATAAACATGGCTTTAACCCTCTAATGGCATGAATTTTTATTTTGTGAGGGAAAAAAAGTTCACCCCATTTTTTGGGAGCTAGAGGGTCACTGATAATATATTCATCATAAAATGTGTCCAACCAATCACAAACATCAAACAATCAAATAAACAAACTACTACTAATTATATCTAATACCTCATGTATAAATGTTTCTCACATTTCATATATAAACCAAATACACATGCACATGCATACATACATTACTTTACTGACTGACCCCTAACTGACCCCTGACCCCCTAACTGACCCCTGACCTCCCAAATGTCTCTCAAGCCTGATTCAGGGATCCTCTCTTCCTGACTCTCCTCAAGCTCACTGTCAGAGGGATTGACCCGATCATGTTCCTTCCGCCCATAAAATATTAGTGTGTCCAATTCCTGTAAGTATCAGTAAAAACATTTCAAGTCATGTCAGAAAGATGGTACGAGTTGAACGCACATGAACTGCACCACAAAGTCATAATTACAAGTGGGAAGCAATGGCGGAAACAAATAGTTTTCAATCATAATGTATTTCTGAATACTGACAGTATACAGTGTAGTTTTTACGCATTATGTGTATTGTTAATGAAGACGAGAGATAAAGTTTACCAGAAAACACTCATTCAGACAAACTACATTAGAAAAATAAAATACAGTACAGTACAAACAGTCGGACGAACAGCGGCACAGTGCTCATTCAGTAAATGCATAGCTAAACAGATGTGTTTTGAGTCTGGATTTGAATGTGACTACAGTAGGAGCACGTCTGATCTCCTCTGGAAGCTGGTTCCAGCTGCGGCTGGCATAATGGCTAAAAGCAGATTCGCCATGCTTAGAGTGAACCCTTGGTATTTCTAGCTGATATGATCCTAGTGATCTGAGTGATCTGTTGGGTTTATATTCAGTGAGCATATCTGCAATGTATTGAGGTCCTAGGCCATTGAATGATTTATATACCAGTAATAATACTTTAAAATCAATCCTAAATCTAACTGGGAGCCAGTGTAAAGACCTGAGGACTGGTGTGATGTGTTCATATTTTCTGGTTCTGCTCAGAATCCTGGCGGCAGCGTTCTGTATGAGCTGCAACTGTCTTATGGTCTTTTTGGGAAGGCCAGTGAGGAGACCATTACAATAATCCACCCTGCTGGTGATGAAAGCATGAACAAGTTTCTCTAAGTCTTGTCTGGAAACAAAGCATCTAATTCTTGCAATATTTTTCAGATGATAGTATGCTGATTTAGTTATTGCTTTGACATGACTACTGAAACTAAGGTCTGACTCTAGTGTCACACCAAGATTCCTGACTTGATGTTTAGTTTAAAAAAAATAAAATAATAAAGGAGCAGTGTGAGGTCATGCCATCTTGTTGTGGACAATTATCAGTTCATTTATATGAGTTCATATTGAGTCTCTAATAATTTGAAATGAATATAGTTAAAATATAAGTGAAATATTTTATAATGAATATCTTTGTTTACTTTCTTAGAAACAATCACACTGGGCTTTAAATGTTGACAAATTGCTGCAAATTATGTGAAATAGGATGAAAACACTTTCATGATGAAGATTTTTATCTCATATTACAGAAAGAATGTTTTTAATGTAACCCTTTTCGTCTGTGTGCTCCCCCAAATGTCTCTGCGTTGTGTTTGAATGATGGTTGAATGAGGAGGACACCAAGTTCGTGGTCGTCACAGCAGTGAAGCTTTATTAGGCTGTATTTATTTGCATCAGCCTCTCTGCAGCACACGGCGACATCTTTTCACAAGGAAAATATAACTATTAGTTACATACAAAATTATAAAACGAAATAACACAGTCTTAGCTGCAGCCACATCAACCCTTATCACTGGGGATAACTGTCAGCATATGACAACCAATGTCAAATGTCAGATGCATCCAAAACACAAAGAATCAAACCCAAAAATACTCAGACAAGTGTCAAACACAATACAATACACAAACAAATATACCCCACCACATGGAACCAAAACACATTCAATAATTTCAGTAATACAAAACCATCCATTGAAAATAACTGCACATATTTGTTAGCAAACATCTTCAACAGCACCATATCTCCTCAAACAACATGGATGGCCAATATAATTAAAGAAATTAAAGAGGTATCAGAGAACAGTGAAAACCCTCCAACCTTTTCACTAGGAAAATAGAACTAATTAAACTAAACAACTTAAACAACAGCTCCACCCATGTGAGGAAGGGCCCGCTGACACAGTGAAACACTCATAGACACAGCGCCCCCCCAAGGCCGGGAGAAACATCTTACATCTTCCACACATTAATAAAATAAAAAGGATGGAAAATTTGTAGATTCTGCCAGAATTGAATGACATTAGATTACTTGTTTATTCAATCCTCATGTAAAACAAGCTTTATTAAACAAACAAGCTATTTCAAATGCATCCACTTTATCAGCAACAGGGATTGTGATGTTGACTGCAGATCGCTGGTCGACAGCTTGTGTGTTTCAGGGTCCTAATGTTCTCCAGATTCAGGGTCTGTTAACACACATTAAGGAAACTTTTTAAAGGTCAGGACTCATTTTCCAAAAGGGCCTATTAACTTTATTAACTTACTACTACTAACCCTAACCCTAACTTAAAGAAGCTCTGGCCTTTTGTGATTCTGTTTCTCCAACCATTTCTCCAGTCCCATCGAGTCGAGGCCTGTTATACTGAGAGCCGAAGCGCTGAGGAACAGAACACACCTTTGACCAGCAGCATTTTAGTTTTTATGGAACGACACTTTATGATATAAAAGGCTGTATATTTCATTCACTGATATGTTGTAGAGTTACATTAGACACACATTAGATGTCACGTGGTGATTTCTCTTTAATCACTGTCTGTCTTCTATGTGTGACTGTGTGAACGAACACAATAACAGTGAGAACAATCTCCATCAGAACTGATCTGGAAAATATGATTTTCAAGTAGATGAACAGAGCTGTGACAACTCGAATAAATTAGTAGCTAAATATCTTAGACTGGATCTCTCTTTTCTTTATCTGTGTATTTCTGTGTAGAGTTTTGTCTCCTCCTCCCTCATCTCTTCTTTCTAACACAGGAAGTGTGTGTTTAACACTCAGCGCTGTTAAAACTGTCTATTAATGTGACAGTATGGGCTCCAGTGCACTGCCTCTCATCTGTGAGTATAAGATCATATTCTTTACTATCTTCTGTTTTCTGTTCCTAATGCAATGTATTCAGCTGAAGATGGGATATAATAATGAGTGTTGTGTAGGAGAGTCTATGAATCCACAGTCTCACTGCTTATTGTATTATTAATTGATCAAATCTTATGTGATGATGTTACGTGTTGATCAGATAAAGAGGTTTATGATGCATTTATCTGTGTGATAATGCGTGTGAAAGATGGAGGCAATGTGTGCATGTATTTTTGCTTAGTTTTGTTGTAACATCTTTCCTCCTATTTCAAGTAGTTGAGATAAATCAGATGTATTTGTGTTGATGTGAGTTAGTGTTGAATGATGCTGTATCTTTAAATAATCTCTCCATCAGAGACTCAGAGAGTTTGAGAACAGAGGCCGAACACACACTCATCTTCTCTATCACTTCTCTTTCTCTCTGACTCTGCAATGAATGAATTTGGCCAATTAAATTTCATTTTTCAAACAAACAGTTTATCAAACAAAGTAGAGCTTTTCTCAGAACTAACTTCTCTTTTCTGAGACACGTTTCAGTTATTTTTAACCAGTTCGCCTGAACTTCATCCAGGGCCGGCGCTAGCTATAGGCAGAGCAGGCCATTGCCTCGGGCCTCGGGCTTTGAGGAGGGGCCTCCATAACCGTAACATCCCCTATATATATAGTCCACCAGTCAAGATGGGCAGAAATACTAGCCTCATTGTTCATTGGATATTGTTGAATTGTCACTCATCTGCAAGTATCACTGGTTATAAAATAAATATTAAGCACCATTTCTAACATTTGATAATAAATCAGAAATATTATAAAGTTTTCTGAAGGATCACGTGACACTAAATTCAGCTTTGCATCACATAAATATATTTTAAAGTATAGTAAAATAGAAAACCATTATTTTTAAATTTTAATAATATTTCACTATATTATTTTTCTGTATTTTTGATCAAATAAATCCAGGCTTAATGAGCATAAGAGACTTCTTTCAAAAACATTAAAAATAGTAATGTGTCCAAACTTATGTACTGTGTAAGTAAAAACATACTAAATGTAAAATTAAATGTTGTATAAATAAAAAGGTTAGGAATCATATTTGTTTCAAGTGTTTGTTATTGGGGGTGGGGGGCCTCCAACATGAACTCTGCCTAGAGCCTCCTAATGTCTAGAACCGGCCCTGACTTCATATTTAGTTGTTGTATGATGTCAGTTCACACGTGTGTCAGAATAACCTCAGGTTTGCAGAACAAGTTCATGACGTCGACATATGAACATGTTCACCAATGCTGGACAATCAGGAAGTGTCTCAGACTTTTGTTGTCCTTTTAAACATATTTATTTATTCATATTTTAGCAACGCTAATACATTTTATTTTGACAAATGTCTTGATTGAAACTGTACTCGAGCTTTATTTAATTAAATAGCAAATATATTGATACATGTTTAATGTGGTTTAAGGGCTTTTTCACACTAGTTTATTTGAGAGACTGCGAGCGATCGACACATTAACATACTGACCCTTACGAAAAAGAAGTTTATTCAAGTGTTCTATTAGTATACTTCTTTTAAACTAAAAATAAGAAAGTATAATTTCAGTCTACTTTTTATATACTTCTCAGAAATATACTTTATGTACTTCTCAGAAATATACTTCAATTTGCACTTAAGTATACTTGACTTATACTGACAGAAAAGTCTAAGTATATTTGGCCTAGATATACTTAAAAGTATAATTAAGTATTCTAAGTATTCTTGGCTTGTACTTGTGTTTACTATTTTGATTGAGTAGCTTATTAAATACTTTTTTTTTAAACATAATATTAGACACCGTCTTATAAACTAGCCTAACATGTTCAGGTTTATATAGTAACAAACTTTCGGGTGGAAGAGCTTATAGCGCAAATAAAATAAGCATGGAAAATAAGTTTATTAAGTGTTCTATTAGTATACTTTTAAACTAAAAAGAAGAAAGCATACTTTCAGTCTACATTTTATATACTTCTCAAAAATATACTTAATTACACTTAAGTGTACTTGACTTATACTGAGAGAAAAGTCCAAGTATATTTGGCCAATACTTGTACTCAATCGTTTGATCGAGATATACTTAAAATTTTAATTATTCAAAGTATACTTGGCTTGTAGTTGTGTTAACTCTTTTGATCGAGTAGCCTATAAATATACTTTTTTACATCGTTTTTCATATACAGTCTTATGAAACTTTGTTTGAAAATATTGATTAAAATATTGATATAAAACAGATATGTTTCTAATTCTGCGTATCTGAATTTTTGTGTAGGCTAGTCCACTGGTAGTGTACATATTTACTTTAATTCAATTTTTCCCCACCATTGACTGAATTTTCCAGCTATTCATGTTTTCACTGGTATACGGTAGGGGGCGCTATGACACATCTTCTAGTACAGAATCTCTGGATCAAAACACAGGAGAAGAAGAAGCTGAAACATGTGATAGAAGATTGCTCACTCAAATGTAAAATAACGTGATCATCAAACATTGAACAGAGCAATGAAATGAAGCGCAGGCCTAACCCATGAAGAGAAAACGACTGTGAAGCTTTGGGGGTGTTGGACTCGATCTACTCCACCTGTGTTTTGATCATCGTTCTGGATCTAATCAAGGCATAGTCTTTGACAAAAATGTGATTTTCTCAACAATTTTCTCAACATTTTAACAAAATGTTGCCTTTAACTTACTGACATTCAAGTGTTGATAAAAAAGGATGCATGAAGCTAATAAAATGTTTTTAAAATTAAAGTAGAGTTAAAGGTATTTTTCAAGTATAAAAAATAACATTTGAACATAGGCCTACTGCAACTGCAAAAAATGTATAGTAAACTATAAGTATAATGTTAAGTTCACTTAACATCATACTTAGAAGTTTACCATTTATATATTAGGCCTATTTTTACTCTTTTAGTGTACTCTCAGTAAACTACTAGTTTTCTTTTAATGTACTCTCAGTAAACTACTAGTTTAGTAGTTTTATACTACAAGTTTTCTTTAAGTGAACTTAACATCATACTTATAGTTTACCATTTATATATTATTTTTACTCTCAGTAAACTACTAGTTTAGTAGTTTTATTCTACAAGTTTTCTTTTAATGTACTCTCAGTAAACTACTAGTTTAGTAGTTTTATTCTACAAGTTTTCTTTTAATGTACATTAAAATAAAACTTGTAGAATAAAAATACTAAACTAGTAGTTTACTGAGAGTACACTAAAAGAGTAAAAATAATATATAAATGGTAAACTATAAGGATGATGTTCCATCCATCCATCCATCTTCTACCGCTTATCCGGGGCCGGGTCGCGGGGGCAGCAGTCTAAGCAGGGATGCCCAGACTTCCCTCTCCCTAGACACTTCCTCCAGCTCTTCCGGGGGGACACCGAGGCGTTCCCAGGCCAGCCGGGAGACATAGTCTCTCCAGCGTGTCCTAGGTCTTCCCCGGGGTCTCCTCCCGGTGGGACATGCCCGGAACACCTTCCCGGGAAGGCGTCCAGGAGGCATCTGGAAAAGATGCCCGAGCCACCTCAACTGACCCCTCTCGATGTGGAGGAGCAGCGGCTCTACTCTGAGCTCTTCCCGAGTGACCGAGCTTCTCACCCTATCTCTAAGGGATCGCCCAGCCACCCTGCGGAGAAAGCTCATTTCGGCCGCTTGTATCCGGGATCTTGTCCTTTCGGTCATGACCCACAGCTCACAACCATAGGTGAGAGTAGGAACGTAGATTGACTGGTAAATCGAGAGCTTCGCCTTGCGGCTCAGCTCCTTCTTCACCACGACAGACCGGTACAGGGACCGCATTACTGCAGAAGCTGCACCGATCCGCCTGTCAATCTCCCGTTCCATCCTTCCCTCACTCGTGAACAAGACCCCAAGATACTTAAACTCCTCCACTTGAGGCAGGAGCTCTCCACCAACCTGAAGCGGGCAAACCACCCTTTTCCGACTGAGAACCATGGCCTCGGATTTGGAGGTGCTGATTTTCATCCCAGCCGCTTCACACTCGGCTGCAAACCGTCCCAGTGCATGCTGGAGGTCCTGGCTTGATGAGGCCAACACGACAACATCATCCGCAAAGAGCAGAGATGAAATCGTGTGGTCCCCAAACCTGACCCCCTCCGGCCCCTGGCTGCGCCTAGAAATTCTGTCCATAAAAATTATGAACAGAACCGGCGACAAAGGGCAGCCCTGCCGGAGTCCAACACGCACCGGGAACAAGTCTGACTTACTGCTGGCAATACGAACCAAGCTCCTGCTCCGGTCGTACAGGGACCGGATAGCCCTTAGCAAAGGGCCCCGGACCCCATACTCCCGGAGCACCCTCCACAGGCCGCCGCGAAGGACACAGTCGAATGCCTTCTCCAAATCCACAAAGCACATGTGGATTGGTTGGGCAAACTCCCATGAGCCCTCCAGCACCCTGTAGAGGGTATGGAGCTGGTCCAGTGTTCCACGACCGGGACGAAAACCACACTGTTCCTCCTGAATCCGAGGTTCTACTATCGGCCGGATTCTCCTCTCCAGTACCCTGGCATAGACTTTCCCAGGGAGGCTGAGAAGTGTGATCCCCCTATAGTTGGAGCACACCCTCCGATCCCCCTTCTTGAAAAGAGGGACCACCACCCCGGTCTGCCAGTCCAAAGGTACTGTCCCCAACCACCACGCGATGTTGCAGAGGCATGTCAGCCAAGACAGCACCACAACATCCAGAGACTTGAGGTACTCAGGGCGGATCTCATCCACCCCCGGTGCCTTGCCACCGAGGAGTTTCTTGACTACCTCGGTGACTTCAGCTTGAGTGATGGACGAGTCCGCCTCCGAGCCCTCAGCCTCTGCTTCCTCACTGGAAGACGTGACGGCGGGATTGAGGAGATCCTCGAAGTATTCCTTCCACCGTCCGGTGATATCCCCAGTCGAGGTCAACAGCTGCCCACCTCCACTGTAAACAGCGTTGGTAGGGCACTGCTTCCCCCTCCTGAGGCGCCGGACGGTTTGCCAGAATCTCTTCGAGGCCGACCGATAGTCCTTCTCCATGGCCTCACCGAACTCCTCCCAGGCCCGAGTTTTTGCCTCCACAACCACCCGGGCTGCAGTCCGCTTGGCCCGTCGGTACCCATCAGCTGCCTCAGGAGTCCCACAAGCCAGCCAGGCCCGATTGGACTCCTTCTTCAGCTTGACGGCATCCCTTACTTCCGGTGTCCACCACCGGGTTCGGGGATTGCCGCCTCGACAGGCACCGGAGACCTTGCGGCCACAGCTCCGAGTGGCCGTGTTGACAATGGAGGTGGAGAACATGGTCCACTCGGACTCAATATCTCCAGACTCCCTCGGGATCTGGTCGAAGCTCTGCCGGAGGTGGGAGTTGAAGATCTCTCTGACAGGAGATTCGGCCAAACGTTCCCAACAGACCCTCACAGTACGTTTGGGTCTGCCGAGTCTGTCCAGCTTCCTCCCCCGCCATCGGATCCAACTCACCACCAGGTGGTGATCAGTTGACAGCTCCGCCCCTCTCTTCACCCGAGTGCCCAAGACATACGGCCGGAGGTCGGATGAAACGACCACAAAGTCGATCATCGACCTCCGGCCTAGGGTGTCCTGGTGCCATGTGCACTGATGGACACCCTTATGCTTGAACATGGTGTTCGTTATGGACAAGCTGTAACTAGCACAGAAGTCCAATAACAGAACACCACTCGGGTTCAGATCAGGGGGGCCGTTCCTCCCAATCACGCCCCTCCAGGTGTCACTGTCGCTGCCCACGTGGGCGTTGAAGTCCCCCAGTAGAACGACGGAGTCCCCAGTCGGAGCACTTTCCAGCACCCTTCCCAGAGACTCCAAGAAGGCCGGGTACTCTGCACTGCCGTTCGGCCCGTAAGCACAAACGACAGTGAGAGACCTATCCCCGACCCGAAGGCGTAGGGAAGCGACCCTCTCGTTCACCGGGGTGAACTCCAACACATGGCGGCTGAGCTGGGGGGCTATAAGCAAACCCACACCAGCCCGCCGCCTCTCACCATGGGCAACTCCAGAGTGGTGAAGAGTCCATCCTCTCTCGAGGAGTGTGGTTCCAGAGCCCAAGCCGTGCGTAGAGGTGATCCCAACTATCTCTAGTCGGAATCTCTGAACCTCACGCACAAGCTCAGGCTCCTTCCCCGCCAGAGAGGTGACATTCCATGTCCCTAGAGCTAGATTCCACGTCCAGGGATCGGGTTGTCTAGGCCCCCGCCTTCGACTGCCACCCGATCCACTTAGCACCGGCCCCTTACGGTCCCTCCTGTAGGTGGTGGGTCCACGGGAGGGTGGCCCCACGTCGCTCCTTCGGGCTGAGCCCGGCCGGACCCCATGGGGGGAGGCCCGACCACCAGGCGCTCGCAAACGAGCCCCAACCCCGGGCCTGGCTCCAGGGTGGGGCCCCGGCTGCGCCATACCGGACCACGTCACGGTCCTCATTTTTTTTGTCATCATAAGGGTTTTTGAACCGCTCTTAGTCTGACCCGTCGCCTAGGACCTGTTTGCCTTAGGAGACCCTACCAGGGGCATATAGCCCCAGACAACATAGCTCCTAGGTTCATTCGGGTACTCAAACCCCTCCACCACGGTAAGGTGGCAGTTCAAGGAGGGGCGAGAAGGATGATGTTAAGTTCACTTAAAGAAAACTTGTAGTATAAAACTACTAAACTAGTAGTTTACTGAGAGTACATTAAAAGAGTAAAAATAATATATAAATGGTTAACTATAAGTATGATGTTAAGTTCACTTAAAGAAAACTTGTAGTATAAAACTACTAAACTAGTAGTTTACTGAGAGTATACTTCAAAGTTGCTACAAGTATTAAAGTAGTAAACTACTAGTATACTCATAAGTTCACTTGCAGTACAAATGAGAAACATAATTATGAACTAGTTGTGCACTTAAAGTTTACTACTGTTACACTTATAGTACACTTAAACATATACTTTTATATACTTCAAGTGGGCCAATTTAGTCCCAAGCGGTATTAAAATAGTACACTTACAAGTTTACTACTAGTACATATTGACATTAGTATACTTACTACATAAAGTATACTTAAAAATATACTTGAACATTACTCATAAGTATACTTTTTTTTCGTAAGGGGAGGTCTGAATATGGTTTGTTTTTGGGTCCTTTAGGAGGAACTGAGATCATTTAGTGTTGACCTATGAATTATTTCTGCCGAGGCGAGAGCTCTTGAAGTGCTGAAACACACAAGGTGTGAAAATACTCTTAGACCAGAAGCACGAGTTCACTTGCAGCAGGTTTTCTCTCTGGTTGTGGTTAATTTCAGCTGTAGGCTAACACTATATCCACATTATTTTACTATAAAGTCACAATTAGGGGTGTGCACGAATATTATAAACTGTTATTTCTTTTCAAAAAAGAAAATACAAAAATACAAAAAAGTACAATTCAAAGTGAATCCATGATAAATCCCAAGCACCAAAACAATAAAATTAAAATTAATAAAATTAAAGTGTACTATATGTGAAACACACTAAGTGTCCAAATTATTTTTGCAGCCACTATAAAGTCACAATGAAGATGATGGTGCCGACAGCAAACAGGAAGTGATGTCGTGTGTCTCAAACACTTTGGCCTGATTTGGTTCTGAAGCTTGTTCTGTTCCAGTTAAGAATCAGTGATGTGAAACGTTAATCACATTCATGTTAATATTTAAAAGTGTCTTTAATCATAAAGTGTATCTTTATGTACTGTGATATAATGCATTATAGTTGTGTGAAAGGTGCATGATTCTATATTATTTATACATTTTTAATAGTGTCTTTCATGTTAGGGTCAGGAACATGTTATACAGGCAAAATTCAATAGGGAGCAAATATAAAAAAAAATAGAAAACTTAAACAAACACAAAACAAGAGAACAAGAAGAACTATGAAGAGAGTTACAGAAATGCACTGACATCACATTTATTGATGAGTATAATGTCATATAATGTTGTATGTTGTGAAGCTCAGTGGTTCAAACTGCTGCTTTATTGTTGAGCATCAGTGAATCAGTGAATCAAACAGTGAATCAGTGAATCAAACAGTGAATGAGTGAATCAATCAGTGAATCAAACAGTGAATCAGTGAATCAAACAGTGAATCGGTGAATCAAACAGTGAATCACTGAATCGACTCTCGTATCAGTCCACGAGTCCTGTGACGTCATCGTGTGTGATGATGTTGAATGCTGCCTGGACAATAATCCATCAGTTCTCCTGAATGAGCATCACAACAGAAAAACACTTTCAGTTCATGTAGAATAAACTCTAGACATGTTTCAGTGTGTGATTTACATTGTGTTGAATGAATGGAAAAGCTTCATATCTGTTTCTTCTGCTTTTAGTGCTGATGTCCCTCGTTCACTCTGGACTCAGTCAAGGTACTGTCCGTTACTGCAGTACATTTTAGATTTTAACTAATGTGAATTGTGTTGTAGAAGTTTATTTGTCTTCATCAGGATCCCTCATTTGTCTGTTTGCTGATGTTTTATGTCCATGTTTTGCATATTTCACAGAATCATCTGACTGTAGTTTCTTAAGCTGCACAACATCACAGAAATCTGCTATTTATTCAATCAATCAAACAGTCTTGCAGTTGTAAAGTAGTTCAGTCAGACATTGATTTCAAAAGATCATAATCCACTGTATAAAACAGAAATTAGTTTTATTTGCATGTTTCTGAGTTTTTGCTGCAATATTAATTATTGACTGTGTGTCATTAAGATCTTGAGCACCAATGCTGAGCTTTATTCACTCAGTGTGGTTTAGCTGGAAGGGCTGGAAGAGAAAAGGGCTTGAGAACAGACAGACTGAAGTTAGTAAGTTCAGTTCAGATCTTTAAACACTCAGACTGTAAACAGCATCATCTACTGGTCAGAACTGGGAGAGCAATAATACAAAGACATGCAGACTGGATAAATATATCAGTTTCATTTAGTTTTTACCAACACATACATTTTTGATGTAATCATTACAATTTATAAGCAAACTAGGTTTTTAATTTAAGTGTTTTTCTCCTGATGAAGTTTTGAGTTCATGACAGAGATCTTGATACTGCGATGCTTTTCAATATTTACTTCTGTTTCTCAGTGAAACCTGTAGTGACGGTGAAGCCAGATCAGCCTGTGTTCAGAGGAGAGAGAGTCACTCTCACATGTGACATACAGGGAGGAGGAGACATTCAGAGATACAGATGGTTTAAAGATGGAGACACTGTCTATACATATACTTCAACAGCAGAGTTCAGTTTCACAGCTGATCGTGTGTCTCTCAGTGGTGAATACAGTTGTGGAGGAGAGAGCTCAGACTCATGGACAGACCTCAGTGATGCTGTTACACTGACTGTATCAGGTGAGTCTTCATATTCACATCTGTTTATTGATCATCACTTATAATTTTCAACCACATCTGCTGTTATAAGAGGACTGACAGTTCACTTTTTAGTAATTATTCAGTAACTGCACACGTTGTGTGTGTGTGTGTGTGTGTGTGTGTGTGTGTGTGTGTGTGTGTGTGTGTGTGTGTGTGTGTGTGTTTTGTGGAGGTTTTAGTTCATTATAAATTCATGTAAATTGTGACTTTCCAGTGTTATAAGCGTCTCCATCTTTAATTTATGTGCGTCTCCATCTTTGATATTTAGTCACTGTCACTATGGTTACAGGAGATATTCATGAGTATCATGAGAATAGAAAAGGACTTGAGCGATTGAGTTCAGTTCTGATGAGTTTTGTCCTGAAGTCAGAGAGAATGACGTGATTTACAGATTATTAGTGTTGAAGTCAAAACCACAAACCCAGACCAGAGTGTTTTCACAGATTACACATTTTTGTTCTAAGAACATTTTTAAAACATTTAGTTTTGGTGATGGAAACTTTAAAGTGTCCATTTTTATTAGTGCTAGTGGAGCTTTTTTTTTTTTTTTTTTTTTAAGGTTAGTTTGATGTTCCTAAAATATTCTTTTACCCTAATTTGTATTAACAACTCAAAAGTCCTCCTCAAAAAAACTTTACTAATTAATCCAATAGGGAAAGTTATAATGATGTGCAGAAGAAGACTGGCTTCTTTGATTTAGTTTGTGGATCGTTAGGTAGAGCTCACAGCGGGTGATCGGTCAGAATCACACAAGATTTTTTCATCGGAAGTATTTATTGAATTTACAACTGCATGATTGAATATGTACATTGATGTGTGGTTCTGAAACAGATAAAAGAAATAAGAAAAAAATATATAATTAGTTGAATGCAAATGAATGATTATCATGCAACAAACCTCTATTTGTATTAACTGTATCCTATTCTAATAATATAGCAGGAATAAAATTCAATAATATTTTAACATGGCCGAAACTGGCATTAAAAGAATGAAAAAGGCTGTTCTGTGGGTCTAAACAGCTCCAACCATAACAATGAGAAAGGATAAACCATTCGCAATACAATGGCTCCCTCTGCTGGTCGCATATATAACTACACCAGGCCACGCCAAGAGGTGTCACGTGATGACCAGTGTACATGCGGGAGCTGCGTGCCCTATAGCCAATTAACTGGATTGAAGGCGAATAGCTTACAAACTATGCGCAGAGGGTGCTTAACTGGTATTCTACAATGTATAACCAAAGATAATGCCCGAGTGACAACCTATAATACATCGATAGAAAGAAGCATCACGACACGAGGCCTAGCCGAGCAGGAAAAGCCTGAGCTTACATTTAGCAACACTGAACAGACAAAACACTACCAATCTAGCCTTAGCAATGACAGTAAAAGAACAACGAAATGTCGATTCTTACTTGTAAAGACGCACACTAAAATAGGACAGTTGTATCAAGGCAGGTTGTAAGTCTGTGCGGTTAGCGGACACTACTGGTAAAAGTCTCGGACAGAATGCCACCAGCGTGCAGCCAGCCTGAGTCAACTTGTGATTGGCTAAGAGTCCAGGTGAAGCGAGGCTTCCAGTAGGAGAGAGAGAGTCACAGTAAAGTGTCTGATGCTTAGCGGCCACAAGGGGGCCTTTTTTACAAGTGACGTGATTCACAGCAAAATCCTCAGTGTTGAATGAACTCGATGTCTAAATGGGTCCAAGAGTGTTAAAGATGAAGAAACTACAGTTTTTGTGCTAATTTTGAGAACGTTATTACAGACCAGATAACATTGAACAAACATTTTATTAATGTTACTGGAATAATTTTTGTTCATAACTTTGAGAAATCCTTAACGTTAGCCAAAGTTATGATAACGTTCCCTGTTAGCTGGTTATGGTTGTGGTTAAAGTATATTTATCATCATATGACCAAGACCAGTGTCGTGTATTTCTGTCACAGAATGGCACCATGAACTAAATCCCTCTGGAAACCGCTGGTCAAATGCTTTGCTCAAAGACACAATAGTGATGTTTAACAGTTCATTCACTGCAGGGTTTATACCAGCAACATTCCCATTTACAACCAGCGTAAACAACCGAAGGTCCTTCTGGACAATCAGTTTTATTCCCTGAAAGAGCAGTTTGAGTCTTTATGTTTCTGTTTCTTCTCAGATTTACCCACATCTACAGTGACTGTGACACCAGACAGTCCTGTATTCACTGGAGAAACAGTCTATCTGAAGTGTGTGATAAACTCTGATCACAGTGACTGGAGATATGAGTGGTATAAAGACAGTGTAATATTACAGACGTCTGATTATCGTTACACTGTAAACAGAGACACTCTCACTATCAGAGGAGCTACTGAGTCTGATCAGGGTCTGTACAGGTGTGAAGGACAGAGAGATGGAAGACCAAACTCATCAACATCAAGCTCTCTTTATCTCTCTGTGAAGGGTGAGTTCAACATCACTGTCCTCATAAACTCTCTGTCCTATTTATGATCACAAATCGAGAGTCTTTGACTGGGATGTTACGTTCACACTAATAATGCGGTTCTCACTCCTCTTCTGAAGGGTTAATTCTGTTTAATTCTCACAGACGACGTGTTCTTGTGTTTAAAACAGATTGAGAAAGACAGAACTGAACGCAGAGCTCTTAAAACCTATTGTAATAGTTAAAGTATTTAAACGCCATCATAAAAACACTGCGCTCATTACACATGATATGAACCAGTAGCTAAAATGATTTATTATATTATTATATTTAATTATTGTATTGCTGACTGCACTTACTGGAAATCTGTGAATCTTTGCACAAATGCTGTGCTTTAAACTGACTTCATCTCTCTTGAGGCTTTCAATCTGTTTAATTTTTTGTGTTCAAACTTGAAGGAGCAAAACTGAATGAAACTGAATGCAGAGATCTGAAATACATTGTAAAGCTGAAGTATTTTACTTGAAGTGTGATCTTATAACAGATAAAGACGTCTGTCTGACGCATGTGAACACAGACCTGAGAAACAGCTAAAAGAAGTGCTGTGTTATTGGCCGTTATACACTTTAATTAAAAAATATTGTTTTCATACTTCCATAAATATCGTTTTGTGCACTTACTGAAGTTTTTACACAAATGCAGCTTTGCTTTGATTTTCAGATGATCCTGTCGTCGTTCTGTCTCTGATTATGAATGTTGAAACTTTGAGTGTTGGATGAAATTAATCTTAATTCTAATGTTTGATAGACATTTGATGAACTTTCATTATCTCACCTGAAAATAATAATACTGTCATAATTTAATCTTCCTCATGTCGTTCCGAATCTGTATATTTTTCTTCTTTAGATTTTTAAATATATTTATAATGTGCTGATCGCTATAATAATGAGATGGTGAACTTTTAGAGTTTAAAAAGGACACAAAAGCACCATAAATGTGTCATAAAATAAGTCAGATTACTCTATATGACAGAAATCATGACTAAGAAGAGTATTTTAGTCTCCATCATCCTGTCCAGAGACACAGTTTAGAAATAAAACACACAGCCTCTGTTTACTGTCAGTTTACAGTCATCTCTGATCACTGATGTTCTGCAGAAGAAAAAGAAAGACTGTCACTGTCAAAACTCTGAACACTGTGACCAGAAACAGAGACAGAAAGTTCAGACTGTCCAGTTATTTCACAGCAGAAATACAGGATCATTTTACTGAGTTTTACAGAGATATAAAAATAAACTACAGATGTTCGACAGAAATCACTCAAAACACAAAGGAACAGGTTTAATAATCACTGCATTTACTATAGTGGAAATAAAGTGAGTTTATAGAGAATCTTTAAGCTCTAAAAGTTCTCAGCGGAATTTAATTTAGTGACATAAAATATTGACATATTTGTCTTTCTTCTCAGGTTTCCCCACATCTACACTGACTGTGACACCAGACAGTCGTGTATTCACTGGAGAAACAGTCAATCTGAAGTGTGTGATAGAGACTCACCGTGACTGGTACTGGAGAATTTACCAGACACATAGTCCATATTCCTGGTCAGATCCCTGGAGATCTGAGTGGTATAAAGACAGTGGAATATTACAGACGTCTGATCGTTACACTGTAAACAGAGACACTCTCACTATCAGAGGAGCTACTGAGTCTGATCAGGGTCAGTACAGGTGTAAAGGACAGAGAGATGGAAGACCAAACTCATCAACATCAAGCTCTGCTGTTTCTCTCTCTGTGAAGGGTAAGTTCAACATCATTGTCCTCTTAAACTCTCTCTACATGATCATGATCACACAACCATTCGAGAGTCTTTTACTGCCAGATGTTTAATTTACACTGAAAATAAATACAGTTTGTCTTTTGAGGGTTTAATTTTATTCAATTCCCTCTGCTGTTGTGTTCAAAACCATTTCAAGGAGCAAAACAATGAAACTGAATGCAAATGTCTGAAAATACATTTTAAAGATGCAGTATTTTTAACTTTAATATGGCAAGAGTCCAGATAAAACAAAGAAACACAACAGATAAAGACATATCTGAACACAGACATGATAATTATGCACAAACAACCTGTCGAACAACCAACCTCTTCAATATTAAATGCTCTGATTCGTGTTCCATGTGCATCAAAATTAAGTCATTTTTTTCTGGGCGAAGACTCAGAATCATGCCAGAATTATTTTTTCTGATGAAGACAAATGCTCATTTATTTGACTCTTGAGGATCTGAATCTGTTGTTGTTCTCCTGCAGATCTAAAGCCGAAGCCTGGACTCACATCAGATCCTGCAGGAGCTGCACTGACTGGAAACACAGTGACTTTGACCTGTCGCATGGATCCGTCCACTGGAAACTGGGACTCTTACTGGTACAAACACACACTGAACCCTGAGACAGAGAAGACAGAAACAAACTCCTACAGCCTGAAAATTGATTCAGTGTCTGATGGAGGCCAGTACTGGTGTAGAGCTGGAAGAGGGAAACCAGTCTATTACACACAATACAGTGATGCACTGTGGGTAAATGTTACAGGTGAGAGAGACTGTAGTGTGTGATGCAACAAATACAGATCAGAGACAATATCTACACAACTTCTGAAACTATAAATGCAATAATCTGTGTTTGTACAGAGAGTCCTAAAGCTGTGGTGACGGTACGACCTGATGAACGAGTGTTTAGAGGAGAAACAGTCACTCTCAGATGTGATATAAAGTGGGGAGGAGACACTGAGTGGACATACAGATGGGAAATAGAGGGAACCAACATCTGGGATAGAAACTCTGCCAATCGATGTACAGAACAAGACTGCTGCACCAGTGGAGCTGATGAACAGACACACAGAAAGGCTGTCAGTCTGTGCTCAACACAAGAGTTGAACATCAGCAAAGTTGAATATTTTCACAGCGGTAAATACAGCTGTAGAGGAGAGAGATCAGACTCACAGAAATCAAACATCAGTGATGCTGTTACACTGACTGTCTCAGGTGAGTGTGTGTTTGTTGTGATCAGCTTCTCCATCAGTTTCTCTACGGCTCTGTAACTCGTGATGTTTTGTTCAGCTGAAGCTCAGGCATCAGTGCGAGTGTCTCCACAGCCGTGGCTGACTGAAGGAGAATCAGTGACTCTGACCTGTGAGGTTTCAGGCTCCTCTAAAGGCTGGACGTTCAGCTGGTTCAGAGATCATGATCATCTGTCAGACAGCAGCAGAGGAGCTGGAGGATCTTACACTCTCAGTCCTGCTGCTCTACAGCACACAGGAGTTTATACGTGCAGAGCAGAGAGAGGACGACCAGCCTATTACACACACAACAGCAGCTCACACACACTGTGGATCACTGGTGAGGGTTTATGCTTGTGCTCATCCGGATCTGTGTTTCACTGCAGTCTCTGTGCTGTCAGTTTTGATTGAGATTTTCCTCTTTTCAGGAGTTTCTGCTTCAGTGTCTCTGGTCATCAAGCCCAGCAGAAGTCAACACTTCTCATCTGACTCTCTCTCTCTGAGCTGTGAGGATCAGAGTAACTCTACTGGATGGACAGTGAGAAGATACACAGACAAAGACACACAAACTTGTGCAAATCAAACAGGATCTGGATGTGTAATGGACTCTCTCAGCACATCTGACACTGGAGTGTACTGGTGTGAGTCTGAATCTGGAGAGAAACGGCGTCCTCGAAACATCACTGTACATGGTGAGTCCGGTTTATAATCACGACATCTACTAGTCTAATGTTATAACCTAAATTATAATTACAGTCTAAAGACATTTTCCACTAATTGTTTTCTGTACAGCTGATGACAGACTGACTTCTGTTCAGTTATTTGAATGAGTTTCTCCATACGTATCTATTTGCGAGTTTGCATGGCCATTCAATCTTAAAATAGTTAATAGTAAATGAACTTGGCTTGCTGTCCTAAAAGGAGGCTCGATCTAAACCCTCTATGACAGGACAGCGCAGAGGAAGAATAAGAGAAATAGTGGAGGAGATGGGGAGGAGGAGGGATGCTGGAAGAATTGTCGCTGCTTATACAGTACAGGTCAAAAGTTTGGAAACATTACTATTTTTAATGTTTTTGAAAGAAGTTTCTTCTGCTCATCAAGCCTGCATTTATTTGATCAAAAATAAAAAAAATTTTATATTGTGATATATTATAACAATTAAAATATTAAAATATTATACTTTAAATTATCATTTATTTCTGTGATGCAAAGCTGAATTTTCAGGATCATTACTTCACATGATCCTTTAGAAATCATTCTTCTAATATGATGATTCATTATCAAAGTTGGAAACAGTTATGCTGCTTAATATTTTTTTTCATAACCTGTGATACTTTTTTAGGATACTTTGATGAATAAAAAGTAAAAAAAAAAAAAAAAAAAAAAAAAAAATCTTCTGTAACAACAATATACTCTACTGGTAAGTAATTTGGGGTCAGTCTTTTTTTTTTTTTTTTTTTTTTTGGGAATAAATCAATACTTTTATTCAGCAAGGTTGAATTGATAAAATTGATTAAATCTGAAGAAGATTTATACTATTAGAATTTTTTTATTTATTTTTTTTTATAAATGCAGTTATTTTTAACCTTTTATTCATCAAATAAATTAGGCAGCAGAACTGTTTCCAACACTCATAATAAATCAGAATATTAGAATGATTTCTAAAGGATCATGTGATAGACTGGATGTCACATGTGACACTGAAGACTGGAGTAATGATGCTGAAAATTCAGCTTTGCATCACAGGAATAAATTATTTTTTAAAGTATATTCAAATAGAAAACTATTATTTTAAGTTGTAATAATATTTCACAATATTACTGGGTTTTTTTTTTCTTCTTTTTTTTCTTCTTTTTTGATCAAATAAACACAGCCTTGATGAGCATTAGAGACTTCTTTCAAAAATATAAAAATTCCAAACTTTTGACCTGTACTGTATACGCTCATAATGATGATTGACAGGACTGAATGTTTAGGGCTCCTCCGTTTTGGAACTTCATTTATTGCACTGATTCTTGAGAGTCGGGACAAAACATGTCCCACATAGAAAAGTCTAATTTATAGCAAAAATTAAGAAATTCATCATGATTGACATACTTACAAAGTTAAATCTAAAGGAATTCTATATACCTGTCTGATTTTTAGAATAACCCTTTTTATCTTTTTGGGGAAAATTTGTTTAAATGTATGGTCTGTGGTTAGAAGGTCCATGTTATTGCACTTGTCCTCAGCAAGAGGTCACAATATTAACCATCCCAAAAAACTTTTAAAAAGCTCTACAATTATGAAAACATATATATCAAATAAAAAATAAGGGGTATAAATATAAAAAACAATGCATGGAGTGAACATCAAACAATATTTTCTAAAAAATCTGCCTATTAAAGTTGTGTCCTCAGTTTCTGTCAACTCCGTCAGATTTTTTCATAAAGCTCTTTAAATCAGGAAATAGCATGGTCAGCTATATCCCTGAGGACCCCTTTTCATCTCCCTGCCTGTGGTGAATGCAGCACTACCACACATTCTCTGGTACATTTTTTTTAAAAATATATTTTAGACAAACAATGTCAATATTCCTATGGTCACAGCTGCACCATGTCAATACCATCTTTCTGTTAAGATACTTTTTTTTAAACCATAGTGGATTGAATTTAAGCATTTTAGTGAGGTTATTGGGACATCTAGCAACTGAGGATAAACTACCTAGCTGCAGTGTACAATACATGTTTTGGCAGGAAAATACATGCCCTTACGTCAACTCCGTCAGACGTCAACTCCGTCAGGTTCTATGTCTGACGGAGTTGACCTGTAAGCTGACGGAGTTGACAAATCCACCAATAACCTCTTAATGTGCGAATATAATATTATTTGTGAATATAGTGAAGGGTTAAACTGTTATTTCAGGGTTTTATTTACACATAAATGCACATACATAGCATGCATTACATTATTTAACCGTACGCATCTGACTTGTAGAGAACGGGCAGGCAGTGGTCTGCTTATTATTGTGTAACGTGTAACTTTGCCAGCACTTTAATATATTTATATATGTAGAGACAGAGATAGAGAAATGAGAAGCCAGTGTAGGGCTGGGCGATATGGCCCAAAAAAAATATCCCGATAATTTTTTTTAATATCAGTCGATATCGATAATTATCACGATAAATGTCAAATCTTTATTTCTTTAAAGTTTAAAGGCAGATTTTTGCTCCTAAGTGAAAGATGTAGAAAACAGAGTGTTAATTGTGGTTTTAAACTACTCTTTATATCATGAAAAACAGGTGAACATTTCACAAATCTGAGGTAAAACATTCAAACATTTTTTGTCAACACCGTCAGTTTTTCCGTCAACACCGTCAGTTTTTCATCAACACCATCAGATCTTCGTATGTTTTTGTAAAATTTTTTGGGGAAAAAAATATTCTTCCTTCAGTTTATGTTGTTTTTGTAATAAAGGACCATCTGATCTACATCCTCTTATGTTTTATTTATTTAAGGAATTTGTTTTTACAATATTGAAATTAAAATCAAAGTTTGAAAATGCAAATATTTAGAAATCTGAGTTTTCAGAAGAGTGTGAAATCACAACTTAAGTTTATATATTGTATTTTTTTTACATATCAGAGTAACTAAACACTATTACAATATACTTCAGAACTTTAGATTCTTGTTTGATTTGAAGAATTAAAATTGTATACTTTTTAGTGTGTCTGACGGAGTTGAC
Source organism: Rutilus rutilus (assembly GCA_021464565.1). Classification (NCBI taxonomy): domain Eukaryota; kingdom Metazoa; phylum Chordata; class Actinopteri; order Cypriniformes; family Leuciscidae; genus Rutilus; species Rutilus rutilus. The sequence goes on from JAJAQA010000003.1 coordinate 6,541,922, forward strand.
ACAAATCCAGTTCTGAAGGGAAACATGTTTATTTGTTAAAAATGTGTTTTTATTTAGAACCTGTTCCTTTACATGGTTTAATAGCTAAGACCTTTCTCTGCAGAAACATATAACTCTAATTGATATAGTGTGTATTTTTTTAAAAAGTTTTTTAAAACGTGTTTTGTCCCGACTCTCAAGAATCAGTGATTGTGATGTTACATGAACCTGCTCTTAAATACCACATATAAACAAAGCAAAATATGACTGGTCACTTTTCACATTCATCAGACAGTTTCTTACCATATAAATTGGCAGATTAAACTGCAAAATGGACGTGTTTATATGCCAGTGGTTAAAAATCTGATACACAACCAACAAACTCTCATGACAATTTGTAACTATTTTAAATTTTGTCAAATCGTTGACTAATGTGTATGAATTTGTACAATCTCATTAGTATAATGTTTTTGTGCCCCACTGATGGTTGGGTTTAAAGGTGGACCTTGATGCTTATTAACGGCATCCAAAAGCCACATAGAGGCTATAGAGGAATAATCCTTTGCGACTCGTTTACAGTCGGTCGTCATTTCCATCAAAAAGACTGATGAACTTTGCTTGCTTTTGATTTTATTTTGATAAGCTATATAAAGCTTGATACAGCATTCAAACCGATGCAATACGGTCAACAGAAAGTTTGCTCCCGCTACTCGCCTCTTCCAACCCTCTCAAACAATCCACCATAAAGACAGCAGAAGTGATCCGCTGTGCCCATGTGACACTGAATAACCAATAAGAAATAACAAAGAATGAACGCTCCTAATGCTTACTTTTTTCAACAACAACGGTTTAAACAAAACAATCGGTTACTCATAAAATAGTTGCGTTTTCTCATGAGATTTGGTAAAACTACACGACACTAGTATAAGAAAGCTTGAGACTCGAGGTATAAAGTACAATTCATAATATCAGTATTTTTCTTATGATTTGGTTTGCTATATTCTTATTATTTACAGCATTAAACACACATTTCTTGTGTTTGTAGACGGTGAGGTGATTCTGGAGAGTTCTGTTGATCCTGTGATTGAGGGAGAGACTCTGACTCTACACTGTTTACATCGATCTACAAACTCCCCGATCCTCAGCGCTGATTTCTATAAAGACGGATCACTGATCCAGAATCAGACGACAGGAGAGATGAGCATCACTACTGTCTCAAAGTCACATGAGGGTTTCTACTACTGTAAAACAGAGAGAGGACAGTCACTCCACAGCTGGATCTCAGTCACTGGAGTCTTGAACGGTGAGATGATTTAATGAGAAACGCCACACCATTATTATATACTATTATATATTATAGTCTCTGGCTCATATTTCTGCTGGATCAAAATCAGTTATTGACATCTGTGTTTATTGTTTCACATAAATGAAAGCATAACCATCAAATCACATGCAAAATATACTTGTCATGTAGGGGAGAGCGGGGCACAAAGTAACGCTTTTTGACTTTCTCAGTTTGTGTAAATCTACTTATGGTTCAGAGTATTTTTTTTTCCCCCACATTAATTTCCCACATGTCTACTACAATTATGTGTTTTTGTTTTATTAATACAGTATATACTTTTTTCTGGATATACCCCGAAAGAATGGAAGTGAAATGTGACAACATGCCCCATAGGTGGGGTACATTGTAACATGTCGAGGGGCACATTGTAACATGACCATATGACAGCTTAAAATGTTATCTGATCTAATAAAAAAAATATACAAAACAAACTAAAATATTTTCTAAATAAAATACAATTAAAAAACTTTTTCATATAAAATAATGGCAATTTTTAATAATTAAATATAAACTCATTTTTGAGTTTTGACTACGAACACATGAAAACACAGCTATACAACATAGTTCAAAACAAATAAATAATTAGTAATTTCTGAACATTGACTCTCAGTCTTTATTCACCTTTTTCTCACGTTTTCTCGATAGAATTAATAAAAGTATAGAATTTAATAGCATATTTCTAATAGGGGCACATTGTAACGCAGTGTTACAACATGCCCCCGCCTGCACAACTGGGATTTAAACCCTGCTAGTGTCTTCTGCTAGTTAGCGAAGCATTAAAGAACTATCTCAACTGTTAAATAACATCTTGGAGATTAAAATAATATCAGATTTGTCTTATTTTAAATAAACACAAAAAATAGAGATGAAAAATTAACTTAAGTAAGAAATTTACTTTTGCTATGGTTTAATAAATGTCTATGGATATCTTCCAAAAAACAAAAAAATTTAGCGGATTTTTTTTTTCTATATAGTGTTGATATGGCAACTAGTAAATACACAAAGTTTCGTCATCCAAGCATGTGCGGAAGTATTTAAAACAAGCGCGTTACAACTAACCCCGCGTTAGGTTGTGCCCCGCGCTCCCCTACTGGTCGGAGACACGAAGGTTGAGGATCCAAACACAGTATTTATTAGTGATGTTACGTTCTGTGCCGAGGCTTCGGAGTGTGTGTCGAGAAATCCCGGAAGCTTTCAGTGAAGCTCGTATCGAGGCTTGTATCGCAATATTTTGACAGATATATAAACCCATGGTTTAAACCAGCCACTTTCATAATAGTAATATTGCCCCTTCTGCGCATTATGGCCAAATAATTGATTCACACACATTCGGAAGCCCCTTTTTTATTCAAGCCAATACATTTATAGAAACAAGGATCAAAGCCACCTTTTTATTTCTTCTATTAGGAGTTGAAATGTCTTTTGCATTAAAAATTGCGTCCGTTAAAGTGTTGCACATTTATTTTCACAAACACAAAAAGGCAAAAACATGAAACATCTTTGAAATTCTTTCGGCTAATTCTTCCAAACAGCGCTCAAGTATGTAATGTCTCCAATTCCTGTGGAATCTTACATGTTTTAAATCCGTATAATATCTTCCTTAGATTACGATTTAGACAATTTCCTCATATTTGACAGCCAGACGGTGAGATAACTGCTTCTCCTCTCTTCAATCCCTTTAGCTAAAACAACATATACTTGTATGAACATATGAGGAGGAGTGGCTTTAAAGCTAACTTCAAGTAAATTATACAAGGACAACTTTGAGTAAATGCAGTACAGGATAACCGCAAGTAAATTCTTGAATAATACAGCACTACACATAAAACAGAAATAAGATGAGAATAATAATACAAATTGAAAGCATATTAAATTGGCTCTTACAACATTTATTACACAGTTATGTAATACATTCATTAGGCTATATACCATCATAAAATACACATTGCATTCATATAAATAGATTAGTCTGTGTGGGATTTATTTTTAATTTTTTTCTCCACTGTTATTTCTAAGCCTTAACTGGCACAAAATACAGTGTATCACAGACAGGGCAGGACTTAGGCTGAGGCTGACAAACTCACATACAAATGACCTCAGAACATCATTATGGAGTAGCACAAAATACACACTTTAAAGGTGCATTGCGCAAGTCTCTGAGTTTTTGCAGAACTATGCCCCCTTCTGGCGACACGCGAAACTGCAACCAGAGTTGTGCACGCGGTTATGTGGAGTTTGCGTTGGGGTTTGGGATGAACTAGAAGCCGGTCTCTTTGAATCCATCTTCTACTTTTGCAAAAGTCGCTCGAGTTGTCTTCGCTGATGCGGATAATGGCGGCGAATACACAAACCTGCCAGACATAACCAGGTGAGCGTGAACACACATGACGTCACGCCCAGTCGATTCCGTCCCGAATCCCTCTTATTTATTTTACTGTACAGGATTATAGAGGCAATCGCAGTGATCATAGAAGGGCTCATTCAGCCCATCAGGCAATTGTTTAAGCATGTATGGGTTAGAAAAACGGGTATTTTTAACATGAAAAGTTGCTTAATGCACCTTTAAATATGCTTGAATTTTAATAGATTTCTGAAGTGGCTGGGCCGGATCAGCACCGAATGTGAAAAGTGGCTTTAGATGGAGCAAAAACAGCAATGAGACATAATGGCAATGAGACGGGAGGGAGCGCTCAAAAGTCTTCAGATCGCATTATTTAGTGGAACATTAATAGAAACTGTCATCCTCTAAAAAGAAAATGAGGCGTGAACATGAGAATGTATCAATATCTTTCTAAATGTGTGCTCTTTTGGGCTGGAGCTGTTTAAAGTAGCCACAAGATCACAAATTAATCAGAGCAGACGTGATTCAATAAGTGTATCCTCCTTATATGTAAAATTATTAAAAATACCAGTTTATGCAGTTTGATTACAGCCTCTTAGATCACAGTCGGAAACTATTAGCCCCGGCTGGCCCGTTTATATTAAAGTCCATAAACAGGCAAAGGTCATACACAAGCAAACAATAACCGAGATAAGGGCTGAGGCGAACAGAGAAATACAACTGAACAAGCAGAGAATCAGGACATCCAGGAAACAAACTTTTAGAAATGCAGTTAAGACACATGTCACACTTGAATGACTGAATTGACCAGGCTTATAAAGGGTGACCTAACAAGGTTAATGAGACACAGCTGAAAACAATGAGTGCTGATGAGTTCGGGCAAAGGATTATGGGTAATGAAGTCCATGACAGAGTGGCACTGGTCTGGGATTGAGTGCCCTCTGGTGGCTATCAAGGGCTCTCCAGCTGGTGATCGTGACAATACTGAGATTTAGTGAAATCAACACCTTATAATCAACATCCCACAACTTTTCATCAATTATTAATTAGTTTTGTTTTTTCATTTATTTACTCACCCTCATGTATGACTTTCTTCTTCTGTGGATCATAAAATAAGTTATTTGGAAAAATGTATCTGTGTTTTTGTCCACACAATGTAACTGAAAAAAAAAAAAATCCTTCAAAATATATTTTTTGTTCCACACAAGAAAGAAATTCAAACGGGTTTGAACAAAATGAGGGTCAGTAAATTTCAGCAGAATATGAATTTTTAAATGAACTATTCCTTTAATACAGAGCTCTGAAAGGGAAATGGTGGAGGAATAATATGAGACAGGAGGAAAAAATATTGCAAAGCTTTTATATTCACTCACAAAACTTTTGTTGCTCAATAATGTTCTTGTGTTTCTGTTTTTCAGTGTCACGTTCAGGTCAGATTTCTGTCCTCAAAATCCTCAGTTTTCTTCTGGCCGCTTCTCCGTATCTGCTAGCGACAGTCGTGCTGCTTTATAAATGTTACAGAGTGAGAGGTAACACTTCTGTCTGACACACACACACACACACACTCACACTCACACTTACTATATATATATATATATATATATATATGTACACTGCTCAAAAAAATTAAAGGAACACTTTGAAAACACATCAGATCTCAATGGGGAAAAATATCATGCTGGATATCTATACTAATATGGACTGGGTAATGTGTTATGAACGAAAGGATGCCACATCGTTTGATGGAAATGAAAATGATCAACCTACAGAGGATTGAATTCAAAGACACCCCGGAAATCTGAGTGAAAAAATGATGCAGCAGGCTTGTCAATTTTGCTGAAATTTCATTGCAGCAACTCAAAATGGTACTCAGTAGTTTGTATGGCCCCCACGTGCTTGTATGCATGCCTGACAACGTCGGGGCATGCTCCTAATGAGACGACGGATGGTGTCCTGGGGTATTTCCTCCCAGATCTGGACCAGCGCATCACTGAGCTTCTGGACAGTCTGAGGTGCAACCAGGTGATGTCAGATGGACCGAAACACAATGTCCCAGAGGTGTTCTATTGGATGTAGGTCAGGTGAGCGTGGTGGCCCTTCAATGGTATCATTCCTTCATCCTCCAGGAACTGCCTGCATGCTCTCGCCACATGAGGCCGGGCATTGTTGTGCACCAGGAGGAACCCAGGACCCACTGCACCAGCATTGGGTCTGACAATGGATCCAAGGATTTCATCCCGATACCTAATGGCAGTCAGGGTGCCATTGTCTAGCCTGCAGAGGTCTGTGCGTCCCTCCATGGATATGCCTCCCCAGACCATCACTGACCCACCACCAAACCGGTCATGCTGAACGATGTTACAGGCAGCATAACATTCTCCACGGCTTCTCCAGACCCTTTCCTGTCTGTCACGTGCTCAGGGTGAACCTGCTCTCATTTGTGAAAACCACAGGGCACCAGTGGCGGACCCGCCAATTCTGGTGTTCAATGGGAAATGCCAATCGAGCTCCCTGGTGCTGGGCAGTGAGCACAGGGCCCATTAGAGGACGTCGGGCCCTCAGGCCACCCTCATGAAGTCTGTTTCCGATTGTTTGGTCAGAGACATTCACACCAGTGGCCTGCTGGAGGTCATTTCGTAAGGCTCTGGCAGTGCTCATCATGTTCCTCCTCGCACAAAGGAGCAGATACCGGTCCTGCTGATGGGTTAAGGACCTTCTACGGCCCTGTCCAGCTCTCCTAGAGTAGCTGTCTGTCTTCCTGGAATCTCCTCCATGCTCTTGAGACTCTGCTGGGAGACACAGCAAACCTTCTGGCAATGGCACGTATTGATGAGCCATCCTGAAGGAGCTGGACTGCCTGCTCAACCTCTGTAGGGTCCAGGTATCGCCTCATGCTACCAGTAGTGACACTGACCCTAGCCAAATGCAAAACTGGTGAAAAACAGTCCGAAAAGAAGAGTAGGGAAAAACTGTCAGTGGCCTCCACCTGTAAAACCATTCCTGTTTTGGGGGTTGTCTCACTGTTGCCCATCTAGTGCACCTGCTGTTAATTTCATTAACACTAAAGCAGCTGAAACTGATTACCAACCCCCTCTGTTACTTAACTGACCAGATCAATATCCCAGGAGTTTAACTGACTTGATGCTATTCTCTGATTAAAAAGTGTTCCCTTTATTTTTTTGAGCAGTGTATATATATATATATTTTAAAAAATTCATGAAAGAGTGAAAAAAAAGAAACATAAGACATGTCCGTTTAAATGTTGAAAATGTTTTTTGTGTGTATTTCACAGTTTCAACTGCTGAAGATCAGAGTCAGTTCACCGTAAGAGAGGAAGAAACTCCAACCTGATATTAATGAGCTGCAATAAACGAGCCTGACAAAATTCTTTTTTTTTTTGAAAACGCAAACTTTTAAAAACGGGTTTCAAAGTGCAAGTTTTTGAAAACGAGACCCTTATCATCTCCGTGTAAATACAAAAATGCCAATTTGTGATAACAGTGACATCATGCACATGCGTAGGCTATTGCGTGTTCAGTCTATAGGCTTTTTTAAATGAAAGGTTCCTTACAACAGACTCAAGGATGATATATGTTTTCGAAGCCTTTGTGTTCAAAGGTTTTGACATTTTCTTAAAGGATGTAAAAGTGACTTTATATCAGAGGAGAACATTCTAAGATTGGGATTAATGAATCTTTCTGGCTTTGTGAAGATTAAATTTATCCAGAGGACAAAGTAATGATACAGTATTATCAAGATTAACATCCTTAGAATAAAAAAAAAAAAAAAAAAAAAAACATGATAGATTATGTAATTTGTGTCCATAGGCCTGTGCGCTCAGCTCGAGTGAACTATAGTAAAATAATGTGTTTACAAAGTCACATCGCCAACTACTTTTTCTGTTTATTTATTTATTTGATTGGGACAGTGCATGTTAATGAACAAACATGTAATACATGCATGTAAACAAGCCGGATTGTAGCCAAAGGCTAATTTCCATCCGTAGTCCCACGGGCTCCTTGTCTGGCATGCGTAATACAGCGTTATTAGTCGTTTTTTACGGATCCGTGTGAATAGGGATCATTTTGATAACGTTGTCATCTGTACAAAGAAAAACGTTTTTAGCACATCTGTTTTTAGTACCCTTGTTCTCCAGAGTGCAGTGGAAATCCTCCAGTAGGTGGCGGAAAATCACTGTCAATGAGTGAGTCATTGAACCTCATTCAAATTAGGGCTGCACGATTAATCGCGATTATGAAATCGCAAAGGCTGCGATTCTTTTTTGTATGCGCAGCTTGTCATTGATGTACGGCTCTGTAAACACTGTGAGTTTGAGTCACTTATAACGTACATTTGAAAAAGCAACACGTGTCAAACATCTTTCCCAACACGAGAAGCATTTATGAACCTCTTGTCCAACAAAAGACAGCATTTAATAACATGCTTTTACTCCAAACTCACTTCATAACGACAGTTGAGCTCATCCGATCAGCCGTTCTGCACTGACAATCTGTGCATAAAATAATTGCAGCCTTTGCCAAATCAGGTGCGGTTTCAATCGATTAATCGTGCAGCCCTAATTAAAATCATTCTTTTAGAAATTATTTCATGACGTGTTACTCAGACGAGCAACTGTTCTCATGTGGCTTTGTTTAAAACTATTTTCATTTAGCAAAAAAAAACAAGCAAAGAAAAAAAAAACAATGTGTCTATAATGTAAGTAACATAATATTTACTTGTTTATTAAACCGTTCTATAACAATATCACACTTGAAATATGCTTTTCCAAGAAAAACAGCACTTTTGCTCTTTACTCTTATTGCTTGCCTATATCACAAATAAAAATCAGGAACTCAAATAAAGTAATATAAAACTCATATAAAAATCAGGAAATCATCATTGGACATTCCCAATTTTTTGTGATTTTTGTGTTTATAAACTCGTGAAAACTATTTTTGTCATAAACTGTATAAAAAAAAAAGTTTAAAAAAAAAAGTTTAAAAAAAGTTGTGTATGTTCTTCCAATAGCTTGACAATGATCTCATGTTGCTTGTTCTAGATCACTCGTCTCAGTAATTAGTAAACATGCCAGTTTTATTCTGTATCAAATGTTCTGTATAAACAAATTACTAAATAAATAAGTGTGGATTTTTACTTATTTGGATTTGCTCTTTTGAACAATTGTTAGAACCCTGATCGAACTCAAATGCCTGTGTATTTCTAGTAATCCTGAAGATCTTGAGTTTGTTCAGGTGTTTTTCATTATAGGGTTTGAGCTAAACTCTAGTGGATCTCGACAGCCAGAGTTTCCCACTGGTTTATTTAATGTAACATCAACACTCTTTAAATGGTTGGTTCACCCAAAAATTAAAAAAATTAAATCACCTTCATGTCGTTCCAGAACCCGTCGATCATTGAACCTGGAAGCGCTGCACTGTGTTTAGAGACGCTATTCTCGTCGCTTCATAACATTAAGGTTGAACCACTGGAGTCACATGGACTATTTTAACGATGTCTTTACTACCTTTCTGGGCCTTGAAAGTGGTTGTTGTATTGCTATCTATATGGGGTCAGAAAGCTCTCAGATTTGAGATTTGAGGCCAGCAGCCGTATCACCCTGTAGCCCAAGACTGCATGGTTTCCCACTGAAGCTCAGCAGGGTTGAGTCTGGTCAGTCTCTGGATGGGAGACTCCTGGGTAAACCAGGCTTCTGTTGGAGAAGTGTTAGTGAGACCAGTAGGGGGCGCTGCTCATCCTGGGGTCTATATGGGTCTCTGATGCCCCAGTGTAGTGTTGGGGACACTATACTGTCAAAGAGCAATGAGACGTTAAACCGAGGTCCTGACTCTCTGTGGTCAATTAAAATCCCATAGCACTTCTCGTAAAGAGTAAGGGTTTAACCCCCGGTGTCCTGGAGCCACAGTCCTTCCATTGGCCCTTATCAATCATGGCCTCCTAATAATCCCCATGCTAAACACATTCATGCTTGTGTGAGGGATGATATTTCACGTGGATACTGGAACAGGCCTTAAAGGTTGTATCAGCGATTTCAGGCCCAAAAAAGGCCCAAATATAAATGATCACATTCATCTAATCTTTCCTAACGATCCGCTAGCTGCCCGCCCATAAGCAGGCCGTCAAAAAAACGCGTCTCTGTAGGCAGCCTAGGCTCTGAGATCTGCACACAATAACAATTGGTTTCACCAACACTCAAAACCAAAATAAATAGTGTTCCAACCAATCACCGACAGGGGGCGGGTGTTGTGAGGTTTTGCGCTCGTGTTCTCCGACTTAGCGTGCAGCCGTGCACGAGCGCAAAACCTCACAACACCCGCCCCCTGTCGGTGATTGGTTGGAACACTATTTATTTTGGTTTTGAGTGTTGGTGAAACCAATTGTTTTTGTGTGCAGATCTCAGAGCCTAGGCCTATATATATATCTGTTACTTTGAGCTATTCTGAATAGCCTAATGGTAAAATGTAAATATACTTGACTGTATTGATGCGGTTTTGACTGACATTTTTTGTAATAATACAGAAAACATTTAAAATAATAGTCTTTAGTCTTTAATGCCATTATGTTTGACATTTAAGAGAGTTTGTGAAATTCTGATAATTAATAATCAAAATATTCTCATTTCTCGTATGGAACATCACAGTCGAGACACATTGATTGCTTTGATTTTAGTTGTTCTCTTCCACAAACTGGAAGAAAAGTTGGAAGTAGACATTAAAAGAGCAGCATAATAAAAATGATTATAAAATGAAATATTTAAATGTTGTAATGGAAAATTTAGATTTTCATTGATTTACAGTATTGATTTTCATTTATTTTCAGTAAGACATTGAAATGACCCTTGCTGGACTGTAAGTGGTCTGCCAACATATGACTAATGTGTGTGTGTTTTTAAACACTGGGAAACAGGTGAGACGTCAGGAGGAGGCAGATTGAAAAGGTCCAATTTAGAACTTGTGAGTTTGTAAGAATGAACTCAGCAGGATTAGATCACTAGCAGAGAAAACCTTCCCTTGTTTAGATAAGAGCCTGTGAGCAGGAAACCTTGAGACAAAGGTATAAAAGCTGCTCTGCCCTCCCTCCCGTGGCCGCACTTCACAGACTGTACTGGTGACTTCTGTGTGGCAGCTGGGCCTTCTTGCAAGAATAAATACTTTTCGAAAAGACGATTTGACTCAGAAATGTCTCTTACGGATGGTTGTTTAATGAATATTTTTTGCCACAACAATGTTTACCTGTGTTACTCAATATGATGTCCTCTTCATGACATACACACTATACGTGAAATGGATTTGACATTAAAGATTTATAAATAGGCTTCCGGTGACGTCATGGTTGGAACAACAGATGCTTATGAGAGGTTCGGGCTGTGTTACATGAATCAGTATAAATACAAAGATGGCATTGCTTAATTTAATTACCTACAACATAAAAGGAATAAACAACCCAATTAAAAGAAAAAAGATACTGGGACAGTTGAAGAAAATGCAGTGCTCTATAGCCTTACTTCAAGAAACTCACCTCACAGAAACAGAACACCAAAAATTAAAAAGAGAATGGGTGGATCAGGTTTACAGTAGCTCTTATGGGAAACGTAAAAAGAGAGGTGTAGCTATACTATTTAGTAGGTCTGTGTACTTTCATTGTGAAAAGGTTTTCAAGGATACAGAGGGTCGTTATGTTATGGTCATAGGAAGGATTGCTGGTTTTAAATTAACTCTTTTGAATGCCTATGCACCAAATGAAGATTGTCCAAAATTTTTCAAAAAGCTTGCACATTTGGTAGCAGATCATGGGGAAGGCTTTTTTTAATGGGTGGGGACTTGAATTGCGTACTGAATAATAGAATAGATAAATTACCATCATCCTCAAAACCTCAAAGCAGAATGTCGAAAAGTCTAATGAATATGATGAAGGAATTAGGGTTGATAGATGCTTGCCGCCACCTTCATCCAAAAGAGAGAGACTTCACCTTCATGTCACAAGTGCATGGAAGCTACTCACGGGTGGATCATTTTTTGGTGTCCAAAAAGGACACATACCGAGTTAAAAACTGTGTTATTGAGCCAATAACCACTTCAGATCATAGCCCAGTACAAATGACACTTGATTTGGGATTGGAGCCGTGTATGAAGTATTGGAGAATTAATGTTTCATTATTGACAGATGTTAATATAAGAGAAGAAATAAGGTCAGCAATAATGGAATATTTTGGCAATGGAATGGTCTCACCTACTGTTCTATGGGACGCAGGAAAAGCCACAGTAAGGGGGAAAATAATATCTATAGGATCAAAGTTAAAGAAAGACAGACTTAAAAAACAAGTAGAATTAGAAACTGAAATCAAGAGATTAGAAAATGAACATAAACGAAGTGGAAAACAAGAAGTATTTAATAAACTTAAAGAGAATAGAGCCAAGTTAGATAAGATTCTGACCTATAAGGCAGAGGGTGCCCTTAGGTTTATTGATAGAAAATACTATGAATTGGGAAACAAGGCTAGCAGGTTATTATCATTTCAACTACAGAAAGCACAAGCTAGTCGAACAATTCCTAAAATTAAACAACCTCATTCCAACGATGTCGAAACTAGCCCAAAAGCAGTAGCAAATACCTTTGCCAAATATTATGAACAATTGTATAAGGGTCAACATCAGGAATTGAAAGAAGAAAAAATACATGATTTCTTAAAAAATCTTAAATTAGACAAGCTGACGGTGGATGAAGCCTCTGCGTTAGTAGAGCCAATTAGAGAAAAGGAGGTGAAAGAAACAATTATTAGATGCTGAGAAAGAGCTTAGATGCTGAGAAAGCATTTGATCGGGTAGATTGGCCATTTTTAGAACAAACATTAACTGAGATGGGCTTCAGTGAAACATTTACCTTTTGGTTTCGGCTGTTGTACAAGAACCCCAAATCAAAAATTAGAGTTAACGGACATTGCTCTGACTTTTTTGATATAGAGAGAGGCTTAAGACAGGGTGATTCTCTCTCACCCATTCTCTTTGCTCTCAGTATCGAGCCTCTAGCGGAGGCAATAAGACAGGATGTCCAGATTGAGGGGGTTGAGGATGGTAATAAAAGTTCCCTTTTCGCTGACGATATCCTGCTCTTTATAAAACATCCCCTTACTTCAATACCTCGACTAATGCAATGCCTAAAAGATTATGGAGACATTTCTGGATACAAAATTAATCAAAATAAATCAGAGGCAATGATCATATCAGGAATATGGCCTAAACAACTAAACGAGATGAAGTAATTTCACTGGTCTAAACAAGGATTTAGGTACTTGGGGATTATTATCACACCAGAAACTACAAGACTTTTTGAGGCAAACTATAATAAGCTAATTAATCAAATAAGGAGTGATCTAGTTCATTGGGAAGTTCTTCCTTTATCTCTGAGTTGAGACTGTAAGGATGAACCTGCTCCCACATTTCCTATTTCTATTCCAGTCGTTGCCCATAAGAGTTCCAATTTCCACTTTTAAGCACATAAGCATTTAAGACATTAAGTTTTATTTAGAAAGCTTTTAACCACTGAAATAATAGATGGAAAAGTCCATTTACAGCCAATACAGGCAATTTACCATAGGAAATATATGGTTTTCAAACCTTTTTAACAGTTATAGCGCCACCTATGGTCCGATCAACATGAAATTTGGCATGCTTGTTTAGAATATTATGGCACATATGCTCACCAATTTTCGTGAAGTTCTGAGTTTTCGTTTAGGATTTATAAGCTTTTGAGTGCATTTTGCCACGCCCATTTTCTTTATGACCCAATTATAGCCATACGAAAAATTCAAAAGTTCAAATTTTTTTTGATAATTATTGATCTAGAGAGTCCAGAGAATTGTCCTAGACTGGTCTGGTTCCGATCGGGCGAAAAACCAGGGACTAGTTCGCAAAAGTAGGTTTTTAACATATTCGCGAATAATTAATGAACGATTTGATTGACAGCTATGGTTCTTGAGGCAATGTTGTTCAGCATGAGCAGATCTATCAAATGATATGCATTTTGTGACAATAAGTGTAACACCACGTGATTACAGAGCCGTAAAACTCGTTAGCGCCAACTAGTGGCCGATTTCTTTCAAAATTCTTACAGACCTCTAGGGCTATGAGTTGAACATGCCCATCGAGTTTCGTTCCGATCGGCCTCCGTTAACCTTGTCTAATAGGTGCTCAAACTTCATTGGCCGATGGCGGCCATGTTTTTTGAGATACACCAATGTCCTCATAGACATACATGACACCTTGGGCCAAGACACTGCATACCAATTTTCAAGTCAATCGGACTAACGGTCAGGTGGTTAAAGCCTGTTTTATGTTTTTTTCAAGTTATAGCGCCACCATGTGGCCAATCGCCGCGATTTTTTTACTGTGACCCCAGACTGAACTCATACACATGTGCACCAATTTTGGTGAAGATATCTCATTTACTTCTGGAGTTATAGCCATTTTAGTAAAATAGGCTCCTCCCACAACATTAATTTATCACCCCCTGGCGATCAGGAATCGAAATTTCGACTTTTTTTCGATAATTATTGATAATCAGACTCCAGAGAACATTTCTGCACTGGTTTAGATCCAATTGGACAAAAAACCTAGGACTAGTTCGCAAAAGTAGGTTTTTGACTAAATTCAAAATGGCGGACAATTTGCATACAAAAATTGAAATCGGAGATATACGTTTTGACCTTCAGGTTTCCAGCTTTCCAGTGATATAAGACACTTGAGTCTACGTCATACGGTCTAGGAGTTATGAGCAGTTTCGCGCTTTTGGTTGCTATAGCGCCACCTATGGGCCAATCGGGGTCATATTCTCTGATCCTCTCCTCGATTTTTGTACTACCATCTGGCAAAGTTTCAAGGTTCCAGCTCTTACGGTTTGGGCTGCACGATGCGTTTTACGGCGGAAGAATAATAATAATAATTAAAGCTGCAAGCAGCATTTATCGGGGTTCAAGCAGTTAAGGCCTTTAAGCACAAAAGCATCAAAAGTGATTAAGTTTTATTTAGCAAGCATGTAACTACTGACATAATAGATGGAAAAGACCATTTACAGGAAATACCATAGGAAATATATGGTTTTAAAGCTTTTTAGCAGTTATAGCGCCACCTATGGTCCGATCTCCATAAAAATTGGCATGCTTGTTAATGATGTTATGTCACATATGCTCACCAATTTTTGTGAAGTTCTGAGTTTTCATTTAGGATTTATAGGCTTTTTAGTGTTTTTTTTGCCACGCCCCTTTTCTAAATGACCCTATTACAGCCATCTACATGCAAAAGTTCAACTTTTTTTTGATAATTATTGATCTAGAGTGTCCGAAGAATTGTCCTAGACTGGTCTGGTTTCGATCGGGCGAAAAACCTAGGACTAGTTTGCAAAAGTAGGTTTTTAACATAATTACGAATATTTAATAAACGGTTTAATTGACAGCATTAGTTCTTGAGGCAAAGTTGTTCAGCATGAGCAGATCTATCAGTTGATATGCATTTTGTGACGATAAGTGTAACACCACGTGATTACAGAGCCATAAAACTCGTTAGCGCCAACTAGTGGCCGATTTCTTTCAAAACTCTTACAGACCTCTAGGGCCATGAGTCGAACATGCCCATCGAGTTTCGTTCCGATCGGCCTCCGTTAACCTTGTCTAATAGGTGCTCAAATTTCATTGGTCGATGGCGGCCATGTTTTTCGAGATACGCCAATGTCCTCATAGACATACATGGCACCTTGGACCAAGACACTGCATACCAATTTTCAAGTCAATCGGACTAACGGTCACGTGGTCATAGCCGTTTTCATGTTTTTTTCATGTTATAGCGCCACCTAGTGATCAATCGTCGCGATTTTTTTACTGTGACCCCAGATTGAACTCATACACATGTGCACCAAGTTTGGTGAAGATATCTAATTTCATTCTCGAGTTATAGCCATTTTAGTAAAATAGGCTCCTCCTACAACATTAATTTATCACCCCCTGGCGATCAGGAATCGAAATTTCGACTTTTTTTCGATAATTATTGATATTCAGACTCCAGAGAACATTTCTGCACTGTTTTGGATCCGATTGGACAAAAAACCTAGGACTAGTTCGCAAAAGTAGGTTTTTAACTAAATTCAAAATGGCGGACAATTTACATACCGGAAATGAAATCGGAGATATACGTTTTGACCTTCAGGTGTCCAGCTTTCCAGTGATATAAGACACTTGAGTCTACGTCATACGGTCTAGGAGTTATGAGCAGTTTCGCGCTTTTGGTTGCTATAGCGCCACCTATGGGCCAATTGGGGTCATATTCTCTGAACCTCTCCTCGATTTTTGTACTACCATCTGGCAAAGTTTCAAAGCTCCAGCTCTTACGGTTTGGGCTGCACGATGAGTTTTACGGCAGAAGAAAAATAATAATAATAATAATAATAATAATAATAATAAAAATCAGTACAATTACAATAGGGTTTCAGCACTTCGTGCTTGAACCCCTAATAATAATAAAAATCAGTACAATTACAATAGGGTTTCAGCACTTCGTGCTTGAACCCCTAATAATTAAAGCTGCAAGCAGCATTTAGCGGGGTTCAAGCATTTAGGGTCTTTAAGCACATAAGGCAGTTTAGTGAGTTTTTGTTTAGGATTTACAGGCTTTTGAGTGTTTTTTGCCATACCCATTTTCTAAATGATCCTGTTATGGCTACCCAATGGGTAAAGTTAAAGTTTTTTATATAATTAATAATCTAGAGCTTCCAGAGAATTGTACTGCACTGGTATATTTCTGATCGGGCGAAAAACCTAGGACTAGTTCGCAAAAGTAGGTTTTTAACATAATCGCAAGTATTTAATGAACAAATTGATTGACAGCAGTAGTTCTTGAGGCAAAGTTGTTCAGTATGAGGAGATCTATCAAATGATATGCATCACGTGATTACATAGCCGTAAAACCTGTTAGCATCAACTAGTGGCTGATTTTTCAAAATTCTTACAGACCTCTAGGGCCACGAGTCGAACATGCCCACCGAGTTTCGTTCTGATCGGCCTCCGTTTAGAGCAAACTAACAGCTTTGAATTAAAATGGTGAGGTATCCTGTTGTAAACATCAACCATGCCTGTTGACAGTTCTCTTTTGTGGGAAGGGAATGAAAAGTTCTCAAATCCGCAGCACAGCCTCAGACATAACATTTATATCCATGATCTGCCATTTTCACTATTGTCCTTGCTTGCTTCTTCACAATACCTGCAGATCTTCTGATGATTTGGCTGTGCAGGTCCACATTAACACTGCCTGGCCTAGAAAATGGACTGGGAAATGCAAATTTGGGGGGTATAAATATTAATGATCCTGACTCCAACGTCACAGTCGGTGTTATGGTGGGATTCACTCATTTTTCAGCGGTCTTTTGCAAACAGGAGATTTACACATGAAGGAGGAAACAATGGTGTTTGAGGCTCAAGGTATGTCAGTTCCATGTCCAGAACTCTTATCATTCAACTATGCCAAGATAAATACAGTTTTCAATTGTATGGCACCTTTAAAATAGATGATTAGTAATATAATGCTTACTTGGAGTCTGAAATGGCTTTAACAAAAGAAGAAAAATAGTCTTAGATTTCTGTTCATTCTAATCATGTACAAATAAAGTAGCACAGTAAGATTACATTTATTTGAATGCATTAGTGAGTGTGTGATTGTGCTGTGTGTGCAGCATGTCAATACTAAAAGTGAAGGTGTAGTTGATATCTTTGGTGATAATATCTGTAGTAATCATAAAAAAACAATTAAGAAATAAAGAATTAAAATTACAAATAATATTCTATTAAGATATGAGTTATAATAACATGATTTGCAATAGTAATAATATCAATAATATATGCACAATACACACAGATTAGACTATCAGGTCTGTGTTTTACAAAAACATTAGTATTGCAGCCAATGTGAGTCTATGGGATTTATAAACAGACAAAATATGATTTGAAATGTTATTTTAATGATTTTATTAAGTTTAAACAATATTTCAAATGGAAAAAAAATGAAAAATAATATTTTAGTGAGCAGAATGAACCAATGAGTGTTCTTCTTCTGGTGGTTAAAATGTAAATGAAAACAATAATACTTAAACAATAATACTTAATACACTAACCATGCTTGAACACACACATGCACACACATTTTGTTGTAGATGTAGATATTTAAAATAAAAGATAGGTAACAAAATGATAATTGCAAATCTCCTCTGTATAACACCATTTTCAGATTTCAAATTAATCACTGAGAGGCAGAATTGTTCAAACTGAGAGCTCAGTAAAAATGAAGTGATAAACTTTGACAAAACATGACTGTGTTATAATAGGTGATTTTCATGCAATAATTTTATATAGTCCAAAAACTTATGCAAAAGCACAGATAAAAATATTTTATTAAGTAGAATGTCCTGCTTCCATAGTAGAAGACCACTAATTGACTCACTTTCATTTGAAAGACTTTTTTTATCCACCAGTAAAACAAAGCAGTTTCTCCATGTTCTTTCCATTAAGCATGCTTACACACACAGACACACACACAAACACATCCACACACACACACACACACACACACACACACACACACACACACACACACACACACACACACACACAAAGACAAATATGTTTTCAATGTTTTTAGGATGTGATATTGTGAAAATATCTTCATCTCCTCATCTTGAACAACTTTGCCTCAAGAATCACTAATGTCAATCAAACCGTTCATAATCATAATAAAAAAATAAAATATATACAAATATCATAAAAAAAAAAAAATAATAATAAAAAAGATTGCTTCTTAAAGCATTTGTTTATTTCCCAATACTGAAAGCGAATTAAAAGATCATGCGTAATCCTGCTGCTCCCTCTAGTGGACAACAGTGGTATCATAGCTTACATTTTACAGTTGAAGTGTTTGAATGAATGAATGGGAATTTGTTTTTTTACTTATATCTCAGGAACCAAAAGGCGAAAAATTCTGAAACTCAGAGCATAGATAGTGCTTGAGGAGCCCTGTTGAATGAGACCATCAAGGTGTTTTTGGGCGATTGGGGCTGGGAGTTATGGCTGTTATAAGGCATATCTGTTCGGGCTATTATCTCTGGAATGCCCAGGGCAAATAACACCACATTTGAATCGAAGCTAGCCAAAGACGGGACCTTTCCAACGAGCTCTCACACAATGTTCGGGGTGGTCTGGGTCGGGAGTAATGGTCGTTCAAAATCGGGGGTCCCGCGGACTGGCGATGCGCGGGGGGCGCGCTCCCGAGGCCCGCGACGACACGTTTCGATCAAGAGCCCGGAGATGTCCTCACCATCAAAATTTGAGCGCGCAACGACTTTCCGTTTTCGAGTTATGAATGAATTTGTATTCGGGGGCGTGGCTTAAATGCCGTTATACTTTCGTTTCATTTCATTCATTTACTTTCGTCCATTTCCATATCTCAGTGTAACACAATTGTCAATAGTAATACTCAATAGATGAGTTTTGACAAAATGTGATTGTAAATGTTAAAATAATGATTTTATAAAGTCTAAATATGAATTTTATAACAATATTAGGGAGTAGTATGATGAAATGACAGCAGGGGGCAGTAAAATACCACTTATTGGCTTAATATGTCATTATATTCATATAAAATCACCTTTTGAAGAAGTTAAACTTTTTTTCTGATAATTATTGATCTAGAGAGTTCAGAGAATTGTGCTGCACTGGTTTTGAACATTATGATATGAACATTATATGATGATAGAAGACACCATTTACAGCAAATACAGGCAATTTACCATAGGAAATATATGGTTTTAAAGCGTTTTAACAGTTATAGCGCCAACTATGGTCCGATCTCCATAAAATTTCCCATGCTTCTTTAGCAGGTTATGACACATATGCTCATCAATTTTTGTGAAGTTCTGAGTTTTCGTTTAGGATTTATAGGCTTTTGAGTGCATTTTACCACGCCCCTTTTCTAAATGACCCTATTACAGCCATACTCATGCAAAAGTTAAACTTTTTTTTGATAATTATTGATCTAGAGAGTCCAGAGAATTGTCCTAGACTGGTGTGGTTCCGATCGGGCGAAAAACCAGGGACTAGTTCGCAAAAGTAGGTTTTTAACATATTCATGAATATTTAATGAACGGTTTGATTGACAGCAATGGTTCTAGAGGCAAAGTTGTTCAGGATGAGCAGATCTATCAAATGATATGCATTTTGTGACGATAAGTGTAACACCACGTGATTACAGAGCCATAAAACTCGTTAGCGCCAACTAGTGGCCGATTTCTTTCAAAATTCTTACAGACCTTTAGGGCCATGAGTCGAACATGCTCATCGAGTTTCGTTCCGATCGGCCTCCGTTAACCTTGTCTAATAGGTGCTCAAACTTCATTGGCCGATGGCGGCCATGTTTTTTGAGATACGCCAATGTCCTCATACACATACATGGCACCTTGGACCAAGACACTGCATACCAATTTTCAAGTCAATCGGACTAACGGTCAGGTGGTTATAGCCTGTTTTATGTTTTTTTCATTTTATAGCGCCACCATGAGGCCAATCGTCGCGATTTTTTTACTGTGACCCCAGATTGAACTCATACACATGTGTACCAAGTTTGGTGAAGATACCTCATTTACATCGGGAGTTATAGCCATTTTAGTAAAATAGGCCCCTCCCACAACGTACGTTTTGGCGCCCCTTAGCGACCGTGAATCGAAATTTCCACTTTTTTTCGATAATTATTGATATTCAGACTCCAGAGAACATTTCTGCACTGGTTTGGTTCCAATCGGGCAAAAAACCAGGGACTAGTTCGCAAAAGTAGGTTTTTGACAAAATTCAAAATGGCGGAAAATCTATCATGGCGGAAATGAAATCGGAGATATACGTTTTGTTCGTTAGGCATCCAGCTTTCCAATGATATAAGACACTTGAGTCTACGACATACGGTCTAGGAGTTATGAATAGTTTCGCGCTTTTGGTTGCTATAGCGCCACCTATGGGCCAATCGGGGTCATAATCTCTGAACCTTTCCTCGATTTTTGTACTACCATCTGTCAAAGTTTCAAAGTTCCAGCTCTTACGGTTTGGGCTGCACGATGCGTTTTACGGCGGAATAATAATAATAATAATAATAATAATAATAATAAAAATCAGCACAATTACAATAGGGTTTCAGCACTTCGTGCTTGAACCCCTAATTAAAGCTGCAAGCAGCATTTATCGGGGTTCAAGCATTTAGGGTCTTTAAGCACATAAGGCAGTTTAGTGAGTTGTCTGAGTTTTTGTTTAGGATTTACAGGCTTTTGAGTGTTTTTTGCCATACCCATTTTCTAAATGATCCTGTTATGGCTACCCAATGGGTAAAGTTAAAGTTTTTTTATATAATTAATAATCTAGAGCTTCCAGAGAATTGTACTGCACTGGTATATTTCCGATCGGGCGAAAAACCTAGGACTAGTTCGCAAAAGTAGGTTTTTTAACATAATCGCAAGTATTTAATGAACAAATTGATTGACAGCAGTAGTTCTTGAGGCAAAGTTGTTCAGTATGAGGAGATCTACCAAATGATATGCATCACGTGATTACATAGCCGTAAAACCTGTTAGCGTCAACTAGTGGCTGATTTTTCAAAATTCTTACAGACCTCTAGGGCCACGAGTCGAACATGCCCATCGAGTTTCGTTCTGATCGGCCTCCGTTAAGAGCAAACTAACAGCTTTGAATTAAACTTTGAATTTGAACTGTTGACAGTTCTCTTTTGTGGGAAGGGAATGAAAAGTTCTCAAATCCGCAGCACAGCCTCAGACATAACATTTATATCCATGATCTGCCATTTTCACTATTGTCCTTGCTTGCTTCTTCACAATACCTGCAGATCTTCTGATGATTCGGCTGTGCAGGTCCACATTAACACTGCCTGGCCTAGAACATGGACTGGAAAATGCAAATTTGGGGGGTATAAATATTAATGATCCTGACTCCAACGTCACAGTCGGTGTTATGGTGGGATTCACTCATTTTTCAGCGGTCTTTTGCAAACAGGAGATTTACACATGAAGGAGGAAACAATGGTGTTTGAGGCTCACGGTATGTCAGTTCCATGTCCAGAACTCTTATCATTCAACTATGCCAAGATAAATACAGTTTTCAATTGTATGGCACCTTTAAAATAGATGATTAGTAATATAATGCTTACTTGGAGTCTGAAATGGCTTTAACAAAAGAAGAAAAATATTCTTAGATTTCTGTTCATTCTAATCATGTACAAATAAAGTAGCACAGTAAGATTACATTTATTTGAATGCATTAGTGAGTGTGTGATTGTGCTGTGTGTGCAGCGTATCAATACTAAAAGTGAAGGTGTAGTTGATATCTTTGGTGATAATATCTGTAGTAATCATAAAAAAAAAAAAAATTAAGAAATAAATAATTAAAATTACAAATAATATTCTATTAAGATATGAGTTACAATAACATGATTTGCAATAGTAATAATATCAATAATATATGCACAATACACACAGATTAGACTATCAGGTCTGTGTTTTACAAAAACATTAGTATTGCAGCCAATGTGAGTCTGTGGGATTTATAAACAGACAAAATATGATTTGAAATGTTATTTTAATGATTTTATTAAGTTTAAATAATATTTCAAATGGAAAAAAAATGAAAAATAATATTTTAGTGGGTAGAATGAACCAATGAGTGTTCTTCATCTGGTGGTTAAAATGTAAATGAAAACAATAATACTTAAACAATAATACTTAATACACTAACCATGCTTGAACACACACATGCACACACATTTTGTTGTAGATGGAGATATTTAAAATAAAAGATAGGTAACAAAATGATAATTGCAAATCTCCTCTGTATAACACCATTTTCAGATTTCAAACTAATCACTGAGAGGCAGAATTGTTCAAACTGAGAGCTCAGTACAAATGAAGTGATAAACTTTGACAAAACATGACTGTGTTATAATAGGTGATTTTCATGCAAGTAATTTGATATAGTCCAAAAACTAATGCAAAAGCACAGATGAAAATATTTTATTAAGTAGAATGTCCTGCAGAGGGCAGTAGAAGACCACTAATTGACTCACTTTCATTTGAAAGACTTTTTTATCCACCAGTAAAACAAAGCAGTTTCTCCATGTTCTTTCCATTAAGCATGCTTACACACACAGACACACACACAAACACAAACACATCCACACACACACACACACACACACAAAGACAAATATGTTTTCAATGTTTTTAGGATGTGATATTGTGAAAATATCTTCATCTCCTCATCTTGAACAACTTTGCCTCAAGAATCACTAATGTCAATCAAACCATTCATAATCATAATAAAAAAATAAAATGTATACAAATATCATAATAAAAAAAAAACATCATAATAAAAAAGATTGCTTCTTAAAGCATTTGTTTATTTCCCAATACTGAAGCGAATTAAAAGATCATGCGTAATCCTGCTGCTCCCTCTAGTGGACAACAGTGGTATTATAGCTTACATTTTACAGTTGAAGTGTTTGAATGAATGAATGGGAATTTGTTTTTTTACTTATATCTCAGGAACCAAAAGGCGAAAAATTCTGAAACTCAGAGCATAGATAGTGCTTGAGGAGCCCTGTTGAATGAGACCATCAAGGTGTTTTTGGGCGATTGGGGCTGGGAGTTATGACTGTTATAAGGCATATCTGTTCGGGCTATTATCTCTGGAATGCCCAGGGCAAATAACACCACATTTGAATCGAAGCTAGCCAAGGACGCGCCCTTTCCAACGAGCTCTCACACAATGTTCGGGGTGGTCTGGGTCGGGAGTAATGGCCGTTCAAAATCGGGGGTCCCGCGGATTCGCGATGCGCGGGGGGCGCGCTCCCGAGGCCCGCGACGACACGTTTCGATCAAGAGCCCGGAGAGGTCCTCACCATCAAAATTTGAGCGCGCAACGACTTTCCGTTTTCGAGTTATGAATGAATTTGTATTCGGGCGTGGCTTAAATGCCGTTATACTTTCGTTTCATTTCATTCATTTACTTTCGTCCATTTCCATATCTCAGTGTAACACAATTGTCAATAGTAATACTCAATAGATGAGTTTTGACAAAATGTGATTGTAAATGTTAAAATAATGATTTTATAAAGTCTAAATATGAATTTTATAACAATATTAGGGAGTAGTATGATGAAATGACAGCAGGGGGCAGTAAAATACCACTTATTGGCTTAATATGTCATTTATATTCATATAAAATCACCTTTTGAAGAAGTTAAACTTTTTTTCTGATAATTATTGATCTAGAGAGTTCAGAGAATTGTGCTGCACTGGTTTTGAACATTATGATATGAACATTATACGATAATAGATAGAAGACACCATTTACAGCAAATACAGGCAATTTACCATAGGAAATATATGGTTTTAAAGCGTTTTAACAGTTATAGCGCCAACTATGGTCCGATCTCCATGAAATTTTCCATGCTTCTTTAGCAGGTTATGACACATATGCTCATCAATTTTTGTGAAGTTCTGAGTTTTCGTTTAGGATTTATAGTTATAACTATATAGTTATAGTTTAGCAGTTTTCTGCACTAAAGCAAACCAGTTTTTCCATGTTAACTCAATCATGCATGCTTACACACACACACACACACACACACACACACACACACACACACACACACACACACACACACACACACACACACACGAAGACAAATGTTGTTGTTGTTTTTTCAATGCTATTGGGATATGTCATAATGAAAATATATTTGAATGGTCTATAAACATTTCACAAAGTCTTTGTTAGCTATTAATCAGAAGATTCAGAATTTATTCAGAAACCTAAGACTACACAAACACATTATGTTGTAGATACAGACATTTGAAATATATGATGTGATAAAACTGTCAATACTAATACTTTAACGGACGGATTTTGACTAAATGTAATTGTAAATGTTAAAATAGTGATTTTATAAATTTTAAACAGCAGGGGGCAGTAAAATACAACTTATTGGCTTAATATGCCATTATATTCATATAATTTTCACCTTTTTAACTATTATAGAGGCAAATTTTGTCCGATTGGTCTGAAAATTTTCATGCATGTTCAGAGTGATATTTCACTGGCTTTTTAAGAAGGTCTGAGTCATTCATTAAAGAGATATAGGCTTTCGGGGACACTTGGTAAAGGCTACATTTTGAAGTGAACCTATTATAACTATCCAAATGAAGTAGTTCAACTTTTTCTGACAATTATTGACCTAGTGAGTCCAGAGAATTGTATTGCACTAGTTTTGAACATTATGATATGAAAACTATATGATCAGAGATGGAAAAGACCATTTACAGCCAATACAGGCAGTTTACCATTGGAAATATATGGTTTTAAAGCTTTTTAACAGTTATAGCGCCACCTATGGTCCGATCTCCATAAAATTTGGCATGCTTGTTAATGATGTTATGTCACATATGCTCACCGATTTTTGTGAAGTTCTGAGTTTTCATTTAGGATTTATAGGATTTTTAATGTATTTTGCCACACCCATTTTATAAATGACCCTATTAGAGCCATCCAAATGCAAAATTTCAACTTTTTTTTGATAGTTTTTGATCTAGAGAGTCCAGAGAATTGTCCTAGACTGGTCTGGTTCCGATCGGGCGAAAAACCTAGGACTAGTTCGCAAAAGTAGGTTTTTAACATGTTTGCGAATATTTAATGAACGGTTTGATTGACAGCATTGGTTCTTGAGGCAAAGTTGTTCAGGATGAGGAGATCTATCAAATGATATGCATATTGTGTGGATATTTGTAACACCACGTGATTACAGAGCCGTAAAACTCGTTAGCGCCAACTAGTGGCCGATTTCTTTCAAAATTCTTACAGACCTCTAGGGCCTTGAGTCGAACATGCCCATCGAGTTTCGTTCCGATCGGCCTCCGTTAACCTTGTCTAATAGGTGCTCAAATTTCATTGGCCGATGGCGGCCATGTTTTTTGAGATACGCCAATGTCCTCATACACATACATGGCACCTTGGACCAAGACACTGCATACCAATTTTCAAGTCAATCGGACTAATGGTCAGGTGGTTATAGCCTGTTTTATGTTTTTTTCATGTTATAGCGCCACCATGTGGCCAATCGCCGCGGTTTTTTTACTGTGACCTCAGATTGACCTCTTACACATGTGTACCAAGTTTGGTGAAGATACCTCATTTACTTCTGGAGTTATAGCCATTTTAGTAAAATAGGCCCCTCCCACAACGTACGTTTTGGCGCCCCTTACCGTCCGTGAGTCGAAATTTCAACTTTTTTTTCGATAGTTTTTGATATTCAGACTCTAGAGAACATTTCTGCACTGGTTTGGTTCCGATCGGGCGAAAAACCTAGGACTAGTTCGCAAAAGTATGTTTTTGACAAAATTCAAAATGGCGGAAAATCTATCATGGCGGAAATGAAATCGGAGATATACGTTTTGTTCGTCAGGCGTCCAGCTTTCCAATGATATAACACACTTGAGTCTACGTCATACGGTCTAGTAGTTATGAGCAGTTTCGCGCTTTTGGTTGCTATAGCGCCACCTATGGGCCAATCGGGGTCATACTTTGGTAGGTTCTCCCCAAATTGAGGACTACCATTTGGCCAAGTTTCAAGGTTCCAGCTCTTACGGTTTGGTCTGCACGATGCGTTTTAGGGGAAAATAATAATAATAATAATAATAATTAAAGCTGCAAGCAGCATTTATCGGGGTTCAAGCAGTTAAGGCCTTTAAGCACAAAAGCATCAAAAGTGATTAAGTTTTATTTAGCAAGCATGTAACTACTGACATAATAGATGGAAAAGACCATTTACAGGAAATACCATAGGAAATATATGGTTTTAAAGCTTTTTAGCAGTTATAGCGCCACCTATGGTCCGATCTCCATAAAAATTGACATGCTTGTTAATGATGTTATGTCACATATGCTCACCAATTTTTGTGAAGTTCTGAGTTTTCATTTAGTATTTATAGGCTTTTTAGTGTTTTTTTGCCACGCCCCTTTTCTAAATGACCCTATTACAGCCATCTACATGCAAAAGTTCAACTTTTTTTTGATAATTATTGATCTAGAGTGTCCAGAGAATTGTCCTAGACTGGTCTGGTTTCGATCGGGCGAAAAACCTAGGACTAGTTTGCAAAAGTAGGTTTTTAACATAATTACGAATATTTAATAAACGGTTTAATTGACAGCATTAGTTCTTGAGGCAAAGTTGTTCAGCATGAGCAGATCTATCAGATGATATGCATTTTGTGACGATAAGTGTAACACCACGTGATTACAGAGCCATAAAACTCGTTAGCGCCAACTAGTGGCCGATTTCTTTCAAAACTCTTACAGACCTCTAGGGCCATGAGTCGAACATGCCCATCGAGTTTCGTTCCGATCGGCCTCCGTTAACCTTGTCTAATAGGTGCTCAAATTTTATTGGTCGATGGCGGCCATGTTTTTCGAGATACGCCAATGTCCTCATAGACATACATGGCACCTTGGACCAAGACACTGCATACCAATTTTCAAGTCAATCGGACTAACGGTCACGTGGTCATAGCCGTTTTCATGTTTTTTTCATGTTATAGCGCCACCTAGTGATCAATCGTCGCGATTTTTTTACTGTGACCCCAGATTGAACTCATACACATGTGCACCAAGTTTGGTGAAGATATCTAATTTCATTCTCGAGTTATAGCCATTTTAGTAAAATAGGCTCCTCCCACAACATTAATTTATCACCCCCTGGCGATCAGGAATCGAAATTTCGACTTTTTTTCGATAATTATTGATATTCAGACTCCAGAGAACATTTCTGCACTGTTTTGGATCCAATTGGACAGAAAACCTAGGACTAGTTCGCAAAAGTAGGTTTTTAACTAAATTCAAAATGGCGGACAATTTGCATACAGGAAATGAAATCGGAGATATACGTTTTGACCGTCAGGTTTCCAGCTTTCCAGTGATATAAGACACTTGAGCCTACGTCATACGGTCTAGGAGTTATGAGCAGTTTCGCGCTTTTGGTTGCTATAGCGCCACCTATGGGCCAATTGGGGTCATATTCTCTGAACCTCTCCTCGATTTTTGTACTACCATCTGGCAAAGTTTCAAAGCTCCAGCTCTTACGGTTTGGGCTGCACGATGAGTTTTACGGCAGAAGAAAAATAATAATAATAATAATAATAATAATAATAAAAATCAGTACAATTACAATAGGGTTTCAGCACTTCGTGCTTGAACCCCTAATAATAAAAATCAGTACAATTACAATAGGGTTTCAGCACTTCGTGCTTGAACCCCTAATAATAAAAATCCTTACAATAACAATAGGGTTTCAGCACTTCGTGCTTGAACCCCTAATTAAAGCTGCAAGCAGCATTTATCGGGGTTCAAGCAGTTAAGGCCTTTAAGGCCTTTAAGCACAAAAGCATCAAAAGTTATTAGTTTTATTTAGCAAGCATGTAACCACTGACATAATATATGAAAAAGACAATTTACAGCCAATACAGGCAATGTACCATAGGAAATATATGGTTTTAAAGCTTTTTAACAGTTATAGCGACACCTATGGTCCGATCTCCATAAAATTGTTTACTGTGACCTCAAATTGAACCCATACACATGTGTACTGAGTTTGGTGAAGATATCTCATTTACTTCTTGAGTTATAGCCATTTTAGTAAAATAGGCTCCTCCCACAACAATTTACCACATTCTAGTATTATTTACTATGATTCTAGCATGATTTGCCATATTCTAGCAGGATTTACCATGATATACTACATTCTAGTATGATTTACCATACATTCTAGTATGATTTACCATTGTTTACTGTGATTCTAGCATGGTTCACCATAGTTTATCATGATTTATCATAGTTTACCATGATTTACCCTGTTCTAGCAACGTTTACCATGATTTACCATGTTCTAGCATGATGTACCATGATATACCATGTTCTAGAATGATGTACCAGGATTATAGTATGATTTACCTTGATACACCACATTCTAGTATTATTTACTATGATTTACCATGTTTTTAGCGTGATTTACCATGATTTACCACATTGTTAGCAATTATGTGAAGTTAGGTTTCTGAATAAATTCTGAATAATCTGATTAATAGTTTACAAAGACTTTGTGAAGTGTTTATAGACCATTCAAATATATTTTCATAATGACATATCCCAATAGCATTGAAAAAAACAACATTTGTGTGTGTGTGTGTGTGTGATCTGTCTGAAAATGTTCATGCATGTTTAGAGTGATATTTCACATGTTCTGACTTGTTTTTAAGAAGGTCTGAGCATCTTAAAAGATATAAGCTTTCGGGGACACTTGGTCAAGGCCACGTATTGAAGTGACCCTATTATAGTCATCCAAATGAAGTAGTTCAACTTTTTCTGATAATTATTGATCTAGAGAGTCCAGAGAATTGTACTGCACTAGTTTTGAACATTATGATATGAAAATTATTTGATCATAGATGAAACAGACCATTTGCAGCCAATACAGGCAATTTACCATAGGAAATATATGGTTTTAAAGCTTTTTAACAATTATAGCGCCAACTATGGTCCGATCTCCATAAAATTTGGCATGCTTGTTAAAGATGTTATGGCACATATTCCCACCAATTTTTGTGAAGTTCTGAGTTTTCATTTATGATTTATAGGCTTTTTAGTGCATTTTGCCACACCCATTTTCTTTATGACCCTATTATAGCCATGCGCAAAATGCAAAAGTTCAACTTTTTTTTGATAATTATTGATCTAGAGAGTCCATAGAATTGTCCTAGACTGGTCTGGTTCCGATCGGGCGAAAAACCTAGGACTAGTTCGCAAAAGTAGGTTTTTAACATATTCGCGAATAATTAATGAACGGTTTGATTGACAGCAATGGTTCTTGAGGCAAAGTTGTTCAGCATGAGCAGATCTATTAAATGATATGCATTTTGTGACAATAAGTGTAACACCACGTGATTACAGAGTCATAAAACTCGTTAGCGCCAACTAGTGGCCGATTTCTTTCAAAATTCTTACAGATCTCTAGGGCCATGAGTCGAACATGCCCACCGAGTTTCGTTCCGATCGGCCTCCGTTAACCTTGTCTAATAGGTGCTCAAACTTCATTGGCCGATGGCGGCCATGTTTTTTGAGATACACCAATGTCCTCATAGACATACATGGGGCCTTGGACCAAGACACTGCATGCCAATTTTCAAGTCAATCGGACTAACGGTCAGGTGGTTATAGCCTGTTTTATGTTTTTTTCATGTTATAGCGCCACCATGTGGCCAATCGCCACGATTTCTTTACTGTGACCTCAGATTGACCTCTTACATATACGTACCGAGTTTGGTGAAGATACCTCATTCATTTCTGGAGTTATAGCTGTTTTAGTACAATAGGCTCCTCCCACAACATACATTTTGGCGCCCCTTAGCGACCGTGAATCGAAATTTCGACTTTTTTTCGATAATTGTTGATATTCAGACTCCAGAGAACATTTCTGCACTGGTTTGGTTCCGATCGGACGAAAAACCTAGGACTAGTTCGCAAAAGTAGGTTTATAACAAAATTCAAAATGGCGGAAAAATTTGCATACCGGAAATGAAATCGGAGATATACGTTTTGTTCTTCAAGTGTCCAGCTTTCCAATGATATAAGACACTTGAGTCTACGACATACGGTCTAGGAGTTATGAACAGTTTCGCGCTTTTGGTTGCTATAGCGCCACCTATGGGCCAATCGGGGTCATACTCTCTGAACCTCTCCTCGATTTTTGTACTACCATCTGGCAAAGTTTCAAGGTTCCAGCTCTTACGGTTTGGGCTGCACGATGCGTTTTAGCGGAGAAGAAAAATAATAATAATTAAAGCTGCAAGCAGCATTTATCGGGGTTCAAGCAGTTAAGGCCTTTAAGCACAAAAGCATCAAAAGTGATTAAGTTTTATTTAGCAAGCATGTAACTACTGACATAATAGATGGAAAAGACCATTCACAGGAAATACCATAGGAAATATATGGTTTTAAAGCTTTTTAGCAGTTATAGCGCCACCTATGGTCCGATCTCCATAAAAATTGGCATGCTTGTTAATGATGTTATGTCACATATGCTCACCAATTTTTGTGAAGTTCTGAGTTTTCATTTAGGATTTATAGGCTTTTTAGTGTTTTTTTGCCACGCCCCTTTTCTAAATGACCCTATTACAGCCATCTACATGCAAAAGTTCAACTTTTTTTTGATAATTATTGATCTAGAGTGTCCAGAGAATTGTCCTAGACTGGTCTGGTTTCGATCGGGCGAAAAACCTAGGACTAGTTTGCAAAAGTAGGTTTTTAACATAATTACGAATATTTAATAAACGGTTTAATTGACAGCATTAGTTCTTGAGGCAAAGTTGTTCAGCATGAGCAGATCTATCAGATGATATGCATTTTGTGACGATAAGTGTAACACCACGTGATTACAGAGCCATAAAACTCGTTAGCGCCAACTAGTGGCCGATTTCTTTCAAAACTCTTACAGACCTCTAGGGCCATGAGTCGAACATGCCCATCGAGTTTCGTTCCGATCGGCCTCCGTTAACCTTGTCTAATAGGTGCTCAAATTTCATTGGTCGATGGCGGCCATGTTTTTCGAGATACGCCAATGTCCTCATAGACATACATGGCACCTTGGACCAAGACACTGCATACCAATTTTCAAGTCAATCGGACTAACGGTCACGTGGTCATAGCCGTTTTCATGTTTTTTTCATGTTATAGCGCCACCTAGTGATCAATCGTCGCGATTTTTTTACTGTGACCCCAGATTGAACTCATACACATGTGCACCAAGTTTGGTGAAGATATCTAATTTCATTCTCGAGTTATAGCCATTTTAGTAAAATAGGCTCCTCCCACAACATTAATTTATCACCCCCTGGCGATCAGGAATCGAAATTTCGACTTTTTTTCGATAATTATTGATATTCAGACTCCAGAGAACATTTCTGCACTGTTTTGGATCCAATTGGACAAAAAACCTAGGACTAGTTCGCAAAAGTAGGTTTTTAACTAAATTCAAAATGGCGGACAATTTGCATACAGGAAATGAAATCGGAGATATACGTTTTGACCTTCAGGTTTCCAGCTTTCCAGTGATATAAGACACTTGAGTCTACGTCATACGGTCTAGGAGTTATGAGCAGTTTCGCGCTTTTGGTTGCTATAGCGCCACCTATGGGCCAATTGGGGTCATATTCTCTGAACCTCTCCTCGATTTTTGTACTACCATCTGGCAAAGTTTCAAAGCTCCAGCTCTTACGGTTTGGGCTGCACGATGAGTTTTACGGCAGAAGAAAAATAATAATAATAATAATAATAATAATTAAAGCTGCAAGCAGCATTTATCGGGGTTCAAGCAGTTAAGGCCTTTAAGCACAAAAGCATCAAAAGTGATTAAGTTTTATTTAGCAAGCATGTAACTACTGACATAATAGATGGAAAAGACCCTTTACAGGAAATACCATAGGAAATATATGGTTTTAAAGCTTTTTAGCAGTTATAGCGCCACCTATGGTCCGATCTCCATAAAAATTGGCATGCTTGTTAATGATGTTATGTCACATATGCTCACCAATTTTTGTGAAGTTCTGAGTTTTCATTTAGGATTTATAGGCTTTTTAGTGTTTTTTTGCCACGCCCCTTTTCTAAATGACCCTATTACAGCCATCTACATGCAAAAGTTCAACTTTTTTTTTGATAATTATTGATCTAGAGTGTCCAGAGAATTGTCCTAGACTGGTCTGGTTTCGATCGGGCGAAAAACCTAGGACTAGTTTGCAAAAGTAGGTTTTTAACATAATTACGAATATTTAATAAACGGTTTAATTGACAGCATTAGTTCTTGAGGCAAAGTTGTTCAGCATGAGCAGATCTATCAGTTGATATGCATTTTGTGACGATAAGTGTAACACCACGTGATTACAGAGCCATAAAACTCGTTAGCGCCAACTAGTGGCCGATTTCTTTCAAAACTCTTACAGACCTCTAGGGCCATGAGTCGAACATGCCCATCGAGTTTCGTTCCGATCGGCCTCCGTTAACCTTGTCTAATAGGTGCTCAAATTTCATTGGTCGATGGCGGCCATGTTTTTCGAGATACGCCAATGTCCTCATAGACATACATGGCACCTTGGACCAAGACACTGCATACCAATTTTCAAGTCAATCGGACTAACGGTCACGTGGTCATAGCCGTTTTCATGTTTTTTTCATGTTATAGCGCCACCTAGTGATCAATCGTCGCGATTTTTTTACTGTGACCCCAGATTGAACTCATACACATGTGCACCAAGTTTGGTGAAGATATCTAATTTCATTCTCGAGTTATAGCCATTTTAGTAAAATAGGCTCCTCCCACAACATTAATTTATCACCCCCTGGCGATCAGGAATCGAAATTTCGACTTTTTTTCGATAATTATTGATATTCAGACTCCAGAGAACATTTCTGCACTGTTTTGGA
Organism: Rutilus rutilus; assembly: GCA_021464565.1. Lineage (NCBI taxonomy): Eukaryota > Metazoa > Chordata > Actinopteri > Cypriniformes > Leuciscidae > Rutilus > Rutilus rutilus. The sequence continues at coordinate 6,575,207 of JAJAQA010000003.1, forward strand.
TCCGATTGGACAAAAAACCTAGGACTAGTTCGCAAAAGTAGGTTTTTAACTAAATTCAAAATGGCGGACAATTTACATACCGGAAATGAAATCGGAGATATACGTTTTGACCTTCAGGTTTCCAGCTTTCCAGTGATATAAGACACTTGAGTCTACGTCATACGGTCTAGGAGTTATGAGCAGTTTCGCGCTTTTGGTTGCTATAGCGCCACCTATGGGCCAATTGGGGTCATATTCTCTGAACCTCTCCTCGATTTTTGTACTACCATCTGGCAAAGTTTCAAAGCTCCAGCTCTTACGGTTTGGGCTGCACGATGAGTTTTACGGCAGAAGAAAAATAATAATAATAATAATAATTAAAGCTGCAAGCAGCACAGCATTTATCGGGGTTCAAGCAGTTAAGGCCTTTAAGCACAAAAGCATCAAAAGTGATTAAGTTTTATTTACCAAGAATGTAACTACTGACATAATAGATGGAAAAGACCATTTACAGGAAATACCATAGGAAATATATGGTTTTAAAGCTTTTTAGCAGTTATAGCGCCACCTATCGTCCGATCTCCATGAAAATTGGCATGCTTGTTAATGATGTTATGTCACATATGCTCACCAATTTTTGTGAAGTTCTGAGTTTTCATTTAGGATTTATAGGCTTTTTAATGTTTTTTTTGCCACGCCCATTTTCTAAATGACCCTATTACAGCCATCTACATGCAAAAGTTCAACTTTTTTTTTGATAATTATTCATCTAGAGTGTCCAGAGAATTGTCCTAGACTGGTCTGGTTTCGATCGGGCGAAAAACCTAGGACTAGTTTGCAAAAGTAGGTTTATAACATAATTACGAATATTTAATAACCGGTTTAATTGACAGCATTAGTTCTTGAGGCAAAGTTGTTCAGCATGAGCAGATCTATCAGATGATATGCATTTTGTGACGATAAGTGTAACACCACGTGATTACAGAGCCATTAAACTCGTTAGCGCCAACTAGTGGCCGATTTCTTTCAAAATTCTTACAGACCTCTAGGGGCTTGAGCCGAACATGCCCACTGAGTTTCGTTCTGATTGGCCTCCGTTAACCTTGTCTAATAGGTGCTCAAACTTCATTGGCCGATGGCGGCCATGTTTTTCGAGATACACCAATGTCCTCATAGACATACATGGCACCTTGGACCAAGACACTGCATACCAATTTTCAAGTCAATCGGACAAACGGTCAGGTGGTTATAGCCTGTTTTATGTTTTTTTAATGTTATAGCGCCACCATGTGGCTAATCACCGCGATTTCTTTACTGTGACCTCAGATTGACCTCTTACACATGTGTACCGAGTTTGGTGAAGATACCTCATTTACTTCTGGAGTTATAGCCATTTTAGTAAAATAGGCTCCTCCCACAACATTAATTTATCACCCCCTGGCGATCAGGAATCGAAATTTCGACTTTTTTTCGATAATTATTGATAATCAGACTCCAGAGAACATTTCTGCACTGGTTTGGATCCAATTGGACAAAAAACCTAGGACTAGTTCGCAAAAGTAGGTTTTTAACTAAATTCAAAATGGCGGACAATTTGCATATAGGAAATGAAATCGGAGATATACGTTTTGACCCTCAGGTTTCCAGCTTTCCAGTGATATAAGACACTTGAGTCTACGTCATACGGTCTAGGAGTTATGAGCAGTTTCGCGCTTTTGGTTGCTATAGCGCCACCTATGGGCCAATCGGGGTCATATTCTCTGAACCTCTCCTCGATTTTTGTACTACCATCTGGCAAAGTTTCAAGGTTCCAGCTCTTACGGTTTGGGCTGCACGATGCGTTTTACGGCAGAATAATAATAATAATAAAAATTAAAGCTGCAAGCAGCATTTATCGGGGTTCAAGCATTTAAGGCCTTTAAGCACATAAGCATTTAAGACATTAAGTTTTATTTAGAAAGCTTTTAACCACTGAAATAATAGATGGAAAAGTCCATTTACAGCCAATACAGGCAATTTACCATAGGAAATATATGGTTTTCAAACCTTTTTAACAGTTATAGCGCCACCTATGGTCCGATCAACATGAAATTTGGCATGCTTGTTTAGAATATTATGGCACATATGTTCACCAATTTTCGTGAAGTTCTGAGTTTTCGTTTAGGATTTATAAGCTTTTGAGTGCATTTTGCCACGCCCATTTTCTTTATGACCCAATTATAGCCATACGAAAAATTCAAAAGTTCAACTTTTTTTCGATAATTATTGATCAGGAGAGTCCAGAGAATTGTCCTAGACTGGTCTGGTTCCGATCGGGCGAAAAACCAGGGACTAGTTCGCAAAAGTAGGTTTTTAACATATTCGCGAATAATTAATGAACGATTTGATTGACAGCAATAGTTCTTGAGGCAAAGTTGTTCAGCATGAGCAGATCTATCAAATGATATGCATTTTGTGACAATAAGTGTAACACCACGTGATTACAGAGCCATTAAACTCGTTAGCGCCAACTAGTGGCCGATTTCTTTCAAAATTCTTACAGACCTCTAGGGGCTTGAGCCGAACATGCCCACTGAGTTTCGTTCTGATTGGCCTCCGTTAACCTTGTCTAATAGGTGCTCAAACTTCATTGGCCGATGGCGGCCATGTTTTTCGAGATACACCAATGTCCTCATAGACATACATGGCACCTTGGACCAAGACACTGCATACCAATTTTCAAGTCAATCGGACAAACGGTCAGGTGGTTATAGCCTGTTTTATGTTTTTTTAATGTTATAGCGCCACCATGTGGCTAATCACCGCGATTTCTTTACTGTGACCTTAGATTGACCTCTTACACATGTGTACCAAGTTTGGTGAAGATAACTCATTTACTTCTGGAGTTATAGCCATTTTAGTAAAACTAGCTCCGCCTCCTTCGAACGTTTTGGCGCCCCTTAGCGACCGTGAATCAAAATTTAAACTTTTTTTTAATAATTATTGATATTCAGACTCCAGAGAACATTTCTGCACTTGTTTGGTTCCGATCGGACAAAAATCCTAGGACTAGTTCGCAAAAGTAGGTTTTGGACAAAATCCAAAATGGCGGAAAATTTGCATACCGGAAAGGAAATCCTTGAGGCCTTTTTTGTTCGGCTTGAGCCAAGGATTCCAATGATATAAGACACTTGAGTCTGTGACAAAGGGTTGGTGAGATTTAAGCAAAAATATGCCATTTTTTTGGTTTTTGCACTGTAGCGCCACCTATTGGCCAATCTGGCTCATATTTTGATAACCTCTCCTCGATTTTTGTACTACCATATGGCAAAGTTTCAAGTCTCTAGCACTTACGGTTTGGGCTGCACGATGCGTTTTACGGCAGAAGAAAAATAATAATAATAAAAATCCTTACAATTACAATAGGGTTTCAGCACTTCGTGCTTGAACCCCTAAAAATCCTTACAATTACAATAGGGTTTCAGCACTTCGTGCTTGAACCCCTAATTAAAGCTGCAAGCAGCATTTATCGGGGTTCAAGCAGTTAAGGCCTTTAAGGCATTTAAGCACAAAAGCATCAAAAGTTATTAAGATTTATTTAGCAAGCTTGTAACCACTGACATAATAGATGGAAAAGACCATTTACAGCCAATACAGGTAATTTGCCATGGGATATATATGGTTTTAAAGCTTTTTAACAGTTATAGCGCCACCTATGGTCCGATCTCCATAAAATTGTTTACTGTGACCTCAAATTGAACCCATACACATGTGTACTGAGTTTGGTGAAGATATCTCATTTACTTCTTGAGTTATAGCCATTTGAGTAAAATAGGCTCCTCCCACAACGATTTGCCACATTCTAGAATTATTTAATATGATTCTAGCATGATTTACTATCATATACCATGTTCCAGAATGATTTATTAGGATTCTAGCATGATTTACCTTGATACACCTCATTTCAGTATTATTTACTATGATTTACAATGTTTCTAGCATGATTAACCACATTACTAGCAATTATGTGAAGTGTCAGTGCAAATGAGGTAATGAACACTGACAAAATATTATTGTGTTATAATAGTTAGTTATATACGTGATTTTTAGTGTGTGTCCAAGTATGAATGCAAAAGCACATGTAAAATATTTCATTATTAAGTAGAATGGCCAGCAGAGGGCACTAGAAGACCACTTATTGGCTCACTTTCACTTTAAACCAGTTTTCTGCACTAAAGCAAACCAGTTTTTCCATGTTAACTCAATGCATGCTTACACATACACACACACACACACACACACACACACACAGACACACACACACACACACACACACACACACAGCATAGTTAACCATGATTTACCATGATATAGCCTACCACGTTCTAGTATTATTTACCAGGAGATAAACGACAATCTAGTATTATTTACTTTGATTTACCATGTTTCTAGCCTGATTTATCACATTACTAGCATTATTTGAAGTGTCAGTGCAAATAAAGTGATTAACACTGACAAAATATGATTGTGTTATAATAGTTATTGCTATATAAGTGATTTTTTTAGTGTGTATTCAAGTATGAATGCAAGCACATGTTGAAATATTTCATTAATAAGTAGAATGGCCAGCAGAGGGCAGTAGAAGACCACTTATTGGCTCACTTTCACTTTAAACCAGTTTTCTGCACTAAAGCAAACCAGTTTATCCATGTTAACTCAATGCATGCTTACACACACACACACACACACACACACACACACACACACACACACACACACACACACAGCATAGTTAACCATGATTTACCATGATTTACCACATTACTAGCAATTATTTGAAGTGTCAGTGCAAATAAAGTGATTAACACTGACAAAATATGATTGTGTTATAATAGTTATTGCTATATAAGTGATTTTTAGTGTGTATTCAAGTATAAATGCAAGCACATGTGGAAAAATTTAATTAATAAGTAGAATGGCCAGCAGAGGGCAGTAGAAGACCACTTATTGGCTCACTTTCACTTTAAACCTCATGATTTTGACCAGTTTTCTGCACTAAAGCAAACCAGTGTTTCCATGTTAACTCAATAATGCATACTTGCTACATATGCTACACACAATAATGCTACACACACACACACACACACACACACACACACACACACACACACACACACACACACACACACACACACACACAAATGTTTCAGTGATATTGGTGTCACATTCACCTTCATCACATTCACCTTCTGTCTTCATCACATTCACCGTCTGTCGTCATCACCTGCACCTGCTCCTCATCACCCTCCTCATCATCACCTGCTCCTCATCATCATAACCGTCACCTGTTGTCCTTGTCTTGATCTGTGTATTTAAGTTCCCCTCTCATCCATTATCATTGTCGGTTATTGTTTGTGCACTAGCACTCTGTTATGTTTGTTTTCATGTTGGAAAATAAAACCTTTGTTATATTTGTACCACACACACACACACACACACACACACACACACACACACACCATCATTTATCATGATTTACCATGGCTGATACCAATACCAATATGAGAAAATGACTATTTTAAACAGCAGGGGGCAGTAAAATACCACTTATTGGCTTAACATGCCATTAATTCATATCATTTTCACCTTTTTAACTGTTATAGAGGAAAATTTTGTCCGATCTGTCTGAAAATTTTCATGCTTGTTCAGGGTGATATTTCACACGTTCTGACTTGTTTTTAAGAAGGTCTGAGCATTGATTAAAGAGATATAGGCTTTCGGGGACACTTGGTAAAGGCCAGATTTTGAAGTGAACCTATTATAGCTATCCAAATGAAGTAGTTCAACTTTTTCTGACAATTATTGATCTAGTGAGTCCAGAGAATTGTATTGCACTAGTTTTGAACATTATGATATGAAAATTATATGATCAGAGATGGAAAAGACCATTTACAGCCAATACAGGCAGTTTACCATAGGAAATATATGATTTTAAAGCTTTTTAACAGTTATAGCGCAACCTATCGTCCGATCTCCATAGAATTTTTCATGCTTGTTAATGATGTTATGTCACATATGCTGACCAATTTTTGTGAAGTTCTGAGTTTTTATTTAGGATTTATAGGCTTTTTAATGTATTTTGACACGCCCATTTTATAAATTACCCTATTACAGCCATCCAAATGCAAAAGTTCAACTTTTTTTTGATAATTATTGATCTAGAGAGTCCAGAGAATTGTCCTAGACTGGTCTGGTTCCGATCGGGCAAAAAACCTAGGACTAGTTCGCAAAAGTAGGTTTTTAACATATTAATGAATAATTAATGAACAGTTTGATTGACAGCAATGGTTCTTGAGGCAAAGTTGTTCAGGATGAGGAGATCTATCAAATGATATGCATATTGTGTGGATATTTGTAACACCACGTGATTACAGAGCCGTAAAACTCGTTAGCGCCAACTAGTGGCCGATTTCTTTCAAAATTCTTACAGACCTTTAGGGCCATGAGCCGAACATGCCCATTGAGTTTCGTTCCGATCGGCCTCCGTTAACCTTGTCTAATAGGTGCTCAAACTTCGTTGGCCGATGGCGGCCATGTTTTTTGAGATACGCCAATGTCCTCATACACATACATGGCACCTTGGACCAAGACACTGCATACCAATTTTCAAGTCAATCGGACTAACGGTCAGGTGGTTATAGCCTGTTTTATGTTTTTTTCATTTTATAGCGCCACCATGAGGCCAATCGTCGCGATTTTTTTACTGTGACCCCAGAGTAAGCTCATACACATGTGTACCAAGTTTGGTGAAGATACCTCATTTACATCGGGAGTTATAGCCATTTTAGTAAAATAGGCCCCTCCCACAACGTACGTTTTGGCGCCCCTTAGCGACCGTGAATCGAAATTTCCACTTTTTTTCGATAATTATTGATATTCAGTCTCCAGAGAACATTTCTGCACTAGTTTGGTTCCAATCGGGCAAAAAACCAGGGACTAGTTCGCAAAAGTAGATTTTTGACAAAATTCAAAATGGCGGAAAATCTATCATGGCGGAAATGAAATCGGAGATATACGTTTTGTTCGTCAGGCGTCCAGCTTTCCAATGATATAAGACACTTGAGTCTACGACATACGGTCTAGGAGTTATGAGCAGTTTCGCGCTTTTGGTTGTTATAGCGCCACCTATGGGCCAATCGGGGTCATAATCTCTGAACCTTTCCTCGATTTTTGTACTACCATCTGTCAAAGTTTCAAAGTTCCAGCTCTTACGGTTTGGGCTGCACGATGCGTTTTACGGCGGAATAATAATAATAATAATAATAATTAAAGCTGCAAGCAGCATTTATCGGGGTTCAAGCAGTTAAGGCCTTTAAGACCTTTAAGCACAAAAGCATCAAAAGTTATTAAGTTTTATTTAGCAAGCATTTAACCACTGACATATATGACTCCAACGTCACAGTCAGTGTTATGCTGGGATTCACTCATTTTTCAGCGGTCTTTTGCAAACAGGAGATTTACACATGAAGGAGAAAACAATGGTGTTTGAGGCTCACGGTATGTCAGTTCCATGTCCAGAACTCTTATCATTCAACTATGCCAAGATAAATACAGTTTTCAATTGTATGGCACCTTTAAAATAGATGATTAGTAATGTAATGCTTACTTGCAGTCTGAAATGGCTTTAACAAAAGAAGAAAAATATTCTTAGATTTCTGTTCATTCTAATCATGTACAAATAAAGTAGCACAGTAAGATTACATTTATTTGAATGCATTAGTGAGTGTGTGATTGTGCTGTGTGTGCAGCTTATCAATACTAAAAGTGAAGGTGTAGTTGATATCTTTGGTGATAATATCTGTAATCATAAAAAACAAAAACAATTAAGAAATAAAGAATTAAAATTACAAATAATATTCTATTAAGATATGAGTTACAATAACATGATTTGTAATAGTAATAATATCAATAATATATGCACAATACACACAGTTTAGACTATCAGGTCTGTGTTTTACAAAAACATTAGTATTGCAGCCAATGTGAGTCTGTGGGATTTATAAACAGACAAAATATGATTTGAAATGTTATTTTAATGATTTTATTAAGTTTAAACAATATTTCAAATGGGAAAAAAAAATGAAAAATAATATTTTAGTGGGTAGAATGAACCAATGAGTGTTCTTCTTCTGGTGGTTAAAATGTAAATGAAAACAATAATACTTAAACAATAATACTTAATACACTAACCATGCTTGAACACACACATGCACACATTTTGTTGTAGATGTAGATATTTAAAATAAAAGATAGGTAACAAAATGATAATTGCAAATCTCCTCTGTATAACACCATTTTCAGATTTCAAATTAATCACTGAGAGGCAGAATTGTTCAAACTGAGAGCTCAGTACAAATGAAGTGATAAACTTTGACAAAACATGATTGTGTTATAATAGGTGATTTTCATGCAAGTAATTTTATATAGTCCAAAACTTAATGCAAAAGCACAGATGAAAATATTTTATTAAGTAGAATGTCCTGCAGAGGGCAGTAGAAGACCACTAATTGACTCACTTTCATTTGAAAGACTTTTTTATCCACCAGTAAAACAAAGCAGTTTCTCCATGTTCTTTCCATTAAGCATGCTTACACACACAGACACACACACAGACACAAACACATCCACACACACAAAGACAAATGTTTTCAATGTTTTTAGGATGTGATATTGTGAAAATATCTTCATCTCCTCATCCTGAACAACTTTGACTCAAGAATTACTAATGTCAATCAAACCGTTCATAATCATAATAAAAAAAAAAATATATATATATATACAAATATCATAATAAAAAAAAAAAACATCATAAAAAAAGATTGCTTCTTAAAGCATTTGTTTATTTCCCAATACTGAAAGCGAATTAAAAGATCATGCGTAATCCTGCTGCTCCCTCTAGTGGACAACAGTGGAATTACAGTCTCCATCTTACGGTTGAAGTGTTTGAATGAATGAATGGGAATTTGGTTTTTCACTTATATCTCGGGAACCAGAAGGCGAAAAATTCTGAAACTCAGAGCATAGATAGTGCTTGAGGAGTCCTGTTGAATGAGACCATCGCAGTGTTTTTGGGCGATTGGGCCCGGGAGTTATGAGGCATATTATTTTGGGGCTTTTATCTCTGGAATGCCCAGGGCAAATTACACCACATTTGAATCGATGTTAGCCAAGGACGCGCCCTTTCCAACGAGCTCTCACACAAGGTTCGGGGTGGTCTGGGTCGGGAGTTACGGGCGTTCAAAGTCGGGGTCCCGCGGACTAACGATCCGCGGGGGGGGGGGGGCGCTCCCGAGGCCCGCGACCATACGTTTCGATCAAGAGCCCGGAGACGTCCTTACCATCAAAATTTGAGCGCGCAGCGACTTTCCGTTTTCGAGTTATGAGTGAATTTGTACTGGGGGGGCGTGGCCTAAATGGCGGCCTCCGTTTTTACTTTCGTTTCTGGATTCCATTCATTAATGTGACACAATTGTCAATAGTAATACTTCAATAGATGAGTTTTGACAAAATGTGATTGTAAATGTTAAAATAATGATTTTATAAAGTCTAAATATGAATTATATAGCAATATTAGGGAGTAGTATGATGAAATGACAGCAGGGGGCAGTACAATACCACTTATTGGCTTAATATGCCATGTTATATATTTTTTTACATTTTTAACTGTTATAGAGGCAAATTTTGTCCGATCTGTCTGAAATTTTTCATACTTCTTAAGAGTCACATGTTCTGACTTGTTTTTATTAAAGAGATATAGGCTTTTGGAGACACTTGGTCAAGGCTACATATTGAAGTGACACTATTATAGCCATCCAAATGAAGAAGTTATACTTTTTCTGATAATTATTGATCTAGAGAGTCCAGAGAATTGCACTGCACTGGTTTTGAACATTATTATATGAACATTATATGATTATATGAAAATACCATTTACAGCCAATACGGGCAATTTACCATATAATATATGATTTTAAAGCGTTTTAACAGTTATAGCGCCACCTATTGTCCGATCTCCATGAAATGTTGCATGCTTGTTAAGGATGTTATGTCACATATGCTCACCAATTTTTGTGAAGTTCTGAGTTTTTATTTAGGATTTATAGACTTTTTAGTGTATTTTGCCACGCCCATTTTATAAATGACCCTATTACAGCCATTCAAATGCAAAAGTTCAACTTTTTTTCGATAATTATTGATCTAGAGAGTCCAAAGAATTGTCCTAGACTGGTTTGGTTCCGATCGGGCGAAAAACCAGGGACTAGTTCGCAAAAGTAGGTTTTTAACATGTTCGCGAATATTTAATGAACGGTTTGATTGACAGCAATGGTTCTAGAGGCAAAGTTGTTCAGCATAAGCAGATCTATCAAATGATATGCATTTTGTGATGATAAGTGTAACACCACGTGATTACAGAGCCATAAAACTCATTAGCGCCAACTAGTGGCCGATTTCTTTCAAAATTCTTACAGACCTCTAGGGCCATGAGCCGAACATGCCCATTGAGTTTCGTTCCGATCGGCCTCCGTTAACCTTGTCTAATAGGTGCTCAAACTTCATTGGCCGATGGCGGCCATGTTTTTTGAGATACGCCAATGTCCTCATACACATACATGGCACCTTGGACCAAGACACTGCATACCAATTTTCAAGTCAATCGGACTAACGGTCAGGTGGTTATAGCCTGTTTTATGTTTTTTTCATTTTATAGCGCCACCATGAGGCCAATCGTCGCGATTTTTTTACTGTGACCCCAGATTGAACTCATACACATGTGTACCAAGTTTGGTGAAGATACCTCATTTACATCGGGAGTTATAGCCATTTTAGTAAAATAGGCCCCTCCCACAACGTACGTTTTGGCGCCCCTTAGCGACCGTGAATCGAAATTTCCACTTTTTTTCGATAATTATTGATATTCAGACTCCAGAGAACATTTCTGCACTGGTTTGGTTCCAATCGGGCAAAAAACCAGGGACTAGTTCGCAAAAGTAGGTTTTTGACAAAATTCAAAATGGCGGAAAATCTATCATGGCGGAAATGAAATCGGAGATATACGTTTTGTTCGTCAGGCATCCAGCTTTCCAATGATATAAGACACTTGAGTCTACGACATACGGTCTAGGAGTTATGAACAGTTTCGCGCTTTTGGTTGCTATAGCGCCACCTATGGGCCAATCGGGGTCATAATCTCTGAACCTTTCCTCGATTTTTGTACTACCATCTGTCAAAGTTTCAAAGTTCCAGCTCTTACGGTTTGGGCTGCACGATGCGTTTTACGGCGGAATAATAATAATAATAATAATAATAATAATAATAAAAATCAGCACAATTACAATAGGGTTTCAGCACTTCGTGCTTGAACCCCTAATTAAAGCTGCAAGCAGCATTTATCGGGGTTCAAGCAGTTAAGGCCTTTAAGGACTTTAAGCACAAAAGCATCAAAAGTTGTTAAGTTTTACACCACGTTATTACAGAGCCATAAAACTCATTAGCGCCAACTAGTGGCTGATTTCTTTCAAAACTCTTACAGACCTCTAGGGCCATGAGTCGAACATGCCCATCGAGTTTCGTTCCGATTGGCCTCCGTTAATCTTGTCTAATAGGTGCTCAAATTTCATTGGTCGATGGCGGCCATGTTTTCAGCAATGGTTCTTGAGGCAAAGTTGTTCAGGATGAGGAGATCTATCAAATGATATGCATATTGTGTGGATATTTGTAACACCACGTGATTACAGAGCCGTAAAACTCGTTAGCGCCAACTAGTGGCCGATTTCTTTCAAAATTCTTACAGACCTTTAGGGCCATGAGCCGAACATGCCCATTGAGTTTCGTTCCGATCGGCCTCCGTTAACCTTGTCTAATAGGTGCTCAAACTTCGTTGGCCGATGGCGGCCATGTTTTTTGAGATACGCCAATGTCCTCATACACATACATGGCACCTTGGACCAAGACACTGCATACCAATTTTCAAGTCAATCGGACTAACGGTCAGGTGGTTATAGCCTGTTTTATGTTTTTTTCATTTTATAGCGCCACCATGAGGCCAATCGTCGCGATTTTTTTACTGTGACCCCAGAGTAAGCTCATACACATGTGTACCAAGTTTGGTGAAGATACCTCATTTACATCGGGAGTTATAGCCATTTTAGTAAAATAGGCCCCTCCCACAACGTACGTTTTGGCGCCCCTTAGCGACCGTGAATCGAAATTTCCACTTTTTTTCGATAATTATTGATATTCAGTCTCCAGAGAACATTTCTGCACTAGTTTGGTTCCAATCGGGCAAAAAACCAGGGACTAGTTCGCAAAAGTAGATTTTTGACAAAATTCAAAATGGCGGAAAATCTATCATGGCGGAAATGAAATCGGAGATATACGTTTTGTTCGTCAGGCGTCCAGCTTTCCAATGATATAAGACACTTGAGTCTACGACATACGGTCTAGGAGTTATGAGCAGTTTCGCGCTTTTGGTTGTTATAGCGCCACCTATGGGCCAATCGGGGTCATAATCTCTGAACCTTTCCTCGATTTTTGTACTACCATCTGTCAAAGTTTCAAAGTTCCAGCTCTTACGGTTTGGGCTGCACGATGCGTTTTACGGCGGAATAATAATAATAATAATAATAATTAAAGCTGCAAGCAGCATTTATCGGGGTTCAAGCAGTTAAGGCCTTTAAGGACTTTAAGCACAAAAGCATCAAAAGTTGTTAAGTTTTACACCACGTTATTACAGAGCCATAAAACTCATTAGCGCCAACTAGTGGCTGATTTCTTTCAAAACTCTTACAGACCTCTAGGGCCATGAGTCGAACATGCCCATCGAGTTTCGTTCCGATTGGCCTCCGTTAATCTTGTCTAATAGGTGCTCAAATTTCATTGGTCGATGGCGGCCATGTTTTTCGAGATACGCCAACGTCCTCATAGACATACATGGCACCTTGGACCAAGACACTGCATACCAATTTTCAAGTCAATTGGACTAACGGTCAGGTGGTTATAGCCTGTTTTATGTTTGGAACATGTTTTGTTCCTCGCGGAGTACCTCTGGAATGCTTCTGCGGAGGTTTATTGTTTTATCCGCAGCAATAAAGTTTGTCGGCGTCCAAATGGATCGCGCTCTGGATCACTAACAGGAATTATTCTCGTCATGTATACACTTAACTTGATGAAAAGCGGGATTGACGCACTGCAAGCAGAGAGATGATTTCTGGCTGCCTCCGCAAAAATTGTCTTCGGCGGACAGCCCGCTGTCTTTGGAACGATTTTAGTACTTTTGCGGCAGACAAACACAAATGTGTTTCTCTTTCTGGATCTTTTCTTTGAAAACAAAACCAAAGGTTAAAAAAAAAAAAAGAACAAATGTGAAGCGAGCAATTCTATCCATTTTGACGCCTTTTCATTCATAGCGGTTACCAAGCAACACGATTACGCACCAGCTGCAACTTGATGACACAAGCATACTGCGGTTCGGATACAAATAATATGTGAACAAAAGTCCATCGGGGGCAGGGGGGGAGCAATCGAACTCGGGTTAGGAACAGGCAATCGAACCAAGTGTGAAAGCGCCCTTAGTCTAGTTTTAGTCAATGAAAATTGTATTTTAGTCTCTTTTTAGAAATGCAATTCTATTTAACCCAGTCAATATAGTGTATCACTATGGAAAAATAGCTAAAATAGTGAACAGAAAAGTAACACTCGTCTCATTCGTGGAGGTTGAAAAACAAGTTCTTTCTGACATCCAAGATTTACTGTATTAATTTAAATGCAAAAGAAAAGGCATGAGAGTCAGTTGTTTTTGTCAATTTTAAGTTTTAATTTAAAATATTTGTCATTTTAATATAACTATATGGCTAAATATTTTACCACTTGCTAATAAATCTAGATAGAAGTAGTGCATTGAATACATTGTTTAAATTGTGCTTAAATGTGAATTACGACCATTAAAGAGTATGTGTGTACAAAGAGAATCGTAATGCTGACAAAACTTTTTTTAAATAAAAGTATTTGATAACTTCTGGATTTGAAATAAAAATAGTGAGTATGTGTTTGTGGTTCAGCCGTGGATCAGTTACGCACTGCAAACGCAGCATATGTGAAAGCACTATAGCGAGTGCTGCTCCTGCACCGCATATGCACTGCACACGGAGTATGGGCCCTATCTTGCACCCAGCGCAATTGACTTTGTACACCGACGCATGTATCATTCCTATTTTGCACCCGCGCACAGCGGACTTTTCCCTCCACAGACGCACGTCGGTTAACTAAGAAATACACTTGCGCTCCCGGGGGCGGTTCAGCGCAAAGAGGCGGCGTGTTCCGGCGCAAACGTTCCCTCATGTTATTTTGCACGTTTAGAAAACAATTCCGCCACTAACTGAAAAAATCTAGTTTAAAGTCAGTGGCGCGTTGCACATGTTATTCTTATGATATTTTAAGGGCGCATGCTTGGCCATAATCAATGTAGCGTGTGCACAACGCGCATACACTTTGATTCTCTCACACAGAAGCAGCCGTTTTCATTTTTGCAAATCATACATTACGATAGATAGATAGATAGATAGATAGATAGATAGATAGATAGATAGATAGATAGATAGATAGATAGATAGATAGATAGATAGATAGATAGATAGATAGATAGATAGATAGATAGATAGATAGATAGATAGATAGATAGATAGATAGATAGATAATTATAAAAGCATACTTCTAGTTTACACATTTACCCAAATTATCATACGCCTGTTTAACCGAAGTTAATTTGGGTGTGTTTCTCCATCCCCAATGTCACTTCTCTGTGTTTTACGGCCCTGACGAGAACGTCGGTCTCCTCGGCTGTGAACCGCTCCTGGCGCGCGTCTGGCAAATCCACCGTTATAATAGGAATCCGCTATAGAATAAGCGTGTCTGCTCTTAAAGGGAATGTGAGATGACGCTCTGATTGGTTTATTTCACGTTATGCCCAAACCACACCTATGAATAATGAAGCTACTTCAGACCAACCCATTTTAGATTTGCGTTGAGCGCAAGAGTCATTTATCCCGCCGGTATAATAGCAACAGCGCCCAAGACCCGGCCACAAAGTTACTTGCGTTTCGCGCTTGATACTTGCGTTTCAGATCGTTAAAATCGGGCCCTATGTGTGAAACGGGCGTCAGACTTAACTTTGTTTGTTGTCGTTTACGCTAACTCACCGCAGCTGCATCTTCTAAATAATGCCGCTAGTGAGGCTTGAGGAAGTGACGTCGTCTGCGCAGTGCGCCCTGATGCAGCCCCTGAAGTGAGACACGGGAAACAGAAATACTGCAAAATAATAATAATAATAATGTGACTAAACAAGACGAAATAGCGTCATAACATTTCATCTCGTTTTGGTCAACGAAAATGAAGAGACATTTTAACATAGTTTTTATTTTGTAAACCACATTTAGTCTCGTTTTTATTCGTCAACAATATTGCATTATACATTTAATTATAGTTATTGTCACATGACCAGCATTTACGTTGCGTCTCGTTTTCGTCACGTGGTTCGTTGACGACAATATTTAGTTATAATTTTTGTTGACGAAAGAAATACTAGTAATCCGATATCGGATCTGACTCAAAAGACAATGTGATTCATCATTCCTTCCAATTAACCACCTTATCTTTGTATAGTAAAATAGTATGTTCAACAACATGAATAACGACGTAGCTGACCAGAGTTCGTGAATCAAATGATTCAGTTTAAAGAGTTGTTCAGACTTCTCTCGATCAGTTCAAGTCTCTCCATTTCAGATGTAAAAAAAAAAAAATTTATTTCACAAATTAAAAGTCCTGTGAGTCCGAAAAACAAAAGAAAATTGTAATTATCCTACCAGTTGATGGTTTCAAATTATGGTTCAAAGTGGAAACCGGTCCATGGGCACTGGTCAGCTAGCCATTTGTGCATATTTAATTGTATTCAATAGGCAGGCGATTCACCTCCACAGGATTATTTATGGCACAAAACAGGATACACTTGCCGATCACGTTCACATAGGAAAAAAAACAGAGAACAAGAAAACGCAGCCTTGGAAAACACAAGGCAAACGTACAATAATTAATTTCTGATTCAACATTTCAGTAACAAATCATATACATGCGCAGTTCAAATGACACATTAATCGAACTTTTCGACAGTTATTTAACACAGACACTCATTAATCACTCAATGGGTCTCATTCATGAAACATTCGTAAATATACAAGTAAATATGTGAGTGATTTAAAGTGGTAAAGGCGACATTCCCGAAAATTCTTCTCCTGATTCAGAAATACTTCGTAAACGTCAGATGTGATAGTGAAATGTGTGTGTGTGTGTTAATGAATTCCAATCAGTTGTAAATGGGACGCGTGTGCACGCTCATTCTCTAAATTACCATAAATCCCACCCATTAAAACCGACTGAAAACTATAGGCTATATGGGCATCATATTATGACACCAAACGAAGGATTTCAACTTGTCTTCTCAAAAACGAATTAAGAAGAGAAATTTCTCAGATGCAGAAATTGAAGTTTATTATCAGAAGTTCATTCAAAACGCCACATTTTGTTTTCAAGCGTACACAGTGGCGTATCAGGCCTAAAAAAAAGGAAGCTTGGCAGCATAGATGCAGTTAATGGAGTTTCATCTGTTAGGCTAATCGAACAGTCCCAGAAGTGAAAAGAAAATGGTTTGACATGAAGCTTGACTGCATTATTTGTGACTTGCGGACTTGTAAAAGAATAAACAGCTTGAATAAAAAAATAAAATAAAAAAAACTTGCAGACTTTTGTTCCGTTTGCAGATGGCTCTCGTAATTACTGGCTGTCGTAATAAAAGTAAAAAGAAAAACCGTATGTAATTACTATATATAATATTTGGTAACACTTTACAATACGGGTGCACTAATAACCATTAATTCATGCTTAACTAATGCACAGATAATCATGTGTTAATGTATGACTCATGAAGAACTAAACCATTAATTAATGATTACTGCATCATGAAGATTCTAAATGATTAATATAAAGTAATATATGAATTGTTATTAATTAAATGTGTCATAATGTATTAATTCATTAATAACTTATTTTATTAACTAAAAGTCTAAATCAATGCGTTAATTACCACAATTGGTCAAGGCAATGTACTTCAACTTCCAGTTGTCTGCTTTAATTAATCATTAACTAATGATTTGCAAATGTATCATTATGTTATGACTTTACTTGTTGAGGCACATGACTATTAACTAATTGTTAAGTAATATGCCATTTTGGTTTGGACATCCACACTAAGCCATGGATTTCAATTTCCAACCATGTACAACCAAGATTTCACTGAGTCCGATGAACTTTGTTGTTCATGGCACAGGACTATGTCAGGTTAACATACACTGAGCACATGCGGTTGAGCTCTGCTATTTCATAACACTGTCTAGACTGGACAAAGACAATAGAACGTCCATTATAGTCAGTGATACTACACTGGATGCGTCGAGACACTACACGACAAAACCCAGTCAGTAAACCGATGCCACACTCTATTACTGACGTACTCTGAGCTCTTGTGCTAGTTCTGTTATGAAGGACAAATGGACTTGTGATGGTCTGTCATGTCCAGGTGTAGACAGCTGGTCTCGTCCAGTTTAAACACAGTGTAACAGCTTCAGGAGTTCAGATTCTGGTGTGCTGATATTTGTGTGTAGCCCAACTTACCCATCCTTCACACACATTCACCAACATTACATTCACTGCATGTGCAAACTGTCAAAACCCATAAATGGCATATTACTTAACAATTAGTTAATAGTCATGTGCCTCAACAAGTAAAGTCATAACATAATGATGCATTTGCAAATCATTAGTTAATGATTAATTAAAGCAGACAACTGGAAGTTGAAGTACATTGCTTTGACCAACTGTGGTAATTAACGCATTCATTTACACTTTTAGTTAATAAAATAAGTTATTAATTAATTAATACATAGACACATTTAATTAATAACAATT
Organism: Rutilus rutilus; assembly: GCA_021464565.1. Classification (NCBI taxonomy): domain Eukaryota; kingdom Metazoa; phylum Chordata; class Actinopteri; order Cypriniformes; family Leuciscidae; genus Rutilus; species Rutilus rutilus. The sequence continues at coordinate 6,593,237 of JAJAQA010000003.1, forward strand.
CATATATTACTTAATCTATTAATCATTTAGAATCTTTATTAGTTGCTGATGCAGTAATCATTAATTAATGGTTTAGTTCTACATGAGTCATACATTAACACATGATTATCTGTGCATTAGTTAAATATGAATTAATGCAGATTAGTGCACCCGTATTGTAAAGTGTTACCTAATATTTTTTCAAAATGCTGTGTAAATATACGGAAGAGGATTAGGGCCAAGCAATAATAAAAAAATAAAACCATCTCGAGATTAAAGTCATTATAATTCGAGATTAAACTCGTTAAATTTCGAGAAAAAAAGTCGAAATACAATCCTGAGAATAAAGTCATTAAATATCGAGATTAAAGTCATTATAATTCAAGATTAAACTCGTTAAATTTCGAGAAAAAAAGTCGAAATACAATCTTGAGAATAAACTCATTAAATATCGAGAATAAAGTCGTTGTGTTTCGAGAAAAAAATCGTTAAATTTCGAGAAAAAAACTCGAAATACAATCTTGAGAATAAACTCATTAAATTTCGAAAATAAAGTCGTTGTGTTTCGAGAAAAAAAAGTCGAAATTAAATGTAGAGAATAACGCATTCGATCAGTGTTCATTGCATAGCCTAGCCTCATCGAGGTTTTGTGGTTTCCCAGGATACCATAAGACGCATTATTAATCGTTGTTGGTTGTGTACGCCTCCATCCACAGAATGTAACGACTGTAACCATCTATACAGCCATTAATGGCAATGCCGTACGGTTTTAGTTTATCATAGCTGTCTATATGCCAGAGTGCATTTGGGCCAGCGCAAGTGTACTCTCCTTCGTCGAAATTCCACACCTTGAGGATCAACAAGTTTAATAATGCATTTTATGGTATCCTGGGAAACCACGAAACCTCGTTGAATTTCATGTTGGACAAAAGCGAGTACATCGCGCAAATTGGACTGATTTTTTCTTCTAAAAAGACCTAGCCGACCTAAGAATGTTCTATTCTTTGTTACTGAAAGAAAGTCTAAAATATAGCTTGACTAAGTGATCCAACTCTGCCATGTCCTCTATCAGTAGGCTATAATGAGCACTGATCCAATGCGTTATTCTCTACATTTCATTTTGACTTTTTTTCTCGAAACACAACGACTTTATTCTCGAAATTTAATGAGTTTATTCTCAAGATTGTATTTCGACTTTTTTCTCGAAATTTAACGAGTTTTTTCTCGAAACACAACGACTTTATTCTCGAAATGTAATGAGTTTATTCTCAAGATTGTATTTCGAGTTTTTTCTCGAAATTTAACGAGTTTTTTTCTCGAAACACAACGACTTTATTCTCGAAATGTAATGAGTTTATTCTCAATATTGTATTTCGACTTTTTTCTCGAAATTTAACGAGTTTTTTCTCGAAACACAACGACTTTATTCTCAATATTTAATGAGTTTATTCTCAAGATTGTATTTCGACTTTTTTTCTCGAAAGTTAACGAGTTTAATCTCGCATTATAATGACTTTAATCTCGAGATGGTTTTATTTTTTTTATTATTGCCTGGCCCTAATCCTCTTCCGTAAAATATGTACCCGATTAAGGTGAATTAAAATGCAGCCTTATTAATGAGCAAAACGTTCGGATGTTAAGCGCACTATTTACGCGTGGCTGGGAGCAGGTGTAGATTTCTTTCGTACCAACTAACGTTTGGAAAATACGAACATTTTAATGAATCCGAAAATTTACGTCAGAACCACTTTACACACGATTTACACAAAAATTCGTTCTGCTCGTGTTTCATGAATAAGACCCATTGTCTCAACTCATGACACAATGCTCATTGTTATACGTGATAGCTTTAGCCTACGGCTAATTAGTTCAGCTCGCGCTGTGCGGCCTACACTCAGCTCATATCAAATCATTTCTGAAATTGACATATCTTTCATAAGATAACATATGATAAAAAAATGTCACTCACCAAAACGAGATTGCATCACATATTCAATTAAAAAAAGACTATTCAATAAAGATTACCGCTCTGGGATCCACTAAATCTTTACTCCGATTTCCACTTCACCTCTCTCTGACGACAACACTCCAGGCTGAAGCATCCAAAGTTTACAAGTGCACACAATCACAGTTCTCGATAGATTATGATTATCATTTAGTGCAAGGAGTTTCTGGAGAAATGCTCCGTGTCTCATTTGATCTGTTCTCATCTGATTCTCTGTTTATGCTGACAGTGGCAGCGCCTGCGCGACCTGTGGGCGGGCCTTATGAATATGCCGCTTCTGTTGGCTCTCAGAGGTGTCAGTCACAGCAGCACAATCAGTGATTGGATGAATCGTGTGTTATTGCCCAGTGGTGTAATCGAGTGCATCAAGTAAAGGGAAAAAAAAAAGAACTGATTGAAAAATATAATTTGTCCAGAACAGAGCGACACGACTCAATTTAAACTGTTATAGAAGAGATAATATACTAAGAATGCACTGGTCTCTCAAGGATTGTCTCTCTGCTTTATTTTATAAGAAATATCTCTGTGTCTAAAGTTCCTAATGTCCTGTACTCTCAACTTTTGTATAATAGTACTAGGCATAATTTTTACACCAGGCATGAATAAAAGGGATGTTTTTTTTTTTTTCCTGTTTCGTAAACCACTGGAAAAGAACGGACTGTAATGTATAGAGGAATGAAAATATGGAATCATTTAGCCTACCATTGATATCACCCATTTTTACAAGAAAAATTTGTTTAAAAAAAAATATTTAAAGGAACATTTTTACAAGAAAAATTAGTTTTAAAAAAATATTTAAAGGAACATTTAATGGCACAATATATAGTAAATTGTTGATTTCGATATTTGGAATGAATTTTGGGTTAGTGTGTTTCATTGACTTGACTTTTTATTGTTGTTGATTAAATGTAGTTTTGTATTTTTTACTTGTTGGGACCCCAGGAAGAGTAGACACTGCCTAGGTAGTGGCTAATGGGGATCCAAATAAACTAATAAACTTATATCATTGATGGAAAATACCATTTACAGCCAATACAGGCAATTTACTTAGGAACGTTTTTTTGACAGTTATAGCACCACCACGTCTTGCCTGATCTCCACCACTTTTATTAGGTGTCCTTGAAAGGTGCCCATACATGTCAAGTCAAGTCAAGTCAAGTTTATTTGTATAGCGCTTCTCACAATACAGATTGCATCAAAGCAGCTTCACAGCATCAAATCAAAACAATACAACAAAGCTTGTTTCAAGAGGAATTCACTGATTGATAAAACCAAATCAAACATCCCCAAAATATCCCCAACTGAGCAAGCCAAAGGCAACAGTGGCAAGGAACCGAAAAACTCCATCAAGTGACCTAATGGTATCCTAAAACTCCATCAGGTGACCTAATGGAGAAAAAAACCTTGGGAGAACCCAGGCTCAGTCGGGGGCCAGTTCTCCTCTGGCATTTATGAGCTAGAGGCCGGATTGTAGTTTGAACTGTGGGATTATATGAATGCCTGGCCAAAGAGATGCGACTTTAATCTAGTTTTAAACTGGGAGAGCGAGTCTGAGCAACGAACAGTATCAGGAAGACTATTCCAGAGTTTTGGAATGTCTGTCAAATTTGTTGTAAATATAATTTTTTTTATTGAAGTTTAGACACTTCTATTTATGAGAGCATAAAAATGATCCATGGGTGATAATGATTGGATTTTTTTTTTTTTTTTTTTTGTTCCTATCATAATTTTGACATTTTGGCATTATTGTTTAGCTATTTACCAATGTTTTCGAATTTCCTTAGTTTTTTTGTTGTTGTCTCGATCGGACTAACGGCTTTGAAGATAACCACAATTTTTTAAAGCTCTAAATGACACTTACAAAAACCATAAGGCGAAACCTGGCATGTTTGGTATTGTTGGAATCGGCAAGGATTCAGGAGTCTTAGGAGGTCACTCCTGTGAAAAAACACTTTCTTGAAACTTCTAAGGCTCCTTCAAGGCATTGTGCCAATGACGTATACTGAGTTTTGAGATACACCAATGTTCTCATAGACTATCATGGCACCCTGGACAAAGACACTGCGTGCCAATTTTCAGTAGACTAACGGTTGGGTGCGCTTATAGCTATTTTCATGATTTTTTTCACTGTTATAGCACCACCATGTGGCCAATTGTCACGATTTTTTTCATGTCAACTCAGATTGAGCTTATGAACATGTGTCCCAAGTTTAGCGAAAATATCTCTTTCCGCTCACAAGTTATAACCATTTTATAGCGCCACCAAGTGGCCAATTGTCATGATTTTTTTTCACGTGACCTCAGAATGAGCTCATGAACATGTGTCCCAAGTTTTGCGAAAATATCTCTTTCCGTTCACAAGTTATAACCGTTTTATAGTGCCACCTAGTGGCCAATGGTTGCGATTTTTTTTCAAGTGATCTCAGACTGAGCTCAGGAAGACGTATCCCAAGTTTAGCAAAAAAATCTCTTTCCGTTCACAATTTATAACCGTTTTAGTAAAAGTGGCCCTGGTGCCATCAAATATTTTGGTTCCCCTTATCGATTGTTAATTGAAATTTTGAATTTTTTGGATGATTATTGATTGTCAGACTCCAGAGAATATTCTTGCAGTGGTTTGGTTCTGATCGGACCAAAAACCTAGAAGAAGTTCGCAAAAATAGGTTTTTCAAAAAAATGCAATTTACTCGAAATTGGCGCCTGAAGGGCGAGCAAATCCGAGGCATGCACCTGGTCCGCCTCGAGCCAAGGAATCCAACGATATAAGACACTTGAGCCTACGCCTCACGGTTGATGAGTTATGAGCCGTTTCGTACTTTTGACCGCTGTAGCGCCCCCGTCAGGCCGATCGGGGCGGGCCTTGGTGACGCTGTAGGCGGTGTGAGTACTATCAGCCCCCAAAGTTTCAAGTCTCTACGACTTACGGTTTGGTCTGCCCGATCAGTTTTATGTCTGAATGTTGCATCATGGGAAAATTAACAATAACAATAGGGTTTCAGCACTTCGTGCTTGAACCCCTAATAAGTGGCTAAAAAAGGGCCACAAAAAGGCCTCTAAAAAAAAAACTATAGGGTCTAGGCACTTGCCGCTTGCGCTGCTGCGTTCCAAAAACTTTATCAAGCCTTTTAACGTGTGCCTCGGAGAGGAAAAAGTATGTTTTTTGCCCTTTTAGCTCATTTATCATGGAAATGTGGTGAATTTTTTTTTTACCTTTTAAACTGTGACACCTCCACTGATGGCCCGATCTCCATAAAAGTTTGCACGCTTCTTTAGAATAATATGGCGCATGTGCTCAGCTAATTTGGTGAAGTGCTGCTCTTTTTTCCCCCATTTTTCAGTCATTTAAATGTCATTTTGCATAGGATAATACAGAGGCCTTCTCACCTTTATGACAGTTAAAGCGCCCCACCAATGGCCCGACGTCCGTGAAAGTTTCCAAGCTTCTTTAGGATCACGTGACGCATGCGCATGCCCGATTTTGTGAGGTTGTATGCAAATCAGACAGCAAGATGGCCGCTTTCAGCCATTTCATGGGATTTGCCATAGAAATGCATCATTTTGACACCCTTTTAACAGTTATAGCGCCACCAAGTGGCCAGTCGCCACGTCCTTTTTCACGCGACCACAGAATGAGCTCGTACATACGCGTGCTGAGTTTGGTGCAAAAATCTCGTTCCGTTCACGAGTTATAGCCAATTAAGCAAAATGGGCTCCTCCCACTTCAAACGTTTTGGCGGCCCTTAGGGACCGTGAGCCCAAATTTTCACTTTTTTTTTGATAATTATTGACATTCGGACTCCAGAGAATCTTGCTGCACTGGTTTGGTTCCGGTCGGGCCAAAAACCTAGGACTAGTTCGCGAAAGTAGGTTTTGTGAAAAACCCCAAATACCCGAAAATTTTCCCAGGGTGACGAGCAAATCCGAGGCATGCACCTGGTCCGCCTCGAGCCAAGGAATCCAACGATATAAGACACTTGAGCCTACGCCTCACGGTTGATGAGTTATGAGCCGTTTCGTACTTTTGACCGCTGTAGCGCCCCCGTCAGGCCGATCGGGGCGGGCCTTGGTGACGCTGTAGGCGGTGTGAGTACTATCAGCCCCCAAAGTTTCAAGTCTCTACGACTTACGGTTTGGTCTGCCCGATCAGTTTTATGTCTGAATGTTGCATCATGGGAAAATTAACAATAACAATAGGGTTTCAGCACTTCGTGCTTGAACCCCTAATTAAAGCTGCAAGCAGCATTTATCGGGGTTCAAGCAGTTAAGGCCTTTAAGGCATTTAAGCACAAAAGCATCAAAAGTCATTAAGATTTATTTAGCAAGCATGTAACCACTGACATAATAGATGGAAAATACCATTTACAGCCAATACAGGCAAATTGCCATGGGATATATATGGTTTTAAAGCTTTTTAACAGTTATAGCGCCACCTATGGTCCGATCTCCATAAAATAGTTTATTGTGACCTCAAATTGAACCCATACACATGTGTACTGATTTTGGTGAAGATATCTCATTTACTTCTTGAGTTATAGCCATTTGAGTAAAATAGGCTCCTCCCACAACGATTTGCCACATTCAAGAATTATTTAATATGATTCTAGCATGATTTACTATCATATACCATGTTCCAGAATGATTTATTAGGATTCTAGCATGATTTACCTTGATACACCTCATTTCAGTATTATTTACTATGATTTACAATGTTTCTAGCATGATTAACCACATTACTAGCAATTATGTGAAGTGTCAGTGCAAATGAGGTGATGAACACTGACAAAATATTATTGTGTTATAATAGTTAGTTATATACGTGATTTTTAGTGTGTGTCCAAGTATGAATACAAAAGCACATGTAAAATATTTCATTATTAAGTAGAATGGCCAGCAGAGGGCACTAGAAGACCACTTATTGGCTCACTTTCACTTTAAACCAGTTTTCTGCACTAAAGCAAACCAGTTTTTCCATGTTAACTCAATGCATGCTTACACACACACACACACACACACACACACACACACACACACACACACACACACAGCATAGTTAACCATGATTTACCATGATATACCACGTTCTAGTATTATTTACCAGGAGATAAACGACAATCTAGTATTATTTACTTTGATTTACCATGTTTCTAGCCTGATTTATCACATTACTAGCAATTATTTGAAGTGTCAGTGCAAATAAAGTGATTAACACTGACAAAATATGATTGTGTTATAATAGTTATTGCTATATAAGTGATTTTTAGTGTGTATTCAAGTATAAATGCAAGCACATGTGGAAAAATTTAATTAATAAGTAGAATGGCCAGCAGAGGGCAGTAGAAGACCACTTATTGGCTCACTTTCACTTTAAACCTCATGATTTTGACCAGTTTTCTGCACTAAAGCAAACCAGTGTTTCCATGTTAACTCAATAATGCATACTTGCTACATATGCTACACACAATAATGCTACACACACACACACACACACACACACACACACACACACACACACACACACACACAAATGTTTCAGTGATATTGGTGTCACATTCACCTTCATCACATTCACCTTCTGTCTTCATCACATTCACCATCTGTCGTCATCATCTGCACCTGCTCCTCATCACCCTCCTCATCATCACCTGCTCCTCATCATCATAACCGTCACCTGTTGTCCTTGTCTTGATCTGTGTATTTAAGTTCCCCTCTCATCCATTATCATTGTCGGTTATTGTTTGTGCACTAGCACTCTGTTATGTTTGTTTTCATGTTGGAAAATAAAACCTTTGTTATATTTGTACCACACACACACACACACACACACACACACACACACACACACACACACACACACACACACCATCATTTATCATGATTTACCATGGCTGATACCAATACCAATATGAGAAAATGACTATTTTAAACAGCAGGGGGCAGTAAAATACCACTTATTGGCTTAACATGCCATTAATTCATATCATTTTCACCTTTTTAACTGTTATAGAGGCAAATTTTGTCCGATCTGTCTGAAAATTTTCATGCTTGTTCAGGGTGATATTTCACACGTTCTGACTTGTTTTTAAGAAGGTCTGAGCATTGATTAAAGAGATATAGGCTTTCGGGGACACTTGGTAAAGGCCAGATTTTGAAGTGAACCTATTATAGCTATCCAAATGAAGTAGTTCAACTTTTTCTGACAATTATTGATCTAGTGAGTCCAGAGAATTGTATTGCACTAGTTTTGAACATTATGATATGAAAATTATATGATCAGAGATGGAAAAGACCATTTACAGCCAATACAGGCAGTTTACCATAGGAAATATATGATTTTAAAGCTTTTTAACAGTTATAGCGCCACCTATCGTCCGATCTCCATAGAATTTTTCATGCTTGTTAATGATGTTATGTCACATATGCTGACCAATTTTTGTGAAGTTCTGAGTTTTTATTTAGGATTTATAGGCTTTTTAATGTATTTTGACACGCCCATTTTATAAATTACCCTATTACAGCCATCCAAATGCAAAAGTTCAACTTTTTTTTGATAATTATTGATCTAGAGAGTCCAGAGAATTGTCCTAGACTGGTCTGGTTCCGATCGGGCAAAAAACCTAGGACTAGTTCGCAAAAGTAGGTTTTTAACATATTAATGAATAATTAATGAACAGTTTGATTGACAGCAATGGTTCTTGAGGCAAAGTTGTTCAGGATGAGGAGATCTATCAAATGATATGCATATTGTGTGGATATTTGTAACACCACGTGATTACAGAGCCGTAAAACTCGTTAGCGCCAACTAGTGGCCGATTTCTTTCAAAATTCTTACAGACCTTTAGGGCCATGAGCCGAACATGCCCATTGAGTTTCGTTCCGATCGGCCTCCGTTAACCTTGTCTAATAGGTGCTCAAACTTCGTTGGCCGATGGCGGCCATGTTTTTTGAGATACGCCAATGTCCTCATACACATACATGGCACCTTGGACCAAGACACTGCATACCAATTTTCAAGTCAATCGGACTAACGGTCAGGTGGTTATAGCCTGTTTTATGTTTTTTTCATTTTATAGCGCCACCATGAGGCCAATCGTCGCGATTTTTTTACTGTGACCCCAGAGTAAGCTCATACACATGTGTACCAAGTTTGGTGAAGATACCTCATTTACATCGGGAGTTATAGCCATTTTAGTAAAATAGGCCCCTCCCACAACGTACGTTTTGGCGCCCCTTAGCGACCGTGAATCGAAATTTCCACTTTTTTTCGATAATTATTGATATTCAGTCTCCAGAGAACATTTCTGCACTAGTTTGGTTCCAATCGGGCAAAAATCCAGGGACTAGTTCGCAAAAGTAGATTTTTGACAAAATTCAAAATGGCGGAAAATCTATCATGGCGGAAATGAAATCGGAGATATACGTTTTGTTCGTCAGGCGTCCAGCTTTCCAATGATATAAGACACTTGAGTCTACGACATACGGTCTAGGAGTTATGAGCAGTTTCGCGCTTTTGGTTGTTATAGCGCCACCTATGGGCCAATCGGGGTCATAATCTCTGAACCTTTCCTCGATTTTTGTACTACCATCTGTCAAAGTTTCAAAGTTCCAGCTCTTACGGTTTGGGCTGCACGATGCGTTTTACGGCGGAATAATAATAATAATAATAATAATAATAATTAAAGCTGCAAGCAGCATTTAGCGGGGTTCAAGCATTTAGGGTCTTTAAGCACATAAGGCAGTTTAGTGAGTTGTCTGAGTTTTTGTTTAGGATTTACAGGCTTTTGAGTGTTTTTTGCCATACCCATTTTCTAAATGATCCTGTTATGGCTACCCAATGGATAAAGTTAAAAAATTTTTATATAATTAATAATCTAGAGCTTCCAGAGAATTGTACTGCACTGGTATATTTCCGATCGTGCGAAAAACCTAGGACTAGTTCGCAAAAGTAGGTTTTTAACATAATCGCAAGTATTTAATGAACAAATTGATTGACAGCAGTAGTTCTTGAGGCAAAGTTGTTCAGTATGAGGAGATCTATCAAATGATATGCATCACATGATTACATAGCCGTAAAACCTGTTAGCATCAACTAGTGGCTGATTTTTCAAAATTCTTACAGACCTCTAGGGCCACGAGTCGAACATGCCCATCGAGTTTCGTTCTGAACGGCCTCCGTTAAGAGCAAACTAACAGCTTTGAATTAAAATGGTGAGGTATCCTGTTGTAAACATCAACCATGCCTGTTGACAGTTCTCTTTTGTGGGAAGGGAATGAAAAGTTCTCAAATCCGCAGCACAGCCAAATCATCCATGATCTGCCATTTTCACTATTGTCCTTGCTTGCTTCTTCACAATACCTGCAGATCTTCTGATGATTCGGCTGTGCAGGTCCACATTAACACTGCCTGGCCTAGAACATGGACTGGAAAATGCAAATTTGGGGGGTATAAATATTAATGATCCTAACTCCAACGTCACAGTCGCTGTTATGGTGGGATTCACTCATTTTTCAGCGGTCTTTTGCAAACAGGAGATTTACACATGAAGGAGGAAACAATGGTGTTTGAGGCTCACGGTATGTCAGTTCCATGTCCAGAACTCTTATCATTCAACTATGCCAAGATAAATACAGTTTTCAATTGTATGGCACCTTTAAAATAGATGATTAGTAATATAATGCTTACTTGGAGTCTGAAATGGCTTTAACAAAAGAAGAAAAATATTCTTAGATTTCTGTTCATTCTAATCATGTACAAATAAAGTAGCACAGTAAGATTACATTTATTTGAATGCATTAGTGAGTGTGTGATTGTGCTGTGTGTGCAGCGTGTCAATACTAAAAGTGAAGGTGTAGTTGATATCTTTGGTGATAATATCTGTAGTAATCATAAAAAAACAATTAAGAAATAAAGAATTAAAATTACAAATAATATTCTATTAAGATATGAGTTACAATAACATGATTTGCAATAGTAATAATATCAATAATATATGCACAATACACACAGATTAGACTATCAGGTCTGTGTTTTACAAAAACATTAGTATTGCAGCCAATGTGAGTCTGTGGGATTTATAAACAGACAAAATATGATTTGAAATGTTATTTTAATGATTTTATTAAGTTTAAATAATATTTCAAATGGAAAAAAAAATGAAATATAATATTTTAGTGAGCAGAATGAACCAATGAGTGTTCTTCATCTGGTGGTTAAAATGTAAATGAAAACAATAATACTTAAACAATAATACTTAATACACTAACCATGCTTGAACACACACATGCACACACATTTTGTTGTAGATGGAGATATTTAAAATAAAAGATAGGTAACAAAATGATAATTGCAAATCTCCTCTGTATAACACCATTTTCAGATTTCAAATTAATCACTGAGAGGCAGAATTGTTCAAACTGAGAGCTCAGTACAAATGAAGTGATAAACTTTGACAAAACATGACTGTGTTATAATAGGGGATTTTCATGCAAGTAATTTGATATAGTCCAAAAACTAATGCAAAAGCACAGATGAAAATATTTTATTAAGTAGAATGTCCTGCAGATGCCAGTAGAAGACCACTAATTGACTCACTTTCATTTGAAAGACTTTTTTATCCACCAGTAAAACAAAGCAGTTTCTCCATGTTCTTTCCATTAAGCATGCTTACACAGACAGACACACACACAAACACAAACACATCCACACACACACACACACACACACACACAAAGACATATGTTTTCAATGTTTTTAGGATGTGATATTGTGAAAATATATTCATCTCCTCATCTTGAACAACTTTGCCTCAAGAATCACTAATGTCAATCAAACCGTTCATAATCATAATAAAAAAATAAAATATATACAAATATCATAATAAAAAAAACATCATAATAAAAAAGATTGCTTCTTAAAGCATTTGTTTATTTCCCAATACTGAAGCGAATTAAAAGATCATGCGTAATCCTGCTGCTCCCTCTAGTGGACAACAGTGGTATTATAGCTTACATTTTACAGTTGAGGTGTTTGAATGAATGAATGGGAATTTGTTTTTTTACTTATATCTCAGGAACCAAAAGGCGAAAAATTCTGAAACTCAGAGCATAGATAGTGCTTGAGGAGCCCTGTTGAATGAGACCATCAAGGTGTTTTTTGGGCGATTGGGGCTGGGAGTTATGACTGTTATAAGGCATATCTGTTCGGGCTATTATCTCTGGAATGCCCAGGGCAGATAACACCACATTTGAATCGAAGCTAGCCAAGGACGTGCCCTTTCCAACGAGCTCTCACACAATGTTCGGGGTGGTCTGGGTCGGGAGTAATGGCCGTTGAAAATCGGGGGTCCCGCGGGCTGGCGATGCGCGGGGGGCGCGCTCCCGAGGCCCGCGACGACCCGTTTCGATCAAGAGCCCGGAGAGGTCCTCACCATCAAAATTTGAGCGCGCAACGACTTTCCGTTTTCGAGTTATGAATGAATTTGTATTCGGGGGCGTGGCTTAAATGCCGTTATACTTTCGTTTCATTTCATTCACTTACTTTCGTCCATTTCCATATCTCAGTGTAACACAATTGTCAATAGTAATACTCAATAGATGAGTTTTGACAAAATGTGATTGTAAATGTTAAAATAATGATTTTATAAAGTCTAAATATGAATTTTATAACAATATTAGGGAGTAGTATGATGAAATGACAGCAGGGGGCAGTAAAATACCACTTATTGGCTTAATATGTCATTATATTCATATAAAATCACCTTTTGAAGAAGTTCAACTTTTTTTCTGATAATTATTGATCTAGAGAGTTCAGAGAATTGTGCTGCACTGGTTTTGAACATTATGATATGAACATTATACGATATAGATAGAAGACACCACTTACAGCAAATACAGGCAATTTACCATAGGAAATATATGGCTTTAAAGCATTTTAACAGTTATAGCGCCACCTATGCTCCGATCTCCATAAAAATTTCCATGCTTCTTTAGCATGTTATGTCACATATGCTCATCAATTTTTGTGAAGTTCTGAGTTTTCATTTAGGATTTATAGGCTTTTTAGTGTATTTTGCCACGGCCATTTTCTAAATGACCCTATTACAGCCATCCAAATGCAAAAGTTCAACTTTTTTTCGATAATTATTGATCTAGAGAGTCCAGAGAATTACCCTAGACTGGTCTGGTTCTGATCGGGCAAAAAACCAGGGACTAGTTCGCAAAAGTAGGTTTTTAACATGTTTGCAAATATTTAATGAACAGTTTGATTGACAGTAGTGGTTCTTGAGGCAAAGTTGTTCAGCATGAGCAGATCTATCAAATGATATGCATAATGTGACAATAAGTTTAACACCACGTGATTACAGAGCCATAAAACTCGTTAGCGCCAACTAGTGGCCGATTTCTTTCAAAAATCTTACATACCTCTAGGGCCATGAGTTGAACATGCCCATCGAGTTTTGTTCCGATCGGCCTCCGTTAACCTTGTCTAATAGGTGCTCAACTTCATTGGCCGATGGCGGCCATGTTTTTCGAGATACGCCAATGTCATCATAGATATACATGGCACCCTGGACCATGAGACTGCATACCAATTTTCAAGTCAATTGGACTAACGGTCAGGTGGTTATAGCCCTTTTCATGTTTTTTTCATGTTATAACGCCACCTAGTGTTCAATCGTCGCGATTTTTTTACTGTGACCCCAGATTGAACTCATACACATGTGTTCCGAGTTTGGTGAAAATATCTAATTTCGTTCATGAGTTATAACCATTTTAGTAAACTGGCTCCGCCTCCTGCGAACGTTTTGACGCCCCTTAGCAACCGTGGATCGAAATTTCAACTTTTTTTCGATAATTACTGATAATCAGACTCCAGAGAACATTTCTGCACTGGTTTGGTTCCGATTGGCCAAAAAAACCCTCTACTAGTTTGCAAAAGTAGGTTTTAGACAAAATTCAAAATGGCGGAAAAATTTGCATACCGGAAATGAAATTGAAGATATACATTTTGTCCGTCTTGAGACAAGGATTACAGTGATATAAGACACTTGAGTCTGTGACAAAGGGTTAAGGAGATTTAAGCAAAACCGTGATTTTTTTTGGTTTTTGGCACTATAGCGCCACCTATGGGCCAATCGGGGTCATACTCTCTGAACCTCTCCTCGATTTTTGTACTACCTTCTGGCCAAGTTTCAAGTCTCTAGCACTTATGGTTTGGGCTGCACGATGCGTTTTACGGCAGAAGAATAATAATAATAATAAAAATCAGTACAATTACAATAGGGTTTCAGCACTTCGTGCTTGAACCCCTAAAAATCAGCACAATTACAATAGGGTTTCAGCACTTCGTGCTTGAACCCCTAATAATTAAAGCTGCAAGCAGCATTTATCGGGGTTCAAGCAGTTAAGGCCTTTAAGACCTTTAAGCACAAAAGCATCAAAAGTTATTAAGTTTTATTTAGCAAGCATTTAACCACTGACATATATGACTCCAACGTCACAGTCAGTGTTATGCTGGGATTCACTCATTTTTCAGCGGTCTTTTGCAAACAGGAGATTTACACATGAAGGAGAAAACAATGGTGTTTGAGGCTCACGGTATGTCAGTTCCATGTCCAGAACTCTTATCATTCAACTATGCCAAGATAAATACAGTTTTCAATTGTATGGCACCTTTAAAATAGATGATTAGTAATGTAATGCTTACTTGCAGTCTGAAATGGCTTTAACAAAAGAAGAAAAATATTCTTAGATTTCTGTTCATTCTAATCATGTACAAATAAAGTAGCACAGTAAGATTACATTTATTTGAATGCATTAGTGAGTGTGTGATTGTGCTGTGTGTGCAGCTTATCAATACTAAAAGTGAAGGTGTAGTTGATATCTTTGGTGATAATATCTGTAATCATAAAAAACAAAAACAATTAAGAAATAAAGAATTAAAATTACAAATAATATTCTATTAAGATATGAGTTACAATAACATGATTTGTAATAGTAATAATATCAATAATATATGCACAATACACACAGTTTAGACTATCAGGTCTGTGTTTTACAAAAACATTAGTATTGCAGCCAATGTGAGTCTGTGGGATTTATAAACAGACAAAATATGATTTGAAATGTTATTTTAATGATTTTATTAAGTTTAAACAATATTTCAAATGGGAAAAAAAATGAAAAATAATATTTTAGTGGGTAGAATGAACCAATGAGTGTTCTTCTTCTGGTGGTTAAAATGTAAATGAAAACAATAATACTTAAACAATAATACTTAATACACTAACCATGCTTGAACACACACATGCACACATTTTGTTGTAGATGTAGATATTTAAAATAAAAGATAGGTAACAAAATGATAATTGCAAATCTCCTCTGTATAACACCATTTTCAGATTTCAAATTAATCACTGAGAGGCAGAATTGTTCAAACTGAGAGCTCAGTACAAATGAAGTGATAAACTTTGACAAAACATGATTGTGTTATAATAGGTGATTTTCATGCAAGTAATTTTATATAGTCCAAAACTTAATGCAAAAGCACAGATGAAAATATTTTATTAAGTAGAATGTCCTGCAGAGGGCAGTAGAAGACCACTAATTGACTCACTTTCATTTGAAAGACTTTTTTATCCACCAGTAAAACAAAGCAGTTTCTCCATGTTCTTTCCATTAAGCATGCTTACACACACAGACACACACACAGACACAAACACATCCACACACACAAAGACAAATGTTTTCAATGTTTTTAGGATGTGATATTGTGAAAATATCTTCATCTCCTCATCCTGAACAACTTTGACTCAAGAATTACTAATGTCAATCAAACCGTTCATAATCATAATAAAAAAAATAAATATATATATATATATACAAATATCATAATAAAATAAAAAAACATCATAAAAAAAGATTGCTTCTTAAAGCATTTGTTTATTTACCAATACTGAAAGCGAATTAAAAGATCATGCGTAATCCTGCTGCTCCCTCTAGTGGACAACAGTGGAATTACAGTCTCCATCTTACAGTTGAAGTGTTTGAATGAATGAATGGGAATTTGGTTTTTCACTTATATCTCGGGAACCAGAAGGCGAAAAATTCTGAAACTCAGAGCATAGATAGTGCTTGAGGAGTCCTGTTGAATGAGACCATCGCAGTGTTTTTGGGCGATTGGGCCCGGGAGTTATGAGGCATATTATTTTGGGGCTTTTATCTCTGGAATGCCCAGGGCAAATTACACCACATTTGAATCGATGCTAGCCAAGGACGCGCCCTTTCCAACGAGCTCTCACACAAGGTTCGGGGTGGTCTGGGTCGGGAGTTACGGGCGTTCAAAGTCGGGGTCCCGCGGACTAACGATCCGCGGGGGGGGGGGCGCTCCCGAGGCCCGCGACCATACGTTTCGATCAAGAGCCCGGAGACGTCCTTACCATCAAAATTTGAGCGCGCAGCGACTTTCCGTTTTCGAGTTATGAGTGAATTTGTACTGGGGGGGCGTGGCCTAAATGGCGGCCTCCGTTTTTACTTTCGTTTCTGGATTCCATTCATTAATGTGACACAATTGTCAATAGTAATACTTCAATAGATGAGTTTTGACAAAATGTGATTGTAAATGTTAAAATAATGATTTTATAAAGTCTAAATATGAATTATATAGCAATATTAGGGAGTAGTATGATGAAATGACAGCAGGGGGCAGTACAATACCACTTATTGGCTTAATATGCCATGTTATATATTTTTTTACATTTTTAACTGTTATAGAGGCAAATTTTGTCCGATCTGTCTGAAATTTTTCATACTTCTTAAGAGTCACATGTTCTGACTTGTTTTTATTAAAGAGATATAGGCTTTTGGAGACACTTGGTCAAGGCTACATATTGAAGTGACACTATTATAGCCATCCAAATGAAGAAGTTATACTTTTTCTGATAATTATTGATCTAGAGAGTCCAGAGAATTGCACTGCACTGGTTTTGAACATTATTATATGAACATTATATGATTATATGAAAATACCATTTACAGCCAATACGGGCAATTTACCATATAATATATGATTTTAAAGCTTTTTAACAGTTATAGCGCCACCTATCGTCCGATCTCCATAGAAATTTTCATGCTTGTTAATGATGTTATGTCACATATGCTGACCAATTTTTGTGAAGTTCTGAGTTTTTATTTAGGATTTATAGGCTTTTTAATGTATTTTGACACGCCCATTTTATAAATGACCCTATTACAGCCATCCAAATGCAAAAGTTCAACTTTTTTTCGATAATTATTGATCTAGAGAGTCCAGAGAATTGTCCTAGACTGGTCTGGTTCCGATCGGGCAAAAAACCTAGGACTAGTTCGCAAAAGTAGGTTTTTAACATATTAATGAATAATTAATGAACAGTTTGATTGACAGCAATGGTTCTTGAGGCAAAGTTGTTCAGGATGAGGAGATCTATCAAATGATATGCATATTGTGTGGATATTTGTAACACCACGTGATTACAGAGCCGTAAAACTCGTTAGCGCCAACTAGTGGCCGATTTCTTTCAAAATTCTTACAGACCTTTAGGGCCATGAGCCGAACATGCCCATTGAGTTTCGTTCCGATCGGCCTCCGTTAACCTTGTCTAATAGGTGCTCAAACTTCGTTGGCCGATGGCGGCCATGTTTTTTGAGATACGCCAATGTCCTCATACACATACATGGCACCTTGGACCAAGACACTGCATACCAATTTTCAAGTCAATCGGACTAACGGTCAGGTGGTTATAGCCTGTTTTATGTTTTTTTCATTTTATAGCGCCACCATGAGGCCAATCGTCGCGATTTTTTTACTGTGACCCCAGAGTAAGCTCATACACATGTGTACCAAGTTTGGTGAAGATACCTCATTTACATCGGGAGTTATAGCCATTTTAGTAAAATAGGCCCCTCCCACAACGTACGTTTTGGCGCCCCTTAGCGACCGTGAATCGAAATTTCCACTTTTTTTCGATAATTATTGATATTCAGTCTCCAGAGAACATTTCTGCACTAGTTTGGTTCCAATCGGGCAAAAAACCAGGGACTAGTTCGCAAAAGTAGATTTTTGACAAAATTCAAAATGGCGGAAAATCTATCATGGCGGAAATGAAATCGGAGATATACGTTTTGTTCGTCAGGCGTCCAGCTTTCCAATGATATAAGACACTTGAGTCTACGACATACGGTCTAGGAGTTATGAGCAGTTTCGCGCTTTTGGTTGTTATAGCGCCACCTATGGGCCAATCAGGGTCATAATCTCTGAACCTTTCCTCGATTTTTGTACTACCATCTGTCAAAGTTTCAAAGTTCCAGCTCTTACGGTTTGGGCTGCACGATGCGTTTTACGGCGGAATAATAATAATAATAATAATAATAATTAAAGCTGCAAGCAGCATTTAGCGGGGTTCAAGCATTTAGGGTCTTTAAGCACATAAGGCAGTTTAGTGAGTTGTCTGAGTTTTTGTTTAGGATTTACAGGCTTTTGAGTGTTTTTTGCCATACCCATTTTCTAAATGATCCTGTTATGGCTACCCAATGGGTAAAGTTAAAGTTTTTTATATAATTAATAATCTAGAGCTTCCAGAGAATTGTACTGCACTGGTATATTTCCGATCGGGCGAAAAACCTAGGACTAGTTCGCAAAAGTAGGTTTTTAACATAATCGCAAGTATTTAATGAACAAATTGATTGACAGCAGTAGTTCTTGAGGCAAAGTTGTTCAGTATGAGGAGATCTATCAAATGATATGCATCACGTGATTACATAGCCGTAAAACCTGTTAGCGTCAACTAGTGGCTGATTTTTCAAAATTCTTACAGACCTCTAGGGCCACGAGTCGAACATGCCCACCGAGTTTCGTTCTGATCGGCCTCCGTTAAGAGCAAACTAACAGCTTTGAATTAAAATGGTGAGGTATCCTGTTGTAAACATCAACCATGCCTGTTGACAGTTCTCTTTTGTTGGAAGGGAATGAAAAGTTCTCAAATCCGCAGCACAGCCTCAGACATAACATTTATATCCATGATCTGCCATTTTCACTATTGTCCTTGCTTGCTTCTTCACAATACCTGCAGATCTTCTGATGATTCGGCTGTGCAGGTCCACATTAACACTGCCTGGCCTAGAACATGGACTGGAAAATGCAAATTTGGGGGGTATAAATATTAATGATCCTGACTCCAACGTCACAGTCGGTGTTATGGTGGGATTCACTCATTTTTCAGCGGTCTTTTGCAAACAGGAGATTTACACATGAAGGAGGAAACAATGGTGTTTGAGGCTCACGGTATGTCAGTTCCATGTCCAGAACTCTTATCATTCAACTATGCCAAGATAAATACAGTTTTCAATTGTATGGCACCTTTAAAATAGATGATTAGTAATATAATGCTTACTTGGAGTCTGAAATGGCTTTAACAAAAGAAGAAAAATATTCTTAGATTTCTGTTCATTCTAATCATGTACAAATAAAGTAGCACAGTAAGATTACATTTATTTGAATGCATTAGTGAGTGTGTGATTGTGCTGTGTGTGCAGAGTGTCAATACTAAAAGTGAAGGTGTAGTTGATATCTTTGGTGATAATATCTGTAGTAATCATAAAAAAACAATTAAGAAATAAAGAATTAAAATTACAAATAATATTCTATTAAGATATGAGTTACAATAACATGATTTGCAATAGTAATAATATCAATAATATATGCACAATACACAGATTAGACTATCAGGTCTGTGTTTTACAAAAACATTAGTATTGCAGCCAATGTGAGTCTGTGGGATTTATAAACAGACAAAATATGATTTGAAATGTTATTTTAATGATTTTATTAAGTTTAAACAATATTTCAAATGGAAAAAAAATGAAAAATAATATTTTAGTGAGCAGAATGAACCAATGAGTGTTCTTCTTCTGGTGGTTAAAATGTAAATGAAAACAATAATACTTAATACACTAACCATGCTTGAACACACACATGCACACACATTTTGTTGTAGATGTAGATATTTAAAAGTGATAAACTTTGACAAAACATGACTGTGTTATAATAGGTGATTTTCATGCAAGTAATTTTATATAGTCCAAAAACTAATGCAAAAGCACAGATGAAAATATTTTATTAAGTAGAATGTCCTGCAGAGGGCAGGAGAAGACCACTAATTGACTCACTTTCATTTGAAAGACTTTTTTTATCCACCAGTAAAACAAAGCAGTTTCTCCATGTTCTTTCCATTAAGCATGCTTACACACACAGACACACACACAAACACAAACACATCCACACACACACACACAAAGACAAATATGTTTTCAATGTTTTTAGGATGTGATATTGTGAAAATATCTTCATCTCCTCATCTTGAACGACTTTGCCTCAAGAATCACTAATGTCAATCAAACCGTTCATAATCATAATAAAAAAATAAAATATATACAAATATCATAATAAAAAAAAAAACATCATAATAAAAAAGATTGCTTCTTAAAGCATTTGTTTATTTCCCAATACTGAAAGCGAATTAAAAGATCATGCATAATCCTGCTGCTCCCTCTAGTGGACAACAGTGGTATTATAGCTTACATTTTACAGTTGAAGTGTTTGAATGAATGAATGGGAATTTGTTTTTTTACTTATATCTCAGGAACCAAAAGGCGAAAAATTCTGAAACTCAGAGCATAGATAGTGCTTGAGGAGCCCTGTTGAATGAGACCATCAAGGTGTTTTTGGGCGATTGGGGCTGGGAGTTATGACTGTTATAAGGCATATCTGTTCGGGCTATTATCTCTGGAATGCCCAGAGCAAATAACACCACATTTGAATCGAAGCTAGCCAAGGACGCGCCCTTTCCAACGAGCTCTCACACAATGTTCGGGGTGGTCTGGGTCGGGAGTAATGGCTGTTCAAAATCGGGGGTCCCGCGGATTCGCGATGCGCGGGGGGCGCACTCCCGAGGCCCGCGACGACACGTTTCGATCAAGAGCCCGGAGAGGTCCTCACCATCAAAATTTGAGCGCGCAACGACTTTCCGTTTTCGAGTTATGAATGAATTTGTATTCGGGGGCGTGGCTTAAATGCCGTTACTTTCGTTTCATTTCATTCATTTACTTTCGTCCATTTCCATATCTCAGTGTAACACAATTGTCAATAGTAATACTCAATTGATGAGTTTTGACAAAATGTGATTGTAAATGTTAAAATAATGATTTTATAAAGTCTAAATATGAATTTTATAACAATATTAGGGAGTAGTATGATGAAATGACAGCAGGGGGCAGTAAAATACCACTTATTGGCTTAATATGTCATTATATTCATATAAAATCACCTTTTGAAGAAGTTAAACTTTTTTTCTGATAATTATTGATCTAGAGAGTTCAGAGAATTGTGCTGCACTGGTTTTGAACATTATGATATGAACATTATATGATGATAGAAGACACCATTTACAGCAAATACAGGCAATTTACCATAGGAAATATATGGTTTTAAAGCGTTTTAACAGTTATAGCGCCAACTATGGTCCGATCTTCATAAAATTTTCCATGCTTCTTTAGCAGGTTATGACACATATGCTCATCAATTTTTGTGAAGTTCTGAGTTTTCGTTTAGGATTTATAGGCTTTTGAGTGCATTTTACCACGCCCATTTTCTAAATGACCCTGTTATAGCCATGCGAAAAATGCAAAAGTTCAACTTTTTTTTGATAATTATTGACCTAGAGAGTCCATAGAATTGTCCTAGACTGGTTTGGTTCCGATCGGGCGAAAAACCAGGGACTAGTTCGCAAAAGTACGTTTTTAACATAATTACGAATATTTAATGAACGGTTTGATTGACAGCAATGGTTCTTGAGGCAAAGTTGTTCAACCAGAGGAGATCTATCAAATGGTATGCATTTTGTGACAATAAGTGTAACACCACGTGATTACAGAGCCATAAAACTCGTTAGCGCCAACTAGTGGCCGATTTCTTTTAAAATTCTTACAGACCTCTAGGGCCATGAGTAGAACATGCCCACCGAGTTTCGTTCCGATCGGCCTCCGTTAACCTTGTCTAATAGGTGCTCAAACTTCATTGGCCGATGGCGGCCATGTTTTTTTAGATACGCCAATGTCCTCATACACATACATGACACCTTGGACCAAGACACTGCATACCAATTTTCAAGTCAATCGGACTAACGGTCAGGTGGTTAAAGCCTGTTTTATGTTTTTTTCATATTATAGCGCCACCATGTGGCCAATCGCCGCGATTTTTTTACTGTTACCTCATATTGAGCTCATACATATGTGTACCGAGTTTGGTGAAGATACCTCATTTACTTCTGGAGTTATAGCCATTTTAGTAAAATAGGCCCCTCCCATAACATACGTTTTGGCGCCCCTTAGCGACCGTGAATCGAAATTTCGACTTTTTTTCGATAATTATTGATCGTCAGTTTCTAGAGAACATTTCTGCACTGGTTTGGTTCCGATCGGGCGAAAAACCAGGGACTAGTTCGCAAAAGTAGGTTTTTGACAAAATTCAAAATGGCGGAAAATCTATCATAGCGGAAATGAAATCGGAGATATACGTTTTGTTCGTCAGGCGTCCAGCTTTCCAATGATATAAGACACTTGAGTCTACGACATACGGTCTAGGAGTTCTGAGCAGTTTCGCGCTTTTGGTCGCTATAGCGCCACCTATGGGCCAATCGAGGTCATACTTTGATACGTTCTCCCCAAATTGAGGACTACCATTTGGCCAACTTTCAAGGTTCCAGCTCTTACGGTTTGGTCTGCACGATGCGTTTTAGGGGAAAATAATAATAATAATTAAAGCTGCAAGCAGCATTTAGCGGGGTTCAAGCATTTAGGGTCTTTAAGCACATAAGGCAGTTTAGTGAGTTGTCTGAGTTTTTGTTTAGGATTTACAGGCTTTTGAGTGTTTTTTGCCATACCCATTTTCTAAATGATCCTGTTATGGCTACCCAATGGATAAAGTTAAAAAATTTTTATATAATTAATAATCTAGAGCTTCCAGAGAATTGTACTGCACTGGTATATTTCCGATCGTGCGAAAAACCTAGGACTAGTTCGCAAAAGTAGGTTTTTAACATAATCGCAAGTATTTAATGAACAAATTGATTGACAGCAGTAGTTCTTGAGGCAAAGTTGTTCAGTATGAGGAGATCTATCAAATGATATGCATCACATGATTACATAGCCGTAAAACCTGTTAGCATCAACTAGTGGCTGATTTTTCAAAATTCTTACAGACCTCTAGGGCCACGAGTCGAACATGCCCATCGAGTTTCGTTCTGATCGGCCTCCGTTAAGAGCAAACTAACAGCTTTGAATTAAAATGGTGAGGTATCCTGTTGTAAACATCAACCATGCCTGTTGACAGTTCTCTTTTGTGGGAAGGGAATGAAAAGTTCTCAAATCCGCAGCACAGCACATAACATTTATATCCATGATCTGCCATTTTCACTATTGTCCTTGCTTGCTTCTTCACAATACCTGCAGATCTTCTGATGATTCGGCTGTGCAGGTCCACATTAACACTGCCTGGCCTAGAACATGGACTGGAAAATGCAAATTTGGGGGGTATAAATATTAATGATCCTGACTCCAACGTCACAGTCGGTGTTATGGTGGGATTCACTCATTTTTCAGCGGTCTTTTGCAAACAGGAGATTTACACATGAAGGAGGAAACAATGGTGTTTGAGGCTCACGGTATGTCAGTTCCATGTCCAGAACTCTTATCATTCAACTATGCCAAGATAAATACAGTTTTCAATTGTATGGCACCTTTAAAATAGATGATTAGTAATATAATGCTTACTTGGAGTCTGAAATGGCTTTAACAAAAGAAGAAAAATATTCTTAGATTTCTGTTCATTCTAATCATGTACAAATAAAGTAGCACAGTAAGATTACATTTATTTGAATGCATTAGTGAGTGTGTGATTGTGCTGTGTGTGCAGCGTGTCAATACTAAAAGTGAAGGTGTAGTTGATATCTTTGGTGATAATATCTGTAGTAATCATAAAAAAACAATTAAGAAATAAAGAATTAAAATTACAAATAATATTCTATTAAGATATGAGTTACAATAACATGATTTGCAATAGTAATAATATCAATAATATATGCACAATACACACAGATTAGACTATCAGGTCTGTGTTTTACAAAAACATTAGTATTGCAGCCAATGTGAGTCTGTGGGATTTATAAACAGACAAAATATGATTTGAAATGTTATTTTAATGATTTTATTAAGTTTAAATAATATTTCAAATGGAAAAAAAATGAAATATAATATTTTAGTGAGCAGAATGAACCAATGAGTGTTCTTCATCTGGTGGTTAAAATGTAAATGAAAACAATAATACTTAAACAATAATACTTAATACACTAACCATGCTTGAACACACACATGCACACACATTTTGTTGTAGATGGAGATATTTAAAATAAAAGATAGGTAACAAAATGATAATTGCAAATCTCCTCTGTATAACACCATTTTCAGATTTCAAATTAATCACTGAGAGGCAGAATTGTTCAAACTGAGAGCTCAGTACAAATGAAGTGATAAACTTTGACAAAACATGACTGTGTTATAATAGGGGATTTTCATGCAAGTAATTTGATATAGTCCAAAAACTAATGCAAAAGCACAGATGAAAATATTTTATTAAGTAGAATGTCCTGCAGAGGGCAGTAGAAGACCACTAATTGACTCACTTTCATTTGAAAGACTTTTTTATCCACCAGTAAAACAAAGCAGTTTCTCCATGTTCTTTCCATTAAGCATGCTTACACAGACAGACACACACACAAACACAAACACATCCACACACACACACACACACACACACACACACAAAGACATATGTTTTCAATGTTTTTAGGATGTGATATTGTGAAAATATATTCATCTCCTCATCTTGAACAACTTTGCCTCAAGAATCACTAATGTCAATCAAACCGTTCATAATCATAATAAAAAAATAAAATATATACAAATATCATAATAAAAAAAACATCATAATAAAAAAGATTGCTTCTTAAAGCATTTGTTTATTTCCCAATACTGAAGCGAATTAAAAGATCATGCGTAATCCTGCTGCTCCCTCTAGTGGACAACAGTGGTATTATAGCTTACATTTTACAGTTGAGGTGTTTGAATGAATGAATGGGAATTTGTTTTTTTACTTATATCTCAGGAACCAAAAGGCGAAAAATTCTGAAACTCAGAGCATAGATAGTGCTTGAGGAGCCCTGTTGAATGAGACCATCAAGGTGTTTTGGGGCGATTGGGGCTGGGAGTTATGACTGTTATAAGGCATATCTGTTCGGGCTATTATCTCTGGAATGCCCAGGGCAGATAACACCACATTTGAATCGAAGCTAGCCAAGGACGTGCCCTTTCCAACGAGCTCTCACACAATGTTCGGGGTGGTCTGGGTCGGGAGTAATGGCCGTTGAAAATCGGGGGTCCCGCGGGCTGGCGATGCGCGGGGGGCGCGCTCCCGAGGCCCGCGACGACCCGTTTCGATCAAGAGCCCGGAGAGGTCCTCACCATCAAAATTTGAGCGCGCAACGACTTTCCGTTTTCGAGATATGAATGAATTTGTATTCGGGGGCGTGGCTTAAATGCCGTTATACTTTCGTTTCATTTCATTCACTTACTTTCGTCCATTTCCATATCTCAGTGTAACACAATTGTCAATAGTAATACTCAATAGATGAGTTTTGACAAAATGTGATTGTAAATGTTAAAATAATGATTTTATAAAGTCTAAATATGAATTTTATAACAATATTAGGGAGTAGTATGATGAAATGACAGCAGGGGGCAGTAAAATACCACTTATTGGCTTAATATGTCATTATATTCATATAAAATCACCTTTTGAAGAAGTTCAACTTTTTTTCTGATAATTATTGATCTAGAGAGTTCAGAGAATTGTGCTGCACTGGTTTTGAACATTATGATATGAACATTATACGATAATAGATAGAAGACACCATTTACAGCAAATACAGGCAATTTACCATAGGAAATATATGGCTTTAAAGCATTTTAACAGTTATAGCGCCACCTATGCTCCGATCTCCATAAAAATTTCCATGCTTCTTTAGCATGTTATGTCACATATGCTCATCAATTTTTGTGAAGTTCTGAGTTTTCATTTAGGATTTATAGGCTTTTTAGTGTATTTTGCCACGCCCATTTTCTAAATGACCCTATTACAGCCATCCAAATGCAAAAGTTCAACTTTTTTTCGATAATTATTGATCTAGAGAGTCCAGAGAATTACCCTAGACTGGTCTGGTTCTGATCGGGCAAAAAACCAGGGACTAGTTCGCAAAAGTAGGTTTTTAACATGTTTGCAAATATTTAATGAACAGTTTGATTGACAGTAGTGGTTCTTGAGGCAAAGTTGTTCAGCATGAGCAGATCTATCAAATGATATGCATAATGTGACAATAAGTTTAACACCACGTGATTACAGAGCCATAAAACTCGTTAGCGCCAACTAGTGGCCGATTTCTTTCAAAAATCTTACATACCTCTAGGGCCATGAGTTGAACATGCCCATCGAGTTTTGTTCCGATCGGCCTCCGTTAACCTTGTCTAATAGGTGCTCAACTTCATTGGCCGATGGCGGCCATGTTTTTCGAGATACGCCAATGTCATCATAGATATACATGGCACCCTGGACCATGAGACTGCATACCAATTTTCAAGTCAATTGGACTAACGGTCAGGTGGTTATAGCCCTTTTCATGTTTTTTTCATGTTATAACGCCACCTAGTGTTCAATCGTCGCGATTTTTTTACTGTGACCCCAGATTGAACTCATACACATGTGTTCCGAGTTTGGTGAAAATATCTAATTTCGTTCATGAGTTATAACCATTTTAGTAAACTGGCTCCGCCTCCTGCGAACGTTTTGACGCCCCTTAGCAACCGTGGATCGAAATTTCAACTTTTTTTCGATAATTACTGATAATCAGACTCCAGAGAACATTTCTGCACTGGTTTGGTTCCGATTGGCCAAAAAAACCCTCTACTAGTTTGCAAAAGTAGGTTTTAGACAAAATTCAAAATGGCGGAAAAATTTGCATACCGGAAATGAAATTGAAGATATACATTTTGTCCGTCTTGAGACAAGGATTACAGTGATATAAGACACTTGAGTCTGTGACAAAGGGTTAAGGAGATTTAAGCAAAACCGTGATTTTTTTTGGTTTTTGGCACTATAGCGCCACCTATGGGCCAATCGGGGTCATACTCTCTGAACCTCTCCTCGATTTTTGTACTACCTTCTGGCCAAGTTTCAAGTCTCTAGCACTTACGGTTTGGGCTGCACGATGCGTTTTACGGCAGAAGAATAATAATAATAATAAAAATCAGTACAATTACAATAGGGTTTCAGCACTTCGTGCTTGAACCCCTAATAAAAATCCTTACAATAACAATAGGGTTTCAGCACTTCGTGCTTGAACCCCTAAAAATCAGCACAATTACAATAGGGTTTCAGCACTTCGTGCTTGAACCCCTAATAAAAATCAGCACAATTACAATAGGGTTTCAGCACTTCGTGCTTGAACCCCTAAAAATCAGCACAATTACAATAGGGTTTCAGCACTTCGTGCTTGAACCCCTAAAAATCAGTACAATTACAATAGGGTTTCAGCACTTCGTGCTTGAACCCCTAAAAATCAGTACAATTACAATAGGGTTTCAGCACTTCGTGCTTGAACCCCTAATAAAAATCAGCACAATTACAATAGGGTTTCAGCACTTCGTGCTTGAACCCCTAATAATAAAAATCAGCACAATTACAATAGGGTTTCAGCACTTCGTGCTTGAACCCCTAATGATAATAATGTTTTTGCATTCACAACATTTGCTGAAGACAAAAGCCACCATGTTGTTAGAACATACGTTTTTGTCTATATAAAAAAAGCAACAAATAGATCTAAAAGATATCTAGATTTTTTTTTTTTTTTTTTTTTTTAAGTACTTTATCTTACAGCGAAAACACAAAATTAAACCATTGAAATAAGTTGATTTTATGTTATGACATGAATTTTAGTCTGGGAGCTTAAACCTTGTCTGCGAAACCAGCCATAAATGTCTTATATCTTATGTTCTACAATATCTTCCTCTATATAGATAATTAAATCTACAATTCAAATGCTCTTAAAATGAGAACATGAGAAGAAGAAAAAAAGAAGAAAAAAACACTCTTAAGGACAATATGTGTGGCTCTTAAAAGAGCCTTTGTGTGTGTGTTGAGCGGACTCCTCTACTTTGAGCTGGTGTATTTGGTCACAGCCTTTGTGCCCTCAGACACGGCGTGTTTGGCCAGCTCTCCGGGCAGCAGCAGACGCACGGCGGTCTGGATCTCTCGAGATGTGATGGTGGAGCGCTTGTTGTAGTGAGCGAGACGAGACGCTTCACCGGCGATGCGCTCGAAGATGTCGTTGACGAAAGAGTTCATGATTCCCATCGCCTTGGAGGAGATCCCGGTGTCGGGATGAACCTGCTTCAGGACTTTGTACACGTAGATTGCGTAGCTCTCCTTCCTGGACTTTCTGCGCTTCTTTCCGCCCTTGCCGGCGGTTTTAGTGACGGCCTTCTTCGAGCCCTTCTTGGGTGCGGACTTCGCTGGTTCAGGCATGATGTCTCAGTCAGAAATACTCAAAGACCAATAAAGCTGAATCGCTGCAGGCGGGCTTTATGCACT
The DNA here is from genome assembly GCA_021464565.1 of Rutilus rutilus. Classification (NCBI taxonomy): domain Eukaryota; kingdom Metazoa; phylum Chordata; class Actinopteri; order Cypriniformes; family Leuciscidae; genus Rutilus; species Rutilus rutilus. The sequence continues at coordinate 6,622,006 of JAJAQA010000003.1, forward strand.
GCTCTATGCTAATTTCCAAAGGGAAGTACGACCTTCTCTGATTGCTAGTTTTCCTGGACCAACCCATAGAATGATTTCATTGGTTATATTAAACGTTCCTTGACTTGTGGGACACCCAATCACAGGCTTTAAATGTTAATCCCGCCCATCGCCTCATGTCCTACTACTATCCCCCATTCTATCATGTTTCTTTGTTTCATTTTCCCGCATTTTTCGTAATGCAATGCACTGCAGTATTAAATATTGAAGGTACAATATTGATCATTTCAGTTTAATCAACTTGAAAACAATAAAATACAAATCTTATTGCAAAAAATTACGAATATTATTACCATATTTAATTGGCACATAAAGACCAGTGAGAAATGTTATAGTAACGATTCTATCACTCAATGTTAACAATAACTAACTCATTATCTCGTTGAACTCCACTTAATCTAGTTTATAACCACTTGGAAACTTGTTCTTTGTGTGTAAATGTGTGTGGCTCTTAAAAGAGCCGTTGGGTTTTTCTTCTTCGTGGATCTCTTAACCCCCGAACCCGTACAGAGTGCGTCCCTGTCGCTTCAGCGCGTACACAACATCCATGGCGGTGACGGTCTTTCTCTTGGCGTGTTCAGTGTAAGTCACAGCATCACGAATGACGTTCTCCAGAAACACCTTCAACACACCGCGAGTCTCTTCATAGATCAGGCCAGAAATACGCTTGACGCCGCCACGTCGAGCAAGACGACGAATAGCGGGTTTAGTGATTCCCTGGATATTATCGCGAAGAACCTTTCGGTGACGCTTAGCGCCTCCTTTCCCGAGTCCTTTCCCGCCTTTTCCTCTTCCAGACATGATTGCAGATACTCTTCAACTGACAACACAGATGATAGAAAACTACTGGGGAAGAGGAATTTATAGTCAGCTAGCGGACCTAGTTGAAACCACATTCATGGGCGGTTCTAGTACGTCACCAGTTGCGCATTACCAAGTCGAGGTCAGTCTTTTGATGCCTAATACTAGTTGAAATAAGTGGAATTTAAGTAATATTAATAATTCTGTATAACTAGGCTTCATTCATTTTGACCCGCGAGGATCAAAGGATTTGTTACAGGTCGGAGAGAATGGGGGTTAATAACTATACATACAAACAAACAAATGATATAGGCCTATCTAAATGTATTATATTCATTTCCTTACATTTGCTTTTGGATTTAAATATATAAATATAGCATTTTATAAGACCACCATGGCATATAGAAGTTCCTATTTAAAAACACCGTAATATGGAAATAATCTTTCATTGAGTCTTAAAAGAGCCTTTGGGGTTTGTGTGACTGCTGTGGATGCGCGCTCTCCGCGGATGTGACGGGCCAGCTGGATGTCTTTGGGCATGATGGTGACTCTTGGCGTGGATGGCGCACAAGTTGGTGTCCTGGACCGGGCCAATGGCTGCGCGCCTCCTGCTTTCAAGCTCAGTCTTTTTCGGGTGCACAAAGACAAAGCTAGAAAATAGATTAAATCAGTCTTATATTTGTGTATCATAACCCATAATTGTTCGATTTTTATTAACTAATATAAAAAATTGAGACGTGAAAACGAATAAATAACATATAGTGCAAACAATCTTTTCATAACACAAAGGGGGAAAATAACCGCGCAGCGCCATATGTTCATAATGCAGCGTGTTATTTGCTTTTAAATTTTTTATATTTCATATACGTTCCCAGCAAACATGCTCCTTTGGGGCCCGAATGGGGCCCTTGCGGGCAGCCCACTGTGGGCCCAGATACCGGCGTGAAATGCGGGGCACATGTGGGCCCCACACTATGGGGCCCAGGTGGGGCCCCATCGGGACAGCCCAAAGTGTGGGCTGACTGTGGGCTAGCCCACACTAAGTAGAGTGGGCCCCCATTGGGGCCAGTTGTGGGCCCACAGCAAACCCCTTAGGGACCCGTGTGGGACCACTGTGGGCAGCCCACTGTGGGCCCAGATACCAGCGTAAAATGCGGGGCACATGTGGGCCCCACACTATGGGGCCCAGGTAGGGCCCCATCGGGACAGCCCAAAGTGTGGGCTGACTGTGGGCTGGCCCACACTAAGTAGAGTGGGCCCCCATTGGGACCAGTTGTGGGCCCACAGCAAGCCCACGCTGTGGGCAAAGTGTGGGTATACTGTGGGTACATTGGGTTAAGTGTGGGCATACTGTGGGAACACTGTAAAAAGTGTGGGCATACTGTGGGTACACTGGGAAAAGTGTGGGCATACTGTGGACAATGCAAAGATGTATTGTAATATAGCTGTGGCCTTAGCAAACAACAAGATTAGTTTGGTTGTACTTTGCATTTGCCACAATACATGCAAAATAATTGCACTTGTTGAAATAGTACATTATAAGTTATATGTTTCAAATAATTTCATTTATTCACAGTCATGTAAAATATATACACAATACATTACCGTTCAAAAGTTTGGGGTCAGTAATTTTTTTTAAATACTTTTGAAAGAAATCCCTTCATCTCATCAAAGCTGCATTTATTTAATAAATACATTAAAAAGAGCAATATTCTGAAATATTGTTGCAACTTAAAATAACTGTTTTCTGTTTTAATCTATTTTACAAAGTAATTATTCCTGGGATGTTAAAAAATTATGTTAATAATTTATTACAGTAGCCAGCATCCAGTCGTCAGCATGTAAATCGTGGAAAAAAAATTAGGAACGTTTGAACAGAACTGTCAAAAGAGCAGCATTTATTTTAAATAGATTTTGAGTCTTTTGTCTTCAGAGTCCTCTGGTTCTTCTGCTCCTTCCACCATCCCAGTCTCTTGCATTATGATTTAACAGGATCAGGATCAACCCCTTCGGATGCTGCGGCCTGGCTGTTTTTTGTGTCAGTTTTTTCTCTAAAGTGAGAAAAAAACAACAACAATTGAAATGTTAACAATTTTTTTTACAAAAAAACAAAAACAAGGGTTGTTCCAAGTGTAATTTATATATGACTGGAGAAACCTGAGAATAATTTGAGTTCCGGAAAAATAGTTACAGGTGTTTATTATTATTAAAAACAAATTTAGGCGGTGTTGTTGAAAGAGAAACATACAGAGAGTGAACCAACTGAGGGCATGATGAAATAAGAGCATAAGAACAATTTATTAAAATTATCAACACAACGTAAAGAATAATTTTGTCAACTTGTATTCACACTCATGTCGTTCCAAACCTGCATGATTTCTTCTGTGGAAGATGATATTTTGAAAAATGACTCAAAAAGTCAATGGGATCCAATGGGATTTTCATTGTACAAAACAGATTAAACATAATTCAAAATATCTTCTTTTGCATTCCACAGAAAAAAAATAATAATACATGTTTGGAACAACATGAAGAACAAACCTTTTAATGTCTTTATCAATAAATCATTGATAGATTTAACTTGCAGCCTGAATATGTTATTTTTATTACCCAAAAATAGAGGGAATGTGTCTGACGGTCAAACGAGTACTTACACAGAAAAAGAGTGACCTGTGCCTGAGTGGCTCTTTTGGGTTTATTATTTAGCTGTTTGAGACACATCACAATTAAGGAAAAAAGAGAGAAGACAACTGAATATTAGTCAAATATTACATAAATCTATACAAATAAAAATTATTATTTTTTCATCAGTGATTATTGACTAATTAATAGTCAATCTCTGGTCCTCGAAGTGCACTGTCTTGCAGTTTATGTTCAGACCTGATCAATCTCACTTGCTCTTTTAACCAAAAGAGCTTGATTAGCTTGTCCAGGCGTGCTGGACCAGGGCTGGTGCTAAAGTCTGCAGGACAGTGGTCCTCTGCAAAATGTTCGGAACATGACTAGATCGATCACTTACAGCAGTGGTGTCCAGTCCTGGTCATGGAGGAGTATAGCTCCAGCCTGTCTGTAGTGTCTGCTGATCCTGAAGACCTCGATCAACTGGTTCAGGTCTGCTTAACTGGGGTTGGAGCTCAATTCTGCTATCAGGATTAGATTGCAATAAATACTGAAAAGAGAGAGGACAAACAACATTTCAAATACAGTATTTAATGTTGATCTTAACTTTAAGATTAATAAATGCTGTAGAAGTAATTGTTCACTAATTGTTGGTTCATGTTAACTAAAGCTAACAAAATGAAACCTTATTATAAAGTGTTACCATTTATTAATAATGAGAGAGTTGGCCATATGAGTATAAAATTATTTAATAGGAATCTTAAACTGGTTCAAACTAGGCTACTATATTGTATGTTAATACTAGGCACAACTGGCATTATAACACTCCTTTAATTTGCCCTCCAGGTGGGCGTTCCATGTGACGTCACGTGAAATCAATGAATTAACCGTCCAGTGAATATTTTTAAGTTAAATAAATTAGCACTAGTTTACTTTCATTCACACATTTGGAAATTGCCAGCAAAACCTTTACAATACTATCAAAATCTCTCATATACTGTACACATACAATGTGATTAAAAGCCTAAATTACAGCACAAGTTAACCTGCCTCTAGCTAGTAACGTAACAGTTAGCTGCTACTGTTAACTTAACGGATGAGAGATGCTAGCGGACTTTTCCTGAAGACACTAAATCATTTCTATAAAGTAAATATTCAACGGAAGCGTGTCATTTACATGAAAGAATGTGTCAAAAGCATTTGTATGTACTATTTGTGTAAGTTTGGGGACTAAGCTTACCTGAAAGTAGTGAAAACAACAGTGAGAGACGGAGTTACTGCTTGTGTCAGTTGAGCTGTCGTCCCGTTTCCATGGTAACGGCCTCCGCTCCAGTTCAAATGCGGCTCGAATGTTCAGCGCGAGCGCCCATTAAAACACGTAAAAGTCACGCAGCATTTACATAAACATAGAATTGATGGAGGGAATTATTTGATAATCAGATAAAATATCTTGAAAACTTTGGTTTGTTCCATTTGTTCCTATTTTAATAAAACCTGTTTAATTATAACCTCAGTGAGATCAATTATGCAACATAATAACTTAAAAATATCCATTAGGGAACGTTCTCTATAAGTTACTTTAAGGTTATTCAAAAAATAACCACCCTGCAACGTTCTGGGAACGTTATTTTATGGTTGCAAAATAATAACTTAAAAATAACCATTAGGAAACATTCTCTATAAGTTATTTTTAGGTTATTTAAAAGTAACCACCCAGCAACGTTCTGGGAACATTATTTTATGGTTACATAAAAATAAAACCAAAAAAGAATGTTCCCCTAACGTTAGTATTTGGTTCCCGTTTGGTTATTTTTTTGGGAACCAAATACTAACGTTAGGGGAATGTTCTGTGTTAACTGGGTGGTCTGTCTGACTTTATCAGTCTGTCTGGGAACAGCTGCAACAAGCAAACAGGTAAAGATAGTACTTGTCTTGCTATCTTGTTGACTGTGTGCAGTTTTAGTTAAGTATGGGATTGACTGTTGAATGAAATAACATTTATGACATTTTACAGGATCGTTAAAATAGTTTGATTTACCCTGAGCTTCTAATCTTAAAACGATGATTTAACTGTACTGTTATGGTGGGTTGCCCACAGTAAACCCTCATGGTGGCCCCACAGTGAAAAACAGCTATGGGCCCTGCATGGGCTAACCCACTGGGGGCCTGTGTGGGTTTTCTGTGGGCAGTCCCACAGTGGGTTGCCCACAGTAAATCCTAATGGGGGCCCAAATGGGTAAAACTGCTATGGGCCCCGCATGGGCTAACCCACTGGGGGCCCGTGTGGGTTTTCTGTGGGCAGTCCCACAGTGGGTTGCCCACAGTAAATCCTAATGGGGGCCCAAATGGGTAAAACTGCTATGGGCCCCGCATGGGCTAACCCACTGGGGGCCCGTGTGGGTTTTCTGTGGGCAGTCCCACAGTGGGCTTGCCCACAGTAAATCCTAATGGGGGCCCAAATGGGCAAAACTGCTATGGGCCCCACATGGGCTAACCCACTGGGGGCCCGTGTGGGTTTTCTGTGGGCAGTCCCACGGTGGGTTGCCCACAGTAAATCCTAATGGGGGCCCAAATGGGCAAAACTGCTATGGGCCCCACATGGGCTAACTCACTGGGGGCCCGTGTGGGTTTTCTGTGGGCCGTCCCACAGTGGGCTTGCCCACAGTAAATCCTAATGGGGGCCCAAATGGGCAAAACTGCTATGGGCCCCACATGGGCTAACCCACTGGGGGCCCGTGTGGGTTTTCTGTGGGCAGTCCCACAGTGGGCTTGCCCACAGAAAGCCCACATGGGGCCCGAAAGGGTTTGCCCTTGCCCACACTGTCCCACAGAAAACCCACACTTACCCACAGTGGGCCCACACTGGCATGTTTGCTGGGTTTATTTTTAAAACAATTTTAGCAACGTACGGTACAAAACTGATTTAATTCTATGCCGGGCTGATACCTACTTAAATAGTGATACAATTTATGAAATAACTCTCTCGGGGAGAAATTGTGTGGCTCTTAAAAGAGCCTTTGGTTTGAAGAGAATCTTCCGTCAGTCTACTTGGCCTTCGCGGGCTTCTCGGTCTTCTTGGGCAGCAGCACGGCCTGAATGTTGGGCAACACACCACCCTGAGCGATGGTCACGCCACCCAGAAGCTTGTTCAGCTCCTCGTCATTGCGCACCGCCAGCTGCAGGTGTCGAGGGATGATGCGGGTCTTCTTGTTGTCCCGAGCGGCGTTTCCAGCCAACTCCAGGATCTCAGCGGTCAGATACTCGAGCACAGCGGCCAAATACACCGGAGCTCCGGCACCAACGCGCTGGGCATAGTTGCCTTTACGGAGAAGCCTGTGGACACGGCCGACGGGGAACTGCAGTCCCGCCCTGGAAGAGCGACTCTTGGCCTTAGCGCGAGCCTTTCCACCGGTTTTACCTCTTCCACTCATTACGGTTAGTTTGTTTATGATTAGCGAAAGGAACAAATACAATGTAGTTGCAAGTTGTGAGGTGACTTATACAAGAAAGCTTGACAGTCTCCTATTGGCTGAAATCTGGAAACATTCCCAGCCAATCAGTGATCTTCTCTCTGAACACCAAACCCCCCTTTCTGCTACTGACACTCAAACACGTCACGCTGTAGTTTCATTTAATGCCGCTAGTCTTCCTTTTAATGGGTGACTTTATTTTGATAATGATGATGATGATGATAAAAATGTGTGATTACAAGTTAAACACTTCGGTCATTAAGCATAATAGCTTTAGTTTAATTGTATAAATATGTAAACATGTATAATATTTATGTATAATATATATTTATGCATTAATACTTGAGACTTGATCAAAAACATTCCCAAATGGGCCTGTTCATTTGCTTTCACTTGCAACATAAAGGAAAGCCAATGTCACTTTTGGCCAATGAAATAACACTCTTTACTATTAACTAGTGGGTGGCTTTTAAAATAGTTTATTTTTTATTTTTTATAAAACAAGTAAAAAGACTGAGTTTATTTATTTTTGGGTGCTGTCTTTTTAGGCTTGGCTGCTTTAGGTTTGGCCATTTTGGGTTTGGTTAAGGCTTTGCTGGTTTCTTTGTCTTCTTAAGGCTCTTCGTTGCCTTTTTAGCAGCGGTTTTCTTCACCTTCTTCAGAGATTTCTGAGCGGCGGGTTTCTTTGCTGCTGCAGTTTTGGTCTTCTTAGCGGCAGCGGGTTTCTTGGCTTTAGGAGCCGCTTTCTTGGCGGGTTTTGTCTTGGTCTCGCTCTGTTTCTTGTTGAGTTTGAGGAGCCGGAGGCGCCGGTCCCTTTAGTCTGGACTAGGATGCCTTTATCTGTCTGTGTAACTTTAAGAGAAAGATAGATGCAAAAGGTTTATAACTCAGTTCAGAATGACACTTTTTTTTCCCACTGTTTCCACCAAGGCCGTACGGTTTTAACTCTTATAGCTGTTGTATATTAGTTGTCTATACTGATTACACTGAATTCTGGTAGGATTGGATTTTGTAACTAATCTTACATATTTATCTCAATATATAGGCTAATCATAATCTGTTGAACACTTATTATAGTTTTTTCTATATATGCATTTATTGAGGTTTAATATCCATAAAAGAGATATCAACCAACGTTGGCAGCCCTTTAAATAAATGTCATTGTTCACAGTCTAAATGAGTTCAGTTTCTCTCAGGTGGTTTCGCAGTAACTTTATAGCGGAAGTCACGGTACGTTGTGGGTTCTAATTTTTCAGAAGCCATGGGTGGGAGAAAACTGAAATTAGATTTACAGCAAAACACATTACTTACATTTTCACATGTTGCAGAGGCTTCTTTCAGCTCACTGAAGATGTAGTCACTTTAGCAGCTGCTTGTAGAGCGAATATGACTGTTAAAGTCTTGAGTTTAAGAGGCTTTGTTAAAAAGGTCATTAGTTATAAACCTTCTGATTAAATCTATTTTTTTTTTTTTTTTACCTACCTACCTGCCTACCTACATTTTCTTTCTTTTGTTCTTCTTCTTTTATTATTATTATTATTATTTATGGGAACAATCACATATATAGGCTATACCCCCATAAGGGAAACTGCTAATATCTGAGATATGTGGTGACAAATAAACAGGTTATTCCCAAATATCTACTGACCAAGTCTCTTTCCGGACACCCTGTGGAGGGTTTCAAACTTAACCGGCAATTTACCTAAAGATGATTGTGCTTTCAACAGCCAACCTATTTCTTCAGGCCTAATAAAAGAGTTAAGCTCATAGTCGTGGTTTGACTTCTGCTCTGTTTCTGCCCTGTGGTTTTAACCAGAGTAGAGGAAACATTTATGCATGATCTGCATCTTTAGTTTCATAAACCTCAAAATATCATCACAAGATCAAAGATTCAAAGAATGTCTGTGTCGGTTTCATTGACTTCCTTTTTTTTTTCTTCTTTCTCTCTAAAAGGAGGGCAGTGAGAAAGGGTTGTCTGAGTGATGAGAGATCTACCCTTTCCCACTACTATCCTTTTAGAAAATACATAAACATGGCTTTAACCCTCTAATGGCATGAATTTTTATTTTGTGAGGGAAAAAACGTTCACCCCATTTTTTGGGAGCTTGGGGGTCCCTGATAATATATTCATCATAAAATGTGTCCAACCAATCACAAACATCCAACAAATCAAATAAACAAACTACTACTAATTATATCTAATACCTCATGTATAAATGTTTCTAACATTTCATATACATATATAAACCAAATACACATGCACATGCATACACACATTACTTTACTGACTGACCCCTAACTGACCCCTGACCCCCTAACTGACCCCTGACCTCCCAACTGTCTCTCAAGCCTGATTCAGGGATCCTCTCTTCCTGACTCTCCTCAAGCTCACTGTCAGAGGGATTGACCCGATCATGTTCCTTCCATCCATAAAATATTCGTGTGTCCAATTCCTGTAAGTATCAGTAAAAACATTTCAAGTCATGTCAGAAAGATGGTAATTACGAGTTGAACGCACATGAACTGCACCACAAAGTCATAATTACAAGTGGGAAGCAATGGCGGAAACAAATAGTTTTCAATCATAAATGTATTTCTGAATACTGACAGTATACAATGTAGTTTTTACGCATTATGTGTATTGTTAATGAAGACGAGAGATAAAGTTTACCAGAAAACACTCATTCAGACATGAGCTGAAGGGCTTGAGTGACCAAACTACATTACCCAGCATTCTCTGCAGCATACTACTACTACTACTACTACTACTACTATTACTACTACTACTACTACTACTACTACTACTACTACTACTACTACTACTATTACTTCTACTACTGCTACTGCTACTACTACTGCTGCTGCTGCTCCTACTACTACTACTACTACTACTACTACTACTACTACTGCTGCTGCTGCTGCTGCTGCTACTACTACTACTACTACTACTACTACTACTGCTGCTGCTGCTGCTGCTGCTGCTCCTACTACTACTACTACTACTACTATTACTACTACTACTACTACTACTACTACTACTACTACTACTACTGCTGCTACTACTGCTGCTGCTGCTCCTACTACTACTACTACTACTACTACTACTACTACTGCTGCTGCTCCTACTACTACTACTACTACTACTACTACTACTACTACTACTACTACTATTATTACTACTACTGCTGCTACTACTGCTGCTGCTGCTGCTGCTACTACTACTACTACTACTACTACTACTATTACTACTACTATTACTACTACTGTACTACTACTACTACTACTACTACTACTACTACTGCTGCTGCTGCTGCTGCTGCTCCTACTACTACTACTACTACTACTACTACTACTATTACTACTACTACTACTACAGGACCAGCGTTCAGCATAAGAGGCACGGCAAAGAACGCGCATGCAAGTGTTTTTCTGGACTACTCAGTTTTCCTGTTATTTAAGTGTTGTGTTTTAGTCAAGGTAAGGCCATTTTCGATTCTCTGCTTATTTTCAATTTTTAAACTTCACATAATTCTGTATTTGAGTAGACGCGCTGACTACATTAAACAAAAGCCGCGAGTGAAAATTAATATTGCAGTCTAATTTGCACTTAAGCCTTATTTGCTCTCAGCAGTTTCGATTCGGCACATTGTCACGTTATTTTACTTAATTGCCCGAGCGAAACAGCATCTGTAGGAACAGTTATAAATAGAGGAACTTAAGATCATTCGTCAGGACCAGCGTTCAGCATAAGAGGCACGGCAAAGAACGCGCATGCAAGTGTTTTTCTGGACTACTCAGTTTTCCTGTTATTTAAGTGTTGTGTTTTAGTCAAGGTAAGGCCATTTTCGATTCTCTGCTTATTTTCAATTTTTAAACTTCACATAATTCTGTATTTGAGTAGACGCGCTGACTACATTAAACAAAAGCCGCGAGTGAAAATTAATATTGCAGTCTAATTTGCACTTAAGCCTTATTTGCTCTCAGCAGTTTTGATTCGGCACATTGTCACGTTATTTTACTTAATTGCCCGAGCGAAACAGCATCTGTAGGAACAGTTATAAATAGAGGAACTTAAGATCATTCGTCAGGACCAGCGTTCAGCATAAGAGGCACAGCAAAGAACGCGCATGCAAGTGTTTTTCTGGACTACTCAGTTTTCCTGTTATTTAAGTGTTGTGTTTTAGTCAAGGTAAGGCCATTTTCGATTCTCTGCTTATTTTCAATTTTTAAACTTCACATAACTCCAGGCAACCAACTGGACCTGGTTTACACACGCAATTGCATCACAGACAACATCCTGGTGAGACCTCTCCATGTTTCAGATCATTTCCTCATTACTTTCAGTCTACATCTCTCTACCCCTTCACCACCAACACCCCCACCAGTCACTTTCAGGCGAAACCTGCGCTCACTTTCTCCCTCCCATCTTTCCTCTGCCGTGTCATCTTCTCTTCCCCCACCCTCACAATTCTCATCTCTGGATGTGAACACAGCAACGGACACCTTATGCTCCACTCTAACCTCTTCTCTAGACATTATCTGCCCTCTCTCCTCCAGGCCAGCACGTGCTACTCCCCCTAACCCCTGGTTATCTGAGGTTCTTCGGGAACACCGTACTGAACTTAGGGCAGCGGAGAGGAAATGGCACAAATCAAAAGACGCATCTGACCTGAGTATGTATCAATCTCTCCTCTCTTCCTTTTCTGTGGATGTTCATGCTGCAAAATCTTCATACTTCCACAACAAGATCAACAGCTCCTCCAACACACGTTCACTCTTCAAGACATTCAACTCTCTCCTCTGCCCACCTCCACCACCACCCTCCTCCTCCTTAACTGCTGACGATTTTGCAAACTTCTTCACCAACAAAACAACATCTATCAGCAGTCAGTTTTCAGCTCCACACACACAGGAACCCAGACTGACCGCTTCCACAGCCAATATCCCACTGTTCTCCTTCTCCTCGCTAACCGAGGAAGAAGTATCTACACTTCTCCTCTCCAGTCATCCTACCACCTGCCCTCTAGACCCCATCCCCTCACACCTTCTACAAGCCATCTCTCCGACACTTCTACCATCACTCACACACATAATCAACTCATCCCTCCATACTGGCACCTTCCCTACAGCATTCAAGCAGGCTCGGGTCACTCCACTGCTTAAAAAACCAACACTAAACACATCATCTGTAGAGAATTACAGACCTATCTCTCTCCTACCATTCATTGCGAAGACACTTGAAAGAGCTGTTTTCAACCAAATAACATCCTTTTTGTCTCTAAACAACCAGCTGGATGTCAACCAATCTGGCTTCAAGAAAGGGCATTCAACAGAAACTGCATTACTGTCAGTCACAGAAGCCCTACGGATCGCTAAAGCTGCTTCCAAGTCCTCAGTCCTCATTCTCCTGGATCTGTCTGCTGCCTTCGACACTGTGAATCATCAGATCCTTATGTCCAGCCTCTCATCACTGGGCATCACAGGAACTTCACTCCACTGGTTTGAGTCCTATCTCACAGGTAGGTCCTTCAAGGTCGCATGGAGAGGTGAGGGATCCAGAGCACATCAACTGACCACAGGGGTTCCCCAGGGTTCAGTTCTTGGTCCCCTCCTCTTCTCCATCTACACTACATCACTGGGACACATCATACAGGCACACGGCTTCTCCTACCACTGCTATGCTGATGACACACAGCTCTTCCTCTCGTTTCAACCAGATGATCCCACAGTAGCTGCACGGGTCTCAAGCTGTCTGGCGGACATCTCCACATGGATGAAGGAACATCACCTGCAGCTCAACCTGGCAAAGACTGAGCTTCTCATCCTCCCTGCCAATCCGTCTATACAACACGACTTCACCATCCAGCTAGAGTCATCATCAATCACCCCATCAAGGTCGGTCAGAAATCTCGGAGTAACGCTTGATGACCAGCTGTCCTTCACAGATCACATTTCAAAGACAGCTCGATCATGCAGGTTTGCACTGCACAACATCAGGAAGATCAGGCCTTTCCTAACTGAGCACGCAACACAACTTCTCGTCCAGGCCCTGGTCATCTCTAGGCTTGACTACTGTAATGCTCTTTTGGCCGGACTTCCAGCATGTGCAACAAAACCTCTACAGATGATCCAGAATGCTGCAGCTCGTCTTGTCTTCAACGAGCCCAAGAGGGCCCACGTCACTCCCCTGTTCATCTCTCTGCACTGGCTACCTCTCGCTGCTCGCATCAAATTCAAGGCATTGACGCTTGCTTACAGATCTATCACAGGCTCAGCTCCCTACTATTTTCACTCACTCCTACGAGTCTACATCCCTACCAGACGCCTACGATCGATCAACGAGCGACGTCTCGTGGTTCCATCACAGAGAGCCACAAAATCACTTTCCAGAACATTCTCATTCACAGCTCCATGCTGGTGGAACGCTCTCCCCGGCCTCATCCGGAATGCAGAATCACTGGCAACATTAAAAAAACAGCTGAAAACCCATCTCTTCCGTGAGCACTTAACCTCATAAAAAAAAAAAAAAAAAAAAATTCCTTTGAAACATCACTTATCAGACTTATGCTACTCTGAATAATGCCTGAACTTTGTATTCTGAGCACTTCTTGCGTTGTTGTTGTTTTTGCCTCTTCATGATGACTCGCTTTATTTAGTCCTAATTTGTAAGTCGCTTTGGATAAAAGCGTCTGCTAAATGACTAAATGTAAATGTACTACTGCTACTACTGCTGCTGCTGCTGCTGCTGCTCCTCCTACTACTACTACTACTACTACTACTACTACTACTACTACTACAACTGCTACTACCACTACTACTACTACTACTACTAATAATAATAATAATAATAAGTAGATTAAAAAGTTCGTTGAGACAAACTTTAAGTTGGCTTGAGAAAGTTTGGACCAAAAAGTTTGGAAAGAAAGAAAGTAGTTTTAAGTTTAAATTAGTTTTAAGTTTAAATTAGGTGGTTGCTAGGATGTTCTGGGTGGTTGCTATGGTGTTGCTAGGCAGTTGCTAGGGTATTCTGGGTGGTTGCTAGGGCATTGCTATGTGGTTGCTAGGGTGTTCTGGGTGGTTGCTATGGTGTTGCTAGGCGGTTGCTAAGGAATTTTGGGTGGTTGCTAGGGTGTTCCTGGTGGTTGCTATGGTTTTGCTAGGCGGTTATACACACATACATACACTAACTATCTCTCTCACACACACACACACACACACACACACTCACACACTCACACACACCTGCACACTCTCACACACTTACTTGCTCACAAACACTCATTTCACCGAACAGACAAGTCAGCTGATATTATATATCTTATTATTATTATTATTATTAAAAAAAAAAAAAAATAAATAAAGGAGCAGAGTGAGGTCATGCCATCTTGTTGTGGACAATTATCAGTTCATTTGTACATATGAGTTCATATTGAGTCTCTGATCATTTGAAATGAATATAGTTAAAAGATAAGTGCAATATTTTATAATGAATATCTTTGTTTACTTTCTTAGAAACAATCACACTGGGCTTTAAATGTTGACAAATTGCTGCAAATAGGAAATAGGTGTGAAAACATTTCCTATGTGAAATAGGATGAAAACACTTTCATGATGAAGATTTTTATCTCAAATTACAGAAATAATGTTTTTAATGTAACCCTTTTCGTCTGTGTGCTCCCCCAAATGTCTCTGCGTTGTGTTTGAATGATGGTTGAATGAGGAGGACACAAAGTTCGTGGTCGTCACAGCAGTGAAGCTTTATTAGGCTGTATTTATTTGCATCAGCCTCTCTGCAGCACACGGCGACATCTTTACACAAGGAAAATAGAACTATTAGTTACATACAAAATTATAAAACGAAATAACACAGTCTTAGCTGCAGCCACATCAACCCTTATCACGGGGGATAACTGTCAGTATATGACAACCAATGTCAAATGTCAGATGCATCCAAAACACAAGGAATCAAACCCAAAAATACTCAGACAAGTGTCAAACACAATACAATACAATACACAAACAAATATACCCCACCACATGGAACCAAAACACATTAAATAATTTCAGTAATACAAAACCATCCATTGAAAATAACTGCACATATTTGTTAGCAAACATCTTCAACAGCACCATATCTCCTCAAACAACATGGATGGCCAATATAATTAAAGAAATTAAATAGAGGTATCAGAGAACTGTGAAAACCCTCCTACCTTTTCACAAGGAAAATAAAACTAAACAACTTAAACAACAGCTCCACCCATGCGAGGAAGGGCCCGCTGACACAGTGAAACACTCATAGACACAGCGCCCCCCAAGGCCAGGAGAAACATCATACATCTTCCACACATTAATAAAGTAAAAAAGGATGGAAAAAATGCAGATTCTGCCAGAATTGAATGACATTAGATTACTTGTTTATTCAATCCTCATGTAAAACAAGCTTTATTAAACAAACAAGCTATTTCAAATGCATCCACTTTATCAGCGACAGGGATTGTGATGTTGACTGCAGATCGCTGGTCGACAGCTTGTGTGTTTCAGGGTCCTAATGTTCTCCAGATTCAGGGTCTGTTAACACACATTAAGGAAACTTTTTAAAGGTCAGGACTCATTTTCCAAAAGGGCCTATTAACTTTATTAACTTACTACTACTAACCCTAACCCTAACTTAAAGAAGCTGTGGCCTTTTGTGATTCTGTTTCTCCAACCATCTCTCCAGTCCCATCGAGTCGAGGCCTGTTATACTGAGAGCCGAAGCGCTGAGGAACAGAACACACCTTTGACCAGCAGCATTTGAGTTTTTATGGAACGACACTTTATGATATAAAAGGCTGTATATTTCATTCACTGATATGTTGTAGAGTTACATTAGACACACATTAGATGTCACGTGGTGATTTCTCTTTAATCACTGTCTGTCTTCTGTGTGTGACTGTGTGAACGAACACAATAACAGTGAGAACAATCTCCATCAGAACTGATCTGGAAAATATGATTTTCAAGTAGATGAACAGAGCTGTGACAACTTGAATACATTAGTAGCTAAATATCTTAGACTGGATCTCTCTTTTCTTTATCTGTGTATTTCTGTGTAGAGTTTATCTCCTCCTCCCTCATCTCTTCTTTCTAACACAGGAAGTGTGTGTTTAACACTCAGCGCTGTTAAAACTGTCTATTAATGTGACAGTATGGGCTCCAGTGCACTGCCTCTCATCTGTGAGTATTTTATTATATTCTTAATATCTTCTGTTTCTAATGCAATGTATTCAGCTGAAGATGGGATATAATAATGAGTGTTGTGTAGGAGAGTCTATGAATCCACAGTCTCACTGCTTATTGTATTATTTATTGATCAGATCTTATGTGATGATGTTACGTGTTGATCAGATAAAGAGGTTTATGATGCATTTATCTGTGTGATAATGCGTGTGAAATATGGAGGCAATGTTTGCATGTATATTTGCTTAGTTTTGTTGTAACATCTTTCCTCCTATTTCAAGTAGTTGAGATAAATCAGATGTATTTGTGTTGATGTGAGTTAGTGTTGAATGATGCTGTATCTTTAAATAATCTCTCCATCAGAGACTCAGAGAGTTTGAGAACAGAGACCGAACACACACTCATCTTCTCTATCACTTCTCTTTCTCTCTGACTCTCTTATTGAGAATTAACTGCAAAATGAATTTGTCCAATTAAATTTCATTTTTCAAACAAACAGTTTATCAAACAAAGTAGAGCTTTTCTCAGAACTAACTTCTCTTTTCTGAGACACGTTTCAGTTATTTTTAACCAGTTCGCCTGAACTTCACACAGGGCCGGCGCTAGCTATAGGCAGAGTAGGCGATCGCCTCGGGCCTCGGGCTTTGAGGAGGGGCCTCCATAACCGTAACATCCCCTATATATATAGTCCACCAGTCAAGACGGTCACAGGCAGAAATACTAGCCTCATTGTTCATTGGATATTGTTGAATTGTCACTCATCTGCAGTTAAACCAATTAATGTTTCCGTTTCAAAGCGGGTGCCGGCTTCTTAAAGTTTGTGTAACGAACTCATCCATCAGGTGCTGCAAAGCAAAAGCCTAAATAGGCACGCAAATAAAGGATCTCATATCTATGGGTCTATCTTCTCAATTCTGCTGATGATTAGATTATACCCTGACATCATAGCCTACTTACGCCAATAATATCAGTTTAGAATTATTATTATTATTATTTATTTTCTGCTCAGTAGCGATCGTGTCTTTCTCTTCCACTTGATTTGTGTATAGCATATTTAAGGTAACAATGCAATGCATAATATCATATTACTGATATTAATAATTTGACAATATCTGCAGTCAATATTGATTAAATGGGAGGGAAAAATCCTGCCCAAACCGCAGCTATGAAAAAATAAAAGATAAAAGCACTTATGTTCATCTACTGAAGTGGTATTCTGGAACTGTGAATAAATTGAATAAAACAACAAAATAACAACAACAACAATAACATATTCATTAAACAAAAAAGAGATTACCTTAGATAAAGTTTGATTAATATGTACATACAGTACCGGTAAAAAGTCTGGACCCATTACACATAAGCGCTGTTGTTGCACTATGTGAACTCACTCAGAGGCACACATAGAAGAAAATGAATAGTTTAATAAAGTCGTTATTTTGGAGTAATGACTTAAGTTGTATATTGTTTGCGCACTAAAAGATGCTAAAAATTTGCGTTGCTTGATAAACTTAAAGTTGAGCCACTGTAATCACTTGGACTATTTAAAACATTGTGAGCCAGCCCTCAGATTTCCTCAAAAATATCTTAATTTGTGTTCCAAAGATGAACGAAAGTCTTACGAGGGCTGGAACAACATGAGGGAGAGTAATTACTGACAGAAATTTGATTTTTGGGTGTACTGACACTTTATTATTAGAAAAAAATACACAAAAGTTAAGAAATAGCTGTTCATGTGTAGAAATTGGATATACATATTTACATGCGTTTAAGCATAGCTTAAATATAACATACCTCATCCAACACAGCCAAAATGTTGTGTATCTTTATTTGAACAACTCCTTGGGCACTGCGGAAGAGACTTTGATGAGCCTGCAAGCAATATGAAAATGAATGTTGATTTAGTTAACGTTAATCATGTGAATGTGTTCTTAATCCATGGTCATAATAATTGCATTGTAGCTGCCACATAATACATTCCTGAGGTAAATAAAGAAAAACAAAAAAAATGACAGTCTCAGCTGCTTCTCGACACTTTTACTTTGTTATACCCATTCATAATCATATGAAAGAGGTCCACCAGTCGACCATCGTAAGTGCTGACTGATGGTGACACGGTGCGCATTTACGTCTCTATGGATGTTCCATTTTTATTTATGCCGCCCGCAGCATGATTCGCAGTGCCCTTCGAACTAAACATGTTCGCTCCCTTTGGATTCGAATCTCACTCAGATGGCGGAATGCCCTGTTACGTCCACTACGGTCGATTGGGACGCACTTCGAATCACTCTGGCGACTCATTACTGAGTAAAAGATTCGCTCAAAATGAACGACCCATCACTGGAGTAGATTGTATGTTTTTACATTTAGATATATCATTATTTGTTATATTACTGAATTTATGCTTTTAAAAAAGATGCCGCAGAATGTGACGTCATACCACGACCGTTGCAAAGTGCGGAGAACTGTCAGTAATGCGATCGCTTCCTCACTGTATCACCAGAAAATGAGATTCTTATAGTTTAAACAACACACAACACAAAACACCTCAGAATACAGACAACTGTAACATCTCACAGACTTAAAGCTAATGGTAAAACTACTGATTTCAATGTCAACGGAAACGTTTTTTTTCACCATAGAATACAGCTTCGCCTAACAAAGTGTAACGTTACATAAAGAGGGGGTACAATACTTATTTTAACTGTGACTGGGTAAGAAATTGCATTATTATTGTTAGAAATGTCTTGAATAACGTTACTCACCCAACTTTAGCAGGATCCGTCGAAAGTTCTCGACTCCAATGGCGGCAGAAAAAGTTTCTCGAACACAGCTCTCAGTGACACGCGCAGTAGGCGGGGTCAGGCCACAAACTTAAAGGTGCATTGCGCAAGAGTCTGAGTTTTCGCAGAACTACACCCCCTCTGGCGGCAAGCGAAACTGCAACCAGAGGTGTGCACGCTCACGGACCACACGCACACGCACGCTTGCACGAGCTCGAGCTGGTCATAACCCAAGGAGCATCAGCCGCACAAATCTTTTGTTTACAATCATAATGTCTTCAGAGGTAATAAAGTTTTAAATCTGCAAGTAATTTAAAATATGTGAAAGGAAAGGCAATTGAGTAAATAACACACTTATGTGTGAGGGAAAAAATGGGGGTAGTAGAAAACTTCGTTTTTTATTCCCATCTATCTCCATGTTGAACTGTGTTATGTGTTTACTGTATCCACTTATGACTATTATTATGGAAACACGTTCATGAACAATATAAGTTATAACTTTGTAAAAGCTCAAAATTGTAATCATGATACCATACCATACACAGTCGGTCAACAAAGTACACCCAAATGTCTCAAGGTAATAAACAATCAAGTGGCACTATGACGTTACCATAAAAGCCAAACAGGCTAATCCGCCGAAGATTTGCGGGGGTTTAGCCTGTTTTATTGATCAGCTAAGTAGCATATTCCAATAGCAATACATCGTAATTAAGCAGTAATTTGCTCAAAATTTGTGTCTAAGTATCTAACTTATATATCAGCATTTTATATCACAATCATTCTGAACCTGATCACTGACAATGGTAAGTTAGTAAAACCTATTCCGATTGTACATTTATCTAGCTTACGCTAAAGCATTACACATTTTATGGATCGTCATTTATTGTCATTATTGGCCGTATCAGACATTAGAGAATGGGATATATCTTACCTTTTTATCAAGAAAAAAGCCAACTGAGGATCCCGTTTGAGCCCTAGAGCAGACCGGAGATCTCTCTATTTGTTGAAAGCCTTCCCTATGTTTACTCTCGTCTTACCCCGACGCCTGTCTGACTCCAATTTGGACCTTTTGGTTGCACTAGACAAAAGTTCTCTTTTTTTTATCTTACGTGGAGTTTGCGTTGGTGTTTGAAATGAACTACAAGCCGGTCTCTTAGAATCCATTTTCTACGGAGAATGGCGGCGTCGGCGCATACACAAACCTGCCAGACATATGAGCGTGCCGTGAACGCGCATGACGTCACGCCCAGTCTCAGATTCCGACCCGAATCCCTCTTATTTATTTTACTGTACAGGATTATAGAGGCAATCGCAGTGATCAGAGAAGGGCTCAGTCAGCCCATCAGGCAATTGTTTAAGCATGTATGGGTTAGAAAACGGGTATTTTTAACATGAAAAGTTGCGCAATGCACCTTTAAATTTCAGTCATTGATCCAAGTAAATTCACTCTCATTACATGTACAACCTAGGTAATTTACATTTCTTCAAAAAAACACAAATACATCTCCTTATAAATGTATAATATTTGAATTGATCTAAAATTAGTGATTTATGTTCATCCAATGAATGCCCATGAGCACTTTTTTGAGTGTACCCATTACTGTTTTTAATGTTTTTGAAAGAAGTTTCTTATTATGCTCTGCATTTATTTGATCAAAAATACAGAAGAAAACAGGAATATTCAGCAAGGATGTGTTAAATATATAAAAAAGTGATAGTGAAGACTTTTTTAAAACAACTTTTTAATAATAAAAAAATCCAGAAAAAATAAGTATCACAGGTTATAAAATACATTTTAAGCACCATTTCTAACATTTGATAATAAATCAGAATATTATAAAGTTTTCTGAAGGATCACGTGACACTAAATTCAGCTTTGCATCACAGAAATATATTTTAAAGTATAGTAAAATAGAAAACCATTATTTTAATTAAATAAATCCAGGCTTAATGAGCATAAGAGACTTCTTTCAAAAACATTAAAAATAGTAATGTGTCCAAACTTATGTACTGTGTAAGTAAAAATAGCCTATACTAAATAAAAAGGTTAGGAATCATATTTGTTTCAAGTGTTTGTTATTGGGGGTGGGGGGCCTCCAACATGAACTTTGCCTAGAGCCTCCTAATGTCTAGAACCGGCCCTGCGTATTCGTATTGAACCGTTCGGTACGAGGCTTTCGGTTCGGTGTTCGGGACGCATTTTCAAATCGATCGGTTCGTTGGATCATTTGTCCTGCCGACCAAAATTTCGTTATTTCAAATGTAGGCGCGTTGCGCGTGGCAAGCGCGCTCATAATGTAGAGACGCCGGCGCGACTACAACATTGCCCAACATCAAATGGCAAACGTAATGCAAGCGGAACGAAACTGAGCTACTCGTTATTGTGTGGTTGACGGACCGTTGTTTATCAGTTTGGACCAGTGCAGCGCGAGCCGATCGTGATCATGCGACACTGTTACTACACAGCGCTAAGAGATACAGTAAAGAAAGCATTTGAATTCGCCACAGAAGTAATAACATCGCTGCGAGATCTAGTGAGAAACATTCACATTGTTTGGCAGGAATAGTAGGCTATAGGCTAATGCCTCAAGTAACATTACGTCGGTTTTATTTTGACATTATGAATACAATGCCTTCAAATGTTAATCTTAACTAAAATAAACATTTGTATAACTACTACAATATTACATTTATTTTTTTCCAAGGAGCTGTTTTGTTTTATATGCTCCTAAGAAGAGTCAATTATAGCTCCAGAATTGCTCAAAGTAAAAAGAAATATTATTTTATGGTGCTAGTTTTAATTAAAAAAAGAAAAAGAAATAAATCAAGGAAATTGGCATTTCTTTATTTTTGCTGTATCGAAAACATACCAAACCGTAACACGTGTATCGTATTGAACCGAACCGTGAATTTTGTTACACCCCTAGTGGTAAGTGATAAATTACACTGGATAAAATAGCTCCACTTGTCTTGTACAAATGGTGTAATTTTGCAGCAGGTAGGCTAGCCAGATAGTGTTCCGACGGGTCGCCCGCGGGACATAGGGTGCTTTGAAGGGTTAACTTTATGAAAGACAAAAAAAAAAAAAAAAAAAATTTTTTACAAGTCGCATATCTATGGAAAGCTGAGGTTCTTGTGATTCTAACGATATAAGCCATTTTAGGATACAATAAACACAGCGGGTACAATCTGTGTCTTTGTCAGACCACCAACAGCCAAATAAACAAACAGGAAGTGGAAGACACTTGCCTAAAAAGCCTTCTGTTCGTCCACTGATCCATTACATTGCAACAACAATGGTTTAGTTACACTGTAAAGGCTCCATACAATCAATTTAGCGAAGTATTTAGTCCATAACACATTTATATATCAATAAACATCCACTTACTGTGAATAGTAGCATTCCAAGTTAGCCGACAGAGCTCTCAAAACTATCGAACATACTATGGTAAATCTTCAAATTACATGTCAATAATACAGCCAGAGAATGTCTAATATGGCGAGAAGTTTCACTCTCACTACACTTCCGGCTTCTGAACTGGTTGCAGTTCCACTCTGATTCCATATGAGGGCGCTCACAGGACGAGTGCAGAATGAATGGAGGTCAATGGCGGTATACCCCTCAAAATCCACTTTTCTCAGGATATAATTTTTTGTCTAGTAATTTGAATGTTGTATTCGAAAGGAGATGCAAAGAAATTACACATTGCTGGGTGTTAGATTTTTTAGAGTCACTTATTTGCTTTAAAAAAGTCTTTCAAAATGTCAATGACGTCAGAATGCTGACGTCATTAGCAGAATGCTAGCGTGTTATGGGCAACAACAACTCAACCTGTAAGAAATCAAAACGACATAAGTACTCGTTCATTCAACTTTCGACCTAAAACCCATGTTGAACTTGCAAAATCTACAATCACATCTGAGATTTCTCAACGGCAATCGGGTGAAAGAGACTAATTTAGCTGTCTAGCCCCATTGACTCCCATTCATTTTGCACTCATGGCGAGTGCCCCCAGTGGAACTCTGGTGGTACTACAACCAAAATTCGGTACAATAGGGCTTAATAGGGAGTGGACAGGCTCTCCGTAGACGGGCTCTGATACAGCTATTTTGACTTCAAAATGGCCGCTGACCCCTGAACTTTTGAGTGACAGCGGATTTCAGCGAATCACGGAGTTTAAGGGGGGTTTTTCCTCCAGCTTGAGCCAGTCACCGCGCATTAGGGACACGGTCCACCTTTCGCTTTGACGGACATTTGGCTACTCCAATTGGAGCAATGTTAGAAATGATTGACGTTTCGGATAGCCAATGATCTCCTGAAGACATTGATATGCAATTTTTATGGGAAGGATTCAAACAGGGTCAGCAATGACGGTGCGCAAAGTTTGTTGTGGATTCGTGCGCCCGTGCGCAGAGCTGTGCTCGCTATAGCAAATGACTTTGGAAGGCTATTTTGATGGGAAATCGTCTCTTTTGACAAGTAAGAGTTTTATTATACCATATAACATATATTACGTGTTTTTCTGAGTATCTTATGTTTGTGTTTCACTGTTTTGAGATGGCCAATGCTAACTGGTGATGGCTAAGCTTGTCCTCAAGCGTAACGTTATGTGTGCATTGAGCGCTCATGTTACTGTTGTGTTGGACATTTATCAGTTTGTTTATGTCCCTGTGTGTCTTTATCCACGGATTTGTGTTTGTCCGTGTTTGTTTGTGTGTGTTTGGTGCTTTTAGCGCTCTTGTTATTGTTATGAGGTGTGCGCATATCGTTGTTTATGTCCCTGTTTGTCTTTATGCACGGGTTTGTTTGTTTGTGTGTGTGTGTGTGTGTGTGTATATATATAAAATAGTACACAATACATAAAAGATATAAATTATTTGGTTTTTTTTTTTTGCTTTTTTTATATCACAGAAAAACATCTGACATTGAACTGGATGAAGAATGGGAGTCAGCAGAAAGCCATATGATGGACATCAAAGAGGAACCCTATCCTTCACCTTCCTAGTTCAATAACCAAAGAAAAACCTAATCATAAATTTGTTAATAGTTTGATATATATGTAGTGTATAAAATACTAATATTAAACAATATTTTAATACCATAACACTTGTTTTGTATTGTTATTTGCACAAATTTCAGTTTCAAGAATGGCAAAAAAACAATATAATGTGTTTATGCTTCAGTTACTATGTGTCAACAATTATTTACAGTGAATCTGAATAAGGAATAGAATAGCTCTAAGTGTAACCTTTCATTAGAGCCCAAAATTTTGCCTGTACAGTAAAGCATTCAAGAATAGCAGCATGTTATGTGTCTGTGGTTACAAAGTGTCATTTGGAGTCTCCAAGTGGCCTTTTTTGGGGAGCGCCTAGACATAAACTTAGATAAACCTGTGTAAAACACTCATTAGCTTAGGTTTTGTTATCAACATTTAAATTGGGCTTGGTAAGGCTTCATGCTGTGATCCCACTGTGTTTTCCAGCTAATACCTCCCAGCTATAGTTATCTGCAGGCATCTTTTTACAAAAAAAAAGTTAGGCGGAAATTTTTTCCCTCTTTTTTAGTGTGTTCAAAGTTCTATTACTCAATACCAGTGAGACTTACAGTGATTCTGACTGTTTGGGAACAAACCTCAAAGTGTCCCCTTTCAAAAGAGACCAATACCATGCATATACTCCAAATGGTTCAAGAACAGCATGCAATTTAATTTGGGTAGGCCTTTTTTAGGTGTTTTTGGCAGAATTTGCAGGAACGCTAACAGGCTAGAAAAAATATGTTTATGTTAGCTACCTGCCTGAAGGCAAATGCTGCTTGTAACAAACAGTGCAACTTTTTTTTCGAACGGACGGAATATGGTTATATATTATAATATGTTTTTTTATTGGGGGGCCCTCCATGTCCATTTTGCTAGGGGCCCCCAAATTCCTTGAAACGGCCCTGCACATTAACATACTGAGGTCTGGATATGGTTTGTTTTTGGGTCCTTTTAGGAGGAACTGAGATCATTTAGTGTTGACCTATGAATTATTTCTGCCGAGGCGAGAGCTCTTGAAGTGCTGAAACACACGAGGTGTGAAAATACTCTTAGACCAGAAGCATGAGGTCACTTGCAGCAGGTTTTCTCTCTGGTTGTGGTTAATTTCAGCTGTAGGCTAACACTATATCCACATTATTTTACTATAAAGTCACAATTACGGGTGTGCACCTGTGCATGAATATTCAAAACTGTTATTTCTTTTCAAAAAAGAAAATACAAAAATACAGAAAAGTTAAATTTGAAGTGAATCCATGATAAATCCCAAGCACAAAAAATATAAAATTAAAATTAATTAAATTAAAGTGTACTATATGTGAAACACACTAAGTGTCCAAATTCTTTTTGCAGCCACTATAAAGTCACAATGAAGTTGATGGTGCCGACAGCAAACAGGAAGTGATGTCGTGTGTCTCAAACACTTTGACCTGATTTGGTTCTGAAGCTTGTTCTGTTCCAGTGGAGAATCAGTGATGTGAAACGTTAATCACATTCATGTTAATATTTAAAAGTGTCTTTATTCATAAAGTGTATCTTTATGTACTGTGATATAATGCATTATAGTTGTGTGAAAGGTGCATGATTCTATATTATTTATACATTTTTAATAGTGTCTTTCATGTTAGGGTCAGGAACATGTTATACAGGCAAAATTCAATAGGGAGCAAATATTTAAAAAAAATACAAAACTTAAACAAACACAAAACAAGAGAAAAAGAAGAACTATGAAGAGAGTTACAGAAATACACTGACATCACATTTATTGATGAGTATAATGTCATATAATGTTGTATGTTGTGAAGCTCAGTGGTTCAAACTGCTGCTTTATTGTTGAGCATCAGTGAATCAAACAGTGAATCAGTGAATCAAACAGTGAATCAGTGAATCAAACAGTGAATCAGTGAATCAAACAGTGAATCTGTGAATCAAACAGTGAATCAGTGAATCAAACAGTGAATCAGTGAATCGACTCTCGTATCAGTTCACGAGTCCTGTGACGTCATCGTGTGTGATGATGTTGAATGCTGGACAATAATCCATCAGTTCTCCTGAATGAGCATCACAACAGAAAATCACTTTCAGTTCATGTAGAATAAACTCTAGACATGTTTCAGTGTGTGATTTACATTGTGTTGAATGAATGGAAAAGCTTCATATCTGTTTCTTCTGCTTTTAGTGCTGATGTCCCTCGTTCACTCTGGACTCAGTCAAGGTACTGTCCGTTACTGCAGTACATTTTAGTTTTTAACTAATGTGAATTGTGTTATAGTAGTTTATTTGTCTTCATCAGGATCCCTCATTTGTCTGTTTGCTGATGTTTTATGTCCATGTTTTGCATATTTCACAGTATCATCTGACTGTAGTTCCTTAAGCTGCACAATATTACAGAAATCTGCTATTTATTCAATCAATCAAACAAACAGTCTTGCAGTTGTAAAGTAGTTCAGTCAGACATTGATTTCAAAAGATCATAATCCACTGTATATACAGAAATGAGTTTTATTTGCATGTTTCTGAGTTTTTGCTGCAATATTAATTATTGACTGTGTGTCATTAAGATCTTGAGCACCAATGCTGAGCTTTATTCACTCAGTGTGGTTTAGCTGGAAGGGCTGGAAGAGAAAAGGGCTTGAGAACAGACAGACTGAAGTTAGTAAGTTCAGTTCAGATCTTTAAACACTCAGACTGTAAACAGCATCATCTACTGGTCAGAACTGGGAGAGCAATAATACAAAGACATGCAGGGATAAATATATCAGTTTCAGTTAGTTTTTACCAACACATACATTTTTGATGTAATCATTACAATTTATAAGCAAACTAGGTTTTTAATTTAAGTGTTTTTTCTCCTGATGAAGTTTTGAGTTGATGACAGAGATCTTGATACTGCGATGCTTTTCAATATTTACTTCTGTGTTTCTCAGTGAAACCTGTAGTGACGGTGAAGCCAGATCAGCATGTGTTCAGAGGAGAGACAGTCACTCTCACATGTGACATACAGGGAGGAGGAGACATTCAGACATACAGCTGGTTTAGAGATGGATACACTGACTATACATATACAACACCAACAACAACAGAGTTCAGTTTCACAGCTGATGTGTCTCTCAGTGGTGAATACAGTTGTAGAGGGGAGAGATCAGGCTCATGGACAGACTTCAGTGATGCTGTTACACTGACTGTATCAGGTGAGTCTTCATATTCACATCTGTTTAATGATCATCACTTACAATTTTCAACCACATCTGCTGTTATAAGAGGACTGACAATTCACTTTTTAGTAATTATTCAATAACTGCACACGTGTGTGTGTGTGTGTGTGTGTGTGTGTGTGTGTGTGTGTGTGTGTGTGTGTTTTGTGGAGGTTTTAGTTCATTATAAATTCATGTAAATTGTGACTTTCCAGTGTTATAAGCGTCTCCATCTTTAATGTATGTGTGTCTCCATCTTTGATATTTAGTCACTATCACTATGGTTACAGGAGATATTCATGAGTATCATGAGAATAGAAAAGGACTTGAGCAGTTCTGATGAGTTTTGTCCTGAAGTCAGAGAGAATGACGTGATTTACAGATTATTAGTGTTGAAGTCAAAACCACAAACCCAGACCAGAGTGTTTTCACAGATTACACATTTTTGTTCTAAGAACTTTTTTAAAACATTTAGTTTTGGTGATGGAAACTTTAAAGTGTCCATTTTTCTTAGTGCTAGTGGAGCTTTTTTTTTTTTTTTTTTTTTTTTGTAAGGTTAGTTTGATGTTCCTGAAATATTCTTTTGCCCTAATTTGTATTAACAACTCAAAAGTCCTCCTCAAAAAAACTTTACTAATTAATCCAATAGGGAAAGTTATAATGATGTGCAGAAGAAGACTGGCTTCTTTGATTTAGTTTGTGGATCGTTAGGTAGAGCTCACAGCGGGTGATCGGTCAGAATCACGCAAGATTTTTTCATCGGAAGTATTTATTAAATTTACAACTGCATGATTGAATATGTACATTGATGTGTGGTTCTGAAACAGATAAAAGAAATAAGAAAAAATTGTTGAATGCAAATGAATGATTATCATGCAACAAACCTCTATTTGTATTAACTGTATCCTATTCTAATAATATAGCAGGAATAAAATTCAATAATATTTTAACATGGCCGAAACTGGCATTAAAAGAATGAAAAAGGCTGTTCTGTGGGTCTAAACAGCTCCAACCATAACAATGAGAAAGGATAAACCATTCGCAATACAATGGCTCCCTCTGCTGGTCGCATATATAACTACACCAGGCCGCGCCGAGAGGTGTCACGTGACTACCAGTGTACATGCGGGAGGTGCGTGCCCTATAGCCAATTAACTGGATTGAAGGCGAATAGCTTACAAACTATGCGCAGAGGGTGCTTAACTGGTATTCTACAATGTATAACCAAAGATAATGCCCGAGTGACAACCTATAATACATCGATAGAAAGAAGCATCACGACACGAGGCCTAGCCGAGCAGGAAAAGCCTGAGCTTACATTTAGCAACACTGAACAGACAAAACACTACCAATCTAGCCTTAGCAATGACAGTAAAAGAACAACGAAATGCCGATTCTTACTTGTAAAGACGCACACTAAAATAGGACAGTTGTATCAAGGCAGGTTGTAAGTCTGTGCGGTTAGCGGACACTACTGGTAAAAGTCTCGGACAGAATGCCACCAGCGTGCAGCGAGCCTGAGTCAACTTGTGATTGGCTAAGAGTCCAGGTGAAGCGAGGCGTCTTCCAGTAGGAGAGAGAGAGTCACAGTAAAGTGTCTGATGCTTAGCGGCCACAAGGGGGCCTTTTTTTACAAGTGACGTGATTCACAGCAAAATCCTCAGTGTTGAATGACCTCGATGTCTAAATGGGTCCAAGAGTGTTAAAGATTTTTAGAACGTTATTACAGACCAGATAACATTGAACACACATTTTATTAATGTTACTGGAATAATTTTTGTTCATAACTTTGAGAAATCCTTAATGTTAGCCAAAGTTATGATAACATTCCCTGTTAGCTGGTTATGGTTGTGGTTAAAGTATATTTATCACCATATGACCAAGACCAGTGTCGTGTATTTCTGTCACAGAATGGCTCCATGAACTAAATCCCTCTGGAAACCGCTGGTCAAATGCTTTGCTCTAAGACACAATAGTGATGTTTAACAGTTCATTCACTGCAGGGTTTATACCAGCAACATTCCCATTACAACCAGCCTTCTGGACAATCAGTTTTATTCCCTGAAAGAGCAGTTTGAGTCTTTATGTTTCTGTTTCTTCTCAGATTTACCCACATCTACAGTGACTGTGACACCAGACAGTCCTGTATTCACTGGAGAAACAGTCACTCTGAAGTGTGTGATAAAGTCTGATCACAGTAACTGGAGATATGAGTGGTATAAAGGCAGTGGAATATTACAGACGTCTGATCGTCGTTACACTGTAAACAGAAACACTCTCACTATCACAGGAGTAATTACATCTGATCAGGGTCACTACTGGTGTAAAGGACAGATAGATGGAAGACCAAAATCATCAACATCAAGCTCTCTTTATCTCTCTGTGAAGGGTGAGTTGAACATCATTGTCCTCATAAACTCTCTGTCCTATTTATGATCACAAATAGAATCGAGAGTCTTTGACTGGGATGTTACGTTCACACTAATAATGCGGTTCTCACTCCTCTTTTGAGGGTTAATTCTGTTTAATTCTCTCACAGACGACGTGTTCTTGTGTTTAAAACAGATTGAGAAAGACAGAACTGAACGCAGAGCTCTTAAAACCTATTGTAATAGTTAAAGTATTTAAACGCCATCATAAAAACACTGCGCTCATTACACATGATATGAACCAGCAGCTAAAATTATTTATTATATTATTATATTTAATTATTGTATTGCTGACTGCACTTACTGGAAATCTGTGAATCTTTGCCCAAATGCTGTGCTTTAGACTGACTTATTTTTTTGTGTTCAAACTTGAAGGAGCAAAACTGAATGAAACTGAATGCAGAGATCTGAAATACATGTTAAAGCTGAAGTATTTTACTTGAAGTGTGATCTTATAACAGATAAAGACGTCTGTCTGACGCATGTGAACACAGACCTGAGAAACAGCTAAAAGAAGTGCTGTGTTATTGGCCGTTATACACTTTAATTAAAAAAAATATTTGTACATATTTCCATAAATATCGTGTTGTGCACTTACTGAAGTTTTTATACAGATGCAGCTTTGCTTTGATTTTCAGATGATCCTGTCGTCGTTCTGTCTCTGATTATGAATGTTGAAACTTTGAGTGTTGGATGAAATTAATCTTAATTCTAATGTTTGATAGACAGTTGATCAACTTTCATTATCTCACCTGAAAATAACAATACTGCCATAATTTAATCTTCCTCATGTCGTTCCGAATCCGTATATTTTTCTTCTTTAGATTTATTTTTATATATTTATAATGTGCTGATCACTATAATAATGAGATGGTGAACTTTTAGAGTTTAAAAAGGACACAAAAGCACCATAAATGTGTCATAAAATAAGTCAGATTACTCTATATGACAGAAATCATGACTAAGAAGAGTATTTTAGTCTCCATCATCCTGTCCAGAGACACAGTTTAGAAATAAAACACACAGCCTCTGTTTACTGTCAGTTTACAGTCATCTCTGATCACTGATGTTCTGCAGAAGAAAAAGAAAGACTGTCACTGTCAAAACTCTGAACACTGTGACCAGAAACAGAGACAGAAAGTTCAGACTGTCCAGTTATTTCACAGCAGAAATACAGGATCATTTTACTGAGTTTTACAGAGGAAAATAAACTACAGATGTTCGACAGAAATCACTCAAAACCCAAAGGAACAGGTTTAATAATCACTGCATTTACTAGTGGAAATAAAGTGAGTTTATAGAGAATTATAATTTTCAGCGGAATTTGAATGAAACCATTTAGTTGACATTAAATATTGACATATTTGTCTTTCTTCTCAGATTTACCCACATCTACAGTGACTGTGACACCAGACAGATCTGTATTCACTGGAGAAACAGTCAATCTGAAGTGTGTGATAGAGACTCACCGTGACTGGATCAGGAGAACTGACCAGACACGAAGTCCACAGTACTGGTCAGAAACCTGGAGATATGAGTGGTATAAAGACAGTGTAAAGTTACCGACGTCTGGTTATCGTTACACTGTAAACGGAGACACTCTCACTATCAGAGGAGCTACTGAGTCTGATCAGGGTCAGTACAGGTGTAAAGGACAGAGAGATGGAATAAGACCAAACTCATCAACATCAAGATCTCTTTATCTCTCTGTGAAGGGTGAGTTCAACATTATTGTCCTCAAAAACTTTCACTACAACCTTTCCACTGATGTCTGTGAGAAAGGGATGCGCTCGACAAGCTTGTGTGTCTCGTAACAGCAATATAGGCGTTTATTTCGTTTAATATTCCAATAATTAGACATTTACTTTGGTTACTTTCTATTGTATTTTATTTATTCCACTGATTATATACATTTACTTCATAGACGACTTTCTATTGTATCTTTTTTTTTTTTTTACCAGCTTTTGTATCTCCATTATACTCTCTGTTGTCAGTGTCTTTGTCTGGACACACACTGTACACACACTGCATTAGTATCGGTTGTTGGTATCGGAGCATTTTTATGAGTATGAAATGAGAGCGCAGTATCGGGCCGACACCAATACTGGTGTTAATATAGACCTTTCTCACTCGTGGTTATTTTTTATGTCTGGCCTTTTTTCAAATTTGTTATATGATGATAACTTTGTAGATTTTTTTCAGTGAAATCTAATTTTGAGTTTTAAAAGCTTCAAACATGAAGTGTGTGTTTGCTTATTTCACAGTGAGACCCAAACCTGTAGTGAAGGTGAAGCCTGATGTTCGTGTGTTCAGAGGAGAGAGAGTCACTCTCACATGTGACATACAGGAGACAGGAGTCTGGAGGTACAGCTGGTATAAAGATCAAGATCACAGCAGAAGAACAGACCAGATCTATATAATCACATCTGTGGAGCCGTCTCATGCTGGTCTGTACAGCTGTAGAGGAACTCAGACTGAAACCCTACAGAACTCAGAGATCAGTGATGGAGTTACACTGACAGTATCAGGTGAGTGTGTTCATCATTTCATCACATCACTTTAACCTGAAGACATTGAGTAGATAAACAGGTAATTTGCGCTTATGTTGTCTCACACTCAGTCAGATTATGTTAGTTAAGAGTTTGTAATCATCTCTATATACAGTGACAGGCTGATTATGATCTCAGATCTTTTCAGAGTTCATTATCGGTGCTGCGTTCCAGTCCACTTTTAGACACGCACTTGTGAACTTCCCTAAGCACTTCTCCTCAGGGGAATCCTTGCCGCCATTTTGAAGTGCGTTCCACTTCGTGAAGTGGACGAGGGAAGTTTATATGGACAGACCCTCGTTCCCTAGATTTGGACCGTGGGAGCGAGTCTACTTCATATGTACACTTCAGACACCTATATGTCCCACAATGCAGTACGATTGTGACGTCACCACATATCTCGTCTAATCACCACCACAACAGACAACTCTATGATATATTAATTATAATTTTTTTAATTGAAAACAACCCAAACACACTATAAACATTTGGATGCTGCATTAAACAAATTCTTAAAGGGAAAACAAATGTAAATAATAAATAAACTCCACAGCTGATTCCCAGTGGTCAAGGGTTTAAGACGTTCCAGTTCAGCCCATTGCAGTTTCCGCCAGTAGTGGGCAAAGCAATGACGTACATCCGAGTGAACGAGACGGAGGGAAGTTAGCGAGTGAAGGGCATGACAATTTTGGACTAGAACGCAGCCCTAGAGAGCGGGGAACAGCCTAATACTTTTGACTTTCTCAGTTTGTGTAAATTCACTCGGGGTTCAGAGGATTAATTTTTTCCCACATTAATTTCCCACATGTCTAGTACAATTATGTGGTTTTGTTTGATTAATACAGTGTATAGGTTTTTTTTTTTTTTTTGATTTACCCCATACATTGTAACATGACCACATGACACCTTAAAATGTGATCAGATCTAATTAAAAAATATACAAGACAAACTAAAATATTTTGTCCAAAACAAAAATACAATTATTAACTTTTTCATATAAAATAATGGCATTTTTAATAATTAAAAATAAATATATATATTTTTTGATTTTACAACAAACACCACACAGCAACTATCAAGCATAGTTCAAAACATAATAATAATTAATCATTTCTGAACATTGACTCTGTCTTTATTCACCTTTTTCTCAATAGAATTGATAAAAGTGTAGAATAGAACATCATAGTTCTAATAGAGGCTCATTGTAACGCAGTGTGACAACATGCCCCGTCTGTACAACTGGGATTCAAACCCTGCTAGTGTCTTCTGCTGGTTAGATCAGCATTAAATAACTCTCTCAACTGTTAAATAATAGATTGGAGATTAAAATAATATATAATTTTAAATAAACACAAAAAAAAAAAAAAAAAAAAAACAGATGAAAAATTAACTTAAGCAATGCACTTTAGCTATGTGTTAGTGAGGTATTCTAGTAGGGCTAGTTCATCAAGGGTTTCAGCCAGTAAACAGGACGGTGTATCGGTCAGGACACAGGAACAAAGACGAGGAGATGTCATTTATTGTAATTGATGTAATTGAGCTCCAGCAATACTCATCAGAACATTCCAATATCCAGTATTGTCATTATAGTCTGATAAAAAAACAAATAAATCACCATTAGGTACTGTCATTTAAACAGTTACAGTACTTAAATTACTATGCAACGTAAATAATAAATCCACACACATAATACAAATCAGGATCATCAAACATAAATATCTCAATAAACATTGCTATGCCCCTTTAAACATAATCTACAATTACATAAACGAGGATATTACTCTTTGGAGAAATATAAGGAGCTTCACCTATCTCACTGACCAGTTCACATGAAACTGTATTAAAGGGGTTTACAGAAGGAGCAATGGCGACATCCTCTGGCCAGACAAGGCTACTACACAACAGCGTCCGCACATGGTCTCCTGAGCACGAGATTAACTCTTCTTTTTTTTTTATATTCCTTTAACAAAGAAAAACAATATACAGCACTGCATTGAATACAGTAACAAAAATAATAATAAAAAAATAAAAAATAAAAATAAAATAAATAACTGCCTCCTCAAATAAGAAAAAACGTCTCGGGTTACGTATGTAACCCTCGTTCCCTGAGTAGGGAACGAGACGCTGCATCGATACTCGATACTTTGGGGAATGCCTTCGGCATGAAGCGTCTGAAGTCTACTATACAACTATTCCAATCTTGATTGGTGCAACGTCATTACGTCACGCGTGACGTCGCATGTGACGGTGATCCGGAAGCTATAAAACGGTCACAGGAACCAGGAAGTGTTAGCTTCTAATTGGTCAAAGCAAGTCGTTCTCAGGGCGCGAAAAGTATGGCCGAGTGATGCAGCGTCTCGTTCCCTACTCAGGGAACGAGGGTTACATACGTAACCCGAGACGTTCCCTTTCGTAAAGGGAACTCCCGCTGCATCGATACTCGATACTTTGGGGAACGAATACCCACGCCGCCATACTGAGAGAAAAACGCCCTGGTACAAAGCATCTGGTACATCTCACGGACGATAGAATAAGTGGAGAACAGATCCAAACTAGCTTGTCATAAGATTTGGTTGTAAAAAAGAGAAGGTCAGGAACTAGAGGCTCGACTGACCTCCTGAATGAGAGCCCCATACAATAGAAAGCATTGGATAAGAGGTGAAGGCAAAAGCGCACCTCATACTTCAGATAAGCCTATTGGTTTATAGAAAGCCAGCTGCTCACTTGGTAATGAAGGGAATAGCTCCTAACCCTGATCTAGCTAGATGGACTGACTCCTTTCAGCCTGAGGTCTATATAGAACCCTCCAAGGCTATGACCTTGACCATCCGACACATGCGATGGAGGATAGAATACCTTGAAGAATCTTAATTATTACCCACCGGCACCTCAGTACCGGAGTAAAAAACAATTCAGAGTGGCTCCTCCAGTAGTAAGTGAAAGGGGGCAGCATCACCATTCTTCCAGGGAGTAAGATAAACAGGAAACCGACTCATTAGATTCTTCTATATATATTATATATACTCACACATATAATATATGTCATCCACAGGACATGATGGGTGCCAGGGATACCCCATCAGCCTGATGCCAATAAGCTGGACGAAAGGATTTATCCTCCAATCTACTGGAACATGGAGTTTGAGTGGGAATGTCCCTACATATACACCCTTAGAGGCTTGCGGAGGGCACTAAGGCCGCCACAGAGGCCCTAAGCATGAACGGGAGGTCCCGTTAGAGAGTAGGATGGAACACCAGAACTGAAGCCAGTGGGCAGTAATAACACTGGGTTCGATGCCCTCCCTAACTTAATTGTTTAGTTCCTAGTAGAATGAGGTTCTAGAATGGCTGTCCTAACCACCTCAGTGGAAAGGCAACCTGATTATGGATGGGACCCCCTCAGGGGCCAGACCCATAGTCTCCATAACTCTGGTCTGGGATGAAATATTGTACCCTCAGCCTGGGACAGAAGATCTCTCCGAACAGGAATTTTCCATGGAGGACTCTCCAGGAGACTATTAAGGTCCGAAAACCAAATTCGGGCCGGCCAGTACGGGGCTACAAGGAGTAGTCTCACTCCGTACCTCCTGACCCTTTCTAGAACCCCAGGGAGCAGAGCGATCGGGGGAAAAGCATACAGAAGTGACCTCGGCCACCTCTGTACCATGGCATCCAAACCCAAAGGAGCTGGATGTGAGAGAGAGTACCAGAGCGGGCAATGAGAGTTCTCATAAGAAGCGAACAGGTCAACCTCCGCCCGGCCAAACTCTCTCCATATAAGCTCAACCACTTCAGGGTGGAGCCGCCATTCCCCGGGCCTCAGCCCCTGCCTCGACAGGATGTCTGCTCCCATATTTTCAACCCCAGGAATATAAATGGATCTCACAGAGAGAAATTTGCCCTGGGACCAAAGAAGGATTTGATGCGCAAGTCTACAAAGAGGGCGAGATCTCAAACCTCCTTGGCGGTTGATATACGAGACCACCGACATATTGTCTGTCCTAACAAGAACATGATGGCCTCTGAGGTATACAAGGAAGTGCCTCAAGGCAAAGAATACAGCCAACATCTCCAAACAATTAATATGTAATGAAAGATGATGGTCCTTCCAAGCACCTCGGGTGTAACGGCCCTCCATAACCGCCCCCCAGCCCGTGAGGGAAGCATCCGTAGTAAGAGTTCTTCTCTCACATGGTGCTCCCAAAACCGGACCTTGAGACAGGAACCATGGTTTCTTCCACATGACCAGAGAACGAAGACATCTGTGCGTAACTCTGATCGTGCGAAAAGGGTTTCCCAGAGGAGAGAAACCCTTGTTCCTGAGCCACCACTGCAGGGCTCTCATATGAAGCAGACCAAAGGGAATTACCGTGGAAGCTGCAGCCATAAGCCCTAAAATTCTCTGAAAATGTTTTACAGTGATAGCCTGGCCTAACCTGATACTCTTCATTGTGTTTAAAATGGTTTCAATACGAGCGGGAGACAACTGTGCCCGCATCGTGACTGAGTCCCACTCTACTCCCAGGAACGTAGTCCTCTGAAGAGGAGTCAATGAACTCTTCTTTACATTGAGTCTCAGCCCCAAGCACCTCAAATGGTTCAAAACAACATCTCGATGTTGAATTGCCAGTTCTTTCGACTGAGCTAGAATCAGCCAGTCATCTATATAATTCAGGATACGAATCCCCTGAAGTCTCAAAGGAGCAAGGGAAGCATCCATACATTTAGTGAAGGTGCGAGGTGATAAGGCTAGGCCGAAAGGAAGAACTCTGTATTGATAAGCTTTTCCCCCAAAAGCAAATCTAAGAAACTTCCTATGATGTGGGATGATGGAAATATGAAAATATGCATCCTTAAGATCTATCGTTACAAACCAGTCCTCGGATCTGATTTGTTGAACGATCATAGGTATAGTCAACATTTTGAACTTAAATCTCCTCAAAGATTTATTCAATACCCTAAGATCTATAATGGGACGCAGCCCACCATCCTTCTTTGGAACTATGAAGTACCGGCTGTAGAACCCGGAATCCCTCTGCTCTAAGGGCACATATTCTATGGCCTCTTTAGCTAGAAGAGTCTGAACTTCATCTTCCATCACCTGAGCCTGATCAGGAGCTACCAGTGTATGAATAACGCCACTAAACTTAGGTGGTCTAAACTGGAACTGGATTCTATATCCCTTCTCAACTGTATTCAGGACCCACTGAGATATATTTTGAAGACCTTTCCAGGTGTCTGAATAATCTACTAAGGGAATCAGTCTCTCAG
The DNA here is from genome assembly GCA_021464565.1 of Rutilus rutilus. Classification (NCBI taxonomy): domain Eukaryota; kingdom Metazoa; phylum Chordata; class Actinopteri; order Cypriniformes; family Leuciscidae; genus Rutilus; species Rutilus rutilus. The sequence continues at coordinate 6,659,416 of JAJAQA010000003.1, forward strand.
GACTGACCTCAGGTGCTATATTCACATCTTTATTCTTTTCCTTATTTTTGTATTTATTTTTATTATCGGTGACCTGAAGCAGTTTCCTGGCAGGAGCTAACCGAATAATTTTTTCTACAGGCCTCGTGAGAGGTAGCGAACGCTTTAACCCACTAGATGTTATAGAAATATTTTGTGTGATACGTTCGCTGGAACTCGATGCGCCCCGAGGCGCACTCGGCGGCGGGCAGCAACATCGATTTCCTGAGGGCTCCGCGGAGCGAAGTTTTAAAAATCTCACGCGGAGGGGGATGCCCTCAGAGGCCTGGGTGTCCCGTCATGGCCTCTTAGCCGAAGCCTTCTTCGCCTGAATAACAGTCCTCAGATCTGTTTTCGGCTTAGAAGACTTCGACTGAGGGTGTTGCTTCTGCCTCCAGGCCCCTTGGGGGGGAGCACGAGAAGCAACACTCTCCCTCTGCCTCAGCAGGTGTGAGGAGCTGGCGGCGGCCTCCTGGGACTGCCCCCTGGCAGCAGACCCACGAGACCTGGAACGACGGCGGGGGATAAGTTCTTTAAATGCGGCTGACTGTCGCTTCGCCTCCTGAAACCTATCGACGACTTGGTTGACTCCGTCGCCGAAAAGGCCAGAAGGCGAAAGCGGGGCATCGAGGAGACAAGCCCTGTCCTTGTCCCCGATGCCCGACAGATTCAGCCACAGGTGTCTCTCCGTAGCTACCAATGCTGCCATGGAGCGGCCGATGGCGCGGGCCGTCTCCTTGGTAGCACGGAGAGACAAGTCAACCACACGACGCATCTCCCTGATGTCATCGTAGGCGACCTCCCCGCTGTCGTCCACCTCCTTGAGGAGGTCGGCCTGGTATGCCTGCAACAGCCCCATTGTATGCAGACAACTACCAGCCCGACCTGCCGCCATATATGCCTTCCCTACCAAGGCCGATGTTGTACGGCAGGGCTTGGAGGGAAGCGTCGGAGCCCGCAGGGATGATGCAGCGTCAGGGGAGAGGTGCGACGCAAACGACTCTTCAACCCTGGGCATCATCCCATAGCCCTCCTCCTTAGCACCCAATATGTTGGAATATAAATGCATATTGGGGCCAGATATACGCGAGGAGAAGGGCTTATTCCACGATCTCGACACCTCAGCATGGAGATCGGGAAAGAATGGCAGGCTCCGACGTAGAGGTTGTGACCGAGGCTGCAGGAAGCGCTCATCGAGCTTACTTTTTACTGTCGCTTCCTGCACCTCAGGTGGCCAGTCAATCTTTAATTTATCTACTGCTCTGGTCACAACCTCTAGCAGCTCCTCAAATGCAGGGGAATGGATGGATGCTTGTGTTTCACATTCCCCCGCGTCGATGCTCATACTCTCCAATTCCTCAGAACCAGAGAGTTCGAGCATCGGTCCCGCTACCGGGGCGGAAGAAGCCGCAACGCGGGCTTCCGCACCCTGAGCGGAACCACGGGAACTAGTCTCAGAATGCTGAGAAAGGGCCGAAGCCGTCTCAGCATTATCCACTAGATCCCGCTGCGATTTCACAGTTAGCACAGACAGCGCCCTCGAGCGCTGCCTGTGCATGCTCCACTCCCAAACAAACTACACACAGCGAGTGTGTGTCACCCTCAGCGAGAAATCGCGGGCAAGGGGACGCACACTGCCTGAACTGTTTCTCAGCCATCACAATAAATATATATATATATTGCTTTCTCACAGACAAACAACACCAAATAAGACAGACAAGTTGTACATAGAGCGCTTGCTGAAGACCAGAAGCTAACACTTCCTGGTTCCTGTGACCGTTTTATAGCTTCCGGATCACCGTCACATGCGACGTCACGCGTGACGTAATGACGTTGCACCAATCAAGATTGGAATAGTTGTATAGTAGACTTCAGACGCTTCATGCCGAAGGCATTCCCCAAAGTATCGAGTATCGATGCAGCGGGAGTTCCCTTTACGAAAGGGAACTGTACATAGTACTTAAGAAACTTCTTGTTCTTACTATTATCAATGAGTTTAAGAGATTTAACAATAAGGGAAATCTCAGCAATAAAGGCCTCAAGTCTAGGCAAAGTCTTGAGAAATTTGTTTTTGTGAATAAAAAATGTACAATGCAACACAAAGAAATTAACAACATTATCAATAGTATAGTCCCAGAAAAATAGAGGAATATATCCTTCAATGAAAAGTTTAAATCACATTTGACAAAATGAGAAAGATAAAGACCCAAGCTCTGCCAAAGAGGCTTAACCTGATTACAGTGGTAGAATAAATTAAGCAAAGTTTCTTTCTCAACTTTACAAAATACACAAAGGTCAGAGATATCAACAAAAGAGGAAATTTGTGAGTTAGTTGGGTAAACATTATGAAGAATCTCTTATTTTATTGGACATACAATATTTCTCAGGGAGTAACCACGCTTTCTTCCAGTGAATACAGTCAAAAAAAAAATATTCCAGAAAAATTTACATCGAGGGGATGTGTAAAAACAGTGTAATGTAACAATAACTTTATAAGTTTACTATTACATTTTTTATCAAGAATACTAACTCCATCCAATAAAAGTTTGGGCAAAATAGTTTTTCTCTCATTAAAGAAAAGGTGTGTTTTAAATAAATGCACATAACTTGGAGACAAAGCTTTGATGACAGAATTGAAAGTTCTAGCAGGCAGAGGAAAATTATACAAAGTCATAAATTCTTCATATTCCAATATACTGCCATCATTTTTAAATAAATCCAAAACAAAAACAATACCTTTATCATACCACTTAGCCATAAAAACTGATTTGTTTCGGATTAAAATGTTCAAATTATTCCACAGAATTTCTTTATGGGGAGAAAAGTTGTGCACATAACACAATTTCCAAGCAAGTAAAACTTGTTGGTGAAATTTGGAGAGAGAAATGGGTAATTTAGAAGGAATGAAATTACATTTTAAAAGAAACTCTAAACTGCCTAATCTACTAAAAATGGCATTGGGGATATAGTACCAAACTGAGCCAATACTACAAAGACATTTTTTTAACCAACTAATTCTTTAAAGTTTAAAACTTCCAGTCCACCCTCAGAACGTCTATTAGACAAAACAGATTTCCTAACTTTATGAGATCTGTTCTTCCAAATAAAATTCAATAAGATTTTCTTAATATCATCACAGATTTTGTCACTAACAAATAAAGATAAAGAAGGATAAACACAACGAGACAAACCCTCTGCCTTAGAAATAAGTACTCTCCCATAGATTGAGAGATCACGTTGTAGCCAAAGATTAAAGATGGTTCTTGTTTTCTTTATTTTAGGTGAAACATTAAGTTGTTGGCGGATCAATCTATCTTTAGTAAGGAAAATCCCCAGGTACTTGATACAGTCTTTAACAGGTATATTGTGCAACTTTGATTGTTGAGTGTCAAGACAGAATAATTCACATTTTGATATGTTTAAATATAAGCCTGAAGCTTCAGAGAAAGAATGATTAATATTGATACACAAGGGAATTTGACTTTGGTCTTTAAGAAATATAGTTGTATCATCAGCTAGTTGAGATATTTTAAATTCTTTACCAAATATAGAGATACCTTCTAAACGGGGATTTTGTAAAATAACGATTGATAACAATTCAACAGCTAAGAGAAAAAGAAATGGGGAAATGGGGCAACCTTGGCGCACTCCTCTATCACAATTAAAGCGTTCAGTGGTTTGAAGGCCAACCAAAACTGAAGAATTAATGTTATTATAAAGCATGCTCACCATGTTGATAAAAGTAGATCCAAAACCAAAAAGGCTAAGAGATTTAAGCAAAAATTGGTGTTCTAAAGAGTCAAATGCTTTATAAAAATCTAAAAACATTCTAATAGCTTCTGAATCAATATTCTCTGAATAATCAATAAGATCAAGAACTAATCTAATGTTGGAGCTAATGTGCATATTTTTCATAAATCCATTTTGTGTTTCGCCAATTATACTATTAAGGCCAGATTTTAAACGAACCGCCAAAATTAAAGCAAGTAATTTATAATCAACATTTAACAGTGATATAGGTCTCCAGTTTTCAATTAAAAGTGGGTCTTTATCAGTTTTGGGGATCAAAGAAATAAGACCCTGCTTCATTGAGGAGGTCATCTCTCCTTTTTTAATACAGTCTTTAAATAAATTATGTAAAGGTTGCTTTAAAATGTCCCAAAAATGTAAATAAAATTCAACAGATAAGCCATCAGTACCTGGAGACTTCCCCCTCTTCATAGATTTCAGTGCATCCTCCATTTCAACTATAGAGATATCAGAATCACAAAGTTGCTTAAAGTCATCATTAATACCTGAAATCTTATCATGAATACTTAAAAGAAAATCGTCCGATTTTTCTTGAGAAAACTAAGAAGTATACAATTTTTTGTAAAAGGAATATACAAAGGTTGAAATCATTCCTGGATCTGTACATAAAGCACTATTAATGTTTAAGGCAGAGAGAGATGTCTTTTTACGATTTTATTTTTCAAGAGAAAAAAAGTAATTAGTGTTTCTTTCGCCCTTCTCAATCCATTTTGCTCTAGAGTGTATAAAAGCACCTTTAACAATCTCTGTGTACATATTTTCAATTTGCAAATGACATGTGCTCAATTCTACCTCATCCTCTTTACTGGGATTTCCCTTCTGCATTAACACACTTAATCTATGAATGAGTTCTAATTCTTTAATGTTCTTTTCTCTTTTAATTTGCTTACTTCTATTAACAGCAAGGACTCTAACTCTATATTTAAAAAACTCCCAGCTAGAGCCAGGGTCGCTTTCAGTACTACTAAACATAGAATTAGCCAGCTGAATTACACTATCATTAAAATTGGCGTCTTCCAAAAGACAACTGTTAAATTTCCAGTAACCCCTTGTTCTATTTAACTTACTATTTTGTGCAAGATTCAAAGAAATTAACATGTGATCAGTAAACGGGGCAAATTGATGATTAACAGTATGGACATCTTTCAAAATAGCATAAGAAATGAGAAAAATATCTATTCTAGCTTTAAGTGAACCAGATTTGTTGGACCAAGTAAAGCCTCTACAACCATTGTTAAAGAAACGCCAAGCATCTAGCACTGAAAGATTTTCACACAACCATAAAATAATATTATCATGTAAATTAGAGGTAGTTCTTATAGGAAATCTATCTTGTGCATTGTCAGGGGTTTCATTAAAGGGATAGTTCACCCAAAAATAAAAATTCTGTCAGTAATTACTCACCCTCATGTTGTTCCAACCCCGTAAGACCTTCGTTCATCTTCGGAACACAAATTAAGATATTTTTGATGAAATCTGACTATTCATTTCCTTCTCTCTGGGCCTCGTAGTGTTTTTGCGCTGCGCGTCTGTGTTGCACGTCATCACGATTCACACACATGACCAGCGTCGGCCAATAGTGAGCCTACGTGGTGACGTGTAACACAGACACGCTGCGCAAAAGCACTACGCGAACCAACTAGAGGTCGAGAGAGAAGGAAATGAATAGTGGAATAAAGTCGTTATTTTTGTTTGTTTTTACGCACAAAAAGTATTCTCGTCGCTTGATATACTTAAGATTGAGCCACTGGAGTCACTTGGACTATATTAACGATCTCTTTAATAACTTTTCTGGGCCAGCAAGTTTGGGCCACCCAGCAGCCTATGGAGGAGTGAGACAAGGCTCAGATTTCATCAAAAATATCTTAATTTGTGTTCCGAAGATGAACGAAGGTCTTACGGGGTTGGAACAACATGAGGGTGAGTAATTACTGACAGAATTTTCATTTTTGGGTGAACTATCCCTTTAAAATCTCCAGCTATAATCAAATAAGCATTTAGAAAACAACTTTGTATACTTATAAGCTTAGCTCCCAATTCTTTAAGCATAGATGCATTAGCATTTCTAGAGTTGAGCCCATAAACATTACACAAGATGAATATCACATTTTCGGTCTTGCATACTAGAATGATCCATCTACCCTCATCAGATGAAAAAGTTTCTAAAATATCTCCTCTAAATGTATGCATCAAAATTAGAGTACCAGCCGAACGATTGGATCCGTGACTCATAAAGATTGAATTACCCTACTGAGTTTTCCAAAAATTGTTGTCTGATTCACAAGAGTGACTTTCTTGAACAAAAACAAAATCAGCATTACTACGTTTACAATACAAAAATAAAGCTTTCCTTTTCGAATGATCTCTTAAACCTCTAACATATAAGAGAGGCTAAATTAAAAGAAGAAAACTCAAAAGAATGCATGAACACAGATTACAACAAATGCAGTGCATCAAGACCAGCTAAACAGCTGGTTAACACAACAACAAGATCCTACTTTTGGCTAAAGAAGTTGACTTCTTTTCCTTAAACAGGGTAGGTGGTGATCGATCGGTAATGTCTTCTACATGGCACCAAAAGAACATTTAAGGTGCATTATTGAGATAGAGACATTAAATAAATGAAAAACGTTATAAAAAATACAGTGAGGAAAATAAGTATTTGAACACCCTGCTATTTTGCAAGTTCTCCCACTTAGAAATCATGGAGGGGTCTGAAATTGTCATCGTAGGTGCATGTCCACTGTGAGAGACATAATCTAAAAAAAAATCCAGAAATCACAATGTATGATTTTTTTAACTATTTATTTGTATGATACAGCTGCAAATAAGTATTTGAACACCTGAGAAAATCAATGTTAATATTTGGTACAGTAGCCTTTGTTTGCAATTACAGAGGTCAAACGTTTCCTGTAGTTTTTCACCAGGTTTGCACACATTGCAGGAGGGATTTTGGCCCACTCCTCCACACAGATCTTCTCTAGATCAGTCAGGTTTCTGGGCTGTCGCTGAGAAACACGGAGTTTGAGCTCCCTCCAAAGATTCTCTATTGGGTTTAGGTCTGGAGACTGGCTAGGCCACGCCAGAACCTTGATATGCTTCTTACAGAGCCACTCCTTGGTTATCCTGGCTGTGTGCTTCGGGTCATTGTCATGTTGGAAGACCCAGCCTCGACCCATCTTCAATGCTCTAACTGAGGGAAGGAGGTTGTTCCCCAAAATCTCGCAATACATGGCCCCGGTCATCCTCTCCATTATACAGTGCAGTCGCCCTGTCCCATGTGCAGAAAAACACCCCCAAAGCATGATGCTACCACCCCCATGCTTCACAGTAGGGATGGTGTTCTTGGGATGGTACTCATCATTCTTCTTCCTCCAAACACGTTTAGTGGAATTATGACCAAAAAGTTCTATTTTGGTCTCATCTGACCACATGACTTTCTCCCATGACTCCTCTGGATCATCCAAATGGTCATTGGCAAACTTAAGACGGGCCTTGACATGTGCTGGTTTAAGCAGGGGAACCTTCCGTGCCATGCATGATTTCAAACCATGACGTCTTAGTGTATTACCAACAGTAACCTTGGAAACGGTGGTCCCAGCTCCTTTCAGGTCATTGACCAGCTCCTCCCGTGTAGTTCTGGGCTGATTTCTCACCTTTCTTAGGATCATTGAGACCCCACGAGGTGAGATCTTGCATGGAGCCCCAGTCCGAGGGAGATTGACAGTCATGTTTAGCTTCTTCCATTTTCTAATGATTGCTCCAACAGTGGACCTTTTTTCACCAAGCTGCTTGGCAATTTCCCCGTAGCTCTTTCCAGCATTGTGGAGGTGTACAATTTTGTCTATAGTGTCTTTGGACAGCTCTTTGGTCTTGGCCATGTTAGTAGTTGGATTCTTACTGATTGTATGGGGTGGACAGGTGTCTTTATGCAGCTAACGACCTCAAACAGGTGCATCTAATTTAGGATAATAAATGGAGTGGAGGTGGACATTTTAAAGGCAGACTAACAGGTCTTTGAAGGTCAGAATTCTAGCTGATAGACAGGTGTTCAAATACTTATTTGCAGCTGTATCATACAAATAAATAGTTAAAATTTATCTGCATTTTATTTTTTAGATTATGTCTCTCACAGTGGACATGCACCTACGATGACAATTTCAGACCCCTCCATGATTTCCAAGTGGGAGAACTTGCAAAATAGCAGGGTGTTCAAATACTTATTTTCCTCACTGTATAGCTGACTTGAGTCTGTTACAGTGGCATAACAGATTAACAGCAGAGAATATCATTGCACTTTTTGAATTCTCTGTTATTCTGTGTTCATACTATCATATTTGGAAAGGTGATCCTCAGAATGTGTTTAATCAGTCATTAATGGGCCATGAGTTGCAGAAGGTTGTAGGGCTGCAACGATTCGTCGACGTTGTCGACAAAAATCGATAATAGAAATAGTCGACAATGAATTTCATTGTCGAAGTTGTCGCCAGACATGTTTTTTCCGACCGAGTGAGGCATCTCTCTTCATTACAATCTCTGCCGAGAGTCGCACATGCGCATTAGCTTCTCTGCTGAGCGATAACATACAGAAATGGCGGCGTCCAACGCAGCAGCTGCGCGTACCAAAACATCTAAAGTTTGGGAGCATTTTAGCGAAGCAGTCCTTGCGTATCACGGCAGCACCTCGGTGATGCACGAACATTTAAAGAGAAAGCACGTCGGACAGTTGAATGAAACGGAGTTTGACTCGCCTCGGTAAGATTTAAATAATATGGAGACGAGTTGTAAAGTTCTTTTGCAACAGATTGACCACTGAATGTATCTCACAAAATGCACTTAATATTTTTGTTTACTGTTTTATTGCTGCTAATGTGCCTGCCCCTGGTTTACAGGAAGAAAATGTTTACTTGATTTTAATTTATTTTTTCTTATAAAACAAATGTGCCTGATTCTTTATAAAAATGATAGAGTTTCTTTATTTATGCATTTATGTCTATACTGACAGAGCACTGTGCCTAATTGGTTTTAGACAGGGCATTTTTATTTACTTTTAGTATGAATCGGCCTATCAGCAGCAAAGTTCAATAAAATATGCATTTTTCATTGAAGTACCCCCTTCTTTCTTGTGTGTACTATCATTTTCCACAGAATTAAAGCAATCTCATGCTAAATTTTAGAAAAATTTAATAATTATTCGATTAGTCGACTAATCGTTTCAATAGTCGGTGACTAGTCGACTATTAAAATAGTCGTTAGTTGCAGCCCTAGAAGGTTGAGAACCGCTGTATTAGATTACATTTAGCACTAGTGCTTATTCTTGAGCTACTAGTGTGAGCAAGTGCTCTTTCTGTGGTGGAGTTTGAGAGGGACTGACTCATGACGGTCAAGGGAACACTGTGGTGACTAGTGCAGATTACTGGTCTGGATTGGTACAGATTACTGGTCTGGTGTCCTCATATAATCCACGGTATATGGAAACCCACAGAAGAATACTGACCGTCATGGGGAAATCTCAGTCAAAATAAAATACACCGGTGTTTTGCCAGATGAGAAGTTTATTTACTATTTTAATTAATTTTACTCTAATTAATTTTGTACCTATATCATTTATCTCTTTTAATTCCTTTTATAACTGTTTTAATTTCCCCTGCTTTTATTTTGTGATTATTTTTATTCCTCTCTATGTAAAGCACTTTGAATTGCCATAGTGTATGAAATGTGCTTTATAAATAAACCTGCCTTGCCTAGTACTTATTCTTTAGCTAGTACTTATTCTTTAGCTAGTGCTTATTTAGGCACTAGTGCACGTGATAGTCTGTCACAAAGTTGCACGAATAAATATATCTGCAATATTATATTACACATGCAGTACCATATCTGATCACATATACATCTATATATTATGATTGATAGAAGCATGTTGGTTTTCATGTCAACAGTTCAAAAGACAAAACTAATTCAATTTTATGAGGAAAAAAGGTCTGAAAAGGTTTTAAATATAAAGAAACAAATGATTGATTCTTGATTTGTGATGCGGCGCGAGCTGTAACGCACATACATGATTTTTATGCGTTTATTAGAGGTTGAATTTAAATCAAATACTGCTAAACCGCTCATACTACTTCTCGTCTATTTCATAAATTGTATGAAAATTATGGAAATATATGGTTCAGATTCAGATCACTCTAAACATATGGAAATGGAGGCGTCCTTATATGGTCATGAACAGAGCTTGGCTGTCCTCTAGTGAAAAGGTTTGCTACTGCGCCCAAACTAAATATCACTGAAAGCTCTTTTTTGATTTTTCATTTTTTTTTTTAGCTAAAATCTGTAACACAACTTGGCTTTGATTTTCTTGCAGTTTTAAAGTAAAACATGTTTTGTAAAAATATATATTTTATATAAATAATTATATTTTTTACATTATACATTTTCATACACTCAAACGTCTATAACATTTTTTTCTGTTTCACTTTCATAATTTTCACTTCTACAATAATCTTCCAAATGTCTTCTTTAAAACAAGAGCAGTCACAGGTCTATATTCCAAAGCATTCTTGAATTCCAGCTATTTAAGTTTGGATAGTGATTTAGCAATTTTAGCAATTATTTTAGTCATTTAAATGCTCATTTATTTGAGTCTTGATGATCTGAATCTGTTGTTGTTCTCCTGCAGATCTACAGCCGAAGCCTGAACTCACATCAGATCCTGCAGGAGCTGCACTGACTGGAAACACAGTGACTTTGACCTGTCGCATGGATCCGTCCACTGGAAACTGGGACTCTTACTGGTACAAACACACACTGAACCCTGAGACAGAGAAGAAGAAAACAAACCCCTACAGCCTGAAGATTGATTCAGTGTCTGATGGAGGCCAGTACAGGTGTAAAGCTGGAAGAGGGAAACAAGTCTATTACACACAATACAGTGATGCACTGTGGGTAAATGTTACAGGTGAGAGAGACTGTAGTGTGTGATGCAACAAATACAGATCAGAGACAATATCTACACAACTTCTGAAACTATAAATGCAATAATCTGTGTTTGTACAGTGTTTCCTAAAGCTGTGGTGACGGTACGACCTGATGAACGAGTGTTCAGAGGAGAAACAGTCACTCTCAGATGTGATATAAAGTGGGCAGGAGACACTGAGTGGACATACAGATGGGAAATAGAGGGAACCAACAACCAATATAAAAACACTGTCAACCGAACCTCAACACAAGAGTTGAACATCAGCAGTGTTGATCTCTTTCACCGCGGTAAATACACCTGTACAGGACAGATACACACTCAAAGCTCTCAGCGCAGTGATGCTGTTACACTGACTGTCTCAGGTGAGTGTGTGTTTGTTGTGATCAGCTTCTCCATCAGTTTCTCTACGGCTCTGTAACTCGTGATGTTTTGTTCAGCTGAAGCTCAGGCATCAGTGCGAGTGTCTCCACAGCCGTGGCTGACTGAAGGAGAATCAGTGACTCTGACCTGTGAGGTTTCAGGCTCCTCTAAAGGCTGGACGTTCAGCTGGTTCAGAGATCATGATCATCTGTCAGACAGCAGCAGAGGAGCTGGAGGATCTTACACTCTCAGTCCTGCTGCTCTACAGCACACAGGAGTTTATACGTGCAGAGCAGAGAGAGGACGACCAGCCTATTACACACACAACAGCAGCTCACACACACTGTGGATCACTGGTGAGGGTTTATGCTTGTGCTCATCCGGATCTGTGTTTCACTGCAGTCTCTGTGCTGTCAGTTTTGATTGAGATTTTCCTCTTTTCAGGAGTTTCTGCTTCAGTGTCTCTGGTCATCAATCCCAGCAGAAGTCAACACTTCTCATCTGACTCTCTCTCTCTGAGCTGTGAGGATCACAGTAACTCTACTGGATGGACAGTGAGAAGATACACAGACAAAGACACACAAACTTGTGCAAAACAAACAGGATCTGGATGTGTAATGGACTCTCTCAGCACATCTGACACTGGAGTGTACTGGTGTGAGTCTGAATCTGGAGAGAAACGGCGTCCTCGAAACATCACTGTACATGGTGAGTCCAGTTTATAATCATGACATCTACTAGTCTAATGTTATAACCTAAATTATAATTACAGTCTAAAGACATTTTCCACTAATTGTTTTCTGTGCAGCTGATGACAGACTGACTTCTGTTCAGTTATTTGAATGAGTTTCTCCATACGTATCTATTTGCAAGTTTGCATGGCCATTCAATCTTAAAATAGTTAATAGTAAATGAACTTGGCTTGCTGTCCTCAAAGGAGGCTCGATCTAAACCCTCTATGACAGGACAGCGCAGAGGAAGAATAAGAGAAATAGTGGAGGAGATGGGGAGGAGGAGGGATGCTGGAAGAATTGTCGCTGCTTATATACGCTCATAATGATGATTGACAGGACTGAATGTTTAGGGCTCCTCCGTTTTGGAACTTCATTTATTGTGATGTTACATGAACCTGCTCTTAAATACCACATATAAACAAAGCAAAATGTGACTGGTCACTTTTCACATTCATCAGACAGTTTCTTACCATATAAATTGGCAGATTAAACTGCAAAATGGATGTTTTTTTTTTTTTTATGCCAGGTTAAAAATCTGATACACAACCAACAAACTCTCATGACAATTTGTAACTATTTTAAATTTTGTCAAATTGGTGACTAATGTGTATGAATTTGTACAATCTCATAAGTATAATGTTTTTGTGCCCCACTGATGGTTGGGTTTAAAGGTGGACCTTGATGCTTATTAACGGCATCCAAAAGCCACATAGAGGCTATAGAGGAATAATCCTTTGCGACTCGTTTACAGTCGGTCGTCATTTCCATCAAAAAGACTGATGAACTTTGCTTGCTTTTGATTTTATTTTGATAAGCTATATACAGCTTGATATGGCATTCAAACCGATGCAATACGGTCAACAGAAAGTTTGCTCCCGCTACTCGCCTCTTCCAACCCTCTCAAACAATCCACCATAAAGAGAGCGGAAGTGATCCGCTGTGCCCATGTGACACTGAATAACCAATAAGAAATAACAAAGAATGAACGCTCCTAATGCTTACTTTTTTCAACAACAACGGTTTAAACAAAACAATCGGTTACTCATAAAATAGTTGCGTTTTCTCATGAGATTTGGTAAAACTACACGACACTAGTATAAGAAAGCTTGAGAGGTATAAAGTACAATTCATAATATCAGTATATTTCTAATGATTTGTTTTGCTATATTCTTATTATTTACAGTATTAACACACATCTCTTGTGTTTGTAGACGGTGAGGTGATTCTGGAGAGTTCTGTTGATCCTGTGATTGAGGGAGAGACTCTGACTCTACACTGTTTACATCGATCTACAAACTCCCCGATCCTCAGCGCTGATTTCTATAAAGACGGATCACTGATCCAGAATCAGACGACAGGAGAGATGAGCATCACTACTGTCTCAAAGTCACATGAGGGTTTCTACTACTGTAAAACAGAGAGAGGACAGTCACTCCACAGCTGGATCTCAGTCACTGGAGTCTTGAACGGTGAGATGATTTAATGAGAAACGCCACACCATTATTATATACTATTATATATTATAGTCTCTGGCTCTTATTTCTGCTGGAGCAAAATCAGTTATTGACATTTGTGTTTATTGTTTCACATAAATGAAAGCTTAACCATCAAATCACATGCAAAATATACTTGTCGTACTGGTCGGATTATACATTACATTCAGTATTTATTAGTGATGTTACGTTCAGTGCCGAGGCTTCGGAGTGTGTGTCGAGAAATCCCGGAAGCTTTCAGTGAAGCTCGTATCGAGGCTTGTATCGCAATATTTTGACAGATATTCTATTAGGAGTTGAAATGTCTTACGCGTCAAAAATTGCGTCCGTTAAAGTGTTGCACAATTATTTTCACAAACACAAAAAGGCAAAAACATGAAACATCTTTGAAATTCTTTCGGCTAATTCTTCCAAACAGCGCTCAAGTATGTAATGTCTCCAATTCCTGTGGAATCTTACATGTTTTAAATCCGTATAATATCTTCCTTAGATTACGATTTAGACAATTTCCTCATATTTGACAGCCAGACGGTGAGATAACTGCTTCTCCTTCTTCTCTTCAATCCCTTTAGCTAAAACAGCATATACTTGTATGAACATATGAGGAGGAGTGGCTTTAAAGCTAACTTCAAGTAAATTATACAAGGACAACTTTGAGTAAATGCAGTACAGGATAACTGCAAGTAAATTCTTGAATAATACAGCACTACACATAAAACAGAAATAAGATGAGAATAATAATACAAATTGAAAGCATATTAAATTGGCTCTTACAACATTTATTACACAGTTATGTAATACATTCATTAGGCTATATACCATCATAAAATACACATTGCATTCATATAAATAGATTAGTCTGTGTGGGATTTTTTTATTTATTTTTTCTCCACTGTTATTTCTAAGCCTTAACTGGCACAGAATACAGTGTATCACAGACAGGGCAGGACTTAGGCTGAGGCTGACAAACTCACATACAAATGACCTCAGAACATCATTATGGAGTAGCACAAAATACACACTTTAAATATGCTTGAATTTTAATAGATTTCTGTAGTGGCTGGGCCGGATCAGCACCGAATGTGAAAAGTGGCTTTTAGATGGAGCAAAAACAGCAATGAGACATAATGGCAATGAGACGGGAGGGAGCGCTCAAAACTCTTCAGATCGCATTATTTAGTGGAACATTAATAGAAACTGTCATCCTCTGAAAAGAAAATGAGGCGTGAACATAAGAAATGTATCAATATCTTTCTAAATGTGCGCTCTTTTGGGCTGGAGCTATTTAAAGTAGCCACAAGATCACAAATTAATCAGAGCAGACGTGATTCAATAAGTGTATCCTCCTTATATGTAAAATTATTAAAAATACCAGTTTATGCAGTTTGATTATGGCCTCTTAGATCACAGTCGGAAACTATTAGCCCCGGCTGGCCCGTTTATATTAAAGTCCATAAACAGGCAAAGGTCATACACAAGCAAACAATAACCAAGTTAAGGGCTGAGGCGAACAGAGAAATCCAACTGAACAAGCAGAGAATCAGGACATCCAGGAAACAAACTTTTAGAAATGCAGTTAAGACACATGCAACACTTAGCGATGAATGACTGAATTGACCAGGCTTATAAAGGGTGACCTAACAAGGTTAATGAGACACAGCTGAAAACAATGAGTGCTGATGAGTTCGGGCAAAGGATTATGGGTAATGAAGTCCATGACAGAGTGGCACTGGTCTGGGATTGAGTGCCCTCTGGTGGCTATCAAGGGCACTTCAGCTGGTGATCATGAAAATACTGAGATTTAGTGAAATCAACACAGGTTATAAACAACATCCCACAACTTTTCATCAATTATTAATTAGTTTTATTTTTTCATTTATTTACTCACCCTCATGTATGACTTTCTTCTTCTGTGGATCATAAAACAAGTTACTTGGAAAAATGTATCTGTGTTTTTGTCCACACAATGTAACTGAAAAAAAAATCCTTCAAAATATTTTTTTTGTTCCACACAAGAAAGAAATTTAAACGGGTTTGAACAAAACGAGGGTCAGTAAATTTCAGCAGAATATGACATTTTAAATGAACTATTCCTTTAATACAGAGCTCTGAAAGGGAAATGGTGGAGGAATAATATGAGACAGGAGGAAAAAATATTGCAACTCTTTTAAATTCACTTACAAAACTTTGTTGCTCAATTGTGTTCTTGTGTTTCTGTTTTTCATTGTCACGTTCAGGTCAGATTTCTGTCCTCAAAATCCTCAGTTCTCTTCTGGCCGCTTCTCCGTATCTGCTAGCGACAGTCGTGCTGCTTTATAAATGTTACAGAGCGAGAGGTAAAACTTCTGTCTGACACACACACACACACACTCACTCACTCACTCACTCACTCACTCACTCTCTCTCTCTCTCTCTCTCTCTCTCTCTATATATATATATTTTTTTTTTTAAACAGATAATGGTCATTCATGAAAGAGTGAAAAAAACAAAAAACATAAGACATGTCCGTGTAAATGTTGAAACTGTTTTTTGTGTGTATTTCACAGTTTCATCTGCTGAAGATCAGAGTCAGTTCACCGTAACAGAGGAAGAAACTCCAACCTGATATTAATGAGCTGCAATAAACGAGCCTGACGAAATTCTTTTTTTTTTTGAAAACGCAAACTTTTAAAAACGGGTTTCAAAGTGCAAGTTTTTGAAACCGAGACCCTTATCATCTCCGTGTAAATACAAAAATGCCAATTTGTGAAAACAGTGACATCATGCACATGCGTAGGCTATTGCGTGTTTAGGCTTTTTAAAAAAAAAGGTTCCTTACAACAGACTCAAGGATGATATATGTTTTCGAAGCCTTTGTGTTCAAAGGTTTTGACATTTTCTTAAAGGATGTAAAAGTGACTTTATATCAGAGGAGAACATTCTAAGATTGGGATTAATGAATCTTTATGGCTTTGTGAAGATTAAATTTATCCAGAGGATAAAGTAATGATACAGTATTATCAAGATTAACATCCTTAGAATGAAAAAAAAAAAAACATGATGGATTATGTCATTTGTGTCCATAGGCCTGTGCGCTCAGCTCGAGTGAACTATAGTAAAATAATGTGTTTACAAAGTCACATCGCCAACTACTTTTTCTGTTTATTTATTTATTTGATTGGGACAGTGCATGTTAATGAACAAACATGTAATACATGCATGTAAACAAGCCGGATTGTAGCCAAAGGCTAATTTCCATCCGTAGTCCCACGGGCTCCTTGTCTGGCATGCGTAATACAGCGTTATTAGTCGTTTTTTACGGATCCGTGTGAATAGGGATCATTTTGATAACGTCATCTGTACAAAGAAAAACGTTTCTGTTTTTAGCACATCTGTTTTTAGTACCCTTGTTCTCCAGAGTGCAGTGGAAATCCTCCAGTAGGTGGCGGAAAATCACTGTCAATGAGTGAGTCATTGAACCTCATTCAAATTAGGGCTGCACGATTAATCGCGATTATGAAATCGCAAAAGCTGCGATTATTTTTTTTAATGCGCAGCTTGTCATTGATGTACGGCTCTGTAAACACTGTGAGTTTGAGTCACTTATAACGTGCATTTGAAAAAGCAACACGTGTCAAACATCTTTCCAAACACGAGAAGCATTTATGAACCTTGCAGCGTTTATACGCCCACGTATATTATTAATTATTATTCATAACGGAATATGACCAATAATTAATATTTTAATTATTTTTAATTATCTTCAGAATTTACTGTAGCAGAATCAATAGTATGATCATTTTATCAGTTCATCCAATGAACAGAAAGCATAAACAAGTATTAACTCTAGGAAATATAATATCTTCCTGGTCAAGAAAGAATTAATCCCCAGCTAACAATAAATTACGAAGTAAATTAAGGGTAACAGCATAGGTAACTTAAATCGAAGTTCAAGACAATAAATCTGATAAGCACATACACAAGTAATCTCTTTTCAAATACAAACAATACTTTATTGATTATATATAACACATAAGCTAATATCTAACACAAACACACACACACACATTCATACGCGTTGCAGAAAGGGATAGAGTGAGGAAAGAGTGGGTTTAAGAGTGAAAGGATGAAATCTCACGATTCCATATGCACTAGACATGACCTGAACGAACCATCAATCATTAATTTAACCCTTCTATCGTTTTAGGCAGGTTATTAAAGTTATATAAATACACCAGTTAAGATTTTAAAAGTCTGGAGGTATAGTCTACTTGCGTATTTGCTTTTGGGGATTCCCTTTTGGAATTCCCTTTGTAGCGTAAGAAGGGGGTTTCCCTTGGTTCGTCCGTCGGCTGGCCTCCTCGTGCTTGGATAAATGGATCACGGGGTCAGTCACGTGGTGTGCTGGCGGAATGAAAGTCTTTGTTTGAAGCTGGCTTTGCAGAAGAAACGTGGCTCGAAATCTTGTCGCAAAACTTAACTTAGAACCGACACTCACAACGGAAAAGAAATGAAACTAAGAAAAGAAAGGAAATTGAGAGTAGATGATGATGGCTTGAATGAAGCTATTTAACCCATGTTCTTCAGATCTTGATTTGGGTTGTTTCGTTTGCGCGTTTACATGGTTCCTATAGAGAGAGAGAGAGCTTCGAGAGCAGCGAGAGAGAGAGCAGCGAGAGAGAGCAGCGAGAGAGAGCATTGTTTTTGGGTCTAAGGTTTTAAACTAAAACTTTGTCCAACCTCCAGGATGAGTTCTGGCCAATTAGACACTGGCGGAATTTAGGAGGTGAAGTTCTTTTCAGTTCTGATCGTAAATCATGCTTATCTGTGCTCTCCTTACTAACAGAGAGAACAGGGGCCACAGTTTAGACATGATTTCTAATTAAAAGAAGATCAAAACATATTACACCGATATCATTCAAGCCATCTTGCTAGTTGTGTTCGTAAGATAGCATTGATATGAAACAGTACACACTTTCATTCATTCACTCCTTCTAATAGTTAATATAATAACTATTACCTGAATTAAATGGGATCAAAACATATTATCTTATTAAAATATACATATAAGTGGTGGAAACAACCCAGGATTAGGTAGTTGCATGATTGTTTGATCATGAGTCCATTGAAAATTGTTCTTGAATGATTTTATGTATAGTTATTGATAAGAATCAGTTCTCTGGTGAAGAGACAGAACTCTGTTTGTTCAGAGGTCTTAATGAGGCGGTGGTTCAGGAATGTTGTCGGGGGTTTCAGTAACATCTGCTGGTGTCGATTCTTCTTCTAAAGGGTCTTTTGCAGACTCTCTGGCACCGGGATGGGTGACTTATGGCTCTGGTCTTGGTGATTTGACTCTGGAATGTGCGGACACTGTCTTTATCTTAACCAGTAAGATAGTAGGCCACAAAGCTAGCCATTGACCAGTTATGTGTTAGTGCTGGGGGGAGGCTCTTTTAAATAGCCTGAATGATGACGATCATGAGACGTTCTGAACAAATCTTCTCTTTTGGTTCGGCCGGAAGTAGAGAGTTCTAATTAATTTTCTGGAAGAAAATTAGTCTGTGGTTGGTTTCTCCTCATTTTCGTTACAACCTCTTGTCCAACAAAAGACAACATTTAATAACATGCTTTTACTCCAAACTCACTTCATAACGACAGTTGAGCTCATCCTTCTCATCCGATCAGCCGTTCTGCACTGACAATCTGCGCATAAAATAATTGCAGCCTTTGCCAAATCAGGTGCGGTTTCAAGTGATTAATCGTGCAGCCCTAATTAAAATCATTCTTTTAGAAATTATTTCATTACGTGTTACTCAGACGAGCAACTGTTCTCATGTGGCTTTGTTTAAAACTATTTTCATTTAGCAAAAAAAAAAAAGCAAAAAAAAAAGACAAAGTGTCTATAATGTAAGTAACATAATATTTACTTGTTTATTAAACCGTTCTATAACAATATCACACTTGAAATATGCTTTTCCAAGAAAAACAGCACTTTTGCTCTTTACTCTTATTGCTTGCCTATATCACAAATTAAAATCAGGAACTCAAATAAAGTAATATAAAACTCATATAAAAATCAGGAACTTTTTTGTGATTTTTGTGTTTATAAACCCGTGAAAACTATTTTTGTCATAAACTGTAAAAAAAAAAAAAAAAAGTTGTGTATGTTCTTCCAATAGCTTGACAATGATCTCATGTTGCTTGTTCTAGATCACTCGTCTCAGTAATTAGTAAACATGCCAGTTTTATTCTGTATCAAATGTTCTGTATAAACAAATGACTAAATAAATAAATGTGGATTTGGATATGCTCTTTTGAACAATTGTTAGAACCCTGATCGAACTCAAATGCCTGTATATTTCTAGTAATCCTGAAGATCTTGAGTTTGTTCAGGTGTTTTTCATTATAGGGTTTGAGCTAAACTCTAGTGGATCTCGAGGGCCAGAGTTTCCCACTGGTTTATTTAATGTAACATCAACACTCTTTAAATGGTTGGTTCACCCGAAAATTAAAACAAATGAAATCACCATCATGTCGTTCCAGAACCCGTCAAACACTGAACCTGGAAGCGCTGCACTGTGTTTAGAGACGCTATTCTCGTCGCTTCATAACATTAAGGTTGAACCACTGGAGTCACATGGACTATTTTAACGATGTCTTTACTACCTTTCTGGGCCTTGAAAGTGGTCGTTGTATTGCTGTCTATGTGGGGTCAGAAAGCTCTCAGATTTGAGATTTGAGGCCAGCAGCCGTATCACCCTGTAGCCCAAGACTGGTTTCCCACTGAAGCTCAGCAGGGTTGAGTCTGGTCAGTTCCTGGATGGGAGACTCCTGGGTAAACCAGGCTTCTGTTGGAGAAGTGTTAGTGAGACCAGTAGGGGACGCTGCTCATCCTGGGGTCTATATGGGTCCCTAACGCCCCAGTGTAGTGATGGGGACACTATACTGTCAAAGAGCAATGAGACGTTAAACCGATGTCCTGACTTTCTGTGGTCAATTAAAAAACCCATAGCACTTCTCGTAAAGAGTAAGGGTTTAACCCCGGTGTCCTGGAGCCAAAGTCCTTCCATTGGCCCTTATCAATCATGGCCTCCTAATAACCCCCATCCACTGAATCGGCTTTATCACTCTCTCTCCTCTCCAGCTGTAGCTGGTGTGTGTGTGTGTGTGTGGTGAGCGCACTGGTGCCGTTGTGCTGTGGCTGTATCATCACTGGTGGTGGTTGAGGAGATTCCCCTGACTGGAATGTAAAGCGCTTTGGGTGTACAGTAGTATAAAAAGCGTTATATAAATGCCTCATTCATTTCATCAGAAAGATCTTCATTTGTATTCTGTAGATGAACGAAGGTCTTACAGGTTTGTAACGACATGAAGGTGATTAATGACAGAAACTTCATTTGTGGCTGAACTAACCCTTTAAAGGAGAATATTGTGGCTCTTAAAAGAGTCTTTGGGTTCCCTGATCAGACAGCCGAGCTGCTAAACACATTTATGCTCGTGTGAGGGATGATATTTTACGTGGATACTGGAACAGGCCTTAAAGGTTGTATCAGCGATTTCAGGCCCAAAAAAGGCCCAAACATAAATGATCACATTCATCTAATCTTTCCTAACGATCTTCCGCCCATAAGCAGACCGTCAAAAAAATGCGTCTCTGTAGGCAGCCTAGGCTCTGAGATCTGCACACAAAAACAATTGGTTTCACCAACACTCAAAACCAAAATAAATAGTGTTCCAACCAATCACCGACAGGGGGCGGGTGTTGTGAGGTTTTGCGCTCGTGTTCTCCGACTTAGCGTGCAGCCGTGCACGAGCGCAAAACCTCACAACACCCGCCCCCTGTCGGTGATTGGTTGGAACACTATTTATTTTGGTTTTGAGTGTTGGTGAAACCAATTGTTTTTGTGTGCAGATCTCAGAGCCTAGGCCTATATATATATATATCTGTTACTTTGAGCTATTCTGAATAGCCTAATGGTAAAATGTAAATATACTTGACTGTATTGATGCGGTTTTGACTGACATTTTTTGTAATAATACAGAAAACATTTAAAAAAATAGTTTTTAGTCTTTAATCCCATTATGTTTGACATTTAAGAGAGTTTGTGAAATTCTGATAATTAATAATCAAAATATTCTCATTTCTCGTATGGAACATCACAGTCGAGACACATTGATTGCTTTGATTTTAGTTGTTCTCTTCCACAACCTGGAAGAAAAGTTGGAAGTAGACATTAAAAGAGCAGCATAATAAAAATGATTATAAAATGAAATAGTTAAATGTTGTAATGGAAAATTTTGATTTTCATTGATTTACAGTATTGATTTTCATTTATTTTCAGTAAGACATTGAAATGACCCTTGCTGGACTGTACGTGGTCTGCCAACATATGACTAATGTGTGTGTGTTTTTAAACACTGGGAAACAGGTGAGACGTCAGGAGGAGGCAGATTGAAAAGGTCCAATTTAGAACTTGTGAGTTTGTAAGAATGAACTCAGCAGGATTAGATCACTAGCAGAGAAAACCTTCCCTTGTAAGAGCCTGTGAGCAGGAAACCTTGAGACAAAGGTATAAAAGCTGCTCTGCCCTCCCTCCTGTGGTCGCACTTGTTTCACAGACTGTACTGGTGACTTCTGTGTGGCAGCTGGGCCTTCTTGCAAGAATAAATACTTTTCGAAAAGACGATTTGACTCAGAAATGTCTCTTACGGATGGTTGTTTAATGAATATTTTTTTGCCACAACAATGTTTACCTGTGTTACTCAATATGATGTCCTCTTCATGACATACACACTATACGTGAAATGGATTTGACATTAAAGATTTATTAATAGGCTTCCAGTGACGTCATGGTTGGAACAACAGATGCTTATGAGAGGTTCGGGCTGTGTTACATGAATCAGTATAAATACAAAGATGGCATTGCTTCATTTAATTACCTACAACATAAAAGGAATAAACAACTCAATTAAAAGAAAAAAGATACTGGGACAGTTGAAGAAAATGCAGTGCTCTATAGCCTTACTTCAAGAAACTCACCTCACAGAAACAGAACACCAAAAATTAAAAAGAGAATGGGTGGATCAGGTTTACAGTAGCTCTTATGGGAAACGTAAAAAGAGAGGTGTAGCTATACTATTTAGTAGGTCTGTGTACTTTCATTGTGAAAAGGTTTTCAAGGATACAGAGGGTCGTTATGTTATGGTCATAGGAAGGATTGCTGGTTTTAAATTAACTCTTTTGAATGCCTATGCACCAAATGAAGATTGTCACAAATTTTTCAAAAAGCTTGCACATTTGGTAGCAGATCATGGGGAAGGCTTTTTTTAATGGGTGGGGACTTGAATTGCGTACTGAATAATAGAATATATAAATTACCATCATCCTCAAAACCTCAAAGCAGAATGTCGAAAAGTCTAATGAATATGATGAAGGAATTAGGGTTGATAGATGCTTGCCGCCACCTTCATCCAAAAGAGAGAGACTTCACCTTTGTCACAAGTGCATGGAAGCTACTCACGGTTGGATCATTTTTTGGTGTCCAAAAAGGACACATACCGAGTTAAAAACTGTGTTATTGAGCCAATAACCACTTCAGATCATAGCCCAGTACAAATGACACTTGATTTGGGATTGGAGCCGTGTATGAAGTATTGGAGAATTAATGTTTCATTATTGACAGATGTTAATATAAGAGAAGAAATAAGGTCAGCAATAATGGAATATTTTGGCAATGGAATGGTCTCTCCTACTGTTCTATGGGACGCAGGAAAAGCCACAGTAAGGGGGAAAATAATATCTATAGGATCAAAGTTAAAGAAAGACAGACTTAAAAAAACAAGTAGAATTAGAAACTGAGAAATCAAGAGATTAGAAAATGAACATAAACGAGTGGAAAACAAGAAGTATTTAATAAACTTAAAGAGAATAGAGCCAAGTTAGATGAGATTCTGACCTATAAGGCAGAGGGTGCCCTTAGGTTTATTGATAGAAAATACTATGAATTGGGAAACAAGGCTAGCAGGTTATTATCATTTCAACTACAGAAAGCACAAGCTAGTCGAACAATTCCTAAAATTAAACAACCTCATTCCAACGATGTCGAAACTAGCCCAAAAGCAGTAGCAAATACCTTAGCCAAATATTATGAACAATTGTATAAGGGTCAACATCAGGAATTGAAAGAAGAAAAAATACATGATTTCTTTAAAAATCTTAAATTAGACAAGCTGACGGCGGATGAAGCCTCTGCGTTAGTAGAGCCAATTAGAGAAAAGGAGGTGAAAGAAACAATTATTAAATTAAAAAATAGCAAAACGCCAGGAATAGACGGGTTTGCAGGAGAATATTATAAAGTGTTTGTTGATGATCTCACTCCGGTATTATGTAAGTTATATAATAATTATGTGTTAAATTCAGGGAACCCTCCAGAGTCATGGTCTGAGGCTATCATCACAGTCCTGCATAAGGAAGGAAAAGATCCATTGCAGTGTTCTAGCTATCGTCCTATTAGCCTCCTGTGTGTGGATTATAAAATATTAACATCTATTTTAGCAACTAGAGTACAAAAATACATTAGGAAATTAGTACAACCAGATCAGGCGGGGTTCATTTCAGGTTGCCAAGGGACAAATAATATAAGGAGAGCATTAAACCTGCAGCCACTCATGGCAAAGGGTACTCAAACGTCAATGCTTCTCAGCTTAGATGCTGAGAAAGCATTTGATCGGGTAGATTGGCCATTTTTAGAACAAACATTAACTGAGATGGGCTTCAGTGAAACATTTACCTTTTGGTTTCGGCTGTTGTACAAGAACCCCAAATCAAAAATTAGAGTTAACGGACATTGCTCTGACTTTTTTGATATAGAGAGAGGCGTAAGACAGGGTGATTCTCTCTCACCCATTCTCTTTGCTCTCAGTATCGAGCCTCTAGCGGAGGCAATAAGACAGGATGTCCAGATTGAGGGGGTTGATGATGGTAATACCATTTCCCTTTTCACTGACGATATCCTGCTCTTTATAAAACATCCCCTTACTTCAATACCTCGACTAATGCAATGCCTAAAAGATTATGGAGACATTTCTGGATACAAAATTAATCAAAATAAATCAGAGGCAATGATGATATCAGGAATATGGCCTAAACAACTAAACGAGATGGTGTCATTTCACTGGTCTAAACAAGGATTTAGGTAGGCTACTTGGGGATTATTATCTCACCAGAAACTACAAGACTTTTTGAGGCAAACTATAATAAGCTAATTAATCAAATAAGGAGTGATCTAGTTCATTGGGAAGTTCTTCCTTTATCTCTGTTTGGCAGAGTTGAGACCGTAAGGATGAACCTGCTCCCACATTTCCTATTTCTATTCCAGTCGTTGCCCATAAGAGTTCCAATTTCCACTTTTAATATGTTAAACAAATTCATTTCTCAATTTATATGGCAACACAAAAGACTCAGAATTAAACTTAAAACACTTCATCTGGCTAAAAATAAAGGAGATTTGGCTTTGCCAAATATAAAATTGTATTATTGGGCAGCTCAACTAGCAGCAACTTGTGACTTGGATCAGTGGAGATGAGGAAGCAAAGTGGACTCGAATAGAGCAAGGGGAAGTTAAGGGTGCACAACTGTCTGCCCTACCCTTTATGGATCTGAAACATGTCAATAAAATGAAGATTGAAAATGAATGGATAAAACATACAATAAAGGTAGGGCAGAAGTAAAGAAAATGCTTAAGGATGTTGGAACAATTTCTCGAGCTATGCCCATAGTGGGTAATGTAGATTTTCCACCTTCACTGTGTGACCATGGTTTAGGAGATGGGCAGTTAAAGGCCTCTTTATTTTTAATCAGCTCTTTGAAGAAACACACTTAAAGTCTTTCACACAACTTCAGGAACAATTCGATCTTCCCTCAAGTGATTTTTATAGATATTTGCAAATAGGCATTACATTACAAACCATAAGGAAAAAGAAAGAATTGGCAAAATCCCAATTGGCATAGAACAATATTTTATCACAATTTCAGAAAAAACGCCTCCCTGTTGGTAAACATGTTTCTCATCTTTATAAAAGATTGTTAACAGACATGGTTGGAAACACTTACAATATTAAGGAAAAGTGGGAAATAGAAGCTAATACAGTAATAGAGGATGAGTTATGGGATAAACTCTGTTATAGGTGCCATAAGGGAATTAATAGTCAACAGTGGAAGGAATTTGACTGGAAAATTAAAATACGTTATTTTCATACTCCTCTGGTTATTTCAAATTTTGTAAAAGATCCCTCTGCAGCTTTATGCTGGAGACTATGTGGTAAAACAGGTGACCATACACATATATTTTGGGACTGTCCAGTAATCCTTGCGTATTGGAAAAATGTTAAAGAAGAGATGGAGAAAATTGTAAAAAGAGAAGTTCCCTCAAATGTACAGTTTTTCTTACTGGGTGTTATATCAGTTGATGTTTTCAATGCTGACCAAAGATATATTTTACGTGTATTACCACTAATTGCCAAAAAAAAAAAAAACATTAACTGCTAATTGGAAGTCTGTGAAATCACCAACTGTAACTGAATGGAAACAGAGGCTAAAACAGATTGATATGATGGAAAAAAAATTACTGCATCATTACAATTGAAAACTGATCTTTTTAATCAGAGATGGCACATGGTTAAAGAACATTTAAATCAATGAATTAAAAAAAGTGTTTTTTTTTTTTATATATACATTATATATTTTATATCATTATATGGCTGTATATTATTGTATCATGTTTGTTGATATGTGAACATTCATATTAGGTGCAGCAATATATATATACATAATATTTATTATTATTATTATTTTTCTCTGTATTATTCTTATTTTATCACTTGTCTCAGATAATGTTCCTTTTGTTTTGTGCTATGAAAAAGATAAATAAAAAAAATTAAAAAGATTTTTAAATAAAAACAGACAGAGAGCTTGAACATACTGTTTGACTCTCATATGGGTGTTAAAATTCACCCACTATTCTATTCATTTAAATTACATTAAGGTTGACAAATCAAAATGTGTGAACAACTAGTGAAAAATCAATAGTGCAACACAGACCTCTGATATACTATAGTAAAAAACACCTGAAACTGATTCAATCTGCATTTTATGAGGGAAGAGGAAGATGAACTATCTCAGTTACTACTGTAAACATCAGAGACAAGAAGCCGGATTGTCAAAAAAAAAAAAGACAAAAAAAAGAAAACATTCAAATATAAATGTTAATGATAATAATGTTTTTGCATTCACAAGATTTGCTGAAGACAAAAGCCACTATGTTGTTAGAACATATGTTTTTCTGTCTATATAAAAAAAGCAACACATATCTAGATTTTTTTTTTTTTTTTTTTTTTTTAAGTACTTTATCTTACAGCAAAAATACAAAATTAAACCCTTGAAATAAGTCGATTTTATGTTATGACATGAATTTTAGTCTGGGAGCTTAAGCCTTGTCTGCAAAACCAGCCATAAATGTCTTTTATCTTATGTTCTACAACATCTTCCTCTATAAGTAATTAAATCTACAATTCAAATGCTCTTAAAAGGAGAACATGAGGAAAAAAAAAGAAGAAAAAAACACTCTTTTAAGGAAAATATGTGTGGCTCTTAAAAGAGCCTTTGTGTTGTGTGTTGAGCTGACTCCTCTACTTTGAGCTGGTGTATTTGGTCACAGCCTTTGTGCCCTCAGACACGGCGTGTTTGGCCAGCTCTCCAGGCAGCAGCAGACGCACGGCGGTCTGGATCTCTCGAGATGTGATGGTGGAGCGCTTGTTGTAGTGAGCGAGACGAGACGCTTCACCGGCGATGCGCTCGAAGATGTCGTTGACGAAAGAGTTCATGATTCCCATCGCCTTGGAGGAGATCCCGGTGTCGGGATGAACCTGCTTCAGGACTTTGTACACGTAGATCGCGTAGCTCTCCTTCCTGGACTTTCTGCGCTTCTTTCCGCCCTTGCCGGCGGTTTTAGTGACGGCCTTCTTCGAGCCCTTCTTGGGTGCGGACTTCGCTGGTTCAGGCATGATGATCCAATCAGAGAAACTCATAGACCATAAAGCTGTGATACTACAGGCGGGCTTTTATGCACTGCTCTATGCTAATTTCCAAAGGGAAGTACGACCTTCTCTGATTGCTAGTTTTCCTGGACCAACCCATAGAATGATTTCATTGGTTATATTAAACGTTCCTTGACTTGTGGGACACCCAATCACAGGCTTTAAATGTTAATCCCGCCCATCGCCTCATGTCCTACTACCATCCCCCATTACATCATGTTTCTGTTTCATTTTCCAGCATTTTTCGTAACGCAATGCACTGCAGTATTAAATATTGAAGGTACAATATTGATCATTTCAGTTTAATCAACTTGAAAACAATAAAATACAATTATTACTGCAAAAGCAGATATTATTACCATATTTAATTGGCACATAAAGACCAGTGAGAAATGTTACAGTAACGATTTTATCAGTCAATGTAAACAATAAATAACAATCTCGTTTCTAAACACTTGGAAACTTGTTCTTTGTGTGTATATGTGTGTGGCTCTTAAAAGAGCCGTTGGGTTTTTCTTCTTCGTGGATCTCTTAACCCCCGAACCCGTACAGAGTGCGTCCCTGTCGCTTCAGCGCGTACACAACATCCATGGCGGTGACGGTCTTTCTCTTGGCGTGTTCAGTGTAAGTCACAGCATCACGAATGACGTTCTCCAGAAACACCTTCAACACACCGCGAGTCTCTTCATAGATCAGGCCAGAAATACGCTTGACGCCGCCACGTCGAGCAAGACGACGAATAGCGGGTTTAGTGATTCCCTGGATATTATCGCGAAGAACCTTTCGGTGACGCTTAGCGCCTCCTTTCCCGAGTCCTTTACCGCCTTTTCCTCTTCCAGACATGACTGCAGATACTCTTCAAATGACAACAGCAGATGATAGAAAAACTACTGGGGAAGAGGACGTTATAGTCAGCTAGCGGACCTAGTTGAAACCACATTCATGGGCGGTTTTAGTACGTCACCAGTTACGCATTACCAAGTCGAGGTCAGTCTTTTGATGCCTTATACTAGTGGAAATAAGTGGAATTTAAGTAATATTAATAATTCTGTATAACTATAGGCTTGTCATTTTGACCCGCGAGGGAAGGATTTGTTACAGGTCGGAGAGGATGAGGGTTAATAACTATACATACAAACATACAAATGATATAACTAAATATAATATTATTATATTATATTAATTTCCTTACATTTGCTTTTGGATTTAAATAATATATAAAAATAGCATTTTTATAAGACCACCATGGCATATAGAAGTTCCTATTTAAAAACACCGTAATATGGAAATAATCTTTCATTGAGTCTTAAAAGAGCCTTTGGGGTTTGTGTGACTGCTGTGGATTTAAGCGCGCTCTCCGCGGATGTGACGGGCCAGCTGGATGTCTTTGGGCATGATAGTGGCTCTCTTGGCGTGGATGGCGCACAAGTTGGTGTCCTGGACCGGGCCAATGGCTGTGCGCCTCCTGCTTTCAAGATCAGGCTTTTTTTTCGGGTGCACAAAGACAAAGCTAGAAAATAAATTAAATCAGTTTTGTGCATCATAATAATTGTTCGATTTATATGAACTAATATATAAAAAAAATGAGACGTGAAAACGAATAAATAATCACATACAGTGCAAAAAAATCTTTTCATAGCACAAAGGGGGAAAATAACCGCGCAGCGCCATATGTTCATAATGCAGCGTGTTATTTGCTTTAAAAATTCTTAGATTTTATATACGTTTATTTTTAAAACAATATTAGCAACGTACGGTACAAAACTGATTTAATTCTATGCTGGGCTGATACCAACTTATAGTGATACAATTTATGAAATAATTTTCTCGGGAAGAAATTGTGTGGCTCTTAAAAGAGCCTTTGGTTTGAAGAGAATCTTCGGTCAGTCTACTTGGCCTTCGCGGGCTTCTCGGTCTTCTTGGGCAGCAGCACGGCCTGAATGTTGGGCAACACACCACCCTGAGCGATGGTCACGCCACCCAGAAGCTTGTTCAGCTCCTCGTCATTGCGCACCGCCAGCTGCAGGTGTCGAGGGATGATGCGGGTCTTCTTGTTGTCCCGAGCGGCGTTTCCAGCCAACTCCAGGATCTCAGCGGTCAGATACTCGAGCACAGCGGCCAAATACACCGGAGCTCCGGCACCGACGCGCTAGGCATAGTTGCCTTTACGGAAAAGCCTGTGAACACGGCCGACGGGGAACTGCAGTCCCACCCTGGAAGAGCGACTCTTGGCCTTAGCGCGAGCCTTTCCCCCGGTTTTACCTCTTCCACTCATTACGATTAGTTAGTTCACGATTAGCGAGAGGAACAAATTCAATGCAGCAGTTGCCAGTTGTGAGGTGACTTATAAAAGAAAGCGTGACAGTCTCCTATTGGCTGAAATCTGAAAACATTCCCAGCCAATCAGTGATCTTCTCTCTGAACACCAAACCCCCTTTCTGCTACTGACACTCAAACACGTCACGCTGTAGTTTCATTTAATGCCGCTTGTCTTCCTTTTAATGGGTGACTTTATTTTGATAATGATGATGATGATGATGATAAAAATGTGTGATTACAAGTTAAACACTTCGGTCATTAAGCATAATAGCTTTAGTTTAATTGTATAAATATGTAAACATGTATAATATGTATTTATGTATAATATACATTTATGCATTAATACTTGAGACTTGATCAAAAACATAACATTCCCAAATGGGCCTGTTCATTTGCTTTCACTTGTAACATAAAGGAAAGCCAATGTCACTTTTGACCAATGAAATAACACTCTTTACTATTAACTAGTGGGTGGCTTTTAAAATAGTTTATTTTTTATTTTTTATAAAACAAGTAAAAAGACTGAGTTTATTTCTTTTTGGCTGCTGTCTTTTTAGGCTTGGCTGCTTTAGGTTTGGCCATTTTGGGTTTGGTTAAGGCTTTGCTGGTTTCTTTGTCTTCTTAAGGCTCTTCGTTGCCTTTTTAGCAGCGGTTTTCTTCACCTTCTTCAGAGATTTCTGAGCGGCGGGTTTCTTTGCTGCTGCAGTTTTGGTCTTCTTAGCGGCAGCGGGTTTCTTGGCTTTAGGAGCCGCTTTCTTGGCGGGTTTTGTCTTGGTCTCGCTCTGTTTCTTGTTGAGTTTGAAGGAGCCGGAGGCGCCGGTCCCTTTAGTCTGGACTAGGATGCCTTTATCTGTCTGTGTAACTTTAAGAGAAAGATAGATGCAAAAGGTTTATAACTCAGTTCAGAATGACACCTTTTTTTTCCACTGTTTCCACCAAGGCAGTACGGTTTTAACTCTTGTAGCTGTTGTGTATTAGTTGTCTATACTGATTACACTGAATTCGGGTAGGATTGGATTTTGTACCTAATCTTACATATTTATCTCAATATATAGGCTAATCATAATCTGTTGAACACTTATTATAGTTTTTTCTATATATGCATTTATTGAGGTTTAATATCCATAAAAGTGATATAAACCAACGTTGGCAGCCCTTTAAATAAATGTCATTGTTCTCAGTCTAAATGAGTTCAGTTTCTCTCAGGTGGTTTCGCAGTAACTTTATAGCGGAAGTCACAGTATGTTGTGGGTTCTAACTTTTCAGAGGCCATGGGTGGGAGAAAACTGAATTTAGATTTACAGCAAAACACATCACTTACATTTTCACATGTTGCAGAGGCTTCTTTCAGCTCACTGAAGATGTAGTCACTTTAGCAGCTGCTTGTAGAGCGAATATGACTGTTAAAGTCTTGAGTTTAAGAGGCTTTGTTAAAAAGTTCATTAGTTATAAACCTTCTGATTAAATCTTTTTTTTTTTTTTACCTACCTACCTGCCTACCTACATTTTCTTTCTTTTGTTCTTCTTCTTTTATTATTATTATTATTATTATTATTATTATTTATGGGAACAACCATACAAAACAACAATATAGGCTATACCCCAATAAGGGAAAATGCTAATATCTGAGATATGTGGTGACAAATAAACAGGTTATTCCCAAATATCTACTGACCAAGTCTCTTTCCGGACACCCTGTGGAGGGTTTCAAACTTAACCGGCAATTTACCTAAAGATGATTGTGCTTTCAACAGCCAACCTATTTCTTCAGGCCTAATAAAAGAGTTGAGCTCATAGTCGTGGTTTGACTTCTGCTCTGTTTCTGCCCAGTGGTTTTAACCAGAGTAGAGGAAACATTTATGCATGATCTGCATCTTTAGTTTCATAAACCTCAAAATATCATCACAACATCAAAGATTCAAAGAATGTCTGTGTCGGTTTCATTGACTTCCTTTTTTTTTTTTTCTCTCTAAAAGGAGGGCAGTGAGAAAGGGTTGTCTAAGTGATGAGAGATGTCACTTCTTAACTACCCTTTCCCACTATTATCCTTTTAGAGAATACATAAACATGGCTTTAACCCTCTAATTGCATGAATTTTTATTTTGTGAGGGAAAAAAGAGCTTGGGGGTCCCTGATAATATATTCATCATAAAATGTGTCCAACCAATCACAAACATCAAACAATCAAATAAACAAACTACTATAATTATATCTAATACCTCATGTATAAATGTTTCTCACATTTCATATACATATATAAACCAAATACACATGCACATGCATACACACATTACTTTACTGACTGACCCCTAACTGACCCCTGACCCCCTAACTGACCCCTGACCTCCCAACTGTCTCTCAAGCCTGATTCAGGGATCTTCTCTTCCTGACTCTCCTCAAGCTCACTGTCAGAGGGATTGACCCAATCATGTTCCTTCCGCCCATAAAATATTCTTGTGTCCAATTCCTGTAAGTATCAGTAAAAACATTTCAAGTCATGTCAGAAAGATGGTAATTACGAGTTGAACGCACATGAACTGCACCACAAAGTCATAATTACAAGTGGGAAGCAATGGCGGAAACAAATCGTTTTCAATCATAAATGTATTTCTGAATACTGACAGTATACAATGTAGTTTTTACGCATTATGTGTATTGTTAATGAAGACGAGAGATAAAGTTTATCAGAGCACACTCATTCAGACATGAGCTGAAGGGCTTGAGTGACCAAACTACATTACCCAGCATTCTCTGCAGCATACTACTACTACTACTACTACTACTATTACTACTACTACTACTACTACTACTGCTGCTCCTACTACTACTACTACTACTACTACTACTACTGCTGCTGCTCCTACTACAACTGCTACTACCACTACTACTACTACTGCTGCTGCTGCTGCTCCTACTACAACTGCTACTACCACTACTACTACTACTACTAATAATAATAATAATAACTAGATTAAAAAGTTAGTTGAGACAAACTTTAAGTTGGCTTGAGAAAGTTTGGACCAGAAAGTTTGGAAAGAAAGAAAGTAGTTTTAAGTTTAAATTAGTTTTAAGTTTAAATTAGGCGGTTGCTACGATGTTCTGGGTGGTTGCTATGGTGTTGCTGGGCAGTTGCTAGGGTATTCTGGGTGGTTGCTAGGGCATTTCTAGGTGGTTGCTAGGGTGTTCTGGGTGTTTTTTAGGCAGTTGTTTCTGGGTGGTTGCTGTGCTGTTAGGTGGTTGCTAGGGTGTTCTGGGCGGTTGCTATGGTGTTGCTAGGCGGTTATACACACATACATACACTAACTCACACACACACACACACACACACACACACACACACACACACACACACACACACACACACACACACACACACACACACACTAACTCACACACACACATGCACACTCACACACTTACTTGCTCACAAACACTCATTTCACCGAACAGACAAGTCAGCTGATATTATATATCTTATTATTATTATTTAAAAAAAAAATAAAGGAGCAGTGTGAGGTCATGCCATCTTGTTGTGGACAATTATCAGTTCATTTGTACATATGAGTTCATATTGAGTCTCTAATAATTTGAAATGAATATAGTTAAAAGATAAGTGAAATATTTTATAATGAATATCTTTGTTTACTTTCTTAGAAACAATCACACTGGGCTTTAAATGTTGACAAATTGCTGCAAATTATGTGAAATAGGATGAAAACACTTTCATGATGAAGATTTTTATCTCATATTACAGAAAGAATATTTTTAATGTAACCCTTTTCGTCTGTGTGCTCCCCCAAATGTCTCTGCGTTGTGTTTGAATGATGGTTGAATGAGGAGGACACCAAGTTCGTGGTCGTCACAGCAGTGAAGCTTTATTAGGCTGTATTTATTTGCATCAGCCTCTCTGCAGCACACGGCGACATCTTTACACAAGGAAAATATAACTATTAGTTACATACAAAATTATAAAACGGAATAACACAGTCTTAGCTGCTGCCACATCAACCCTTATCACGGGGGATAACTGTCAGCATATGACAACCAATGTCAAATGTCAGATGCATCCAAAACACAAAGAATCAAACCCAAAAATACTCAGACAAGTGTCAAACACAATACAATACACAAACAAATATACCCCACCACATGGAACCAAAACACATTAAATAATTTCAGTAATACAAAACCATCCATTGAAAATAACTGCACATATTTGTTAGCAAACATCTTCAACAGCACCATATCTCCTCAAACAACATGGATGGCCAATATAATTAAAGAAATTAAAGAGGTATCAGAGAACAGTGAAAACCCTCCAACCTTTTCACTAGGAAAATAGAACTAAATTAAACAACAGCTCCACCCATGCGAGGAAGGGCCCGCTGACACAGTGAAACACTCATAGACACAGCGCCCCCCAAGGCCAGGAGAAACATCTTACATCTTCCACACATTAATAAAATAAAAAAAGGATGGAAAATATGCAGATTCTGCCAGAATTGAATGACATTAGATTACTTGTTTATTCAATCCTCATGTAAAACAAGCTTTATTAAACAAACAAGCTATTTCAAATGCATCCACTTTATCAGCGACAGGGATTGTGATGTTGACTGCAGATCGCTGGTCGACAGCTTGTGTGTTTCAGGGTCCTAATGTTCTCCAGATTCAGGGTCTGTTAACACACATTAAGGAAACTTTGGTCAGGACTCATTTTCCAAAAGGGCCTATTAACTTTATTAACTTACTACTACTAACCCTAACCCTAAAGAAGCTCTGGCCTTTTGTGATTCTGTTTCTCCAACCATTTCTTCAGTCCCATCGAGTCGAGGCCTGTTATACTGAGAGCCGAAGCGCTGAGGAACAGAAAACACCTTTGACCAGCAGCATTTTAGTTTTTATGGAACGACACTTTATGATATAAAAGGCTGTATATTTCATTCTGATATGTTGTAGAGTTACATTAGACACACATTAGATGTCACGTGGTGATTTCTCTTTAATCACTGTCTGTCTTCTATGTGTGACTGTGTGAACGAACACAATAACAGTGAGAACAATCTCCATCAGAACTGATCTGGAAAATATGATTTTCAAGTAGATGAACAGAGCTGTGACAACTTGAATACATTAGTAGCTAAATATCTTAGACTGGATTTCTCTTTTCTTTATCTGTGTATTGCTGTGTAGAGTTTATCTCCTCCTTCCTCATCTCTTCTTTCTAACACAGGAAGTGTGTGTTTAACACTCAACGCTGTTAAAACAGTTTATTAATGTGACAGTATGGGCTCCAGTGCACTGCCTCTCATCTGTGAGTATAAGATCATATTCTTTACTATCTTCTGTTTTCTGTTTCTAATGTAATGTAATCAGCTGAAGATGGGATATAATAATGAGTGTTGTGTAGGAGAGTCTATGAATCCACAGTCTCACTGCTTATTGTATTATTTATTGATCAGATCTTATGTGATGATGTTACGTGTTGATCAGATAAAGAGGTTTATGGTGCATTTATCTGTGTGATAATGCGTGTGAAAGATGGAGGCAATGTGTGCATGTATTTTTGCTTAGTTTTGTTGTAACATCTTTCCTCCTATTTCAAGTAGTTGAGATAAATCAGATGTATTTGTGTTGATGTGAGTTAGTGTTGAATGATGCTGTATCTTTAAATAATCTCTCCATTAGAGACTCAGAGAGTTTGAGAACAGACACCGAACACACACTCATCTTCTCTATCACTTCTCTTTCTCTCTGACTCTCTTATTGAGAAATAAAATGTATTTGGCCAATTAAAGTTCATTTTTCAAACTAACAGTTTATCAAACAAAGTAGAGCTTTTCTCAGAACTAACTTCTCTTTTCTGAGACACGTTTCAGTTATTTTTAACCAGTTCGCCTGAACTTCATCCAGGGCCGGCGCTAGCTATAGGCAGAGCAGGCGATCGCCTCGGGCCTCGGGCTTTGAGGAGGGGCCTCCATAACCGTAACATCCCCTATATATATAGTCCACCAGTCAAGACGGGCAGAAATACTAGCCTCATTGTTCATTGGATATTGTTGAATTGTCACTCATCTGCAGTTAAACCAATTAATGTTTCCGTTTCAAAGCGGTGCCGGCTTCTTAAAGTTTGTGTAACGAACGCATCCATCAGGTGCTGAGAAGCAAAAGCCTAAATAGGCACGCAAATAAAGGATCTCATATCTATGGGTCTATCTTCTCAATTCTGCTGATGATTAGATTATACCCTGACATCATAGCCTACTTACACCAATAATATCAGTTTAGAATTATTAGTATTATTATTATTTTCTGCTCAGTAGCGATCGTGTCTTTCTCTTCCACTTGATTTGTGTATAGCATATTTAAGGTAACAATGCAATGCATAATATCATATTACTGATATTAATAATTTGACAATATCTGCAGTCAATACTGATTAAATGGGAGGGAAAAATCCTGCCCAAACCGCAGCTATGAAAAAAATAAATGATAAAAGCACTTATGTTCATCTACTGAAGTGGTATTCTGGAACTGTGAATAAATTGAATAAAACAGCAAAATAACAACAACAACAATAACATATTCATTAAACAAAAAAGAGATTACCTTAGATAAAGTTTGATTAATATGTACATACAGTACCGGTAAAAAGTCTGGACCCATTACTATTTTTAATGTTTTTGAAAGAAGTTTCTTATTATGCTCTGCATTTATTTGATCAAAAATACAGAAGAAAACAGGAATATTCAGCAAGGATGTGTTAAATATATAAAAAGTGATAGTGAAGACTTTTTTAAAACAACTTTTTAATAATAATAAAAAAAAAGTATCACAGGTTATAAAATAAATATTAAGCACCATTTCTGATAATAAATCAGAATATTATAAAGTTTTCTGAAGGATCACGTGACACTAAATTCAGCTTTGCATCACAGAAATATATTTTAAAGTATAGTAAAATAGAAAACCATTATTTAAAATTTTAATAATATTTCACTATATAATTTTTCTGTATGTTTGATCAAATAAATCCAGGCTTGGTGAGCATAAGAGACTTCTTTCAAAAACATTAAAAATAGTAATGTGTCCAAACTTATGTACTGTGTAAGTAAAAACATACTAAATGTAAAATTAAATGTTGTATAAATAAAAGGTTAGGAATCATATTTGTTTCAAGTGTTTGTTATTGGGGGTGGGGGGGGCCTCCAACATGAACTCTGCCTAGAGCCTCCTAATGTCTAGAACCGGCCCTGACTTCATATTTAGTTGTTGTATGATGTCAGTTCACACGCGTGTCAGAATAACCTCAGGTTTCCAGAACAAGTTCATGACGTCGACATATGAACATGTTCACCAATGCTGGACAATCAGGAAGTGTCTCAGACTTTTGTTGTCCTTTTAAACATATTTATTTATTCATATTTTAGCAACGCTAATACATTTTATTTTGACAAATGTCTTGATTGAAAACTGTACTTGAGCTTTATTTATTTAAATAGCAAATATATTGATGCATGTTTAATGTGGTTTAAGGGCTTTTTCACACTAGTTTGTTTGAGAGACTGCGAGCGGTCGACAAATTAACATACTGAGGTCTGAATATGGTTTGTTTTTGGGTCCTTTTAGGAGGAACTGAGATCATTTAGTGTTGACCAATGAATTATTTCTGCCGAGGCGAGAGCTCTTGAAGTGCTGAAACACACGAGGTGTGAAAATACTCTTAGACCAGAAGCACAAGTTCACTTGCAGCAGGTTTTCTCTCTGGTTGTGGTTAATTTCAGCTGTAGGCTAACACTATATCCACATTATTTTACTATAAAGTCACAATTAGGGGTGTGCAGGAATATTCTAAACTGTTATTTCTTTTCAAAAAAGAAAATACAAAAAAGTAAAATTCAAAGTGAATCCATGATAAATCCCAAGCACCAAAACAATAAAATTAAAATTAATTAAATTAAAGTGTACTATATGTGAAACACACTAAGTGTCCAAATTATTTTTGCAGCCACTATAAAGTCACAATGAAGTTGATGGTGCTGACGTCAAACAGGAAGTGATGTCGTGTGTCTCAAACACTTTGGCCTGATCTGGTTCTGAAGCTTGTTCTGTTCCAGTGGAGAATTAGTGATGTGAAATATTAATCACATTCATGTTAATATTTAAAAGTGTCTTTATTCATAAAGTGTATCTTTATGTACTGTGATATAATGCATTATAGTTGTGTGAAAGGTGCATGATTCTATATTATTTATACATTTTAATAGTGTCTTTCATGTTAGGGTCAGGAACATGTTATAAAGGCAAAATTCAATAGGGAGCAAATATAAAAAAAATACAAAACTTAAACAAACAAACACAAAACAAGAGAACAAGAAGAACTATGAAGAGAGTTACAGAAATACACTGACATCACATTTATTGATGAGTATAATGTCATATAATGTTGTATGTTGTGAAGCTCAGTGGTTCAAACTGCTGCTTTATTGTTGAGCATCAGTGAATCAAACAGTGAATCAGTGAATCAAACAGTGAATCAGTGAATCAAACAGTGAATGAGTGAATCAAACAGTGAATCAGTAGCTGTGTCCCAATGTTGAAGGCTGCATCCTTCGAAGGACGCAGACTTCAAGGATGCAGCCTATGTGTCCTCTGAAGGACGTACCATGTAGCCTTCCTAGGATTTCCTAATTGTGCAACCAGGTGTTCCCGATCACCGCTCCTGGTGCCAAGCAACGGTGCGAGAGGACAGCTGCTATCCTGATCATTCATTTTGATAACTGAGTAAACAGCTATGGAGCCAGAATTGGCTATTGTCATTTTTATGTTTTATATTTTACTGGAGGTCATGGTGTGCCCCGGCGCTGCCGGATCATGTATTTTCGGTTTAGCCCTGTTTGAATACAAAACCCAATTTAATATAAAAAGTCCAGTATTTGTCGCGCTCGTCATCTGCAGCTGTCACGGTTGCCAGGCGACAAGAACAATCCTTCGTAGGCTAGACCGGTCCGAGCGCTTCAGATGCGCCCTTTGATATGGGACGCTGCTGTAGTTAGCAACAATTTGTTAATATCGTGACAATAAGCCTACATTTTGTTACTTTAATTTTCGGAACTGCATATTTCGTTAAGTATTCACTTACAAATGTGAAGTAACCTGAAGTACTTTTTCCCCTCACATCACAATGGCCCTCATTTATCAAAAGTGCGTACACCAAATTTCCAGCATACACCTGGCGTACACCCAAAACCACGGTGACTTTGAGATTTATCAATATGGACGTTGGCGTACGGCACGCTCAAATCCTACGCCAGCTCAGGAGGTGGTGTACGCACGTTTCGAGTGCGGGAATGCGCAGAAAAACAATTTCTAAAACCACACAACGCACTGACAAACTAAAAGATATGATATATTAGGACCCACTGTAAAAAAAAACAAAAAAAAAACATAGTAATTATAAACTTAAGTGTTTATTTTTGTGCAACATGGACTTCAATGTTTAATTTGTGTGACTTTACCAAAGCATTTGAATTGTAGGCATATGTATTCCTTAAGTTGCGAGCCTGTGCGCTTTATCTGACGTTTCAAGCCTTGTTTATACTTTCGCCTGGCTCCGCAGCGCGAGTCTCCGCAGACTGCGCGCGCAGCTCCCCAAACGGACGAGGCGTTTATATTCGACGCGCTCGCCGTTGTACTATTCTTTGAAACGATGGTTAGGCCAGGGTTAGGCCCGGCAGGTGTGCACGGGGTTTAGTAATGAAAGGCTTTCAATGACCAAAAAAAATAAAAAATTCAGACTGACAAAATAATAAAAATGACATTCTTCTTCTTTTAAATAATAATAATAATAATAATAATAATAACGACATTCTTCTTCTAAATAACAATAAGCGTCATTAATAATAAAAATCTAGAAATCAATTTTGTTTCTTTCCACTTCCCTGGTTTCGCTTTCTCTTTCTCAAAGAAGTTTCTCTTCTTTGCCGTCTTCCGTGTGTCCATGGCGTAAAATGAGGGCGTGGGGGGAGCGGAGACTTGAATATATAGGGGCGTGTTATTCTAATGACGCTCGTTTTCAGCCGCGGCATTTATCAAGGGCAGGTATTGCGTACACCTGCATTTCAAAGGTACGCACAGCTTCATAAATCAGGCGATGAGAGGAGTGTAAGCATAATCTTACGCCAATATATACGCCCGTTTCTACGCAAGAATGATAAATGAGGGCCAATGTGATTACATTACACTACACAAAAGTATATAATGTAACAACCAGATATTACTGTATATTGAAAATATACAGAAGTAAAATGCAACATAGCCTACGCAGTAATGCAGTAGTAGCCTAATATAAATGCAGTAGTTATTGAATCAGCCCTGCAAACCCGTTGGTAGACAACTTAGTGGATAGTGGAAATATGCACTCAAACGCTCTGGAGACCATCCCAGATGATGTCCCACCAGCAGGAGGCCTTAGGGGCAGCCCATCCCGGTCCAGCAGCTCAGCTCAATAGAGTCTACATCATTTTTTTCTTATTTTATGTATTGTAAAATTAAATGTTTATGTTGATTTTGATATGTTTAACGTATTTTGTAAATAGTTGGAAAAAGTACTTTAATGTAGCCTAAAGAACAAATGATTTTCATTTACCAATTTTATTTGAAAAAATAAAAAGGTATAGAATTTGTTTCATGCAGAAAGTATTACTGTCATTACAAAAATAAACAATGTCCAGAACAATTCATTCTCTTTTATTTACACAGTTAAAGTTGCATAAAAATAAATGTACATCATTTTTCTTTTAAAGAATAAAAGTGAAAAAATTTAAACAAGAATATGTAGAATATATATATATTTTTCAATCATTCTCTCAAGAAGAGAAAACAGCCTGTCCATCCTCTTCCTTCTTTCCTGTGCACTCCTCGCCTCTGCCTCCCTCTGTAGTTGCATTTCTTCTCTGATCAAGTCCAAAAACTCGTCCTGTCTCGCCGCCTTTGTGCTGGTGCTGCCCCTGGCTCCTCCTCACCGTGGGCACCCACTACTGAACTCGGCCCTGGTGTGTCCTCAGGGATTGAGGCGATGAGGACAGGGGGGTTGGTGCAATGCATCTGTCCCAACACCTCATCCATGAGGACAAACCAGGGCCAAGCTTCAGCAGTGGGTTTCCCACTCACACCCTCTCCTGTCCCAGGACACTTGCAATCCTAAAGGCAGAGCAAATTAACCATATTGTTAACAACAACAGGACAATACATTTCAGCAAAGATGTGTGTATTACTTTTCTTTATATATATATATATATATATATATATATATATTAGGGCTGTGAAAAGATTAATTAAAAGTTTGTGTTTACAAAATATATGTGTGTGTACTGTGTATAATTATTTTGTATATATAAATACACACACATGCATGTATATATTTAAGAAATATTTGCATAAATATAGGCCTACTGTATATATTTATATATAATTTATATCATATATATATATAATTTTTTTATATATAAATAACACATTTTTCTTAAATATATACATGCATGTGTGTGTATTTATATATACAAATTTAATTATACACAGTACACACACATATATATTATTTTAACACAAACTTAAGAAATCATATTTCTGTATACTAAACTTTGGTTAAAACCACATAGCTTGCATGACAGCACTACAAAAACACATAAAAGTGAAACCCCATTGCCTTATCTACTGCTTTTCTTATTGTTTTGGGCTTTATTGGGTGAGTGATATTTCTTATAATACACAAGTGCAAATATTACAAATAGGTCGTTAAACTAATAACGTTATTACCACAAGTTTTGCCTAAAACTACCTGATAAATGAAGCCACGCAATGGTGACGAAGGAGTTAAGAAGAAGTTTATAAGAAAATTTAACTCTGGTTTCGCTAGCTATTTGAGTAAATGAAAACATAATAGGCCTACTTACATTAAAGGCCCGTTCACACCAAGCACGATAACTATAAAGATAACGATAAAGATAACTATATACGCGTCCACACCAACGAACGATAACGGTCTTTTTATTCTAAGCACGCGCGCACCCGCCCCATTTTAGATGCGCGAGACCTTTAAATTAGAATGGATTCTGATTGACTGTCAGTGTTTTATCGTTTGACAGCTGGATATCTTTCAATCGTTCTGAAAGTGATCCCAACGATATCGTTCCTCATATCTTTATCGTTATAGTTGTGGTGTGAACTCTGTTATTCTTTAAGAACGATTTTTAGAATTATATCTTTATCGTTATCTTTATAGTTATCGTGCTTGGTGTGAACGGGCCTTTAAATGTGAATTTGCTGTCCACCACCGATCTCTAGTCTCGGCCGCCTTTAAAAATAAATAAATGCTGATCGTCAACGGCGCGCAATGACTTATGGGGTAGAATAGGCCGCTAAGTGTCCATTTATGTATCCTTCTTTTCACGGGGAAACGAAGGGTGCATTTGGCGTCGCTTTTGAATCAGGGAAGCCTTCGTCGCGGCGCGATGACGCAACCGGCCTTCGAATACGGCCTTCAAAGGATGGAGAATTGAATTGGGACAGCCTTCATCGAGCCGCGGTGACGCAATCGGCCTTCAAATGCGACCTTCCAAGGATGCAGCCTTTGAATTGGGACGTCCTTCGTCGCGCCGCGGTGACGCAATCGGCCTTCAAATACGGCCATCCGGCCTTCAAATACGGCCTTCGAAGGACGCAGCCTTCACTTTGGGACACAGCTAACGAATCAAACAGTGAATCAGTGATTCAAACAGTGAATGAGTGAATCAAACAGTGAATCAGTGAATCAAACAGTGAATCACTGAATCGACTCTCGTATCAGTTCACGAGTCCTGTGACGTCATCGTGTGTGATGATGTTGAATGCTGTACAATAATCCATCAGTTCTCCTGAATGAGCATCACAACAGAAAAACACTTTCAGTTCATGTAGAATAAACTCTAGACATGTTTCAGTGTGTGATTTACATTGTGTTGAATGAATGGAAAAGCTTCATATCTGTTTATTCTGCTTTTAGTGCTGATGTCCCTCGTTCACTCTGGACTCAGTCAAGGTACTGTCCGTTACTGCAGTACATTTTAGTTTTTAACTAATGTGAATTGTGTTGTAGTAGTTTATTTGTCTTCATCAGGATCCCTCATTTGTCTGTTTGCTGATATTTTATGTCCATGTTTTGCATATTTCACAGAATCATCTGACTGTAGTTCCTTATGCTGCACAACATTACAGAAATCTGCTATTTATTCAATCAATCAAACAGTCTTGCAGTTGCAAAGTAGTTCAGTCAGACATTGATTTCAAAAGATCATAATCCACTGTATAAAACAGAAATGAGTTTTATTTGCATGTTTCTGAGTTTTTGCTGCAATATTAATTATTGACTGTGTGTCATTAAGATCTTGAGCACCAATGCTGAGCTTTATTCACTCAGTGTGGTTTAGCTGGAAGGGCTGGAAGAGAAAAGGGCTTGAGAACAGACAGACTGAAGTTAGTAAGTTCAGTTCAGATCT
Source organism: Rutilus rutilus (assembly GCA_021464565.1). NCBI lineage: Eukaryota > Metazoa > Chordata > Actinopteri > Cypriniformes > Leuciscidae > Rutilus > Rutilus rutilus. The sequence continues at coordinate 6,702,734 of JAJAQA010000003.1, forward strand.
TTAAACACTCAGACTGTAAACAGCATCATCTACTGGTCAGAACTGGGAGAGCAATAATACAAAGACATGCAGACTGGATAAATATATCAGTTTCAGTTAGTTTTTACCAACACATACATTTTTGATGTAATCATTACAATTTATAAGCAAACTAGGTTTTTAATTTAAGTGTTTTTCTCCTGATGAAGTTTTGAGTTCATGACAGTGATCTTGATACTGCGATGCTTTTCAATATTTACTTCTGTTTCTCAGTGAAACCTGTAGTGACGGTGAAGCCAGATCAGCCTGTGTTCATAGGAGAGACAGTCACTCTCACATGTGCCATACAGAGAGGAGGAGACATTCAGTGGAGATACAGATGGATTAAAGATGGATACACTGACTATACATATACTTCAACAGCAGAGTTCAATTTCAGAGCTGATCGTGTGTCTGTCAGTAAATACAGTTGTGGAGGAGCGAGCTCAGGCTCAGACTCATGGACAGACTTCAGTGATGCTGTTACACTGACTGTATCAGGTGAGTCTTCATATTCACATCTGTTTATTGATCATCACTTATAATTTTCAACCATATCTGCTGTTATAAGAGGACTGACAGTTCACTTTTTAGTAATTAATCAGTAACTGCACACGTGTGTGTGTGTGTGTGTGTGTGTGTGTGTGTGTGTGTGTGTGTGTGTTTTGTGGAGGTTTTAGTTCATTATAAATTCATGTAAATTGTGACTTTCCAGTGTTATAAGCGTCTCCATCTTTATTTTATGTGTGTCTCCATCTTTGATATTTAGTCACTGTCACTATGGTTACAGGAGATATTCATGAGTATCATGAGAATAGAAAAGGACTTGAGCGACTGAGTTCAGTTCTGATGAGTTTTGTCCTGAAGTCAGAGAGAATGACGTGATTTACAGATTATTAGTGTTGAAGTCAAAACCACAAACCCAGACCAGAGTGTTTTCACAGTTAAACACATTTTTTGTTCTAAGAACGGTTTTAAAACATTTTGTTTTGGTGATGGAAACTTTAAAGTGTCCATTTTTCTTAGTGCTAGTGGAGCTTTTTTTTTTTTTTTGTAAGGTTAGTTTGATGTTCCTGAAATATTCTTTTACCCTAATTTGTATTAACAACTCAAAAGTCCTCCTCAAAAAAACTTTAATTAATCCAACAGGGAAAGTTATAATGATGTGCAGAAGAAGACTGGCTTCTTTGATTTAGTTTGTGGATCGTTAGGTAGAGCTCACAGCGGGTGATCGGTCAGAATCACACAAGATTTTTTCATCGGAAGTATTTATTGAATTTACAACTGCATGATTGGATATGTACATTGATGTGTGGTTCTGAAACAGATACAAGAAATAAGAAAAAAAAAATAGTTGAATGCAAATGAATGCTTATCATGCAACAAACCTCTATTTGTATTAACTGTATCCTATTCTAATAATATAGCAGGAATAAAATTAAATAATATTTTAACATGGCCGAAACTGGCATTAAAAGAATGAAAAAGGCTGTTCTGTGGGTCTAAACAGCTCCAACCATAACAATGAGAAAGGATAAACCATTCGCAATACAATGGCTCCCTCTGCTGGTCGCATATATAACTACACCAGGCCGCGCCGAGAGGTGTCACGTGATGACCAGTGTACATGCGGGAGGTGCGTGCCCTATAGCCTATAGACCTTTTACGCACTTCCGCATTTTTCGAACGGAAATACGTCAATGAAGTGTATTAGAACTTCCTGTTATCATAGCGGCAGATACGAAAAATGGCAGAGTCGAAGAGTCGCAGTTTCTGTTGTGTTCCAGGCTGTTCGTCTTCCAACCAAAAACAGCCCTACCTTTCCTTTCATTCTTTTCCTGTGGATCCAAACCTGAAACCCAAATGGATACAAGCGATCCGAAGAGAGGAAGGGCATAGTTTCAATGTTATTTTATTATATAGGTATCAAAAAAGAGGACATGTCCGGGAAAAAGAGGACGTCTGGTCATCCTACTTTCAGTAAAATAATAGTAAGTGAAGAAAGTGCCGCAACCGCAGCAAGAAGAGTGAACACGCTAGAACGGGCAACTTTTTGAACTTTTGCCAACCGGCATTCTGTCTATAGTCAAACCTCCAGTTTGTGAGGCTCCTCGCTCTTTCTCATTGACCTGAAGCATCTACCTCTCACTACTACCTGTCCCTGGAGTATATTTGATACTATAACCGCATGCAACAAGAAAACATTACATGTTATCTCACATAGAAATACACAACTTTACAAAACAATGTCAGTAACATTTCACAATTTACCTACTAACGTTACAGCTTCACCAAACTACTGGTTATGTTAATCTCATGCCATCTCACTTAAACATACACACGACATATTCACTGCGATGTGTTATACCTTATATTACAAATTCACAACACTTAATTTACAGTTAACGTAAACAGAGTTATAACCGGTGATACGCTTTGGCTAAAGCTAGCTAAAGCTTACCTTGGTAATTGTGGATAAACTCTTCGTGGAAGAATTTATATCCCTTGTCCTGTTTGTTCCCTTTAGTGGACGAATGCATCTCCACACTCTTCACCACATCGGCGCTGGTAAACTTCGGAAGACAACTCAGGCTCGTCGAAAACACTCTAGTTGCCATTTCTCCGCCAAAAAAACTCATACCGGAACTGGGTTTACGCTTCGTTGACGTACTTCCGGTTTTTGCGTAAAAGGTCTATTAACTGGATTGAAGGCGAATAGCTTAAAAACTATGCGCAGAGGGTGCTTAACTGGTATTCTACAATGTATAACCAAAGATAATGCCCGAGTGACAACCTATAATACATCGATAGAAAGAAGCATCACGACACGAGGCCTAGCCGAGCAGGAAAAGCCTGAGCTTACATTTAGCAACACTGAACAGACACGAACACTACCAATCTAGCCTTAGCAATGACAGTAAAAGAACAACGAAATGCCGATTCTTATTCGAAGTAAAGTGTCTGATGCTTAGCGGCCACAAGGGGGCCTTTTTTACAAGTGACGTGATTCACAGCAAAATCCTCAGTGTTGAATGAACTCAATGTCTAAATGGGTCCAAGAGTGTTAAAGATGAAGAAACTACAGTTTTTGTGCTAATTTTGAGAACGTTATTACAGACCAGATAACATTGAACACACATTTTATTAATGTTACTGGAATAATTTTTGTTCATAACTTTGAGAAATCCTTAACGTTAGCCAAAGTTATGATAACATTCCCTGTTAGCTGGTTATGGTTGTGGTTAAAGTATATTTATCACCATATGACCAAGACCAGTGTCGTGTATTTCTGTCACAGAATGGCACCATGAACTAAATCCCTCTGGAAACCGCTGGTCAAATGCTTTGCTCTAAGACACAATAGTGATGTTTAACAGTTCATTCACTGCAGGGTTTATACCAGCAACATTCCCATTTACAACCAGCGTCTACAACCGAAGGTCCTTCTGGACAATCAGTTTTATTCCCTGAAAGAGCAGTTTGAGTCTTTATGTTTCTGTTTCTTCTCAGATTTACCCACATCTACAGTGACTGTGACACCAGACAGTCCTGTATTCACTGGAGAAACAGTCAATCTGAAGTGTGTGATAAAGTCTAATCACAGTAACTGGAGATATGAGTGGGATAAAGACAGTGTAATATTACAGACGTCTGATCGTTACACTGTAAACAGAGGCACTCTCACTATCAGAGGAGCTACTGAGTCTGATCAGGGTCTGTACAGGTGTAAAGGACAGAGAGATGTAAGACCAAACTCATCAACATTCAGCTCTCTTTTTCTCTTTGTGAAGGGTGAGTTCAACATCATTGTCCTCATAAACTCTCTGTCCTATTTATGATCACAAATACAATCGAGAGTCTTTGACTGGGATGTTACGTTCACACTAATAATGCGGTTCTCACTCCTCTTTTGAAGGGTTAATTCTGTTTAATTCTCTCACAGACGACGTGTTCTTGTGTTTAAAACAGATTGAGAAAGACAGAACTGAATGTAGAGCTCTTAAAACCTATTGTAATAGTTAAAGTATTTAAACGCCATCATAAAAACACTGCGCTCATTACACATGATATGAACCAGCAGCTAAAATTATTTATTATATTATTATATTTAATATTGTATTGCTGACTGCACTTACTGGAAATCTGTGAATCTTTGCACAAATGCTGTGCTTTAGACTGACTTAATTTTTTGTGTTCAAACTTGAAGGAGCAAAACTGAATGAAACTGAATGCAGAGATCTGAAATACATTGTAAAGCTGAAGTATTTTACTTGAAGTGTGATCTTATAACAGATAAAGACGTCTGTCTGACGCATGTGAACACAGACCTGAGAAACAGCTAAAAGAAGTGCAGTGTTATTGGCCGTTATACACTTTAATTTAATGTTTTTTTTTTTCATATTTCCATAAATATCGTTTTGTGCACTTACTGAAGTTTTTATACAGATGCAGCTTTGCTTTGATTTTCAGATGATCCTGTCGTCGTTCTGTCTCTGATTATGAATGTTGAAACTTTGAGTGTTGGATGAAATTAATCTTAATTCTATAGACAGTTGATCAACTTTCATTATCTCACCTGAAAATAATAATACTGTCATAATTTAATCTTCCTTAAAATCGTTCCGAATCTGTATATTTTTCTTCTTTAGATTTTTTTATATATTTATAATGTGCTGATCGCTATAATAATGAGATGGTGAACTTTTAGAGTTTAAAAAGGACACAAAAGCACCATAAATGTGTCATAAAATAAGTCCAATTACTCTATATGACAGAAATCATGACTAAGAAGAGTATTTTAGTCTCCATCATCCTGTCCAGAGACACAGTTTAGAAATAAAACACACAGCCTCTGTTTACTGTCAGTTTACAGTCATCTCTGATCACTGATGTTCTGCAGAAGAAAAAGAAAGACTGTCACTGTCAAAACTCTGAACACTGTGACCAGAAACAGAGACAGAAAGTTCAGACTGTCCAGTTATTACACAGCAGAAATACAGGATCATTTTACTGAGTTTTACAGAGGAAAATAAACTGCAGATGTTCGACAGAAATCACTCAAAACACAAAGGAACAGGTTTAATAATCACTGCATTTACTAGTGGAAATAAAGTGAGTTTATAGAGAATCTTTAACCTCTAAAAGTTATCAGCGGAATTTGAATTAAACTATTTAGTGACATAAAATATTGACATATTTGTCTTTCTTCACAGATTTACCCACATCTACAGTGACTGTGACACCAGACAGATCTGTATTCACTGGAGAAACAGTCAATCTGAAGTGTGTGATAGAGACTTACCCTGACTGGTACTGGAGAATTTACCAGACACGAAGTCCAAATTACTGGTCACAACCCTGGAGATATGAGTGGTATAAAGGCAGTGTAATATTACAGACGTCTGATCGTTACACTGTAAACAGAGACACTCTCACTATCAGAGGAGTAATTATATCTGATCAGGGTCAGTACAGGTGTAAAGGACAGAGAGATATAAGAAGACCAAACTCATCAACATCAAGATCTCTTTATCTCTCTGTGAAGGGTGAGTTCAACATCACTGTCCTCATAAAAACTTTCACCTCAATCTTTCCTCTGATGTCTGTGAGAAAGGGATGCGCTTGACAAGCTTGTGCGTCTCGTAACAGCAATATAGGCGTTACTATTTAGTTTAATATTCCACTGATTATATACATTTACTTCAGACGACTTTCTATTGTATCTTTTTTCTTTTTTAACCAGCTTTTTTATCCCCATTATACTCTCTGTTGTCAGTTTCTTTGTCTGGACACACACACTGTACACACACTGCATTAGTATCGGTTGTTGGCATCGGAGCATTTTTATGAGTGTATCGGGCCGATACCAATACTGGTGTTAATATAGACCTTTCTCACTCGTGGTTATGGGCTCCAGAAAGGCCGCTGTGAGTAAGTTCAGTCACTCAGAGCTCATGGTGAACAACACACACACATTCTCAATCTCAACAGATCATCAAATCCTGGAGTCACCGGCTGTGTCTCATCTCGAAGGCTGAATCCTCCGGAGGTCACATTTATCTGCCGCAAACGTCATGAGGCTCTTCATCTCAGTAAACTGACCATTACATTCCCATGAGGAAACTACAACAGTTTACACTTCACTAGCAATAACGCTCAGGTTTATAATGGTGACTGTCCTGAAATAAGACGTTCTTTATGACGTATGCGGCCGATAAATGTGACGTCAAGAGGACGCAGCTTCGACATGAGACACAGATCCATGAAAACAGACGCTGAGAAGCAGCGAGTCGTTCTTCTCCTTTTAGTTCACAATTTACATTCTTACTCCAGATTGTGCAATCATTATTATTTTAAACTTTTAATCTTTATACAGTTTTTTACTGATTAAACTATTGAGAAGAATATTACTGTGAACAAGAATTATATTGTTTTTGATGGTTTCAATAAATTAAAAAAGAAAGATTGTCTGAACTAAAACAGTCTGTGCTTGCAAAGATTATAAGGCTGAATAAGTTTATTTTTTATGTCTGGCCTTTTTTTAACATTTGTTATATGATGATAACTTTGTAGATTTTTTCCAGTGAAATTTAATTTTGAGTTTTAACAGATTCAAACATGAAGTGTGTGTTTGCTTATTTCACAGAGAGACCCAAACCTGTAGTGAAGGTGAAGCCTGATGTTCGTGTGTTCAGAGGAGAGAGAGTCACTCTCACATGTGACATACAGGAGACAGGAGTCTGGAGGTACAGCTGGTATAAAGATCAAGATCACAGCAGAAGAACAGACCAGATCTATTACAGCGCAGGACAAGACCAGATCTATATAATCACATCTGTGGGTCCGTCTCATGCTGGTCTGTACAGATGTAGAGGAACTCTGACTGAAACCCAACAGAACTCAGAGATCAGTGATGGAGTTACACTGACAGTATCAGGTGAGTGTGTTCATCATTTCATCACATCACTTTAACCTGAAGACATTGAGTAAGATAAACAGGTAATTTGCGCTTATGTTGTCTCACACTCAGTCAGATTATGTTAGTTAAGAGTTTGTAATCATCTCTATATACAGTGACAGGCTGATTATGATCTCAGATCTTTTCAGAGTTCATTATCGGTGCTGCGTTCCAGTCCACTTTTAGACACGCACTTGCGAACTTCCCTAAGCACTTCTCCTCGGGGGAATCCTTGCCGCCATTTTGAAGTGCGTTCCACTTCGTGAAGTTTATGTGGACAGACCCTCGTTCCCTTGATTTGGACCGTGGGAGTGAGTCTACTTCATATGTACACTTCAGACACCTACACTGTAAAAAATTATGCAGGAGGGTGTTAAATTCAACCTGTGCAAATCAGTTATATTTTACTTAAGTATATTAGTTAGCAAGAAAAATATATTAAAATGGGTACATTCTAACTACACTACCTATTTTTTATCAGTAATATCGGCAACCTTAAAATAATGAGTAAAACATACCCCAATGTATTAGTTCAGTGGTCGCAAATTGCACATGCGCCAACTTCAACGTCCAGGCGGGAATCACGGAATTCAAATTCAACGTCTTATAGCTTCGAGACCACGAAGCTTTGAGCTCAAGGTAAGTTTTGTTTTGTTTGTTATTGTTGTTGTTTATCGTGTTGATATAACATAACGCATTTGTTAACTTATTTAATGGTAAGATTTACTACCTGTACCAAAAGATTTGTGTAATGTGCTCACTTCTGTGTCGGCGCGGCCATAGACAGTATGGGCGCGGCGCCACAACCATAGCTGAGGATGGTCGATTTCGCGTAGTTCCAGGGTCATATACACCTGCAAATGCGAGTAAAAATCTACATTCATGAGTAAAATATTAGTGTTATGTACATGGCTGAAATTAGTGAACAAAGAGCAGCGTGCATTGCATCTGTGTTTGACAGAGAGAGAGACTGTTGACGTCCTGAGGACAGAGTAACGTTAGGCGACCAAGGCAAAGTAAAACTGTTTGTGGTTTGCTGGATGATTCATTTTAAGGTATCCTTGCATTTATATGATGATCTCTGTGTTAAAAGGGATCAAATCATAAAGTACTTTTATTATTGTTATTTTTTATGGTGACATGATAATTATTGTGTGCATTTCTGTTGGGTTCTTTCACTTAATGCATGTCAAAAACGGTAAGTTAGGCTAGTTATGTTAATATATTTGGGCAATTTGTGCATGTTTTCGCTTGGGTTTGAGATGTGATTAATTCGTTATCCATATCCTCATTTAACGTACACAAAATTGTTCACATTATGCTAGCATATCACCTAGCTTTAACTGCTGCTCTCCTCTTTTGATTTTGTATCATGCAGATGTAATTATGCATCATCCAATAGCAGTGTTGTTTTTTTTTTTTAAGCAAGATGCAGCTTACAGTGATTTAAGCCTAAATGCAGTTAATTTATGTCTTGATTAAATCTATAATCAAAAATTAATAATTAAAACATTTCTTACTTTCTTTTTCTTCCACAGAAAAATCTTTATGAAAACATTTGAAGACCGTGCAAGAAGAATATTATAAGTTCAGCCACAGACTGTTTCATCCCATGAAGGCGTTTATTTTGAATGGGAAGTGTTGAAGAAGTTTTATAACGTAAGTGGTAAAACTTTACAATAAGGTTTCATTTGTGTTAACATTAGTTAATGCATTAATTAAGATGGACTATTAATGAGCAATACAGTATTAATCTTTACTAATCTACAGTCGTTCATTGTTCATATTAGTTCACAGTGCATTATAATGTTAACAACTTTTTATTATAATACTTAATTGATAAATGCTGAAATTAACATGAACTAAGATTAACCTAATAAATGCTGTAGAAGTGTTGTTCATTCTTCGTTCATGTTAACTAAAGTAGTTAAAGGGTTAGTTCACCCAAAAATGAAAATGATGTCATTAATGACTCACCCTCATGTCGTTCCAAGCCCGTAAGACCTCCGTTCATCTTCGGAACACAGTTTAAGATATTTTAGATTTAGTCCGAGAGCTCTCTGTTCCTCCATTAAAAGTCAATGGACGGTATAATGTTCACGTCCAGAAAGGCAATACTTGAAAAGACGAAAAAGACGGAAAAGACGTGAACAGTATACCGTCCATTGACTTTTAATGGAGGAACAGAGAGCTCTCGGACTAAATCTAAAATATCTTAAACTGTGTTCCGAAGATGAACGGAGGTCTTACGGGCTTGGAACGACATGAGGGTGAGTCATTAATGACATCATTTTCATTTTTGGGTGAACTAACCCTTTAAAGTGATAGTTCAACCAAAAATTAAAGTTATGTCATTAATTACTTGCCTTCATGTCGTTTCAAACATGTAAAACCTTCTTTTATCTTCAGAACACAAATAAAGATATTTTTAATGAAATCTGAGAGATTTCTCTCCCTCCATTGACAGTCTACAACCACCCCATTGACTCTTCAAAAAGTTCATGAAGAGATTGTTAAACGAATCCATATGAATGAAGTGGTTAAGTTAAAATTTTCTGAAGAGAGATGATCCGTTTTTATGATAAACATTAAATTTAGGCTTTTCTTCACATAAACATTGTTCAGCGAACAAATAGAAGCTCATTGGTTCTTACTGAAGCTCAAACATGCTGTGTAACAGGAGAATGAACCTCATTGGTTCTCGCACATCAAGGGAACATGTTTGAGCTTCCGTTTACCACAACTGATGTTGAGTTGATGAATGTTTATATGTGAATAAAAGCCTATATTTAACCTGTTCATCATATAAAGTGATTGTCTTTCTTCAGAACATTTGCACTAAACCACTTAATTCATAAGGATTAGTTTTACGATCTCTTTATGAACTTTTGAAGCTTCAAAGTGGTACAGTAGTTGACTGCAAATGGAGGGACAGAAATCTCTCAGATTTCATCAAAAAGATCTTTATTTGTGAACGTAAGTCTTATGGGTTTGGAACGACATGAGGGTGAGAAGCCTAAATGATGACAGAATTTAAAGTTTTGGGTGAATAACCATTTAACTAATGTTAACTAATGAAACCTTATTGTAAAGTGTTATCACGTGAGTGAAATGAAGTTGTATGTCGCTTAAAATTGGATGTTGAATAGCGGTTATTTTTTACCTACATTAATTTGTGTTAAGTTTATAACAAATTTAATGTTTGTTTGTATCCATATTACATGTCAGTCCATTAAGGTAAATGAGATCTGTTTGAAATAACAAAATGTGAGAGAGATTTAAGACTGTTGCTTTTAATGTATATTCTGACTTCCCATTATTTTTTAATGGAAAGTTTTGAAGAAGTTGTATGTTATATGAATGTAAGAGGGCTCTTTTGTAGTTCCTTTGTTAGTTTGAAATGTTTGCTTTTTGGTCAATAAAAAAGTAATAGATGAAATATCCTGTGTCTGGCCATTTTTAGGTAAATTTAACCATCTCTGAATAAGTAATGTTTAATTATTTCTATTGACTTATTATTATTAATAAAAATTAAGTAGATGGACTTTTGCCTGCTAACAATAGAGTAATTATTACTCAGTAATTAGTTGTGTAATGTATTGAGAAATATTAGGTAGACTTTACCTAATTTTGTTTAGTATGTCATAGCCATTAAATGTAGGTATTCTTTATTAAAAAATATGGGATGAAATCTACCCAAACAAAGTGAGTGCAAATTGTTACCTCAATTTTATTGGGTAGATTCTATAGGTTTGTTTTTACAGTGTATATGTCCCACAATGCAGCACGATTGTGACGTCAACACATATCTCATCTAATCATCACCACAACAAACAACTCTATGATATATTAATTATAATTTTTTTAATTGAAAACAACCCAAACACACTATAAACATTTGGATGCTGCATTAAACAAATTCTTAAAGGGAAAACAAATGTAAATAATAAATAAACTCCACAGCTGATTCCCAGTGATCAAGGGCTTAGGACGTTCCAGTTCAGCCCATTGCAGTTTCCGCCAGTAGTGGGCAAAGCAATGACGTACATCCGAGTGAACGAGACGGAGGGAAGTTAGCGAGTGAAGGGCATGACAATTTTGGACTAGAACGCAGCCCTAGAGAGCGGGGAACAGCCTAATACTTTGACTTTCTCAGTTTGTGTAAATTCACTCGGGGTTCAGAGTATTTATTTTTCCCACATTAATTTCACATGTCTAGTACAATTATGTGGTTTTGTTTGATTAATACAGTGTATACTTCTTCTTTTTTTATTTTTTTTTTATTTACCCCATACATTGTAACATAACATCAAAAAAAAAAAAAAAAACTGAGATGAAAAATTACCTTAAGAAATGCACTTTAGCTATGTGTTAGTGAGGTATTCTAGTAGGGCTAGTTCATCAAGGGTTTCAGCCAGTAAACAGGATGGTGTATCGGTCAGGACACAGGAATAAAGACGAGGAGATGTCATTTCTTCTTTTAACTGTATTGAGCTCCAGCAATACTCATCAGAACATTACAATATCCAGTATTGTCATTATAGTCTGATAAAAAAAAACTAATAAATCACCATTAGGTACTGTCATTTAAACAGTTACAGTACTTAAATTACTATGCAACATAAATAATAAATCCACACACATATCAGGATCATCAAACATAAATATCTCAATAAACATTGCTATGCCCCTTTAAATATAATCTACAATTACATGAACGAGGATATTACTCTTTGGAGAAATATGAGGAGCTTCTCCTAGCTCACTGACCAGTTCACATGAAACTGTATTAAACGGGTTTACAGAAGGAGCAATGGCGACATCCTCTGGCCAGACAAGGCTACTACACAACAGTGTCCGCACATGGTCTCCTGAGCACGAGATTAACTCTTCTTAACTCAGTTATAAACGTAATATGTAACTTAGACATCAGAAGGCTCACACCAGTTAACTTATTATTTCCTACAGTGTTTTACAGCATAAACATTGTTCTATCACTATTAATCTCACTCACGCTAGGCACATGTTAATGCACGGTAATTCTACAATATAGAAACACAAACACAACAAAGTGACAGTCACTTACTTTTCGTCATTAACTCAACACATGAATATTGGAAGCTGGATCACTCAGAAGGGACTAAAGAAGCTACACAACACAGGTACGTAGGCTAAACTATGATGTTTAACTTTAACACGTTTCCGTACCCACTATAACCAACACACTTCCTCTACCGTAACCACAGAAGAAGAGTCTTAAAGCGGCAGGCACCCAGAAATGTCAGAGCCTTTTATACACTATGGTTAAATAAATGTTCAGTGATATCATCCAAAGATTTTTCACTATATTGTTGATATGACAACTAGTAAATACACTAAGGCCACATCCAGACCAAACCAGAGTTTCCCGATCCAATCTTTTTTCCCTCGTTCAAAAAAAAAAAAAACAGGAAACACGACGTCCTCTAAAGAAATATTTTTATATTGCGTACGCACGAAACCACTGAAACCGACTCAAAACGATGTAGTTCACATGCCACACCAGTGTGTGGCGCTGTAATTCTGCCACAGAGATACACTAAAAACAGAGAAGACTTGGAGCATGTGCGCAAACCTTGCGCTGTATACAATAATAATAGGCTCAGTAGTTTCTTCTTTATTTTATTTATTTATTTATTTTTACTAATAACTTTATTGAACAATATAAACAACCATAAATGGTCTGGTACAAAATATGAAATGTCTTAATCAGACAACAGACAAGCATCATAGCATAAGAAATAAAATATAAAGAAATAAAATAAAATAAAGAAATAAAACAAAAATACATTCAAGTGAATAAATAAAGAAATAAGAGGCTCAGCAGCTTCTGCAACAGATTACACTGACTCTATAATGGTGGTGAAATTGCTGTTTTATTTTGCACTGGCAGTTATAGGGTTAATGCGGTGAGTTCGGAGAAGGCCGGGTAGAGAAACGAGCGAGTGAGTTCGGCTGGTGCATTTGTGTTCAGTTGTTCTGTCGTTCTTCAGACGTTACAATAGTATTAATGTAAAAAAAAAAGAAAAAAAAAGTTTTGATCATAAATTTACAAGAAAAATTAAGAAGAAAATCATATTTAGCATGGAAAAAAACGGGGACAAAATTAAGCATTATACTCGCCAAACCTACTGATTATTTTTACATATTATAGGCTACATTAGGCTTTATAAGGGCAGGTACTAATTACAAAAGTTTATGGTTTATCAGTTTATGGCCAGCAATATTTTAAAGATGTGGCGCTGCGCTTCTTGTCCAGATGGAAAGCCAAGAGGGCCAAAAACACGTGCATTTTAACACGTATTTAATGCGTTAAATACACGTGAAATATGCGTTAAATACGTGTTGTTTGCGCGTGACAAATCAGTGCGTTAAATACACGTTTAATACGTGTGAAATATACCTGTTATACCTGTCCTGACCAAAAAGCTCTAATTCTAATCCTGTAAGTCTTAAATACTTATATATAAAGTCTTAAATACCATATTAAAATACTTTAAGTCTTTAAATTCATTTAAATTGATAATATCACCTGTGTACCTAATTACTGTTTGTCTGATGAGTGATCAATCTCTGAACAAAAAGGTTTCAATAAGCGCCGCCTGCTTGCGATAGCTGTAAATGTAAGCAGAACAAAAGCTCACGTTGTTTTCCAAAGACAGATATTGATAACAATGGTCTGTATCTTAAACCTGCAATGATCGCTTTCCTCCACTGTAACTGATTTCCCCACACAAATGTTAATGCTTTGATGTTAAAGCTAGAATGTCCACTAATGTGTTTATTTACAAAAAGGCATGAGTGGAGAAAAACAAGGCAATTTTTATTTGTATATAAATTTTCATAAAACTGCAATTTAAATATATTATTTCTATAGGCTATAAAAAAAAGACAAAAAAGGACAAAATAAATAGGCTGAATAAGATGATCTATAGCTTGTTAAATGGTGGTAGCCTAGTCTATGAACGGTGCACCCCCCTAAGCTCACAGAAATGGTTAGACCCAAGTCTTCAGCAGCCAATGACACTGACCCGTTCAAACTGATTTTTACTGTGTATTTGCGTTTTTTAAATACGCGTTGTAGACGTGTTAAAATTCACGTGTTTTTGGCCCTCTTGGCTTTCCATAGTCCGGTGTGAAATCCCCTTAAGCTGAAGGCGCAGTGTGTTGAATGTGGAGAAATTTTGTCAAATGAGGCGCTAAAACCATCAAAGCTGCAGAGACATGAACTCAAAACACCCGGTGTTGGGAAGCCAAAAGAATATTGTTTTAAACATGTTAATATCGCTAATTGTATTTGATAAATTATACTTACAGTATGTAAATTGGGGTGAATGAACTTTGTTGAACATTTCTGCTAATGAATAGAGAGAATGTTCCCCTCTTGTGTGTCTGACCTGTTGTTACAGGTGTGTTAGCCTGTTATTGTTACTGAGTAAACCTGACAAGTCTTTTTATATAAGGACAGTTTTCATCTATAGCTGAATTTTTTTAAAAAAATTGAAATCTTCTGTAACAACAATATACACTACTGGTCAGTAATTTGGGGTCAGTGTTGTTGTTTTTCTTTTTGTTTTTTTAAATAAATCAATACTTTAATTCAGCAAGGATGTGTTAAATTGATAAAAAGTGATAGTATAGAAGATTTATATATATATATATATATATTATTTTTTTATATATAAATGCAGTTCTTTTTAACCTTTTATTCATCAAATATATTAGGCAGCAGAACTGTTTCCAACACTCATAATAAATCAGAATATTAGAATGATTTCTAAAGGATCATGTGATAGACTGGATGTCTCATGTGACACTGAAGACTGGAGTAATGATGCTGAAAATTCAGCTTTGCATCACAGGAATAAATTATTTTTTAAAGTATATTCAAATAGAAAACTATTATTTTAAGTTGTAATAATATTTCACAATATTACTGTTTTTCTTTGTTTTTTTTTTTTGATCAAATAAACACAGCCTTGATGAGCATTAGAGACTTCTTTCAAAAATATAAAAATTCCAAACTTTTGACCTGTACTGTATACGCTCATAATGATGATTGACAGGACTGAATGTTTAGGGCTCCTCCGTTTTGGAACTTCATTTATTGTGATGTTACATGAACCTGCCCTTAAATACCACATATAAACAAAGCAAAATGTGACTGGTCACTTTTCACATTCATCAGACAGTTTCTTACCATATAAATTGGCAGATTAAACTGCAAAATGGACGTGTTTTTATGCCAGTGGTTAAAAATCTGATACACAACCAACAAACTCTCATGACAATTTGTAACTATTTTAAATTTTGTCAGATTGGTGACTAATGTGTATGAATTTGTACAATCTCATTAGTATAATGTTTTTGTGCCCCACTGATGGTTGGGTTTAAAGGTGGACCTTGATGCTTATTAACGGCATCCAAAAGCCACATAGAGGCTATAGAGGAATAATCCTTTGCGACTCGTTTACAGTCGGTCGTCATTTCCATCAAAAAGACTGATGAACTTTGCTTGCTTTTGATTTTATTTTGATAAGCTATATAAAGCTTGATACAGCATTCAAACCGATGCAATACGGTCAACAGAAAGTTTGCTCCCGCTACTCGCCTCTTCCAACACTCTCAAACAATCCACCATAAAGACAGCAGAAGTGATCCGCTGTGCCCATGTGACACTGAATAACCAATAAGAAATAACAAAGAATGAACGCTCCTAATGCTTACTTTTTTCAACAACAACGGTTTAAACAAAACAATCGGTTACTCATAAAATAGTTGCGTTTTCTCATGAGATTTGGGAAAACTACACGACACTAGCATAAGAAAGCTTGAGAGGTATAAAGTACAATTCATAATATCAGTATATTTCTAATGATTTGTTTTGCTGTATTCTTATTTACAGTATTAAACACACATTTCTTGTGTTTGTAGACGGTGAGGTGATTCTGGAGAGTTCTGTTGATCCTGTGATTGAGGGAGAGACTCTGACTCTACACTGTTTACATCGATCTACAAACTCCTCGATCCTCAGCGCTGATTTCTATAAAGACGGATCACTGATCCAGAATCAGACGACAGGAGAGATGAGCATCACTAATGTCTCAAAGTCACATGAGGGTTTCTACTACTGTAAAACAGAGAGAGGACAATCACTCCACAGCTGGATCTCAGTCACTGGAGTCTTGAACGGTGAGATGATTTAATGATAAACGCCACACCATTATTATATAGGCTACTATCATATATTATAGTCTCTGGCTCTTATTTCTGCTGGATCAAAATCAGTTATTGACATTTGTGTTTATTTTTTCACATAAATGAAAGCTTAACCATCAAATCACATGCAAAATATACTTGTCATGTAGGCCTACTGGTCGGATTATACATTACATTCAGTATTTATTAGTGATGTTACGTTCTGTGCCGAGGCTTCGGAGTGTGTGTCGAGAAATCCCGGAAGCTTTCAATGAAGCTCGTATCGAGGCTTGTATCGCAATATTTTGACAGATATATAAACTCATGGTTTAAACCCAGCCACTTTCATAATAGTAATATTGCCCCTTCTGCGTATTATGGCCAAATAATTGATTCACACACATTCGGAAGCCCCTTTTTTATTCAAGCCAATACATTTATAGAAACAAGGATCAAAGCCACCTTTTCTTTCTTCTATTAGGAGTTGAAATGTCTTTTGCATCAAAAATTGCGTCCGTTAAAGTGTTGCACATTTATTTTCACAAACACAAAAAGGCAAAAACATGAAACATCTTTGAAATTCTTTCGGCCAATTCTTCCAAACAGCGCTCAAGTATGTAATGTCTCCAATTCCTGTGGAATCTTACATGTTTTAAATCCGTATAATATCTTCCTCAGATTACGATTTAGACAATTTCCTCATATTTGACAGCCAGACGGTGAGATAACTGCTTCTCCTCTCTTCAATCCCTTTAGCTAAAACAGCATATACTTGTATGAACATATGAGGAGGAGTGGCTTTAAAGCTAACTTCAAGTAAATTATACAAGGACAACTTTGAGTAAATGCAGTACAGGATAACTGCAAGTAAATTCTTGAATAATACAGCACTACACATAAAACAGAAATAAGATGAGAATAATAATACAAATTGAAAGCATATTAAATTGGCTCTTACAACATGTATTACACAGTTATGTAATACATTCATTAGGCTATATACCATCATAAAATACACATTGCATTCATATAAATAGATTAGTCTGTGTGGGATTTATTTATTTATTTTTTCTCCACTGTTATTTAAGCCTTAACTGGCACAAAATACAGGCCTGGTTTCACAGACAGGGCTTAGATTAAGCCAGGATTAGGTCATAGTTCAATTAGGCATTTAAGTAATTTTTATAAACATGCCTTAGAAAAATGCATTACTGGTGTGCATCTTAAGACAAAACAAATGCACTGACATGTTTTAAGATCAGTCAGTGCAAGTTTCTTTCAGTTGAAATAGCTCAGATTTACATTTTAGTCTAGGACTAGACTTAAGCCTTGTCTGTGAAACCGGGGGACAGTGTATCACAGACAGGGCAGGACTTAGGCTGAGGCTGGCAAACTCACATACAAATGACCTCAGAACATCATTATGGAGTAGCACAAAATACACACTTTAAATATGCTTGAATTTTAATAGATTTCTGTAGTGGCTGGGCCGGATCAGCACCGAATGTGAAAAGTGGCTTTAGATGGAGCAAAAACAGCAATGAGACATAATGGCAATGAGACGGGAGGGAGCGCTCAAAACTCTTCAGATCGCATTATTTAGTGGAACATTAATAGAAACTGTCATCCTCTGAAAAGAAAATGAGGCGTGAACATGAGAATGTATCAATATCTTTCTAAATGTGCGCTCTTTTGGGCTGGAGCTGTTTAAAGTAGCCACAAGATCACAAATTAATCAGAGCAGACGTGATTCAATAAGTGTATCCTCCTTATATGTAAAATTATTAAAAATACCAGTTTATGCAGTTTGATTATGGCCTCTTAGATCACAGTCAGAAACTATTAGCCCCGGCTGGCCCGTTTATATTAAAGTCCATAAACAGGCAAAGGTCATACACAAGCAAACAATAACCGAGTTAAGGGCTGAGGCGAACAGAGAAATCCAACTGAACAAGCAGAGAATCAGGACATCCAGGAAACAAACTTTTAGAAATGCAGTTAAGACACATGCAACACTTAGCAATGAATGACTGAATTGACCAGGCTTATAAAGGGTGACCGAACAAGGTTAATGAGAGACAGCTGAAAACAATGAGTGCTGATGAGTTCGGGCAAAGGATTATGGGTAATGAAGTCCATGACAGAGTGGCACTGGTCTGGGATTGAGTGCCCTCTGGTGGCTATCAAGGGCTCTCCAGCTGGTGATCGTGACAATACTGAGATTTAGTGAAATCAACACAGGTTATAAACAACATCCCACAACTTTTCATAAATTATTAATTAGTTTTGTTTTTTTCATTTATTTACTCACCCTCATGTATGACTTTCTTCTTCTGTGGATCATAAAACAAGTTACTTGGAAAAATGTATCTGTGTTTTTGTCCACACAATGAAACTGAAAAAAAATCCTTCAAAATATATTTTTTGTTCCACACAAGAAAGAAATTTAAACAGGTTTGAACAAAATGAGGGTCAGCAAATTTCGGCAGAATATGACATTTTAAATGAACTATTCCTTGAATACAGAGCTCTGAAAGGGAAATGGTGGAGGAATAATATGAGACAGGAGGAAAAAATATTGCAATGCTTTTAAAGTCACTTACAAAACTTTATTATTCAATAATGTTCTTGTGTTTCTGTTTTTCAGTGTCACGTTCAGGTCAGATTTCTGTCCTCAAAATCCTCAGTTTTCTTCTGGCCGCTTCTCCGTATCTGCTAGCGACAGTCGTGCTGCTTTATAAATGTTACAGAGCGAGAGGTAAAACTTCTGTCTGACACACACACACACACACACACACACACACACTCACTCACTCACTCACTCACTCACTCACACACACACACTCTCTCTCTCTCTCTCTCTCTCTCTCTCTATATATATATATTATATATATATATATATTATCTGTTTAATATATATATATATATATATATATATATATATATATTAAACAGATAATGGTCATTCATGAAAGAGTGAAAAAAACAAAAACCATAAGACATGTAAATGTTGAAACTGTTTTTTGTGTGTATTTCACAGTTTCAACTGCTGAAGATCAGAGTCAGTTCACCGTAAGAGAGGAAGAAACTCCAACCTGATATTAATGAGCTGCAATAAACGAGCCTGACGAAATACTTTTTTTTTTTTGAAAACACAAACTTTTAAAAACGGGTTTCAAAGTGCAAGTTTTTGAAACCGAGACCCTTATCAGGTCCGTGTAAATACAAAAATGCCAATTTGTGAAATAAGTTGCATCATGCACATGCGTAGGCTATTACGTGTTTTAGGCTTTTTTAAATGAAAGGTTCCTTACAACAGACTCAAGGATGATATATGTTTTCAAAGCCTTTGTGTTCAAAGGAAGTAAAAGTGACTTTATATCAGAGAAGAACATTCTAAGACTGATTACAGTGAATGTTTCTGCTTTGTGAAGATTAAATTTATCCAGAGGACAAAGTAATGATACAGTATTATCAAGATTAACATCCTTAGAATGAAAAAAAAAAAAAAAAACAGGATAGATTATGTAATTTGTGTCCATAGGCCTGTGCGCTCAGCTCGAGTGAACTATAGTAAAATAATGTGTTTACAAAGTCACATCGCCAACTACTTTTTCTGTTTATTTATTTATTTGATTGGGACAGTGCATGTTAATGAACAAACATGTAATACATGCATGTAAACAAGCCGGATTGTAGCCAAAGGCTAATTTCCATCCGTAGTCCCACGGGCTCCTTGTCTGGCATGCGTAATACAGCGTTATTAGTCGTTTTTTACGGATCCGTGTGAATAGGGATCATTTTGATAACGTTGTCATCTGTACAAAGAAAAACGTTTTTAGCACATCTGTTTTTAGTACCCTTGTTCTCCAGAGTGCAGTGGAAATCCTCCAGTAGGTGGCGGAAAATCACTGTCAATGAGTGAGTCATTGAACCTCATTCAAATTAGGGCTGCACGATTAATCGCGATTATGAAATCTGCGATTTTTTTTATTTATTTTTATTATGCACAGCTTGTCATTGATGTACGGCTCTGTAAACACTGTGAGTTTGAGTCACTTATAACGTGCATTTGAAAAAGCAACACGTGTCAAACATCTTTCCAAACACGAGAAGCATTTATGAACCTCTTGTCCAACAAAAGACAACATTTAATAACATGCTTTTACTCCAAACTCACTTCATAACGACAGTTGAGCTCATCCTTCTCATCCGATCAGCCGTTCTGCACTGACAATCTGCGCATAAAATAATCGCAGCCTTTGCCAAATCAGGTGCGGTTTCAAGCGATTAATCGTGCAGCCCTAATTAAAATCATTCTTTTAGAAATTATTTCATTACGTGTTGCTCAGACGAGCAACTGTTCTCATGTGGCTTTGTTTAAAACTATTTTCATTTAGCAAAAAAAAAAAAAGACAATGTGTCTATAATGTAAGTAACATAAAATTAACTTGTTTATTAAACCGTTCTATAACAATATCACACTTGAAATATGCTTTTCCAGGAAAAACAGCACTTTTGCTCTTTACTCTTATTGCTTGCCTATATCACAAATACAAATCAGGAACTCAAATAAAGTAATATAAAACTCATATAAAAATCAGGAACTCATCATTGGACATTCCCAATTTTTTTGTGATTTTTGTGTTTTTAAACTCGTGAAAACTATTTTGTCATAAACTGTAAAAAAAAAAAAAAAAAAAAATGTTGTGTATGTTCTTCCAATAGCTTGACAATGATCTCATGTTGCTTGTTCTAGATCACTCGTCTCAGTAATTAGTAAACATGCCAGTTTTATTCTGTATCAAATGTTCTGTAAACAAATTACTAAATAAATAAGTGTGGATTTTTACTCATTTGGATTTGCTCTTTTGAACAATTGTTAGAAAACTGATCGAACTCAAATTCCTGTATATTTCTAGTAATCCTGAAGATCTTGAGTTTGTTCAGGTGTTTTTCATTATAGGGTTTGAGCTAAACTCTAGTGGATCTCGAGGGCCAGAGTTTCCCACTGGTTTATTTAATGTAACATCAACACTCTTTAAATGGTTGGTTCACCCAAAAATTAAAAAAATTAAATTACCTTCATGTCGATCACTGAACCTGGAAGCGCTGCACTGTGTTTAGAGACGCTATTCTCATCGCTTCATAACATTAAGGTTGAACCACTGGAGTCACATGGACTATTTTAACGATGTCTTTACTACCTTTCTGGGCCTTGAAAGTGGTCGTTGTATTGCTGTCTATGTGGGGTCAGAAAGCTCTCAGATTTGAGATTTGAGGCCAGCAGCCGTATCACCCTGTAGCCCAAGACTGGTTTCCCACTGAAGCTCAGCAGGGTTGTGTCTGGTCAGTCTCTGGATGGGAGACTCCTGGGTAAACCAGGGTTCTGCTGGAGAAGTGTTAGTGAGACCAGTAGGGGGCGCTGCTCATCCTGGGGTCTATATGGGTCTCTGATGCCCCAGTGTAGTGTTGGGGACACTATACTGTCAAAGAGCAATGAGACGTTAAACCGATGTCCTGACTCTCTGTGGTCAATTAAAATCCCATAGCACTTCTCGTAAAGAGTAAGGGTTTAACCCCGGTGTCCTGGAGCCACAGTCCTTCCATTGGCCCTTATCAATCATGGCCTCCTAATAACCCCCATCCACTGAATCGGCTTTATCACTCTCTCTCCTCTCCAGCTGTAGCTGGTGTGTGTGTGTGTGTGTGTGTGTGTGTGTGTGTGTGTGTGTGTGTGTGTGTGTGTGTGTGTGTGTGTGTGTGTGTGTGTGTGTGTGTGTGCGTGCGTGTGTGTGTGTGTGTGTGTGTGTGGTGAGCGCACTGGTGCCGTTGTGCTGTGGCTGTATCCTCACTGGTGGTGGTTGAGGAGATTCCCCTGACTGGAATGTAAAGCGCTTTGGGTGTACAGTAGTATAAAAAGTGTTATATAAATGCCTCATTCATTTCATCAGAAAGATCTTCATTTGTGTTCTGTAGATGAACGAAGGTCTTACAGGTTTGTAATGACATGAAGGTGATTAATCACAGAAACTTCATTTGTGGCTGAACTAACCCTTTAAGGGAGAATATAGTGGCTCTTAAAAGAGTCTTTGGGTTCCCTGATCAGACAGCCGAGCTGCTAAACACATTTATGCTCGTGTGAGGGATGATATTTTACGTGGATACTGGAACAGGCCTTAAAGGTTGTATCAGCGATTTCAGGCCCAAAAAAGGCCCAAACATAAATGATCACATTCATCTAATCTTTCCTAATGATCTTCCGCCCATAAGCAGGTCGTCAAAAAAAACGCGTCTCTGTAGGCAGCCTAGGCTCTGAGATCTGCACACAAAAACAATTGGTTTCACCAACACTCAAAACCAAAATAAATAGTGTTCCAACCAATCACCGACAGGGGGCGGGTGTTGTGAGGTTTTGAGCAAAATTAATTAAAAAATTAATTAGGAATTAATTAAAAAATTAATAGGATTAATGGAAGGAATTTGACTGGAAAATTAAAATACAGTATTTTCATACTCCTCTGGTTATTTCAAATTTTGTAAAAGACCCCTCTGCAGCTTTATGCTGGAGACAATGTGGTTAAACAGGTGACCATACACATATATTTTGGGACTGTCCAGTAATCCTTGCGTATTGGAAAAATGTTAAAGAAGAGATGGAGAAAATTGTAAAAAGAGAAGTTCCCTCAAATGTACAGTTTTTCTTACTGGGTGTTTTATCAGTTCATGTTTTCAATGCTGACCAAAGATATATTTTACGTGTATTACCACTAATTGCCAAAAAAAAAAAAAAAAGTCTGTGAAATCACCAACTGTAACTGAATGGAAACAGAGACTAAAACAGATTGATATGATGGAAAAAATTACTGCATCATTACAATTGAAAACTGACCTTTTTAATCAGATATGGCACATGGTTAAAGAACATTTAAATCAATGAATTAAAAAAAGTGTTTTTTTTTTTTTATATATATTTTATATCATTATATGGCTGTATATTATTGTATCATGTTTGTTGATATGTGAACATTCATATTAGGTGCAGCAATATATATACTTAATATTTATTATTATTATTCTCTGTATTATTCTTATTTTATCACTTGTCTCAGATAATGTTCCTTTTGTTTTGTGCTATGAAAAAGATAAATTAAAAAAAATTAAAAAGACTTATAAATAAATAAATAAAAACAGACAGAGAGCTTGAACATACTGTTTGACTCTCATATGAGTGTTAAAATTCACCCACTATTCTATTCATTTAAATTACATTAAGGTTGACAAATCAAAATGTGTGAACAACTAGTGAAAAATCAATAGTGCAACACACAGACCTCTGATATACTATAGTAAAAAACACCTGAAACTGATTCAATCTGCATTTCATGAGGGAAGAGGAAGATGAACTATCTCAGTTAATACTGTAAACATCAGAGACAAGAAGCCGGATTGTCAAAAAAAAAAAAAAAAACATTCAAATATAAATGTTAATGATAATAATGTTTTTGCATTCACATTTGCTGAAGACAAAAAACAATATGTTGTTAGAACATACGTTTTTCTGTCTATATAAAAAAAGCAACAAATAGATCTAAAAGATATCTAGATATTTTTTTTTATTTATTTTTTTTTAAGTACTTTATCTTACAGCAAAAACACAAAATTAAACCCTTGAAATAAGTCGATTTTATGTTATGACATGAATTTTAGTCTGGGAGCTTAATACCCTTTAATGTTCTGCTCAACCATTTGGTAGATCACTTTTTGAGTCGCTATATCTTATTGAAAAATGTGTGGAACTGAACTCAAGCTGATTGGGTCATCTCTACAACTTGGTTGAGGTATGCTATGCTTCAAACATCCACTAGAAGTCACTCTATTTTTTGACAGTAGAACTTTTCACTCATCCTGCTGCTAGCAAGTTTAAAATTGAAAAATCACCTCTGACATGTGGACTATTTTTGGCTGTACTTTCAAAGGTGAGTTAGTTTTGTCAACATTTTATATCATCTAACACGTTACTTAACAGAATTATGTAAATTGATGCAAAACAGAAACATCTTATAATGGTCAAATAATTTTTTTTAAACATGCTTGACCATACGGTTGAGTTGGCACTCCATGGTAAACCTTGGCATGGAATGACAGCTCAATCGCACGGTAACAGTTTGGTGAAGTTATGCTAATTTTATAAAAATGCACTATTTTCCATGGAATAAAAACACTGCTGTTCATGCATTGTTATCAATATGTTACAGTTATAGTGTTATTATACTTAAATGGTTTAATATGTATGATTTTTGTAACAGGCTGACATTTATATGTAATGGTGCATCATTTCCTTATTCCCACCTTGTATTTCTGTGTTTTAGAAGCAAATGATGGATGCTAAATCATTTTATGGTTCAAGGCCATGGAATTTTCTGGCCCTTGTACCCCCTGATGCTGTCAAGACACCCTTCCAGTACTTCAAAAGGCTCTTCACTGATGAGATGATTCAACATATTGCTCATCAAACCAATCTCTACTCTTCCCAGGAGTTGGGGGATACAGGCACACACACACACACACACACACACACACACACACACACACACACACACACACACACACACACACACACACACACACACACAGGCACACACACAGGCATACAGTCACACAGTCATAAAGTCACACACACAGTTATACAGTCACACACACACAGTCATACAATCACACACAGGCATACAGTCACACACAGGCATACAGTCACACACATTCATACAGTCACACACATTCATACAGTCACACACAGGCATACAGTCACACACAGTCATACAGTCACACATAGGCATACAGTCACACAGTCATACAGTCACACACAGGCATACAGTCACACACAGGCATACAGTCACACACACAGTCATACAATCACACACAGGCATACAGTCACACACAGGCATACAGTCACACACACAGTCATTCAATCACACACACACAGTCATACAATCACACACAGGCATACAGTCACACACAGTCATACAGTCACACACAGGCATACCGTCACAAACAGGCATACAGTCACACACACACAGTCATACAATCACACACAGTCATACAATCACACACAGGCATATAGTCACACACAGGCATACAGTCACACACACAGTTATACAGTCACACACACACAGTCATACAGTCACACACAGGCATACAGTCACACACAGGCATACAGTCACACACATTCATACAGTCACACACATTCATACAGTCACACACAGGCATACAGTCACACACAGTCATACAGTCACACACAGGCATACAGTCACACACAGTCATACAGTCACACACACAGGCATACAGTCACACACAGGCATACAGTCACACACAGGCATACAGTCACACACACAGTCACACACACAGTCATACAATCACACACAGGCATACAGTCACACACAGGCATACAGTCACACACACAGTTATACAGTCACACACAGGCATACAGTCACACACACAGTTATACAGTCACACACAGGCATACAGTCACACAGGCATACAGTCACACACAGGCATACAGTCACACACACAGTCATACAATCACACACATGCATACAGTCACACACAGTCATACAGTCACACACACAGTCATACAGTCACACACAGGCATACAGTCACACACAGGCATACAGTCACACAGTTATACAGTCACACACAGGCATACAGTCACACACAGGCATACAGTCACACACACAGTCATACAATCACACACATGCATACAGTCACACACAGTCATACAGTCACACACACAGTCATACAGTCACACACAGGCATACAGTCACACACACAGTTATACAGTCACACACAGGCATACAGTCACACACAGTCATACAGTCACATACACAGTCATACAATCACACACAGGCATACAGTCACACACAGGCATACAGTCACACACACAGTCATACAGTCACACACAGTCACACACACAGTCATACAATCACACACATGCATACAGTCACACACACACAGTCATACAGTCACACACACAGTCATACAGTCACACACAGGCATACAGTCACACACACAGTTATACAGTCACACACAGGCATACAGTCACAAACAGGCATACAGTCTCACACACACACACACACAATGCAAGAACAAAAGTTCTTTGGGGATTATACACAGCAGAGCTGAGAAGTTGGAGAGGGCCCCATATGTTTTTGACAATACAATTGTTGTTAAAATTGTTGGAATTTTATGCAGAAAATGGGAGCGAAGTTCTTTTGTTGAAATAAAATTTACTTGACATGAATTGTTTCCTGGTATTTTTACATTTGCAACTTTGTTTTTGTCTTTGTAGGTATTAAATGATCATTTAAATGCTATTATACATTTATAATTATGTAATAGGTACTTTTACCATCAAGCAGTATCTCAACCATTTGGTAGAGGCCTATATTTAAAAAACTGGGGGGTATATATTTATTTATTTTTATTAATTGTGTTATTAGTGCCCCAATAACTTAAAAAATGCAAACAAATCATTTTTACATTGTTTTTTTCTTGGAGTGAACATTAAAGGGTTAAACCTTGTCTGCGAAACCAGCCATAAATGTCTTATATCTTATGTTCTACAATATCTTCCTCTATATAGATAATTAAATCTACAATTCAAATGCTCTTAAAAGGAGAACATGAGAAGAAAAAAAAAACACTCTTAAGGACAATATGTGTGGCTCTTAAAAGAGCCTTTGTGTTGTGTGTTGAGCTGACTCCTCTACTTTGAGCTGGTGTATTTGGTCACAGCCTTTGTGCCCTCAGACACGGCGTGTTTGGCCAGCTCTCCGGGCAGCAGCAGACGCACGGCGGTCTGGATCTCTCTCGATGTGATGGTGGAGCGCTTGTTGTAGTGAGCGAGACGAGACGCTTCACCGGCGATGCGCTCGAAGATGTCGTTGACGAAAGAGTTCATGATTCCCATCGCCTTGGAGGAGATCCCGGTGTCGGGATGAACCTGCTTCAGGACTTTGTACACGTAGATCGCGTAGCTCTCCTTCCTGGACTTTCTGCGCTTCTTTCCGCCCTTGCCGGCGGTTTTAGTGACGGCCTTCTTCGAGCCCTTCTTGGGTGCGGACTTCGCTGGTTCAGGCATGATGCTTCAGTCAGAGAAACTCAAAGATCAATAAAGCTGTGATACTACAGGCGGGCTTTTATGCACTGCTCTATGCTAATTTCCAAAGGGAAGTACGACCTTCTCTGATTGCTAGTTTTCCTGGACCAACCCATAGAATGATTTCATTGGTTAAATGAAACGCTCCTTGACTTGTGGGACACCCAATCACAGGCTTTAAATGTTAATCCCGCCCATCGCCTCATGTCCTACTACCATCCCCCATTATATCATGTTTCTTTGTTTCATTTTCCAGCATTTTTCGTAATGCATTGCACTGCAGTATTAAATATTGAAGGTACAATATTGATCATTTCAGTTTAATCAACTTGAAAACAATAAAATACAAATCTTATTGCAAAATTTAAGAATATTATTACCATATTTAATTGGCACATAAAGACCAGTGAGAAATGTTATAGTAACGATTCTATCACTCAACGTTAACAATAACTAACTCATTATCTCGTTGAACTCCACTTAATCTAGTTTTTAACCACTTGGAAACTTGTTCTTTGTGTGTAAATGTGTGTGGCTCTTAAAAGAGCCGTTGGGTTTTTCTTCTTCGTGGATCTCTTAACCCCCGAACCCGTACAGAGTGCGTCCCTGTCGCTTCAGCGCGTACACAACATCCATGGCGGTGACGGTCTTTCTCTTGGCGTGTTCAGTGTAAGTCACTATGGCGTTCCGATCGGCTCTTTATTATGACTTTGCTACATGCACTCGTCTCAATGAACGTGACGTCTGCGTCTGCCGAACGTGACGTCTGCGTCTGCCGAACGTCTCGTCTGCGTCTGCCACATCACTCGTTCGTGTGCCGGACGTGACGTCTGCGTCTGCCGAACGTCTCGTCTGCGTCTGCCACATCACTCGTTCGTGTGCCGGACGTGACGTCTGCGTCTGCCATAGTCTGCTGCAAGGGCGGTTTCCAGCACATTCCACACACTCATTCTTTATTATTTTTTCCCACTGATCTTCAGTTGTATTTTATTAGCAATTAAGTGATTTTACCTTGCTTATGTATAGCTTTTATTCCAAATGTTCATGTTAAAATATTTGTTTGCCATTGTTTCTTGTCAACATATCCTGATATTCATTCATGCACTGTAACTAAAAGAGATAATCGATCAGTTCATGTCCTGCTCGGACAGTAAAGTATCATAAAACGGTGTGTCTATTTATTATTTGAATTTCTTAAACATTTCCAAAACTGTAAAAGGTTAGGCTAGGTTATATAAAAATAAAACATTCATATATTATTTCATGGAAAACATTAGCCTACTGAACTAATTTACAGTTAGGTAAAAACGCAAATAATAATAATTCATTATTAATATCAGGCTAGTCTAGGCTACATATTTAGAAGACGCTTTTATCCTAAATGGGAACAAAGCAATTCGTCAAATGTCAGTCATAATATAAGATTATCATATAAACACAAGATTTTGACGCATATCCAGTGTTTGCGCGAAGTGTGGAGCGCGCTTGCTGCATGCCACGGAGGCGCGGGCGCGAACACTTTCCTATCAACAGTGGGAGCAACTTAAAATAGCCTGTAATAGCTGTACACTCACAATAACAAGAAAACATTGTGCTTTTGTAAAATAAAATAAAACAATCAGCCGCATGATCTCCGTGAACTGGAGCGCGTCTCAAAAATGAACTGAAACAGTGTAGGCCCTACTGCCTCACAGTCAGGCTTGAGGAATATACATAGCTTGAAATGGCTACTTTTAAATGAACAAGTTCAAATCGAAAGTGTCTTTCTCTCTAAGGCGGATCCGCAGCGGAGGAGATATGTTTGCAGACACGAATAAAAAAATAAAATAAAAAAACACTTTAAACAATTAAAATGCCTCTTTATTTTTTCAGACACATTTATTATAATTAGCCTACTTTTGCTGGTGCTTTGCAGCAAGATTTATGCGTGCGCTTGAGCTATAGCCTACCATGCATGCACCAGTAGCCTATTTAATTAATATAAACGTGCGATTAGTCGACTAATTGCTTAAATAAATTACTAGTTGACTACAAATTTTTTTGTCTATGGCAACTCTAATACATTTATTTGACATTTTTTACTTATTATTTATTGGATAGTAATTATCCAGTTATTTACATTACATTAGTTGAGTTAACATATATAGCCTAAGCCTAATTAGTAAAAGAACGAAAAAAAGAGATTAAATTAATATGCTAACCATGTATTTCTGCATTGCTTGTTCCTACACGAAAAGGACTGTTTTAAAGGTGGCAATATATACGTGAAGATTATACTGTATCTTGAAGATTGTTGTATTGTATCTTCTGTTATAAAGATGAAGATTGACATTTCGTTAATTAAAAATAATAAGCACATAATATTGTAAAAAAAAAAAAAAAAAAAAAAAAAAAAAAGTTATGTTCTGTTATGCGTTTTGACTACTTTTTGTATTTTGTATACCCTAATTTTATCTCTAGGTAATGAAGATATATAACTTTTTTTAAAGGGCTTCGTTTTTCCTGGACCCGCTACAATTGAGAATCACTTTAAGCATGCACGCTAAGACAATTTGAAGAATTCCAATTAATACACAATATACAATAATTAACAATGTACCGCTTGCTGTTCTAGTGAGGACGGGCCGAAAAAAATATTCCTCCAATTTTTACCCACCCCGCCACATACACCAAAATTCTGTCTCTACACAAATTTAATAGTTGGGAATGGATTGCTGTACTATTTTCTACATCTCACAATCCATAGTATATTGTTTATACAATTGTTATTTCCCTGTCGACTGGTGATATATGATATTTCACTTTAAGGAGTTTTTATTGCACTTATATTGTAAGATTCTCTGATGTTATTTCGTTGTTATTTATAACAATGACAAAAAAAATAAATAAAAAAAAAATAAAGAACAAACAATATTTACAAGACGCTTTTATCGAAAAAAGGAACAAAGCAATTCGTCATATGTCAGTCATCATAATACAGGTTAGACAATAATAATACAGGGTTTTATTTGATTATCACAAATCAACACAAGATTTTGACGCATATCCAATGGTTTGTGCGGAGTGGAGCGCGCACTGCGTGGGACGGAGGCGCGGGCGCGAACACTTGTATTTTCCTATCAACAGTGGAAACAACTTAAAATGCTCATAATTTATGGTCATATAGAAAATAATAATACATAATTTGCAACTACTTTTATTTGAGTAAACTCAAAATAACAAGAAAACGTTTTGATTTCGTGAAATAAAAGAAAACAATCAGGCGCGCTTTCATGATCTCCGTGAACTGGAGCGCATCTCAAAAATGAACTGAAACAAAATAAAGCTTGAAATGTCCTATTTTAAACGAACAAATTTGAATCGAAAGCAAATACTGTCTGATAATCCGCATGAACGGTGCATTTCTATCTAAAGGCGCACCCGCTTTACAGCGGAGATGGAGATATGTTTGCAGCCGACTGATTAGAAAATACTAGTTTATTAATAAAAACAATTAAAATGCCTCGTTATTTTTTCAGACACATTTATTATCATTAGCCTATAAACCACCTATAGCCTAAATCAGCTCTCTGTATGTTTCCAGAGATGGCTCTTCTCATTCAGCCCTGCGGGAAAATAATTTGGCCTTAGAAAACCAGTCAAATCTAAAAAGAAAATCCATATTAATTTGTGAATATTTTAAATGTTTAATAAAGGGGCAAAACGTCATAAACAAAAAGTCAAATAATAGTTTACAAACTATTTAAAAAAAAAGTTTACAGTCGTTTTTATTTTTAACCACAGGTGACTTATATAAAAAATATAGCCTATTTTTCAATTCTATTCTTCTATTTAAAGGATCTACAGAAACAGTGTTTGCACGATCGAGTTGTCTGTTTTCTAGTTTACCAAAGTGCTGTAGCCTAGGCCTTTTAAAACTATAAAAAATTAAAAACACAATAACAACCCTAAAGGCCCGTTCACACCAAGGACGATAACTATAAAGATAACGATAAAGATATAATTCTAAAAATCGTTCTCCATATTAAAGAATAACAGAGTTCACACCACAACTATAACGATAAAGATATGAGGAACGATATCGTTGGGATCACTTTCAGAACGATTTTTTTCCAGCTGTCAAACGATAAAACACTGACAGTCAATCAGAATCCATTCTAATGTAAAGGTCTCGCGCATTTAAAATGGGGCGGGTGCGCGCGTGCTTAGAATAAAAAGACCGTTATCGTTCGTTGGTGTGGACGCATATATAGTTATCTTTATCGTTATCTTTATAGTTATCGTGCTTGGTGTGAACGGGCCTTAACAATAAGCTATAAAAATGCAATAGCCTGTCAAGTTTGTTTCTTCATATTTCTATCTTTGTGGGGGCATTTGGCCCTCAAAATGTGGGTTAAACAACACACACACACAATATCCAATATATAAATCACAGACGCAGACGTCACGTTATAAGACAGACGCAAGTGTCACGTTCATTGAGACGAGTGCATGTTGCACAGTCATATTAAAGAACCGATCGCATCCGCTGGCACACTGCACTGAGCTGTGTTGAGTAGAGTGTTAAATACGTGTTAAATACGTGTTAGAGAAATTTTTTTTTTTTACTTCACTGCCACACGTGAATGACGCGTGACGTCTGACTGGACGCTTCACTGCCACGCGTGATTTACGTGACGTCAGCGTGACGTCTGCGTGACGTCTGCGTCACGTCTGCGTCTTAAAATGAATGGAATAAATAGCAGAAAAAAAAAAAAATAAGACGTTGAGTGAGACGTTCATTGAGACGAGTGCATGTAGCAAAGTCATAATAAAGAGCCGATCGGAACGCCATACTAGCGAGCGCCATATGTGCAACATGCACTCGTCTCAATGAACGTGACACTTGCGTCTGTCTTATAACGTGACGTCTGTGATTTATATATTGGATATTGTGTGTGTGTGTTGTTTAACCCACATTTTGAGGGCCAAATGCCCCCACAAAGATAGAAATATGAAGAAACAAACTTGATATAGGCTATTGCATTTTTATAGCTTATTGTTAGGGTTGTTATTGTGTTTTAAATTTTTTATAGTTTTAAAAGGCCTAGACTACAGCACTTTGGTAAACTAGAAAACAGACAACTCGATCGTGCAAACACTGTTTCTGTAGATCCTTTAAATAGAAGAATAGAATTAAAAAATAGGCTATATTTTTTATAAGTCACCTGTGGTGAAAAATAAAAACGACTGTAAACTTTTTTTTAAATAGTTTGTAAACTATTATTTGACTTTTTGTTTATGACGTTTTGCCCCTTTATTAAACATTTAAAATATTCACAAATTAATATGGATTTTCTTTTTAGATTTTACTGGTTTTCTAAGGCCAAATTATTTTCCCGCAGGGCTGAATGAGAAGAGCCATCTCTGGAAACATACAGAGAGCTCATTTAGGCTATAGGTGGTTTATAGGCTAATGATAATAAATGTGTCTGAAAAAATAACGAGGCATTTTAATTGTTTTTATTAATAAACTAGTATTTTCTAATCAGTCGGCTGCAAACATATCTCCATCTCCGCTGTAAAGCGGGTGCGCCTTTAGATAGAAATGCACCGTTCATGCGGATTATCAGACAGTATTTGCTTTCGATTCAAATTTGTTCGTTTAAAATTGGACATTTCAAGCTTTATTTTGTTTCAGTTCATTTTTGAGATGCGCTCCAGTTCACGGAGATCATGAAAGCGCGCCTGATTGTTTTCTTTTATTTCACGAAATCAAAACGTTTTCTTGTTATTTTGAGTTTACTCAAATAAAAGTAGTTTTAGCAAATTATGTATTATTATTTTCTATATGACCTTAAATTATGAGCATTTTAAGTTGTTTCCACTGTTGATAGGAAAATACAAGTGTTCGCGCCCGCGCCTCCGTGCCACGCAGTGCGCGCTCCACTCCGCACAAACCATTGGATATGCGTCAAAATCTTGTGTTGATTTGTGATAATCAAATAAAACCCTGTATTATTATTGTCTAACCTGTATTATGACTGACATATGACGAATTGCTTTGTTCCTTTTTTCGATAAAAGCGTCTTGTAAATATTGTTTGTTCTTTATTTTTTTGTCATTGTTATAAATAACAACGAAATAACATCAGAGAATCTTACAATATAAGTGCAATAAAAACTCCTTAAAGTGAAATCCGTTATATCACCAGTCGACAGGGAAATAACAATTGTATAAACAACATACTATGGATTGTGAGATGTAGAAAATAGTACAGCAATCCATTCCCAACTATTAAAGTTGTGTAGAGTTGTGTGAGAGAATTTTGGTGTATGTGGTGGGGTGGGTATAAATTGGAGGAATATTTTTTTCGGCCCGTCCTCACTAGAACAGCAAGCGGTACATTGTTAATTATTGTATATTGTGTATTAAGTGGAATTCTTCAAATTGTCTTAGCGTGCATGCTTAAAGTGATTCTCAATTGTAGCGGGTCCAGGAAAAACGAAGCCCTTTAAAAAAGTTATATATCTTCATTACCTAGAGATAAAATTAGGGTATACAAAATACAAAAAGTAGTCAAAACGCATAACAGAACATAACTTTTTTTTTTTTTTTTTTTTTTTTTTTTTTTTTTACAATATTATGTGCTTATTATTTTTAATTAACGAAATGTCAATCTTCATCTTTATAACAGAAGATACAATACAACAATCTTCAAGATACAGTATAATCTTCACGTATATAGGATTGCCACCTTTAAAACAGTCCTTTTCGTGTAAGAACAAGCAATGCAGAAATACATGGTTAGCATATTAATTTAATCTCTTTTTTTCGTTCTTTTACTAATTAGGCATTATATGTTAACTCAACTAATGTAATGTAAATAACTGGATAATTACTATCCAATAAATAATAAGTAAAAAATGTCAAATAAATGTATTGATTAGAGTTGCCATAGACTAAAATTTTTGTAGTCAACTAGTAGTAATTTATTTAAGCAATTAGTCGACTAATCGCACGTTTATATTAATACTGGTGCATGCATGGTAGGCTATAGCTCAAGCGCACGCATAAATCTTGCTGCAAAGCACCAGCAAAAGTAGGCTAATTATAATAAATGTGTCTGAAAAAATAAAGAGGCATTTTAATTGTTTAAAGTGTTTTTTTATTTTATTTTTTTATTCGTGTCTGCAAACATATCTCCTCCGCTGCGGATGCGCCTTAGAGAGAAAGACACTTTCGATTTGAACTTGTTCATTTAAAAGTAGCCATTTCAAGCTATGTAGCCTATACTGCCCTACAAAGGCAAAAGACCTTAACTCACCAGAGTGTGAAACTGAGAAAAATGACTTTAAAGTTTTTTTGTTGTCGTCCAGCCAATTGTATGATAGGTAGGACACTGAAAATTTGCCAAGTAGTTGTCATAATGAATATATTTATCTACATTAAAAAAAAAGAGCTCAAACTTGACCTTTGACCCTTATTCGGAAGTTACTGCATTCTGCCTTTGCATTATCTGCAAAACAATATGGCTCATACAAAGGCAAAGTACCTTAACTTTTAATTTATTGACCATTTTGACTTTTATCACTCTATAAAAACATTTCTATGATAACAATCATAGTCTTAAAACAACATTTAGTGAGTTCTGTTTAGAAGGCTTAATATTACATCAATAGAATATTACAAAATAAAAAATAATGAGAAGGCTACCTGTACTGGATCGTTTTAAAACTTTATCGGTGTTCTTAATTTAAGTAAAATAACACTTTAAGAAGTTAAAGTAACCTTTCACAAATATTTCTTACATTTGAAAGATTTTAATTTGACACACACACACACACACACACACACACACAGAGGCCTCTGTTCTCTGACGTGCTCTCTGCTTACTGTTGCGGATTGAGGAACGCGCTGATTAGCCGGTTTCATATGTTGTGTGTGCAAAGATAAGCGCCAGTAAATTTAAAGTAGCCTATATGCTTACCGGCCCAAAAAACAGGATTTTAACTGTTTAACCGGACGTCTGCCTAGTAATAGCCTACGCACAGCGACACTTAAAATGTAAACCTCCGGACAACTTGCACTTTGATAGATTAGGTTAGCCAGCCGGCACATGATGGATTAAAACACATGATGGATTGTCTTCTCAGTGGATGTCGTTTTCCATGGATTTTGAGTTTGACCATGTTAGAAAAAAAGGTAAGCTGCAATCTAAGTTATATCTGCTGGGTTCGTTTGTTTGCGTGGTAATGTTTTCTCCTCCCCTTAAGTTACTTCGTGAGGCGTCCCCAACTCGCGTTGTTTTCTGTCAGTGAGTGCATGGACTGTCAGATTGGCTGGATAGTATCCAAGCTTTGATTTATGGTGTCTTACAGCTGACACACCATCTATTAACATTAGGCTATTTTTGGATCAGGAATAGTTGTGTTTTGTGTGTCAACTTCAAGTAGCCTATCTTAGCCCAAGTTTGCATCGCTAGCTAGCTAACTAGGCTACCAGTATCCTAGCTGAATTTCACAAAATCTGAAGTAAATTGCATATCTAAAAAAAAAAATTCTTCATGTAAGTTATCCATATCATCCTTACCTTGATCTTGGTGTTTGCGTTTCAAAACCATCTCCACTATCATTTTCCCGCGAGGATATAGGCCATTATTAATGTTATATAAAGTTAAAAACAACCACTACAATTTTATTTTCACTTTATTTATTTAATGGTTGTGGCAAAAGTGCTTCAATTACATATAGGCATTAACGTTACACCGTAACTTCAGCGCGGCAAAAATTTAACGTTGGTAAAACAAAGGCAGAGTGCCTTAACTCCACCTGTAACTTGATTCCAGCATTCTAGAGTGCAGCGGAACAAAGCTAAAAGACCGTAACTGATGTTAAGGGCTTCTGCCTTTGCTTTACCTCTGCTTTTGGAAGTTATGACAAAAACAACATCTTATTTTTAGCAGAAAAGAACAAAATTGACTCAAGATATTTTTCCACATGATAAAACTGATGTCCATTGTTCCAAAAATGGCAATAACTCATTTTGACCAAAATTGAAGTTAAGGTCTTTTGCCTTTGCACGGCAGTATATTCCTCAAGTCTGACTGTGAGGCAGTATGGCCTACACTGTTTCAGTTCATTTTTGAGACGCGCTCCAGTTCACGGAGATCATGCGGCTGATTGTTTTATTTTATTTTACAAAAGCACAATGTTTTCTTGTTATTGTGAGTTTACAGCTATTACAGGCTATTTTAAGTTGCTCCCACTGTTGATAGGAAAGTGTTCGCGCCCGCGCCTCCGTGGCATGCAGCAAGCGCGCTCCACACTTCGCGCAAACACTGGATATGCGTCAAAATCTTGTGTTTATATGATAATCTTATATTATGACTGACATTTGACGAATTGCTTTGTTCCCATTTAGGATAAAAGCGTCTTCTAAATATGTAGCCTAGACTAGCCTGATATTAATAATGAATTATTATTATTTGCGTTTTTACCTAACTGTAAATTAGTTCAGTAGGCTAATGTTTTTCATGAAATAATTTATGAATGTTTTATTTTTATATAACCTAGCCTAACCTTTTACAGTTTTGGAAATGTTTAAGAAATTCAAATAATAAATAGACACACCGTTTTATGATACTTTACTGTCCGAGCAGGACATGAACTGATCATTATCTCTTTTAGTTACAGTGCATGAATGAATATCAGGATATGTTGACAAGAAACAATGGCAAACAAATATTTTAACATGAACATTTGGAATAAAAGCTATGCATAAGCAAGGTAAAATCACTTAATTGCTAATAAAATACAACTGAAGATCAGTGGGAAAAAATAATAAAGAATGAGTGTGTGGAATGTGCTGGAAACCGCCCTTGCAGCAGACTATGGCAGACGCAGAGGTCACGTTCGGCACACGAACGAGTGATGTGGCAGACGCAGATGAGACGTTCGGCAGACGCAGACGTCACGTCCGGCACACGAACGAGTGATGTGGCAGACGCAGACGAGACGTTCGGCAGACGCAGACGTCACGTTCGGCAGACGCAGACGTCACGTTCATTGAGACGAGTGCATGTTGCAAAGTCATATTAAAGAGCCGATCGGAATATGGCGCTCGCTTTGTGTCATTTCTTTCCTAACCAAGCATAAAGACGTGTTAACATGCGTGTGGAGAACGTCTACACGTCTGCACGTCTGCCCGTCTGCCCGTCTTAACGTCTACACGTCTGCACGTCTGCCCGTCTCAACGTCTGCACGTCTGCCCGTCTGAACGTCTGCCCGTCTGAACGTCTGCCCGTCTGAACGTCTGCCCGTCTTAACGCAAAACGTGCCTTGGCTAATTTAAAAATAGCGCACGTACTTTTATGCAGCTATAGTATGATAGATTAATATTTTTATATGTACATTTCTGAAATGCATTTTCTGTAAAGCTGTTTTGAAACAATATGTTTTGTGAAAAGCGCTGTGGGCTACTGTAGCCTACAACTATATTTGAATTGAATTGAATTGAATTGAAGGGACACTGTTCGAACAGTGTGGGCTAGAAGATTTGATAATTTAGCTATTAAATTAAATGAAGTAATTTTCAGCAGAGAAAATCACATTAATAGCTATTTAACATAGGCCTAGCTTTTAACATCCTCGAAGACTATTAAGAAAATACTATTTAGGTTTGAATACATAAAAAAAAACTAATCTCAACAGTAAAAAGCTTTGAATGTATTTTGC
The DNA here is from genome assembly GCA_021464565.1 of Rutilus rutilus. Lineage (NCBI taxonomy): Eukaryota > Metazoa > Chordata > Actinopteri > Cypriniformes > Leuciscidae > Rutilus > Rutilus rutilus. The sequence goes on from JAJAQA010000003.1 coordinate 6,740,817, forward strand.
AATATCAATTATGCACGAGCATGCATGGGAATAGGAAATAGGCTATTGGCTACAATAATAATAATAAAAAAAACTAGTAGAGTGGTTGCATTACTTAATTATATTCTTAAATTCTATGTTATAAAAAATCGTTCTATGAACTTAGCAAGCTCATTTAAACCAAGTGTTAAATGCCGAAATGAATGGAGGCTAAATAAATTTTAAACTACTAAATATCAATATACAATTGCCAGTAGATGGCGACAAGGCCCTGTTCTATTGAGATTACTGGTTGATGTTCAACCTATTCTTTCAAAAACACAAATATATATTTAACACCCACACAACTACTCCTTTTAGACAATTGTTCTGCTGTGGCGCTGTTTGGAACTGTATTTTCATTGACTTTTGTGTGAAATGCCAGTCATTAATATATTTGTTTATTTACAGGCATTCTGGTTTTAACTGCTCATTACAGAAACATTAAAACAAATATTTACAAATTTGTGTTTTACTTGGTATTTTTTTATATTATTGGTATGTTGGCAATTCATTTTCATTATATATATATATATATAGGTTACTCAGAAGTGAAACATTATGTGAATTTAAAGTGGCTGCGTTATAAATAGAAATATGGGTATAGCCTAAATGTATGTGCTGTTGTTGGTTCCCATGACATGCTACATTTTAACGTTTTAATGACACTGTCTTGGCTATAAATTTTGCATTTCACTAATTAAAGGGAATGTAAAGCATTAAATCAACCAGGTCTCTGAAATAGCTCAGAGGTGCATGAAGCTTCATTTGACAAGCATATATTGACAGAGCACAACTCAGTGTCACACATTTAGATAATGGAAGAACAACACAGAAACAAACAGGGTCAGCAGCCGTGAAGAAGAGGAGTAATGATGTGTGGTGGAAGGGTATGCAGGCAAAACAGTGGAAGAGGTCAAGATTGTGGACATGTTTCTAATGAAATATGGACACTATTGCAGACAATGTTATCAATCATGACCTTACAATGACTGAGGGTCAAAAGGTAAAGCTGAATGTTGGGAGAACAACAGTGTCTTCAATCATTCAAACGTTTGTAGACAGAACAGGTGTGTAATCAGACATTATTTTCTGTACTGTAATACTGTATACGTACTCCACTTGCATTACATAATACAGTAAATATACTTTATAGAGACAATGTAACACACAAACACACACACAGACATATACAGAGTGTGTGTGTATGTATGCGTATATATATATATATATATATATATATATATATATATATATATGAATGAAGTGTTCAGATGCAAAAGCCTCTAAGTGCCATCTGAAAAAAAAATTCTAGAACGATCATTTTTATCAAGCTCGTATGTTTAAGTTCAGTGATTTCACTTAAATGACAATTAATAGGTCATTTTCATTGCCATTTAAGTGAATTTACTGAACTTAAACATACGAGCTTGATAAAAATGATCATTCTAGAAGAACATTTCAGATGGCTTTTGCATCTGAACTACACACACACACACACACACACACACACACACACACACACACACACACACACACACACACACACACACACACACACACACACACACACACACACACAGCCATGTTTATGTGATTTGTGAGGACATTCCATAGGCGTAATGGTTTTTATACTGTACAAACTGTATATTCTATCCCCTTACACTGCCCCTATCCCTAAACCTACCCATCACAGGAAACATTCTGCATTTTTACATTTTTAAAAAAACACTGCTTAGTATGTTTTTAAAGCCATTTGAAAAATGAGGACCCCCAAAATGTCCTCATAAATCACATATTTTCCCGAGTGTCCTCATTTGCAGGTGTGTTATCATAAAAATGTCCTCAGTTGTCGCACACACACACACACACACACACACACACACACACACACACACACACACACATATGTCATTGTGATATAAAGAATATAAATGTAAATCGTAGCCATAGTTTAAATCTGAAAATAGTGAACACTGTTATATTGACAGCATCACTAATCATTTTGACTCTTGTTTGTGAACAATGACACAAGGACTATTCATTCTGATGGCACTATATGTTCATTGACATAAATACTGACTTTTGAGAGATGAATTAAATATTTTGAGCAGGTTACAGGCTTTTACAGGTAATCCATTGTGTGGTGTTACTATGAATTATTTTGAGAATTGCATTTACTTGTTTGCAAATCTTAAGGATGATTCAAGAAATCTACCAAAGTGACTGAGAGAAACTGCAAAAGGACATTCAGGGCAAATAGCAGGCTATGTGCAAGGGATTTAGTAAATGTAACATCTCGGAATCCACATCCTTTTTGATCATGGAGCAACATTCCAAAAAGATTTGAGGAATATACAGTTAATAGCAATTTCAGACCATGGGAGATAAGCTCCAAGTCAATAAACAAACCACAGACAACGGCCATCACATCTTTATTATTTTTTTTAACACATAGAATTGTCTTTCAAATGACTTGATAACTTGTTTATCTGTCTGTTTATCTGTGCTGACAGGTAAGTTCCAGTTTTGTAAAACATGAAAACGTAATGCGGGATGGATAAATAAATAATTCGATTTTTAATACCTGGGGTCTGTTTCAGAAAGAAGGTTAAGTGAAAACTATTGAGTAGGCTATGTTAACCCTGAAATGAGGGAAACTGTTTTTTTTGTTGTTTTTTGTTTTGTTTCCTGGACACCGTACTACTACGGAGCCCGGGAAGTCACCTGTGGGAGAAGAAAAAAAAACAATCCGTGGCGACGGTTTTGAAATCCGTCCGCTCAGTTTATAAACCGTTGCGTACTCACGAATTCTCAAACTGTTCCCTCGGTTTAACAAATCGTGCCCACGGGTTAATAAACCGTACCCACGAGTTTCTAATCCGCGCTCTCAGATTTGCAAACCGTGCCTTCAGTTTTTGCAATCTGTAGCCTACCCACAAATTCACAATCCGTTCCCACGGGTTTGTAATCTGTACTCACGGATTTGTGGCTCGCCCTCATTTTAGAAGAACACGTTGTTAACGAATCTTATTGTATAATGTTTTAAATCAAATTGTCTTAAATGCGTCTGCATGCTTAAAGTGATTGTAGCGGGTATGGGGTGGAATATAGCCTACGAATTAATATTGTAATGATTATGATTCGATGGATGGTGCGTGACGTCATTGTTACGGACAAACACGGAAGGATTTATGGTTTCTGGAACACCTGTGGACGATGAACGATAATTGGGGACTTTTAAAATGGGGGCTGTCGGACACTGAAGGAGAGAGAGAGACTGATAAACTGTGTTTTTAACCTGCTGGGTTCACAAAGGGGATCTGTGGCGTTCGTGGTTGGCTAGCACCACCGGCGTGAAGAAAACCGGGGTCCCACTTATTGGCCTGGAGGTAGACAGTTGGGGGGAAAAAGAGAAAGATAGGGAAGTAAGTGTAGGTGGACCTGGCTGGTTTGAAGAGACCTTCCTACCATTAATGTGGAGAGGAAGGTTGAGTCCTCACAGTGACGGCAGGGTGTCGTCGGACGTGGACAGGGAAGTCCGAAATTATTTTAATCATTCTATATGATCTATTATGTGTGTTGTGTTTAGCCCTTGGTGATTATTGCCTTCATGAATTGTATGTTGATTGCCTGTGCTGGTTATTCTATCTAGGCATGTGATTGGAGTTTCTAATTAAGTGTGCTTTGTCTGAGATATCACTATAGTTTGCTGTGAATTTGGAATGAGTACTTGGTTCCCTAACAAAATGTGTGTTCACGGTTTAATGAAATGAGATGACCAGTATATGTAATCAGGATATTTGAGTGAGCGAATGCCATACGGCTGCTATTGTTACTAATAAAAAGTGTATCCCTTTTGTAATCCCTGTTTTGGAGTGTGTTTGGTGTGCTCCCCCCGGACCAGACCGGGTTAGAAATTAAAGGTGGTGGCAGTATAGGTCTCAAGCCGCAAGAAGGCTTGCCAGTGGCCCCTAGTGGTGGCCAAAAATCATTACAATATGAATGACGTGCATCAAAATCTTTTGTTTATTTGTGATAATCTTAGCACTTTATTATTATTGTCTAACCTGTATTATGACTGATATTTGACGAATTGCTTTGTTCCTTTTTTTATAGGCTATAACCTAACCTTTTACAGTTTTGGATAAAATAGGCCTACATTTCTTGAATAATTTTTGCTTAAAAATAAATCATTCATAAATTATTTTATGATAAACATACTGTCTTACATGAACTCATTTATTGTTATAAACTCGAATAATAATAATTATTATTATTATTATCATTATTATTATTACATTTTAGGCTACATATTTAGACTAAATATGTAGACTAAAATGTAATAATAATAATAATAATAATATTTGCGTTCACTTAGTAATACAGTAATGTGTAAGTACCCGTAAGCCAATCACATAACGTTTGGTTATGGCGTATGTTATGCGCATGCTCAGCCGCATCTAACTTCTACCAGAGCCCGTCTACGGAGAGCCTTGGCACCTCCTATTAGCCCCATTGTATCGATCTTGGTTGCAGTTCCATTAGAATTCCACTGGAGGTGATCGCGGGCGAGTGCAGACTGAATGGGAGTCTATGGGGCTAAACGGCTAAATTTGTCTCTTTCACCTGATTGCCGTTGAGAAATCTCAGATTTTATTGTAGGTTTTGCAAGTTCAACATGGGTTATAGGTCGAAAATTTAATGAACGAGTACTTATGTCCTTTCGATTTCTTACAAGTTGGGCTGTTGTTGGCCGGAACACGCTAGCATTCTGCTAATATGTGACGTCATCACATGATTTGAACGGATTTTTAGAACAGATAAGTGAACTTAAAAATGCAATTTTCAGCTGAGTGTATTATTTTAGCCCCCCCTTTTGAATGCAACTTTCAAATTACTTGACAAAAAATTACATCCTGAGAAAAGTGGATGGGGTGAAACCCCATAGACTCCCATTCATTCTGCACTCGCCTGCGAGCGCCCCCGCATGGACAGAGACGTGTTACTGCAACTAGTCCACAAACCGGAAGTAACCAGAGAGTGCCAGTTCTCTTCCTAATTAGACATTCTCTGCTTCTACTGTAAACACATGTATAATGCGAAAACAAAACCATCCAGCGAAATACCCGAGTGAACATGACTGTGAACGACTTTTGCAGATTATGTGAAGTAAATCTACGCATCCACGGTACAATCTTAGCATCTACGTCACGGCTGTCAGCCCACCCTCTGTTCGTTGATTGGCCGGCTGTTTTCAGGCCGGAGGAAAACGGAGAGATAAGGCGCTATCTCAGACTGAGTACAGAAGCGAACTGAAATTGAGTGGAAGTACGAAGTCTGATGTAGTCAGGCTAGTTTTAAGCATAGACAGTATATGTCTCGCCCGATGTGGCCATAGACAGTAAATTAAAGGATGTGGCCTCACAAAATGGCGGCGCCATATTGTTTACGTCCCAGAATGCACTGCGCAGTGACGTCGTTTGCCAGGCAATTCGGGCTGGCAATTCAAATGTGTCGAATCTGGCTTTATGCCCAAAAGACACATAAGCAATAACATACGTTTAATTTTAGACATGATAGATTACAGTGACTTCCTTCCGAATGATAGCTTCATACTATTCATTGACTTTTATAAAGCTTTTGACACCTTCGAGCATAACTTTATATTAAAATCTATTTCCTTTTTTGGTTTTGGTAACTATTTTCATAAGGCAATTCAAACCTTACATAATGGGTATTCTAGTTCTGTTAAACTGAAAACAGGCACATCAAGATTTAGTATATCACGTGGCATTAGACAAGGCTGCCCGGTGTCTCCGTTGTCTCAGACAATGGCTACACACATAAAAATGTCTCCCTTTTTAGGAATTAATGCTGTTGGTAAAAAGTTTAAAATTTGCCAACTTGCAGATGACACAGCCATCTTTTTAAGTGACCGAAACCAAATTAGGACTGTAGTAAATAGTATCAAAACATTTAGTGATGTATCAGGATTGGTAATGAACATTAATAAATCAGTTTTGTTCCCCCTGAAAAACTGCAACCTGGCCAGTCTTGATGGAATACCAATTAATGAAAAAGTAACATATCTTGGAATTGTAATTTGTAAAAATAAAGAGGAACGTCAAAAGTTAAATTTTGATCCAATTGTTAAAAAAATACGATCTAAACTAAATTCATGGTTAATGAGAGACTTGTCTCTATTTGGCAGGGTCTTAATTTCAAAGGCAGAAGGTATATCACGCTCTGTATATGTTGCCTTATCACTGGATATCCCAAAAAATACAATTAAAGAATTGGATAAAATACTGTATGATTATATCTGGAAGAAAAAAAACCATTATCTCAAAAAAGAGGTTATCACAGGATGTAGAGACCAAGGTGGTCTGGAAGTGCTGGATTTTCATACTATAAATAATACTTTTAAAATTAAATGGATTATAGAATTCTTGAAAAGCCCTGACAGCATCTGGAACGCTTTTCCATCATATTTGTTCAATACTCTTGGTGGCATACATTTTCTACTGAAATGTAATTTTTCTATTGATAAAATTCCCTTGAAATTAGCTGACTTCCGCAAACAAGCCCTTCTATCTTGGATATTGGTTTATAAACACAACTTTAGTCCACATAGATACTTTATTTGGAATAACAAGGAAATCCTTTATAAAAAAAAGTCTCTGTTTTGTCGGCCATGGTTTGATAAGGGAATTCTGTTGGTAGGACAGTTACTGAACAAAGATGGTTTGCTCATGTCATATTCAGAATTTCTTCAAAATTTTAACTTCCCAGTGACACCAAAAGAATATGCAGTTGTATTTGATGCAATCCCTACAGGTTCGCTTCAAATTCTAAAACACATATCATTCACAGATATTAGTGTTGAATTTAATAGAATTTTTATTGGAGATACAGACATTACAAAGAAAGAATACACCAATAAATATATTAGAAATCAAATTTCGTGCTCGGTTCCACCTGCTGCAAAGTTTTTTGGTATTCAACCATGGGTGATTTAAATTGGGGAAATGCAAATACTACTATTTATAAATACTGTATTAATAATAAAATAAAAGAAGTTTCATTTAAAATTTTACATCAAATTTTATCCTGTTAAAGATACGTTAAGAAGATTTAAAATAAACATAGAAGAGTCTTGTGTTTTTTGCCAATCAAATAAGAGGACTATTTTTCATTTATTTTATCACTGTATGTACACAAAAAAAATTTGGTCTGATTTGGAAGAATATATAATCACAAAATTGAATGTAAACATCAGAATCAATATTTTTGATGTCATGTTATACTTTGATTTATGTGGTTTGTCCAAAAAATAAATTTTTGTTATTCAACTGTTTATTATCCTCGTAAAATACCATATTCACAAATGACTTTAAATCATATTACAAAACAATAGAAAACATGCAAAATATGAAGGCTACAAGAACATTTCATCTCCTGAAGGAACTGCATAATTTTTAATTTTCCCCTTCTATATATAAATTAATATGTTATTATCCTCTGGTCTGTACATACTGTACATTTCTTTTTTTGTTGAGCAGGTTGCACAGTAATTGTAGTGTTCTCTGTACCTATTGTCCTGTGTATTGTATAATAAAAAAAAAATTATAATTAAAAAAAAATTCAAATCTGTCGCTTTTTTTTCTTTTTTTTTTCTGTGTTCTCGCTATATGTTATATCTGTATTTTGTTCTTAAATTTGCTGTCTGTATTTTGTACGAATTTAATAAAGCTTTATTAAAAAAAAAAAAAAAAAAAAAAATCAAATGTGTCGCCTAAAAAATAGGCCCCGCCCCATCATCCAGACTGCACTGATATGCCTACTAGTTTTTCCACGAACCACCTATTTGGACTACCTACGAAATACCTGATGAGACAGTCTTTATAACTATTTGTTCCTTTAAAACAAAACAGGAAAGTCTCCGCCCAAATCACGCAGATTCTGAATTTCGAAACCTTGGACGCCATGGATGGGTGAGTTATTAGGCTATATAACAATTTAGCCATTCTATTTATTAAAACTCAATCTTTTAAATTATTTAGTTGACACATTTAATAGCCTATTCTCTCCCCCCCAGACATCCCGTGCCAGTCTCCCGCGAGTTTTTGGAGCAGATCTCTGAACAATTAAATTCTATAAGGACTGTACTTCTGCAAAGACTTCAAGAAACGGATTATATATATTATCGACTGGAAAGTGTTGTTCAAGTTCTTTATCGTTTAGCTGCGGTTGTTTCATTGCCGAGAGAGGATGAGATTTTTAATTTTTTACACAGCAGTTTGGAGCTTTTGGCACCAGAAGTTTGTGTAGCAGGCCTACACTTTGAAGAGCGTGGACAAAATATGGTAGTAGGGAAAGAACAACTGCAGTTTTTACTGGAACAACGTTTTCGAGTGCATGAAATCGCAAGGATGTATGGAGTATCCTATTCAACCATTAGGAGGTGGATGGAGGCGTACAAACTTTCCGTACGACAAACATATTCTGACATCAGTTCGGAAAACTTGAAAGTCGTCATTGAGAACTTCATTGGACAGTACCCGAACTGTGGATATAGGATTGTTGATGGCCACCTGAGATCCGTAGGCATAAGGTATGGCCTTTAAACTTATAGGCTATTTTTCCCCCTACAAATCGTAGGCTACATTTGAAAAATGAACAATTTTGCACGTTTTATTATATTATAGTGTTTGTATATTTGTAGATAATCCGATGTAATAGTCGGCATGAAACATAAGTTGTGATTGTCTTTTATTACTTATGAATGTCCGAGTGCGTTTCTCAATTTTCGAGTGTTTTTTAAACCGGTGGGTGTTTCTAAATCATACTAGGCTTGTTCGACTTGAACCGGGGCTGCACAGGCCGATCGGTGAATGACATCAAAGTACCGTGAGAGCGATTCAAAAGCATACAAGCCAGAGCTCTCTATTCGCTCTCAAGGTACTTTGATGTAGCAAAACTCGAGAGCACGTAGATGTGAATTTGATAACTTGTACAATAAATATTTGTACTTGTTGTACATGAACATTTACACTCACAGCTCCAATGTGAAAACCTGTAAAATAAAAATCTGAAGTTGAATGTTGAAATTTGCACTCGCATACAATAGTCACAAACCTGTATTCTGAATCTGAAGCTGCAGACAAGTAGACACAAATGTGTAAAATGCCATTCACAGAAATACAACGACAGACACAAACTTGTAATATATATTTTGCGTTTAATCTTACGTTCACATTCGCGGTACTACCTCAATTAGGCACTTGCAACTTCTCAAATCTGTCACTGCAATTTCAAATTTCGCGCCTTGACTTTTGCTACTCTTTTCGCGATATATCAGGTGCAAAACTAACTTGTGCACTTGAAACTCAGAAGCGGTGAGAGAGAAAGGGGGGCGGGAGGAGGGGAGGTCAAAGGAGCCGTTTTATTGGTTGGCACCTAGCCAATGAAATGGGACTTCGATGATGTCACGAAACCCGCGTGCACTGAAATACTGTCTATGGCAATGAAACGCTAACATGGCTTAATGCATTAGACTGATATTAAAATAAATAAACGATATTATCAAACTCAGTAAACACCATGCTAATAATGCATACTACAGAAAAGCAGATGAGCACAGACTATGACGAAAGAAAGCAAATGTGTGTTCAGTGCAAATAAACTTGCTGCCTGTGTTTTATTAATAATGTAACGAATTATGTGGGTTTTTTTTAAATTGTTTTTTTTTTTTTTTTTTTGTAACTGTTGGTCCATTAAGCCTCATTAAGCGTTTTCTTGGTTTATATGGGAGGAAAACGTACAATTAAACGCGTTGAGTTCATATTCTGTGCTCAATTGCTTTTCTGTGTGCTTTGTTTGTGGTGTTTCCTGAGTTTTGGTCTTTTAATACCACTGTCTCAATTACACGCGTTGCGTTGATATTCTGTGCTCATCTGCTTTTCTGTAGTATGCATTAAGTCAAGTCAAGTCAAGTCAAGTGTATTTGTATAGCGCTTTTCACAATACAGATTGTATCAAAGCAGCTTCACAGTATTAATTTAAAATAATACAACAAGGTTTGTTCTAATTGAATTTATTGATTGATAAAATAAAAATTAAATATCCCCAAAATATCCCCAACTGAGCAAGCCAAAGGCAACAGTGGCAAGGAACCGAAAAACTCCATCAGGTGACCTAATGGAGAAAATTATTAGCATGGTGTTTACTGAGTTTGATAATATCGTTTATTTATTTTAATATCAGTCTAATGCATTAAGCCATGTTAGCGTTTCATTGCCAGATAGACAGTATTTCAGTGCACGCGGGTTTCGTGACATCATCGAAGTCCCATTTCATTGGCTAGGTGCCAACCAATAAAACGGCTCCTTTGACCCCCCCTCCTCCCGCCCCCCTTTCTCTCTCACCGCCTCTGAGTTTCAAGTGCACAAGTTAGTTCTGCACCTGATATATCGCGAAAAAAGAGTAGCAAAAGTCAAGGCGCGAAATTTGAAATTGCAGTGACAGATTTGAGAAGTTGTAAGTGCCTAATTGAGGAAGTACCGCGAATGTGAACGTAAGATTAAACGCAAAATATATATTACAAGTTTGTGTCTGTCGTTGTATTTCTGTGAATGGCATTTTACACATTTGTGTCTACTTGTCTGCAGCTTCAGATTCAGAATACAGGTTTGTGACTATTGTTTGCGAGTGCAAATTTCAACATTCAACTTCAGATTTTTATTTTACAGGTTTTCACATTGGAGCTGTGAGTGTAAATGTTCATGTACAAGTACAAATATTTATTGTACAAGTTCTCAAATTCACATCTACGTGCTCTCGAGTTTTGCTACTATCGGTCTGTGCAGCGCCGGTTCAAAACGAACAAGCCTATCAATACCGATGTCCCTGCCCACACATAAAAAATAAAAGGCACGAGCAAATCAAGTAGCAATATTGAGAAAACGCCCATCATTTGGAAAAACTCATTACAGCTCCCCGGAGACTACGTATAAATAAATAGTTGCAGATTAGAATGCCATTGGACAGGTAATATAGTCCCACCCCTTGCCGATGTTATGTTGTTAACAAGATGACAAGATGTAATGTTACTTATTGGTAATCATTTGTTTGATTAGGATAATAAGTAAAATTATTATTATTATTATTTTATTTTTAAACAGCGTTTAAGTACTTGATTTCTATTTTATTTATAAAATATCTTTTTAGAATTATTCCCCTATAAATGAATTTTCATGTGTAGCATTTATAATTACCTTATTCTGAATGTTTCAAGGGTTACTCGTAATCGGATAATGGAGACAATGAGGCAAGTTGATCCTGTGGGGACAGTGTTGCGTGGCCTGGACCTACAGATTACACAAAGGCGGCCATATTCTGTGCCAGGTCCTTTGTCTTTGTGGCACATTGATGGCAACCACAAACTTGTTCGGTAAGCATTGTCATCAAACACTGAATGTGTACATAACATTGGCCCTTAATTAATGTCGTTTTCTTGTGTCTGTGCCTGTTAGGTGGAGAATTGTTGTCCATGGTGGCATTGACGGCTTCAGCAGGAAGATCATGTACCTAAGGGGCAATAACAACAATAGGGCGGCTACTGTTCTAGACTGCTTTCTTGGAGCCGTCCATGAACTTGGTCTACCTCACAGAGTGCGAAGTGATAAAGGTGGTGAAAATGTGGAGGTGGCCAGGTTTATGTTGGAGCATCCAGAAAGAGGATCGGGTAGTTAACCTCAATCCTACTTATTGCAATATAAACTGTATTGCAAAATGTAATGTAAAATGTAAAGATGTTTCTTTCCAGTGCAAGAGCTGTGCTAAATCCATGTTATCTATGAAAATATTATTGTGTTTTTCTGTTTTAATTTACACACCTTTTGTTTTTATAGAACGTAACAGCTTCATCACTGGAAAAAGTGTCCATAACCAGCGAATTGAACGGCTGTGGCGTGATGTGTGGTGCTGCGTACTTTGCAACTATTATGCCGCCTTCCGACATCTTGAAGAGCTTTTCCAGTTGGATCCTGACCAGGACCTTCACTTGATCTGCCTTCACTACGTGATGCTACCAAGGCTGAACCATCATCTTCAGCTGTTTATGAGGACATGGGACAACCATTCCCTTTCCAGTGAAGGAAACAGGTCACCGAATCAGCTGTGGTTAGCTGGCCAAGTTATGGGTCCCCATCAAATTCAGAACACAGTAAGCTCTCTTATTTTAAAAAGCTTTTAAAATATCACTTCTTTTTAAATAATTACAATAATTATATATTGTATATAATTTAATATAAATAATTAATATATCTACCAACATGTTAGTGAACAAATCTTAATGGTGTTCTTAAGTTTAATTTGTATTATGAATGTTTTTCTAGGAGGATTCAAACACATTTGGAATCGACTGGGATGCGCCTGTTGCAGTTCCAGATGCTATCGGCGAAGTCCTTGTTCCAGAAGCGCCACCTGCCCTACAGGATGAAATTGAGGCTTACTTGAGCCAAACCATTGACCCATTCATGAGCAGTGATGTCTTTGGCATTGACATTTACATTCAGTGCCTAAGATCAGCCCAGAACTATTTGGCAGAAAACTTGTGAGATTATTCTTTTCTTTTCTTTTGGCCAAAAATTTGGCCAAAAAGTCGCTTGGTGTATATACATGTACAACGTTTATTTTGTTAAAGGTGAACTAAGTAACTTTTTTACCTTAACTGAACAGCTTTGGAGTCATTGGAATGGTTATATTACTTATATCGGGTTGAATGGTGGTCGTTTCGCACCCCCCTGGTGCCCGTGAGCGGAAAATCCGCACTTGCAACTTCGAGCCGGCGGGCCGCCGGCCGCCGCGTCAGGAAGTATCGCGTGATATCAGGTCTCGCGATGTAAACAATTGCTTTATGGCCAAAAGAAATCTACTCAAATACTGTCATTATTGCGCTCCCTCACGCTGTCCGAACCTGAATGAAGAAGACGTTTTAAAGAATGTCCCATCTGGGATTTCTTCGCTGTATTCTCGCTTTTTGCTCGCAGGTTTCTCTCTAGAGCTCCCCCCACAGCTTCGGAATAGATATTTGACAACACTGTTGTAAAAACTCATTGGTGATTCTCAGACACCAGAGGCTAGCAGATCAACGACATCAAAGCAGATGGGACATTCTTTAAAACGTCTTCTTCATTCGGGTTCGAACAGCGTGAGGGAGCGCAATAATGACAGCATTTTAGCAGATTTCTTTTGGCCGTAAAGCAGTTGTTTACATCGCGAGACCTGATATCACGCGATACTTCCTGACGCGGCGGCCCGCCGGCCCAAAGTTGCAAGTGCAGATTTTCCGCTCACGGGCACCGGGGGGGTGCGAAACGACCACCATTCAACCCGAAATAAGTAATATAACCATTCCAATGACTCCGAAGCTGTTCAGCCTTTCTTTTAGTTTGGTTTTACAAAATCTATATCTCATTTTTGTTTGTGGTTAAATAAGACATTAACATTTATTCAGAGTTGGTTCATGTTCAATTTATTTTTCAGTAGGACAATGAATCACTGATAGGAAATAATTTTGTATTACTTTTAAATCTGATACAAAAATTTACTTTGAACAGTTCCATTACATTTGTACAAATAAATGCAAATTCTTCCACCCACAATTCCTCTACTTAATATTATTTTAATTAATTAATGTTGTGTTGTGTTGTGAAGCGTGAGAATGCACTGAGGAATAATGGTATAAAACCTGCAGGGTTTTAGAAGTTTGTCAACACTGATAACTCTTGCCCATGATTTTATTAAGGGCATTGAGCTGAAAAAAGGTAGATATTCTAATATAGCCCTTTTCATACAACAATACGCAATAATGTTTGGCGAAATTATCACTGTTAATATTTAAATGTTTAGAAAGTTGTGTTGTAGGCTAATTAGTAATTTGTAAATAACAAATGTAATTTTTTATATTTATAACACTTGTCTAGCAAATACTTGCATACATATTTTTTGGTATGCTAAGTCACTGGTTGTGATTCTACCATAAATATGAGTTTATTTGGGCAAGGGGCAATTTTTTGCCTTTATAAGGCATTTTCTAACCTTATTAAATGTTTTGTTATCTTTTGTCAAACTGCTAAATGTAATCGATAAATCATTTAGAATAGCAGACCTACAGCTGCTTGTCAAATAAAATTAATTTAGTTTTTATCTCTGTATAATTTGTGTATTTTAGAATTTTCTTTAAATATGTACACTTATGAATATGATTTCTCTGATGTTTTATTAAGTGATGTTTTACAGTTTTTTTTTTTTTTTTTTTTTTTTTAATAAATGTGGGTGATTTAAAAGACCGCTCTAAAAAACACTTATTCACAGCAACAAGGTCAACCCCGCCATAAACCAATAGTAAGAGTTCTTAGTAAAACTTGCTGCTTAGAGTTTTGTGAATAGGTTTTAAGCTAAAACTCCTAGCTAGAAAGGACGACTCTAAAGAGGATAAGATAAAATACTTTGTCAATAGTGTACGCCCTCTACTTTACAGTAGCCTCTTATTAGCCACAGCAACAAAGTTAATAAAGTTACTATTTCAAAGTAGTAAATATTTAAGTTATTTTTAGAGGTAATTTTGATTGCCTCTTTTCTAACCATTTTCTTACCTACTTACATAACAAAATACTTATTTTAAAATGATTTAAGTGCTAATCAATATGCAGCGAATATCTTGACTGTATATATCCGCCGGAATGTTCCTTTAAGGTCATCTCTATACAGCCCGCCAATTGAATTGCGACGCTTCCTGTTCCCGCCGTTTATATACTGTCTATGGTTCCCGCACGGTTTAAAATCTGGCAGGCAGACGTCAAGAAGCTCAATAATGTCAGCTGAAGATTCAAGGTATTGGACTTTTATTTCATCTATTATGTTTTGTTAACATAATCATTTAGTGAACAACAGCATTTTGAATGTAGGCCTACAGATACTTAGGCTAACAGCCTTTCTTTTAGTTTGGTTTTACAAAATCTATATCTCATTTTTGTTTTTTGGTTAAATAAGACATTAACGTTTATTCAGAGTTGGTTCATGTTTAATTTATTTTTCAGTAGGACAATGAATCACTGATAGGAAATAATTTGTATTGCTTGTTATCAAATAAAATAATTAACCATACTGTTAAAATAAAATAATTAACCATATTTTAATTAACAAATTCTGTTCTTGCGATATTTAACGTCACTTAGGCCTAGGCGATAGGCCTACTGCAACTCAGCACTAGACGACGAGGCTTTTTTTAATCTATCATGTGGTTTATTTGCTCGAATGAAAGATTTAAACCATAAACGTTAAAGTGATAAACCACGAACCAAAAAAAAAACGGTCTTTTCATTTAATTGTTTAAATTGTTAAAATTGGAAAGTAAATGCCTTAAACGAGGTCTTGCTGACTCTGAATATATACTTTTTTCAGCTGGTTGGTGTTTAAACTTAAAGGGGTCATGAACTGGCTTTTTAAAATAAAATATATTGTTGTCTGAAGTCAACTTATGACGTTCGCTTGGATTTACATTAAAAAACGTCAAAATTAATAAGTATTTTCTACCCTGGTTTTGAGCCTAGCTCCTGAAACGCTCGGTTTTTATGGGCGTGCCGAATTCAAGAGACTTGCAGGTAAACGCCCACTGCTATGATTGGATAACAGTTTTGCATATTATAATTTGAGTTTCATGTAATGCTGGAATCAGTGGGCGGAGCTAAACAAGCAGTGTTGTAAGTAGGCGTTGATCTTCTTCTGCAGTGTTTGATACATAGATATCATATAAAGGCTAGATGTCTTAAGGTGGAAAAAGGTCTTAAGGCGGTCTTAAACCTGTCGTTCGCTGTGCCTGCTGACTGCTGTCAATTAAAGATTTTATTGGACTAACAAGTAAAGTTTTCAGTTCCATGAAATTTCCAGGATATTCTTATAAATCAATTTTTTCAGTTCATCACCCCTTTAACACAATTTAAGGTAATGACTGTGCTGTACATGTGAATTTATTCCATACCTTTCACAATTTCCATGATATTTTCTATTTGTTCATTTTTTCCCCATTTCAGCAGTAACACACGATTGGAACAAGCAGCTAGGTTCCTAGAAATGGCCAATAATTTGCTGCTAAACCCTACCTCTACATCTTTGTCTCAAGTGCCATCTACTGCACAACCACTGGCTTCCACCCCAGCAACAACCAGATGTTTAACATCATCCCCATCTCCCATGTCCTGCTCTTCAAACCTTTGCACACCCTCTCTCTTCAGCCCCTCTTCTGTGCATACAGCATCCGCTCTCCAGTCAGCATCTCTATTACACACTGGCACACCTGTAAACATGCGCACCGGGCCAGCCCTTAGTAGACTCTTTCAACCATATGTAAATATAAGGTCCTCAAGAGCTCGTCACAGGTTAGGCCCTTCTGCATGGGAGCATGAATTCTATTGCATGGCAAGTCCATCATGCAATAATTTACCCACACCCGAGGAAAACAGTATTTTAAAATTAAGTGGGCTTGGAAAAAAAAAAGTGAGATTTGAGGATATGAACGGATCCTTTGCAGATTTTACCAAAAAAATTGGAGAGGAGTTCCCTGCATTAAAGAGAGCAGGTCCATTTAAAATAATGCGTACAGCCAGGGGTCGTCAACTGGTTGACATACCAATGCCACCAGAAGGGTACAGTATCCCATATCTTAGACTGGAGAGTGGCCTAAACAAAGCGGTTGCTTATATTGTACCAATTCAAAACAGCATTCCTCTTGTACGTCAGGAAGATACGGCAGAGGTAACTGTAATAAAGTTTATTTTATAAAAAAAAAAAAAATTTGAGTGAAATAATGGATCACTTTGTATAACAACATCACAAATTAAAGCTAATAATATAGTTATCTTTGTTTTTTTCCCCCTTTTTGTACAAATACAATTATTTGAAATGTGATCTGTTCTGTGTTTTCAGAATGTTGTAATGGAAAGGTGCAATATTTGTTGCTGTGAGGTGCCTCTGCATAGGCTTGAAGAGCATGTTAATCTGTGCAGCAACAGGTGTGTATACCTGCTATTGGTTCACCAAGTAAAGTTGCCTATTCAACACTTACTGTAGTAACAACATTTAATTAGCTTACTAGATCAAGGCTGCTATATTTTATGTATAGGCAGAATGTTTTTTTTTTTTACTTATTAACACCAAATAACACATGTTTGCCTCTTTTTTAAGATCATCTGCTCAAGGCGATGCAAATGGAGGGTAATATGGAAGAAATAGACAGCCTCTGTACATTAAATTGTATTGCTTTATTAATGATATGTTTTGTTTCATAGGAAAGCAAGAAATGATCCTCGTCCAGCTTTTAAAATTCGTGTGGCTTTGTTGCTTGACCACAGTATGGTGACATTTAATAGCAATTTTGGTAAATTAACCTCATTTGATATTAACAAAATATTTGATTGGTAAGATTGTGGGATGCTTTATTAACATCATTATCATTTTTCAGCCACAGAAATGAAAAGGATAGACATTCCGTGTGACATGCCTGAGGCAGACCTAAAAGATCTGCTCTGGAAGACGTTTCCTAGACTGAACGATAGAGACTTTGAGTTGTGTAGAGTTGACCGATTCAGACGTGTGTTGGCTCTTACTTCAAACACTTCATCCCCAGTGTCAGTTCGTAAAGAGCTGGGCCGGTCCGCTCTTTACATACGGCCAAAGGTAATAAGTTATCAAGCATGCTTTTTTATCCTACATCTGTGGTTTTACATGGATCATACAAGTATATATATGAAGTACAATTACCCTTACAACAAGCAGATGTAAAACACTTGTTCATGTTTTTTACTTTATCAGTACACCCACTGGAACACTTAATTTCAAAACGTTAGTGTTAGCTAATTTACTTACAGAATGAGTTTATTTTCTGTATTGTATTCATATACATTTATTTTACAAGTATGATTTAATGACCATTTACTAGCATTAGTTTAAAGTCCCTGTGACCTGGAAGTTGCGTTTTTTTCTCCAGTGTTGTGACGTATTTCCCAGTGAAAGGGAATATTGAACAGAGGGCCGGGTTTATTTTAGCTCTCCTCCTCTCCATCTCTGCTCATAGCAGACTAGCGGTCTGAGGAGTGGTTTAGCGTTTTCAACCCAAGCCGTCAAACCGACGTCATTAGAAAAGGAAGCGCCATCCCAGACCGGAAGTAACTTTTCAGATGTTGATTAAAGATTACCACGGCAAACAAATTTATTCTGTTTATTAACTTGCATGAATTAATTGTTCACCACAAGACTAGTAATATGCTCTTACAAACTAAATAAGGTCGACTTTAATAAACAAGCAAGATTCTAAAGCACACCTTGCAATGAAACAAGTAAATATTTTAAAGGAGCTGTATGTAAGAAATGTATTTCAATTAATCATAAAATGGCCCTGATATGTCACTAGACATTAAGAAATCATGTTCATTTCAAATACTTATATCACTGACAACAGTAGTCCGGCCAGGATATTGTCATTTAAAAGTGAAGTTGCAGCCCTCAACTGATGTTGATGTTGTCATGTTTTGTTTTGGCCTGATGCTCCACCCTCCACCTATCTACTAATCACGAAGTCAGTAGTGTTTCAGCATCCGGGTTGCCAGCTCAGCTCTAGTTACCACAGCTACGTAGCAGCTTACGTTCCTGCTGGATCCTGCAACCTATCTGGCAACCTGGAGTCGGGGGGGGGGAGGGGATACACCGCTCTACAGTAATTTGAAAGTGATTGCAGTACCAGTTTTGGCCACAGTCTTACATACAGCTCCTTTAACTGTAATAAAATACACCAATAATGTCTACACATTCATCAGTATGAAATGTTGTGCTATAATGGCGACAGAAACTTTTATTCGTAAAAAACATGTTGTCTTTGTTAAATAGGAGCCCCTGGAATTGTCTGAGGACAGCGTCTCTTCAAATACATCAGTAAGCCATGTTTGTGCCTTAACGGATATCATGATGTCAGAGCAAATGCTTTCTTCTTTATGTTGATGTATATTTCACTTAAGGTTGGTGACATTTCATCTGAGGGGTCTGAGGAAATACAAAATCTGCAGGTGGATCCTGAGGAGGAGGAAGACATTATACCTGTAAGTTTTGTACATATGAAATGTGAATCAAATTACTTTGTCAATTTTGCAAAGTCATACTGAATGATTGTATATATCTTAAACCTAAAGCATTTAGATTAGGGACGTCAGATTGCCAGAGCCGGGATTAGAATTCATATCTCATCTCTCTAGTATGTTCCTGTTTAGTATCAACTTGTTATGTGGTTGGAGGATGAACCCAATCGCAGACAGTATGCAGGACACACAAGGTTTATTATATACAAATAAAAGGGAAAACAAAGCCCACAAGGGGGCAAAACAAGACTAGACAGGACAACAAGTAACTAAACTAGACTATGACTTTGACAACTAAACTAGACTATGACTTTGACAACTAAACTAGACTATGACTTTGACAACTAAACTAGACTATGACTTTGACAACTAAACTAGACTATGACTTTGACAACTAACTAGACAATGAACAAACAGCAAATACAAGATCAGAACTTCACTAGACAGGAATACTCACAAAGAGATCACACAATGTATGACAATGAACCGACACAAGACAGCAGACATGAGGGGATTAAATAGGGAACAAATGATAAGCAACAGGTGAAAATGGGGAAACAATAATGACATAACAAGGAAGGCGGGGCTAGATGACGAGACAACACAAGCACATGGCCCAGCAAAAGGCCATGTGTGTGCACATAAAACATGGGTCTGTCATGATCCTGCCTCAAGAATTAAACAACATCAAGGACTAGATTGCAGGATCATGACACAACTATCTCATGTATTGCAGAAATCTCCAGTGGGAGGTTTTAGCAGTGCCATATCTTCCGTTTTGTATCTGCAATAAAGCTCTGTCCCAAAAACATAACTATGGTTTAAAATTGCCACTAGTCGATGCTGAAGAAGTTACCTTCAAGAAATTCTTCTCATCAGAGGATCTGAAGCTTACCTATTTTATTTATCAGAGAAATCTAATACATTGGCAAGCCACCCAAAAAGAATCCATCAATACAGTATTAACTATTTACTCTTTTGTGCACTTCACCTAAGGTTGTTGTCATTGCATCTGAGGAGGAGGAAGGACTAGAAAGTGTGCAGGTGGATCCTGAGGAGGAGGAAGGACTAGAAAATGTGCAGATGGATCCTGAGGAGGAGGAAGTCATTTCCCCTGTAAGTTTTATAAATATTAAACGTGATCCAAAGTATTTTGAGAAATTTGCAACTACATCATACAGTACTATTTACTCTTTTGTGCACTTCACCTAAGGTTGGTGACATTGTGTCTGAGGAGGAGGAAGACATTTTCCCTGTAAGTTTTATAAATATTAAACGTGATCCAAAGTATTTTGAGAAATTTGCAACTACATCATACAGTACTATTTACTCTTTTGTGCACTTCACCTAAGGTTGGTGACATTGTGTCTGAGGAGGAGGAAGGACTAGAAAGTGTGCAGATGGATCCTGAGGAGGAGGAAGACATTTCCCCTGTACGTTTTATTATACATATTAAACTTGAACAAAAGTACTTTGTGAATTTTGCAACTACATCACAGTATTATACAGTAATAACTAATGATTTTTACAACAGAAATGAATCAATCAAAAACTTGCTTTATCTGGACAATAACTTTATTCTAGAGCTGCTGTAAAGCCTAAACAATCTCTGTTACTTTAATTAAGTTGGCTTGAGAGAGCCACCTTACTGAAATCCTATTTAAACTTATTATTATTATTCTGACCCTAAATTTTCTGACTCTAACTCCTCCTAGAGCTTTAACTCTTTTTTTTTTTTTCTAGTTTCCTATTATCACTGGAAATCTGCTATAAAACAATCTATATTGTTAAAAGTGCTATATCAATGAAGGTGACTTGACTTATCGATTAACTATATTCTCTTTTTGTACATCTCACCTAAGGTAGTTGAATTGTTGTGTCCCTGGCTTTACCACACCAAATTTTTCCTGACCTGTGTTTTTACTGGAGTCGTTACAGTTTTTTGATTTCTGTTTGTCTGCCTGTTCCTGTGAAGGTCATCAATGAAAGTGACATTTTGCTACAAGGTCATCATGCTGGTGGTGAAACGGTAAGCATAGCATTGTAATCCTTAAGATAATCTTGCTAGCAATATGTATTTCACTACAACTAAATTTCTATACCTTTCTATGGATAGAATAGGTTGGTGGAGCACTAACCAGAACAAGTTATTCAATAACACACTGACAGTCAGTTTAAATATGTTATAGTGAAATGTTCTGCCTTTAAATGGTTGTCTGTTTGTTTGCCACCATGTTGGATTTGTACAAATTCTATAACTGTTTAACAGGAGAGTATAGAGGACAGGAGGCAACTCATTCAAGAGCAAAATTCAGCTTATGAAGAATCATTGCTCTTGGACCAACAGAAGGTCATTTCAGTTCCACAGAAACACAATAGAAGTTCCTGGGCATAGTTATTTAACTACAGTAATGACATGTATTTTACAGCTGGAAAATGAGAGAAGAAGGGAAAGAATGGAGGAGAGACGACTACAGGCAAGTTCAGATAATCAACTGTGGTCCATGTTTGAGCAGCATTTCTTCTTCAGCATTAAAGTCGTTATGAAATAAAAATGTTCCCTAGTTACTTTGTTAGATCACATTACTAAGTCTTGTAGTGACCAATTAATCTGTGCAAGTTAATACATAGAGAAAAAAAAGGTCTTTGTCGTGGTAGTCTTTAATTAAAATCAGGACATTTGCTTCCACTCTGGAATTTAATTCCTTCCCTGATGACATCAGTTTGAATATCCCTAACCAATCCTCTCGAACCGTCTGCTATGAGCGAGGGATGGAGAGTAGGTGGGGCAAAAATAAACCATTCCCTCTATTCAATATTCCATTTCAAATGGAAATATATCACAACACTGAATTGAAGTTGGTTGCAACTTCTGGTTCACAGGGATTTAAAATGGAGAGAAAAATATGGACAAAACCTAATAGGATGCTGTCAGTGTAATTTCTTATGTTCTTCCTATTGTCGCAAGGCTACAAAAATGCCAAAGCCTAGAATGCGTTAATCTCTTTTTAATGGTGGTCCATCAAACAACACCGTATTATACCTCATATCTAAAAGTCATTGCTGTTCAAAATTAATAAAACTACTCAAAGAGACATAATGTTTGCTTTGGTGAATATAATTAATCACTGCTGTGATCAAGGCAATTATGGCAGCAATAAATGGTCAATATCTCTAAATAAAATACCATGATAATTGAGGCTACAAATAAAAAGATGATGCTGTTTTGGCTGGAGTAGTGAACAGGGTGTCCATTTATTTGATTAATTGAAAATTATTTTCTAATGTGCCATCACATTAGAACAAGAAAGTAAGCTTGAATTTGTTTTGTATATAAAGAATTTATTTCACTGAAGTAAATAATAAAAGCCTGTCGTTACACAGGTGATCAGTGAGAGGAGGGAACTAGTAGCAAGTTTCCCTTCGGAGTCTGGAATCACCTTCCAGTTCCATTACCCTGACGGCTCTCGAACACGGAGAGATTTTCAGCTGCAAAACAACATACAAGTAAGAAGAAAAGAAGACGTACCAGCCAGATATATATGCATCTGCATTGTTGTGAGTTTTATGATTTACACAAGTTTTCAATTGCTTCTTGTCTCCCTTTCCTAGAATCTTATATGCTATGCAGGAGCTGTAGGGTCTGCCACTGAATTCCTCTGCCTGAGATCACATAATCCAGTTTTGGCCATAACAGCCTCATCAACTGGTATTATTGCCGACTTCATCACCCAATCAACCACCTTTTTTGTTCAATGGGTTGGACCTGAAGAGGTAATTTCTACATTTGTTTCTTTTTGGACTGCAAACTGTGCTTATTTAAAGGGGTGATAAACTGAGAAATAAAATTTTCCTTCAGCTTTGACATTTAATATGTCATCATACTTAAAGAATATCCTTTTTGAGAACTGAAAACATTCCTTGTTAGTCCAATAAAAGTTTTTATTGACACCAGGCACAGCAAACGGTCAAAGCAAGGGTATCAAAAACCATCTCCGCAGAAGATCAACGCCTACATCAACACGGCTGGTTTAGCTCCGCCCACTGATTCCAGCATTACATGAAACTCATAATAATATGCAAAACTGTTATCCAATCATAGCAGTGGGCGTTTACTTCCAAGTCTTCAATGCGGCACGCCCATAAAAGCGTTTCAGGAGCTAGGCTCAAAACTAGGGTAGAAAATAGCCTATTACTTATTCATTTTGATGTTTTTGAATGTAAAAACCAAGCGAACATCATAAGTTGACCTCAGACAACAATATAAAAAAATGAAAAAAGCCAGTTCATGACCCCTTTAACATTAACTTTAAAATAGCCAACAGCCACAACTTTAATCTGCTTTAACTAATAAATGTTGTAATTGATTTAGACATGTCGAAGTCTTTTAGGAATGCCGTTGTAAACTTTTATAATTTGCATTGTAGACATAAAAGAGAGAATACTTTGAGATTAAGAATACAAGATGAGCACAAGCTCTATTAGAATTGATTTTAAAGATGGTTCAACATCTGTTTAGCACAAAAGGGTAATAAATATATTAGTCTGTCTGCCTTTTTTAGTTTTTTTCCAAACGTGAAATTGCTGAAGTTGAAGTCACATTAATTTGAAGTAGTGTTTGTGTAATGCACTCTAATTTACATAGTGCATATTGATATACCGTTTACAGTTTGATGAAACTATAAGTTGCTTAAATGAAGCCCAAGTGAAGTCTAAGCTGTTATTCAAGAAAGCACAAAATGGTGACTTTATTACATTATCACTTTAAATAATGATGCTGCAATAGTGAATAATAGTAAAAAACAGGGATCCATTCAGTTCTCTCTACACAGCTCAATCACTTTTTCTCATACACAGTTTTAAACTACCGCTTCAGAGTAAGCCAATGCTTTCATTTTGCTTTAAACAGGAGTCTTATGACAGTGTAATGCCTGCTGGTGTCATCTCAGCTGCAGTTCCTCCCGCCTCAGCAGTTTCCTCTGTACTTTATCCAGCCTCCACAGCTAACAATTTTTCGTCTGCATCCACCAGCACAACAGACACTGATACTAGGTAACATTTTTATTTTTTTATTATTAACATAACCATAGTTGTATGCTCTCTCTCTACTTATTGTATATGTTTATTAGTAGTGCCAATTTTTACTTATGCATTCTTTTTCACTGTATCAAGCTTGAGTGTGTGTAGAAGTTTATGGCTATATCTCTGGCCTGATGCAAATTTAAATGTGCATAGCTGTCAAACTTTTTACAAATATAAAAGCGCCTGAGTGTGATTTACGTATTTAAGATGCTGATAATATGGCTATATCACCAGACAGGGATGGCTCCCCCCAAAATGCAGTATTTTTATTGTACATTTTTCGAATAACAAACCTCTT
This sequence comes from Rutilus rutilus, assembly GCA_021464565.1. Lineage (NCBI taxonomy): Eukaryota > Metazoa > Chordata > Actinopteri > Cypriniformes > Leuciscidae > Rutilus > Rutilus rutilus. The sequence goes on from JAJAQA010000003.1 coordinate 6,765,408, forward strand.
TTAATTAGAACAGTTGCATTGCCTTTCCCAACAACATGCCGTAAGTTAATTTGTATGTATTAGCATATGTATGCCAGCTTGGATATCATTGCTGTGATTACTTTGTTTTCCAGTCATGACTTGAGGGGATTGTTGTTAGATCTACAATCAGCGGCTGAACTGTCTGAGCCTGGACCCACGTCCAATTGTGTAAATGTGGTAAGGTCCAATGTTCTGGAAAGTGCCATGAGGACCTTCAGGAGGCGGGCCTTTAATCCATTAAAACGGTTGGACGTGGTGTTTGTTGACACTTGTGGAAGTGGGGAGGGCTCAGTCGATAATGGTGGACCTAACCGCGAGTTTATGAGGCTCCTAATGAAAGCAGTCCTGGCATCACAGTACTTTGTGGGGCCCCAGAACTGCAAGAGCCTTGCTCTTGATTCTCTTGGTAGGTACATCTGTTGTGTAATAAATAAGTATAATTTTTTAGTATATAGTATATTTTTTATATATATAAGTATAATACACAATCACGACGCATGTGATTGTCACACTCCACAATTACATGTACAGGCAATTGCCAGTCCATATATACACTTCTGCATGCTGGCAATTGCCTGTACACGTAATTGTGGAGTGCACTGCATAATAAATGGGTAAAAAAAGAGTTTTCATGTAAAATGCTTTGCCTTTTACCACATGTCATTCAGACTTACTATTATAGGACATATTTTAATTAATACTGGGGGACAATTCAGATATTTCAAAGCTTAAGTTAGTTACCACAAACTCTAAAACCCTTAATTGCAAGAGAGAAAAAAATAAAGTCTTTTCATGCCAATTGTTCTAGGCTTGTCCAGGGGAACTTACAAAGTCTTGGGTATGATGTTCTCTGTCTGCCTTGTCCATGGTGGGGTGGGACCCCGTGTGCTATCCAAACGGCTGCATGCAAGGCTGTCAGGGCTCCCTGCTCCCCCAGTGGACATAACAGAAGTGGATGACAGAGAGCTGCATGATCAACTGGACAAGGTAATTTACAAATCTGTCTTTGGTCTTGTTGATGTAAAAGAGTATTGTTTTTTATTGCCATTAACAGTTCACATTGACATAAACAAAAAGACTATAATCTTAAGAGAACCTCTTATTCGACCAACTTCAACTTTTAGATCCAAAGGGCAGAGACCGTAGAAGAGGCCCGCACAGCCATGGTGGAGGCATCAAACAGCCTCCACATGCTTGGTGCATTGGGTAGGGTTTCGACTCTACAAGAGAGGGATGACCTGGTCCAGGCAGCCCTAAATTATTATGTGGAGGGACGGATGGAGATGCCCCTTAAACAGTAAGATGAACTGCTTGACCACTCATGCATTATGAATATATGTATTGACAGATGAAAATAAAAGGTAAAAATAATAAACACTCACTGTAGGGGTTTCAGATATTTCCCTTAATTTGTTACTTGTATGTAAATTTGTCTTGCATGCCAAATATTGACATAACCCTTCTGTTGATTTTACAATTACTTTTTACATATGTTATATAACCCTACATGTTTGCATCTGAGAACATATGTACTTCTTATTGAAAGATTGAAAGAAGGACTGGAGACGTTAGGGGTCCTAAATGCCTTAGAGGGGCACTCATCAATTCTGGAGGAGCTGTTTTGTGGTGGAGCACCCACCTTGTCGGCTGCCACCTTACTGGACCTCTTCAAAATTGAGTACTCTCAAAGAGGAAGCAGTAGGAGGGCTTTGGAGGAGGTTGCAATTGGCTACTGGCGGGACTGGATAATTCAAGTTGAAGGTGAGTTCATATAGTTTTATATATGCTATATTATCTTGTTATTGAATATATTTGCAAGTTATGCTATAGGAATGTGACTAAGCGTAAATATGAATATGAATAATGCATTCTACAGAGCAAATTATATGAAATATAATTGCAGAGAACGGGAAAGACATTGAAATAATATATTTTTTCTTTTTTCTACCATCTCATATTTTACCTATCATGTAGGCGCTCTGTAGAATGCTTAATTGTCTTTTCTGAACATGGTATTTGAGCTTCAGGCTTCTACTATTAAGTCAGTGAACTTGTATTGAGGATTGCTCTAACACCTTTTAATTGAAAGTATCTATTGATACAAATCCAACTATAACGGGAAACCGGACTCTGAGACAGGGTCATTCATTGCAGAGAGTGAAGATGACAGCAAGCAGGCATGTAATGCATGTATTGTTATGGAGATGTTTGTAGATTCTACAAGCATGTACATGTATATGATAACTTGGTATTTGTCAATGGATTGTATTAGATGACATGTTTAATTGTCTATATGGTCAAATGTCAGGTTGTAGGTGAAAACTGTAGGTGAAAATGAGTAAAATGTTTGGCAATCTGTTTTTTTTTTTTTTTTTTTTTACGATTGTTTCTTTGGTTTGTATGTTACAGATGGAGATGCAGCAGTGGAGGTAGAAGGTGGAGAGAAAATTGATATCACCATGGAAGATGTGCTTGTGTTTGCTTCTGGGGCATCTGCCATACCTGCATTTGGATTTCACGAGAATCCTGCCATTCATTTTCTTCATGAGGAACTGAATGGCAAACGGCGGATGTTCCCAGAAGCAAACACTTGTGCCATCATCTTGAAGTTGCCCATTGGGCATACATATGAAGAATTTTGTCATTTTATGACAACTGGAATTATTCAGTCACCAGTATTTGGGGTAGCCTAAAACTTGGGGTAACTCCTGCATGGCTGTTCACAACCCCAGCTGTCATGTTGTTGTTGTTGTTGTTGTTGTTTTTACGTTGTTTATACTATGTATTGTGTATTGTTTGCTTGTGTTAAAGTAATAATCATAAATTGTACTAAATTTTACCTAAACCTTGACTGTCTTTTATTCTTTATACCTTATTTATTTTAGTATGACATGATAAAAATAATTCATTACAGTTATATAGCGCTTTTCTAGGAACTCAAATCGCTTTTACAAATGGAAGGGGGGGAATCACCTTCACCACCAATGTGCAGGTTGATTTTTAATGACCACAGAGAGTCAGGACCTCAGTTAAACATCTTAAACGACAGTATAGTGTCCCCGTCACTATACTGGGGCATTAGGACCCACACAGACCACAGGGTGAGCACCCCCTACTGGCCTCACTAACACCTCTTCCAGCAGTGACCTATTCTTCCCAGGAGTCTCCCATCCAGTTACTATCCAGGCTCAGCCCTGCTGAGCTTCAGTGGGCAACCAGTCTTGGGCTACACTACAGGGTGATATGGCTGCTTTTGGATATTGGATAATATTGGTTAATCATATAAGTAATATAAACATGACTGTTATGCCATAGCATTTAGTCAGTTTTATACAATATAACTGCAGTGTTGACTATTAGTTTGATTTTTAATCGATGTCAATCTGCTCTTACAAGAATTCCAGTGATGACAATACAGATTGTGCAAATGGAGCAATATGGAATGAAAAACATGTACTTCAATAACTGCAAAATTGTTAAGAAAATGCTTTTAATTGTAATTCTTATTTATGTAACAAACTTTATTTCCCATGATTTAAAGATTTAGTGTCGCATTTATGATTATTGTGTGTGCTTAAGAGCAGGGTAAAGGTATGAGTATATCATGTATAAATAAGTAGACAGGAATAGGACCAGCATGCAGACAATACCATAGAATAAAGCAGTCATACTCTGACCATTTTAGTCTATTATTCTGTTATTAAAAGATGCTACAATTTACATTCCAAACTCTTCGTTTTGACATAAAAATACATTTAAAAAATCATTCAGTCATACATTTCACTCATTATTTATCTTGTGTTAGTGGAATATAACTTTTCCAAAGACGCCAGACCCCCATACAATACAAATCTGTAAGACATTTTAAGCACTGAAAATATTTTACAAAAGCAAATGTATACTATATCAAACATTGCTCCTTTCAGAAATTGTTAATGCATTGAGCCCTTAATGTACAGAAAAAAACAACCCAAAACTTACTGAAACTTCCTACAAATATATCAAGGAGTGGACATGGCTAATGAGCAGATAAGTGTCCCTCTGCTGCCACCTACTGATGTTAGTGCTCATTTACTGCCATTTTTGTTTTAAGTCTTTGTTTTTCCTGCAGGTGAAAACAAGATGTAGCCGTTTAAACCTTTTACTTTATTTATCAGGGCTCTTAACATAGTAGTAAAAAAATGTGCAGTATGACTAGGCTCAATTTAATAGAGTGCTAGGATTTATACATTTTTTAGTGTAGCTCTATTAAATAGTATTTATGTTAAACGATTTTAAATTGAATGATTAATGACCTGTTCAGAATAAGTATAACAGTAACCAGCAATCAGAAGTATGATAATTTATTTTAATATTTTAATCCAATAAGTTTTAACGAGATTTCTGAATGGTTAATTAATACTAATGCAGAATCTATGAATGAACTTGAGACATGCAGACCGGCTGCTACAGGGCTTTAACAAATCTTAAACAAACAAATAATGATATGACCCACTTTTTCTGAATTTTACTAGCCCATTTTATTTGTCTCTCATAAGATCGTATATGCATGACAATAGACTTGTATTTCATTGGGATACCAAATGTATGTAGCCTACTTAACAGACATTCAGCAGTATAGAAATAAATAAATCCAATGTAGTCCTAAGTAAACTGCCAAAATAAGATTATCTATAATGTCTATAACAGTAAATGTATGAGAAAATAAGGGAAATTAGGCGGGCAGACGTGCAGACGTGCAGACGTACAGACGTGCAGACGGGCAGATGTTCAGACGTACAGACGTGCAGACGGGCAGACGTGCAGACGGGCAGACGTGCAGACGTACAGACGGGCAGACGAGCAGACGTACAGACGTGCAGACGTTCAGACGTTATCCTCACGTTAACTTCTAACGTGACGCCGCCGCCACGTCTGTAAAGATCAACAGCTACACGTTATTGACGTGTCTACGTGACGTGATATTTGCGTGTACGTCTCCATATAAAACAAATGGAGACGTACACGCACGTAAAGACGTGTTATCTGTCATGCTTGTCAGTCTCGTCACCGACTGAAACATTTCGAGCGCCATACAAAGTCATATTAAAGAGCCGATTGGAACGCCATATAAAGACGTGTTAACGTGCGTGTGGAGAACGTCTACACGTCTGCACGTCTGCCCGTCTGCACGTCTGCCCGTCTTAACGTCTGCACGTCTGCCCGTCTGCACGTCTTAATGTCTGCACGTCTGCCCGTCTGCACGTCTTAACGTCTGCCCGTCTGCACGTCTGAAGCAAAATGTGCCTTGGCTAATTTAAAAATAGCGCACGTACTTTTATGCAGCTACTTGTATGACGGATTAATAAATGACTAACTTACTATAGCTGTATTTTTCTATGTACATTTCTGAAATGCATTTTCTGTAAAGCTGTTTTGAAACAATATTGTGAAAAGCGCTAGGCTACAGCTAAATTTGAATTGAATAGACTTATCTTATTTGAGACACTGTTCGAACAGTGTGGGCTAGAAGACTTGATCATTTAGCTATTAAAGCTATTATTAAATTAGATGAAGTAATTTTCAGCAGAGAAAATCACATTAATAGCTATTTAACATAGGCCTAGCTTTTAACATCCTCGAAGAATATTAAGAAAATACTATTTAGGTTTGGATACATAAAAAAACGAATCTCAACAGTAAAAAGCTTTGAATGTAGGCCTATTTTGCAATATCAATTATGCACGAGCATGTGGGAATATGAAATAGGCTATAGGCTACAATAATAATTATTACTTAATTATATTCTTAAATTCTATGTTATAAAAAAATCGTTCTATGAACTTCTAGCAAGCTCATTTAAACCGAGTTGTAAATGCCGAAATGAACGGAGGCTAAATAAATATTAAACTACTAAATATCAAAATAAAATTGCCGGTAGATGGCGCCATGGCCCTGTTCTATTGAGATTACTGGTTGATGTTCAACCTATTCTTTCAAAAATACAAATATATATTTTAACACCCACACAACTACTCCTTTTAGACAATTGTTCTGCTGTGGCGCTGTTTGGAACTGTATTTTTATTGACTTTTGTGTGAAATGCCAGTCATTAATATATTGTTTATTTACAGGCATTCTGGTTTTCTAAAAACTGCTCATTACAGAAACATTCAAATAAATATTTACAAATTTGTGTTTTACTTGGTATTTTTTTAGTATATATATATATATTTCATTATATTTCTGTTACTCAGATGTGAAACATTATGTGAATTTAAAGTGGCTGCGTTATAAATAGAAATATGGGTATAGCCTAATGTAGGACAAATGCCTTTCAACTTATGTGTGCAAAATTCAGAATAAAATGAATGTGCAGCAATTTGTACAAATAGAGAGTCTAGGTATACTATAAGTGTTGTAGCCATTAAGCTCATTTAGTTTAATATTTGTTAAAATATTTTAATGTTATTTTTTTATTTATGTTGATTATGAAAAGTGAACAGCACAAGTAAGATAGGATGCGCAATATCGAGAGACATGGAGCGGGTCAGACATGATTTTGACCACTTAATTAAGTTTTGTTTTGTAGAAAGACTTTTCTGAAGTGAATTTCGTTTTGTATAAATTGTATCTTAATTTTAATAATTTTTTTTATCAACCGATTGCCTGGAAATAAAGCAGACGATAGGCCTAATCATGACGGCGCCCGCGCGGTCACTTGCATTGCTCGTGAACTGGAGCGCATCTCATCCTAATTTAACGAAACTCAGCATAGGCCTCACAGACATGAAATATATCTTAAGAAAGCTTGAAATGTCTTTTTAACAATTTAAAACTAAAAGAAATATAGGCTACGCTCTGATTAATGTAATCCATGATGTGCATTTCCCTCTATAGGCGCGTTCACTATGGAGATGGATCGTCAACTTCATCTTTACAGCTGTTGTTGCTGTTAATAAACTAAAAATAATAGGCCTATAATTTTATTAAACAATAAATTAAATGAAATTGTAATTGTATTAAAAAAGTAACAAAAAAATCCTGTTTAAGTTTTTTTTTTTTTTTTTACCTATGCTAATTACGCATTAAATTCAGGTTGGCTACTGAGTCGCTGTCCTCAGTGCCCAGAAAAGCGCTGAAACGGAGATGAAGGGGAAACCGTTCTTATTTATTTGTTGGCTTATTTTAACTGGCCCATCCAGTTTTCTGGAGGCCCACCTAATCAAAATCCTGGCGCCGCTAGTGCTTCAGCGGTCTGATATCAAGAAATAACAGACTGCATTCCACATTGGAGTTCAACCAAGCCATGTAGCCTAATAATGTTTAATAACTTTAAAACGGTAGAGCCTGTTCCTTTATAACATAGCCAAAGGTCGGTGTATTTTTGCTTTATACATTTTAGGCTTATTCTCAAATTCAGATTGTGTTAGGGGGCGGGATTATTAGGCAATTTTAATCGGACAATTTGACCAGAGAGATTTAATTTTGTCGGACATTTCAACGGAATTGCAACGGAAACCCTGATGTGTACGTATGTCATTGTGATATAAAGAATATAAATATAAATCGTATATATAAACCATATAGTTTAAATCTGAAAATACTGAACACAAAATACTGAGCATATTGTATGTACTTCATTAACTGCAAAATTGTTAAGTGAATGCTTTTTACTGTAATTCTTATTTATGTAACAAACTTTATTTCCCAGGATTTAAAGATTTAGTGTAGCATTTATGATTATTGTGTGTGCTTAAGAGCAGAGTAAAGGTATGGGTATTTCATGTGCTAGACAGGAATAGGACCAGCATGCAGACAATACCATAGAATAAAGCAGTCATACATACTCTGACTATTTAAGTCTATTATTCTGTTATAAAAAAATGCTACAAATGACATTACAAACTCTTCGTTTTGACATAAAAATCCATTTAAAAAAAATCATTCAGTCATACATTTTACTTAATATTTATCTTGTGGAATAACTTCCAAAGATGCATGCAGAACCCATACAAATCTGTAAGACATTTAAAGCACTGGAAATATTTTACAAAAGCAAATGTATACAATAGCGAACATTGCTCCTTTCAGAAATTGTTAATGCATTGAGCCCTTAATGTACAGGAATAAATGACCCAAGACTTACTGAAACTTCTTACAAGTATATCAAGGAGTGGACATGGCTAATGAGCAGATAAGTGTCCCTCTGCTGCCACCTACTGACATTAGTGGTCATTTACTGTCATTTTTGTTTTAAGTGTTTGTTTTTCCTGCAGGTGAAAACAAGATGCATTAAGCCTTTTACTTTATTTATCAGGGCTGTCAATTGTTTTGCCTGAGTTGGGTGATATATTTGTATGCTCTTAACATAGTAGCAAAAAAATTTGCAGTATGACTAGGTTACATTTAATAGAGTGCTAGGCTTTATAAAAACTGTAGTGTAGCTCTATTAAATAGTATATTTATGTTAAACTATTTTAAATTGAATGATTAATGACCTGTTCGGAATAAGTATAGCAGTAACCAGCAATCAGAAGTATGATAATTAATTTAAGTTTAAAATCCAATACGTTTTAAAGTGGTTTCAGATGGTTAATTAATAGCCTACTAAATGCAGCATCTATGAATGAACTTGAGGCATGCAGACCGGCTGCTGCAGGGCTTTAACAAATCTTAAACAAACAAATATATGAACCACTTTTTCTGAATTTTACTAGCCCATTTTATTTGTCTCTCATCGTATACATGACAATATACTTTTATCTATCATTGGGATACAAAATGCATACTTAACAGACATTCATCATTATATAAATAAATAAATCCAATGTAGCCCTATGTAAACTGCCAAAATAAGATTATCTATAATGTCTATAACAGTAGCCTAAATGTAGCCTATGAGAAAATAAGGAAAATAAGGCGGGCAGACGTGCAGACGTACAGACGTTAAGACGTGCAGACGTACAGACGTTAAGACGTGCAGACGGGCAGACGTTCAGACGTGCAGACGGGCAGACGTTAAGACGGGCAGACGTGCAGACGTAATCCACACGTTAAATTCTAACGTGATGCCGCCGTCACGTCTGTAAAGATCAACAGCTACACGTTATTGACGTGTCTACGTGACGTGATATTTGCGTGTACGTCTCCATATAAAACAAATGGAGACGTACACGCACGTATACACGTGTGTTATCTGTCGTGCTAGTCAGTCTCGTCGCCGAACGGAACATTTCGAGCGCCATACGCCATAAGTCTCTTCATAGATCAGGCCAGAAATACGCTTGACGCCGCCACGTCGAGCAAGACGACGAATAGCGGGTTTAGTGATTCCCTGGATATTATCGCGAAGAACCTTTCGGTGACGCTTAGCGCCTCCTTTCCCGAGTCCTTTACCACCTTTTCCTCTTCCAGACATGACTGTAGATACTCTTCAAATCACAATTATATATGAAGGAAAAACTGGGGAAGAGGAGTTTATAGTCAGCTAGCGGACCTAGTTGAAACCACATTCATGGGCGGTTCTAGTACGTCACCAGTTGCGCATTAAGTCGAGGTCAGTCTTTTGATGCCTTATACTAGTGGAAATAAGTGGAATTTAAGTAATATTAATAATTCTGTATAACTATAGGGCTTCAGTCATTTTGACCCGCGAGGGAAGGATTTGTTACAGGTCGGAGAGGATGAGGGTTAATAACTATACATACAAACGATATAACTAAATATAATATAATATTATATTCATTTCCTTACATTTGCTTTTGGATTTAAATAATATATAAAAATAGCATTTTATAAGACCACCATGGCATATAGAAGTTCCTATTTAAAAACACCGTAATATGGAAATCATCTTTCATTGAGTCTTTTAAGGTTTGTATGACAGCTGTGGATTTAAGCGCGCTCTCCGCGGATGCGGCGGGTCAGCTGATGTCTTTGGTGACTCTCTTGGCGTGGATGGCGCACGAGTTGGTGTCCTGGACCGGGCCAATGGCTGTGCGCCTCCTGCTTTCAAGATCAGTCTTTTTTTTCGGGTGCACAAAGACAACGCTAGAAGTCTTATATTTGTGTATCATAACCCATAATTGTTCGATTTATATTAACTAATATAAAATAATTGAGACGTGAAAACAAATAAATAGATCACATAGGCCTACAGAGCAAAAAATCTTTTCATCGCACAAAGGGGGGAAATAACCGCGCAGCGCCATATGTTCATAATGCAGCGTTATTTGCTTTAAAAATTCTTAGATTTCATATACGTTTATTTTTAAAACAATATTAGCAACGTACGGTACAAAACTGATTTAATTATATGCTGGGCTGATACCACCTTAAATAGTGATACAATTTGTGAGATAACTCTCTCGGGGAGAAATTGTGTGGCTCTTAAAAGAGCCTTTGGTTTGAAGAGAAGCTTCCGTCAGTCTACTTGGCCTTCGCGGGCTTCTCGGTCTTCTTGGGCAGCAGCACGGCCTGAATGTTGGGCAACACACCACCCTGAGCGATGGTCACGCCACCCAGAAGCTTGTTCAACTCCTCGTCATTGCGCACCGCCAGCTGCAGGTGTCGAGGGATGATGCGGGTCTTCTTGTTGTCCCGAGCGGCGTTTCCAGCCAACTCCAGGATCTCAGCGGTCAGATACTCGAGCACAGCGGCCAAATACACCGGAGCTCCGGCACCGACGCGCTGGGCATAGTTGCCTTTGCGGAGAAGCCTGTGAACACGGCCGACGGGGAACTGCAATCCCGCCCTGGAAGAGCGACTCTTGGCCTTAGCGCGAGCCTTTCCCCCGGTTTTACCTCTTCCACTCATTACGATTAGCGAGAGAAACAAATACAATGCAGTTGCAAGTTGTGAGGTGACTTATAAAAGAAAGCGTGACAGTCTCCTATTGGCTGAAATCTGAAAACATTCCCAGCCAATCAGTGATCTTCCCTCTGAACACCAAACCCCCCTTTCTGCTACTGACACTCAAACACGTCACGCTGTAGTTTCATTTAATGCCGCTTGTCTTCCTTTTAATTGGTGACTTTATTTTGATAATGATGATAAAAATGTGTGATTACAAGTTAAACACTTCGGTCATTAAGCATAATAGCTTTAGTTTAATTGTATAAATATGCAAACATGTATAATATGTATTTATGTATAATATACATTTATGCATTAATACTTGAGACTTGATCAAAAACATAACATTCCCAAATGGGCCTGTTCATTTGCTTTCACTTGTAACATAAAGGAAAGCCAATGCCACTTTTGACCAATGAAATAACACTCTTTACTATTAACTAGTGGGTGGCTTTTAAAATAGTTTATTTTTTTATTTTTTATAAAACAAAAAAGACTGAGTTTATTTCTTTTTGGCTGCTGTCTTTTTAGGCTTGGCTGCTTTAGGTTTGGCCATTTTGGGTTTGGTTAAGGCTTTGCTGGTTTCTTTGTCTTCTTAAGGCTCTTCGTTTTTCTTCACCTTCTTCAGAGATTTCTGAGCGGCGGGTTTCTTTGCTGCTGCAGTTTTGGTCTTCTTAGCGGCAGCGGGTTTCTTGGCTTTAGGAGCCGCTTTCTTGGCGGGTTTTGTCTTGGTCTCACTCTGTTTCTTGTTGAGTTTGAGGAGCCGGTCCCTTTAGTCTGGACTAGGATGCCTTTATCTGTCTGTGTAACTTTAAGAGAAAGATAGATGCAAAAGGTTTATAACTCAGTTCAGAATGACACCTTTTTTTTTTCACTGTTTCCGCCAAGGCAGTACGGTATTAACTCTTGTAGCTGTTGTGTATTAGTTGTCTATACTGATTACACTGAATTCGGGTAGGATTGGATTTTGTACCTAATCTTACATATTTATCTCAATATATAGGCTAATCATAATCTGTTGAACACTTATTATAGTTTTTTATATATGCATTTATTGAGGTTTAATGACCATCAAAGTGATATCAACCAACGTTGGCAGCCCTTTAAATAAATGTCATCATTGTTCACAGTCTAAATGAGTTCAGTTTCTCTCAGGTGGTTTCGCAGTAACTTTATAGCGGAAGTCACAGTACGTTGTGGGTTCTAACTTTTCAGAGGCCATGGGTGGGAGAAAACTGAATTTAGATTTACAGCAAAACACATCACTTATTGTTGCAGAGGCTTCTTTCAGCTCACTGAAGATGTAGTCACTTTAGCAGCTGCTTGTAGAGCGAATATGACTGTTAAAGTCTTGAGTTTAAGAGGCTTTGTTAAAAAGGTCATTAGTTATAAACCTTCTGATTAAATATTTTTTTTTTTTTTTTTTTTTTTTTTTTTTTACCTACCTACATTTTCTTTCTTTTGTTCTTCTTCTTGTATTATTATTATTATTATTATTATTATTATTATTATTTATGGGAACAACCACATATATAGGCTATACCCCATAAGGGAAACTGCTAATATCTGAGATATGTGGTGACAAATAAACAGGTTATTCCCAAATATCTACTGACCAAGTCTCTTTCCGGACACCCTGTGGAGGGTTTCAAACTTAACCGGCAATTTACCTAAAGATGATTGTGCTTTCAACAGCCAACCTATTTCTTCAGGCCTAATAAAAGAGTTGAGCTCATAGTCGTGGTTTGACTTCTGCTCTGTTTCTGCCCTGTGGTTTTAACCAGAGTAGAGGAAACATTTATGCATGATCTGCATCTTTAGTTTCATAAACCTCAAAATATCATTTTTCAATCATAAATGTATTTCTGAATACTGACAGTATACAATGTAGTTTTTACGCATTATGTGTATTGTTAATGAAGACGAGAGATAAAATTTACCAGAAAACACTCATTCAGACATGAGCTGAAGGGCTTGAGTGACCAAACTACATTACCCAGCATTCTCTGCAGCATACTACTACTACTACTACTACTACTACTACTACTACTACTATTACTACTACTACTACCACTACTGCTGCTCCTACTACTACTACTACTACTACTACTACTACTACTACTACTACTACTGCTGCTACTACTACTGCTGCTGCTGCTGCTGCTCCTCCTCCTCCTCCTCCTCCTCCTCCTCCTCCTACTACTACTACTACTACTGCTGCTGCTGCTGCTCCTACTTCTACTACTACTACTGCTGCTGCTGCTGCTGCTGCTCCTACTACTACTACTACTACTACTACTACTACTGCTGCTGCCCCTACTACTACTACTACTACTACTACTACTACTACTACTACTACTACTACTACTGCTGCTGCTGCTGCTGCTCCTCCTCCTCCTCCTCCTACTACTACTACTACCAGAGCCGTCGCATAGACTGTGCGAACTGTGCAACCGCACAGGGCCTCGCGCCACTAGGGGGCCTCGCAATCCTGCTGTTTTTTTTTTTTTTTTTTTTTTTTTACATATTTTGTTGTTGTTGTCCCCACCACTTTTTAAAACATCTCGCGGCACGAATATAACAATTCTACAAATAAAACATCTCCAGTTAACTGGCAGAGCATTCATTTCGTTCGTTTTTTAAATAAGAGATGATCTAGTGCTGAAATGTTTTTTTAAATCAAGTGATCAAAGTGCTCGTTGCCGCTGCGATCAGTGGGCGGATACAGTGTTTTCTCGCGTGGCTCGCGCACACACCGCACTAACTTAACTCGGACGCGCGCTTCAATCCGTTGCGAATACTGTCTTCGTTCTGGTGAAATCACCAAACATAATGCACACAAATGTGTCCCTGCTTGATATACAATCACTGATGAACATAATCGGTTTTGATGAAGGAAAAAACTATACGAAAAAAAATACTATCCGAGGGCGGACTAGAACCGAAAACCTCTGACACGAAAGGCAAAAGTTCTTCCACTGGACCATTAAGATACACGTTTTAATATAGGCGGATCTATGCATATATTCACATGAAAATTTGCACATTTGATTTTTTTCCCTCTGAAATAAATAGCAAAAAGTCATAGCTGACTCTGAGACTATGTGCATGATTATGCTGTATTATTTTACTTGATAAAAACGTATTGCAGCGAGGTTATGCGTGCAATAGAACTAGAACAGCTACGTCCGTGTGTCATGCGCAATTGATCATCCACATCAAAGAGCAGGGCCTCGAATTTCAAGTTCGCACAGGGCCTCGCACCCCACCTGCGATGGCACTGACTACTACTACTACTACTACTGCTACTGCTGCTGCTGCTGCTCCTACTACTACTACTACTACTACTACTACTGCTGCTGCTCCTACTACTACTACTACTACTACTACTACTGCTGCTGCTCCTACTACTACTACTACTACTACTACTGCTACTGCTGCTGCTGCTGCTGCTCCTACTACTACTACTACTACTGCTACTGCTGCTGCTGCTGCTGCTCCTACTTCTACTACTACTACTGCTACTGCTGCTGCTGCTGCTCCTACTACTACTACTACTGCTGCTGCTCCTACTACTACTACTGCTGCTGCTGCTGCTGCTCCTACTACTACTACTACTACTGCTCCTACTGCTGCTGCTGCTGCTCCTACTACTACTACTAACAATAATAATAATAATAATAATAATAATAATAAGTAGATTAAAAAGTTCGTTGAGACAAACTTTAAGTTGGCTTGAGAAAGTTTGGACCAGAAAGTTTGGAAAGAAAGAAAGTAGTTTTAAGTTTAAAGGAGAACTTGGTAACTTTTTTAACGTAATAAAACTGTCTAGAAATCATTTGGATGGTTAAACAACCTATTCTGGTGATATTGGTGACTTTCCCCGCTCCCCCCAGCATTCCCAGGCGGAAAACCAACCTTGCAACTTGGGGACTACCGTCCCGGCAAGATAGAAATTGGAAGTCTCGAGAACGAGAATGAGAACGAGCGCGAAACACAAATTGCTTTACGGCAATTCGACATAAACACACACGCATGTATGATGTATTACCAGATTACCCACCTCGTTAGACATAGCTCCACACGATACAGTTGGCTTGCTCCGATCAAAACAAACGCACATGAGCAGCGGTAGAGAGGGGGAGGAGGCCACCGCAAGTGAGTTTTTTACGACCGTGTTGTGAAATATACACCCTCCCACAGCTGTAGGGGGAGCTCGTGGGGAAAACACGCGACAACAAAAGGGAAAATCAGCGAAGAAGTGAATAGAGTTTGCTAGAGTTACCGAGTTCTCCTTTAAATTAGTTTTAAGTTTAAATTAGGTGGTTGCTAGGATTTTCTGGGTGGTTGCTATGGTGTTGCTAGGCAGTTGCTAGGGTATTCTGGGTGGTTGCTAGGGTGTTCTGGGTGGTTGCTATAGTGTTGCTAGGTGGTTGTTAAGGAATTTTGGGTGGTTGCTAGGGTGTTCCTGGCGGTTGCTATGGTGTTGCTAGGCGGTTATACACACATACATACACTAACTCACTCACTCACACACACACGCACACACACACACACACACACACACACACACACTCACACACACATGCACACTCTCACACACTTACTTGCTCACAAACACTCATTTCACCGAAGAGACAAGTCAGCTGATATTATATATCTTATTATTATTATTATAAACAATGGACAATTATCAGCTCATTTGTACATATGAGTTCATATTGAGTCTCTAATAATTTGAAATGAATATAATGAATATCTTTGTTTACTTTCTTAGAAACAATCACACTGGGCTTTAAATGTTGACAAATTGCTGCAAATTATGTGAAATAGGATGAAAACACTTTCATGATGAAGATTTTTATCTCATATTACAGAAAGAATGTTTTTAATGTAACCCTTTTCGTCTGTGTGCTCCCCCAAATGTCTCTGCGTTGTGTTTGAATGATGGTTGAATGAGGAGGACACCAAGTTCGTGGTCGTCAGCAGTGAAGCTTTATTAGGCTGTATTTATTTGCATCAGCCACTCTGCAGCATACGGCAACATCTTTTCACAAGGAAAATAGAACTATTAGTTACATACAAAATTATAAAACGAAATAACACAGTCTTAGCTGCAGCCACATCAACCCCAAATCAAGGGGGCTCTCAAACACTGGAAAATAAATAACTGTCTGCATATGACGTATGATATGACGCAGCGCCTGAAAATAGTCCCCAGCTCGGTAACTTCTTCCAACGTGACCGGGACTAAGTTTGTCTAACCTATTAGACCTATTTTCAGGCGCTGCGTCATATCATTACGCCTGCTGCACTCATGGTACAGCCACACAGTTCCTTGATTATTACGCCGGAATGAGAGTAGTTCCTAGCCATATAGGCTTAGAAAATCGCAACTTTTCATTTTCCGTCGATCTTAGTACACGGTTTAACTACAGAAGAGTCAAGTTTTAAATAGGAAAAATATTGAAACTCTTTGGTCATTTTGAAAGAAATGCTACTGGACTAATCAGAATCAATGATCTGTGCTAAGCTATGCTAAAAGTGGTACCGTCAGACCCGGAGTTCGGCTGAATGGATTCTAAAACGGTAAAACTCATCTGTTTAACTCTGGGGGAGATGTAAAATGAGCATATTTCCGAAAAAAGTGGAGTATCCCTTTAAGGAAACTTTTTTAAAGGTCAGGACTCATTTTCCAAAAGGGCCTATTAACTTTATTAACTTACTACTACTAACCCTAACCCTAACTTAAAGAAGCTCTGGCCTTTTGTGATTCTGTTTCTCCAACCATTTCTCCAGTCCCATCGAGTCGAGGCCTGTTATACTGAGAGCCGAAGCGCTGAGGAACAGAACACACCTTTGACCAGCAGCATTTTAGTTTTTATGGAACGACACTTTATGATATAAAAGGCTGTATATTTCATTCACTGATATGTTGTAGAGTTACATTAGACACACATTAGATGTCACGTAGTGATTTCTCTTTAATCACTGTCTGTCTTCTGTGTGTGACTGTGTGAACGAACACAATAACAGTGAGAACAATCTCCATCAGAACTGATCTGGAAAATATGATTTTCAAGTAGATGAACAGAGCTGTGACAACTCGAATAAATTAGTAGCTAAATATCTTAGACTGGATCTCTCTTTTCTTTATCTGTGTATTTCTGTGTAGAGTTTATCTCCTCCTCCCTCATCTCTTCTTTCTAACACAGGAAGTGTGTGTTTAACACTCAGCGCTGTTAAAACTGTCTATTAATGTGACAGTATGGGCTCCAGTGCACTGCCTCTCATCTGTGAGTATAAGATCATATTCTTTACTATCTTCTATTTTTTGTTCCTAATGCATTGTATTCAGCTGAAGATGGGATATAATAATGAGTGTTGTGTAGGAGAGTCTATGAATCCACAGTCTCACTGCTTATTGTATTATTTATTGATCAGATCTTATGTGATGATGTTACGTGTTGATCAGATAAAGAGGTTTATGATGCATTTATCTGTGTGATAATGCGTGTGAAATATGGAGGCAATGTGTGCATGTATTTTTGCTTAGTTTTGTTGTAACATCTTTCCTCCTATTTCAAGTAGTTGAGATAAATCAGATGTATTTGTGTTGATGTGAGTTAGTGTTGAATGATGCTGTATCTTTAAATAATCTCTCCATCAGAGACTCAGAGAGTTTGAGAACAGAGACCGAACACACACTCATCTTCTCTATCACTTCTCTTTCTCTCTGACTCTCTTATTGAGAAATAACTGCAAAATGAATTTGTCCAATTAAATTTCATTTTTTCAAACAAACAGTTTATCAAACAAAGTAGAGCTTTTCTCAGAACTAACTTCTCTTTTCTGAGACACGTTTCAGTTATTTTTAACCAGTTCGCCTGAACTTCATCCAGGGCCGGCGCTAGCTATAGGCAGAGCAGGTCATTGCCTCGGGCCTCGGGCTTTGAGGAGGGGCCTCCATAACCGTAACATCCCCTATATATATAGTCCACCAGTCAAGACGGGCAGAAATACTAGCCTCATTGTTCATTGGATATTGTTGAATTGTCACTCATCTGCAGTTAAACCAATTAATGTTTCCGTTTCAAAGCGGGTGCCGGCTTCTTAAAGTTTGTGTAACGAACGCATCCATCAGGTGCTGAGAAGCAAAAGCCTAAATAGGCACGCAAATAAAGGATCTCATATCTATGGGTCTATCTTCTCAATTCTGCTGATGATTAGATTATACCCTGACATCATAGCCTACTTACGCCAATAATATAAGTTTCAAATTTATTTTTATTTATTTTCTGCTCAGTAGCGATCGTGTCTTTCTCTTCCACTTGATTTGTGTATAGCATATTTAAGGTAACAATGTAATGCATAATATCATATTACTGATATTAATAATTTGACAATATCTGCAGTCAATACTGATTAAATGGGAGGGAAAAATCCTGCCCAAACCGCAGCTATGAAAAATAAAAAAGATAAAAGCACTTATGTTCATCTACTGAAGTGGTATTCTGGAACTGTGAATAAATTGAATAAAACAGAAAAATAACAACAACAACAATAACATCTTCATTAAACAAAAAAGAGATTACCTTAGATAAAGTTTGATTAATATGTACATACAGTACCGGTAAAAAGTCTGGACCCATTACTATTTTTAATGTTTTTGAAAGAAGTTTCTTATTACGCTCTGCATTTATTTGATCAAAAATACAGAAGAAAACAGGAATATTCAGCAAGGATGTGTTAAATATATAAAAAGTGATAGTGAAGACCTTTTTAAAACGACTTTTTAATAATCAAAAAATCCAGAAAAAAAAGTATCACAGCTTATAAAATAAATATTAAACACCATTTCTAACATTTGATAATAAATCTGAATATTATAAAGTTTTCTGAAGGATCACGTGACACTAAATTCAGCTTTGCATCACATAAATATATTTTAAAGTATAGTAAAATAGAAAACCATTATTTTAGATTTTAATAATATTTCACTATATTATTTTTCTGTATTTTTGATCAAATAAATCCAGGCTTGGTGAGCATAAGAGACTTCTTTCAAATACATTAAAAATAGTAATGTGTCCAAACTTATGTACTGTGTAAGTAAAAATATACTAAATGTAAAATTAAATGTTGTATAAATAAAAGGTTAGGAATCATATTTGTTTCAAGTGTTTGTTATTGGGGGTGGGGGGGCTCCAACATGAACTCTGCCTAGAGCCTCCTAATGTCTAGAACCGGCCCTGACTTCATATTTAGCTGTTGTATGATGTCAGTTCACACGTGTGCCAGAATAACCTCAGGTTTGCAGAACAAGTTCATGACGTCGACATATGAACATGTTCACCAATGCTGGACAATCAGGAAGTGTCTCAGACTTTTGTTGTCCTTTAAACATATTTATTTATTCATATTTTAGCAATGCTAATACATTTTATTTTGACAAATGTCTTGATTGAAAACTGTACTTGAGCTTTATTTATTTAAATATCAAATATATTGATACATGTTTAATGTGGTTTAAGGGCTTTTTCACACTAGTTTGTTTGAGAGACTGCGAGCGGTCGACACATTAACATACTGAGGTCTGAATATGGTTTGTTTTTGGGTCCTTTAGGAGGAACTGAGATCATTTAGTGTTGACCTATGAATTATTTCTGCCGAGGCGAGAGCTCTTGAAGTGCTGAAACACACGAGGTGTGAAAATACTCTTAGACCAGAAGCACGAGTTCACTTGCAGCAGGTTTTCTCTCTGGTTGTGGTTCATTTCAGCTGTAGGCTAACACTATATCCACATTATTTTACTATAAAGTCACAATTAGGGGTGTGCACGAATATTATAAACTGTTATTTCTTTTAAAAAAAGAAAATACAAAAAAGTAAAATTAAAGTGTACTATATGTGAAACACACTAAGTGTCCAAATTATTTTTGCAGCCACTATAAAGTCACAATGAAGTTGATGGTGCCGACGTCAAACAGGAAGTGATGTCGTGTGTCTCAAACACTTTGGCCTGATTTGGTTCTGAAGCTTGTTCTGTTCCAGTGGAGAATCAGTGATGTGAAACGTTAATCACATTCATGTTAATATTTAAAAGTGTCTTTATTCATAAAGTGTATCTTTATGTACTGTGATATAATGCATTATAGTTGTGTGAAAGGTGAATGATTCTATATTATTTATACATTTTTAATAGTGTCTTTCATGTTAGGGTCAGGAACATGTTATACAGGCAACATTCAGGATATTACATTAAAAATTTTATATTTTTTCCTATTTAAAACTTGACTCTTCTGTAGTTACATCGTGTACTAAGACCGACAGAAAATGTAAAGGTGCGATTTTCTAGGCTGATATGGCTAGGAACTATACTCTCATTCCTGCGTAATAATCAAGAAACTTTGCTGCCGTACCATGAGTGCAGCAGGCGTAATGATATGACGCAGCGCCTGAAAATAGGTCTAATAGGTTAGACAAACTTAGTCCCGGTCACGTTTGAAGTTACGAGCTGGGGACTATTTTCAGGCGCTGCGTCATATCATTACGCCTGCTGGACTCATGGTACGGCAGCAAAGTTTCTTGATTATTATACAGAACCAACTTTCTGGGAATGTTAGGGGAACGTTCTCCAAACCAACAGGGAATGTTCTATTAACGTAAAGAAAGCTTTCCTGCCAAACCAACAGAGAGCTTCAGGATGTCTGACTGTCAGTAATATCTTCCTATCTCAGTAATGACACACATCACAACATTAATCCGATCTGTAAAGCTGCTGTGAGACGAGGAGTGTCAATGCCACAGTATCTCATCACTCCACTACTGAACACAGGGTTCGTTCAGACACTGTCAAACGTAATTCCAGGTCTTTCAAGAACTTTTCAAGCACTACCATTCAGGGAGCAAATATTTTAAAAAAATACACAACTTAAACAAACAAACACAAAACAAGAGAACAAGAAGAACTATGAAGAGAGTTACAGAAATACACTGACATCACATTTATTGATGAGTATAATGTCATATAATGTTGTATGTTGTGAAGCTCAGTGTTCAAACTGCTGCTTTATTGTTGAGCATCAGTGAATCAGTGAATCAAACAGTGAATCAGTGAATCAAACAGTGAATGAGTGAATCAAACAGTGAATCAGTGAATCAAACAGTGAATCACTGAATCGACTCTCGTATCAGTTCACGAGTCCTGTGACGTCATCGTGTGTGATGATGTTGAATGCTGGACAATAATCCATCAGTTCTCCTGAATGAGCATCACAACAGAAAAACACTTTCAGTTCATGTAGAATAAACTCTAGACATGTTTCAGTGTGTGATTTACATTGTGTTGAATGAATGGAAAAGCTTCATATCTGTTTCTTCTGCTTTTAGTGCTGATGTCCCTCGTTCACTCTGGACTCAGTCAAGGTACTGTCCGTTACTGCAGTACATTTTAGTTTTTAACTAATGTGAATTGTGTTGTAGTAGTTTATTTGTCTTCATCAGGATCCCTCATTTGTCTGTTTGCTGATGTTTTATGTCCATGTTTTGCATATTTCACAGTATCATCTGACTGTAGTTCCTTAAGCTGCACAACATTACAGAAATCTGCTATTTATTCAATCAATCAAACAGTCTTGCAGTTGTAAAGTAGTTCAGTCAGACATTGATTTCAAAAGATCATAATCCACTGTATAAAACAGAAATGAGTTTTATTTGCATGTTTCTGAGTTTTTGCTGCAATATTAATTATTGACTGTGTCATTAAGATCTTGAGCACCAATGCTGAGCTTTATTCACTCAGTGTGGTTTAGCTGGAAGGGCTGGAAGAGAAAAGGGCTTGAGAACAGACAGACTGAAGTTAGTAAGTTCAGTTCAGATCTTTAAACACTCAGACTGTAAACAGCATCATCTACTGGTCAGAACTGGGAGAGCAATAATACAAAGACATGCAGACTGGATAAATACATCAGTTTCAGTTAGTTTTTACCAATACATACATTTTTGATGTAATCATTACAATTTATAAGCAAACTAGGTTTTTAATTTAAGTGTTTTTCTCCTGATGAAGTTTTGAGTTCATGACAGAGATCTTGATACTGCGATGCTTTTCAATATTTACTTCTGTGTTTCTCAGGGAAACCTGTAGTGAAGGTGAAGCCAGATCAGCCTGTGTTCAGAGGAGAGAGAGTCACTCTCACATGTGCCATACAGGGAGGAGGAGACATTCAGACATACAGATGGTTTAGAGATGGAAACACTGACTATACATATACAACAGCAGAGTTCAGTTTCACAGCTGATGTGTATCACAGTGGTAAATACACTTGTGGAGGAGAGACATCAGACTCACACACAGACATCAGTGATGCTGTTACACTGACTGTATCAGGTGAGTCTTCATATTCACATCTGTTTAATGATCATCATGTAATTTTCAACCACATCTGTTCTTATAAGAGGACTGACAGTTCACTTTTTAGTAATTATTCAGTAACTGCACACGTGTGTGTGTGTGTGTGTGTGTGTGTGTGTGTGTGTGTGTGTGTGTGTGTGTGTGTGTGTGTGTGTGTGTGTGTGTGTTTTGTGGAGGTTTTAGTTCATTATAAATTCATGTAAATTGTGACTTTCCAGTGTTATAAGCGTCTCCATCTTTATTTTATGTGTGTCTCCATCTTTGATATTTAGTCACTGTCACTATGGTTACAGGAGATATTCATGAGTATCATGAGAATAGAAAAGGACTTGAGCAGTTCTGATGAGTTTTGTCCTGAAGTCAGAGAGAATGACGTGATTTACAGATTATTAGTGTTGAAGTCAAAACCACAAACCCAGACCAGAGTGTTTTCACAGATTACACATTTTTGTTCAAAGAACATTTTTAAAACATTTAGTTTTGGTGATGGTGTTGAGGCAAAAACAAGTAACTAACAAAATAGCATCAGGCATAAGAGACATCAGGATTCAAATTGTCCTTAAAAGATATTTATTCTTGCAAGAATGTTCCCAGTCTACCCACAGTCCAGCTGCAGGCAGAGTGAGACCCAGAGCAGAGGTTGACCAGCTACTTTATAGTGTTCTATTCAAAAGCTATCTCCTACAGCCCCCACTAAACAAAATAACAAAAGGGACCCCCCCTTGAACCCTTCACAGCACAAGGAACAAAAGGGACCCCCCTTGACCCCTCCCCAGCACGGGAATCTCCTTACCTCTGAAATCTCACACACACACACCCTGCAGCTGTATCAATATCATAAAAGAAACTCAAAATACAGCCAAAGAACGCATGGCATTCGTTTGTTAAATCGTTGAAAATAAAATACAAAGAAAAGATGAATTTTTCCACAACAATGGAAACTTTAAAGTGTCCATTTTTATTAGTGCTAGTGGAGCTTTTTTTTTTTTTGTAAGGTTAGTTTGATGTTCCTGAAATATTCTTTTACCCTAATTTGTATTAACAACTCAAAAGTCCTCCTCAAAAAAACTTTAATTAATCCAACAGGGAAAGTTATAATGATGTGCAGAAGAAGACTGGCTTCTTTGATTTAGTTTGTGGATCGTTAGGTAGAGCTCACAGCGGGTGATCGGTCAGAATCACGCAAGATTTTTTTCATCGGAAGTATTTATTGAATTTACAACTGCATGATTGAATATGTACATTGATGTGTGGTTCTGAAACAGATAAAAGAAATAAGAAAAAAAAAAAAAAAAAATCAGTTGAATGCAAATGAATGCTTATCATGCAACAAACCTCTATTTGTATTAACTGTATCCTATTCTAATAATAAAGCAGGAACAAAATTCAATAATATTTTAACATGGCCGAAACTGGCATTAAAAGAATGAAAAAGACTGTTCTGTGGGTCTAAACAGCTCCAACCATAACAATGAGAAAGGATGAACCATTCGCAATACAATGGCTCCCTCTGCTGGTCGCATAAATAACTACACCAGGCCGCGCCGAGAGGTGTCACGTGACGACCAGTGTACATGCGGGAGGTGCGTGCCCTATAGCCAATTAACTGGATTGAAGGCGAATAGCTTACAAACTATGCGCAGAGGGTGCTTAACTGGTATTCTACAATGTATAACCAAAGATAATGCCCGAGTGACAACCTATAATACATCGATAGAAAGAAGCATCACGACACGAGGCCTAGCCGAGCAGGAAAAGCCTGAGCTTACATTTAGCAACACTGAACAGACAAAACACTACCAATCTAGCCTTAGCAATGACAGTAAAAGAACAACCAAATGCCGATTCTTACTTGTAAAGACGCACACTAAAATAGGACAGTTGTATCAAGGCAGGTTGTAAGTCTGTGCGGTTAGCGGACACTACTGGTAAAAGTCTCGGACAGAATGCCACCAGCGTGCAGCGAGCCTGAGTCAACTTGTGATTGGCTAAGAGTCCAGGTGAAGCGAGGCGTCTTCCAGTAGGAGAGAGAGAGTCACAGTAAAGTGTCTGATGCTTAGCGGCCACAAGGGGCCTTTTTTACAAGTGACGTGATTCACAGCAAAATCCTCAGTGTTGAATGAACTCGATGTCTAAATGGGTCCAAGAGTGTTAAAGATGAAGAAACTACAGTTTTTGTGCTAATTTTGAGAACGTTATTACAGACCAGATAACATTGAACACACATTTTATTAATGTTACTGGAATAATTTTTGTTCATAACTTTGAGAAATCCTTAACGTTAGCCAAAGTTATGATAACATTCCCTGTTAGCTGGTTATGGTTGTGGTTAAAGTATATTTATCACCATATGACCAAGACCAGTGTCGTGTATTTCTGTCACAGAATGGCACCATGAACTAAATCCCTCTGGAAATCGTTGGTCAAATGCTTTGCTCTAAGACACAATAGTGATGTTTAACAGTTCATTCACTGCAGGGTTTATACCAGCAACATTCCCATTTACAACCAGCGTATACAACCGAAGGTCCTTCTGAACAACCAGTTTTATTCCCTGAAAGAGCAGTTTGAGTCTTTGTGTTTCTGTTTCTTCTCAGGTTTACCCACATCTACAGTGACTGTGACACCAGTCAGTCCTGTATTCACTGGAGAAACAGTCAATCTGAAGTGTGAGATAAACTCTGATCACAGTAACTGGAGATATGAGTGGTCTAAAGACCGTGTAAAGTTACTGACGTCTGATCGTTACACTGTAAACGGAAACACTCTCACTATCAGAGGAGCTACTGAGTCTGATCAGGGTTGGTACGGGTGTAAAGGACAGAGAGATGGAAGACCAAACTCATCAACATTCAGCTATCTTTCTCTCTCTGTGAAGGGTGAGTTCAACATCATTGTCCTCATAAACTCTCTGTCCTATTTATGATCACAAATACAATCGAGAGTCTTTGACTGGGATGTTACGTTCACACTAGTAATGCGGTTCTCACTCCTCTTTTGAGGGTTTCAATCTGTTTATTTTTTTGTGTTCAAACTTGAAGGAGCAAAACTGAATGAAACTGAATGCAGAGATCTGAAATACATTGTAAAGCTGAAGTATTTTACTTGAAGTGTGATCTTATAACAGATAAAGACGTCTGTCTGACGCATGTGAACACAGACCTGAGAAACAGCTAAAAGAAGTGCAGTGTTATTGGCCGTTATACACTTTAATAAAAAAAAATATTGTTTTCATATTTCCATAAATATCGTTTTGTGCACTTACTGAAGTTTTTATACAAATGCAGCTTTGCTTTGATTTTCAGATGATCCTGTCGTCGTTCTGTCTCTGATTATGAATGTTGAAACTTTGAGTGTTGGATGAAATTAATCTTAATTCTAATGTTTGATAGACAGTTGATCAACTTTCATTATCTCACCTGAAAATAATAATACTGTCATAATTTAATCTTCCTCATGTCGTTCCGAATCTGTATATTTTTCTTCTTTCGATTTTAAAAATATATATTTATAATGTGCTGATCGCTATAATAATGAGATGGTGAACTTTTAGAGTTTAAAAAGGACACAAAAGCACCATAAATGTGTCATAAAATAAGTCCAATTACTCTATATGACAGAAATCATGACTAAGAAGAGTATTTTAGTCTCCATCATCCTGTCCAGAGACACAGTTTAGAAATAAAACACACAGCCTCTGTTTACTGTCAGTTTACAGTCATCTCTGATCACTGATGTTCTGCAGAAGAAAAAGAAAGACTGTCACTGTCAAAACTCTGAACACTGTGACCAGAAACAGAGACAGAAAGTTCAGACTGTCCAGTTATTTCACAGCAGAAATACAGGATCATTTTACTGAGTTTTACAGAGGAAAATAAACTGCAGATGTTCGACAGAAATCACTCAAAACACAAAGGAACAGGTTTAATAATCACTGCATTTACTAGTGGAAATAAAGTGAGTTTATAGAGAATCTTTAACCTCTAAAAGTTCTCAGCGGAATTTGAATGAAACCATTTAGTGACATAAAATATTGACATATTTGTCTTTCTTCTCAGGTTTACCCACATCTACAGTGACTGTGACACCAGACAGTCCTGTATTCACTGGAGAAACAGTCAATCTGAAGTGTGTGATAGAGACTTACAGTAACTGGTTCTGGAGAAATTACCAGACACATAGTGCAAATTACTGGTCACAACCCTGGAGATATGAGTGGTATAAAGGCAGTGTAATATTACAGACGTCTGATCGTTACACTGTAAATGAAGACACTCTCACTATCAGAGGAGTAATTATATCTGATCAGGGTCTGTACAGGTGTAAAGGACAGAGATATGGAATAAGACCAAACTCATCAACATCAAGATCTCTTTATCTCTCTGTGAAGGGTGAGTTCAACATCATTGTCCTCCTAAAAACTTTCACTACAATCTTTCCACTGATGTCTGTGAGAAAGAGATGCGCTCGACAAGCTTGTGTGTCTCGTAACAGCTATATAGGCGTTACTATATTTAGTTTAATATTCCACTGATTAGATACATTTACTTCAGATGACTTTCTATTGTATCTTTTTTCTTTTTGAACCAGCTTTTTTATCCCCATTATACTCTCTGTTGTCAGTTTCTTTGTCTGGACACACACACTGTACACACACTGCATTAGTATCGGTTGTTGGCATCGGAGCATTTTTATGAGTATGAATATGAGAGCGCAGTATCGGGCCGACACCAATACTGGTGTTAAGACCTTTCTCACTCGTGGTTATGGGCTCCAGAAAGGCCGCTGTGAGTAAGTTCAGTCACTCAGAGCTCATGGTGAACAACACACACACATTCTCAATCTCAACAGATCATCAAATCCTGGAGTCACCGGCTGTGTCTCATCTCGAAGGCTGAATCCTCCGGAGGTCACATTTATCTGCCGCAAACGTCATGAGGCTCTTCATCTCAGTAAACTGACCATTACATTCCCATGAGGAAACTACAACAGTTTACACTTCACTAGCAATAACGCTCAGGTTTATAATGGTGACTGTCCTGAAATAAGACGTTCTTTATGACGTATGCGGCCGATAAATGTGACGTCAAGAGGACGCAGCTTCGACATGAGACACAGATCCATGAAAACAGACGCTGAGAAGCAGCGAGTCGTTCTTCTCCTTTCAATTCACAATTTACATTCTTACTGCAGATTGTGCAATCATTATTATTTTTAACATATCTTTTAATCTTTAAACAGTTTTTATTACTGATTAAACTATTGAGAAGTATATTACTGTGAACAATAATTATATTGTTTTTGATGGTTTCAATAAATTAAAAAAGAAAGATTGTCTGAACTAAAAACAGTCTGTGCTTGCAAAGATTATAAGGCTGAATACGTTTTTTTTTTTTTTTATGTCTGGCCTTTTTTTAACATTTGTTATATGATGATAACTTTGTAGATTTTTTCCAGTGAAATTTAATTTTGAGTTTTAACAGATTCAAACATGAAGTGTGTGTTTGCTCATTTCACAGTGAGACCCAAACCTGTAGTGAAGGTGAAGCCTGATGTTCATGTGTTCAGAGGAGAGAGAGTCACTCTCACATGTGACATACAGGAGACAGGAGTCTGGAGGTACAGCTGGTATAAAGATCAAGATAACAGCAGAAGAACAGACCAGATCTATATAATCACATCTGTGGAGCCGTCTCATGCTGGTCTGTACAGCTGTAGAGGAACTCTGACTGAAACCCAACAGAACTCAGAGATCAGTGATGGAGTTACACTGACAGTATCAGGTGAGTGTGTTCATCATTTCATCACATCACTTTAACCTGAAGACACTGAGTAGATAAACAGGTAATTTGCGCTTATGTTGTCTCACACTCAGTCAGATTATGTTAGTTAAGAGTTTGTAATCATCTCTATATACAGTGACAGGCTGATTATGATCTCAGATCTTTTCAGAGTTCATTATCGGTGCTGCGTTCCAGTCCACTTTTAGACACGCACTTGTGAACTTCCCTAAGCACTTCTCCTCGGGGGAATCCTTGCCGCCATTTTGAAGTGCGTGAAGTGGACGAGGGAAGTTTATATGGACAGACCCTCGTTCCCTTGATTTGGACCGTGGGAGCGAGTCTACTTCATATGTACACTTCAGGCACCTATATGTCCCACAATGCAGTACGATTGTGACGTCAACACATATCTCGTCTAATCACCACCACAACAAAAAACTCTATGATATATTAATTCTAATTTTTTTAATTGAAAACAACCCAAACACACTATAAACATTTGGATGCTGCATTAAACAAATTCTTAAAGGGAAAACAAATGTAAATAATGAATAAACTCCACAGCTGATTCCCAGTGGTCAAGGGCTTAAGACGTTCCAGTTCAGCCCATTGCAGTTTCCGCCAGTAGTGGGCAAAGCAATGACGTGCATCCGAGTGAACGAGACGGAGGGAAGTTAGCGAGTGAAGGGCATGACAATTTTGGACTGGAACGCAGCCCTAGAGAGCGGGGAACAGCCTAATACTTTTTGACTTTCTCAGTTTGTGTAAATTCACTCGGGGTTCAGAGGATTAATTTTTTCCCACATTAATTTCACACGTCTAGTACAATTATGTGGTTTTGTTTGATTAATACAGTGTATAGTTTTTTTTAATTTTTTTATTTACCCCATACATTGTAACATGACCACATGACACCTTAAAATGTGATCAGATCTAATTAAAAAATATACAAGACAAACTAAAATATTTTGTCCAAAAAAAAATACAATTATTAACTTTTTCATATAAAATAATGGCATTTTTAATAATTAAAATTTTGTACAAAAATTTGATTTTACAACAAACACCACACAGCAACTATCAAGCATAGTTCAAAACATAATAATAATTAATCATTTCTGAACATTGACTCTGTCTTTATTCACCTTTTTCTCAATAGAATTGATAAAAGTGTAGAATAGAATATCATAGTTCTAATAGAGGCTCATTGTAACGCAGTGTGACAACATGCCCCGTCTGTACAACTGGGATTCAAACCCTGCTAGTGTCTTCTGCTGGTTAGATCAGCATTCAATAACTATCTCAACGGTTAAATAATAGATTGGAGATTAAAATAATATATAATTTTAAATAAACACACAAAAAAAAAAAAAAAAAAAACAGATGAAAAATTAACTTAAGCAATGCACTTTAGCTATGTGTTAGTGAGGTATTCTAGCAGGGCTAGTTCATCAAGGGTTTTCAGCCAGTAAACAGGACGGTGTATCGGTCAGGACACAGGAATAAAGACGAGGAGATGTAATTTCTTCTTTTAACTGTATTGAGCTCCAGCAATACTCATCAGAACATTACAATATCCAGTACTGTCATTATAGTCTGATAAAAAACAAATAAATCACCATTAGGTACTGTCATTTAAACAGTTACAGTACTTAAATTACTATGCAACGTAAATAATAAATCCACACACATAATACAAATCAGGATCATCAAACATAAATATCTCAATAAACATTGCTATGCCCCTTTAAATATAATCTTCAATTACATAAACGAGGATATTACTCTTTGGAGAAATATAAGGAGCTTCACCTATCTCACTGACCAGTTCACATGAAACTGTATTAAAGGGGTTTACAGAAGGAGCAATGGCGACATCCTCTGGCCAGACAAGGCTACTACACAACAGCGTCCGCACATGGTCTCCTGAGCACGAGATCAACTCTTCTTTTTTTTTTTGATATTCCTTTAACAAAGAAAAACAATATACAGCACTGCATTGAATACAGTAACAAAAATAATAATAAAAAAAAAAAAAAAATAAAATAAATAAATAACTGCCTCCTCAAATAAGAAAAAACTGTACATAGTACTTAAGAAACTTCTTGTTCTTACTATTATCAATGAGTTTAAGAGATTTAACAATAAGGGACATCTCAGCAATAAAGGCCTCAAGTCTAGGCAAAGTCTTGAGAAATTTGTTTTAGTGAATAAAAAATGTACAATGCAACACAAAGAAATTAACAACATTATCAATAGCATAGTCACTCCCAGAAAAATAGAGGAATATATCCTTCAATGAAAAGTTGAAATCACATTTGACAAAATGAGAAAGATAAAGACCCAAGCTCTGCCAAAGAGGCTTAACCTGATTGCAGTGGTAGAATAAATGAAGCAAAGTTTCTTTCTCAACTTTGCAAAATACACAAAGGTCAGAGATATCAACAAAAGAGGAAATTTGTGAGTTAGTTGGGTAAACATTATGAAGAATCTCTTATTTTATTGGACATACAATATTTCTCAGGGAGTAACCACGCTTTCTTCTAGTGAATACAGTCAAAAAAATTATTCCAGAAAAATTTACATCGAGGGGATGTGTAAAAACAGTGTAATGTAACAATAACTTTATAAGTTTACTATTACATTTTTTATCAAGAATACTAACTCCATCCAATAAAAGTTTGGTCAAAATAGTTTTTCTCTCATTAAAGAAAAGGTGTGGTTTAAATAAATGCACATAACTTGGAGACAAAGCTTTGATGACAGAATTGAAAGTTCTAGCAGGCAGAGGAAAATTATACAAAGTCATAAATTCTTCATATTCCAATATACTGCCATCATTTTTAAATAAATCCAAAACAAAAACAATACCTTTATCATACCACTTAGCCATAAAAACTGATTTGTTTTGGATTAAAATGTTCAAATTATTCCACAGAATTTCTTTATGGGGAGAAAAGTTGTGCACATAACACAATTTCCAAGCAAGTAAAACTTGTTGGTGAAATTTGGAGAGAGAAATGGGTAATTTAGAAGGAATGAAATTACATTTTAAAAGAAACTCTAAACTGCCTAATCTACTAAAAATGGCATTGGGGATATAGTACCAAACTGAGCCAATACTACAAAGACATTTTTTTTAACCAACTAATTCTTTAAAGTTTAAAACTTCCAGTCCACCCTCTATTAGACAAAGATTTCCTAACTTTATGAGATCTGTTCTTCCAAATAAAATTCAATAAGATTTTGTTAATATCATCACAGATTTTGTCACTAACAAATAAAGATAAAGAAGGATAAACACAACGAGACAAACCCTCTGCCTTAGAAATAAGTACTCTCCCATAGATTGAGAGATCACGTTGTAGCCAAAGATTAAAGATGGTTCTTGTTTTCTTTATTTTAGGTGAAACATTAAGTTGTTGGCGGATCAATCTATCTTTAGTAAGGAAAATCCCCAGGTACTTGATACAATCTTTAACAGGTATATTGTGCAACTTTGATTGTTGAGTGTCATAATAAAGACAGAATAATTCACATTTTGATACGTTTAAATATAAGCCTGAAGCTTCAGAGAAAGAATGATTAATATTGATACACAAGGGAATTTGACTTTGGTCTTTAAGAAATATAGTTGTATCATCAGCTAGTTGAGATATTTTAAATTTTTTACCAAATATAGAGATACCTTCTAAACAGGGATTTTGTAAAATAACGATTGATAACAATTCAACAGCTAGCAGAAAAAGAAATGGGGAAATGGGGCAACCTTGGCGCACTCCTCTATCACAATTAAAGCGTTTAGTGGTTTGAAGGCCAACCAAAACTGAAGAGTTAATGTCATTATAAAGCATGCTCACCATGTTGATAAAAGTAGATCCAAAACCAAAAAGGCTAAGAGATTTAAGCAAAAATTGGTGTTCTAAAGAGTCAAATGCTTTATAAAAATCTAAAAACATTCTAATAGCTTCTGAATCAATATTCTCTGAATAATCAATAAGATCAAGAACTAATCTAATGTTGGAGCTAATGTGCCTATTTTTCATAAATCCATTTTGTGTTTCGCCAATTATACTATTAAGGCCAGATTTTAAACAAACTGCCAAAATTAAAGCAAGTAATTTATAATCAACATTTAACAGTGATATAGGTCTCCAGTTTTCAATTAAAAGTGGGTCTTTATCAGTTTTGGGGATCAAAGAAATAAGACCCTGCTTCATTGAGGAGGTCATCTCTCCTTTTTTAATACAGTCTTTAAATAAATTATGTAAAGGTTGCTTTAAAATGTCCCAAAAATGTAAATAAAATTCAACAGATAAGCCATCAGTACCTGGAGACTTCCCCCTCTTCATAGATTTCAGTGCATCCTCCATTTCAACTATAGAGATATCAGAATCACAAAGTTGCTTAAAGTCATCATTAATACCTGAAATCTTATCATGAATACTTAAAAGAAAATCGTCCGATTTTTCTTGAGAAAACTGAGAAGTATACAATTTTTTGTAAAAGGAATATACAAAGGTTGAAATCATTCCTGGATCTGTACATAAAGCACTATTAATATTTAAGGCAGAGAGAGATGTCTTTTTACGATTTCGTTTTTCAAGAGAAAAAAAGTAATTAGTGTTTCTTTCGCCCTTCTCAATCCATTTTGCTCTAGAGTGTATAAAAGCACCTTTAACAATCTCTGTGTACATATTTTCAATTTGCAAATGACATGTGCTCAATTCTACCTCATCCTCTTTACTGGGATTTCCCTTCTGCATTAACACTCTTAATCTAGGAATGAGTTCTAATTCTTTAATGTTCTTTTCTCTTTTAATTTGCTTACTTCTATTATCAGCAAGGACTCTAACTCTATATTTAAAAAAGACAACTGTTAAATTTCCATTAACCCCTTGTTCTATTTAACTTACTATTTTGTGCAAGATTCAAAGAAATTAACATGTGATTAGTAAACGGGGCAAATTGATGATTAACAGTATGGACATCTTTCAAAATAGCTTAAGAAATGAGAAAAAGATCTATTCTAGCTTTAAGTGAACCAGATTTGTTGGACCAAGTAAAGCCTCTACAACCATTGTTAAAGAAACGCCAAGCATCTAGCACTGAAAGATTTTCACACAACCATAAAATAATATTATCATGTAAATTAGAGGTAGTTCTTATAGGAAATCTATCTTGTGCATTGTCAGGGGTTTCATTAAAATCTCCAGCTATAATCAAATAAGCATTTAGAAAACAACTTTGTATACTTATAAGCTTAGCTCCCAATTCTTTAAGCATAGATGCATTAGCATTTCTAGAGTTGTGCCCATAAACATTACACAAGATGAATATCACATTTTCGGTCTTGCATACTAGAATGATCCATCTACCCTCATCAGATGAAAAAGTTTCTAAAATATCTCCTCTAAATTTATGCATCAAAATTAGAGTACCAGCCGAACGATTGGATCCGTGACTCATAAAGATTGAATTACCCCACTGAGTTTTCCAAAAATTGTTGTCTGATTCACAAGAGTGACTTTCTTGAACAAAAACAAAATCAGCATTACTACGTTTACAATACAAAAATAAAGCTTTCCTTTTCGAATGATCTCTTGAACCTCTAACATTAAGAGAGGCTAAATTAAAAGAAGAAAACTCAAAAGAATGCATGAACACAGATTACAACAAATGCAGTGCAACAAGACCAGCTAAACAGCTGGTTAACACAACAAGATCCTACTTTTGGCTAAAGAAGTTGACTTCTTTTCCTTAAACAGGGTAGGTGGTGATCGATCGGTAATGTCTTCTACATGGCACCAAAAGAACATTTAAGGTGCATTATTGAGATAGAGACATTAAATAAATGAAAAACGTTATAAAAAATATATACAGTGAGGAAAATAAGTATTTGAACACCCTGCTATTTTGCAAGTTCTCCCACTTAGAAATCATGGAGGGGTCTGAAATTGTCATCGTATGTGCATGTCCACTGTGACAATCTAAAAAAAAATCCAGAAATCACAATGTTTTTTAACTATTTATTTGTATGATACAGCTGCAAATAAGTATTTGAACACCTGAGAAAATCAATGTTAATATTTGGTACAGTAGCCTTTGTTTGCAATTACAGAGGTCAAACGTTTCCTGTAGTTTTTCACCAGGTTTGCACACACTGCAGGAGGGATTTTGGCCCACTCCTCCACACAGATCTACTCTAGATCAGTCAGGTTTCTGGGCTGTCGCTGAGAAACACGGAGTTTGAGCTCCCTCCAAAGATTCTCTATTGGGTTTAGGTCTGGAGACTGGCTAGGCCACGCCAGAACCTTGATATGCTTCTTACAGAGCCACTCCTTGGTTATCCTTCCTGGCTTTGTGCTTCGGGTCATTGTCATGTTGGAAGACCCAGCCTCGACCCATCTTTAATGCTCTAACTGAGGGAAGGAGGTTGTTCCCCAAAATCTCGCAATACATGGCCCCGGTCATCCTCTCCTTTATACAGTGCAGTCGCCCTGTCCCATGTGCAGAAAAACACCCCCAAAGCATGATGCTACCACCCCCATGCTTCACAGTAGGGATGGTGTTCTTGGGATGGTACTCATCATTCTTCTTCCTCCAAACACGTTTAGTGGAATTATGACCAAAAAGTTCTATTTTGGTCTCATCTGACCACATGACTTTCTCCCATGACTCCTCTGGATCATCCAAATGGTCATTGGCAAACTTAAGACGGGCCTTGATTTCAAACCATGACGTCAAACCATGCACTTTCAAACGGTGGTCCCAACTCTTTTCAGGTCATTGACCATCTCCTCCCGTGTAGTTCTGGGCTGATTTCTCACCTTTCTTAGGATCATTGAGACCCCACGAGGTGAGATCTTGCATGGAGCCCCAGTCCGAGGGAGATTGACAGTCATGTTTAGCTTTTTTCATTTTCTAATGATTGCTCCAACAGTGGACCTTTTTTCACCAAGCTGCTTGGCAATTTCCCCGTAGCTCTTTCCAGCATTGTGGAGGTGTACAATTTTGTCTATAGTGTCTTTGGACAGCTCTTTGGTCTTGGCCATGTTAGTAGTTGGATTCTTACTGATTGTATGGGGTGGACAGGTGTCTTTATGCAGCTAACGACCTCAAACAGGTGCATCTAATTTAGGATAATAAATGGAGTGGAGGTGGACATTTTAAAGGCAGACTAACAGGTCTTTGAAGGTCAGAATTCTAGCTGATAGACAGGTGTTCAAATACTTATTTGCAGCTGTATCATACAAATAAATAGTTAAAATTTATCTGCATTTTATTTTTTAGATTATGTCTCTCACAGTGGACATGCACCTACGATGACAATTTCAGACCCCTCCATGATTTCCAAGTGGGAGAACTTGCAAAATAGCAGGGTGTTCAAATACTTATTTTCCTCACTGTATAGCTGACTTGAGTCTGTTACAGTGGCATAACAGATTAACAGCAGAGAATATCATTGCACTTTTTGAATTCTCTGTTATTCTGTGTTCATACTATCATATTTGGAAAGGTGATCCTCAGAATGTGTTTAATCAGTCATTAATGGGCCATGAGTTGCAGAAGGTTGTAGGGCTGCAACGATTCGTCGACGTTGTCGACAAAAATCGATAATAGAAATAGTCGACAATGAATTTCATTGTCGAAGTTGTCGCCAGACATGTTTTTTCCGACCGAGTGAGGCATCTCTCTTCATTACAATCTCTGCCGAGAGTCGCACATGCGCATTAGCTTCTCTGCTGAGCGATAACATACAGAAATGGCGGCGTCCAACGCAGCAGCTGCGCGTACCAAAACATCTAAAGTTTGGGAGCATTTTAGCCTGGATATGGTTTGCAAAGCAGTCCTTGCGTATCACGGCAGCACCTCGGTGATGCACGAACATTTAAAGAGAAAGCACGTCGGACAGTTGAATGAAACGGAGTTTGACTCGCCTCGGTAAGATTTAAATAATATGGAGACGAGTTGTAAAGTTCTTTTGCAACAGATTGACCACTGAATGTATCTCACAAAATGCACTTAATATTTTTGTTTACTGTTTTATTGCTGCTAATGTGCCTGCCCCTGGTTTACAGGAAGAAAATGTTTACTTGATTTTAATTTATTTTTTCTTATAAAACAAATGTGCCTGATCCTTTATAAAAATGATAGAGTTTCTTTATTTATGCATTTATGTCTATACTGACAGAGCACTGTGCCTAATTGGTTTTAGACAGGGCATTTTTATTTACTTTTAGTATGAATCGGCCTATCAGCAGCAAAGTTCAATAAAATATGCATTTTTCATTGAAGTACCCCCTTCTTTCTTGTGTTTACTATCATTTTCCACAGAATTAAAGCAATCTCATGCTAAATTTTAGAAAAATTTAATAATTATTCGATTAGTCGACTAATCGTTTCAATAGTCGGTGACTAGTCGACTATTAAAATAGTCGTTAGTTGCAGCCCTAGAAGGTTGAGAACCGCTGTATTAGATTACATTTAGCACTAGTGCTTATTCTTGAGCTACTAGTGTGAGCAAGTGCTCTTTCTGTGGTGGAGTTTGAGAGGGACTGACTCATGACGGTCAAGGGAACACTGTGGTGACTAGTACAGATTACTGGTCTGGATTGGTACAGATTACTGGTCTGGTGTCCTCAGATAATCCACGGTATATGAAAACCCACAGAAGAATACTGACCGTCATGGGGAAATCTCAGTCAAAATAAAATACACCAGTGTTTTGCCAGATGAGAAGTTTATTTACTATTTTAATTAATTTTACTCTAATTAATTTTGTACCTATATCATTTATCTCTTTTAATTCCTTTTATAACTGTTTTAATTTCCCCTGCTTTTATTTTGTGATTATTTTTATTCCTCTCTATGTAAAGCAGTTTGAATTGCCATAGTGTATGAAATGTGCTTTATAAATAAACCTGCCTTGCCTAGTACTTATTCTTTAGCTAGTACTTATTCTTTAGCTAGTGCTTGTTTAGGTACTAGTGCACGTGATAGTCTGTCACAAAGTTGCACGAGTAAATATATCTGCAATATTATATTACACATGCAGTACCATATCTGATCACATATACATCTATATATTATGATTGATAGAAGCATGTTGGTTTTCATGTCAACAGTTCAAAAGACAAAACTAATTCAATTTTATCAGGAAAAAAGGTCTGAAAAGGTTTTAAATATAAAGAAACAAATGATGGATTCTTGATTTGTGATGCGGCGCGAGCTGTAACGCACATACATGATTTTTATGCGTTTATTAGAGGTTGAATTTAAATCAAATACTGCTAAACCGCTCATACTACTTCTCGTCTATTTCATAAATTGTATGAAAATTATGGAAATATATGGTTCAGATTCAGATCACTCTAAACATATGGAAATGGAGGCGTCCTTATATGGTCATGAACAGAGCTTGGCTGTCCTCTAGTGAAAAGGTTTGGTACTGCGCCCTAACTAAATCTCACTGAAAGCTTTTTTTAGATTTTTCATTTGTAACACAACTTGGCTTTGATTTTCTTGCAGTTTTAAAGTAAAACATGTTTTGTAAAAATATATATTTTATATAAATAATTATATTTTTTACATTATACATTTTCATACACTCAAAATTCTATAACATTTTTTTCTGTTTCACTTTCATAATTTTCACTTCTACAATAATCTTCCAAATGTCTTCTTTAAAACAAGAGCAGTATAGGTCTATATTCCAAAGCATTCTTGAATTCCAGCTATTTAAGTTTGGATAGTGATTTAGCAATTTTAGCAATTATTTTAGTAATTTAAATGCTCATTTATTTGAGTCTTGAGGATCTGAATCTGTTGTTGTTCTCCTGCAGATCTAAAGCCGAAGCCTGAACTCACATCAGATCCTGCAGGAGCTGCACTGACTGGAAACACAGTGACTTTGACCTGTCGCATGGATCCGTCCACTGGAAACTGGGACTCTTACTGGTACAAACACACACTGAACCCTGAGACAGAGAAGAATAAAACAAACCCCTACAGCCTGAAGATTGATTCAGAGTCTGATGGAGGCCAGTACTGGTGTAGAGCTGGAAGAGGGAAACAAGTCTATTACACACAATACAGTGATGCACTGTGGGTAAATGTTACAGGTGAGAGAGACTGTAGTGTGTGATGCAACAAATACAGACCAGAGACAATATCTACACAACTTCTGAAACTATAAATGCAATAATCTGTGTTTGTACAGAGAGTCCTAAAGCTGTGGTGACGGTACGACCTGATGAACGAGTGTTTAGAGGAGAAACAGTCACTCTCAGATGTGATATAAAGTGGGGAGGAGACACTGAGTGGACATACAGATGGGAAATAGAGGGAACCAACAACCAATATAAAAACACTGTCAGCCGAACCTCAACACAAGAGTTGAACATCAGCAGTGTTGATCTCTCTCACCGCGGTAAATACACCTGTACAGGACAGATACACACTCAAAGCTCTCAGCGCAGTGATGCTGTTACACTGACTGTCTCAGGTGAGTGTGTGTTTGTTGTGATCAGCTTCTCCATCAGTTTCTCTACGGCTCTGTAACTCGTGATGTTTTGTTCAGCTGAAGCTCAGGCATCAGTGCGAGTGTCTCCACAGCCGTGGCTGACTGAAGGAGAATCAGTGACTCTGACCTGTGAGGTTTCAGGCTCCTCTAAAGGCTGGACGTTCAGCTGGTTCAGAGATCATGATCATCTGTCAGACAGCAGCAGAGGAGCTGGAGGATCTTACACTCTCAGTCCTGCTGCTCTACAGCACACAGGAGTTTATACGTGCAGAGCAGAGAGAGGACGACCAGCCTATTACACACACAACAGCAGCTCACACACACTGTGGATCACTGGTGAGGGTTTATGCTTGTGCTCATCCGGATCTGTGTTTCACTGCAGTCTCTGTGCTGTCAGTTTTGATTGAGATTTTCCTCTTTTCAGGAGTTTCTGCTTCAGTGTCTCTGGTCATCAATCCCAGCAGAAGTCAACACTTCTCATCTGACTCTCTCTCTCTGAGCTGTGAGGATCAGAGTAACTCTGCTGGATGGACAGTGAGAAGATACACAGACAAAGACACACAAACTTGTGCAAAACAAACAGGATCTGGATGTGTAATGGACTCTCTCAGCACATCTGACACTGGAGTGTACTGGTGTGAGTCTGAATCTGGAGAGAAACGCCGTCCTCGAAACATCACTGTACATGGTGAGTCCGGTTTATAATCATGACATCTACTAGTCTAATGTTATAACCTAAATTATAATTACAGTCTAAAGACATTTTCCACTAATTGTTTTCTGTACAGCTGATGACAGACTGACTTCTGTTCAGTTATTTGAATGAGTTTCTCCATATGTATCTATTTGTGAGTTTGCATGGCCATTCAATCTTAAAATAGTTAATAGTAAATGAACTTGGCTTGCTGTCCTCAAAGGAGGCTCGATCTAAACCCTCTATGACAGGACAGCGCAGAGGAAGAATAAGAGAAATAGTGGAGGAGATGGGGAGGAGGAGGGATGCTGGAAGAATTGTCGCTGCTTATACAGTACAGGTCAAAAGATTGGAAACATTACTATTTTTTAATGTTTTTGAAAGAAGTTTCTTTTGCTCATCAAGCCTGCATTTATTTGATCAAAAATACAGATTTTTTTTTTTTAATATTATACTTTAAATTATAATTTATTTCTGTGATGCAAAGCTGAATTTTCAGGATCATTACTTCACATGATCCTTTAGAAATCATTCTAATATGATGATTCATTATCAAAGTTGGAAACAGTTCTGCTGCTTAATATTTTTTTCATAACCTGTGATACTTTTTTAGGATACTTTGATGAATAAAAAGTAAAAAAAAAATATATATATTTTTAAAAATAGAAATCTTCTGTAACAACAATATACACTACTGGTCAGTAATTTGGGGTCAGTCTTTTTTTTTTTTTTTTTTTTTGAAATAAATCAATACTTTTATTCAGCAAGGATGTGTTAAATTGATAAAAAGTGATAGTATAGAAGATTTACATTATTTATTTTATATATATATATATATATATATATATATATATATATATATATTTTTTTTTTTTTATAAATGCAGTTCTTTTTAACCTTTTATTCATCAAATATATTAGGCAGCAGAACTGTTTCCAACACTCATAATAAATCAGAATAAATGATTTCTAAAGGATCATGTGATAGACTGGATGTCACATGTGACACTGAAGACTGGAGTAATGATGCTGAAAATTCAGCTTTGCATCACAGGAATAAATTATTTTTTAAAGTATATTCAAATAGAAAACTATTATTTTAAGTTGTAATAATATTTCACAATATTACTTTTTTTCTTTTCTGTAATTTTGATCAAATAAACACAGCCTTGATGAGCATTAGAGACTTCTTTCAAAAATATAAAAATTCCAAACTTTTGACCTGTACTGTATACGCTCATAATGATGATTGACAGGACTGAATGTTTAGGGCTCCTCCGTTTTGGAACTTCATTTATTGTG
This sequence comes from Rutilus rutilus, assembly GCA_021464565.1. Classification (NCBI taxonomy): domain Eukaryota; kingdom Metazoa; phylum Chordata; class Actinopteri; order Cypriniformes; family Leuciscidae; genus Rutilus; species Rutilus rutilus. Next base: position 6,805,984 of record JAJAQA010000003.1, read on the forward strand.
ATGTTACATGAACCTGCTCTTAAATACCACATATAAACAAAGCAAAATGTGACTGGTCACTTTTCACATTCATCAGACAGTTTCTTACCATATAAATTGGCAGATTAAACTGCAAAATGGACGTGTTTTTATGCCAGTGGTTAAAAATCTGATACACAACCAACAAACTCTCATGACAATTTGTAACTATTTTAAATTTTGTCAAATTGTTGACTAATGTGTATGAATTTGTACAATCTCATTAGTATAATGTTTTTGTGCCCCACTGATGGTTGGGTTTAAAGGTGGACCTTGACACTTATTAACGGCATCCAAAAGCCACATAGAGGCTATAGAGGAATAATCCTTTGCGACTCGTTTACAGTCGGTCGTCATTTCCATCAAAAAGACTGATGAACTTTGCTTGCTTTTGATTTTATTTTGATAAGCTATATAAAGCTTGATACAGCATTCAAACCGATGCAATACGGTCAACAGAAAGTTTGCTCCCGCTACTCGCCTCTTCCAACCCTCTCAAACAATCCACCATAAAGACAGCAGAAGTGATCCGCTGTGCCCATGTGATACTGAATAACCAATAAGAAATAACAAAGAATGAATGCTCCTAATGCTTACTTTTTTCAACAACTACAACAACTACAAAAAAAAAACAAAAAAAAACGGTTTAAACAAAACAATCGGTTACTCATAAAATAGTTGCGTTTTTTCATTAGATTTGGTAAAACTACACGACACTATAAGAAAGCTTGAGAGGTATAAAGTACAATTCATAATATCAGTATTTTTCTTATGATTTGTTTTGCTGTATTCTTATTATTTACAGTATTAAACACACATCTCTTGTGTTTGTAGACGGTGAGGTGATTCTGGAGAGTTCTGTTGATCCTGTGATTGAGGGAGAGACTCTGACTCTACACTGTTTACATCGATCTACAAACTCCCCGATCCTCAGCGCTGATTTCTATAAAGACGGATCACTGATCCAGAATCAGACGACAGGAGAGATGAGCATCACTACTGTCTCAAAGTCACATGAGGGTTTCTACTACTGTAAAACAGAGAGAGGACAGTCACTCCACAGCTGGATCTCAGTCACGAGAGTCTTGAACGGTGAGATGATTTAATGAGAAACGTCACACCATTATTATATACTATCATAGTCTCTGGCTCATATTTCTGCTGGAGCAAAATCAGTTATTGACATTTGTGTTTATTGTTTCACATAAACGAAAGCTTAACCATCAAATCACATGCAAAATATACTTGTCATGTACTGGTCGGATTATACATTACATTCAGTATTTATTAGTGATGTTACGTTCTGTGCCGAGGCTTCGGAGTGTGTGTCGAGAAATCCCGGAAGCTTTCAGTGAAGCTCGTATCGAGGCTTGTATCGCAATATTTTGACAGATATATAAACCCATGGTTTAGACCCAGCCACTTTCATAATAGCAATATTACCCCTTCTGCGTATTATGGCCAAATAATTGATTCACACACATTCGGAAGCCCCTTTTTTATTCAAGCCAATACATTTATAGAAACAAGGATCAAAGCCACCTTTTATTTCTTCTATTAGGAGTTGAACTGTCTTACGCGTCAAAAACACACGGCCAGTCCGTTAAAGTGTTGCACATTTATTTTCACAAACACAAAAAGGCAAAAACATGAAACATCTTTGAAATTCTTTCGGCCAATTCTTCCAAACAGCGCTCAAGTGTAATGTCTCCAATTTCTGTGGAATCTTACATGTTTTAAATCCTTATAATATCTTCCTTAGATTACGATTTAGACAATTTCCTCATATTTGACAGCCAGACGGTGAGATAACTGCTTCTCCTTCTTCTCTTCTACATTATACAAGGACAACTTTGAGTAAATGCAGTACAGGATAACTGCAAGTAAATTCTTGAATAATACAGCACTACACATAAAACAGAAATAAGATGAGAATAATAATACAAATTGAAAGCATATTAAATTGGCTCTTACAACATGTATTACACAGTTATGTAATACATTCATTAGGCTATATAACATCATAAAATACACATTGCATTCATATAAATAGATTAGTCTGTGTGGGATTTATTTTTAATTTTTTTCTCCACTGTTATTTCTAAGCCTTAACTGGCACAAAATACAGTGTATCACAGACAGGGCAGGACTTAAGCTGAGGCTGACAAACTCACATACAAATGACCTCAGAACATCATTATGGATATCTAATTCTATTCTGGATATCTAATCTAATTTGATTTTATCAATAAATTCCACTAGAAACAAACCTTGTTGTATTATTTTAATTTAATACTGTGAAGCTGCTTTGATACAATCTGTATTGTGAAAAGCGCTATACAAATATACTTGACTTGACTTGACTTGATTATGGAGTAGCACAAAATACACACTTTAAATATGCTTGAATTTTAATAGATTTCTGTAGTGGCTGGGCCGGATCAGCACCGAATGTGAAAAGTGGCTTTAGATGGAGCAAAAACAGCAATGAGACATAATGGCAATGAGACGGGAGGGAGCGCTCAAAACTCTTCAGATCGCATTATTTAGTGGAACATTAATAGAAACTGTCATCCTCTGAAAAGAAAATGAGGCGTGAACATGAGAATGTATCAATATCTTTCTAAATGTGCGCTCTTTTGGGCTGGAGCTGTTTAAAGTAGCCACAAGATCACAAATTAATCAGAGCAGACGTGATTCAATAAGTGTATCCTCCTTATATGTAAAATTATTAAAAATACCAGTTTATGCAGTTTGATTATGGCCTCTTAGATCACAGTCGGAAACTATTAGCCCCGGCTGGCCCGTTTATATTAAAGTCCATAAACAGGCAAAGGTCATACACAAGCAAACAATAACCAAGATAAGGGCTGAGGCGAACAGAGAAATCCAACTGAACAAGCAGAGAATCAGGACATCCAGGAAACAAACTTTTAGAAATGCAGTTAAGACACATGCAACACTTAGCGATGAATGACTGAATTGACCAGGCTTATAAAGGGTGACCGAACAAGGTTAATGAGACACAGCTGAAAACAATGAGTGCTGATGAGTTCGGGCAAAGGATTATGGGTAATGAAGTCCATGACAGAGTGGCACTGGTCTGGGATTGAGTGCCCTCTGGTGGCTATCAAGGGCTCTCCAGCTGGTGATCGTGACAATACTGAGATTTAGTGAAATCAACACAGGTTATAAACAACATCCCACAACTTTTCATCAATTATTAATTAGTTTTGTTTTTTCATTTATTTACTCACCCTCATGTATGACTTTCTTCTTCTGTGGATCATAAAACAAGTTACTTGGAAAAATGTATCTGTGTTTTTGTCCACACAATGTAACTGAAAAAAAAAATCCTTCAAAATATTTTTTTTGTTCCACACAAGAAAGAAATTTAAACGGGTTTGAACAAAATGAGGGTCAGTAAATTTCAGCAGAATATGAATTTTTAAATGAACTATTCCTTTAATACAGAGCTCTGAAAGGGAAATGGTGGAGGAATAATATGAGACAGGAGGAAAAAATATTGCAACGCTTTTAAATTCACTTACAAAACTTTGTTGCTCAATAATTTTCTTGTGTTTCTGTTTTTCATTGTCACGTTCAGGTCAGATTTCTGTCCTCAAAATCCTCAGTTTTCTTCTGGCCGCTTCTCCGTATCTGATAGCGACAGTCGTGCTGCTTTATAAATGTTACAGAGCGAGAGGTAACACTTCTGTCTGACACACACACACACACACACACACACACACACACACACACACACACACTCACTCACTCACTCACTCACTCACTCACTCACTCACTCACTATCTATCTATCTATCTATCTATCTATCTATCTATCTATCTGGTATATATTTTAAACAGATAATGGTCATTCATGAAAGAGTGAAAAAAAAAAAAAACATAAGACATGTCTGTGTAAATGTTGAAACTGTTTTTTGTGTGTATTTCACAGTTTCAGCTGCTGAAGATCAGAGTCAGTTCACCGTAACAGAGGAAGAAACTCCAACCTGATATTAATGAGCTGTAATAAACGAGCCTGACGAAATTATTTTTTTTGAACACGCAAACTTTTAAAAACGGGTTTCAAAGTGCAAGTTTTTGAAACCGAGACCCTTCTTATCTCCGTGTAAATACAAAAATGCCAATTTGACATCATGCACATGTGTAGGCTATTGCGTGTTTAGTCTATAAGCTTTTTTAAATGAAAGGTTCCTTACAACAGACTCAAGGATGATATATGTTTTCAAAGCCTTTGTGTTCAAAGGTTTTGACATTTTCTTAAAGGATGTAAAAGTGACTTTATATCAGAGGAGAACATTCTAAGATTGGGATTAATGAATCTTTATGGCTTTGTGAAGATTAAATTTATCCAGAGGATAAAGTAATGATACAGTATTATCAAGATTAACATCCTTAGAATGAAAAAAACAAAAACAGGATAGATTATGTAATTTGTGTCCATAGGCCTGTGCGCTCAGCTCGAGTGAACTATAGTAAAATAATGTGTTTACAAAGTCACATCGCCAACTACTTTTTCTGTTTATTTATTTATTTGATTGGGACAGTGCATGTTAATGAACAAACATGTAATACATGCATGTAAACAAGCCGGATTGTAGCCAAAGGCTAATTTCCATCCGTAGTCCCACGGGCTCCTTGTCTGGCATGCGTAATCCAGCGTTATTAGTCGTTTTTTACGGATCCGTGTGAATAGGGATCATTTTGATAACGTTGTCATCTGTACAAAGAAAAACGTTTCTGTTTTTAGCACATCTGTTTTTAGTACCCTTGTTCTCTAGCCTGACTTCGTCATACTCAGATTCTAGTCAGAATGTGAGTCTGATACCGCTCCATAGAGATTTGATTATGGGGTGTGTCTCAACCGAACTAGGAAAAAAAAAACCTCTGCACTCAATTGGATAGACCTACAACCAATCAGAGCAACGGAGTAAATGACGCATGTCCTTCATTCATATTTTCAACCAACAAAATTTCGCGGCCGCGGCTCTCTGTTCCTCTTTTAAAATGAATGCGCTGTCGATATCTTCTATAACAGACGCGATGGCGGAATCTACACATGATGTTTCATAAACAAGTTCGGGAGGAGCACGTACTCAATACAATATCAACTTGTCATCAAACAATACCATGTCTAACGTTACCGCGGAAGCATATTCACTCTGTCAACTTACCTAACACTCCTTGACAGTTTTTCAGCATCCCTCCACCACCCCGAATCCTCACTCTTGTCTTGTTCTCTCACAACCAGGAACACGGGGGGAGTATGGCTACCGAGCCCACAGCCCTCTCGGACAGCACGTCATATACGCATTTATTCTATCTGACTTATTTGTAAATGTGAACTCGTGAAATCTCAATTCTCCAGCTGCAGTCGTCTTTGTTGTAAACTAATTCAAATCAAGCGCTCTTTGGTGACGTAACCGCAGACCATCTGTCCATCATCGATTAAATCCCGCCCTGGCAATTTGATTGGCTCGGCCTTCTAGGAGCCGAGCATAATTACTCCTCAATGGATCGAGTCCAAAAAATGTTGTGGGCGGGGTTCGGGCTGGCACCCAGGCTACTTGTTCTCCAGAGTGCAGTGGAAATCCTCCAGTAGGTGGCGGCAAATCACTGTCATTGAGTGAGTCGTTGAACCTCATTCAAATTAGGGCTGCACGATTAATCGCGATTATGAAATCGCAAAAGCTGCGATTATTTTTTGTATGCGCAGCTTGTCATTGATGTACGGCTCTGTAAACACTGTGAGTTTGAGTCACTTATATTGGCATTTGAAAAAGCAACACGTGTCAAACATCTTTCCAAACACGAGAAGCATTTATGAACCTCTTGTCCAACAAAAGACAACATTTAATAACATGCTTTTACTCCAAACTCACTTCATAACGACAGTTGAGCTCATCCTTCTCATCCGATCAGCCGTTCTGCACTGACAATCTGCGCATAAAATAATCGCAGCCTTTGCCAAATCAGGTGCGGTTTCAAGCGATTAATCGTGCAGCCCTAATTCAAATCATTCTTTTAGAAATTATTTCATTACGTGTTGCTCAGACGAGCAACTGTTCTCATGTGGCTTTGTTTAAAACTATTTTCATTTAGCAAAAAAAAAAAAAAAGACAATGTGTCTATAATGTAAGTAACATAATATTTACTTGTTTATTAAACTGTTCTATAACAATATCACACTTGAAATATGCTTTTCCAAGAAAAACAGCACTTTTGCTCTTTACTCTTATTGCTTGCCTATATCACAAATAAAAATCAGGAACTCAAATAAAGTAATATAAAACTCATATAAAAATCAGGAACTCACAACAATTTTTTGTGATTTTTGTGTTTATAAACTCGTGAAAACTATTTTTGTCATAAACTGTAAAAGAAAAAAATAAGTTGTGTATATTCTTCCAATAGCTTGACAATGATCTCATGTTGCTTGTTCTAGATCACTCGTCTCAGTAATTAGTAAACATGCCAGTTTTATTCTGTATCAAATGTTCTGTATAAACAAATGACAAAATAAATAAGTGTGGATTTTTACTCATTTGGATTTGCTCTTTTGAACAATTGTTAGAACCCTGATCGAACTCAAATGCCTGTATATTTCTAGTAATCCTGAAGATCTTGAGTTTGTTCAGGTGTTTTTCATTATAGGGTTTGAGCTAAACTCTAGTGGATCTCGAGGGCCAGAATTTCCCAGTGGTTTATTTAATGTAACATCAGTGCTCTTTAAATGGTTGGTTCACCCAAAAATTAAAAAAATTAAATCACCTTCATGTCGTTCCAGAACCCGTCAAACACTGAACCCGGAAGCACTGCACTGTGTTTATAGACGTATTCTCGTCGCTTCACAACATTAAGGTTGAACCACTGGAGTCACATGGACTATTTTAACGATGTCTTTACTACCTTTCTGGGCCTTGAAAGTGGTCGTTGTATTGCTGTCTATGTGGGGTCAGAAAGCTCTCAGATTTGAGATTTGAGGCCAGCAGCCGTATCACCCTGTAGCCCAAGACTGGTTTCCCACTGAAGCTCAGCAGGGTTGAGTCTGATCAGTTCCTGGAAGGGAGACTCCTGGGTAAACCAGGCTTCTGTTGGAGAAGTGTTAGTGAGACCAGTAGGGGGCGCTGCTCATCCTGGGGTCTATATGGGTCTCTGATGCCCCAGTGTAGTGTTGGGGACACTATACTGTCAAAGAGCAATGAGACGTTAAACCGATGTCCTGACTCTCTGTGGTCAATTAAAAAACCCATAGCACTTCTCGTAAAGAGTAAGGGTTTAACCCCGGTGTCCTGGAGCCACAGTCCTTCCATTGGCCCTTATCAATCGTGGCCTCCTAATAATCCCCATCCACTGAATCGGCTTTATCACTCTCTCTCCTCTCCAGCTGTAGCTGGGGGGTGTGTGTGTGTGTGTGTGTGTGTGTGTGTGTGTGTGTGTGTGTGTGTGTGTGTGGTGAGCGCACTGGTGCCGTTGTACTGTGGCTGTATCATCACTGGTGGTGGTTGAGGAGATTCCCCTGACTGGAATGTAAAGCGCTTTGGGTGTACAGTAGTATAAAAAGCTTTATATAAATGCCTCATTCATTTCATCAGAAAGATCTTCATTTGTGTTCTGTAGATGAACGAAGGTCTTACGGGTTTGTAACGACATGAAGGTGATTAATGACAGAAACTTAATTTGTGGCTGAACTAACCCTTTAAGGGAGAATATAGTGGCTCTTAAAAGAGTCTTTGGGTTCCCTGATCAGACAGCCGAGCTGCTAAACACATTTATGCTCGTGTGAGGGATGATATTTTACGTGGATACTGGAACAGGCCTTAAAGGTTGTATCAGCGATTTCAGGCCCAAAAAAGGCCCAAACATAAATGATCACATTCATCTAATCTTTCCTAATGATCTTCCGCCCATAAGCAGGCCGTCAAAAAAACGCGTCTCTGTATGCAGCCTAGGCTCTGAGATCTGCACACAAAAACAATTGGTTTCACCAACACTCAAAACCAAAATAAATAGTGTTCCAACCAATCACCGACAGGGGGCGGGTGTTGTGAGGTTTTGCGCTCGTGTTCTCCGACTTATCGTGCAGCCGTGCACGAGCGCAAAACCTCACAACACCCGCCCCCTGTCGGTGATTGGTTGGAACACTATTTATTGTGGTTTTGAGTGGTGGGGAAACCAGTTGTTTTTGTGTGCAGATCTCAGAGCCTAGGCCTATATATATATCTGTTACTTTGAGCTATTCTGAATAGCCTAATGGTAAAATGTAAATATACTTGACTGTGTTGATGCGGTTTTGACTGACATTTTTTGTAATAATACAGAAAACATTTTAAAAAATAGTCTTTAATGCCATTATGTTTGACATTTAAGAGAGTTTGTGAAATTCTGATAATAATCTAAATATTCTCATTTCTCGTATGGAACATCACAGTCGAGACACATTGATTGCTTTGATTTTAGTTGTTCTCTTCCACAAACTGGAAGAAAAGTTGGAAGTAGACATTAAAAGAGCAGCATAATAAAAATGATTATAAAATGAAATAGTTAAATGTTGTAATGGAAAATTTTGATTTTCATTGATTTACAGTATTGATTTTCATTTATTTTCAGTAAGACATTGAAATGACCCTTGCTGGACTGTACGTGGTCTGCCAACATATGACTAATGTGTGTGTGTGTTTTTAAACACTGGGAAACAGGTGAGACGTCAGGAGGAGGCAGATTGAAAAGGTCCAATTTAGAACTTGTGAGTTTGTAAGAATGAACTCAGCAGGATTAGATCACTAGCAGAGAAAACCTTCCCTTGTTTAGATAAGAGCCTGTGAGCAGGAAACCTTGAGACAAAGGTATAAAAGCTGCTCTGCCCTCCCTCCTGTGGTCGCACTTGTTTCACAGACTGTACTGGTGACTTCTGTGTGGCAGCTGGGCCTTCTTGCAAGAATAAATACTTTTCGAAAAGACGATTTGACTCAGAAATGTCTCTTACGGATGGTTGTTTAATGAATATTTTTTGCCACAACAATGTTTACCTGTGTTACTCAATATGATGTCCTCTTCATGACATACACACTATACGTGAAATGGATTTGACATTAAAGATTTATAAATAGGCTTCCGGTGACGTCATGGTTGGAACAACAGATGCTTATGAGAGGTTCGGGCTGTGTTACATGAATCAGTATAAATACAAAGATGGCATTGCTTCATTTAATTACCTACAACATAAAAGGAATAAACAACCCAATTAAAAGAAAAAAGATACTGGGACAGTTGAAGAAAATGCAGTGCTCTATAGCCTTACTTCAAGAAACACCTCAAAGAAACAGAACACCAAAAATGTAAAAGAGATTGGGTGGATCAGGTTTACAGTAGCTCTTAAAAAGAGAGGTGTAGCTATACTATTTAGTAGGTCTGTGTACTTTCATTGTGAAAAGGTTTTCAAGGATACAGAGGGTCGTTATGTTATGGTCATAGGAAGGATTGCTGGTTTTAAATTAACTCTTTTGAATGCCGATGCACCAAATGAAGATTGTCCAAAAAATTTCAAAAAGCTTGCACATTTGGTAGCAGATCATGGGGAAGGCTTTTTTTAATGGGTGGGGACTTGAATTGCGTACTGAATAATAGAATAGATAAATTACCATCATCCTCAAAACCTCAAAGCAGAATGTCGAAAAGTCTAATGAATATGATGAAGGAATTAGGGTTGATAGATGCTTGCCGCCACCTTCATCCAAAAGAGAGAGACTTCACCTTTATGTCACAAGTGCATGGAAGCTACTCACGGTTGGATCATTTTTTGGTGTCCAAAAAGGACACATACCGAGTTAAAAACTGTGTTATTGAGCCAATAACCACTTCAGATCATAGCCCAGTACAAATGACACTTGATTTGGGATTGGAGCCGTGTATGAAGTATTGGAGAATTAATGTTTCATTATTGACAGATGTTAATATAAGAGAAGAAATAAGGTCAGCAATAATGGAATATTTTGGCAATGGAATGGTCTCACCTACTGTTCTATGGGACGCAGGAAAAGCCACAGTAAGGGGGGAAATAATATCTATAGGATCAAAGTTAAAGAAAGACAGACTTAAAAAACAAGTAGAATTAGAAACTGAGAAATCAAGAGATTAGAAAATGAACATAAACGAGTGGAAAACAAGAAGTATTTAATAAACTTAAAGAGAATAGAGCCAAGTTAGATGAGATTCTGACCTATAAGGCAGAGGGTGCCCTTAGGTTTATTGATAGAAAATACTATGAATTGGGAAACAAGGCTAGCAGGTTATTATCATTTCAACTACAGAAAGCACAAGCTAGTCGAACAATTCCTAAAATTAAACAACCTCATTCCAACGATGTCGAAACTAGCCCAAAAGCAGTAGCAAATACCTTTGCCAAATATTATGAACAATTGTATAAGGGTCAACATCAGGAATTGAAAGAAGAAAAAATACATGATTTCTTTAAAAATCTTAAATTAGACAAGCTGACGGCGGATGAAGCCTCTGCGTTAGTAGAGCCAATTAGAGAAAAGGAGGTGAAAGAAACAATTATTAAAAAATAAAAAATAAATAACAAAACGCCAGGAATAGACGGGTTTGCAGGAGAATATTATAAAGTGTTTGTTGATGATCTCACTCCGGTATTATGTAAGTTATATAATTATGTGTTAAATTCAGGGAACCCTCCAGAGTCATGGTCTGAGGCTATCATCACAGTCCTGCATAAGGAAGGAAAAGATCCATTGCAGTGTTCTAGCTATCATCCTATTAGCCTCCTGTGTGTGGATTATAAAATATTAACATCTATTTTAGCAACTAGAGTACAAAAATACATTAGGAAATTAGTAAAACCAGATCAGGCGGGGTTCATTTCAGGTCGCCAAGGGACAAATAATATAAGGAGAGCATTAAACCTGCAACCACTCATGGCAAAGGGTACTCAAACGTCAATGCTTCTCAGCTTAGATGCTGAGAAAACATTTGATCGGGTAGATTGGCAATTTTTAGAACAAACATTAACTGACACTAACCTTTTGGTTTCGGCTGTTGTACAAGAACCCCAAATCAAAAATTAGAGTTAAAGGGTCATGAAACCCCCCTCTTTCAGCTCAAGTCTAGCTCACAATCTTTTTGAAAAATGCAACTTAAATGGGCGTGGTGGCTGTGAGAAGAAGGGAGGAGAGTGGGTGTGGTTAAAGCCAGTGGCCCATGCATATCGATTGTCACTAAAAATCAGTGGTAAAACGTGAGGAAATGCTAGATTTTTTATAGCTGGCAAAGTTAAAGTCTAATGTAATACACTGACACCTTATTTCTGTCCTTTCAAAAGTAACTGAATGCACTGCTACACATATTAGCCTTCTACAGTAATCATAATTATGTAAGGTTTAGAAGTGGAGTTCATATTTCATATTGGAAAGTTGTAATGCTTAGAATTTAATATGATTTATATTTGAGTTAATATACTAGAAGTGTATTTACAATGTTTAGTCAGTTAATTATTTACACATTTATGTGTTTACATATTTAATACAGTAAGGATATTCTGCTGAATCTGCCTCTCTGATTCACTCACGTTTATCAGTCTAAGTCTTCTGATTGGTTAGGGAAGTCACGTGAACGGCTGTTTAAGGAAGTGCTGTTGTTGTGACGGTGTTCAGTAAAAGTGCCGCTTGAGAAAGTCTTCTGTCTCCATTCTGCTGTTTATTATCATAAAGAGTGATCTACCACCACATACCGAACCCTCACGTTACAATTATATTTAAAACATATAAATGTACATGTATATGTATAATTATGCCATTATAAAATATATATTTGTTTATATACACACTATAAATGCATATATTTGAAAATAATACATTTTCCGCTAAAAAAAAAAAAAAAAAAAACCTTCCATACATAGCCTCGATCTATGCGCCTAATAAAGATGGACAGTGTCATAGACATTTGCACAAACTAAGCATACGTTCCATACAATTGAGGTATTATCGAAATATCTAAATTTTAACAATGAGTGATTATTTAACAAAAGGCAAGTAAAACGGTCAGGGTTACATTTTAGACACACACGCACACCTCTGAAGCGATAGAAAAGTCCTCGGGACCGCATCACTCGCAAGAAACCTGCATTGGTGTAAAAGGCCGAAGTCCACTCCCGTTGAATGGTTGCTACACATAGTTTAGATGTGTCCGTGGTTGATGGCCGGAGTTTAGCCCTGGCAGCATCGCGAGGAAAGATGCACTGGAACTTTTGCACCACGAAAACAAACGCGCGTCCCATCATTGCCTCTCTCATCTACTACGCGAAATCACAGTTTGACATGTCTGTCTTTGGAAAGTTCCACGTGGTATCATGAATAATTAAGAGTCAGTGTCTTCTCATTGGATAAGAAAACTCAGTCATGAATAATTATGAGACACCGATGAGTCATCAAAGTACTATAGTGCTCGGACACGATGAAGATTTTAAACCCGGAAGACGAAAATAGCGGAAAAAAACTAAAATTTAACCATTTTCCCCCTACTATCAAATCTAACAGATGCTAACATTGTCTTCAATGGTGTTCAACACACATACCTCTGTTAAAATCTCAGAAAATTTGGTTTAGGGTTTCATGACCCTTTAACGGACAATGCTCTGACTTTTTTGATATAGAGAGAGGCTTAAGACAGGGTGATTCTCTCTCACCCATTCTCTTTGCTCTCAGTATCGAGCCTCTAGCGGAGGCAATAAGACAGGATGTCCAGATTGAGGGGGTTGAGGATGGTGGGGGGGAGGGTTCATAAAAGTTCCCTTTTCGCTGACGATATCCTGCTCTTTATAAAACATCCCCTTACTTCAATACCTCGACTAATGCAATGCCTAAAAGATTATGGAGACATTTCTGGATACAAAATTAATCAAAATAAATCAGAGGCAATGATGATATCAGGAATATGGCCTAAACAACTAAACGAGATGGAGTCATTTCACTAGTCTAAACAAGGATTTAGGTACTTGGGGATTATTATCACACCTGAAACTACAAGACTTTTTGAGGCAAACTATAATAAGCTAATTAATCAAATAAGGAGTGATCTAGTTCGTTGGGAAGTTCTTCCTTTATCTCTGTTTGGCAGAGTTGAGACCGTAAGGATGAACCTGCTCCCACGTTTCCTATTTCTATTCCAGTCGTTGCCCATAAGAGTTCCAATTTCCACTTTTAATATGTTAAACAAATTCATTTCTCAATTTATGTGGCAACACAAAAGACTCAGAATTAAACTTAAAATACTTCATCTGGCTAAAAATAAAGGAGATTTGGCTTTGCCAAATATAAAATTGTATTATTGGGCAGCTCAACTAGCAGCAACTTGTGACTTGGATCAGTGGAGATGAGGAAGCAAAGTGGACTCGAATAGAGCAAGGGGAAGTTAAGGGTGCACAACTGTCTGCCCTACCCTTTATGGATCTGAAACATGTCAATAAAATGAAGATTGAAAATGAATGGATAAAACATACAATAAAGGTATGGGCAGAAGTAAAGAAAATGCTTAAGGATGTTGGATCAATTTCTCGAGCTATGCCCATAGTGGGTAATGTAGATTTTCCACCTTCACTGTGTGACCATGGTTTAGGAGATGGGCAGTTAAAGGCCTCTTTATTTTTAATCAGCTCTTTGAAGAAACACACTTAAAGTCTTTCACACAACTTCAGGAACAATTCGATCTTCCCTCAAGTGATTTTTATAGATATTTGCAAATAGGCATTACATTACAAACCATAAGGAAAAAGAAAGAATTGGCAAAATCCCAATTGGCATAGAACAATATTTGATCACAATTTCAGAAAAAAACGCCTCCCTGTTGGTAAACATGTTTCTCATCTTTATAAAAGATTGTTAACAGACATGGTTGGAAACACTTACAATATTAAGGAAAAGTGGGAAATAGAAGCTAATACAGGAATAGAGGATGAGTTATGGGATAAACTCTGTTATAGGTGCCATAAGGGAATTAATAGGATTAATGGAAGGAATTTGACTGGAAAATTAAAATACGTTATTTTCATACTCCTCTGGTTATTTCAAATTTTGTAAAAGACCCCTCTGCAGCTTTATGCTGGAGACAATGTGGTAAAACAGGTGACCATATATTTTGGGACTGTCCAGTAATCCTTGCGTATTGGAAAAATATTAAAGAAGAGGAGAAAATTGTAAAAAGAGAAGTTCCCTCAAATGTACAGTTTTTCTTACTGGGTGTTTTATCAGTTGATGTTTTCAATGCTGACCAAAGATATATTTTACGTGTATTACCACTAATTGCCAAAAAAAAAAAAAAAAAAAAAAAACATTACTGCTAATTGGAAGTCTGTGAAATCACCAACTGTAACTGAATGGAAACAGATACTAAAACAGATTGATATGATGGAAAAAATTACTGCATCATTACAATTGAAAACTGACCTTTTTAATCAGAGATGGCACATGGTTAAAGAACATTTAAATCAATGAATTAAAAAAAGTTTTTTTTTTATATACATATTTTATATCATTACATGGCTGTATATTATTGTATCATTGTAAATGACTCTATTTTGTGAAGTTAGGTGGAAGGCTAGTCCACTACGGAACTCCGGCAAGAAGTATGACAGGAGACAGAAGATTGTTAACTGTTTATCTCTTCAGGATGTGTCAATATGTCCAACATCATACAGCCATTAGCTATAACTGAGGTGGTAGAATGTGGTTTAGTCTGAAATAAACAAATAAAGATATATAATAATATGTATGAATACAGTAAACATAAAGATTCACCTCAGTATACATCATGTTTATATTGTCTACAGCGCGGCAAATAGCGCTAAACATGTACACGTGAATTACACTGGCATCACTCGCCTCTGAACACACTAATCACGATATGAACATAATAACAACAATCGGATATACAGCTGCGACATGAAAGTGTTAATATATCGCGATATAATAGCTAAATATAAGGATAAATGAACTTACATTCATGCACGCACATTTACCACTCGTAGAAGATGGCGGCAGAAACGAAACTAACAGTAAACTGAAACCGCTCTGGCGGAATGCACGTCAGCGCGCTGTTCGTGCGTAACAGCGTAATACACATTAAAGGGCTACCAATACCAAATGTATAAGGAATTTAGTACAATCATGTTTGTTGATATGTGAACATTCATATTAGGTGCAGCAATATATATACATATATATATATATATATATATATATATATATATATATATACATAATATTTATTATTATTATTATTTTTCTCTGTATTATTATTATTTTATCACTTGTCTCAGATAATGTTCCTTTTGTTTTGTGCTGTGAAAAAGATAAATAAATAAAAAATAAAAAAGTTTTTTAAATAAATAAAAACAGACAGAGAGCTTGAACATACTGTTTGACTCTCATATGGGTGTTAAAATTCACCCACTATTCTATTCATTTAAATTACATTAAGGTTGACAAATCAAAACGTGTGAACAACTAGTGAAAAATCAATAGTGCAACACACAGACCTCTGATATACTATAGTAAAAAACACCTGAAACTGATTCAATCTGCATTTTATGAGGGAAGAGGAAGATGAACTATCTCAGTTACTACTGTAAACATCAGAGACAAGAAGCCGGATTGTCAAAAAAAGAAAAAAAAGAAAACATTCCAATATAAATGTTAATGATAATGTTTTTGCATTCACAACATTTGCTGAAGACAAAAGCCAATATGTTGTTAGAACATTCGGTTTTCTGTCTATATAAAAAAAGCAACAAGTAGATTTGAAAGATATCTAGATTTTTTTTTTTAAGTACTTTATCTTACAGCAAAAATACAAAATTAAACCCTTGAAATAAGTTGATTTTATGTTATGACATGAATTTTAGTCCGGGAGCTTAAACCTTGTCTACGAAACCAGCCATAAATGTCTTACATCTTATGTTCTACAACATCTTCCTCTATATAGATAATTAAATCTACAATTCAAATGCTCTTAAAAGGAGAACATGAGACAAAAAGAAGAAAAAAAACACTCTTTTAAAGACAGTATGTGTGGCTCTTAAAAGAGCCTTTGTGTTGTGTGTTGAGCTGACTCCTCTACTTTGAGCTGGTGTATTTGGTCACAGCCTTTGTGCCCTCAGACACGGCGTGTTTGGCCAGCTCTCCGGGCAGCAGCAGACGCACGGCGGTCTGGATCTCTCGAGATGTGATGGTGGAGCGCTTGTTGTAGTGAGCGAGACGAGACGCTTCACCGGCGATGCGCTCGAAGATGTCGTTGACGAAAGAGTTCATGATTCCCATCGCCTTGGAGGAGATCCCGGTGTCGGGATGAACCTGCTTCAGGACTTTGTACACGTAGATCGCGTAGCTCTCCTTCCTGGACTTTCTGCGCTTCTTTCCGCCCTTGCCGGCGGTTTTAGTGACGGCCTTCTTCGAGCCCTTCTTGGGTGCGGACTTCGCTGGTTCAGGCATGATGATTCAGTCAGAGAAACTCAAAGACCAATAAAGCTGTGATACTACAGGCGGGCTTTTATGCACTGCTCTATGCTAATTTCCAAAGGGAAGTACGACCTTCTCTGAGTGCTAGTTTTCCTGGACCAACCCATAGAATGATTTCATTGGTTATTTTAAACGTTCCTTGACTTGTGGGACACCCAATCACAGGCTTTAAATGTTAATCCCGCCCATCGCCTCATGTCCTACTACCATCCCCCATTATATCATGTTTCTTTGTTTCATTTTCCAGCAGTTTTCGTAATGCAATGCACTGCAGTATTAAATATTGAAGGTACAATATTGATCATTTCAGTTTAATCAACTTGAAAACAATAAAATACAATTATTACTGCAAAAGCACGGATATTATTACCATATTTAATTGGCACACAAAGACCAGTGAGAAATGTTACAGTAATGATTTTATCACTCAACGTAAACAATAAATAATTTATAATCTCGGTGAACTCCACTTAATCTAGTTTTTAACCACTTGGAAACTTGTTCTTTGTGTGTAAATGTGGGTGGCTCTTAAAAGAGCCGTTGGGTTTTTCTTCTTCGTGGATCTCTTAACCCCCGAACCCGTACAGAGTGCGTCCCTGTCGCTTCAGCGCGTACACAACATCCATGGCGGTGACGGTCTTTCTCTTGGCGTGTTCAGTGTAAGTCACAGCATCACGAATGACGTTCTCCAGAAACACCTTCAACACACCGCGAGTCTCTTCATAGATCAGGCCAGAAATACGCTTGACGCCGCCACGTCGAGCAAGACGACGAATAGCGGGTTTAGTGATTCCCTGGATATTATCGCGAAGAACCTTTCGGTGACGCTTAGCGCCTCCTTTCCCGAGTCCTTTACCGCCTTTTCCTCTTCCAGACATGACTTGATACTCTTCAAATCACAACTATATATGAAGGAAAAACCACTGGGGAAGAGAAGTTTATAGTCAGCTAGCGGACCTAGTTGAAACCACATTCATGGGCGGTTCTAGTACGTCACCAGTTGCGCATTAAGTCGAGGTCAGTCTTTTGATGCCTTATACTAGTGGAAATAAGTGGAATTTAAGTAATATTAATAATTCTGTATAACTATAGGGCTTCAGTCATTTTGACCCGCGAGGGAAGGATTTGTTACAGGTCGGAGAGGATGAGGGTTAATAACTATATACAAACGATATAACTAAATATAATATTATATTCATTTCCTTACATTTGCTTTTGGATTTAAATAATATATAAAAATAGCATTTTATAAGACCACCATGGCATATAGAAGTTCCTATTTAAAAACACCGTAATATGGAAATCATCTTTCATTGAGTCTTTTAAGGTTTGTATGACAGCTGTGGATTTCAGCGCGCTCTCCGCGGATGCGGCGGGTCAGCTGATGTCTTTGGTGACTCTCTTGGCGTGGATGGCGCACGAGTTGGTGTCCTGGACCTGGCCAATGGCTGTGCGCCTCCTGCTTTCAAGATCAGTCTTTTTTTTTCGGGTGCACAAAGACAACGCTAGAAAATAGATTAAATCAGTCTTATATTTGTGAATCATAATAACCCATAATTGTTCGATTTATTTTAACTAATATAAAAAAATTGAGACGTGAAAACGAATAAATAATCACATACAGTGCAAAAAATCTTTTCATAGCACAAAGGGGGGGAAATAACCGCGCAGCGCCATATGTTCATAATGCAGCGTGTTATTGGCTTTAAAAAATCTTAGATTTCATTTCCGTTTATTTTTAAAACAATATTAGCAACGTACGGTACACAATTGATTTAATTCTATGCTGGGCTGATACCACCTTAAATAGTGATACGATTTGTGAGATAACTCTCTCGGGGAGAAATTGTGTGGCTCTTAAAAGAGCCTTTGGTTTGAAGAGAAGCTTGCGTCAGTCTACTTGGCCTTCGCGGGCTTCTCGGTCTTCTTGGGCAGCAGCACGGCCTGAATGTTGGGCAACACACCACCCTGAGCGATGGTCACGCCACCCAGAAGCTTGTTCAGCTCCTCGTCATTGCGCACCGCCAGCTGCAGGTGTCGAGGGATGATGCGGGTCTTTTTGTTGTCCCGAGCGGCGTTTCCAGCCAATTCAAGGATCTCAGCGGTCAGATACTCGAGCACAGCGGCCAAATACACCGGAGCTCCGGCACCGACGCGGTGCGCATAGTTGCCTTTGCGGAGAAGCCTGTGAACACGGCCGACGGGGAACTGCAGTCCCGCCCTGGAAGAGCGACTCTTGGCCTTAGCACGAGCCTTTCCCCCGGTTTTACCTCTTCCACTCATTACGATTAGCGAGAGGAATAAATTCAATGCAGTTGACAGTTGTGAGGTGACTTATAAAAGAAAGCGTGACAGTCTCCTATTGGCTGAAATCTGAAAACATTCCCAGCCAATCAGTGATCTTCTCTCTGAACACCAAACCCCCCTTTCTGCTACTGACACTCAAACACGTCACGCTGTAGTTTCATTTAATGCCGCTAGTCTTCCTTTTAATGGGTGACTTTATTTTGATAATGATGATAATGATGATAAAAATGTGTGATTACAAGTTAAACACTTCGGTCATTAAGCATAATAGCTTTAGTTTAATTGTATAAATATGTAAACATGTATAATATGTATTTATGTATAATATACATTTATGCATTAATCCTTGAGACTTGATCAAAAACATAACATTCCCAAATGGGCCTGTTCATTTGCTTTCACTTGTAACATAAAGGAAAGCCAATGTCACTTTTGACCAATGAAATAACACTCTTTACTATTAACTAGTGGGTGGCTTTTAAAATAGTTTATTTTTTATTTTTTATAAAACAAGTAAAAGACTGAGTTTATTTCTTTTTGGCTGCTGTCTTTTTAGGCTTGGCTGCTTTAGGTTTGGCCATTTTGGGTTTGGTTAAGGCTTTGCTGGTTTCTTTGTCTTCTTAAGGCTCTTCGTTTTTCTTCACCTTCTTCAGAGATTTCTGAGCGGCGGGTTTCTTTGTTGCTGCAGTTTTGGTCTTCTTAGCGGCAGCGGGTTTCTTGGCTTTAGGAGCCGCTTTCTTGGCGGGTTTCGTCTTGGTCTCACTCTGTTTCTTGTTGAGTTTGAAGGCGCCGGTCCCTTTAGTCTGGACTAGGATGCCTTTATCTGTCTGTGTAACTTTAAGAGAAAGATAGATGCAAAAGGTTTATAACTCAGTTCAGAATGACACCTTTTTTTTTTTCACTGTTTCCACCAAGGCAGTACGGTTTTAACTCTTGTAGCTGTTGTGTATTAGTTGTCTATACTGATTACACTGAATTCGGGTAGGATTGGATTTTGTACCTAATCTTACATATTTATCTCAATATACACTCACCCAGAGCCATAGAGAGAAAGAGTTGCGACACTCTTTGATGTCGCCGCTATGGCTGTCACGTGGTTCATGTAAGCCCCAATAGTTCCAAAACATATGCTGGCTGTCATGTTCTTCTATGGGACAGACAGCAGCGATTGCATTATTGAACGGTAAATATAAATAAAACACACCCCAAGTACTTTTTCAGCTGTTATTGCATTTTGTTAATGTCAGTTTTGCATTTGGAGACAAGTTTTAGGCTATATTTTTGGAGGGAAAAGCTTAGTGTTCATGTTCGCATGGGTAGTAGCACTGGCTTTAGCGGCTCTAACTTAACTTTTCCATATCATTCATCTGATGATGGACATCTCATGATATTTATTTTAGCACAACTGGACTGTATTAGGCTATTGATTCCCGTGATTTTGCTTATAAATTTTGATCTAGCCATTAGCCTACCTTCGTGATCACGCAAAGAGGTCTGCCGTGGCGGTCCGTTCAGAGTTCGCTTAAGCTAGCTCACTTCTTCTGATGAAAGTGGCCACCCCAGGACCACAACGTGAAACATTATCATGTTAAGACTAAGAATATTATTTTAATATTAAGCCATACACATTATCAAAACTATAACAGATTAAAAACGAATTTAAGCATTGCTGATACAAATGAAGGTTTTCAAATAAACTATTTTTATTAAACAATGACAGACAACAAAAATGTGTGCTTGTGTGAACAAGAAAAGCAAAAATCAGGGGCAGGTGATCCATGAAACAGACAGGACTGGTGATGGCCATAACAATCCTAGAGGTCCAGCATTGTTCTCACAAGCCACCTCACTCAAGACAATAAAACATAATGAAAAGTTAGTATATCCCAAAAAATTTAATTAAATAAAAGTTGCTATAAAGGTGGCAGCGATTCATTACCGAACTCTTAACTGACGAAGTCGCGCTAGCTAACTAGCTATGTTAGCAGGCAGTGCTTGAAAATTGGTTGAAACAACTAACATAAAATATAAATAATTACGCTGTGCATGTACAAATGAAGACCAGTATAAGCATCGCAAAGGGCCTCTGATACAAAATAGACAGTTGACAATTCAAAAGAGGTCGATATTTCAACAACTTAACTCTGGAACAACTCGACGCGCAGCAATGTAAGTGAATGGGGTCCAACGCCAAAATGACAGTGTTTGGAACTATTCCGCTCTTCAAATCCCGGAAGTAGGCGGTTAAAAGCGCCGCCATTATTTACAACGGAGGTCTATGGGAGTGTCGCAACTCTTTCTCTCTATGGCTCTGCACTCACCTAAAGGATTATTAGGAACACCTGTTCAATTTCTCATTAATGCAATTATCTAATCAACCAATCACATGGCAGTTGCTTCAATGCATTTAGGGGTGTGGTCCTGGTCAAGACAATCTCCTGAACTCCAAACTGAATGTCAGAATGGGAAAGAAAGGTGATTTAAGCAATTTTGAGCGTGGCATGGTTGTTGGTGCCTGACGGGCCGGTCTGAGTATTTCACAATCTGCTCAGTTACTGGGATTTTCACGCACAACCATTTCTAGGGTTTACAAAGAATGGTGTGAAAAGGGAAAAACATCCAGTATGCGGCAGTCCTGTGGGCGAAAATGCCTTGTTGATGCTAGAGGTCAGAGGAGAATGGGCCGACTGATTCAAGCTGATAGAAGAGCAACTTTGACTGAAATAACCACTCGTTACAACTGAGGTATGCAGCAAAGCATTTGTGAAGCCACAACACGCACAACCTTGAGGCGGATGGGCTACAACAGCAGAAGACCCCACCGGTACCACTCATCTCTACTACAAATAGGAAAAAGAGGCTACAATTTGCACAAGTTCACCAAAATTGGACAGTTGAAGACTGGAAAAAATGTTGCCTGGTCTGATGAGTCTCGATTTCTGTTGAGATGGTAGAGTCAGAATTTGGCGTAAACAGAATGAGAACATGGATTCATCGTGCCTTGTTACCACTGTGCAGGCTGGTGGTGTAATGGTGTGGGGGATGTTTTCTTGGCACACTTTAGGCCCCTTAGTGCCAATTGGGCATCGTTTAAATGCCACGGCCTACCTGAGCATTGTTTCTGACCATGTCCATCCCTTTATGACCACCATGTACCCATCCTCTGATGGCTACTTCCAGCAGGATAATGCACCATGTCACAAAGCTCGAATCATTTCAAATTGGTTTCTTGAACATGACAATGAGTTCACTGTACTAAAATGGCCCCCACAGTCACCAGATCTCAACCCAATAGAGCATCTTTGGGATGTGGTGGAACGGGAGCTTCGTGCCCTGGATGTGCATCCCACAAATCTCCATCAACTGCAAGATGCTATCCTATCAATATGGGCCAACATTTCTAAAGAATGCTTTCAGCACCTTGTTGAATCAATGCCACGTAGAATTAAGGCAGTTCTGAAGGCGAAAGGGGGTCAAACACAGTATTAGTATGGTGTTCCTAATAATCCTTTAGGTGAGTGTATAGGCTAATCATAATCTGTTGAACACTTATTATAGTTTTTTATATATATATGCATTTATTGAGGTTTAATAACCATAAAAGTGATATCGACCAACGTTGGCAGCCCTTTAAATAAATGTCATTGTTCACAGTCTAAATGAGTTCAGTTTCTCTCAGGTGGTTTCGCAGTAACTTTATAGCGGAAGTCACAGTATGTTGTGGGTTCTAACTTTTCAGAGGCCATGGGTGGGAGAAAACTGAATTTAGATTTACAGCAAAACACATCACTTATTGTTGCAGAGGCTTCTTTCAACTCACTGAAGATGTAGTCACTTTAGCAGCTGCTTGTAGAGCGAATATGACTGTTAAAGTCTTGAGTTTAAGAGGCTTTGTTAAAAAGGTCATTAGTTATAAACCTTCTGATTACATCTATTTTTTTATTTTTTTATTTTTTTTACCTTCCTACCTGCCTACCTACATTTTCTTTCTTTTCTTCTTCTTCTTCTTTTATTATTATTATTATTATTATTATTATTATTTATGGGAACAAACACATATACAGGCTATACCCCCATAAGGGAAACTGCTAATATCTGAGATATGTGGTGACAAATAAACGGGTTATTCCCAAATATCTACTGACCAAGTCTCTTTCCGGACACTTAAAGATGATTGTGCTTTCAATAGCCAACTTATTTCTTCAGGCCTAATAAAAGAGTTAAGCTCATAGTCGTGGTTTGACTTCTGCTCTGTTTCTGCCCTGTGGTTTTAACCAGAGTAGAGGAAACATTTATGCATGATCTGCATCTTTAGTTTCATAAACCTCAAAATATCATCACAACATCAAAGATTCAAAGAATTCTGTGTCATTTTCATTGACTTCCCTTTTTTTTCTTCTCTAAAAGGAGGGCAGTGAGAAAGGTTTGTCTAAGTGATGAGAGATGTCACTTCTTAACTACCCTTTCCCACTACTATCCTTTTAGAGAATACATAAACATGGCTTTAACCCTCTAATGGCATGAATTTTTATTTTGTGAGGGAAAAAAAGTTCACCCCATTTTTTGGGAGCTTGAGGGTCCCTGATAATATATTCATCATAAAATGTGTCCAACCAATCACAAACATCAAACAATCAAATAAACAAACTACTACTAATTATATCTAATACCTCATGTATAAATGTTTCTCACATTTCATATACATATATAAACCAAATACACATGCACATGCATACACACATTACTTTACTGACTGACCCCTAACTGACCCCTGACCCCCTAACTGACCCCTGACCTCCCAACTGTCTCTCAAGCCTGATTCAGGGATCCTCTCTTCCTGACTCTCCTCAAGCTCACTGTCAGAGGGATTGACCCGATCATGTTCCTTCCATCCATAAAATATTCTTGTGTCCAATTCCTGTAAGTATCAGTAAAAACATTTCAAGTCATGTCAGAAAGATGATAATTACGAGTTGAACGCACATGAACTGCACCACAAAGTCATAATTACAAGTGGGAAGCAATGGCGGAAACAAATAGTTTTCGATCATAAATGTATTTCTGAATACTGACAGTATACAATGTAGTTTTTACGCATTATGTGTATTGTTAATGAAGACGAGAGATAAAGTTTACCAGAGCACACTCATTCAGACATGAGCTGAAGGGCTTGAGTGACCAAACTACATTACCCAGCATTCTCTGCAGCATACTACTACTACTTACCCAGCATTCTCTGCAGCATACTACTACTACTACTACTACTACTACTACTACTACTATTACTACTACTACTACTGCTACTACTACTACTACTACTATTACTACTACTACTACTACTACTGCTACTACTGCTGCTGCTGCTGCTCCTACTTCTACTACTACTACTACTACTACTACTACTACTACTATTACTACTACTACTACTGCTACTGCTGCTGCTGCTGCTCCTACTACTACTACTACTACTACTACTAATAATAATAATAATAATAATAATAATAATAATAACTAGATTAAAAAGTTCGTTGAGACAAACTTTAAGTTGGCTTGAGAAAGTTTGGACCAGAAAGTTTGGAAAGAAAGAAAGTAGTTTTAAGTTTAAATTAGTTTTAAGTTTAAATTAGGTGGTTGCTAGGATGTTCTGGGTGGTTGCTATGGTGTTGCTAGGCAGTTGCTAGGGTATTCTGGGTGGTTGCTAGGGCATTGCTAGGTGGTTGCTAGGGTGTTCTGGGTGTTTTTTAGGCAGTTGTTTCTGGGTGGTTGCTGTGCTGTTAGGTGGTTGCTAGGGTGTTCTGGGTGGTTGCTATAGTGTTGCTAGGTGGTTGTTAAGGAATTTTGGGTGGTTGCTAGGGTGTTCCTGGCGGTTGCTATGGTGTTGCTAGGCGGTTATACACACATACATACACTAAGGCCCAATCCCAATTCTATTTTATACCCCTTCGCCTACCCCTAACCCTTCGCCTACACCTTACCCTTGCCCCTTGAAACAGAGTGGCAAGGCGTAGGGGTGAAAATATTCCCCTAAGAAATGGGACACCACTACTACACCGTTACACGTCATTATACGTCGTTGCTAGCGCCTACGTCACAGGAGATGCGCCAATGTTTATCACAAACTTCCAAGATGCCGTCGTCAGCTGTAGTCTTGCGTGAGTTACAGCCATTTTTTTGCATTTTTGTTCTGAAGTTCGCAGAAAACAACGGAGATGACGATATCTTCGATGCCTAATGCTGCGTTCACACCAAACGCGAATAGAGCATCTGGCGCGAGTGATTTCAATGTTAAGACGCGTTTACGCGCGTCTGGAGGTCTTGCGGCGCGAATGAGGCGTTTAGCGCGGCGTGGTGGACGCGAATTCGCCTCATTCGCACGCTTCGCTTCAAACTTTTGCTTTTTACACGCGTCATATTGTTAACGAACTTTAGCGATTTTTTTGCAACCGTTTATTTGAATAACATGACTGAATGTGAATACAAGATTGAATGTGACAAAGAAAATGATTATTGGCAGTCATGTTGCCTCTGTAGCCGGTGTATGCAGGTACATTTCTCATACCCCTTCGTTTGAAGTGTGGTCCCGAAAAATCTTCGTTTCAAGGGCTATCTGGCCCTTCCCCTTACCCCTACCCCTCCAACCAAAAGAGAATCGAGACAACCCTACCCCTTCACGGGAACGCGCAAAACGGAGGGGGCCAAGGGGTAGGGGCAAGGGGTGAATTGGGATTGAGCTTAACTCACTCACTCACTCACTCACACACACACACACTCACACATGCACACTCTCACACACTTACTTGCTCACAAACACTCATTTCACCGAACAGACAAGTCAGCTGATATTATATATCTTATTATTATTATAAAAAATAAATAAAGGAGCAGTGTGAGGTCATGCCATCTTGTTGTGGACAATTATCAGTTCATTTGTACATATGAGTTCATATTGAGTCTCTAATAATTTGAAATGAATAGTTAAAAGATAAGTTAACTATTTTATAATGAATATCTTTGTTTACTTTCTTAGAAACAATCACACTGGGCTTTAAATGATGACAAATTTCTTCAAATTATGTGAAATAGGATGAAAACACTTTCATGATGAAGATTTTTATCTCATATTACAGAAAGAATGTTTTTAATGTAACCCTTTTCGTCTGTGTGCTCCCCCAAATGTCTCTGCGTTGTGTTTGAATGATGGTTGAATGAGGAGGACACCAAGTTCGTGGTCGTCACAGCAGTGAAGCTTTATTAGGCTGTATTTATTTGCATCAGCCTCTCTGCAGCACACGGCCACATCTTTTCACAATGAAAATAGAACTATTAGTTACATACAAAATTATAAAACGAAATGACACAGTCTTAGCTGCTGCCACATCAACCCTTATCACGGGGGATAACTGTCAGCATATGACAACCAATGTCAAATGTCAGATGCATCCAAAACACAAAGAATCAAACCCAAAAATACTCAGACAAGTGTCAAAC
The DNA here is from genome assembly GCA_021464565.1 of Rutilus rutilus. Lineage (NCBI taxonomy): Eukaryota > Metazoa > Chordata > Actinopteri > Cypriniformes > Leuciscidae > Rutilus > Rutilus rutilus. The sequence goes on from JAJAQA010000003.1 coordinate 6,832,349, forward strand.
ACAATACAATACACAAACAAATATACCCCACCACATGGAACCAAAACACATTCAATAATTTCAGTAATACAACACCGTCCATTGAAAATAACTGCATATATTTGTTATAGCAAACATCTTCAACAGCACCATATCTCCTCTAACAACATGGATGGCCAATATAATTAAAGAAATTAAATATCAGAGAACAGTGAAAACCCTCCTACCTTTTCACTAGGAACATAGAACTAATTAAACTAAACAACTTAAACAACAGCTCCACCCATGTGAGGAAGGGCCCGCTGACACAGTGAAACACTCATAGACACAGCGCCCCCCCAAGGCCAGGAGAAACATCTTACATCTTCCACACATTAATAAAATAAAAAAAGGATGGAAAATTTGCAGATTCTGCCAGAATTGAATGACATTAGATTACTTGTTTATTCAATCCTCATGTAAAACAAGCTTTATTAAACAAACAAGCTATTTCAAATGCATCCACTTTATCAGCGACAGGGATTGTGATGTTGACTGCAGATCGCTGGTCGACAGCTTGTGTGTTTCAGGGTCCTAATGTTCTCCAGATTCAGGGTTAACACACATTAAGGAAACTTTTTTAAAGGTCAGGACTCATTTTCCAAAAGGGCCTATTAACTTTATTAACTTACTACTACTAACCCTAACCCTAACTTAAAGAAGCTCTGGCCTTTTGTGATTCTGTTTCTCCAACCATTTCTCCAGTCCCATCGAGTCGAGGCCTGTTATACTGAGAGCCGAAGCGCTGAGGAACAGAACACACCTTTGACCAGCAGCATTTTAGTTTTTATGGAACGACACTTTATGATATAAAAGGCTGTATATTTCATTCACTGATATGTTGTAGAGTTACATTAGACACACATTAGACACACGTGGTGATTTCTCTTTAATCACTGTCTGTCTTCTATGTGTGACTGTGTGAACGAACACAATAACAGTGAGAACAATCTCCATCAGAACTGATCTGGAAAATATGATTTTCAAGTAGATGAACAGAGCTGTGACAACTTGAATACATTAGTAGCTAAATATCTTAGACTGGATCTCTCTTTTCCTTATCTGTGTATTTCTGTGTAGAGTTTATCTCCTCCTCCCTCATCTCTTCTTTCTAACACAGGAAGTGTGTGTTTAACACTCAGCGCTGTTAAAACAGTTTATTAATGTGACAGTATGGGCTCCAGTGCACTGCCTCTCATCTGTGAGTATTTTATTATATTCTTAATATCTTCTGTTTTCTGTTTCTAATGCATTGTATTCAGCTGAAGATGGGATATAATAATGAGTGTTGTGTAGGAGAGTCTATGAATCCACAGTCTCACTGCTTATTGTATTATTTATTGATCAGATCTTATGTGATGATGTTACGTGTTGATCAGATAAAGAGGTTTATGATGCATTTATCTGTGTGATAATGCGTGTGAAAGATGGAGGCAATGTGTACATGTATATTTGCTTAGTTTTGTTGTAACATCTTTCCTCCTATTTCAAGTAGTTGAGATAAATCAGATGTATTTGTGTTGATGTGAGTTAGTGTTGAATGATGCTGTATCTTTAAACAATCTCTCCATCAGAGACTCAGAGAGTTTGAGAACAGAGGCCGAACACACACTCATCTTCTCTATCACTTCTCTTTCTCTCTGACTCTCTTATTGAGAAATAACTGCAAAATGTATTTGGCCAATTAAATTTCATTTTTCAAACAAACAGTTTATCAAACAAAATAGAGCTTTTCTCAGAACTAACTTCTCTTTTCTGAGACACGATTCAGTTATTTTTAACCAGTTCGGCTGAACTTCATCCAGGGCCGGCGCTAGCTATAGGCAGAGCAGGCGATCGCCTCGGGCCTCGGGCTTTGAGGAGGGGCCTCCATAACCGTAACATCCCCTATATATATAGTCCACCAGTCAAGACGGTCACGGGCAGAAATACTAGCCTCATTGGTCATTGGATATTGTTGAATTGTCACTCATCTGCAGTTAAACCAATTAATGTTTCCGTTTCAAAGCGGATGCCGGCTTCTTAAAGTTTGTGTAACGAACGCATCCATCAGGTGCTGAGAAGCAAAAGCCTAAATAGGCACGCAAATAAAGGATCTCATATCTATGGGTCTATCTTCTCAATTCTGCTGATGATTAGATTATACCCTGACATCATAGCCTACTTACACCAATAATATCAGTTTAGAATTATTATTATTATTATTATTATTATTATTATTATTATTTTCTGTTCAGTAGCGATCGTGTCTTTCTCTTCCACTTGATTTGTGTATAGCATATTTAAGGTAACAATGCAATGCATAATATCATATTACTGATATTAATAATTTGACAATATCTGCAGTCAATATTGATTAAATGGGAGGGAAAAATTAATTTAAACTGTACTTGAGCTTTATTTATTTAAATAGCAAATATATTGATACATGTTTAATGTGGTTTGAGGGCTTTTTCACACTAGTTTGTTTGAGAGACTGCGAGCGGTCAACACATTAACATACTGAGGTCTGAATATGGTTTGTTTTGGGGTCCTTTAGGAGGAACTGAGATCATTTAGTGTTGACCTATGAATTATTTCTGCCGAGGCGAGAGCTCTTGAAGTGCTGAAACACACGAGGTGTGAAAATACTCTTAGACCAGAAGCACGAGTTCACTTGCAGCAGGTTTTCTCTCTGGTTGTGGTTAATTTCAGCTGTAGGCTAACACTATATCCACATTATTTTACTATAAAGTCACAATTAGGGGTGTGCATGAATATTATAAACTGTTATTTCTTTTCAAAAAAGAAAATATAAAAGTGAATCCATGATAAATCCTAAGCACCAAAAAAAAAAAAAAAAAAAAAAAATTAAAGTGTACTATATGTGAAACACTAAGTGTCCAAATTATTTTTGCAGCCATATATAGTCTATAGTAAAGTTGATGGTGCCGACGTCAAACAGGAAGTGATGTCGTGTGTCTCAAACACTTTGGCCTGATTTGGTTCTGAAGCTTGTTCTGTTCCAGTGGAGAATCAGTGATGTGAAACGTTAATCACATTCATGTTAATATTTAAAAGTGTCTTTATTCATAAAGTGTATCTTTATGTACTGTGATATAATGCATTATAGTTGTGTGAAAGGTGCATGATTCTATATTATTTATACATTTTAATAGTGTCTTTCATGTTAGGGTCAGGAACATGTTATACAGGCAAAATTCAATAGGGAGCAAATATAAAAAAATTACAAAACTTAAACAAACAAACACAAAACAAGAGAACAAGAAGAACTATGAAGACAGTTACAGAAATACACTGACATCACATTTATTGATGAGTATAATGTCTGTTGTGAAGCTCAGTGTTCAAACTGCTGCTTTATTGTTGAGCATCAGTGAATCAAACAGTGAATCAGTGAATCAAACAGTGAATCAGTGAATCAAACAGTGAATCAGTGAATCAAACAGTGAATCAGTGAATCACACAGTGAATCAAACAGTGAATCAGTGAATCAAACAGTGAATCAAACAGTGAATCAGTGAATCAAACAGTGAATCAGTAAATCAAACAGTGAATCAGTGAATCAAACAGTGAATCACTGAATCGACTCTCGTATCAGTTCACGAGTCCTGTGACGTCATCGTGTGTGATGATGTTGAATGCTGGACAATAATCCATCAGTTCTCCCCTGAATGAGCATCACAACAGAAACACACTTTCAGTTCATGTAGAATAAACTCTAGACATGTTTCAGTGTGTGATTTACATTGTGTTGAATGAATGGAAAAGCTTCATATCTGTTTCTTCTGCTTTTAGTGCTGATGTCCCTCGTTCACTCTGGACTCAGTCAAGGTACTGTCCGTTACTGCAGTACATTTTAGTTTTTAACTAATGTGAATTGTGTTATAGTAGTTTATTTGTCTTCATCAGGATCCCTCATTTGTCTGTTTGCTGATGTTTTATGTCCATGTTTTGCATATTTCACAGAATCATCTGACTCTAGTTCCTTAAGCTGCACAATATTACAGAAATCTGCTATTTATTCAATCAATCAAACAGTCTTGCAGCTGTAAAGTAGTTCAGTCAGACATTGATTTCAAAAGATCATAATCCACTGTATAAAACACAAATTAGTTTTATTTGCATGTTTCTGAGTTTTTGCTGCAATATTAATTATTGACTGTGTGTCATTAAGATCTTGAGCACCAATGCTGAGCTTATTCACTCAGTGTGGTTTGGTTGGAAGGGCTGGAAGAGAAAAGGGCTTGAGAACAGACAGACTGAAGTTAGTAAGTTCAGTTCAGATCTTTAAACACTCAGACTGTAAACAGCATCATCTACTGGTCAGAACTGGGAGAGCAATAATACAAAGACATGCAGACTGGATAAATACATCAGTTTCAGTTAGTTTTTACCAATACATACATTTTTTATGTAATCATTACAATTTATAAGCAAACTAGGTTTTTAATTTAAGTGTTTTTCTCCTGATGAAGTTTTGAGTTGATGACAGAGATCTTGATACTGCGATGCTTTTCAATATTTACTTCTGTTTCTCAGTGAAACCTGTAGTGACGGTGAAGCCAGATCAGCCTGTGTTCATAGGAGAGACAGTCACTCTCACATGTGACATACAGGGAGGAGGAGATATTCAGACATACAGCTGGATTAGAGATGGATACACTGACTATACATATACAACAACAACAACAACAGAGTTCAGTTTCACAGCTGATTATGTGTCTGTCAGTAAATACAGTTGTGGAGGAGAGACATCAGGCTCACACACAGACCTCAGTGATGCTGTTACACTGACTGTATCAGGTGAGTCTTCATATTCACATCTGTTTATTGATCATCACTTATAATTTTCAACCACATCTGCTGTTATAACAGGACTGACAGTTCACTTTTCAGTAATTATTCAGTAACTGCACGTCTTGTGTGTGTGTGTGTGTGTGTGTGTGTGTTTTGTGGAGGTTTTAGTTCATTATAAATTCATGTAAATTGTGACTTTAAAGTGTTATAGGCGTCTCCATCTTTAATTTATGTGCGTCTCCATCTTTGATATTTAGTCACTGTCACTATGGTTACAGGAGATATTCATGAGTATCATGAGAATAGAAAAGGACTTGAGCGATTGAGTTCAGTTCTGATGAGTTTTGTCCTGAAGTCAGAGAGAATGACGTGATTTACAGATTATTAGTGTTGAAGTCAAAACCACAAACCCAGACCAGAGTGTTTTCACAGATTACACATTTTTGTTCTAAGAACATTTTTAAAACATTTAGTTTTGGTGATGGAAACTTTAAAGTGTCCATTTTTCTTAGTGCTAGTGGAGCTTTTTTGTGTGTGTGGTTAGTTTGATGTTCCTAAAATATTATTTTACCCTAATTTGTATTAACAACTCAAAAGTCCTCCTCAAAAAAACTTTACTATTATCCAACAGGGAAAGTTATAATGATGTGCAGAAGAAGACTGGCTTCTTTGATTTAGTTTGTGGATCGTTAGGTAGAGCTCACAGCGGGTGATCGGTCAGAATCACACAAGATTTTTTCATCGGAAGTATTTATTGAATTTACAACTGCATGATTGAATATGTGCATTGATGTGTGGTTCTGAAACAGATAAAAGAAATAAGAAAAAAAATAAAAATTAGTTGAATGCAAATGAATGATTATCATGCAACAAACCTCTATTTGTATTAACTGTATCCAATTCTAATAATATAGCAGGAATAAAATTCAATAATATTTTAACATGGCCGAAAGAATGAAAAAGGCTGTTCTGTGGGTCTAAACAGCTCCAACCATAACAATGAGAAAGGATAAACCATTCGCAATACAATGGCTCCCTCTGCTGGTCGCATAAATAACTACACCAGGCCGCGCCGAGAGGTGTCACGTGATGACCAGTGTACATGCGGGAGGTGCGTGCCCTATAGCCAATTAACTGGATTGAAGGCGAGTAGCTTACAAACTATGCGCAGAGGGTGCTTAACTGGTATTCTACAATGTATAACCAAAGATAATGCCCGAGTGACAACCTATAATACATCGATAGAAAGAAGCATCACGACACGAGGCCTAGCCGAGCAGGAAAAGCCTGAGCTTACATTAAGCAACACTGAACAGACAAAACACTACCAATCTAGCCTTAGCAATGACAGTAAAAGAACAACGAAATGCCGATTCTTACTTGTAAAGACGCACACAAAAATAGGACAGTTGTATCAAGGCAGGTTGTAAGTCTGTTTGGTTAGCGGACACTACTGGTAATAGCAGAGCCGGCCCTAGACCTTTGGGGGCCCTATGCAAAATTTGGTTGGAGGCCCCTTTGATCATTTTAAGACCTAAAGAAAAGCAATGACTACCTAATAACTATACGGTACATATTATTATTATATCTACTATGTTTGATGTCTAAAAGAAAAAAAAAATATGATACCATGCACTGACTGAGCTGAGTGGCAGTGCAAGACTGAACACACACTGAGGAACTTGCTGAATAAAAAGACTGATAAAGTGATTTTCACTGACCAAATATAATTTATTTGACAACAGAGTTTAAGAGGCACAAACTACAGCATATATAATTTAAATTAAATAGAGCAAATAGAATAACATTTAAATAAAATATTATATAAAATAATAAATAGAACATTCAAATGTTTGAATTTTTCAAATAAACAAAACAATAACATCTAAAACACCACAAACAAGATCAATAGTAACAATAATAATAATAAACACAATAATAAGAATAAGGTAACATTTCAATAGAACTATTCAAATCCAAACTTATTTAGTACTTATGTATTTGTGTGTGTCTCCTTGGGAAAAAGTCTATTTCTAGGTTAAAGTCGGCATGAAATCAAAATGGACCCTATTTACTTTGTTAGCGCATATTACTAGTCTTGTGGTGAACAATTAATCCGTGCAAGTTAAAACACAGAAACATTTTTTTTGGCTTCGTAATCTTTAATCAAAATCTGAAAATGCCCCTCCCCTCTGCCTTGGAGGACCTTCCCTGATGACGTAGGTTTGACGGCTTGGTTTGGGAAACGCTTAACCACTCCCCTCAAACCGTTAGTCTGTAATGAGCGAGAGATGGAGAGGAGGAGCGCTAGAGTAAAACCCTGCCCTCTGTTCGATATTCCTTTTCACTGGGAAATACGTCACAGCACTGGAGAAAAGTCGTTTGCAACTTCCGGTTCACGCGGACTTTAAAATAAAACACAGAACTTACCAACATTGTTAGCTTCTTGAGTGACATGACTGTGTTGTGAACAAGGAATATATGTGGTTGATGGAGCTGCAATGACATAAAGAAAATAATTATATATAAAGGTAGAATTCATTTTTAAAATGCATACGGTTATCATTTTACAACCCCTTTATACTCACCAACAGCTAGTGCTTTGTTCACTGGTAGCATGTAACTTAACGTTACTTTAAAAGTGTTCCTGGACATAAGGAATAAATTAATGTTAACGTAGCCCTTTAGTGTAGAAGCCAAACTGGGTTTATATTGCTGTTAAATGCTTTAACACCACATTGAATGATATAGGCATGATACTAAACCAATTTCATGCAGCAGCATGTTATTAGCATGTAAACACTGTAGCATAATGAAAGTTAATACAAGCACGATTTTGGCTAATGTTAATATGAAGCAATTAACGACTTTTGTTAGTGCAGATAGGTTAACGTTATCCATACAGGTATCGGAAAATTAGGCTTACATACCTTTATCTTCTTGTTTCTTCTCTTCTTCCAGTCTCTTCTTTTGACGTTTTTCATGGCCAGAAAGATGTTTTCTTTTCTTGTCAGACATCGTCGACGTCGGAGTCACTGTCTGTCTGACTGACTGACCGACCAAGTGACAACGAGTGACATCATAGGGTCATTCAGGGTCAAGACTCGCGGTCGCGGGAAAATTGCCAATCGCCATAATAAATAAATAAATAACAACTATGCTTATGATGCCAGATAAAGAGCACTGTAGGCCCATTTCTTTTTATTTATTTATTTTATGTTACTTTTGATGTGTGATTATTATTTTTTTTCACCCAGCAGTGACTCTAGGGGGCCCTCTGCTGGTCACGGGGCCCTTTGCAATTGCAAAGGTCGCTTAGTGGCTGGGCCGGCTCTGGGTAATAGTCTCGGACAGAATGCCACCAGCGTGCAGCGAGCCTGAGTCAACTTGTGATTGGCTAAGAGTCCAGGTGAAGCGAGGCGTCTTCCAGTAGGAGAGAGAGAGTCACAGTAAAGTGTCTGATGCTTAGCGGCCACAAGGGGGACTTTTTTACAAGTGACGTGATTCACAGCAAAATCCTCAGTGTTGAATGAACTCGATGTCTAAATGGGTCCAAGAGTGTTAAAGATGAAGAAACTACAGTTTTTGTGCTAATTTTGAGAACGTTATTACAGACCAGATAACATTGAACACACATTTTATTAATGTTACTGGAATAATTTTTGTTCATAACTTTGAGAAATCCTTACCGTTAGCCAAAGTTATGATAACATTCCCTGTTAGCTGGTTATGGTTGTGGTTAAAGTATATTTATCACCATATGACCAAGACCAGTGTCGTGTATTTCTGTCACAGAATGGCACCGTGAACTAAATCCCTCTGGAAACCGCTGGTCAAATGCTTTGCTCTAAGACACAATAGTGATGTTTAACAGTTCATTCACTGCAGGGTTTATACCAGCAACATTCCCATTTACAACCAGCGTTTACAACCGAAGGTCCTTCTGGACAATCAGTTTTATTCCCTGAAAGAGCAGTTTGAGTCTTTATGTTTCTGTTTCTTCTCAGATTTACCCACATCTACAGTGACTGTGACACCAGACAGTCCTGTATTCACTGGAGAAACAGTCGATCTGAAGTGTGAGATAAAACCTTATTACAGTGACTGGAGATATGAGTGGTATAAAGGCAGTGTAAAGTTACAGACGTCTGATCATTACACTGTAAACAGAGACACTCTCACTATCACAGGAGTAATTACATCTGATCAGGGTTGGTACGGGTGTAAAGGACAGAGAGATGGAAGACCAAACTCATCAACATCAAGCTCTGCTGTTTATCTCTCTGTGAAGGGTGAGTTCAACATCATTGTCCTCATAAACTCTCTGTCCTATTTATGATCACAAATACAATCGAGAGTCTCTGACTGGGATGTTACGTTCACACTATAATGTGGTTCTCACTCCTCTTTTGAAGAGTTAATTCTGTTTAATTCTGGCGTGTCTATTTAAGTGGTGGTTTGAATGTTGGTTTTAATGTTTCAAATATGGAATTTTCCCAGTTGCCAAATATCGTAATGTAGTGATTACTTGCATTTCTGTGCTGTGTTGGAGATGTTAGCACGTCTCTAATAAGATCAGTCTCAAACATGATCCCTGCACAATCTAATCTATAGCATCTTATTAACTCACTGTCATCCATTGTCTGCAACACATTTCTTCTCCCTCTTCATCTTTCTGTCATTTTCTCCCCTGCTAAAGAAACTCTTCAGCCTCTTAAAAGTCCTTGTCCGTGCTCCTAACAATTTTGACCTTAAGACCTCTTTTAAGGGTTAAGATGCTTTCTGAATTACTTTTTTCTTTACTAGGATTTTGTCTTTAATTTTAAGAGTAAACGCCCACATTTCTAAGAATTTTCTTAGAATTTTGTCACTAGGAGCTACTCTTTGCATTAAGATTCTTTATGAATACGGGCCCAGATCTTTAAACACTCAGACTGTAAACAGCATCATCTACTGGTCAGAACTGGAAGAGCAATAATACAAAGGACATGCAGACTGGATAAATATATATCAGTTTCATTTAGTTTTTACCAATACATACATTTTTGATGTAATCATTACGATTTATAGGTAAACTAGGTTTTTAATTTAAGTGTTTTTCTCCTGATGAAGTTTTGAGTTCATGACAGAGATCTTGATACTGCGATGCTTTTCAATATTTACTTCTGTGTTTCTCAGTGAAACCTGTAGCGACGGTGAAGCCAGATCAGCCTGTGTTCATAGGAGAGACAGTCACTCTCACATGTGACATACAGGGAGGAGGAAACATTCAGAGATACAGCTGGTTTAGAGATGGATACACTGACTATCCATATATAACAAGAACAACAGCAGAGTTCAGTTTCACAGCTGATGTGTCTCGCAGTGGTGAATACACTTGTCAAGGAGACTCATGGACAGACTTCAGTGATGCTGTTACACTGACTGTATCAGGTGAGTCTTCATATTCACATCTGTTTATTGATCATCACTTATAATTTTCAACCACATCTGCTGTTATAAGAGGACTGACAGTTCACTTTTTAGTAATTATTCAGTAACTGCACACGTGTGTGTGTGTGTGTGTGTGTGTGTGTGTGTTTTGTGGAGGTTTTAGTTCATTATAAATTCATGTAAATTGTGACTTTACAGTGTTATAAGCGTCTCCATCTTTAATTTATGTGCGTCTCCATATTTGATATTTAGTCACTGTCACTATGGTTACAGGAGATATTCATGAGTATCATGAGAATAGAAAAGGTCTTGAGCAGTTCTGATGAGTTTTGTCCTGAAGTCAGAGAGAATGACGTGATTTACAGATTATTAGTGTTGAAGTCAAAACCACAAACCCAGACCAGAGTGGTTTCACAGATTACACATTTTTGTTCTAAGAACTTTTTTAAAACATTTAGTTTTGGTGATGGAAACTTTAAAGTGTCCATTTTTCTTAGTGCTAGTGGAGCTTTTTTTTTTTTTTTGTAAGGTTAGTTTGATGTTCCTGAAATATTCTTTTACCCTAATTTGTATTAACAACTCAAAAGTCCTCCTCAAAAAAACTTTACTATTATCCAATAGGGAAAGTTATAATGATGTGCAGAAGAAGACTGGCTTCTTTGATTTAGTTTGTGGATCGTTAGGTAGAGCTCACAGCGGGTGATCGGTCAGAATCACACAAGATTTTTTCATCGGAAGTATTTATTAAATTTACAACTGCATGATTGAATATGTACATTGATGTGTGGTTCTGAAACAGATAAAAGAAATAAGAAAAAAAAAATTGTTGAATGCAAATGAATGATTATCATGCAACAAACCTCTATTTGTATTAACTGTATCCTATTCTAATAATATAGCAGGAATAAAATTCAATAATATTTTAACATGGCCGAAACTGGCATTAAAAGAATGAAAAAGGCTGTTCTGTGGGTCTAAACAGCTCCAACCATAACAATGAGAAAGGATAAACCATTCGCAATACAATGGCTCCCTCTGCTGGTCGCATATATAACTACACCAGGCCGCGCCGAGAGGTGTCACGTGATGACCAGTGTACATGCGGGAGGTGCGTGCCCTATAGCCAATTAGCTGGATTGAAGGCGAATAGCTTACAAACTATGCGCAGAGGGTGCTTACCTGGTATTCTACAATGTATAACCAAAGATAATGCCCGAGTGACAACCTATAATACATCGATAGAAAGAAGCATCAGGACACGAGGCCTAGCCGAGCAGGAAAAGCCTGAGCTTACATTTAGCAACACTGAACAGACAAAACACTACCAATCTAGCCTTAGCAGCAATGACCGTAAAAGAACAACGAAATGCCGATTCTTACTTGTAAAGACGCACACTAAAATAGGACAGTTGTATCAAGGCAGGTTGTAAGTCTGTGCGGTTAGCGGACACTACTATACTGGTAAAAGTCTCGGACAGAATACCACCAGCGTGCAGCGAGCCTGAGTCAACTTGTGATTGGCTAAGAGTCCAGGTGAAGCGAGGCGTCTTCCAGTAGGAGAGAGAGAGTCACAGTAAAGTGTCTGATGCTTAGCGGCCACAAGGGGGCCTTTTTTACAAGTGACGTGATTCACAGCAAAATCCTCAGTGTTGAATGAACTCGATGTCTAAATGGGTCCAAGAGTGTTAAAGATGAAGAAACTACAGTTTTTGTGCTAATTTTGAGAACGTTATTACAGACCAGATAATATTGAACACACATTTTATTAATGTTACTGGAATAATTTTTGTTCATAACTTCAAAATCCTTAATGTTAGCCAAAGTTATGATAACATTCCCTGTTAGCTGGTTATGGTTGTGGTTAAAGTATATTTATCACCATATGACCAAGACCAGTGTCGTGTATTTCTGTCACAGAATGGCACCATGAACTAAATCCCTCTGGAAACCGCTGGTCAAATGCTTTGCTCTAAGACACAATAGTGATGGTTAACAGTTCATTCACTGCAGGGTTTATACCAGCAACATTCCCATTACAACCAGCGTCTACAACCGAAGGTCCTTCTGGACAATCAGTTTTATTCCCTGAAAGAGCAGTTTGAGTCTTTATGTTTCTGTTTCTTCTCAGGTTTACCCACATCTACAGTGACTGTGACACCAGTCAGTCCTGTATTCACTGGAGAAACAGTCAATCTGAAGTGTGTGATAAAGTCTGATCACAGTGACTGGAGATATGAGTGGTATAAAGGCAGTGTAATATTACAGACGTCTGATCGTTACACTGTAAACAGAAACACTCTCACTATCAGAGGAGCTACTGAGTCTGATCAGGGTCAGTACTGGTGTAAAGGACAGAGAGATGGAAGACCAAACTCATCAACATCAAGCTCTCTTTATCTCTTTGTGAAGGGTGAGTTCAACATCATTGTCCTCATAAACTCTCTGTACTATTTATGATCACAAATACAATCGAGAGTCTTTGACTGGGATGTTACGTTCACACTAATAATGCGGTTCTCACTCCTCTTGAAGGGTTAATTCTGTTTAATTCTCTCACAGACGACGTGTTCTTGTGTTTAAAACAGATTGAGAAAGACAGAACTGAACGCAGAGCTCTTAAAACCTATTGTAATAGTTAAAGTATTTAAACGCCATCATAAAAACACTGCGCTCATTACACATGATATGAACCAGCAGCTAAAATTATTTATTATATTATTATATTTAATTATTGTATTGCTGACTGCACTTACTGGAAATCTGTGAATCTTTGCCCAAATGCTGTGCTTTAGACTGACTTAATTTTTTGTGTTCAAACTTGAAGGAGCAAAACTGAATGAAACTGAATGCAGAGATCTGAAATACATTGTAAAGCTGAAGTATTTTACTTGAAGTGTGATCTTATAACAGATAAAGACGTCTGTCTGACGCATGTGAACACAGACCTGAGAAACAGCTAAAATAAGTGCAGTGTTATTGGCCGTTATACACTTTAATTTAAAAAAATATTGTTTTCATTTTCCATAAATATCGTTTTGTGCACTTACTGAAGTTTTTATACAAATGCAGCTTTGCTTTGATTTTCAGATGATCCTGTCGTCGTTCTGTCTCTGATTATGAATGTTGAAACTTTGAGTGTTGGATGAAATTAATCTTAATTCTAATGTTTGATAGACAGTTGATCAACTTTCATTATCTCACCTGAAAATTATAATACTGTCATAATTTAATCTTCCTCATGTCGTTCCGAATCCGTATATTTTTCTTCTTTAGATTTTTTTAAATATATTTATAATGTGCTGATCGCTATAATAATGAGATGGTGAACTTTTAGAGTTTAAAAAGGACACAAAAGCACCATAAATGTGTCATAAAATAAGTCCAATTACTCTATATGACAGAAATCATGACTAAGAAGAGTATTTTAGTCTCCATCATCCTGTCCAGAGACACAGTTTAGAAATAAAACACACAGCCTCTGTTTACTGTCAGTTTACAGTCATCTCTGATCACTGATGTTCTGCAGAAGAAAAAGAAAGACTGTCACTGTCAAAACTCTGAACACTGTGACCAGAAACAGAGACAGAAAGTTCAGACTGTCCAGTTATTTCACAGCAGAAATACAGGATCATTTTACTGAGTTTTACAGAGGAAAATAAACTGCAGATGTTCGACAGAAATCACTCAAAACACAAAGGAACAGGTTTAATAATCACTGCATTTACTAGTGGAAATAAAGTGAGTTTATAGAGAATCTTTAAGCTCTAAAAGTTCTCAGCAGAATTTGACTGAAACCATTTAGTGTCATAAAATATTGACATTCGTCTTTCTTCACAGATTTACCCACATCTACAGTGACTGTGACACCAGACAGATCTGTATTCACTGGAGAAACAGTCAATCTGAAGTGTGTGATAGAGACTCACCCTGACTGGATCAGGAGAACTGACCAGACACGAAGTCCACAGTACTGGTCACAACCCTGGAGATCTGAGTGGTATAAAGACAGTGTAAAGTTACAGACGTCTGATCGTTACACTGTAAACAGACACACTCTCACTATCAGAGGAGCTACTGAGTCTGATCAGGGTCTGTACGGGTGTAAAGGACAGAGAGATGGAAGAAGACCAAACTCATCAACATCAAGATCTCTTTATCTCTCAGTGAAGGGTGAGTTCAACATCATTGTCCTCAAAAACTTTCACTACAATCTTTCCACTGATGTCTGTGAGAAAGAGATGCGCTCGACAAGCTTGTGCGTCTCGTAACAGCAATATAGGCGTTACTATATTTCGTTTAATATTCCACTGATTAGACATTTACTTCATAGACGACTTTCTATTGTATCTTTTTTTTTTTTTACCAGCTTTTGTATCTCCATTATACTCTCTGTTGTCAGTGTCTTTGTCTGGACACACACTGTACACACACTGCATTAGTATCGGTTGTTGGTATCGGAGCATTTTTATGAGTATGAAATGAGAGCGCAGTATCGGGCCGACACCAATACTGGTGTTAATACAGACCTTTCTCACTCGTGGTTATTTTTTATGTCTGGCCTTTTTTCAAATTTGTTATATGATGATAACTTTGTAGATTTTTTTCAGTGAAATCTAATTTTGAGTTTTAAAAGCTTCAAACATGAAGTGTGTGTTTGCTCATTTCACAGAGAGACCCAAACCTGTAGTGAAGGTGAAGCCTGATGTTCGTGTGTTCAGAGGAGAGAGAGTCACTCTCACATGTGGCATACAGGAGACAGGAGTCTGGAGGTACAGCTGGTATAAAGATCAAGATAACAGCAGAAGAACAGACCAGATCTATATAATCACATCTGTGGAGCCGTCTCATGCTGGTCTGTACAGATGTAGAGGAACTCTGACTGAAACCCTACAGAACTCAGAGATCAGTGATGGAGTTACACTGACAGTATCAGGTGAGTGTGTTCATCATTTCATCACATCACTTTAACCTGAAGACACTGAGTAGATAAACAGGTAATTTGCGCTTATGTTGTCTCACACTCAGTCAGATTATGTTAGTTAAGAGTTTGTAATCATCTCTATATACAGTGACAGGCTGATTATGATCTCAGATCTTTTCAGAGTTCATTATCGGTGCTGCGTTCCAGTCCACTTTTAGACACGCACTTGTGAACTTCCCTAAGCACTTCTCCTCGGGGGAATCCTTGCCGCCATTTTGAAGTGCGTTCCACTTCGTGAAGTGGACGAGGGAAGTTTATATGGACAGACCCTCGTTCCCTTGATTTGGACCGTGGGAGCGAGTCTACTTCATATGTCCACTTCAGACACCTATATGTCCCACAATGCAGTACGATTGTGACGTCACCACATATCTCGTCTAATCACCACCACAACAGACAACTCTATGATATATTAATTATAATTTTTTTAATTGAAAACAACCCAAACACACTATAAACATTTGGATGCTGCATTAAACAAATTCTTAAAGGGAAAACAAATGTAAATAATAAATAAACTCCACAGCTGATTCCCAGTGGTCAAGGGTTTAGGACGTTCCAGTTCAGCCCATTGCAGTTTCCGCCAGTAGTGGGCAAAGCAATGACGTACATCCGAGTGAACGAGACGGAGGGAAGTTAGCGAGTGAAGGGCATGACAATTTTGGACTGGAACGCAGCCCTAGAGAGCGGGGAACAGCCTAATACTTTTGACTTTCTCAGTTTGTGTAAATTCACTCGGGGTTCAGAGTATTTATTTTTTCCCACATTAATTTCACACGTCTAGTACAATTATGTGGTTTTGTTTGATTAATACAGTGTATACTTTTTTTTTTTTTTTTATTGATTTACCCCATACATTGTAACATGACCACATGACACCTTAAAATGTGATCAGATCTAATTAAAAAATATACAAGACAAACTAAAATATTTTGTCCAAAAAAAAAAATACAATTATTAACTTTTTCATATAAAATAATGGCATTTTTAATAATTAAAAATAAATATATATATTTTTTGATTTTACAACAAACACCACACAGCAACTATCAAGCATAGTTCAAAACATAATAATAATTAATCATTTCTGAACATTGACTCTCAGTCTTTATTCACCTTTTTCTCAATAGAATTGATAAAAGTGTAGAATAGAACATCATAGTTCTAATAGAGGCTCATTGTAACGCAGTGTGACAACATGCCCCGTCTGTACAACTGGGATTCAAACCCTGCTAGTGTCTTCTGCTGGTTAGATCAGCATTAAATAACTATCTCAACGGTTAAATAATAGATTGGAGATTAAAATAATATATAAATTTAAATAAACACAAAAAAAAAAAAGATGAAAAATTAACTTAAGAAATGCACTTTAGCTATGTGTTAGTGAGGTATTCTAGTAGGGCTAGTTCATCAAGGGTTTCAGCCAGTAAACAGGACGGTGTATCGGTCAGGACACAGGAATAAAGACGAGAAGATGCAATTTCTTCTTTTAACTGTATTGAGCTCCAGCAATACTCATCAGAACATTACAATATCCAGTATTGTCATTATAGTCTGATAAAAAAACAAATAAATCACCATTAGATACTGTCATTTAAACAGTTACAGTACTTGAATTACTATGCAACGTAAATAATAAATCCACACACATAATACAAATCAGGATCATCAAACATAAATATCTCAATAAACATTGCTATGCCCCTTTAAACATAATCTTCAATTGCATAAACGAGGATATTACTCTTTGGAGAAATATAAGGAGCTTCACCTATCTCACTGACCAGTTCACATGAAACTGTATTAAAGGGGTTTACAGAAGGAGCAATGGCGACATCCTCTGGCCAGACAAGGCTACTACACAACAGTGTCCGCACATGGTCTCCTGAGCACGAGATTAACTCTTCTTTTTTTTTTGATATTCCTTTAACAAAGAAAAACAATATACAGCACTGCATTGAATACAGTAACAAAAATAATAATAATAAAAAAAAAATAAATAAAATAAATAACTGCCTCCTCAAATAAGAAAAAACTGTACATAGTACTTAAGAAACTTCTTGTTCTTACTATTATCAATGAGTTTAAGAGATTTAACAATAAGGGAAATCTCAGCAATAAAGGCCTCAAGTCTAGGCAAAGTCTTGAGAAATTTGTTTTTGTGAATAAAAAATGTACAATGCAACACAAAGAAATTAACAACATTATCAATAGCATAGTCACTCCCAGAAAAATAGAGGAATATATCCTTCAATGAAAAGTTGAAATCACATTTGACAAAATGAGAAAGATAAAGACCCAAGCTCTGCCAAAGAGGCTTAACCTGATTGCAGTGGTAGAATAAATGAAGCAAAGTTTCTTTCTCAACTTTGCAAAATACACAAAGGTCAGAGATATCAACAAAAGAGGAAATTTGTGAGTTAGTTGGGTAAACATTATGAAGAATCTCTTATTTTATTGGACATACAATATTTCTCAGGGAGTAACCACGCTTTCTTCCAGTGAATACAGTCAAAAAAATTATTCCAGAAAAATAACAGTGTAATGTAACAATAACTTTATAAGTTTACTA
Source organism: Rutilus rutilus (assembly GCA_021464565.1). NCBI lineage: Eukaryota > Metazoa > Chordata > Actinopteri > Cypriniformes > Leuciscidae > Rutilus > Rutilus rutilus. The sequence goes on from JAJAQA010000003.1 coordinate 6,850,153, forward strand.
TTACATTTTTTATCAAGAATACTAACTCCATCCAATAAAAGTTTGGGCAAAATAGTTTTTCTCTCATTAAAGAAAAGGTGTGTTTTAAATAAATGCACATAACTTGGAGACAAAGCTTTGATGACAGAATTGAAAGTTCTAGCAGGCAGAGGAAAATTATACAAAGTCATAAATTCTTCATATTCCAATATACTGCCATCATTTTTAAATAAATCCAAAACAAAAACAATACCTTTATCATACCACTTAGCCATAAAAACTGATTTGTTTCGGATTAAAATGTTCAAATTATTCCACAGAATTTCTTTATGGGGAGAAAAGTTGTGCACATAACACAATTTCCAAGCAAGTAAAACTTGTTGGTGAAATTTGGAGAGAGAAATAGGTAATTTAGAAGGAATGAAATTACATTTTAAAAGAAACTCTAAACTGCCTAATCTACTAAAAATGGCATTGGGGATATAGTACCAAACTGAGCCAATACTACAAAGACATTTTTTTAACCAACTAATTCTGAAAGAGCTGACTAATTCTTTAAAGTTTAAAACTTCCAGTCCACCCTCAGAACGTCTATTAGACAAAACAGATTTCCTAACTTTATGAGATCTGTTCTTCCAAATAAAATTCAATAAGATTTTGTTAATATCATCACAGATTTTGTCACTAACAAATAAAGATAAAGAAGGATAAACACAACGAGACAAACCCTCTGCCTTAGAAATAAGTACTCTCCCATAGATTGAGAGATCACGTTGTAGCCAAAGATTAAAGATGGTTCTTGTTTTCTTTATTTTAGGTGAAACATTAAGTTGTTGGCGGAGCAATCTATCTTTAGTAAGGAAAATCCCCAGGTACTTGATACAATCTTTAACAGGTATATTGTGCAACTTTGATTGTTGAGTGTCATAAAGACAGAATAATTCACATTTTGATACGTTTAAATATAAGCCTGAAGCTTCAGAGAAAGAATGAATAATATTGATACACAAGGGAATTTGACTTTGGTCTTTAAGAAATATAGTTGTATCATCAGCTAGTTGAGATATTTTAAATTTTTTACCAAATATAGAGATACCTTCTAAACGGGGATTTTGTAAAATAACGATTGATAACAATTCAACAGCTAGCAGAAAAAGAAATGGGGAAATGGGGCAACCTTGGCGCACTCCTCTATCACAATTAAAGCGTTTAGTGGTTTGAAGGCCAACCAAAACTGAAGAGTTAATTATAAAGCATGCTCACCATGTTGATAAAAGTAGATCCAAAACCAAAAAGGCTAAGAGATTTAAGCAAAAATTGGTGTTCTAAAGAGTCAAATGCTTTATAAAAATCTAAAAACATTCTAATAGCTTCTGAATCAATATTCTCTGAATAATCAATAAGATCAAGAACTAATCTAATGTTGGAGCTAATGTGCCTATTTTTCATAAATCCATTTTGTGTTTCGCCAATTATACTATTAAGGCCAGATTTTAAACGAACCGCCAAAATTAAAGCAAGTAATTTATAATCAACATTTAACAGTGATATAGGTCTCCAGTTTTCAATTAAAAGTGGGTCTTTATCAGTTTTGGGGATCAAAGAAATAAGACCCTGCTTCATTGAGGAGGTCATCTCTCCTTTTTTAATACAGTCTTTAAATAAATTATGTAAAGGTTGCTTTAAAATGTCCCAAAAATGTAAATAAAATTCAACAGATAAGCCATCAGTACCTGGAGACTTCCCCCTCTTCATAGATTTCAGTGCATCCTCCATTTCAACTATAGAGATATCAGAATCACAAAGTTGCTTAAAGTCATCATTAATACCTGAAATCTTATCATGAATACTTAAAAGAAAATCGTAGAAGTATACTGAGAAGTATACAATTTTTTGTAAAAGGAATATACAAAGGTTGAAATCATTCCTGGATCTGTACATAAAGCACTATTAATATTTAAGGCAGAGAGAGATGTCTTTTTACGATTTCGTTTTTCAAGAGCAAAAAAGTCATTAGTGTTTCTTTCGCCCTTCTCAATCCATTTTGCTCTAGAGTGTATAAAAGCACCTTTAACAATCTCTGTGTACATATTTTCAATTTGCAAATGGCATGTGCTCAATTCTACCTCATCCTCTTTACTGGGATTTCCCTTCTGCATTAACACTCTTAATCTATGAATGAGTTCTAATTCTTTAATGTTATTTTCTCTTTTAATTTGCTTACTTCTATTAACAGAAGGACTCTAACTCTATATTTAAAAAAACTCCCAGCTAGAGCCAGGGTCGCTTTCAGTACTACTAAACATAGAATTAGCCAGCTGAATTACACTATTAAGATTGGCGTCTTCCAAAAGACAACTGTTAAATTTCCAGTAACCCCTTGTTCTATTTAACTTACTATTTTGTGCAAGATTCAAAGAAATTAACATGTGATCAGTAAACGGGGCAAACTGATGATTAACAGTATGGACATCTTTCAAAATAGCATAAGAAATGAGAAAAAGATCTATTCTAGCTTTAAGTGAACCAGATTTGTTGGACCAAGTAAAGCCTCTACAACCATTGTTAAAGAAACGCCAAGCATCTAGCACTGAAAGATTTTCACACAACCATAAAATAATATTATCATGTAAATTAGAGGTAGTTCTTATAGGAAATCTATCTTGTGCATTGTCAGGGGTTTCATTAAAATCTCCAGCTATAATCAAATAAGCATTTAGAAAACAACTTTGTATACTTATAAGCTTAGCTCCCAATTCTTTAAGCATAGATGCATTAGCATTTCTAGAGTTGTGCCCATAAACATTACACAAGATGAATATCACATTTTCGGTCTTGCATACTAGAATGATCCATCTACCCTCATCAGATGAAAAAGTTTCTAAAATATCTCCTCTAAATTTATGCATCAAAATTAGAGTACCAGCCGAACGATTGGATCCGTGACTCATAAAGATTGAATTACCCCACTGAGTTTTCCAAAAATTGTTGTCTGATTCACAAGAGTGACTTTCTTGAACAAAAACAAAATCAGCATTACTACGTTTACAATACAAAAATAAAGCTTTCCTTTTCGAATGATCTCTTAAACCTCTAACATTAAGAGAGGCTAAATTAAAAGAAGAAAACTCAAAAGAATGCATGAACACAGATTACAACAAATGCAGAAGTTGACTTCTTTTCCTTAAACAGGGTAGGTGGTGATCGATCGGTAATGTCTTCTACATGGCACCAAAAGAACATTTAAGGTGCATTATTGAGATAGAGACATTAAATAAATGAAAAACGTTATAAAAATATATATACAGTGAGGAAAATAAGTATTTGAACACCCTGCTATTTTGCAAGTTCTCCCACTTAGAAATCATGGAGGGGTCTGAAATTGTCATCGTAGGTGCATGTCCACTGTGAGAAACATAATCTAAAAAAAAATCCAGAAATCACAATGTATGATTTTTTAAACTATTTATTTGTATGATACAGCTGCAAATAAGTATTTGAACACCTGAGAAAATCAATGTTAATATTTGGTACAGTAGCCTTTGTTTGCAATTACAGAGGTCAAACGTTTCCTGTAGTTTTTCACCAGGTTTGCACACACTGCAGGAGGGATTTTGGCCCACTCCTCCACACAGATCTTCTCTAGATCAGTCAGGTTTCTGGGCTGTCGCTGAGAAACACGGAGTTTGAGCTCCCTCCAAAGATTCTCTATTGGGTTTAGGTCTGGAGACTGGCTAGGCCACGCCAGAACCTTGATATGCTTCTTACAGAGCCACTCCTTGGTTATCCTGGCTGTGTGCTTCGGGTCATTGTCATGTTGGAAGACCCAGCCTCGACCCATCTTCAATGCACTAACTGAGGGAAGGAGGTTGTTCCCCAAAATCTCGCAATACATGGCCCCGGTCATCCTCTCCTTAATACAGTGCAGTCGCCCTGTCCCATGTGCAGAAAAACACCCCCAAAGCATGATGCTACCACCCCCATGCTTCACAGTAGGGATGGTGTTCTTGGGATGGTACTCATCATTCTTCTTCCTCCAAACACGTTTAGTGGAATTATGACCAAAAAGTTATATTTTGGTCTCATCTGACCACATGACTTTCTCCCATGACTCCTCTGTATCATCCAAATGGTCATTGGCAAACTTAAGACGGGCCTTGACATGTGCTGGTTTAAGCAGGGGAACCTTCCGTGCCATGCATGATTTCAAACCATGACGTCTTAGTGTATTACCAACAGTAACCTTGGAAACGGTGGTCCCAGCTCCTTTCAGGTCATGGACCAGCTCCTCCCGTGTAGTTCTGGGCTGATTTCTCACCTTTCTTAGGATCATTGAGACCCCACGAGGTGAGATCTTGCATGGAGCCCCAGTCCGAGGGAGATTGACAGTCATGTTTAGCTTCTTCCATTTTCTAATGATTGCTCCAACAGTGGACCTTTTTTCACCAAGCTGCTTGGCAATTTCCCCGTAGCCCTTTCCAGCATTGTGGAGGTGTACAATTTTGTCTCTAGTGTCTTTGGACAGCTCTTTGGTCTTGGCCATGTTAGTAGTTGGATTCTTACTGATTGTATGGGGTGGACAGGTGTCTTTATGCAGCTAACGACCTCAAACAGGTGCATCTAATTTAGGATAATAAATGGAGTGGAGGTGGACATTTTAAAGGCAGACTAATAGCTCTTTGAAGGTCAGAATTCTAGCTGATAGACAGGTGTTCAAATACTTATTTGCAGCTGTATCATACAAATAAATAGTTACAATTTATCTGCATTTTATTTTTTAGATTATGTCTCTCACAGTGGACATGCACCTACGATGACAATTTCAGACCCCTCCATGATTTCCAAGTGGGAGAACTTGCAAAATAGCAGGGTGTTCAAATACTTATTTTCCTCACTGTATAGCTGACTTGAGTCTGTTACAGTGGCATAACAGATTAACAGCAGAGAATATCATTGCACTTTTTGAATTCTCTGTTATTCTGTGTTCATACTATCATATTTGGAAAGGTGATCCTCAGAATGTGTTTAATCAGTCATTAATGGGCCATGAGTTGCAGAAGGTTGAGAACCGCTGATTACATTTAGCACTAGTGCTTATTCTTGAGCTACTAGTGTGAGCAAGTGCTCTTTCTGTGGTGGAGTTTGAGAGGGACTGACTCATGACGGTCAAGGGAACACTGTGGTGACTAGTTCAGATTACTGGTCTGGATTGGTACAGATTACTAGTCTGGTGTCCTCAGATAATCCACAGTATATGAAAACCCACAGAAGAATACTGACCGTCATGGGGAAATCTCAGTCAAAATAAAATACACCAGTGTTTTGCCAGATGAGAAGTTTATTTACTATTTTAATTAATTTTACTCTAATTAATTTTGTACCTATATCATTTATCTCTTTTAATTCCTTTTATAACTGTTTTAATTTCCCCTGCTTTTATTTTGTGATTATTTTTATTCCTCTCTATGTAAAGCACTTTGAATTGCCATAGTGTATGAAATGTGCTATATAAATAAACCTGTCTTGCCTTGCCTAGTACTTATTCTTTAGCTAGTGCTTGTTTAGGTACTAGTGCACGTGATAGTCTGTCACAAAGTTGCATAAGTAAATATATCTGCAATATTATATTACACATGCAGTACCATATCTGATCACATATACATCTATATAGTATGATTGATAGAAGCATGTTGGTTTTCATGTCAACAGTTCAAAAGACAAAACCAATTCAATTTTATGAGGAAAAAAGGTCTGAAAAGGTTTTAAATATAAAGAAACAAATGATGGATTCTTGATTTGTGATGCGGCGCGAGCTGTGACGCACATACGTGGTGTGGTGGTGTGGCGCAATGGATAAGACACATGCCTTTGGTGTGAGAGACCCGGGCTCGAATCCACTGTGAGACACCAATGTGTCCCTGAGCAAGACACTTAACCCCTAGTTGCTCCAGAGGCGTGCGACCACTGACATATATAGCAATTGTAAGTCGCTTTGGATAAAAGCGTCAGCTAAATGAATAAATGTAAATGTAATACGTGCTTTTTATGCGTTTATTAGAGGTTGAATTTAAATCAAATACTGCTAAACCGCTCATACTACTTCTCGTCTATTTCATAAATTGTATGAAAATTATGGAAATATATGGTTCAGATCACTCTAAACATGTATGGAAATGGAGGCGTCCTTATATGGTCATTAACAGAGCTTGGCTGTCCTCTAGTGAAAAGGTTTGGTACTGCGCCCAAACTAAATCTCACTGAAAGCTCTTTTTAGATTTTTCATTTTTTTTTTAGCTAAAATCTGTAACACAACTTGGCTTTGATTTTCTTGCAGTTTTAAAGTAAAACATGTTTTGTAAAAATATATATTTTATATAAATAATTATATTTTTTACATTATACATTTTCATACACTCAAACTTCTATAACATTTTTTTCTGTTTCACTTTCATAATTTTCACTTCTACAATAATCTTCCAAATGTCTTCTTTAAAACAAGAGCAGTATAGGTCTATATACCAAAGCATTCTTGAATTCCAGCTATTTAAGTTTGGATAGTGATTTAGCAATTTTAGCAATTATTTTAGTAATTTTAATGCTCATTTATTTGAGTCTTGATGATCTGAATCTGTTGTTGTTCTCCTGCAGATCTAAAGCCGAAGCCTGAACTCACATCAGATCCTGCAGGAGCTGCACTGACTGGAAACACAGTGACTTTGACCTGTCGCATGGATCCGTCCACTGGAAACTGGGACTCTTACTGGTACAAACACACACTGAACCCTGAGACAGAGAAGACAGAAACAAACCCCTACAGCCTGAAGATTGATTCAGTGTCTGATGGAGGCCAGTACTGGTGTAGAGCTGGAAGAGGGAAACCAGTCTATTACACACAATACAGTGATGCACTGTGGGTAAATGTTACAGGTGAGAGAGACTGTAGTGTGTGATGCAACAAATACAGATCAGAGACAATATCTACACAACTTCTGAAACTATAAATGCAATAATCTGTGTTTGTACAGTGAGTCCTAAAGCTGTGCTGACGGTACGACCTGATGAACGAGTGTTTAGAGGAGAAACAGTCACTCTCAGATGTGATATAAAGTGGGGAGGAGACACTGAGTGGACATACAGATGGGAAATAGAGGGAACCAACATCTGGGACAGAAACTCTGCCAATCGATGTACAGAACAAGACTGCTGCACCAGTGGAACTAATAAACAGACACACAGAAATGCTGTCAGTCTGTGCTCAACACAAGAGTTAAACATCAGCAAAGTTGAATATTTTCACAGCGGTAAATACAGCTGTAGAGGAGAGAGATCAGACTCACAGAAATCAAACATCAGTGATGCTGTTACACTGACTGTCTCAGGTGAGTGTGTGTTTGTTGTGATCAGCTTCTCCATCAGTTTCTCTACGGCTCTGTAACTCGTGATGTTTTGTTCAGCTGAAGCTCAGGCATCAGTGCGAGTGTCTCCACAGCCGTGGCTGACTGAAGGAGAATCAGTGAATCTGACCTGTGAGGTTTCAGGCTCCTCTAAAGGCTGGACGTTCAGCTGGTTCAGAGATCATGATCATCTGTCAGACAGCAGCAGAGGAGCTGGAGGATCTTACACTCTCAGTCCTGCTGCTCTACAGCACACAGGAGTTTATACGTGCAGAGCAGAGAGAGGACGACCAGCCTATTACACACACAACAGCAGCTCACACACACTGTGGATCACTGGTGAGGGTTTATGCTTGTGCTCATCCGGATCTGTGTTTCACTGCAGTCTCTGTGCTGTCAGTTTTGATTGAGATTTTCCTCTTTTCAGGAGTTTCTGCTTCAGTGTCTCTGGTCATCAATCCCAGCAGAAGTCAACACTTCTCATCTGACTCTCTCTCTCTGAGCTGTGAGGATCACAGTAACTCTGCTGGATGGACAGTGAGAAGATACACAGACAAAGACACACAAACTTGTGCAAAACAAACAGGATCTGGATGTGTAATGGACTCTCTCAGCACATCTGACACTGGAGTGTACTGGTGTGAGTCTGAGTCTGGAGAGAAACGGCGTCCTCGAAACATCACTGTACATGGTGAGTCCGGTTTATAATCATGACATCTACTAGTCTAATGTTATAACCTAAATTATAATTACAGTCTAAAGACATTTTCCACTAATTGTTTTCTGTGCAGCTGATGACAGACTGACTTCTGTTCAGTTATTTGAATGAGTTTCTCCATACGTATCTATTTGCGAGTTTGCATGGCCATTCAATCTTAAAATAGTTAATAGTAAATGAACTTGGCTTGCTGTCCTCAAAGGAGGCTCGATCTAAACCCTCTATGACAGGACAGCGCAGAGGAAGAATAAGAGAAATAGTGGAGGAGGAGGAATGTTGTAAGAATTGTCGCTGCTTATATACGCTCATAATGATGATTGACAGGACTGAATGTTTAGGGCTCCTCCATTTTTGAACTTCATTTATTGTGATGTTACATGAACCTGCTCTTAAATACCACATATAAACAAAGCAAAATGTGACTGGTCACTTTTCACATTCATCAGACAGTTTCTTACCATATAAATTGGCAGATTAAACTGCAAAATGGACATTTTTTTTTATGCCAGTGGTTAAAAATCAGATACACAACCAACAAACTCTCATGACAATTTGTAACTATTTAAAATTTTGGCAAATTGGTGACTAATGTTTATGAATTTGTACAATCTCATTAGTATAATGTTTTTGTGCCCCACTGATGGTTGGGTTTAAAGGTGGACCTTGATGCTTATTAACGGCATCCAAAAGCCACATAGAGGCTATAGAGGAATAATCCTTTGCGACTCGTTTACAGTCGGTCGTCATTTCCATCAAAAAGACTGATGAACTTTGCTTGCTTTTGATTTTATTTTGATAAGCTATATAAAGCTTGATACGGCATTCAAACCGATGCAATACGGTCAACAGAAAGTTTGCTCCCGCTACTCGCCTCTTCCAACACTCTCAAACAATCCACCATAAAGACAGCAGAAGTGATCCGCTGTGCCCATGTGACACTGAATAACCAATAAGAAATAACAAAGAATGAACGCTCCTAATGCTTACTTTTTTCAACAACAATGGTTGGTCAAACAAAACAATCGGTTACTCATAAAATAGTTGCGTTTTCTCATGAGATTTGGTAAAACTACACGACACTAGTATAAGAAAGCTTGAGAGGTATAAAGTACAATTCATAATAGTATATTTCTAATGATTTGTTTGCTGTATTCTTATTATTTACAGTATTAAACACACATTTCTTGTGTTTGTAGACGGTGAGGTGATTCTGGAGAGTTCTGTTGATCCTGTGATTGAGGGAGAGACTCTGACTCTACACTGTTTACATCGACCTACAAACTCCCCGATCCTCAGCGCTGATTTCTATAAAGACGGATCACTGATCCAGAATCAGACGACAGGAGAGATGAGCATCACTGCTGTCTCAAAGTCACATGAGGGTTTCTACTACTGTAAAACAGAGAGAGGACAGTCACTCCACAGCTGGATCTCAGTCAGAGGTCTCTGAATAATCAGTGATGATATTATTGTAATATGATCATACAGTATCACGTCACTCATGTACAGATCTGTGTGTTTGTCATGTTTGTCTCAACAGCTTCATCTTCTCTTCTGGTCATTGGTGTGTCTGTAGGATTGAGTGTTTGCTTGTTGTTCTTCATCTCACTGGTTCTGCTGTGGAGACACAAACACAAGAAAGGTGTGGAGCAGTTCATCACATGTTATGAATTATTAAACCACATGAACAGCAACAAATGGAAGATACAGTTTCTGAAGCCTAGACAGTCACTGCATGTTTATTAATAAATGAGCAGTTAATGCATGTAATCAGATTATATGTGAGTGACAAAACTCTTACAGTGACCATAATGATCTTTGTCTCTATTGTAGATCAGCACTGTAACATTCAACAGACATCAGTCCCGAATCCATCTGGAGAATCTCAAGCGTTAAACTCTCCTCTGCAGTCTGGTCAGACGCAATAACACATGATTTATATTTATTTATTAATGTTTTTTCCCCCTTTTTTAGACTGCCTTGCTTTTAAACTTTCTCCTTGTTTGCTGTCCAGCAGATTCTGATCACATTTATAATGATGTGACTCCAGTGAATAGTGGAAATAAAGGTTGAGTCTTAAAAATTATTGGAAAAAATCTACACATGCATCATGAAAAAATCAACAATAATCATTAAATCTGTGATTGACTTGTTCCTCGTTGTGTTTTTTTCAGACGTCACATATTCAGAGGTCACTATTAAGAAAAACATATCTGCGGATAAAGGTTAAAAACCCTCTTCAATAGAGTCATTAACCAATAACATGTATGCAATTTTAGTTAAATAAAAATAATATATATTTCTTTCTAATTGACTAATTATATTTTTCTAGACAAAATCAGGGCAGAGTCAAATAATGTGATGTACTCAGAAGTCGGAACAAAAGTAAAGAAAAGCAAAAGCAAAGGTGAGATCCTGTTTTTCCTGAAGTACAGCATATTTCCAGCATATTCTGAATAATCTGATTTATTTTCTGTTCTGTATTAGATATTAATACTGCAGGACCCAGTGATTTGACTTACGCACAGATCAATATACAGGACAAAAAGAAAAGCAAGAGCAAAGGTAAACTCTCAACAAACTGCATCTAAACACAACTGTCTGAATGAATCATCACATTTAACTAGATATAATATATAATGCCTCTATATTATCAGGAAAAGAGAACAATTCATTAACAGAACTGATAAAGACCTTCATTTTGGAAATGTAACAACAGTCTCAACAATCACATATTTACTGAACCTGCTAGTAAACGTTCATTGTGGTTTGAGAGGTTCTGTTCTCTCTTGATATAATCATGGATTATCAGTTATTATTGTAGTTGCAGATGTAAAGCGTGTGTTTATTCTCTGTTTCTCTTGTTCACTGTCAGGGAAGAGCAGCGAGTCTGGAGACACTTTATACTCTGAACTGAAGAACAACACAGATAGAGGTGAGAGAAACAGAGTCAAGCTTCATCACTGTTAAAGTTGAACTAGACTGTAAAAAATTTGTAACACTCCCAAATCAAAAATTTCAATTGACCGATAACATCAAAAATTTTCAATTGGCCCAAGTGAAATTCTGTAAATTCTAAAATTAAATGTACAGATTTTCACTTGGGCCAATTGAAAAATTTAGATGTTATCGGTCAATTGAAATTTTTGATTTGGGAGTGTTACAATTTTTTTACAGTGTATTAAACATTAATAGATCAGAATGATTCATAAAGTCATGTGGATCATCGAGGAAGTGTGAAAATCTCATCATAACATTTGTGTTCTTCAGGTGCTGATGCTGGAGTCGGTGATGCAACGAAAGCTCAAGTTTTAAAGAAGAAAGGAAAACAATAAAACACGTAAGATTTTTCTTACAATGATTTTACAGTCACTGTCAAGAAGATTCTCTCATGTAGAATATAAATCTGTTTTTAGTGATTCCGTTCAGTTATTTGTGAGGATCAGGTTCATTGTGATCTTAAAACTGTAAATCATCAACAGCATGAGCTCAAATCAGAGCTTTTTATTGTCCACGTTTCCCAGAAAACAGGGAACGTTCTTATAACTTTAGCTATTGTTCTGACAAGGTTCCTAACTTTTCTCCTTAATTTATTAAGGATCACTAACTTCCTGGGTTGAAAATGTCTTACGGTTGGATGTTAGACAGTAAAATTCCCTGTGTTTAACAGCTCTGAGTGAGCATTAGTGACGACACCTGATGTTGAAGGTGGGAAAGCCGTTTTTGAAATATGCTGTTGGCCAATGTTGATGTTTGAAATCAACCCAAACAAACACACCCCTTCTTCATTGCTCCGCCTCCAAAACTCCGCCTCCAATCCTAACAGCCCGAGTCGATCTCGAACCCGATCCACTGCAAGCGAGGCGAGTGCACTAACAATGACTGTATAAAATGCATTCACTAGCATCCGTCAGCATGACTCTCACAAGCTGACCTCCTTTACACACGCAATCCAAGAGTAGAAGTTTTTTTTTTTTTTTTCATCATAGCAGAAGCGCAAAAAAATAATGCTTACTGAAAAATAAAGCGAATCAAAACATGGGCCCGATTTTAATGATCTGAAACGCAAGTATCAACTGTAACAATATTTGCTCAAAGGGGAAATATTAATAATCCATAATTACCAACTATGATTAATTATTAATATTTGGGTCAGTTAATTAGATTAACTTTGAGATAAGCTAAATTAATATTACAATCAATTAATCAGTTCCAACAAACTCTTTGATTATTCATTTATTCTAAGAAAAGTGTATCTTTCATGGTCACCGAAAAATAATCATTTCATATCATGTACAGCACTTAGAGCATGTAACAAGATCAAGATCGTAAAAGGGACTTTGTATTCTAGCAGAGGCTCAGAAATCAAATACATAATTGTGCATAAGTTTTATTAACTAAATCACAAACATAACTAAACAAACAAACAAACATACATCCATGCATACACTCTAAAAAAAAAATGATCGTAAAAAAACGGTCAAATGACTGGCACCAAACAAAAACTGTCAAATTAAAGTAAAATATCTTAATTCCAATAAAGTGCAAAAGTTATTTTACAGGTTTTTCCTTGTTTGAATTAAGATATTTTACCTTCATTTTATGGTTTTTATTTGGCAGCCGTAGCTGCCAGTCATTTGACCGTTTTTTTTTTTACGATTTTTTTTTACAGTGTAAAACTTTTATTTTATGGATTTTTCCAATATCATAATGACCAAACACCTTTAATAAAGTTATGGCACTAAAAGTTCTACTGAGAAACACTTATTTTACAGGTATTTCCTAAATGATTACAACCAAACACCTTTAATAAAGTGAAGGCACCAAAAGTTCTACTGAGAAACACTTATTTTACAGACCTTTCCTAAATTATAACGATCAAACACATTCAATAAATTGTCAAGATGTGCTCAAGAAAGTAATAAAACTTTTAGAAGACAAAATAAGTCTGTAAAAAAACTGTATAAAACTGATTAAAATCATCTCAAACTTTAATTTGCAGCACTTAAACAATGTAAGTTTAAGAGTATTTAAACAATGTAAACTTGTAATCTAAATAAAATGGAATTATTCAGACCCCTGGGGGTCACATAGTTCTGATATTAAATATTATATGGTCTTTACATTCAGAATCCTTACTATACAAGTTTATTAATAAGTTAAATCAAAACATACAACACAAGTGTACCAGAAGTGACAGATACAGCAAATAAACAGCAATCGGCCAGTAATCAGCTTGGTGCATCTGGGAAGAAGAAAAAAAAGGACACACTATGATTATCTCAAAATGATTTCAATTATTTGTGTTTCCTTTAAACAAGCTTAATACATTTTTATTTAAATTGTCTGTTTGTCTTCTGATTTGTCTGGTATCTAAAACTTATGTCCGATTGAAAAATGTGCATCACCAAAAGAATAAACATGTCGATTCACAACAATGGACATTCTTTTCCAGAGGTATCATTGTAAGGTAAACGCCTCAAAATACCAATTTGTATTACAAAATAAAACCAATTGTATTAACTGGAGGTGTTTTCAGACTGCTGTGATATGGGTAACGAGGGTCTCTCTCACAGGGTATCTGCACAATTTTTAAAGTCAAATTTAAGGCTTTTTAAGACCTTTTTAAGACCTGAAGAAATCAAAATGAATACCGTACATTAGGGGTGCGCAATATTGACAAAAATATGTCTTGATATTTTCAAAGTTTTGTTGATAATAATTAGATGATATTTTACTGATTGTGTTTTTGTACTGGTACCCTGGCTGGTTTAGGCCTGTTGTTGACAGCAAACCCACGATATTCATATTTTTTATATTCTATGCAGTGGTCAGTTCACAGTAGTGACCGAAATTAACATTTTTATTAAGGGGCAATATTTGCTATCTTAAATTGATTTCCAGGGGCATTTTCACCTATATATGGACATTGTTTCTAAACGTATTTAGAGGTATGCATCACCTTTTATGTCAAATTCTAACATTCAAATTAAATTATATTAGAATAACACAGTACCAATGTCAAAATAAATCATTAATTTAAAATCCATCCTTGCAGTGCAGAGGTGACACAGAAGCGGCATCAAAACTGGCATTAGCCTACTATATTTACACTTCATTTACAATTGCATAAATAAAGCTATTCAATATTTAAATATGAAATGATTTATAATTTTAACGTTTTAATTAAAGGATACTTTAAATATGAAACTAAAACCACCAGTAGGTGGCGGCAAGAATAAGCGAGTTGTTGGAGTCATTTATTCAACCGATTTGTTCAAACGGCTGATTCATTCAAAAAACAAGTGATTGTTCATTGAATCGTTAAAATGATTCGTTCAAAACGCGGATTTCAGTGAAACAAAAACAAAAACTCACACACAGATATGCTATTATACTCCATATAACTCCATGTAAAAGCCAGAAACTATAAGCGTTTTTTTGTTGCATAGGCCTATCTAAAGGGTTAATGGTGCCACCTGGTTATCAACAGTAAAAATGACAAATTTTACCTCTTCCCAACAGGGAAAACCACCAACAATCAAAAATGCATGATTATATGGTGTCATGGCTTTGCAATCAAAAAATGTGGTTATAATGGAAGTCAATGAGGCAAAAACAGCCACGAACAGTAAATGAGGGAGAAAAAGTTAAAATCTGATGCTGCACAAAAACTAACAATGCATCAAAACCAATGTTGTTTCTAATCTTTGACATGTCCAAGACTGTGATAAAAGGTTAAAAAAATCCAGTCCACATTCACATTTTATATTGAAAATAAGTCATTTTGTGTGTGTTTTTTTTTTCTTTTCTTTTTTTCTTTTTTTTTCAAATCAGTGACATCATTTATGAATTTGGCAATTAAAGAGTTAAAATCCAGATTTTTTTTTAAAACATTTAGTCGTTTTGATCAGGACTGAGGTTGATTAATAGATTTATACAAAAAAAATTGAAAATTTTTTTTTATCTGATACATTTTTACAGCAGTTTAAAGTAGTGGCTGTTTTCAGCCACGAACATAACGAAAGGGTAGTGAATTTGCCCACAGTGTACTGTTGAGTTTTTGAAAAATTTCAAAGCATTTTCCCAAAATATGTGTCCAAATAAGATTAGTCACCAAAAATCATTCCATTTGCTGAAACACAGAGAAAGTTATGGCCAAATTAAGACTCAAAAATACCCCGTAGTGGATGAAAACATCCCCAACAGCACATAAGGGTTAATATAACAATACTCACCGCATCTGAAGATCATGTGGCTGGATCATATTTATTCCCAAAATTCCTGGATCATGAGTGAAACACACACATACACAGCAATATTAGCTATTTGTATATTAGCATTTTACTAACAGAGACATTTACGAAAGCTTGCAAAATTGTACTCACCAACTCCAAAACATATTATGATGACTGATCGGTAACGTTAGGCCTAACGTTATATCCCGCGATCAACAACTATTCAAAAGCCTAGTTTTCATATTCTTCTAGAGTCAAAGAGTGTGGTTCGAGTTCCTCTCCGTCTAAAGAGACAATGTTAGGGTTAGGGTTAGGGAAATGTTTATTTATTTACCTTTTTTTATTTTTTTTTATTAAGTTAGCTGACAATTACACATGCTAGCAACACATAACATTAGCCTAATACATTGAAATATGTAACGTTAATAATATCGATATTGCTTTAATCGCGTTTAGATTCTCAATTTAACACACTATATTTTGATGTAGCAGAATTGTTTTTATAAAATAAAAAGTTATTTACCTACGTATTCAAACTTGACCTGTAAAAGGCGCGCATAGTTGTCATTGGCCAGATTCCTGGATGACAGTCTGAATAACCAATCATGCTCAAAATAACTCGGAGAGACAGCCAATAGTGTGGTAACATTGCAATTACAGGAAAAGATTACATGTTTTAAAAGAAAGAATATGAAAAAATATACACGTGCTATTTATTTAGCTGTAGTTGTAGGCTGGCTGTTATATTTATTCAATTGGTTAAATGGTGTTTTAATTGCAGTGTATGATTAAAAATTAAACTTAAAATAACTTATATAATAACATATATTTACCACTGCTCTGCTAAACAGCAATTTAACAGAGCAAACAGATTATATATTAAACAGAGCAAACACTGCCTATGTATTCATATAAAATTCTGTATGTAGACCTATATGGAAAAACTAATGGATTGGTATTCTCTGGGTGACATTAGTTACATCCATGTGACCCATAATGACCCTTTTGCACTTTAACAAATTATTGTCCTTTCCTTTAAAAACACTCTTATGCCTAATAATGTCTTGCTTTTCACCCTGTGTGGCACTGTTACACAACCTGTTGGCTTAGGGTTAATCCTCTGTCCAACACAACACTTTGCTAACATTGGCATAATTCTAAGTTGCAACATATACCCCGGGTTTCACAAGCAAGGCTTAAGCCTGTAGTCCCAGACTAAAATGCACATTTCAGCTGTTTTACCTGAAAGCAACTTGCACTGACATATCTTAAAATATGTCAGTGCCATTGTTTTGTCTCAAGATGCACACCAAGATAACCCTAACTCTAACCCTAATCCTTGTCTACAGACCTTTATGTAACAGCATAGATACTCCAAGGTGTTGAGTGCAGTGGTTAGGCCTTTAGCGTTGATACAGGACAAAGAACTTATCACTGTGACAGTCTGTAATGTCATTTAGCAAAGAGTGTTTGTATGGATTGTCCCTAAGCTAGAGCTATTGGTGCATTCAAGTCATCTCATACAGATCGTATTTATGAGTTGAACGCACATGAACGCCACCACAATGATGAAAATATGAGTAGGAAGCTCAGAATTTTCTTTAACCCCGATCTTGAAGAGTTAGGGTTGTGTCAGTGAGAAACATTGAGGAATACCACAATACTTATACTGTAGCAGTGACATTGTCAGGCTTTTCTATTTACAATGAAGTAAGCTAATGCCTGCACAAAATATGAGCATTATAATATAACAATATCATATGTAATGATACAGTGGCTTCATAAATTAATTTAAAACATAAAAAAAAAAAAAATAGTAAAACCTCATGAATACAAACCTCTCAGGAGGACCTAAACGCACCATATGTTCCACCATGAACCCTATTGGCCTGCTGTCTGACCACCAGCAAGGTCAATTTAACAATAATTGTGCAGTTTGCTTGCATTAAATTTGTATCCAGAATTACAGAGTTTAAATGTAAAAATACACGTAAATGTAAAACTAATAACATTTACTTTAAAATGACAAGGAAATATGTTAAATTGTTAGTATGGATATAAACCTTTAATATAATGAGCTAGAGGATAGCTCATTAATATAATGAATATTTTTCCTTGTAATTTTGCATGGTTTTCAAAAATTTCCACTGCTGCGTCTGTGTGTAGATGAGAGAAGCTAAGTGTATGCGCGTTGTGCACACGCTACATTATGGCCAAGCATGCGCCCTTAATATAGCATCTGAACGCCCCACTGACTTTAGACTCGGTTTTTCCTGGTCTGTGGCGGGAACTGGAACTGCAGTTTCTGGAACTGCAAAATAGCACCAGGTAACGTTTGCGCTGGAACACGCCTCCTCTTTTCAGTGATCCTCCCCCGGGAGCGCAAGTTCATTCCCTAATTTACTGACGTGCGTCTGTGGAGGGAAAAGTCCGCTGTGTGTCGGGTGCAAAATAGGAATGATACATGCGTTGGTGTACAAAGTCAATTGCGCTGGGTGCAAGATAGGGCCCACTGTGTTACTCACGTGTGGAGCGAATCAAAGCAACATCTGTGTCTGTTTTCAGGCCTTCCCGCTTCGCTCTCTCCAGCTTTTCTCTTTTGTATCATGTCTCATCTCTACAGTATTTCTGCAGTCTTTCTTCAAATCTCCCTCTTGATCGTTCTCTCTCCTCCACCGTCATGCACTGGCTACACGCGTTTGTTGTGTCGGTGCGACTAACTTCCAAACAGCATATTTAAAAAATGACTTACCCCACCTTTAATGAGTAAAATCACCGAAGGAAAGAGGAATAAACATTTGAAGTCACCATTGTGGTGATCAGTGTTTCCTGTAGTTGAGTTCTTGATTGTGTTAATTAGTTTTTCTCTGGCTGTTTTAACAGTGTGTTCAAAAAAGACTTTGAATGTGTCAGAAGGATTCAAGACAGAATAACATCCAGCCTGGTCTCATTGTTAATACATAGGTATTAATACGTCATTTTCAAAGACACAAAACATACTTTTTTGTACGTTTGGATAGATGATGTTGACTGTCATGGTGACGCTATCATGAAGTGGCCTGATTCACTGATCAGAAGTGTTTTTTGTTATTGCTGTTATTAATTAGTTTAAATATTGTGCGTGTCGCGTCAGCCTCTTGGTAGTTTCTACCGTGATCACATTACTCTATTTCGGCCACGAGACTCTTCCTCTATTTACTCCTGTAAAAGGTATACCTTTATAAAGTCAGGAGGAGTCAGGTAGGCTTATAATATTCTCTTCTCTGATTATATTATCTCAGGGTCAGCTCTGATCTACTGTACCCCCTAGGCCTGCGGTTCAGAAAACAGCCAAGCCTACCAGTGTAGTTAGTTCAGTTCACCACAGCTGTCTCTCCTATTCCTGCTCATGCTCTGCCACGGCCTACTCAGTTGCGAATGTTTGACAACCTTGTCTGGATATCGCTATAAAAATCAATCTTTTTCAGACAGTCATCTCATGAAACCCCAAAAGGATTCTTACTCTACAGCAATGAACAGACTGGGACAATACTATCAGAGTTTTAGGGCAGTCCTCATTCTCATTTTATTATTTCTTGCAAAGGTAAAAGCTAAATACACCACTCTATGCCAGCTAAGCTGGAAGATCCATGCCAGAGACACATTACATTTTAAAGCTTTGTTCAGTGTATGTTTTCTCAATAAGTCGAACTTGGCAAGTCTGAACTTTGCGTACTTGGTATTGAGAAACGCCTAAAGATCTGAAATGGGTGTGTCAGACAAAGGAGACGTGCAACATGTGCAGTGTTGGGCCTCCAGGAACATGGTTAGGAACCACTGATCGAAATGTTTGGAAGAGAACAGTCCATTTCTCTTGACATGTGCTACAGACCATGTGATAATCTTACCAAAACTATAAAATGAACACTTGTGAGCCCAACACTGCACATGTTGCACGTCTCCATTTCAGATCTTTAGGCGTTATAAATAGTAAAATAATTGAGTTGAATAATTTACTCATGCCACAATACATGCTGGGCTCAATTAATGAGTTTACTATTTTTATTTAAATATGTTGTTATTGTTACCATTGTTGAGGTTTGTATGATGACTGTTGATGTCCAAGTGTGTCTCAACTATTACACAAGAGGTGTCAACAGCTGGATTTATGACCTTTTTCAATGATGTCTCAACTGTAATAATTTAAATCAGTTATTTAAATCACTTTAATGCAGTTATGTGAATGTCATTGGAAAGACGTTGAGCTGCCTATTCATAAATCAATGCTGAATAGTTTTCCAAACTGTAATTGCTGAAAGAGAAATAAACTAACGAAAGTCAAGAGCCCAACTAAATCAAACACCGATCACCATAATGGTGTGCTCAAATGTACATCAACATCTAAACCTCTGTTAATTTGCAGTAAGAACTTCTGTAGACGTCTGACAGAAATAAAGTCAGTCTGGTTAGTAATAAGTGAAGCTGGTAATGCTGTTTGTGGAGTTGTTTAATCCTCCTCTGTGAGATCTTCAGAGATTTAAAGTATTTTATCTTCAGTTGATTTAATCTAAGACTGTGGCTGAAGTCAGTTGTAGTTTCTGTTCTTGTTGTTTCACTTTCCTTCATTGATCCTGCTTGTTAACAGCAGGCGTCCAGATGTTTGAAATAATATTTTAGGAACATCAAACTATCCTTTTAAAAACATTCCTCTAACATTATGAAAACTGGACATTTTAACGTTTCCATCACCAAAACATAATGTTTGGAAAACGTTCTTAGAACAACAATTTGTGGAACTTGAATAGTTAATCAAACTGCGTTCTCTTTTTAAAGGTCCCTGAGAGCAGTGAAGAAAACAGACGGCAAGAGAGAAACACCAGCAGAAGAAATGAACCTGAGTCCAACTGCTCATGACTGAATGAAAGAGAACTGCACTGCATTATCTGCATACATATTATATTAGGACATCTATCTTTAATATATACTAAAACATTTTCTCTAATGAGCATTTATTTTTAACACGTCTTATTAATTAGTGCCTGTGTTTTTGCCCAAACAAGATGATTTTTCCTATAGCATACAGTGTTGGGGGTAATGCATTACAAGTAACTTGAGTTGGAGTAACAAATATTTGTATGCATTTAATCTCACTTTATTGTCCAATGTACTTGCTGCTGACCTTCGATGATTCAGTTACACCATAAGCAAAAATGACTTTAGATTTGTTGTTATTATTGCTGAAGAAAGTGTTAAACTCTCTTCACCTGCATCCTATTCTTCTGTAATCTTGAATGGCAGCAGCTGAAGAGTTTGTTTGAGCGCCCTCTACTGTACACGCGTGGATTTGCATTTCCTTCAGCCTTATTATTTCAGTTTTGGTGTGAAAGGGCCTTTACATTTGCCCAAAAATATTACGTTTTTTTTATTTTTTTAATAATACTAAAACAATAAAAAAAAACAGCCCATGTGAGGAAACAGTACTTTTCTTAAAAAGTAACTTTTTAAGGGAGTAATGTTATATTGTAATTTATTACTTTTCAAAGTAACTCTCCCCGACACTGCTCATATATAGCCTACTGTTTTCTTACTTTCATTTATTTCATATTTGCTGTTATTTGCTGAAGTTAACAAACTGTAAGCTTTCTATTTGATAAATAAAGCGTGACATGACATTTTCTTTGCATGACTTTTTCACATTTGTTAATTTAAGATTACAAGGGTTGAAAAAAAAAATGTATACAAATTGTGTTTCTAGATTGTTGTTATTCTTAAGAACAAAAGTTATGACCATATTCTAAAAAGTTCAGGTCACGGGTGTTTTCAGTGTATTTTCTGATTCTCTGATGCTGGGACTAAATTGCTCAACAAAGGGAAAGTAACTACACATTATGAGTATAAAAACTGATAGCAATCAAAATTCATTGAAATCTTAGCTGTGTTTTTACTTTGCAGTGCATTATTATCTCACACTGAACAGGGCGTCGTCATTAAAATAATATTTCATTCTTGAGAACATTTAACGTCTTTAACATCCAGCAAACTACGTGAGCCATTAAATCAGCAGATACTGCTAGACGAGAAAACCATGAGTTAACAAAGCCTGTTCACATATTTCAGATTAATTTATATTAACTGGTGTCAGTTTGAGTCTTGCAGGATTCATGAAGGGTCAGCTATGGTGGCATAGGGTTCTTCTCAGTCAGAACGCTGCATATATCATCATCAAGCTCCATCAGAGGACGTCTCAATTTAACCGATTATTATGAAGGATTCCTCAAGTGTATCCTTCACATCCTTCAATCACCCACAATCCTTTGCAACACATTCAATTCATGAAGAATTAACGTACAGAAAACAAGTCGGCTCTGAGCTTATCTGAGTTTATTATTAAATGTAAGACTAAATTAATGTTCGGGACATCAAGGCATAAATGTTATCTTTTGTTTTGGTGTAAATTAATCACTTAACACTAAACTGCCAGTAATGTCAGCCACTGGGAGACCACAGACGAGTGTCATTCACTCTATTGCATTAATGCATTTTTCCAAAAGTAAGTGTTATAGTATGTTGGTGCTGAAACTGTGGGGGCAGGAACATGTGTGATGTAGCCATGCACACTTACACTGTCTTAGACTGTCTAGCGTTTAATGCTGAGGATGAACAGCCCACAAGCCTCAGAAGGACTGACGGACAAAGCCTCACTAGGATGCCTGTGTGACAACCTGCCCCGACCTTACATTTATGGGGGAAACAATACCTTTGTCCTGTCAAAACACTTTCGTCCATTTGTTGTTGACTCTTGCTTTTGCATTGTCAATGTGTTTTTGTTTTAGCTTATTAAAAAAATCCTTTTTTGAATTTGATACACACACATTCACAAAAAAGTTTTATAACCACTGCCAGAGAAAAACTTTGACTGACTTCCACTGTGACAACTAGCCCTGATGTCCACTAATTAACAGATTACCAAGCATAAATATTAATGCATAAAGTATTAATTCTGATTGATGTTTATCTCTCTAAAAAGTGGTGAGCGACATTAATTAGGTAGATGAGAAAATGCTTAAAAAGACCGAAAAACAAGAAGAGATTTAAGTTTGCTCAGTCTTCTCCAGTTGATGTGACGGACTCGTCCACTAAAGCTCCTGCTGACGGCAGCAAACTCCTCACCTCTTCACACAAATGCAGGTTTCGATCTCTGCACCGCATTATTGGCTGAATGCAATCATTCTGTCTGCCACACATGTCCTCTTCTTCTGAGCAGGACGATTACTCTTCCATCCAGAAGACCAAGACTGATGCTTCTTCCTCAACTTCAGTCCACATATCATTGAGGATCGAGAAGAGGCATTTGAGGCTGTAACCCAGGAGAAAGCAACCAGAGGTTAGAGAATATCAAGGTTTTATACTGTGTAATGCATGTGTAACAGGTCAAAGGATGACAAATATTTTTTGCAACCTTTCATTTTCTATATTCTATTGTTTGTGAGTTTATCTCACCAAAATATTGTATTTTTCAGTCATGTCATGGTAGCGTATAGGTATTGGGAGAGTTATTTGTTGTGTAAGTGCGCCCTCTATTGGATAGGAGCTAGAGTGGTGGTCATATACATTTACATTTACATTTAGTCATTTAGCAGACGCTTTTATCCAAAGCGACTTACAAATTAGGACTAAAATTAAGCGAGTCATCATGAAGAGGCAAAAAACAACAACAACGTTCTCAGAATACGAGGTTCAGGCATTATTCAGAGTAGCATAAGCCCGATAAGTGAGGTTTAAAGGAATTTTTATTTTTATTTTTATGAAGGTAAGTGCTCACGAAAGAGATGGGTTTTCAGCTGTTTTTTGAATGTTGTCAGGGATTCTGCATTCCGGATGAGGCCGGGGAGAGCGTGCCACCAGTATGGAACTGTGAATGAGAATGTTCTGGAAAGTGATTTTGTGGCTTTCTGTGATGGAACCACGAGACGCCACCCGTTGATTGATCGTAGGCGTCTGGTAGGGATGTAGACTCGTAGGAGTGAGTGAAAGTAGGAGGGAGCTGAGCCTGTGATAGATCTGTAAGCAAGCGTCAATGCCTTGAACTTGATGCGAGCAGCGAGAGGTAGCCAGTGCAGAGAGATGAACAGAGGAGTGACGTGGGCCCTCTTGGGCTCGTTGAAGACAAGACGAGCTGCAGCATTCTGGATCATCTGAAGAGGTTTGGTTGCACATGCTGGAAGTCCGGCCAGAAGAGCATTGCAGTAGTCAAGCCTAGAGATGACCAGGGCCTGGACGAGGAGTTGTGTTGCGTGCTCAGTTAGGAAAGGCCTGATCTTCCTGATGTTGTGCAGCGCAAACCTGCATGATCGAGCTGTCTTTGAAATGTGATCTGTGAAGGTCAGCTGGTCATCAAACATTACTCCCAGATTTCTGACCGACCTTGATGGGGGGATCGATGATGAATCAAGCTGGATGGTGAAGTCGTGCTGTAGAGATGGATTGGCAGGGAGGACGAGAAGCTCTGTCTTTGCCAGGTTGAGCTGCAGGTGATGTTCCTTCATCCATGTGGAGATGTCTGCCAGACAGCTTGAGACCCGTGCAGCTACTGTTGGATCATCTGGTTGAAATGAGAGGAAGAGCTGTGTGTCATCAGCATAGCAGTGGTAGGAAAAACCGTGTGCCTGTATGATGTGTCCCAGTGATGTAGTGTAGATGGAGAAGAGGAGGGGACCAAGAACTGAACCCTGGGGAACCCCTGTGGTCAGTTGATGTGCTCTGGATACCTCGCCTCTCCATGCGACCTTGAAGGACCTACCTGTGAGATAGGACTCAAACCAGTCAAGTGAAGTTCCTGTGATGCCCAGTGATGAGAGACAGGACATAAGGATCTGATGGTTTACAGTGTCGAAGGCAGCAGACAGATCCAGGAGAATGAGGAGTGAAGATTTGGAAGCAGCTTTTGCAGTCCGTAGGGCTTCGGTGACCGACAGTAATGCAGTCTCATACTGAATTTTCGCATTATTTTCTCAGTCTGCCAGAGAGAGGTGTGTGTTCACATCAGGCATCAGCGCAATGTAAACTTGATATACACCAGTTATAACTTTGGTTACAGTGCACATGGTAACTTGTAAGTATGTGTATTTTATGATGAATGCACTTACATTTAATCGAGACGTGTCGAGAACTTTGCTGTTTTGAGAGTTTGAGAAATTGCTAACATAACCTCGTGTTTTGTTTAGCTGTATGTTAGCGATCGTCATTCTATCCTCTTGTGTCGAAGCCCACGTTTCAGTTGTCCTTTTTCTTATATTAGGCTGATTCCGAGGATAGAATCCTGAACTTTTGCTCTCTTTGAAATTGAACAGGTATGTAGGCTACTCCCAATATAATGTGTTCATTTAAAAAGTTTTCTTGTATTGATTAATGTTCAATGGCACTGAAAAGCCCAGATGTAAAGCATGTAGGCCTACATGTTGCTTCGTGCATGTTACTGTATAACTATTGAAAAGATGGTTTATTTCATGTTGCATAGTGTTAATGTAAGAGCTAAAAGCCCAGAGTTAATAACAGAGATAACATGCAATATGAGTTCTACAAAAAAAAATCTGGTAGCACTGGGGCTGACAATAAAGCACTAAGCTTAATTTAGGGTGTAGATGAAATTAACTCCATTTCAATGGACGTCACGTCAAAACAGGTGTACTTCACAAAAATGTACCAACATAAAATTAAATAATAAACATAAAAATTGTTAGTATATACTTAAAGCTTTTTCTCAAGGTCAAAAACCTTTCAACATTATACCATTTCAACTATAATTTTGAGGTTTTTGTTTTACAGATTGCACATTGTTTGTAACAAACTAAATATCTTAGAATCAATCAATATGGTCATGTTAGAGTCATTTTTTTTGCGCATCTTTCTTTTTTTAGATCAAAATCTTGAACATTACAACATTTCAACTTTAATTGTAAGGTTTTTGCTTTATAGATCGCACATTTGTTTATTCATAACAAAATAAACCTAGGAATCAATCAACGCATTCACGTTAGAGTAATTTCCTGTGTGCATCTTTGAAACAATTTCTCTGTTAACGATTTTCTTGTATTTCTACATTACTGGCAGCACGGTTGCCATGCATGATGCATGTATTTCTATTTCCAGTAACTGTACTGTAATTCACTTTACACTACACAAGATCAGTACTGTAAACTACCAAGTAGTACTTTACTGTATTTGTACAGTATTTCGTCATTTGATCTGCTTTTGCTGTAATTAATTATACGGTATTGTACTGTAATATCTATATTGATACATTACTGATAAATATTATTATAATTTTCAAAATAATTATTAATAATGATAATATTATATCATAATAATATAATATGTAGTTATTAGGAAATATAGGCTATAGTAGGAAAAAATATGGAAATCAATGGCTATACTGTCAACTGTCTAGTTACCGACATTCTTCAAAATATCTTCTTTTGTGTTCAGCAGAATAAAGAAACTCATACAGATTTGGAACAACATGAGGATGAGTAAGTGATGACAAATATCATTTTTGGGTGTACTATACCTATAAAGGGATACTTCACCCAAAAATTTTAATTGGCCCATGATTTACTCACCCTCAATCCATCCTAGGTGCATATGACATCGTTCTTCTTTCAGACGAATACAATCGGAGTTATATTAAAAAATGTCCTGGTTTCCAAGCTTTATAATGGCAGTAAATGGTTGTTTCTGTTTTGAAAGTCCATAAAAGTGCATCCATCCATGATAAAAGTGCTCTATGCGGCTCTTGGGGGTTAATAAAGGCCTTCTGAAGTGAAGCGATGCGTTTGTGTAAGAAAAATAATTCATTTTCAAGTTAGGCTTTAGATTTATGTCAAATCCATATGTTTCGTTTGGCCGGAAGCTAGTCATTTTACTTTATAAAGTTTTAAATGCGGATATTTTTCTTACATCTCCATCTTCCTCATCATCACTCCAAATAAAGTCAACATCTGAGATACTTCCATCAGCTATATGTTCAAGCACTTCAAGAACTATATTCTGCATATGAAAAAGTTAAAAAAAAATATCGGTACTGTGATATATAATTTTTATATAAGAAATTTCAATCAGCATTACTGGACTTCAATTACTGGAATGTGATTTCAGTAACAGGCTTTTGAACCCACTGTCCATTCTAATGGACAGACACATTTGAAAAAATCCTGATTTAAAATGTGAAATTCTACAATCGATTTTTAACTTTAATTAATAAGTTCAATCTTTCTATTTTACATACAAACTATGAAATACTGACAAACATATCAAAAAATGTAAATAAAACCACAGAAAATGTTGCTTGCTGCTGTGTTTGGAGTGAAGTGCTGACATGCTTCTCTTCAAACTAAAGTAGTGTTTTTTTTATAATTACTACATGCAGAGCTTTACTGCCATTTGATTGGATGACAAGCGTCCAATCTAATGGACTGCAGGCTTTAAACTAGGTAAAATGCTCCAGAAGTAAAAAAAAAGGGGGGTTGACATGTGATGTCCATTGTAATGGACGCAGGGTCTGAATGGGTTAAAAGGAGTCTTTATGGAATGATCAACATGCACACAAATCCTCTTATCGCGCTGAAATCTTGATGGATTTACAAACGGTTTGGTTTCTTACAAACGTTATTAACGTGGCTATAATTCCGAATGCTTGAACATATATGTTATAATTTTTCATATGTATGCAGTGTATGAATGTAGTCTCATAACTACATCTCTGACGTTTATAACAAACCAAACCGTTTGAAAATCGGGTGAATATGGTTATTTTAAAGTATTTGCACCATTAAACAGTGAGCGAGCGCACTGTGGCAAGATGGCCGCTGTGTGCGGACGTCGACCTCCATTGGCCAACAGCGCGTACGAGGTATCTAGTGTATATATATATCTATGCTACTGACACTCAAACACATCACGCTGTAGTTTCATTTAAAGGGATAGTTCACTTTGAAATAAAATTTTGGTATGTTTTAGCTTACCTCAAGGGCATCCAAGATGTAGGTGTCTTTGTTTCCGCAGTAGTTTCAATTTTGATATTTTTAGGTCAAACCGTTCTTGTCTGTCAGTCATATAATGCAGGTCGATGGTCACTGTCTCAAAACACAAGCACAGAGTCCAAATTAAAACAATTCCCCATCGTCCAAATTAAACAATTCCCCATCATAAGTACACATTGATGGCCTAAGACACGAAACGAGCGGTTTGTGTGAGAAAACGAACAGTATTTATATCGTTGTTATCTCTTGAACACAGCACACGTCCAAATGATCTGACGGCGCGGGCGGGTATAGATATATACATAGATGTCGCCTTGGCTAATGCAGTTCATTGGAACGAAACTGTAGCCAAGCGACATCTAGTGTATATATCTATACCCGCCCGCGCCGTCAGATCATTTGGACGTGTGCTGTGTTTTGAGACAGTGACCATCGATGCATTATATGACTGACAGACAAGAACGGTTTGACCTAAAAATATCAAAATTGAAACTACTGCGGAAACAAAGACACCTACATCTTGGATGCCCTTGAGGTAAGCTAAAACATATCAAAAATTAATTTCAAAGTGAACTATCCCTTTAATGCCGCTTGTCTTCCTTTTAATGGGTGACTTTATTTTGATAATGATGATGATGATGATAAAAATGTGTGATTACAAGTTAAACACTTCGGTCATTAAGCATAATAGCTTTAGTTTAATTGTATAAATATGTAAACATGTATAATATTTATGTATAATATACATTTATGCATTTATGCATTAATACTTGAGACTTGATCAAAAACATAACATTCCCAAATGGGCCTGTTCATTTGCTTTCACTTGTAACATAAAGGAAAGCCAATGTCACTTTTGACCAATGAAATAACACTCTTTACTATTAACTAGTGGGTGGCTTTTAAAATAGTTTATTTTTTATAAAACAAGTAAAAAGACTGAGTTTATTTCTTTTTGGCTGCTGTCTTTTTAGGCTTGGCTGCTTTAGGTTTGGCCATTTTGGGTTTGGTTAAGGCTTTGCTGGTTTCTTTGTCTTCTTAAGGCTCTTCGTTGCCTTTTTAGCAGCGGTTTTCTTCACCTTCTTCAGAGATTTCTGAGCGGCGGGTTTCTTTGCTGCTGCAGTTTTGGTCTTCTTAGCGGCAGCGGGTTTCTTGGCTTTAGGAGCCGCTTTCTTGGCGGGTTTTGTCTTGGTCTCGCTCTGTTTCTTGTTGAGTTTGAAGGAGCCGGAGGCACCGGTCCCTTTAGTCTGGACTAGGATGCCTTTATCTGTCTGTGTAACTTTAAGAGAAAGATAGATGCAAAAGGTTTATAACTCAGTTCAGAATGACACCTTTTTTTCACTGTTTCCACCAAGGCAGTACGGTTTTAACTCTTGTAGCTGTTGTGTATTAGTTTTCTATACTGATTACACTGAATTCGGGTAGGATTGGATTTTGTACCTAATCTTACATATTTATCTCAATATATAGGCTAATCATAATCTGTTGAACACTTATTATAGTTTTTTCTATATATGCATTTATTGAGGTTTAATGACCATCAAAGTGATATCAACCAACGTTGGCAGCCCTTTAAATAAATGTCATCATTGTTCAGTCTAAATGAGTTCAGTTTCTCTCAGGTGGTTTCGCAGTAACTTTATAGCGGAAGTCACAGTACGTTGTGGGTTCTAACTTTTCAGAGGCCATGGGTGGGAGAAAACTGAAATTAGATTCACAGCAAAACACATCACTTACATTTTCACATGTTGCAGAGGCTTCTTTCAGCTCACTGAAGATGTAGTCACTTTAGCAGCTGCTTGTAGAGCGAATATGACTGTTAAAGTCTTTAGTTTAAGAGGCTTTGTTAAAAAGGTCATTAGTTATAAACCTTCTGATTACATCTATTTTTTTTTTTTACCTACCTACATTTTCTTTCTTTTGTTCTTCTTCTTTTATTATTATTATTATTATTTATGGGAACAACCACATATATAGGGTATACCCCCATAAGGGAAACTGCTAATATCTGAGATATGTGGTGACAAATAAACAGGTTATTCCCAAATATCTACTGACCAAGTCTCTTTCCGGACACCCTGTGGAGGGTTTCAAACTTAATCGGCAATTTACCTAAAGACGATTGTGCTTTCAACAGCCAACCTATTTCTTCAGGCCTAATAAAAGAGTTGAGCTCATAGTCGTGGTTTGACTTCTGCTCTGTTTCTGCCCTGTGGTTTTAACCAGAGTAGAGGAAACATTTATGCATGATCTGCATCTTTAGTTTCATAAACCTCAAAATATCATCACAAGATCAAAGATTCAAAGAATGTCTGTGTCATTTTCATTGACTTCCTTTTTTTTTTTTTTTCTCTAAAAGGAGGGCAGTGAGAAAGGGTTGTCTAAGTGATGAGAGATCTACCCTTTCCCACTACTATCCTTTTAGAGAATACATAAACATGGCTTTAACCCTCTAATGGCATGAATTTTTATTTTGTGAGGGAAAAAAAGTTCACACCATTTTTTGGGAGCTTGGGGGTCCCTGATAATATATTCATCATAAAATGTGTCCAACCAATCACAAACATCCAACAAATCAAATAAACAAACTACTACTAATTATATCTAATACCTCATGTATAAATGTTTCTCACATTGCATATACATATATAAACCAAATACACATGCACATGCATACACACATTACTTTACTGACTGACCCCTGACCCCCTAACTGACCCCTGACCTCCCAACTGTCTCTCAAGCCTGATTCAGGGATCCTCTCTTCCTGACTCTCCTCAAGTTCACTGTCAGAGGGATTCGGGTCGATCATGTTCCTTCCATCCATAAAATATTATTGTGTCCAATTCCTGTAAGTATCAGTAAAACACTGACTATTGGTGCGTTCAAGTCATGTCAGAAAGATGGTAATTACGAGTTGAACGCACATGAACTGCACCACAAAGTCGTAATTACGAGCGGGAAGCAATGGCGGAAACAAATAGTTTTCAATCATAAATGTATTTCTGAATACTGACAGTATACAATGTAGTTCTCTTACGAGAGGTTCTGCCGGCTGTGCCGCTCCATGCCCCATAGTATGTGCTTGTTACTGTGCTATCTTGGCCGCCCAGCTCCGCTATCGCGTTCCCCGGGCTTTCCCTGGGACTCATTCAGAGGATGCTGGGCGCGCGCACGGCGTTGACAAGGGAGTTCCCGCAGCGTAAGCTACTTACGCAATACGAGAGAACCTCTCGTAAGAGAACGTACTCGGTTACTAACGTAACCTCTGTTCTCTCTAGAGAGGGAACGAGTATTGCGTAACCCGCCGTGCTCACGCCACGAGCTCATTTCGCTTTATGCGACAGAAACCAGTGAAGCAGCCTCTGAGCCCTGCTTATATACGCTAAGCCACACCCCTAATGACGGGCTGTGACGTCATGTCAAGGGCTCAGCGATAGGCTGCTGCAGTTGCCGCAGAGCAGCCAATGGGCACACGAGTCGCCTGCCCTAGGTCTGCAGGCTGCCGCACTGCGTTGACAAGATTTTTAAAAATTAAGGATAATTTTTTGGCTTCAGTATCTCCAGAAAGGAGACTTTCCCGCAGCGTAAGCTACTTACGCAATACTCGTTCCCTCTCTAGAGAGAACAGAGGTTACGTTAGTAACCGAGTACGTTTTTACGCATTATGTGTATTGTTAATGAAGACGAGAGATAAAGTTTACCAGAGCACACTCATTCAGACATGAGCTGAAGGGCTTGAGTGACCAAACTACATTACCCAGCATTCTCTGCAGCATACTACTACTACTACTGCTACTACTGCTGCTGCTGCTGCTCCTACTACTACTACTACTACTACTACTACTACTGCTACTACTGCTGCTGCTCCTACTACTATTACTACTACTACTACTACTACTACTACTACTGCTGCTGCTGCTGCTGCTGCTCCTCCTACTACTACTACTACTACTACTGCTACTACTACTACTACTACTACTACTACTACTACTAATAATAATAATAATAATAATAATAATAATAATAATAACTAGATTAAAAAGTTTGTTGGACCAGAAAGTTTGGAAAGAAAGTAGTTTTAAGTTTAAATTAGGTGGTTGCTAGGATGTTCTGTGTGGTTGCTATGGTGTTGCTAGGCAGTTGCTAGGGTATTCTGGGTGGTTGCTAGGGCATTGCTAGGTGGTTGCTAGGGTGTTCTGGGTGTTTTTTAGGCAGTTGTTTCTGGGTGGTTGCTGTGCTGTTAGGTGGTTGCTATAGTGTTGCTAGGTGGTTGCTAAGGAATTGTGGGTGGTTGCTAGGGTGTTCCTGGCGGTTGCTATGGTGTTGCTAGGCGGTTATACACTCATTCATACACTAACTCACTCACACACACACACACACACACACACACACACACACACACACACACACACACATGCACACTCTCACACACTTACTTGCTCACAAACTCTCATTTCACCGAACAGACAGGTCAGCTGATATTATATATCTTATTATTATTATTATTATTATTTAAAAAAATAATAATAATAAAGGAGCAGTGTGAGGTCATGCCATCTTGTTGTGGACAATTATCAGTTCATTTGTACATATGAGTTCATATTGAGTCTCTAATAATTTGAAATGAATATAGTTAAAAGATAAGTGAAATATTTTATAATGAATATCTTTGTTTACTTTCTTAGAAACAATCACACTGGGCTTTAAATGTTGACAAATTGCTGCAAATTATGTGAAATAGGATGAAAACACTTTCATGATGAAGATTTTTATCTCATATTACAGAAAGAATGTTTTTAATGTAACCCTTTTCGTCTGTGTGCTCCCCCAAATGTCTCTGCGTTGTGTTTGAATGATGGTTGAATGAGGAGGACACCAAGTTCGTGGTCGTCACAGCAGTGAAGCTTTATTAGGCTGTGTTTATTTGCATCAGCCTCTCTGCAGCACACGGCCACATCTTTACACAAGGAAAATAGAACTATTAGTTACATACAAAATTATAAAACGAAATGACACAGTCTTAGCTGCTGCCACATCAACCCTTATCACTGGGGATAACTGTCAGCATATGACAACCAATGTCAAATGTCAGATGCATCCAAAACACAAAGAATAAAACCCAAAAATACTCAGACGAGTGTCAAACACAATACAATACACAAACAAATATACCCCATCGCATGGAACCAAAACACATTAACTAATTTCAGTAATACAAAACCATCCATTGAAAATAACTGCACATATTTGTTATAGCAAACATCTTCAACAGCACCATATCTCCTCAAACAACATGGATGGCCAATATAATTAAAGAAATTAAATATCAGAGAACAGTGAAAACCCTCCAACCTTTTCACTAGGAACATAGAACTAAAAAAACTAAACAACTTAAACAACAGCTCCACCCATGCGAGGAAGGGCCCGCTGACACAGTGAAACACTCATAGACACAGCGCCCCCCCAAGGCCAGGAGAAACATCTTACATCTTCCACACATTAATAAAGTAAAAAAGGATGGAAAATATGCAGATTCTGCCAGAATTGAATGACATTGGATTACTTGTTTATTCAATCCTCATGTAAAACAAGCTTTATTAAACAAACAAGCTATTTTCAAATGCATCCACTTTATCAGCGACAGGGATTGTGATGTTGACTGCAGATCGCTGGTCGACAGCTTGTGTGTTTCAGGGTCCTAATGTTCTCCAGATTCAGGGTCTGTTAACACACATTAAGGAAACTTTTTAAAGCTCAGGACTCATTTTCCAAAAGCCCCTATTAACTTTATTAACTTACTACTACTAACCCTAACCCTAACTTAAAGAAGCTCTGGCCTTTTGTGATTCTGTTTCTCCAACCATCTCTTCAGTCCCATCGAGTCGAGGCCTGTTATACTGAGAGCCGAAGCGCTGAGGAACAGAACACACCTTTGACCAGCAGCATTTTAGTTTTTATGGAATGACACTTTATAATATATAAAAGGCTGTATATTTCATTCACTGATATGTTGTAGAGTTACATTAGACACACATTAGATGTCACGTGGTGATTTCTCTTTAATCACTGTCTGTCTTCTGTGTGTGACTGTGTGAACGAACACAATAACAGTGAGAACAATCTCCATCAGAACTGATCTGGAAAATATGATTTTCAAGTAGATGAACAGAGCTGTGACAACTCAAATACATTAGTAGCTAAATATCTTAGACTGTATCTTTCTTTTCTTTATCTGTGTATTTCTGTGTAGAGTTTATCTCCTCCTCCCTCATCTCTTCTTTCTAACACAGGAAGTGTGTGTTTAACACTCAGCGCTGTTAAAACTGTCTATTAATGTGACAGTATGGGCTCCAGTGCACTGCCTCTCATCTGTGAGTATTTTATTATATTCTTAATATCTTCTGTTTCTAATGCATTGTATTCAGCTGAAGATGGGATATAATAATGAGTGTTGTGTAGGAGAGTCTATGAATCCACAGTCTCACTGCTTATTGTATTATTTATTGATCAGATCTTTTGTGATGATGTTACGTGTTGATCAGATAAAGAGGTTTATGGTGCATTTATCTGTGTGATAATGCGTGTGAAATATGGAGGCAATGTTTGCATGTATATTTGCTTAGTTTTGTTGTAATATCTTTCCTCCTATTTCAAGTAGTTGAGATAAATCAGATGTATTTGTGTTGATGTGAGTTAGTGTTGAATGATGCTGTATCTTTAAATAATCTCTCCATCAGAGACTCAGAGAGTTTGAGAACAGAGGCCGAACACACACTCATCTTCTCTATCACTTCTCTTTCTCTCTGACTCTCTTATTGAGAAATAACTGCAAAATGTATTTGGTCAATTAAATTTCATTTTTCAAACAAACAGTTTATCAAACAAAGTAGAGCTTTTCTCAGAACTAACTTCTCTTTTCTGAGACACGTTTCAGTTATTTTTAACCAGTTCGGCTGAACTTCACACAGGGCCGGCGCTAGCTATAGGCAGAGCAGGCGATCGCCTCGGGCCTCGGGCTTTGAGGAGGGGCGTCCATAACCGTAACATCCCCTATATATATAGTCCACCAGTCAAGACGGGCAGAAATACTAGCCTCATTGTTCATTGGATATTGTTGAATTGTCACTCATCTGCAGTTAAACCAATTAATGTTTCCGTTTCAAAGCGGGTGCCGGCTTCTTAAAGTTTGTGTAACGAACGCATCCATCAGGTGCTGCAAAGCAAAAGCCTAAATAGGCACGCAAATAAAGGATCTCATATCTATGGGTCTATCTTCTCAATTCTGCTGATGATTAGATTATACCCTGACATCATAGCCTACTTACGCCAATAATATCAGTTTAGAATTATTATTATTATTATTATTATTATTATTATTTATTTTCTGCTCAGTAGCGATCGTGTCTTTCTCTTCCACTTGATTTGTGTATAGCATATTTAGGTAACAATGCAATGCATAATATCATATTACTGATACGAATAATTTGACAATATCTGCAGTCAATATTGATTAAATGGGAGGGGAAAATCCTGCCCAAACCGCAGCTATGAAAAAATAAATGATAAAAGCACTTATGTTCATCTACTGAAGTGGTATTCTGGAACTGTGAATAAATTGAATAAAACCGCAAAATAACAACAACAACAATAACATATTCATTAACCTCCTCAGTCCCCGTGTCCACATACGTGGACACCACATTTTTGGCTGTGTGCAGCTTAATACTTAATTCTGTGTAACTGGAACTGGTTTTTCACAAACATGGACACTTATACTGCCATCTGGTGGTGTCAGGAGAAAAAAAAATGTAACATAAATAATTTCAAGATGGCGGAGAACAGAGGCGAAATGTCACGCAGCCACATCAGACCAAAACGCCCACAAGGTAAAAAATGTAATAACATTTCATCGTTGATTCTTGTTAAGTTATGCATAATAGTGTTGTATGATTAAAATGGCATGCACATTTGACAAACTTTTGTAACAGGAAAGATTTACTAGGCTGCTAAACTTGATGTCCACATATGTGGACATTGGGACTTAACTTCGATGAAACTGTATAAGAATTTTAGCAAAAAAAAGACAATTTGTAGTTGCACAACTTGCGAGCTTCGTGGCGCGCGTGCACACACACACACACACACACACACACACACACACACTCTCTCTCTCTTGATCACTCGCGATCGCACACACAGACACTCTCTCTTGCCCATTCACGATCGCGTGCGCGAACATACACACACTCTCTTGATCACTCGCGATCGCACACACAAACACTCTCTCTTGCCCATTCACGATCGCGTGCGCGCGCACACACACACACACACACACACACTCTCTTGATCACTCGCGATCGCACACACAGACACTCTCTCTTGCCCATTCACGGTCGCGTGCGCGCGCACACACACACACACACTCTCTTGATCACTCGCGATCGCACACACAGACACTCTCTCTTGCCCATTCACGATCGCGTGCGCGCACACACACACACACACACACACACACACACACACACACACACATTCTTGCTCACTGCGATCGAGCGTGCACACACACACAAATAAAAATAACATTCCTAGTTTGGAGAAGTTGAAGTTTTGGAGTGTTACAAAAAAGAAAGCAAATTTTCTATTTATTTTTTTGGATATGTTTTTTATTTGGATATAAATTTTGTTTTTCCATATCAATGTTCAGAAGTGGTGATCAGTTGACAGCTCCGCCCCTCTCTTCACCGAGTGTCCAAGATATACAGCCAGAGGCCAGATGAAACGTCCACAAAGTCACAAAGTCGATCATCGACCTCCGGCCTAGGGTGTCCTGGTGCCACGTGCACTGATGGACACCCTTATGCTTGAACATGGTGTTCCTTATGGACAAACTGTGACTAGCCCGCTCGGGTTCAGATCAGGGGGGCCATTCCTCCCAATCACGCCCCTCCAGGTGTCACTGTCGCTGCCCACGTGGGCGTTGAAGTCCCCAAGTAGAACGATGGAGTCCCCAGTCAGAGCGCTATCCAGCACCCCTCCAGGGTCCAGGGATCAGGTCGTCGAAGCCCCCGCCTTCGACTGCCGCCCGATCCTCTAAGCACCGGCCCCTTACAGTCCCACCTACGGGTGGTGAGCCCACGGGAGGGCAGCCCCACGTCGCTTCTTCGGGCTGAGCCCGGCCGGACACCATGGGGGAGGCCTGGCCACCAGGCGCTCTCATACGAGCCCCACCCCGGGCCTGGCTCCAGGGTGGGGCCCCGGATAAATTTTCCAACTCACCTGGGCTGAGCTGTGGGTCATGACCGAAAAGACAAGATCCCGGATACAAGTGGCCAAAATGAGCTTTCTCTGCAGGGTGGCTGGGCGATCCCTTAGAGATAGGGTGAGAAGCTCGGTCACTCCGGAGGAGCTCAGAGTAGAGCCGCTGCTCCTCCACATCGAGAGGGGCCAGCTGAGGTGGCTCGGGCATCTGTTCCGGATGCCTCCTGGACGCCTTCCTGGGGAGGTGTTCCGGGCACGTCCCACCGGGAGGAGACCCCGGGGAAGACCTAGGACACGCTGGAGAGACTATGTCTCCCGGCTGGCCTGGGAACGCCTCGGTGTCCCCCTGGAAGAGCCGGACGAAGTGTCTAGAGAGAGGGAAGTCTGGGCATCTCTGCTTAGACTGCTGCCCCCGCGACCTGGCCCCAGATAAGCGGAAGATGTATGTATGTATGTTCAGAAGTTATACAAGAGTAACAACGAAAAATGTTCAGGCACAGGCTGTAAATAAAAGAGATTTGCACTTTGTTACACAATGGTGTATTGATTTTTTTCTGTGAATTCAGACCCAGTGTCCACATATGTGGACATCATTTTTTTCAAAAAGTGCTTCATGTTCAAAGATAAATTCTGGTTATTATATATATTGGTCCCCTCCTAACCCCAAAAAGCTAGAAGAAATCTAAAATGCACGCCAAACCAAAGCTCGGGTCTGAGGAGGTTAAACAAAAAAGAGATTACCTTAGATAAAGTTTGATTAATATGTACATACAGTACCGGTAAAAAGTCTGGACCCATTACTATTTTTAATGTTTTTGAAAGAAGTTTCTTATTATGCTCTGCATTTATTTGATCAAAAATACAGAAGAAAACAGGAATATTCAGCAAGGATGTGTTAAATGTATAAAAAGTGACAGTGAAGACTTTTTTAAAACAACTTTTTAATAATAAATAATCCAGGAAAAAAAAGTATCACTGGTTATAAAATAAATATTAAACACCATTTCTAACATTTGATAATAAATCAGAATATTATAAAGTTTTCTGAAGGATCACGTGACACTAAATTCAGCTTTGCACCACACAAAAATATATTTTAAAGTATAGTAAAATAGAAAAACATTATTTTAAATTTTAATAATATTTCACTATATTGTTCTTCTGTATTTTTGATCAAATAAATCCAGGCTTGGTGAGCATAAGAGACTTCTTTCAAAAACATTAAAAATAGTAATGTGTCCAAACTTATGTACTGTGTAAGTAAAAATATACTAAATGTAAAATTAAATGTTGTATAAATAAAAGGTTAGGAATCATATTTCTTTCAAGTGTTTGTTATTGGGGGTGGGGGGCCTCCAACATGAACTCTGCCTAGAGCCTCCTAATGTCTAGAACCGGCCCTGACTTCATATTTAGTTGTTGTATGATGTCAGTTCACACGTGTGTCAGAATAACCTCAGGTTTCCAGAACAAGTTCATGACGTCGACATATGAACATGTTCACCAATGCTGGACAATCAGGAAGTGTCTCAGACTTTTGTTGTCCTTTTAAACATATTTATTTATTCATATTTTAGCAACACTAATACATTTTATTTTGACAAATGTCTTGATTGAAACTGTACTTGAGCTTTATTTATTTAAATAGCAAATATATTGATGCATGTTTAATGTGGTTTAAGGGCTTTTTCACACTAGTTTGTTAGAGACTGCGAGCGGTCGACACATTAACATACTGAGGTCTGAATATGGTTTGTTTTTGGGTCCTTTTAGGAGGAACTGAGATCATTTAGTGTTGACCTATGAATTATTTCTGCCGAGGCGAGAGCTCTTGAAGTGCTGAAACACACGAGGTGTGAAAATACTCTTAGACCAGAAGCACGAGGTCACTTGCAGCAGGTTTTCTCTCTGGTTGTGGTTAATTTCAGCTGTAGGCTAACACTATATCCACATTATTTTACTATAAAGTCACAATTAGGGGTGTGCACGAATATTATAAACTGTTATTTATTTTATATTTACAAAAATACAAAAAAGTTAAATTTGAAGTGAATCCATGATATATCGGAGCACAAAAAAGAAAAAAAAAGTAAAAAAATTAAAGTGTACTATATGTGAAACACTAAGTGTCCAAATTATTTTTGCAGCCACTATAAAGTCACAGTGAAGTTGATGGTGCCGACGTCAAACAGGAAGTGATGTCATGTGTCTCAAACACTTTGGCCTGATTAGCTTGTTCTGTTCCAGTGGAGAATCAGTGATGTGAAACGTTAATCACATTCATGTTAATATTTAAAAGTGTCTTTATTCATAAAGTGTATCTTTATGTACTGTGATATAATGCATTATAGTTGTGTGAAAGGTGCATGATTCTATATTATTTATACATTTTTAATAGTGTCTTTCATGTTAGGGTCAGGAACATGTTATACAGGCAAAATTCAATAGGGAGCAAATATAAAAAAATACAAAACTTAAAAAAACAAACACAAAACAAGAGAACAAGAAGAACTATGAAGAGAGTTACAGAAATACACTGACATCACATTTATTGATGAGTATAATGTCATATAATGTTGTATGTTGTGAAGCTCAGTGGTTCAAACTGCTGCTTTATTGTTGAGCATCAGTGAATCAAACAGTGAATCAGTGAATCAAACAGTGAATCAGTGAATCAAACAGTGAATTAGTGAATCAAACAGTGAATCAGTGAATCAAACAGTGAATCAGTGAATCAAACAGTGAATCAGTGAATCAAACAGTGAATCACTGAATCGACTCTCGTATCAGTTCACGAGTCCTGTGACGTCATCGTGTGTGATGATGTTGAATGCTGGACAATAATCCATCAGTTCTCCTGAATGAGCATCACAACAGAAAAACACTTTCAGTTCATATAGAATAAACTCTAGACATGTTTCAGTGTGTGATTTACATTGTCTTGAATGAATGGAAAAGCTTCATATCTGTTTCTTCTGCTTTTAGTGCTGATGTCCCTCGTTCACTCTGGACTCAGTCAAGGTACTGTCCGTTACTGCAGTACATTTTAGATTTTAACTAATGTGAATTTGTCTTCATCAGGATCCCTCATTTGTCTGTTTGCTGATGTTTTATGTCCATGTTTTGCATATTTCACAGAATCATCTGACTGTAGTTCCTTAAGCTGCACAACATCACAGAAATCTGCTATTTATTCAATCAATCAAACAGTCTTGCAGTTGTAAAGTAGTTCAGTCAGACATTGATTTCAAAAGATCATAATCCACTGTATAAAACAGAAATGAGTTTTATTTGCATGTTTCTGAGTTTTTGCTGCAATATTAATTATTGACTGTGTGTCATTAAGATCTTGAGCACCAATGCTGAGCTTTATTCACTCAGTGTGGTTTAGCTGGAAGGGCTGGAAGAGAAAAGGGCTTGAGAACAGACAGACTGAAGTTAGTAAGTTCAGTTCAGATCTTTAAACACTCAGACTGTAAACAGCATCATCTACTGGTCAGAACTGGGAGAGCAATAATACAAAGACATGCAGACTGGATAAATACATCAGTTTCAGTTAGTTTTTACCAATACATACATTTTTGATGTAATCATTACAATGTATAAGCAAACTAGATTTTTAATTCAAGTGTTTTTCTCCTGATGAAGTTTTGAGTTCATGACAGAGATCTTGATACTGCGATGCTTTTCAATATTTACTTCTGTTTCTCAGTGAAACCTGTAGCGACGGTGAAGCCAGATCATGTGTTCATAGGAGAGACAGTCACTCTCACATGTGACATACAGGGAGGAGGAGACATTCAGAGATACAGCTGGATTAAAGATGGCAACACTGACTATACATATACAAGAACAACAGCAGAGTTCAGTTTCACAGCTGATTATGTGTCTGTCAGTAAATACAGCTGTAGAGGAGAGACATCAGACTCATGGACAGACTTCAGTGATGCTGTTACACTGACTGTATCAGGTGAGTCTTCATATTCACATCTGTTTATTGATCATCACTTATAATTTTCAACCACATCTGCTGTTATAAGAGGACTGACAGTTCACTTTTTAGTAATTATTCAGTAACTGCACGTGTGTGTGTGTGTGTGTGTGTGTGTGTGTCTTGTGGAGGTTTTAGTTCATTATAAATTCATGTAAATTGTGACTTTAAAGTGTTATAGGCGTCTCCATCTTTAATTTATGTGTGTCTCCATCTTTGATATTTAGTCACTGTCACTATGGTTACAGGAGATATTCATGAGTGTCATGAGAATAGAAAAGGACTTGAGCAGTTCTGATGAGTTTTGTCCTGAAGTCAGAGAGAATGACGTGATTTACAGATTATTAGTGTTGAAGTCAAAACCACAAACCCAGACCAGAGTGTTTTCACAGATTACACATTTTTGTTCTAAGAACTTTTTTAAAACATTTAGTTTTGGTGATGGAAACTTTAAAGTGTCCATTTTTCTTAGTGCTAGTGGAGCTTTTTTTTTTTGTAAGGTTAGTTTGATGTTCCTGAAATATTCTTTTACCCTAATTTGTATTAACAACTCAAAAGTCCTCCTCAAAAAAACTTTAATTAATCCAATAGGGAAAGTTATAATGATGTGCAGAAGAAGACTGGCTTCTTTGATTTAGTTTGTGGATCGTTAGGTAGAGCTCACAGCGGGTGATCGGTCAGAATCACGCAAGATTTTTTCATCGGAAGTATTTATTGAATTTACAACTGCATGATTGAATATGTACATTGATGTGTGGTTCTGAAACAGATAAAAGAAATAAAAAAATAAAATAAAAATTAGTTGAATGCAAATGAATGATTATCATGCAACAAACCTCTATTTGTATTAACTGTATCATATTCTATAGCAGGAATAAAATTCTATAATATTTGAACATGGCCGAAACTGGCATTAAAAGAATGAAAAAGGCTGTTCTGTGGGTCTAAACAGCTCCAACCATAACAATGAGAAAGGATAAACCATTCGCAATACAATGGCTCCCTCTGCTGGTCGCATATATAACTACACCAGGCCGCGCCGAGAGGTGTCAAGTGACGACCAGTGTACATGCGGGAGGTGCGTGCCCTATAGCCAATTGAATTAACTGGATTGAAGGCGAATAGTTTACAAACTATGCGCAGAGGGTGCTTAACTGGTATTCTACAATGTATAACCAAAGATAATGCCCGAGTGACAACCTATAATATACATCGATAGAAAGAAGCATCACGACACGAGGCCTAGCCGAGCAGGAAAAGCCTGAGCTTACATTTAGCAACACTGAACAGACAAAACACTACCAATCTAGCCTTAGCAATGACAGTAAAAGAACAACGAAATACCGATTCTTACTTGTAAAGACGCACACTAAAATAGGACAGTTGTATCAAGGCAGGTTGTAAGTCTGTGCGGTTAGCGGACACTACTGGTAAAAGTCTCGGACAGAATGCCACCAGCGTGCAGCGAGCCTGAGTCAACTTGTGATTGGCTAAGAGTCCAGGTGAAGCGAGGCGTCTTCCAGTAGGAGAGAGAGAGTCACAGTAAAGTGTCTGATGCTTAGCGGCCACAAGGGGCCTTTTTTACAAGTGACGTGATCCACAGCAAAATCCTCAGTGTTGAATGAACTCGATGTCTAAATGGGTCCAAGAGTGTTAAAGATGAAGAAACTACAG
The DNA here is from genome assembly GCA_021464565.1 of Rutilus rutilus. NCBI lineage: Eukaryota > Metazoa > Chordata > Actinopteri > Cypriniformes > Leuciscidae > Rutilus > Rutilus rutilus. Next base: position 6,892,425 of record JAJAQA010000003.1, read on the forward strand.
TTTTTGTGCTAATTTTGAGAACGTTATTACAGACCAGATAATATTGAACACACATTTTATTAATGTTACTGGAATAATTTTTGTTCATAACTTTGAGAAATCCTTAACGTTAGCCAAAGTTATGATAACATTCCCTGTTAGCTGGTTATGGTTGTGGTTAAAGTATATTTATCACCATATGACCAAGACCAGTGTCGTGTATTTCTGTCACAGAATGGCACCATGAACTAAATCCCTCTGGAAACCGCTGGTCAAATGCTTTGCTCAAAGACACAATAGTGATGTTTAACAGTTCATTCACTGCAGGGTTTATACCAGCAACATTCCCATTTACAACCAGCGTTTACAACCGAAGGTCCTTCTGGACAATCAGTTTTATTCCTTGAATATTATAAGGAATATTATACTATACTAATATTATACTACTATGGTACATGTCCAGAAAAACATATATTTTGTGCATGCAAATACCGTTGTATATGATGAATAATATATTAAATAGCATATCAAACAATGAAGTACCATGGTGCTTTAACACTGTACACACACTGCATAGTATCGGTTGTTGGTATCGGAGCATTTTTATGAGTATGAATATGAGAGCGCAGTATCGGGCCGATACCAATACTGGTGTTAATATAGACCTTTCTCACTCGTGGTTATGGGCTCCAGAAAGAAAAATTTACATTCTTAGTGTATATTTTGCAATCATTATTATTTTTAACATATCTTTTAGGTTCCTATAAAATAAAGAAAGATTGTCTGAACTAAAAACAGTCTGTGCTTGCAAATATAATATGGCTGAATAAGTTTATTATTTTGTTTAGCCTTTTTGCTTTAACATTTGTTGTATGATGATATTTATCATATTTTATTTTTAATATTAAAAAAGTTGAGGTTATTCGCTTACCCATAAAATTTACCCGGGTCTGTCACATAACCTGTTAAAACTCTGAACTATAAATATTCCCTGAAATTACCAGAGACTTTAACATTATTGTTTAAAAGCTCTGGAATTTTCTTCTCAATCTGTATTTTTGTTATTCTGTTTGGTGTCGTGTATTTTTCCCCCCACAGCGCTTAATGTCATATGGTGATTGTGAAGCACGGAACATCCCACTTCATGATTTTATGGTGAAATGTCTTATTTTTCATGTTAGGCAGGTCAAATTTGATCAAGAACAATCCACTGTGGCCAATTCAGCGTGAGTGATGCAGCAAAAATAGACTCGGCGCTGAAACAAACGCGGCGATCGGAAGCCTCCAATTCATTTTATGACGGATATATCAATCCAGCTAGCAAACCAATTAGTGAAGAACCAATTTTGCACAGTTACAGTCAAATTCTGAATCGTTAGACTGGTCTAACATAATTTGCACGTTGCGTGAGTAAGCAAAAGAAGGGACACTTAGAACAATTCACCTCGCATAACTTTCACCGCTGTTGCATATTTCACTAAAAATTATGATATACAAATTCTCTTACAGTGAGGTAAATTCTTTATTACAAATACAAACAAGATAATATTTGCCAATAACGAATACGACGTAGCAGTCCTTGCGGCTGCAGACGAGAAAATGGCAGCCACACACACACTCTCTGAGCCACACACACACTCTCTGAGCATGTTCATCTCTGAGCTTGTCTTTAACATGCGCGCTCCGAGCCAAATTAGAGTTAATCAAATTAAAAATAAATCTCATTGATGACAGTATTTATACATTTTACGTTAGACTTATAAAAAAATATATAAATATATATGTATGTATATATATATATATATACAGTATATCCTAATTAGATATATTTAAATAAAGTGAACACAATTTAAATGTGTCATACCTAAGAAGGGCTTGAATCATTTTTTTGAGTGGGAGCAGAAAAGACAAACTCCCCTTCAAATCAAAATAAATTACAGTTTACTGTACAAAAAAAAGAATGATAAAAACAGAAGAATACTGAAAGATTTGAGCAATAACTCTATATATGAGCTCAACACTGCATCACTGTTCACTTCCAGATAAACCACAGCCGATTCTGACTGTAAAGCCCCAGAGTTCAGTGTTCACTGGAGACACAGTTACTCTCAGCTGTGACGTGGGAAGCTCAACTGGATGGACGTTTCTCTGGAGGAAAGACTCAAACTGGGAATCCAGAGATGATGCAGGAACTAAAACAATCAGTTCTGTGAGCGTCTCTGATGGAGGAACATACTGGTGTAGAGCACAGCGAGGAGAATACTACACACACTTCAGTTATGTTGAGATAACAGTGAGAGGTAAGTGCTGTTTTACTTTGTATGATTGTATACTATATATTTTTTTTTTTTTTGTGAAATTTAATTTTGAGTTTTAAAAGATTCAAACATGAAGTGTGTGTTTGCTCATTTAACAGAGAGACCCAAACCTGTAGTGAAGGTGAAGCCTGATGTTCGTGTGTTCAGAGGAGAGAGAGTCACTCTCACATGTGACATACAGGAGACAGGAGTCTGGAGGTACAGCTGGTATAAAGATCAAGATCACAGCAGAAGAACAGACCAGATCTATATAATCACATCTGTGGGTCCGTCTCATGCTGGTCTGTACAGCTGTAGAGGAACTCTGACTGAAACCCAACAGAACTCAGAGATCAGTGATGGAGTTACACTGACAGTATCAGGTGAGTGTGTTCATCATTTCATCACATCACTTTAACCTGAAGACACTGAGTAGATAAACAGGTAATTTGCGCTTATGTTGTCTCACACTCAGTCAGATTATGTTAGTTAAGAGTTTGTAATCATCTCTATATACAGTGACAGGCTGATTATGATCTCAGATCTTTTCAGAGTTCATTATCTAGAGAGCGGGGAACAGCCTAATACTTTATGACTTTCTCAGTTTGTGTAAATTCACTCGGGGTTCAGAGTATTTATTTTTTCCCACATTAATTTCACATGTCTAGTACAATTATGTGGTTTTCTTTGATTAATACAGTGTATAGTTTTTTTCTTGATTTCCCCCGAAAGAATGGAAGTGAAATGTGACAACATGCCCCATAGGTGGAGTACACTGTAACATGACCACACCTTAAAATGTGATCGAATTAAAAACTATACAAGACAAACTAAAATATTTTGTCAATAAAATACAATTATTAACTTTTTCATATAAAATAATGCCATTTTTTAAATGATTAAAAATACTTTTTTTTTTCAATTTACAACAAACACCACATAACAGCTATAAAGCATAGTCCAAAACATAATAATAATTAATAATTTCTGAACATTGACTCTCAGTCTTTATTCACCTTTTTCTCATATTTTCTCAATAGAATTGATAAAAGTGTAGAAATATCATAGTTCTAATAGAGGCTCATTGTAACGCAGTGTGACAACATGCCCCGTCTGTAAAACTGGGATTCAAACCCTGCTAGTGTCTTCTGCTGGTTAGATCAGCATTCAATAACTATCTCAACTGTTAAATAATAGATTGGAGATTAAAATAATATCTGATTTGTCTTATTTTAAATAAACATATTAAATAAAAATGTATTTAAGAAATGTACTTTTGCTATGGTTTAAAGGTACAATATGTAATTTTTTCGCTTTAAAAATAGCAAAAATCACTATATCTATGTTATATATATTTTTTTAGTTGTGTAGGCCTACTTACATTATCCCGACTGTTTCCAACAACTTTCAAACCAGGAGAAATTTGTAATTTAATTAGAAGACACATACCGTTTCTTTATTTCCATTTTGTCGCCGAATATTGTAAGAGGTTAGCGACCCCTAGCGGCGAAAAGTTTCCCGATCCAATCTTTTTTCCCTCGTTCTAAAAAAAAAAAAATCTGTAAACACGGCGTCGTCTCATGAAATATCTGCGTACGCACAAAACCACTGAAACCGACTCAAAACGCTGTAGTTCACATGCCAGACCAGTGTGTGGCGCTGTAATTCTGCCACAGAGATACACTAAAAATGGAGAAGAAGACTTGGAGTATGTGCGTAAACTTGCGCGCTGTATACAATAGTAATAGGCCCAGTAGTTTATTTATTTAAAAAAAATTTTTTTTACTAATAACTTTATTGAACAATATAAACAACCATAAATGGCCTAAAAAAATAGCGGTTTCAGGCTCCCAAAACGCCGGATGCGTACGATTTACGTAGGCTATACAGCTGAACGCGTCTCCGGGCTCTAAGTTTCATCATGCTGGCATGTGTGGAAAGCTTTAAACCGTGTGTGTTACTACTAGCTCTGCGTTAGTTTGTGCCTCGCTCACCCCTATCCTCCAGACATGTTCAGTTCATTCATGAGCTGCTGCCCTTCAGATTATCCCCTTCCGGAACAAAAATATATGGGAATATACTGCTAAATATAATTGTTGTATATGGGGAAAGTTATCTCTGTCATATTAGAATTGTTCCCTAGGTGGCAGTATTAGTTCACTTAAAACAGAATGGGGTAAATAGCAGAGCAAGAGTCTGAGCTAGCTGTGTCCAGTGACGGACATGTTATGGATTGCATCCAAGTGTTCAGAAAAGCTTCAGATAAACGTTACCCCGCTGTGCGTGTCCTTCTTACTAGTACTTAGGATACTACAATAATGCAATATATTACATAATACATGTCCATATATGGGAAACTAGTGCTTATATTTTTCAATATACTGCAATATATGCATTGACCATATGGCAATATATTAATACCAGTAGCGGGCGGTGCATTTCACACCTAACCTTCAGTGGTGTCCCAGCTGAATTAATCCACCTCTTAATACGCTTTTAATAGTGTAGCGCACTGACTCTATAATGGTTGTGAAATTGCTGTTTTATTTTGCACCGGCAGTTATAGGGTTAATGCGGTGAGTTCGGAGAAGGCCGGATAGAGAAACGAGCGAGTGAGTTCGGCTGGTGCGTTTGTGTTCAGTTGTTCTGTCGTTCTTCAGACGTTACAATAGTATTAATGTTTAAAAAAAAAAGAAAAAAAAAAAGTTTTGATCATAAATTTTAAAGAAATGTTTTAAAGAAAATCATATTTAGCACGGAAAAAAAACGGGGACAAAAATAAGCATTATACTCACCAAAACTACTGATTATTTTTACATATTTTTTAGATACTAGTATCGATTAGGCCAGTGATTCTCAACCGGTGGGCCGTGGGCCTCGGAGCGCCATCTGGTGGGCCGTGTAGACAGTGGTAGACTTCCCCCAAATATATTTTTATTTTATTTTTTAATTGACAAATCTTGTTATTTTCTAATTATCTGATTGTTCTTATGTATTTATATGATCCAAAACACTCAAGTTAAGTCAAGATGCATTATCTAAAAGCTAATTTGTTTAAATATCGCAACACCAATCACGTCACAATGTCAGGTTGACCGTTTGTTCGATCAGATGCAGTAACATTACTTTACTGTAATATGGATCGTGTTCTGAAAAGCAGATGTGGGAGTGCAAGCAAAAGCTTCGAAGTGTGTGGTGAGAAAATACAACGCTGAATAGGCTACATTAGGCTTTATAAGGACAGGTACTAATTACAGAAGTTTATGGTTTATCAGTTTATGGCCAAAAATATTTTAAAGACGTGGCGCTGTGCTTCTCGTCCAGATGGAAAGATAGATGTGAAATACGTTTTAAATACACGTAAAATACTTGTGAAATACACCTGTTATACGTGTCCTGACCTGAACACAAGCTCTCATTCTAATCCTATAAGTCTTAAATACTTAAATGTACGGGGTGGTGTAGCGCAATGGATAAGACAAATGCCTTTGGTGTGAGAGACCCGGGTTCGAATCCACTGTGAGACACCAATGTGTCCCTGAGCAAGACACTTAACCCCTAGTTGCTCCAGAGGCGTGCGACCTCTGACATATATAGCAATTGTAAGTCGCTTTGGATAAAAGCGTCAGCTAAATGAATAAATGTAAATGTAAATGTAAAGTCTTGAATACCATATTTAAATACTTTAAGTCTTTAAATTCATTTAAATTGATAATATCACCTGTGTATGGAATTCCAACGGAGGGCGTGGTTTACCTCAGACATAGCAATCAAGCTCAGAGTAAGCAAAGGCGAAGGGTTGAGGCCACAGTGAATCAACCCGCAACAAATGTGAATCAACCCGCTACACTAACTGGCAGTAGGCTATAGTATGGCTACCATTTATACTATCATAATATATTATGATCCATGGATGTGCCTATCCATGTCACACAGTAAGATTTAGGATTTTGACCATATACCTCGCAGTCACAGACCGTATCAACGTCAGTGAGCTATTCTTATTGTATTTCGCCACAGGGTGTCACTGTGGCCTCAACCCGTCGCCTTCGCTTACTCTGAGCTCGATTGCTATGTCTGAGGTAAACCACGCCCTCCTCATTACCCTACGCAGGAAGAAATAAATGAATGAATAAATAAATGTAGAAATACATAAATGAAGAAATAAATAAATGTAGAAATACATAAATGTATAAATAAATAAATGTAAAAATAAATAAATGTATAAATAAATAAATGTAGAAATGAATAAATGTAGAAATAAATAAAAGAATAAATAAATAAATATGGAAAAAATAAATATATACATAAATAAGGAAATAAATGTATAAATAATTATTTATTTTCATTTTTTTGCTTTTCTATGTATATTTATTTATATATTATTATTATATATTTTTTTTATTTTTTTTACATTTATTTGTATATTTATTTATGTATTTTTTTTATATATATATTGGCAGCTTTGGCATTCCATACCTGTGTACCTAATTACTGTTTGTCTGATGAGTGCCCAATCTCTGAACAAAAAGGTTTCAATAAGCGCCACCTGCTTGTGACAGCTGTAAATGTGGGGTGGTGTGGCGCAATGGATAAGACACATGCCTTTGGTGTGAGAGACCCGGGTTCGAATCCACTGTGAGACACCAATGTGTCCCTGAGCAAGACACTTAACCCCTAGTTGCTCCAGAGGCGTGCGACCTCTGACATATATAGCAATTGTAAGTCGCTTTGGATAAAAGCGTCAGCTAAATGAATAAATGTAAATGTAAATGTAAGCAGAACAAAAGCTCACGTTGTTTTCCAAAGACAGATATTGATAACAATGGTCTGTATCTTAAACCTGTATTGATTGCTTACCTCCACTGTAACTGATTTCCCCACACAAATGTTAATGCTTTGACGTTAAAGCTAGAATGTCCACTAATGTGTTTATTTACAAAAAGGCATGAGTGGAGAAAAACAAGGCAATTTTTATTTTTATCAACATTTTCATAAAACTGCAATTTAAATATATTATTTCTATAGGCTATAAAAAAAAAGACAAAAAAAGGACAAAATAAATAGGCTGAATAAGCTGATCTATAGCATGTTAAATGGTGGTAGCCTAGCCTATGAACGGTACACCCCCCTAAGCTCACAGAAATGGTTAGACCCAAGTCTTCAGCAGACTGAAATGTGTATTTCACGTGTTTTTTTTTTAAATACGTGTTAAATACGCGTTGTAGACGTGTTAAAATTCACATATTTTTGGCCCTCTTGGCTTTCCATAGTCCGGTATGCAGTCCCCTTAAGCTGAAGGCGCAGTGTGTTGAATGTGGAGAAATTTTGTCAAATGAGGCGCTAAAACCATCAAAGCTGCAGAGACATGAACTCAAAACACCCTGTGTTGGGAAGCCAAAAGAATATTGTTTTAAACATGTTAATATCGCTAATTGTATTTGATAAATTATACTTACAGTATGTAAAGTGGGGTGAATGAACTTAGTTGAACATTTCTGCTAATGAATAGAGAGAATGTTCCCCTCTTGTGTGTCTGACCTGTTGTTACAGGTGTGTTAGCCTGTTATTGTTACTGAGTAAACCTGACAAGTGTTTTTATATAAGGCCAGTTTTCATCTATAGCTGACTTGAGTCTGTTTCAGTGGCATAACAGATTAACAGCAGAGAATATCATTGTACTTTCTGAATTCTCTGTCATTCTGTGTTCATACTATCATATTTGGAAAGGTGATCCTCAGAATGTGTTTAATCAGTCAGTAATGGGCCATGAGTTGCAGAAGGTTCAAGGTTGAGAACCGCTGTATTAGATTACATTTAGCACTAGTGCTTATTCTTGAGCTACTAGTGTGAGCAAGTGCTCTTTCTGTGGTGGAGTTTGAGAGGGACTGACTCATGACGGTCAAGGGAACACTGTGGTGACTAGTACAGATTACTGGTCTGGATTGGTACAGATTACTGGTCTGATGTCCTCAGATAATCCACGGTATATGAAAACCCACAGAAGAATACTGACCGTCATGGGGAAATCTCAGTCAAAATAAAATACACCGGTGTTTTGCCAGATGAGAAGTTTATTTACTATTTTAATTCATTTTACTCTAATTCATTTTATAACTATATCATTTATCTCTTTTAATTCCTTTTATAACTGTTTTAATTTCCCCTGCTTTTATTTTGTGTCTATTTTCTATGCAAAGCTCTATGAATTGCTATAGTGTGATTATTATAATTCCTTTCTATGTAAAGCTTTTGAATAACTGTTTGAATTTTCCTGTACTTTTATTTTGTGATTATTTGTATTCCTCTCTATGTAAAGCTTTTGAATTGCCATAGTTTATGAAATGTGCTTTATAAATAAACCTGCCTTGCCTAGTACTTATTCTTTAGCTAGTGCTTATTTAGGTACTAGTGCACGTGATAGTCTGTCACAAAGTTGCACGAGTAAATATATCTGCAATATATTACACATGCACCATATCTGATCACATATACAGTATATCTATATATTATGAAGTGTATTACTGAATATTAAATTCCATACATTATGATATATTAGTAAATATATTGTCACTTTTATTCAATATTTGAAAAGCGGTAATTCTTTATGTATTATTCAGTATATTGTAATATATTGACACAATATATTATTCTTTATATGTTCAAATATACTGTTAAACCATTTCATTCATTGATCATTCATATATAGGGGAATATATTTTCTTTCCATAAGGGTCTGGAGATTAATGAAACCATCAGTGCAGCAAACAAGCTTGGAGACTTGATCATCTGTCCTCATAACACTGTTTGAGTCTCTTAGTTTGTGTTTCTGTCTTTCTTCTCAGGTTTACCCACATCTACACTGACTGTGACACCAGACAGTCGTGTATTCACTGGAGAAACAGTCGATCTGAAGTGTGTGATAAACTCTTATTACATCTGGAGATATGAGTGGTATAAAGGCAGTGTAATATTACAGACGTCTGGTTATCGTTACACTGTAAACAGAGACACTCTCACTATCAGAGGAGTAATTACATCTGATCAGGGTCACTACAGGTGTAAAGGACAGAGAGATGGAAGACCAAACTCATCAACATCAAGCTCTGCTGTTTCTCTCTCTGTGAAGGGTGAGTTCAACATCACTGTCCTCTTAAACTCTCTCTACATGATCATGATCACACAACCAATCGAGACACTGCAGGGTCACATGACCCACATGTGGGACATTTGTCATTATATATTTTAAACAATAATATTTTTTGTAAAAACCTAAAGTAATATTGACAAACTATATATTCATCATTTTAAAATAAATGACAGAGGAGCAATAATTTATGAATTAGCAACTAGAATATTTAAGACTCATTAGGCGTGTTCAGGCCTTTATTTTGAAATTGAAAATTTTTGAAAAATCATGAAAGATTGGTAGAAACTCGTTTTCATGCCAACAGTTCAAAAGATAAAACTAATTACATTTTTATGAGGAAAAAAGGTCTGAAAAAGTTTTAAATATAATGAAACAAATGATGGATTTTTGATTTGTGATGCGGCGCGAGCTGTAACGCACATATGTGTTTTTTTATGTGTTTATTAGAGGTTGAATTCAAATCAAATACTGCTAAACCACCCATACTACTTCTGAATAGATGTCTATTTCATAAATTGTATGATAATTATGGAAATATATGGTTCAGATCACTCTAAACATATATGGAAATGGAGGCGTCCTTATATGGTCCTTAACAGAGCTTGGCTGTCCTCTAGTGAAAAGGTTTGGTACTGCGACCAAACTAAATACAATTTCATAAACTTGTTTCACTTTCATAATTTTTCACTTCTACATTAATCTTCCAAATGTCTTCTTTAAAACTAGAGCAGTCACAGGTCTATATTCCAAAGCATTCTTGAATTACAACTATTTAAGTTTGGATAGTGATGTTCATGTCTATGTGATAAAGAGGGGTGACAGTGAAGGGGTAATGTGTAGCTCAACTCTTTTCTTATGCACTTCTGTATCAGCCACATCTGTGCCAAAAAGAGGACTGAAGCAATTATTATTTTAGTAATTTAAATGCTCATTTATTTGAGTCTTGAGGATCTGAATCTGTTGTTGTTCTCCTGCAGATCTACAGCCGAAGCCTGAACTCACATCAGATCCTGCAGGAGCTGCGCTGACTGGAAACACAGTGACTTTGACCTGTCGCATGGATCCGTCCACTGGAAACTGGGACTTTTACTGGAACAAACACACACTGAACCCTGAGACAGAGAAGAAGAAAACAAACTCCTACAGCCTGAAGATTGATTCAGTGTCTGATGGAGGCCAGTACAGGTGTAAAGCTGGAAGAGGGAAACAAGTCTATTACACACAATACAGTGATGCACTGTGGGTAAATGTTACAGGTGAGAGAGACTGTAGTGTGTGATGCAACAAATACAGATCAGAGACAATATCTACACAACTTCTGAAACTATAAATGCAATAATCTGTGTTTGTACAGTGTTTCCTAAAGCTGTGCTGACGGTACGACCTGATGAACGAGTGTTTAGAGGAGAAACAGTCACTCTCAGATGTGGTATAAAGTGGGCAGGAGACACTGAGTGGACATACAGATGGGAAATAGAGGGAACCAACAACCAATATAAAAACACTGTCAACCAAACCTCAACACAAGAGTTGAACATCAGCAGTGTTGATCTCTCTCACCGCGGTAAATACACCTGTACAGGACAGATACACACTCAAAGCTCTCAGCGCAGTGATGCTGTTACACTGACTGTCTCAGGTGAGTGTGTGTTTGTTGTGATCAGCTTCTCCATCAGTTTCTCTACGGCTCTGTAACTCGTGATGTTTTGTTCAGCTGAAGCTCAGGCATCAGTGCGAGTGTCTCCACAGCCGTGGCTGACTGAAGGAGAATCAGTGAATCTGACCTGTGAGGTTTCAGGCTCCTCTAAAGGCTGGACGTTCAGCTGGTTCAGAGATCATGATCATCTGTCAGACAGCAGCAGAGGAGCTGGAGGATCTTACACTCTCAGTCCTGCTGCTCTACAGCACACAGGAGTTTATACGTGCAGAGCAGAGAGAGGACGACCAGCCTATTACACACACAACAGCAGCTCACAGACACTGTGGATCACTGGTGAGGGTTTATGCTTGTGCTCATCCGGATCTGTGTTTCACTGCAGTCTCTGTGCTGTCAGTTTTGATTGAGATTTTCCTCTTTTCAGGAGTTTCTGCTTCAGTGTCTCTGGTCATCAATCCCAGCAGAAGTCAACACTTCTCATCTGACTCTCTCTCTCTGAGCTGTGAGGATCAGAGTAACTCTACTGGATGGACAGTGAGAAGATACACAGACAAAGACACACAAACTTGTGCAAAACAAACAGGATCTCGATGTGTAATGGACTCTCTCAGCACATCTGACACTGGAGTGTACTGGTGTGAGTCTGAATCTGGAGAGAAACGGCGTCCTCGAAACATCACTGTACATGGTGAGTCCGGTTTATAATCATGACATCTACTAGTCTAATGTTATAACCTAAATTATAATTACAGTCTAAAGACATTTTCCACTAATTGTTTTCTGTACAGCTGATGACAGACTGACTTCTGTTCAGTTATTTGAATGAGTTTCTCCATACGTATCTATTTGTGAGTTTGTGTAGCAGCGGCAGTAATGTAATTCGACTACGCCACCCCGAGATCTAACCCGGGGAACTGTAAGTAACCTCCAAGGTTTCTATAAACTTAGGCCATCAGGTTCGGGCATTGCACAAACAGAGAAGTGATTCCATACAAAAAAATACAAATTTTATTAATCAAATTCACAGCAAAAAGTAATAAACACTCTGAAAGCTGACGTCAGCACATTTCTAAAACACTGTACTCTGGGGGTTTTAATATTAATAGTATAATAGTATTAATAGTATATCACAGCATATCTAAATTTACAATCCAATGGATTTAGCAATTCATATTCATCAATAAAACACAATAATAAATAGCACATGAGATGGGTGAGTCAGTGTACTGACAAAGAATCTCTCACTCACAAGACTGAGCTTGAGGCTTACTGGTGGGCGTCCAGCGACTCGGCCGTCGGGCATAAGTATCCAGATAATCCACCCCAACACATGTGCGCAACCACACAACCAGCACAGCAATAATCACACTGTGAGGGTACCCACACTACACACCAAAGAGAGCCCACCACCTCGAGCGCGCCGTCCCCACCGTCAGCACTCAGCTCCTCAAACATATAACAAGGACAGAATAAACAAAATTAACTACAGATCATAATTTCAAACCAGAAATCAGACTAACACCACAATGACAAAAACAAACTAGCTTTACCAACAACAGCAATACTGATAAAGTAAACAAACAAACAACAAAGGAAATTAAATCCTGTTACAAAACACAGTAATGCTGATCAATGAAATAAACTAACTAAGGAGAAAAATAACATGTTATAATAACAATAATGCTAATAAATAAACAAAAAGCCAATGAAATAACTTCGCAAACACAAAACACTGGTAAATAAATAAACAAAAAAAGGGCGAATGAAATAACTTCACAAAAACAAAATACTGGTAAAGGAATAAACAAAAGAGGGCAAATGAAGTAACTTTGCAAACACAAAACACTGGTAAATAAATAAACAAAAAGGGGCGAATGAAATAAACTTCACAAAAACAGAATACTGGTAATTGAATAAACTAAACAAAAAGAACAAGTGAAATAACGTTGCAAAAACAGTAAGACTGATAAATGAAATAAACAAACAAGACAAACGAAATAATCGTTAAGAAACAAGGACACACAACCCACTCAAACAATCACAATTAACGTAAATCACGTAACAAACACATTCATCCGTGGATAACTGAATGAGGGCAGATACTCAGTCGGCCACACAAGTGGCCAATGAGGCGATTTCTTTGGAAGATGAACTCAGTCCATTAACTCGGACTCGGCGAAGCAAAGTTCTGCACTTAGAAGAGACGTGCATTCACGGCACAAAACAAAGCAGCAGTTGCCCCAAGGCAGGCCGCAAATGCTTCCTTGCGATGGTAGCTATCCCTTAAAACACACAATAATAGTTCTATTAAACTACCACCCAAATAAGGCAACCACATACATAGCCCGAACGCAAAACTACTTACCTGAACCACAGCACGCTGACACATGAATCTCGCAGGCAATGCGCAGTGCGCGAGTCAACAATAGCACGTTATTCCGTTCAATCCGGTGGGAAACGGGGTAGCCGCAACAAAGCGAGGAATTCTATGGAAAATCGAAATCCTACATAAACCCCAAGCAAACCAGCAACAGTTCAACATTTACAAATGACCTCTACATACCTGCGACACCACCAAAAACTGGGTGAACCCAAACAACACGAGCCTTCAGCGTCACGCACTACCCGGAGTTACGTTCGAGCTATAACATGCTCCTCCTGACCTGATTGGCCACCACGAGCCAATCGTAAACCGGCTAGAAAGGGTAAAGCCAATATAACTTAATGGGGAGGAGGGACTGAATCCAACCACAGTCCATCCTGCCACATTTGCATGGCCATTCAATATTAAAATAGTTAATAGTAAATGAACTTGGCTTGCTGTCCTCAAAGGAGGCTCGATCTAAACTCTCTATGACAGGACAGCGCAGAGGAAGAATAAGGCCCCGTTTACACGTACATGGTTATTTTGAAAAACGGAGACATTTCCCTTCGTTTGCGCCCTTCGTTTACACGCAAACGGAGGATTCGCCAATGAAACCGATTCTTTCTAAAAACTCCGGCCAGAGTGGAGATTTTGAAAATCTTCGTTTGCACGTTTGCATGTAAACAGAGAAAACCGGAGTTTTAGGCAGCGACGTCACAGAATGTGACTATTTACGGGATTCTGATTGGCTAAGGTGGGCTTGAGCTTCTCGTTACACTGCCACCTACAGGTTTGGCATGCTCTTGACAGCATATACACAGGTTCGTGTGCACGATGTTATTTTTGAAAACGAAGAGGGGTGAAATGTCCGTTTATGAAAATAGCCACCTACGTGTAAACGTAGCCTAAGAGAAATAGTGGAGGAGATGGGGAGGAGGAGGGATGCTGGAAGAATTGTCGCTGCTTATACAGTACAGGTCAAAAGTGTGGACACATTACTATTGTTAATGGTTTTGAAAGAAGAAAATAGAAATCTTTTGTAACAACAATATACACTACTGGTCAGTAATTTGGGGTCAGTCTTTTTTTTTCTTTCTTTTTTTGAAATAAATCAATACTTTTATTCAGCAAGGATGTGTTAAATTGATAAAAAGTGATAGTATAGAAGATTTATATTATTTATTTTTTTATATTTATTTTTTTATAAATGCAGTTCTTTTTAACCTTTTATTCATCAAATATATTAGGCAGCAGAACTGTTTCCAACACTCATAGATCAGAATATTAGAATGATTTCTAAAGGATCATGTGATAGACTGGATGTCACATGTGACACTGAAGACTGGAGTAATGATGCTGAAAATTCAGCTTTGCATCACAGGAATAAATTATTTTTTAAAGTATATTCAAATAGAAAGCTATTATTTTAAGTTGTAATAATATTTCACAATATTACTGTTTTTTTTTTTTTTTTTTTTTCTGTATTTTTGATCAAATAAACACAGCCTTGATGAGCATTAGAGACTTCCTTCAAAAATATAAAAATTCCAAACTTTTGACCTGTAGGCCTACTGTATACGCTCATAATGATGATTGACAGGACTGAATGTTTAGGCTCCTCCGTTTTGGAACTTCATTTATTGTGATGTTACATGAACATGCTCTTAAATACCACATATAAACAAAGCAAAATGTGACTGGTCACTTTTCACATTCATCAGACAGTTTCTTTCCATATAAATTGGCAGATTAAACTGCAAAATGGACGTTTTTTTTTATGCCAGTGGTTAAAAATCTGATACACAACCAACAAACTCATGACAATTTGTAACTATTTTAAATTTTGTCAAATTGTTGACTAATGTGTATGAATTTGTACAATCTCATTAGTATAATGTTTTTGTGCCCCACTGATGGTTGGGTTTAAAGGTGGACCTTGATGCTTATTAACGGCATCCAAAAGCCACATAGAGGCTATAGAGGAATAATCCTTTGCGACTCGTTTGCAGTCGGTTGTCATTTCCATCAAAAAGACTGATGAACTTTGCTTGCTTTCGATTTTATTTTGATAAGCTATAAAGCTTGATATGGCATTCAAACTGATGCAATACGGTCAACAGAAAGTTTGCTCCCGCTACTCGCCTCTTCCAACCCTCTCAAACAATCCACCATAAAGACAGCAGAAGTGATCCGCTGTGCCCATGTGACACTGAATAACCAATAAGAAATAACAAAGAATGAATGCTCCTAATGCTTACTTTTTTCAACAACAACAGTTTAAACAAAACAATCGGTTACTCATAAAATAGTTGCGTTTTCTCATGAGATTTGGTAAAACTACACGACACTAGTATAAGAAAGCTTTAGAGGTATAAAGTACAATTCATAATATCAGTATATTTCTAATGATTTGTTTTGCTGTATTCTTATTATTTACAGCATTAAACACACATTTCTTGTGTTTGTAGACGGTGAGGTGATTCTGGAGAGTTCTGTTGATCCTGTGATTGAGGGAGAGACTCTGACTCTACACTGTTTACATCGATCTACAAACTCCCCGATCCTCAGCGCTGATTTCTATAAAGACGGATCACTGATCCAGAATCAGACGACAGGAGAGATGAGCATCACTACTGTCTCAAAGTCACATGAGGGTTTCTACTACTGTAAAACAGAGAGAGGACAGTCACTCCACAGCTGGATCTCAGTCACGGGAGTCTTGAACGGTGAGATGATTTAATGAGAAACGTCACACCATTATTATATACTATCATATATTATAGTCTCTGGCTCATATTTCTGCTGGATCAAAATCAGTTATTGACATTTGTGTTTATTGTTTCACATAAACGAAAGCTTAACCATCAAATCACATGCAAAATATACTTGTCATGTACTGGTCGGATTATACATTACATTCAGTATTTATTAGTGATGTTACGTTCTGTGCCGAGGCTTCGGAGTGTGTGTCGAGAAATCCCGGAAGCTTTCAGTGAAGCTCGTATCGAGGCTTGTATCGCAATATTTTGACAGATATATAAACCCATGGTTTAAACCCAGCCACTTTCATAATAGTAATATTGCCCCTTCTGCGTATTATGGCCAAATAATTGATTCACACACATTCGGAAGCCCCTTTTTTATTCAAGCCAATACATTTATAGAAACAAGGATCAAAGCCACCTTTTATTTCTTCTATTAGGAGTTGAAATGTCTTTTGCATCAAAAATTGCGTCCGTTAAAGTGTTGCACATTTATTTTCACAAACACAAAAAGGCAAAAACATGAAACATCTTTGAAATTCTTTCGGCCAATTCTTCCAAACAGCGCTCAAGTATGTAATGTCTCCAATTCCTGTGGAATCTTACATGTTTTAAATCCGTATAATATCTTCCTCAGATTCCGATTTAGACAATTTCCTCATATTTGACAGCCAGACGGTGAGATAACTGCTTCTCCTTCTTCTCTTCAATCCCTTTAGCTAAAACAGCATATACTTGTATGAACATATGAGGAGGAGTGGCTTTAAAGCTAACTTCAAGTACATTATACAAGGACAACTTTGAGTAAATGCAGTACAGGATAACTGCAAGTAAATTCTTGAATAATACAGCACTACACATAAAACAGAAATAAGATGAGAATGATAATACAAATTGAAAGCATATTAAATTGGCTCTTACAACATTTATTACACAGTTATGTAATACATTCATTAGGCTATATACCATCATAAAATACACATTGCATTCATATAAATAGATTAGTCTGTGTGGGATTTTTTTTTTTTTTTTTTTTTTCTCCACTGTTATTTCTAAGCCTTAACTGGCACAAAATACAGACCTGGTTTCACAGACAGGGCTTAGATTAAGCCAGGATTAGGTCATAGTTCAATTAGGCGTTTAAGTAATTTTTATAAACATGCCTTAGAAAAATGCATTACTGGTGTGCATCTTAAGACAAAACAAATGCACTGACATGTTTTAAGATCAGTCAGTGCAAGTTTCTTTCAGTTGAAATAGCTCAGATTTACATTTTAGTCTAGGACTAGACTTAAGCCTTGTCTGTGAAACCGGGGGACAGTGTATCACAGACAGGGCAGGACTTAGGCTGAGGCTGACAAACTCACATACAAATGACCTCAGAACATCATTATGGAGTAGCACAAAATACACACTTTAAATATGCTTGAATTTTAATAGATTTCTGTAGTGGCTGGGCCGGATCAACACCGAATCTGAAAAGTGGCTTTAGATGGAGCAAAAACAGCAATGAGACATAATGGCAATGAGACGGGAGGGAGCGCTCAAAACTCTTCAGATCGCATTATTTAGTGGAACATTAATAGAAACTGTCATCCTCTGAAAAGAAAATGAGGCGTGAACATGAGAATGTATCAATATCTTTCTAAATGTGCGCTCTTTTGGGCTGGAGCTGTTTAAAGTAGCCACAAGATCACAAATTAATCAGAGCAGACGTGATTCAATAAGTGTATCCTCCTTATATGTAAAATTATTAAAAATACCAGTTTATGCAGTTTGATTACGGCCTCTTAGATCACAGTCGGAAACTATTAGCCCCGGCTGGCCCGTTTATATTAAAGTCCATAAACAGGCAAAGGTCATACACAAGCAAACAATAACCGAGTTAAGGGCTGAGGCGAACAGAGAAATCCAACTGAACAAGCAGAGAATCAGGACATCCAGGAAACAAACTTTTAGAAATGCAGTTAAGACACATGCAACACTTTGCGATGAATGACTGAATTGACCAGGCTTATAAAGGGTGACCTAACAAGGTTAATGAGACACAGCTGAAAACAATGAGTGCTGATGAGTTCGGGCAAAGGATTATGGGTAATGAAGTCCATGACAGAGTGGCACTGGTCTGGGGTTGAGTGCCCTCTGGTGGCTATCAAGGGCTCTCCAGCTGGTGATCGTGACAATACTGAGATTTAGTGAAATCAACACCTTATAAACAACATCCCACAACTTTTCATCAATTATTAATTAGTTTTGTTTTTTCATTTATTTACTCACCCTCATGTACGACTTTCTTCTTCTGTGGATCATAAAATAAGTTATTTGGAAAAATGTATCTGTGTTTTTGTCCACACAATGTAACTGAAAAAAAAAAAAAAATCCTTCAAAATATATATATTTGTTCCACACAAGAAAGAAATTCAAACAGGTTTGAACAAAATGAGGGTCAGTAAATTTCGGCAGAATATGAATTTTTAAATGAACTATTCCTTTAATACAGAGCTCTGAAAGGGAAATGGTGGAGGAATAATATGAGACAGGAGGAAAAAAATATTGCAACGCTTTTAAATTCACTTACAAAACTTTGTTGCTCAATAATGTTCTTGTGTTTCTGTTTTTCATTGTCACGTTCAGGTCAGATTTCTGTCCTCAAAATCCTCAGTTTTCTTCTGGCAGCTTCTCCGTATCTGCTAGCGACAGTCGTGCTGCTTTATAAATGTTACAGAGCGAGAGGTAAAACTTCTGTCTGACACACACACACACACTCACACTATATATATATATATATATATATATATTAGTGCTGTCAATCGATTAAAAATTTTAACTAGATTAATCACACATTTTTTCTGTGATTAATCGCAATTAATCGCAATAAAAAAAGAAATGTTTTTGTACGTTTTTAATATATTTTATAATGTAATAATTTCACAGTTAATCAAATTAATGTAGAAACAACATAAAGACAGTATATTTTAAATAATTGTTTAATGGCATCTTTTTATGAATGAAGGCCAGTATTACTGATATTAATACAGCTACTGATTTTTTTTTTTCACATTTATTAGGCTTCAAAAATATAACAGTTTTTAATTTAAGTGAACTTAAAACAATGCTAACATAAACCCATAATAAATGTCATATTTATTCGTGCCCTTCCTGTCTTAACAGTTAGGAAATATACAGAAATTTAATAAAGTTATCAAAGTTATATGCAGTCTGCACTGCATAAACTATAAATTAAATAGTTAATCCTTATTAAAGCTACAAAAGTTATTTAGTCAACAGCAGTGAGTCATTTTCTCTGTTCCCTTTGTTCTTTAACTTTACTGACAGGAAGCTTTATTGGCTGCTGTCCCTTTAAGAGCAGACACACACACGCGGAGCTCACCGTTTATATACTGTCTATGGATCTCACACGCGCCTCATTCTCTCGCAACTCTTTGTTCATTTTAGACTTTATATAAATCATTTAAGACTGCTCTTATGAGGATAATCGACAAAATTATTGTTATTGTTAGTTCAAGCGCGAAAGAGAACTGGATTCTGGCGCCCTGTCTGTGTGTGTGTGTGTGTGTGTGTGTGTGTGTGTGTGTGTGTGTGTGTGTCACATAAGGACATTCACAGACAGCGCATTCTCTTTTGTCTTGCCGCGCTTGAAATGTTTAAAAGCATTTAAATGAATAAGAGCGTGATCATATAATGTAAAGCTAGCCAACGGATGGCAGAAAAGACGGATGCTGCGTTAATTGCGTTAAATATTTTAACACGTTAAACCAGACAAAAATTAATCGCATGCGTTAACGCGTTAACGTTGACAGCACTAATATATATATATATATATATATATATATATATATATATATATATATTTAAAAAAATTCATGAAAGAGTGAAAAAAAAAAAAAACATAAGACATGTCCGTGTAAATGTTGAAACTGTTTTTTGTGTGTATTTCACAGTTTCAGCTGCTGAAGATCAGATTCAGTTCACCGTAAGAGAGGAAGAAACTTCAACCTGATATTAATGAGCTGCAATAAACGAGCCTGACGAAATACTTTTTTTTTTTAAACGCAAACTTTTAAAAACGGGTTTCAAAGTGCAAGTTTTTGAAACCGAGACCCTTATCATCTCCGTGTAAATACAAAAATGCCAATTTGTGAAAACAGTGACATCATGCACATGCGTAGGCTATTGCGTGTTTAGTCTATAGGCTTTTTTAAATGAAAGGTTCCTTACAACAGACTCAAGGATGATATATGTTTTCGAAGCCTTTGTGTTCAAAGGTTTTGACATTTTCTTAAAGGATGTAAAAGTGACTTTATATCAGAGGAGAACATTCTAAGATTGGGATTACAGTGAATCTTTCTGGCTTTGTGAAGATTAAATTTATCCAGAGGACAAAGTAATGATACAGTATTATCAAGATTAACATCCTTAGAATGAAAAAAACAAAAACAGGATAGATTATGTAATTTGTGTCCATAGGCCTGTGCGCTCAGCTCGAGTGAACTATAGTCAAATAATGTGTTTACAAAGTCACATCGCCAACTACTTTTTCTGTTTATTTATTTATTTGATTGGGACAGTGCATGTTAATGAACAAACATGTAATACATGCATGTAAACAAGCCGGATTGTAGCCAAAGGCTAATTTCCATCCGTAGTCCCACGGGCTCCTTGTCTGGCATGCGTAATACAGCGTTATTAGTCGTATTTTACGGATCCGTGTGAATAGGGATCATTTTGATAACGTTGTCATCTGTACAAAGAAAAACGTTTCTGTTTTTAGCACATCTGTTTTTAGTACCCTTGTTCTCCAGAGTGCAGTGGAAATCCTCCAGTAGGTGGCGGAAAATCACTGTCAATGAGTGAGTCATTGAACCTCATTCAAATTAGGGCTGCACGATTAATCGCGATTATGAAATCACTGATGTACGGCTCTGTAAACACTGTGAGTTTGAGTCACTTATAACGTGCATTTGAAAAAGCAACACGCGTCAAACATCTTTCCAAACATGAGAAGCATTTATGAACCTCTTGTCCAACAAAAGACAACATTTAATAACATGCTTTTACTCCAAACTCACTTCATAACGACAGTTGAGCTCATCCTTCTCATCCGATCAGCCGTTCTGCACTGACAATCTGCGCATAAAATAATCGCAGCCTTTGCCAAATCAGGTGCGGTTTCAAGTGATTAATCGTGCAGCCCTAATTAAAATAATTCTTTCAGAAATTATTTAATTATGTGTTGCTCAGACGAGCAACTGTTCTCATGTGGCTTTGTTTAAAACTATTTTCATTTAGCAAAAAAAAAAAAAAAAAGACAATGTGTCTATAATGTAAGTAACATAATATTTACTTGTTTATTAAACCGTTCTATAACAATATCACACTTGAAATATGCTTTTCCAAGAAAAACAGCACTCTTGCTCTTTACTCTTATTGCTTGCCTATATCACAAATACAAATCAGGAACTCAAATAAAGTAATATAAAACTCATATAAAAATCAGGAACTCATCATTGGACATTCCCAATTTTTTTGTGATTTTTGTGTTTATAAACCCGTGAAAACTATTTTTGTCATAAACTGTAAAAAAAAAAAAAAAAATGTTGTGTATGTTCTTCCAATAGCTTGACAATGATCTCATGTTGCTTGTTCTAGATCACTCGTCTCAGTAATTAGTAAACATGCCAGTTTTATTCTGTATCAAATGTTCTGTATAAACAAATTACTAAATAAATAAGTGTGGATTTTTACTCATTTGGATTTGCTCTTTTGAACAATTGTTAGAGCCCTGATCGAACTCAAATTCCTGTATATTTCTAGTAATCCTGAAGATCTTGAGTTTGTTCAGGTGTTTTTCATTATAGGGTTTGGGCTAAACTCTAGTGGATCTCGAGGGCCAGAATTTCCCACTGGTTTATTTAATGTAACATCAGTGCTCTTTAAATAGTTGGTTCACCCAAAAATTAAAAAAAATTAAAGCACATTCATGTCGTTCCAGAACCCGTCGATCATTGAACCTGGAAGCGCTGCACTGTGTTTAGAGACGTATTCTCGTCGCTTCATAACATTAAGGTTGAACCACTGGAGTCACATGGACTATTTTAACGATGTCTTTACTACCTTTCTGGGCCTTGAAAGTGGTCGTTGTATTGCTGTCTATGTGGGGTCAGAAAGCTCTCAGATTTGAGATTTGAGGCCAGCAGCCGTATCACCCTGTAGCCCAAGACTGGTTTCCCACTGAAGCTCAGCAGGGTTGAGTCTGGTCAGTTCCTGGAAGGGAGACTCCTGGGTAAACCAGGCTTCTGTTGGAGAAGTGTTAGTGAGACCAGTAGGGGGCGCTGCTCATCCTGGGGTCTATATGGGTCTCTGATGCCCCAGTGTAGTGTTGGGGACACTATACTGTCAAAGAGCAATGAGACGTTAAACCGATGTCCTGACTCTCTGGTCAATTAAAATCCCATAGCACTTCTCGTAAAGAGTAAGGGTTTAACCCCGGTGTCCTGGAGCCACAGTCCTTCCATTGGCCCTTATCAATCATGGCCTCCTAATAACCCCCATCCACTGAATCGGCTTTATCACTCTCTCTCCTCTCCAGCTGTAGCTGGTGTGTGTGTGTGTGTGTGTGTGTGTGTGTGTGTGTGTGTGTGTGTGTGTGTGTGTGTGTGTGTGTGTGTGTGTGTGTGTGTGTGTGTGTGGTGAGTGCACTGCTGCCGTTGTACTGTAGCTGCATCATCCCAGTGGTTGCTATTCCCCTGACTGGAATGTAAAGCGCTTTGGGTGTACAGTAGTATAAAAAGCGTTATATAAATGCCTCATTCATTTCATCAGAAAGATCTTCATTTGTATTCTGTAGATGAACGAAGGTCTTACAGGTTTGTAACGACATGAAGGTGATTAATGACAGAAACTTCATTTGTGGCTGAACTAACCCTTTAAGGGAGAATATAGTGGCTCTTAAAAGAGTCTTTGGGTTCCCTGATCAGACAGCCGAGCTGCTAAACACATTTATGCTCGTGTGAGGGATGATATTTTACGTGGATACTGGAACAGGCCTTAAAGGTTGTATCAGCGATTTCAGGCCCAAAAAAGGCCCAAACATAAATGATCACATTCATCTAATCTTTCCTAACGATCTTCCGCCCATAAGCAGGCCGTCAAAAAAAAGCGTCTCTGTAGGCAGCCTAGGCTCTGAGATCTGCACACAAAAACAATTGGTTTCACCAACACTCAAAACCAAAATAAATAGTGTTCCAACCAATCACCGACAGGGGGCGGGTGTTGTGAGGTTTTGAGCAAAATTAATTAAAAAATTAATTAGGAATTAATTAAAAAATTAATAGGATTAATGGAAGGAATTTGACTGGAAAATTAAAATACGTTATTTTCATACTCCTCTGGTTATTTCAAATTTTGTAAAAGATCCTCTGCAGCTTTATGCTGGAGACAATGTGGTAAAACAGGTGACCATACACATATATTTTGGGACTGTCCAGTAATCCTTGCGTATTGGAAAAATGTTAAAGAAGAGATGGAGAAAATTGTAAAAAGAGAAGTTCTCTCAAATGTACAGTTTTTCTTACTGGGTGTTTTATCAGTTCATGTTTTCAATGCTGACCAAAGATATATTTTACGTGTATTACCACTAATTGCCAAAAAAAAAAAAAAAAGTCTGTGAAATCACCAACTGTAACTGAATGGAAACAGATACTAAAACAGATTGATATGATGGAAAAAATTACTGCATCATTACAATTGAAAACTGACCTTTTTAATCAGATATGGCACATGGTTAAAGAACATTTAAATCTATGAATTAAAAAAAGTGTTGTTTTTTTTTTATATATTTTATATCATTATATGGCTGTATATTATTGTATCATGTTTGTTGATATGTGAACATTCATATTAGGTGCAGCAATATATATACTTAATATTTATTATTATTATTCTCTGTATTATTCTTATTTTATCACTTGTCTCAGATAATGTTCCTTTTGTTTTGTGCTATGAAAAAGATAAATTTAAAAAAATTAAAAAGACTTATAAATAAATAAAACCAGACAGAGAGCTTGAACATACTGTTTGACTCTCATATGGGTGTTAAAATTCACCCACTATTCTATTCATTTAAATTACATTAAGGTTGACAAATCAAAATGTGTGAACAACTAGTGAAAAATCAATAGTGCAACACACAGACCTCTGATATACTATAGTAAAAAACATCTGAAACTGATTCAATCTGCATTTTATGAGGGAAGAGGAAGATGAACTATCTCAGTTACTACTGTAAACATCAGAGACAAGAAGCCGGATTGTCAAAAAAAAAAAAAACACATTCAAATATAAATGTTAATGATAATAATGTTTTTGCATTCACATTTGCTGAAGACAAAAAACAATATGTTGTTAGAACATACGTTTTTCTGTCTATATAAAAAAAGCAACAAATAGATCTAAAAGATATCTAGATATTTTTTTTTATTTATTTTTTTTTAAGTACTTTATCTTACAGCAAAAACACAAAATTAAACCATTGAAATAAGTCGATTTTATGTTATGACATGAATTTTAGTCTGGGAGCTTAAACCTTGTCTGCGAAACCAGCCATAAATGTCTTATATCTTATGTTCTACAATATCTTCCTCTATATAGATAATTAAATCTACAATTCAAATGCTCTTAAAATGAGAACATGAGAAGAAAAAAAAAGAAGAAAAAAACACTCTTAAGGACAATATGTGTGGCTCTTAAAAGAGCCTTTGTGTTGTGTGTTGAGCTGACTCCTCTACTTTGAGCTGGTGTATTTGGTCACAGCCTTTGTGCCCTCAGACACGGCGTGTTTGGCCAGCTCTCCGGGCAGCAGCAGACGCACGGCGGTCTGGATCTCTCGAGATGTGATGGTGGAGCGCTTGTTGTAGTGAGCGAGACGAGACGCTTCACCGGCGATGCGCTCGAAGATGTCGTTGACGAAAGAGTTCATGATTCCCATCGCCTTGGAGGAGATCCCAGTGTCGGGATGAACCTGCTTCAGGACTTTGTACACGTAGATCGCGTAGCTCTCCTTCCTGGACTTTCTGCGCTTCTTTCCGCCCTTGCCGGCGGTTTTAGTGACAGCCTTCTTCGAGCCCTTCTTGGGTGCGGACTTCGCTGGTTCAGGCATGATGATTCAGTCAGAAAACCTCAAAGACCAAAAATGCTGTGATACTACAGGCGGGCTTTTATGCACTGCTCTATGCTAATTTCCAAAGTGAAGTACGACCTTCTCTGATTGCTAGTTTTCCTGGACCAACCCATAGAATGATTTCATTGGTTATATTAAACGTTCCTTGACTTGTGGGACACCCAATCACAGGCTTTAAATGTTAATCCCGCCCATCGCCTCATGTCCTACTACCATCCCCCATTACATCATGTTTCTTTATTTCATTTTCCCGCATTTTTCGTAATGCAATGCACTGCAGTAATACATATCGAAGGTACAATATTGATCATTTCAGTTTAATCAACTTGAAAACAATAAAATACAAATCTTATTGCAAAATTTACGAATATTATTACCATATTTAATTGGCACATAAAGACCAGTGAGAAATGTTATAGTAACGATTCGATTACTCAATGTTAACAATAACTAACTCATTATCTCGTTGAACTCCACTTAATCTAGTTTTTAACCACTTGGAAACTTGTTCTTTGTGTGTAAATGTGTGTGGCTCTTAAAAGAGCCGTTGGGTTTTTCTTCTTCGTGGATCTCTTAACCCCCGAACCCGTACAGAGTGCGTCCCTGTCGCTTCAGCGCGTACACAACATCCATGGCGGTGACGGTCTTTCTCTTGGCGTGTTCAGTGTAAGTCACAGCATCACGAATGACGTTCTCCAGAAACACCTTCAACACACCGCGAGTCTCTTCATAGATCAGGCCAGAAATACGCTTGACGCCGCCACGTCGAGCAAGACGACGAATAGCGGGTTTAGTGATTCCCTGGATATTATCGCGAAGAACCTTTCGGTGACGCTTAGCGCCTCCTTTCCCGAGTCCTTTACCACCTTTTCCTCTTCCAGACATGACTGTAGATACTCTTCAAATCACAACTATATATGAAGGAAAAACCACTGGGGAAGAGGAGTTTATAGTCAGCTAGCGGACCTAGTTGAAACCACATTCATGGGCGGTTCTAGTACGTCACCAGTTACCAAGTCGAGGTCAGTCTTTTGATGCCTTATGCTAGTGGAAATAAGTGGAATTTAAGTAATATTAATAATTCTGTATAACTATAGGGCTTCAGTCATTTTGACCCGCGAGGGAAGATTTACAGGTGGGAGAGGATGAGGGTTAATAACTATACATACAAACGATATAACTAAATATAATATAATATTATATTCATTTCCTTACATTTGCTTTTGGATTTAAATAATATATAAAAATAGCATTTTATAAGACCACCATGGCATATAGAAGTTCCTATTTAAAAACACCGTAATATGGAAATCATCTTTCATTGAGTCTTTTAAGGTTTGTATGACAGCTGTGGATTTCAGCGCGCTCTCCGCGGATGCGGCGGGTCAGCTGATGTCTTTGGTGACTCTCTTGGCGTGGATGGCGCAGTGTCCTGTTGGTGTCCTGGACCGGGCCAATGGCTGTGCGCCTCCTGCTTTCAAGATCAGTCTTTTTTTTCGGGTGCACAAAGACAACGCTAGAAAATAGATTAAATCATAACCCATAATTGTTCGATTTATTTTAACTAATATAAAAAAATTGAGACGTGAAAACGAATAAATAATCACATACAGTGCAAAAAATATTTTCATAGCACAAAGGGGGAAAATAACCGCGCAGCGCCATATGTTCATAATGCAGCGTGTTATTTGCTTTAAAAATTATTAGATTTCATATACGTTTATTTTTAAAACAATATTAGCAACGTACGGTACAAAATTGATTTAATTCTATGCTGGGTTGATGCCACCTTAAATAGTGATACGATTTGTGAGATAACTCTCTCGGGGAAAAATTGTGTGGCTCTTAAAAGAGCCTTTGGTTTGAAGAGAAGCTTCCGTCAGTCTACTTGGCCTTCGCGGGCTTCTCGGTCTTCTTGGGCAGCAGCACGGCCTGAATGTTGGGCAACACACCACCCTGAGCGATGGTCACGCCACCCAGAAGCTTGTTCAGCTCCTCGTCATTGCGCACCGCCAGCTGCAGGTGTCGAGGGATGATGCGGGTCTTCTTGTTGTCCCGAGCGGCGTTTCCAGCCAACTCCAGGATCTCAGCGGTCAGATACTCGAGCACAGCGGCCAAATACACCGGAGCTCCGGCCCCGACGCGCTGGGCATAGTTGCCTTTGCGAAGAAGCCTGTGAACACGGCCGACGGGGAACTGCAGTCCCGCCCTGGAAGAGCGACTCTTGGCCTTAGCGCGAGCCTTACCCCCGGTTTTACCTCTTCCACTCATTACGATTAGTGAGAGAAACAAATACAATGCAGTTGCAAGTTGTGAGGTGACTTATAAAAGAAAGCGTGACAGTCTCCTATTGGCTGAAATCTGAAAACATTCCCAGCCAATCAGTGATCTTCTCTCTGAACACCAAACCCCCCCTTTCTGCTCAGTTTCTGCTACTGACACTCAAACACGTCACGCTGTAGTTTCATTTAATGCCGCTTGTCTTCCTTTTAAAGGGTGACTTTATTTTGATAATGATGATAATGATGATAAAAATGTGTGATTACAAGTTAAACACTTCGGTCATTAAGCATAATAGCTTTAGTTTAATTATGTAAACATGTATAATATTTATGTATAATATACATTTATGCATTTATGCATTAATACTTGAGACTTGATCAAAAACATAACATTCCCAAATGGGCCTGTTCATTTGCTTTCACTTGTAACATAAAGGAAAGCCAATGTCACTTTTGACCAATGAAATAACACTCTTTACTATTAACTAGTGGGTGGCTTTTAAAATAGTTAATTTTTTTATTTTTTATAAAATAAGTAAAAAGACTGAGTTTATTTCTTTTTGGCTGCTGTCTTTTTAGGCTTGGCTGCTTTAGGTTTGGCCATTTTGGGTTTGGTTAAGGCTTTGCTGGTTTCTTTGTCTTCTTAAGGCTCTTCGTTGCCTTTTTAGCAGCGGTTTTCTTCACCTTCTTCAGAGATTTCTGAGCGGCGGGTTTCTTTGCTACTGCAGTTTTGGTCTTCTTAGCGGCAGCTGGTTTCTTGGCTTTAGGAGCCGCTTTAGTCTGGACTAGGATGCCTTTATCTGTCTGTGTAACTTTAAGAGAAAGAAAGATGCAAAAGGTTTATAACTCAGTTCAGAATGACACCTTTTTTTTTTTCACTGTTTCCACCAAGGCCGTACGGTTTTAACTCTTGTAGCTGTTGTGTATTAGTTGTCTATACTGATTACACTGAATTCGGGATTGGATTTTGTACCTAATCTTACATATTTATCTCAATATATAGGCTAATCATAATCTGTTGAACACTTATTATAGTTTTTTCTATATATGCATTTATTGAGGTTTAATAACCATAAAAGTGATATCAACAACGTTGGCAGCCCTTTAAATAAATGTCATTGTTCACAGTCTAAATGAGTTCAGTTTCTCTAAGGTGGTTTCGCAGTAACTTTATAGCGGAAGTCACAGTATGTTGTGGGTTCTAACTTTTCAGAGGCCATGGGTGGGAGAAAACTGACATTAGATTTACAGCAAAACACTTACATTTTCACATGTTGCAGAGGCTTCTTTCAGCTCACTGAAGATGTAGTCACTTTAGCAGCTGCTTGTAGAGCGAATATGACTGTTAAAGTCTTGAGTTTAAGAGGCTTTGTTAAAAAGGTCATTAGTTATAAACCTTCTGATTACATCTATTTTTTATTTTATTTTATTTTTTACCTACCTACATTTTCTTTCTTTTGTTCTTCTTCTTTTATTATTATTATTATTATTATTATTATTATTATTATTATTTATGGGAACAACCACATATATAGGCTATACCCCCATAAGGGAAACTGCTAATATCTGAGATATGTGGTGACAAATAAACAGGTTATTCCCAAATATCTACTGACCAAGTCTCTTTCCGGACACCCTGTGGAGGGTTTCAAACTTAACCGGCAATTTACCTAAAGATGATTGTGCTTTCAACAGCCAACCTATTTCTTCAGGCCTAATAAAAGAGTTGAGCTCATAGTCGTGGTTTGACTTCTGCTCTGTTTCTGCCCTGTGGTTTTAACCAGAGTAGAGGAAACATTTATGCATGATCTGCATCTTTAGTTTCATAAACCTCAAAATATCATCACAAGATCAAAGGTTCAAAGAATGTCTGTGTCATTTTCATTTTTTTTATTTTTTTTTTCTAAAAGGAGGGCAGTGAGAAAGGGTTGTCTGAGTGATGAGAGATCTACCCTTTCCCACTACTATCCTTTTAGAGAATACATAAACATGGCTTTAACCCTCTAATGGCATGAATTTTTATTTTGTGAGGGAAAAAAAGTTCACACCATTTTTTGGGAGCTTGGGGGTCCCTGATAATATATTCATCATAAAATGTGTCCAACCAATCACAAACATCCAACAAATCAAATAAACAAACTACTACTAATTATATCTAATACCTCATGTATAAATGTTTCTCACATTTCATATACATATATAAACCAAATACACATGCACATGCATACACACATTACTTTACTGACTGACCCCTAACTGACCCCTGACCCCCTAACTGACCCCTGACCTCCCAACTGTCTCTCAAGCCTGATTCAGGGATCCTCTCTTCCTGACTCTCCTCAAGCTCACTGTCAGAGGGATTGACCCGATCATGTTCCTTCTATCCATAAAATATTAGTGTGTCCAATTCCTGTAAGTATCAGTAAAAACATTTCAAGTCATGTCAGAAAGATGGTAATTACGAGTTGAACGCACATGAACTGCACCACAAAGTCATAATTACAAGTGGGAAGCAATGGCGGAAACAAATAGTTTTCAATCATAAATGTATTTCTGAATACTGACAGTATACAATGTAGTTTTTACGCATTATGTGTATTGTTAATGAAGACGAGAGATAAAGTTTACCAGAAAACACTCATTCAGACAAACTACATTAGAAAAATAAAATAAAATACAGTACAGTACAAACAGTCGGACGAACAGCGGCACAGTGCTCATTCAGTAAATGCATAGCTAAACAGAAGTGTTTTGAGTCTGGATTTGAATGTGACTACTGTAGGAGCACATCTGATCTCCTCTGGAAGCTGGTTCCAGCTGCGGCTGGCATAATAGCTAAAAGCAGATTCGCCATACTTAGAGTGAACCCTTGGTATTTCTAGCTGATATGATCCTAATGATCTGAGTGATCTGTTGGGTTTATATTCAGTGAGCATATCTACAATATATTGAGGTCCTAGGCCATTACTTTAAAATCAATCCTAAATCTAACTGGGAGCCAGTGTAAAGACCCGAGGACTGGTGTGATGTGTTCATATTTTCTGGTTCTGCTCAGAATCCTAGCGGCAGCGTTCTGTATGAGCTGCAACTGTCTTTTGGTCTTTTTGGGAAGGCCAGTGAGGAGTCCATTACAATAATCCACCCTGCTGGTGATGAAAGCATGCACAAGTTTCTCTAAGTCTTGTCTGGAAACAAAGCATCTTATTCTTGCAATATTTTTCAGATGATAGTATGCTGATTTAGTTATTGCTTTGACATGACTACTGAAACTAAGGTCTGACTCTAGTGTCACACCAAGATTCCTGACTTGATGTTTAGTTTAAAAAAAATAAAATAATAAAGGAGCAGTGTGAGGTCATGCCATCTTGTTGTGGACAATTATCAGTTCATTTATATGAGTTCATATTGAGTCTCTAATAATTTGAAATGAATATAGTTAAAATATAAGTGAAATATTTTATAATGAATATCTTTGTTTACTTTCTTAGAAACAATCACACTGGGCTTTAAATGTTGACACATTGCTGCAAATTATGTGAAATAGGATGAAAACACTTTCATGATGAAGATTTTTATCTCATATTACAGAAAGAATGTTTTTAATGTAACCCTTTTCGTCTGTGTGCTCCCCCAAATGTCTCTGCGTTGTGTTTGAATGATGGTTGAATGATGAGGACACCAAGTTGGTGGTCATCACAGCAGTGAAGCTTATTTATTTATTTGCATCAGCCACTCTGCAGCATACGGCAACATCTTTTCACAAGGAAAATAGAACTATTAGTTACATACAAAATTATAAAACGAAATAACACAGTCTTAGCTGCAGCCACATCAACCCTTATCACGGGGGATAACTGTCAGCATATGACAACCAATGTCAAATGTCAGATGCATCCAAAACACAAAGAATCAAACCCAAAAATACTCAGACAAGTGTCAAACACAATACAATACACAAACAAATATACCCCACCACATGGAACCAAAACACATTAAATAATTTCAGTACACAGTACATTTCAGACACAGTGAAACACTCATAGACACAGCGCCCCCCCCCCAAGGCCGGGAGAAACATCTTACATCTTCCACACATTAATAAAATAAAAAGGATGGAAAATTTGCAGATTCTGCCAGAATTGAATGACATTGGATTACTTGTTTATTCAATCCTCATGCAAAACAAGCTTTATTAAACAAACAAGCTATTTCAAATGCATCCACTTTATCAGCGACAGGGATTGTGACGTTGACTGCAGATCGCTGGTCGACAGCTTGTGTGTTTCAGGGTCCTAATGTTCTCCAGATTCAGGGTTAACACACATTAAGGAAACTTTTTTAAAGGTCAGGAGGACTCATTTTCCAAAAGGGCCTATTAACTTTATTAACTTACTACTACTAACCCTAACCCTAACTTAAAGAAGCTCTGGCCTTTTGTGATTCTGTTTCTCCAACCATTTCTCCAGTCCCATCGAGTCGAGGCCTGTTATACTGAGAGCCGAAGCGCTGAGGAACAGAACACACCTTTGACCAGCAGCATTTTAGTTTTTATGGAACGACACTTTATGATATAAAAGCCTGTATATTTCATTCTGATATGTTGTAGAGTTACATTAGACACACATTAGATGTCACGTGGTGATTTCTCTTTAATCACTGTCTGTCTTCTATGTGTGACTGTGTGAACGAACACAATAACAGTGAGAACAATCTCCATCAGAACTGATCTGGAAAATATGATTTTCAAGTAGATGAACAGAGCTGTGACAACTTGAATAAACTAGTAGCTAAATATCTTAGACTGGATCTCTCTTTTCCTTATCTGTGTATTTCTGTGTAGAGTTTATCTCCTCCTCCCTCATCTCTTCTTTCTAACACAGGAAGTGTGTGTTTAACACTCAGCGCTGTTAAAACTGTCTATTAATGTGACAGTATGGGCTCCAGTGCACTGCCTCTCATCTGTGAGTATAAGATCATATTCTTTACTATCTTCTGTTTTCTGTTTCTAATGCATTGTGTTCAGCTGAAGATGGGATATAATAATGAGTGTTGTGTAGGAGAGTCTATGAATCCACAGTCTCACTGCTTATTGTATTATTTATTGATCAGATCTTATGTGATGATGTTACGTGTTGATCAGATAAAGAGGTTTATGATGCATTTATCTGTGTGATAATGCGTGTGAAAGATGGAGGCAATGTGTGCATGTATTTTTGCTTAGTTTTGTTGTAACATCTTTCCTCCTATTTCAAGTAGTTGAGATAAATCAGATGTATTTGTGTTGATGTGAGTTAGTGTTGAATGATGCTGTATCTTTAAATAATCTCTCCATCAGAGACTCAGAGAGTTTGAGAACAGAGACCGAACACACACTCATCTTCTCTATCACTTCTCTTTCTCTCTGACTCTCTTATTGAGAAATAACTGCAAAATGAATTTGTCCAATTAAATTTCATTTTTCAAACAAACAGTTTATCAAACAAAGTAGAGCTTTTCTCAGAACTAACTTCTCTTTTCTGAGACACGTTTCAGTTATTTTTAACCAGTTCGCCTGAACTTCACACAGGGCCGGCGCTAGCTATAGGCAGAGCAGGCCATTGCCTCGGGCCTCGGGCTTTGAGGAGGGGCCTCCATAACCGTAACATCCCCTATATATATAGTCCACCAGTCAAGACGGGCAGAAATACTAGCCTCATTGTTCATTGGATATTGTTGAATTGTCACTCATCTGCAGTTAAACCAATTAATGTTTCCGTTTCAAAGCGGTGCCGGCTTCTTAAAGTTTGTGTAACGAACGCATCCATCAGGTGCTGCGAAGCAAAAGCCTAAATAGGCACGCAAATAAAGGATCTCATATCTATGGGTCTATCTTCTCAATTCTGCTGATGATTAGATTATACCCTGACATCATAGCCTACTTACGCCAATAATATCAGTTTAGAATTATTATTATTTTCTGTTCAGTAGCGATCGTGTCTTTCTCTTCCACTTGATTTGTGTATAGCATATTTAAGGTAACAATGCAATGCATAATATCATATTACTGATATTAATAATTTGACAATATCTGCAGTCAATATTGATTAAATGGGAGGGAAAAATCCTGCCCAAACCGCAGCTATGAAAAAAAATAAAAGATAAAAGCACTTATGTTCATCTACTGAAGTGGTATTCTGGAACTGTGAATAAATTGAATAAAACCGCAAAATAACAACAACAACAATAACATCTTCATTAAACAAAAAAGAGATTACCTTAGATAAAGTTTGATTAATATGTACATACAGTACCGGTAAAAAGTCTGGACCCATTACTATTTTTAATGTTTTTGAAAGAAGTTTCTTATTATGCTCTGCATTTATTTGATCAAAAATACAGAAGAAAACAGGAATATTCAGCAAGGATGTGTTAAATATATAAAAAGTGATAGTGAAGACTTTTTTAAAACAACTTTTTAATAATCAAAAAGTATCACTGGTTATAAAATAAATATTAAGCACCATTTCTAACATTTGATAATAAATCAGAATATTATAAAGTTTTCTGAAGGATCACGTGACACTAAATTCAGCTTTGCATCACAGAAATATATTTTAAAGTATAGTAAAATAGAAAACCATTATTTAAAATTTTAATAATATTTCACTATATTATTTTTCTGTATTTTTGATCAAATAAATCCAGGCTTGGTGAGTATAAGAGACTTCTTTCAAAAACATTAAAAATAGTAATGTGTCCAAACTTATGTACTGTGTAAGTAAAAATATACTAAATGTAAAATTAAATGTTGTATAAATAAAAGGTTAGGAATCATATTTGTTTCAAGTGTTTGTTATTGGGGGTGGGGGGGCTCCAACATGAACTCTGCCTAGAGCCTCCTAATGTCTAGAACCGGCCCTGACTTCATATTTAGCTGTTGTATGATGTCAGTTCACACGCGTGTCAGAATAACCTCAGGTTTCCAGAACAAGTTCATGACGTCGACATATGAACATGTTCACCAATGCTGGACAATCAGGAAGTGTCTCAGACTTTTGTTGTCCTTTAAACATATTTATTTATTCATATTTTAGCAAAGCTAATACATTTTATTTTGACAAATGTCTTGATTGAAACTGTACTTGAGCTTTATTTATTTAAATATCAAATATATTGATACATGTTTAATGTGGTTTAAGGGCTTTTTCACACTAGTTTGTTTGAGAGACTGCGAGCGGTCGACACATTAACATACTGAGGTCTGAATATGGTTTGTTTTTGGGTCCTTTTAGGAGGAACTGAGATCATTTAGTGTTGACCTATGAATTATTTCTGCCGAGGCGAGAGCTCTTGAAGTGCTGAAACACACGAGGTGTGAAAATACTCTTAGACCAGAAGCATGAGGTCACTTGCAGCAGGTTTTCTCTCTGGTTGTGGTTAATTTCAGCTGTAGGCTAACACTATATCCACATTATTTTACTATAAAGTCACAATTAGGGGTGTGCATGAATATTCAAAACTGTTATTTCTTTTCAAAAAAGAAAATACAAAAATACAAAAAAGTAATACAATTAAAGTGTACCATATGTGAAACACTAAGTGTCCAAATTATTTTTGCAGCCACTATAAAGTCACAAGGAAGTCGATGGTGCCGACAGCAAACAGGAAGTGATGTCATGTGTCTCAAACACTTTGGCCTGATTTGGTTCTGAAGCTTGTTCTGTTCCAGTGGAGAATCAGTGATGTGAAACGTTAATCACATTCATGCTAATATTTAAAAGTGTCTTTATTCATAAAGTGTATCTTTATTTACTGTGATATAATGCATTATAGTTGTGTGAAAGGTGCATGATTCTGTATTATTTATACATTTTTTTAAAAATAGAAAACTTAAACAAACAAACACAAAACAAGAGAACAAGAAGAACTATGAAGAGAGTTACAGAAATACACTGACATCACATTTATTGATGAGTATAATGTCATATAATGTTGTATGTTGTGAAGCTCAGTGGTTCAAACCATAGATATCATATATAAACGCTAGATGTCTTATGGCGCAGTCACTTCCGGCATCATCGTTCGGCCATCTTGTCACAGTGCTCTGTGCATTAAGGTGAATGATCAGCACGCACACAAATCCTCTTATCTCGCTGAAATCTTGACGGATTTACAAACGGTTTGGTTTCTTACAAACGTTATTAACGTGGCTATAATTCCGAATGCTTGAACATGACAATATGTATGTTATAATTTTTCATATGTATGCAGTGTATGTATGCAGTGTCATAACTACATCTCTGACGTTTATAACAAACCAAACCGTTTGAAAATCGGTAGAAAAATGAGCAAGTTATGGTTATTTAAAAGTACATGCACCATTGAAGTAGTGAGCGAGTACACTGTGGCAAGATGGCCGCCACGTGCGGACGTCGACCTCCATTGGCCAGCAGTGCGCACGAGACATCTAGCCTTTATATATGATATCTATGGTTCAAACTGCTGCTTTATTGTTGAGCATCAGTGAATCAAACAGTGAATGAGTGAATCAAACAGTGAATCAGTGAATCAAACAGTGAATCAGTGAATCAAACAGTGAATCACTGAATCGACTCTCGTATCAGTTCACGAGTCCTGTGACGTCATCGTGTGTGATGATGTTGAATGCTGGACAATAATCCATCAGTTCTCCCCTGAATGAGCATCACAACAGAAAAACACTTTCAGTTCATGTAGAATAAACTCTAGACATGTTTCAGTGTGTGATTTACATTGTGTTGAATGAATGGAAAAGCTTCATATCTGTTTCTTCTGCTTTTAGTGCTGATGTCCCTCGTTCACTCTGGACTCAGTCAAGGTACTGTCCGTTACTGCAGTACATTTTAGTTTTTAACTAATGTGAATTGTGTTGTAGTAGTTTATTTGTCTTCATCAGGATCCCTCATTTGTCTGTTTGCTGATGTTTTATGTCCATGTTTTGCATATTTCACAGAATCATCTGACTGTAGTTTCTTATGCTGCACAACATTACAGAAATCTGCTATTTATTCAATCAATCAAACAGTCTTGCAGTTGTACAGTAGTTCAGTCAGACATTGATTTCAAAAGATCATAATCCACTGTATAAAACACAAATTAGTTTTATTTGCATGTTTCTGAGTTTTTACTGCAATATTAATTATTGACTGTGTGTCATTAAGATCTTGAGCACCAATGCTGAGCTTTATTCACTCAGTGTGGTTTAACTGGAAGCGCTGGAAGAGAAAAGGGCTTGAGAACAGACAGACTGAAGGTAGTAAGTTCAGTTCAGATCTTTAAACACTCAGACTGTAAACAGCATCATCTACTGGTCAGAACTGGGAGAGCAATAATACAAAGGACATGCAGACTGGATAAATATATCAGTTTAATTTAGTTTTTACCAACACATACATTTTTGATGTAATCATTACAATTTATAAGCAAACTAGGTTTTTAATTCAAGTGTTTTTCTCCTGATGAAGTTTTGAGTTCATGAAGTGATCTTAATACTGCGATGCTTTTCAATATTTACTTCTGTTTCTCAGTGAAACCTGTAGCGACGGTGAAGCCAGATCAGCCTGTGTTCATAGGAGAGAGAGTCACTCTCACATGTGCCATACAGGGAGGAGGAGACATTCAGAGATACAGCTGGTTTAGAGATGGATACACTGTCTATCCATATACAACAACAGCAGAGATCACTTTCACAGCTGATGTGTTTCGCTGGGGTAAATACACTTGTAGAGGAGAGAGATCAGACTCATGGACAGACTTCAGTGATGCTGTTACACTGACTGTATCAGGTGAGTCTTCATATTCACATCTGTTTAATGATCATCACTTATAATTTTCAACCACATCTGCTGTTATAAGAGGACTGACAGTTCACTTTTTAGTAATTATTCAGTAACTGCACACGTGTGTGTGTGTGTGTGTGTGTGTGTGTGTGTTTTGTGGAGGTTTTAGTTCTTTATAAATTCATGTAAATTGTGACTTTCCAGTGTTATAGGCGTCTCCATCTTTAATTTATGTGCGTCTCCATCTTTGATATTTAGTCACTGTCACTATGGTTACAGGAGATATTCATGAGTGTCATGAGAATAGAAAAGGACTTGAGCAGTTCTGATGAGTTTTGTCCTGAAGTCAGAGAGAATGACGTGACTTACAGATTATTAGTGTTGAAGTCAAAACCACAAACCCAGACCAGAGTGTTTTCACAGATTACACATTTTTGTTCAAAGGACATTTTTAAAACATTTTAGTTTTGGTGATGGAAACTTTAAAGTGTCCATTTTTCTTAGTGCTAGTGGAGGTTTTTTTTTTTTTTTTTTTGTAAGGTTAGTTTGATGTTCCTGAAATATTCTTTTACCCTAATTTGTATTAACAACTCAAAAGTCCTCCTCAAAAAAACTTTACTAATTAATCCAATAGGGAAAGTTATAATGATGTGCAGAAGAAGACTGGCTTCTTTGATTTAGTTTGTGGATCGTTAGGTACATTTACATTTATTCATTTAGCTGACGCTTTTATCCAAAGCGACTTACAATTGCTATATATGTCAGAGGTCGCACGCCTCTGGAGCAACTAGGGGTTAAGTGTCTTGCTCAGGGACACATTGGTGTCTCACAGTGGATTCGAACCCGGGTCTCTCACACCAAAGGCATGTGTCTTATCCATTGCGCCACACCACCCCACACTAGGTAGAGCTCACAGCGGGTGATCGGTCAGAATCACACAAGATTTTTTCATCGGAAGTATTTATTGAATTTACAACTGCATGATTGAATATGTACATTGATGTGTGGTTCTGAAACAGATAAAAGAAATAAGAAAAAAAAAAATAGTTGAATGCAAATGAATGATTATCATGCAACAATTAAACCTCTATTTGTATTAACTGTATCCTATTGTAATAATATAGCAGGAATAAAATTCAATAATATTTTAACATGGCCGAAACTGGAATTAAAAGAATGAAAAAGGCTGTTCTGTGGGTCTAAACTGTATTATTTTAGAAAAAATGACCAGAGTCTCAGATCAGTTTAACACATGCGGGTCTCCATTTTTATTCTCCTTCCACCCCCAAACCCACAGCTTCACATACCACCCCGTTCACCCACTGCCCCCTAGAGCGTATATTCAGGAATTCCCTAACATATATGGAATTACAAGTCTTTATTCAAACTTGAATATTACATAAACAGCTCCAACCATAACAATGAGAAAGGATAAACCATTCGCAATACAATGGCTCCCTCTGCTGGTCGCATAAATAACTACACCAGGCCACGCCAAGAGGTGTCACATGACTACCAGTGTACATGTGGGAGGTGCGTGCCCTATAGCCAATTAGCTGGATTGAAGGCGAATAGCTTACAAACTATGCGCAGAGGGTGCTTACCTGGTATTCTACAATGTATAACCAAAGATAATGCCCGAGTGACAACCTATAATACATTCGATAGAAAGAAGCATCACGACACGAGGCCTAGCCGAGCAGGAAAAGCCTGAGCCATAGTTCGAATTACAGGGGGTACTGGGGGGGTACTATACCCCCCAATGAAGGACAAAGGGACAGAAATATCAGTTTTGGGGGGGTCAGAAAATGTTTCTGATATTGTGAAAAAATATAATTACAGTTACAATATAAGTCAACTCCTATTTTCACTGTAGGAACATTTTAATGTAAAGCGATTTCAGACACCCCTATTGTGGACTGTACCATTTTTAACCACCGTGGCTAGAAGCAACTAGCCTGACTACGTCAGACTTCTTACTTCCGCTCAATTTCATTTCGCTTCTGTACTCAGTCTGAGACAGCGTAATAGCTTTCCGTTCCCTTTCGAAAGGGAACTCTACACTACGTCAGAATGACGCTATGGGGAACGCCTCAGGCGTGACAGGTGTCTGAAATAAATATCAACTCACGTCAATCATGTTGACCGGCGACAGCCTGTGCATCATCAGCTTGAATGATGAGCGCGCGACCTGGATGTATAAAGGGGAGCCTTGCACACATGACAACATCTTTTCGTCTTCAGGGACTGTTTGTCTGTTTTGAGAATATCGCTGAAGCGCGCGGGAGGCTCTCGAGAGAGCCTCTTGTGCAAACTGTGAGCGTTTTTCATTTAAAGATGCTCCGCTCTCGTCGGACCCTTTTCTCGAGGGAGGAGGGTTCAGCATCTGAGCCCCGTGGTGCACGCGATTTGTGAAACAATACTGTTTGGGTACGAGCCGTTCACAGCAGTTCCTGAGGGTGCTGACAGTGTTCATTAAGAAATATCTCGGCGCGCGTGAGAAAGAAAAAGTCTGTGCGCTGTCGGATGTTTCAACCTCGCGCCTGTTGACTTTCTTCTCGAGGGATGAAAGCCAAATATATTTTAACGACTCGTTCTCGCGCTTGCCGAGGCAGTGTGTAGATTACGAGAACGTATATTAAATCATTGCTCATTCTCTCCAAGGACTCTGATGAAGATGTAACATTACATCGAAACGTTAGTCATTTATTGTTATGCACCTTAAATAAATATTTTTAATTAGTAGACATCTGTGCTGCACCGGCGATTCCTTTTGTCTGGTTGTATTGTCCTGCCCTGGTTGCACCGGATTGTTTGTGGATTACAGAAGCGCAGAGAACCTTCTCTTTGATTGAACGTATATTAAATATTAAAACAGTATTGTCTGGTGATTATGGCTGCATTTAATTCTATGAATTAAAATGATGGAATATTATCTGACTTTTAAGAAGTTAGATATTTAGTAATTCAGCCTATCATCCAGATCGCGTTATCCAGTGTTTTTGGCTGCATTTTAATTGAGGAATTAAAATGATGAGCAGCGAACAAAAAGAGCAGGTGTAATTCTGGTCTTTTTTGAAATTAACATATTTCCGTTTCTTTTCAGACCACGTCTCCTGTTTTAGAGTCTGGGGCAAAATGTTTTGGGTAAGAAAATCTTGATTTACTTTTTCGATGGTCAGGTAGTAGGTCTTAACAGGCCTCCTTGACCATACAGTCCCCATTTTGCAACCGGACAGCGCTTGGGCCTCCCTGAGGTGAGCTCCCAGGATTTGACTGTCAAGGAGTAATGTGGTTATCAGGTCATAGGCCTCACTAGGCCTTCCTGAAAATGAGCTCCCACATACTGTGGTTGAATATGAGCTCCCACATTCTGTGGTTATCAAGTTATAGGCCTCACCAGGCCTTCTTGAATATGGGCTCCCACATACTGTGGTTATCAGGTCATAGGCCTCACGAGGCCTTCCTGAGTATGAGCTCCCACATACTGTGGTTGAATATGAGCTCCCACACACTGTAGTCGCCAGGTTATAGGCCTCACCAGGCCTTCCTGGTTATGAGCCTCCATATGTCAGGTTACAGGCCTCACCGGCCTTCCTGAATGTGAGCTCCCACATACTGTGGTCATCAGGTTACAGGCCTCATCTGGCCTTCCTGGTTATGAGCTCCCACATACTGTGGTTGGATGAGCTCCCACATACTGTGGTTAAGTTATAGGCCTCACCAGGCCTTCTTGAATATGAGCTCCCACATACTGTGGTTGAATATGAGCTCCCACATACTGTAGTCGCCAGGTTATAGGCTTCACCAGGCCTTCCTGGTTATGAGCTTCCACATGTCAGGTTACAGGCCTCA
Organism: Rutilus rutilus; assembly: GCA_021464565.1. Classification (NCBI taxonomy): domain Eukaryota; kingdom Metazoa; phylum Chordata; class Actinopteri; order Cypriniformes; family Leuciscidae; genus Rutilus; species Rutilus rutilus. Next base: position 6,933,768 of record JAJAQA010000003.1, read on the forward strand.
CCGGCCTTCCTGAATGTGAGCTCCCACATACTGTGGTAATCAGGTTACAGGCCTCATCCGGCCTTCCTGGTTATGAGCTCCCACATACTGTGGTCACCAGGTTACAGGCCTCACCGGCCTTCCTGGTGATGGGCTTCTACATGTCAGGTTACAGGCCCATCCGGCCTTCCTGAATGTGAGCTCCCACATACTGTGGCCGCCAGGTTACAGGCCTCACCCGGCCTTCCTGAGTATGAGCTCCCACACACCGTGGTCGCAGGTCTTCCTAGTTATGAGCTTCCTCATGTCAGGTTATAGGCCTCATCCGGCTTTCCTGAATGTGAGTTCCCACATACTGTGGTCACCAGGTTTCAGGCCTCATAGGCCTTCCTGAGTATGAGCTCCCACATGCTGTGGTCGCCAGGTTTCAGGCCTCTCTGCCTTCCTGAGTGTTAAGCTCCCACATTCAGTGGTCACCAGGCTTCAGGCCTCCTAGGCCTTCCTGGTTATGAGTTTTCACATGTCAGGTTACAGGCCTCACCAGGCCTTCCTGGATGTGAACTCCCACGCACTGTGGTCGCTAGGGTATAGGCCTCACTGGTTGTGAGCGTCCACATGTCAGGATGCAGGCCTCATCAGGCCTTCCTGAATGTGAGCTCCCACGCATTGTGACTATCAGGTTACAGGCCTCGTCTGGCCTCCTGATCATTGATTCCCACATGCTGTGGTTCCCAGGTTACAGGCCTCACCGGCCTTCCTGGATACAAGCTCCCACACTCTGTGGTCGTCAGGTCACAGGCCTCAGCGGCCTTCCTGAGGATGAGCTCCCACTTACTGTGGTCGTCAGGTTATAGGCCTTACTAGGCCTTCCTGAGTATGAGCTCCCACATGCTGTGGTCGCCAGGTTAGAGGCCTCACCAGGCCTTCCTGGATTCAGAATGGATAAGTGCATGCACTTTCGTTTCATGCACTTTCTAAAAATCCATATTTATGGTAAGGGTTATGCGCTGTACGCTTCGTTCCCTTTTTTATGTGTGGTTCAGACTCCGGTTTTTCACCTTGGGCCCCACTCTAGATGCGTCTTCTGTCGCAATGTTTTACGACAGGCGCTTCCCCTTCAGGCTATCTCCCACATTCTGTGGTTACAGGCCTCATTAGGCCTTTCTGAAGGTAGCCCCACATTGTGTGGCTGTCAGGTTACAGGCCTCTCAGGCCTTCCTGAATACGAGCTCAGGCCTCACAGGCTTTCCTGAGTATGAGCTCCCACACGCTGAGGTCGCCAGGTTAGAGGCCTCACCAGGCCTTCCTGGATTCAGAACGGCTTAGTACACGCACTTTCGTTTCGTGTACTTTCTAAAATCCATATTTATGGTAAGGGTTATGCGCTGTCCGCTTCATTCCCTTTTTTACGTGGCTCAGACTCCGGTTCTTCACCTTGGGTCCCACTCTAGATGCGTCCTCTGTCGCAATGTTTTACGACAGGCGCTTTCCTTTCAGGCTATCTCCCACATTCTGTGGTTACAGGCCTCATTAGGCCTTTCTGAAGGTAGCCCCACATTGTGTGGCTGTCAGGTTACAGGCCTCTCCGGCCTTCCTGAATACGAGCTCCCACTTACTGTTGTCGCCAGGTCTCAGGCCTCACAGGCCTTCCTGAGTATGAGCTCCCACATACTGTGGTCGCCAGGTTAGAGGCCTTACCAGGCCTTCCTGGATTTGGACTGGCTAAGTACACGCACTTTTCGTTTCGTGTACCTTCTAAAATCCATATTTATGGTAAGGGTTATGCGCTGTATGCTTCATTCCCTTTTTTACGTGGCTCAGACTCCGGTTCTTCACCTTGGGTCCCACTCTAGATGCGTCTTCTGTCGCAATGTTTTACGACAGGCGCTTCCCTTTCAGGCTATCTCCCACATTCTGTGGTTACAGGCCTCATTAGGCCTTTCTGAAGGTAGCACCACACTCTGTGGTCGTCAGGTCACAGGCCTCAGCGGCCTTCCTGAGGATGAGCTCCCACTTACTGTGGTCGTCAGGTTATAGGCCTTACTAGGCCCTCCTGAGTATGAGCTCCCACATGCTGTGGTCGCCAGGTTAGAGGCCTCACCAGGCCTTCCTGGATTCAGAATGGCTAAGTACACGCACTTTCGTTTCGTGTACTTTCTAAAATCCATATTTATGGTAAGGGTTATGCGCTGTCCGCTTCATTCCCTTTTTTACGTGGCTCAGACTCCGGTTCTTCACCTTGGGTCCCACTCTAGATGCGTCCTCTGTCGCAATGTTTTACGACAGGCGCTTCCCTTTCAGGCTATCTCCCACATTCTGTGGTTACAGGCCTCATTAGGCCTTTCTGAAGGTAGCCCCACATTGTGTGGCTGTCAGGTTACAGGCCTCAGCGGCCTTCCTGATATGAGCCCTCATGTACTGGAGCTCCCCACATGAGGGGGTCATCAGGTCTTAGGTCTCAGTAGACCTTCCTGGGTTTGAACCCTCTCTTACTTCCCCAGTGTTCGGATCGAGCACTGGGTAGACCCGTGGATTGAGTGGACGACTTCCGTCGTTTCTTGAGGTTAAGTCACACTCTCAGGGAGATCCCGTCTCTGTGATCCGGAACTGAATGGTTTCTGCCAGCTTTACAGGCCTTCAGTTTCTGGATGCCTTATCCAAGGCAACTTCCAGAGGCTCTGTCTTGGACAGACAGGCAATGGCCAGACTGTGAGTCTTAGTATAGATCACCAGGCCAGCCTGGTGGCATTTCAGGAGGCATGCTCCCCTGAATAGTGACTGGCTGGGAGTCCCTTGGGTCCCCTAGCCACACTCCCTAGAAGGGACCCCTTCTATTGGAAGTTGTGGTCCTAAGCCTTTGAGCTGGCCCAGATATACCCCCCATTAACTATGTTCTGGCGGTTTCTTGGTTCATTAGCTTGGGCTATGACCGGTAGGGAGTGCTGTCACTGACAGCCCGATGTGACCTAAGGGTGAGTGGTTCCAGTGTTTCTGATTTACTGGTTCGGACAGTTGTCACTGCCTTTGGGCACGCACTCCCCTCAGCATGGTGGCGTTGGTATATCGTTCCCCATAGCGTCATTCTGACGTAGTGTAGAGTTCCCTTTCGAAAGGGAACGTCTCAGGTTACGACTGTAACCTATGTTCCCTGAGAACAGGGAACGAGACACTACGTCTTCCTGCCATGCCTCGGGGCCTGCCTGCAACAGTCCCTTCAGACGATAGGATGTTGTCATGTGTGCAAGGCTCCCCTTTATACATCCAGGTCGCGCGCTCATCATTCAAGCTGATGATGCACAGGCTGTCGCCGGTCAACATGATTGACGTGAGTTGATATTTATTTCAGACACCTGTCACGCCTGAGGCGTTCCCCATAGCGTCATTCTGACGTAGTGTCTCGTTCCCTGTTCTCAGGGAACATAGGTTACAGTCGTAACCTGAGACGTTTTCCTCCGGCCTGAAAACAGCCGGCCAATCAACGAACAGAGGGCGGGCTGAGAGCCGTGACGTAGACACTGATTGTACCGTGGATGCGTAGATTTACTTCACATAAGCTGCAAAAGTCGTTCACAGCCATGTTCACTCCGGTATTTCGCTCGATGGTTTTGTTTTCGCATCATACTACATGAAGTTAGATGCGGCTGAGCATGCGCATAACACACGCCATAACCAAACGTTATGTGATTGGCTTACGGGAACCAATGATTTTAAACTTCAGACAAGCGCCTCCCCGCGAGAAAGAAAACACTTTTCAATTATGCCATGCCAGACTCTGTCTACGAAGCAAAGCGAAGAAGCAGAGTTTGGTATTACCAGGCTAAGAAGCAACGGAGATAGAGAACGACTTCAACTTCTCAAGCAAGTGTCAACGTTAAATGACAAAACGCTAGTTTCATAAAGTATCATTCTTTTCAACATTCCTTATTTGTATATTCAAAAATATTTAAAAAATCGAATTTAATACAGTTATAATTTTTCAATGTAAATTATGCCCCCAGACCCCCCTAGAGATACCAAGCTCCACCAACAGAAAAATTGTGGGAAACACATTAGGCTATATGATGATCTACAAAAAAAATACACATTTACTTAGCTTATTATTAAAATATATTATTATGATTTTACCACCTCCGCCTCATTTTGAGCCAGGAAAAACCCTGAAATAGGCAATAGGCTTCTTGTAAAGGTATTACTTTTACTAGTAATTAGAAAGGTATTTCAGTGCACTTAACTTAACTTTTGGGAGTTGATCAAAACAGTTCTCTTTTTGGATATATAATAACAATGAGATATTCTTTAGCCTAGTGATTATCAGTTTGTCGCATGTTTAGACTATGTGTGTTGCACAACACATGTTGCACGTGGCGATCACGGTGGGGATTGATATGGTAGTGGACCATGATGGTCATAGAAGAAGTGAAGGAGCAGTTCCCCCCAATTATGGTGGGGTAATTCGCACTCTGGCCTGAGCTTACATTTAGCAACACTGAACAGACAAAACACTACCAATCTAGCCTTAGCAATGACAGTAAAAGAACAACGAAATACCGATTCTTACTTGTAAAGACGCACACAAAAATAGGACAGTTGTATCAAGGCAGGTTGTAAGTCTGTGCGGTTAGCGGACACTACTGGTAAAAGTCTCGGACAGAATGCCACCAGCGTGCAGCGAGCCTGAGTCAACTTGTGATTGGCTAAGAGTCCAGGTGAAGCGAGGCGTCTTCCAATAGGAGAGAGAGAGTCACAGTAAAGTGTCTGATGCTTAGCGGCCACAAGGGGGCCTTTTTTACAAGTGACGTGATTCACAGCAAAATCCTCAGTGTTGAATGAACTCGATGTCTAAATGGGTCCAAGAGTGTTAAAGATGAAGAAACTACAGTTTTTGTGCTAATTTTGAGAACGTTATTACAGACCAGATAACATTGAACACACATTTTATTAATGTTACTGGAATAATTTTTGTTCATAACTTTGAGAAATCCTTAACGTTAGCCAAAGTTATGATAACATTCCCTGTTAGCTGGTTATGGTTGTGGTTAAAGTAGCCTATATTAATCACCATATGACCAAGACCAGTGTCGTGTATTTCTGTCACAGAATGGCACCATGAACTAAATCCCTCTGGAAACCGCTGGTCAAATGCTTTGCTCAAAGACACAATAGTGATGTTTAACAGTTCATTCACTGCAGGGTTTATACCAGCAACATTCCCATTTACAACCAGCGTCTACAACCGAAGGTCCTTCTGGACAATCAGTTTTATTCCCTGAAAGAGGAGTTTGAGTCTTTATGTTTCTGTTTCTTCTCAGATTTACCCACATCTACAGTGACTGTGACACCAGACAGTCCTGTATTCACTGGAGAAACAGTCTATCTGAAGTGTGTGATAAAGTCTGATCACAGTAACTGGAGATATGAGTGGTCTAAAGACAGTGTAAAGTTACAGACGTCTGATCATCGTTACACTGTAAACAGAGACACTCTCACTATCAGAGGAGCTACTGAGTCTGATCAGGGTCACTACTGGTGTAAAGGACAGAGAGATGGAAGACCAAACTCATCAACATTCAGCTCTCTTTCTCTCTCTGTGAAGGGTGAGTTCAACATCATTGTCCTCATAAACTCTCTGTACTATTTATGATCACAAATACAATCGAGAGTCTTTGACTGGGATGTTACGTTCACACTAATAATGCGGTTCTCACTCCTCTTTTGAGGGTTTCAATCTGTTTAATTTTTTGTGTTCAAACTTGAAGGAGCAAAACTGAATGAAACTGAATGCAGAGATCTGAAATACATTTTAAAGCTGAAGTATTTTACTTGAAGTGTGATCTTATAACAGATAAAGACGTGTGTCTGACACATGTGAACACAGACCTGAGAAACAGCTAAAAGAAGTGCAGTGTTATTGGCCGTTATACACTTTAATTTAAAAAAATATTGTTTTCATACTTCCATAAATATCGTTTTGTGCACTTACTGAAGTTTTTATACAAATGCAGCTTTGCTTTGATTTTCAGATGATCCTGTCGTCGTTCTGTCTCTGATTATGAATGTTGAAACTTTGAGTGTTGGATGAAATTAATCTTAATTCTAATGTTTGATAGACATTTGATGAACTTTCATTATCTCACTTGAAAATAATAATACTGCCATAATTTAATCTTCCTCATGTTGTTCCGAATCTGTATATTTTTCTTCTTTAGATTTTTTTAAATATATTTATAATGTGCTGATCGCTATAATAATGAGATGGTGAACTTTTAGAGTTTAAAAAGGACACAAAAGCACCATAAATGTGTCATAAAATAAGTCCAATTACTCTATATGACAGAAATCATGACTAAGAAGAGTATTTTAGTCTCCATCATCCTGTCCAGAGACACAGTTTAGAAATAAAACACACAGCCTCTGTTTACTGTCAGTTTACAGTCATCTCTGATCACTGATGTTCTGCAGAAGAAAAAGAAAGACTGTCACTGTCAAAACTCTGAACACTGTGACCAGAAACAGAGACAGAAAGTTCAGACTGTCCAGTTATTACACAGCAGAAATACAGGATCATTTTACTGAGTTTTACAGAGGAAAATAAACTGCAGATGTTCGACAGAAATCACTCAAAACACAAAGGAACAGGTTTAATGAAAGCTGCAAGCAGCATTTATCGGGGTTCAAGCAGTTACATTTACATTTACATTTACATTTAGTCATTTAGCAGACGCTTTTATCCAAAGCGACTTACAAATTAGGACTAAATAAAGCGAGTCATCATGAAGAGGCAAAAGACAACAACAACGCAAGAAGTGCTCAGAATACAAAGTTCAGGCATTATTCAGAGTAGCATAAGTCTGATAAGTGATGTTTCAAAGGATTTTTTTTTTTTTTTTTTTTTTATGAGGTTAAGTGCTCACGGAAGAGATGGGTTTTCAGCTGTTTTTTGAATGTTGCCAGTGATTCTGCATTCCGGATGAGGCCGGGGAGAGTGTTCCACCAGCATGGAGCTGTGAATGAGAATGTTCTGGAAAGTGATTTTGTGGCTCTCTGTGATGGAACCACGAGACGTCGCTCGTTGATCGATCGTAGGCGTCTGGTAGGGATGTAGACTCGTAGGAGTGAGTGAAAATAGTAGGGAGCTGAGCCTGTGATAGATCTGTAAGCAAGCGTCAATGCCTTGAATTTGATGCGAGCAGCGAGAGGTAGCCAGTGCAGAGAGATGAACAGAGGAGTGACGTGGGCCCTCTTGGGCTCGTTGAAGACAAGACGAGCTGCAGCATTTTGGATCATCTGTAGAGGTTTTGTTGCACATGCTGGAAGTCCGGCCAAAAGAGCATTACAGTAGTCAAGCCTAGAAATGACCAGGGCCTGGACCAGAAGTTGTGTTGCATGCTCAGTTAGGAAAGGCCTGATCTTCCTGATGTTGTGCAGTGCAAACCTGCATGATCGAGCTGTCTTTGAAATGTGATCTGTGAAGGACAGCTGGTCATCAAGCGTTACTCCGAGATTTCTGACCGACCTTGATGGGGTGATTGATGATGACTCTAGCTGGATGGTGAAGTCGTGTTGTATAGACGGATTGGCAGGGAGGATGAGAAGCTCAGTCTTTGCCAGATTGAGCTGCAGGTGATGTTCCTTCATCCATGTGGAGATGTCCGCCAGACAGCTTGAGACCCGTGCAGCTACTGTGGGATCATCTGGTTGAAACGAGAGGAAGAGCTGTGTGTCATCAGCATAGCAGTGGTAGGAGAAGCCGTGTGCCTGTATGATGTGTCCCAGTGATGTAGTGTAGATGGAGAAGAGGAGGGGACCAAGAACTGAACCCTGGGGAACCCCTGTGGTCAGTTGATGTGCTCTGGATACCTCACCTCTCCATGCGACCTTGAAGGACCTACCTGTGAGATAGGACTCAAACCAGTGGAGTGAAGTTCCTGTGATGCCCAGTGATGAGAGGCTGGACATAAGGATCTGATGATTCACAGTGTCGAAGGCAGCAGACAGATCCAGGAGAATGAGGACTGAGGACTTGGAAGCAGCTTTAGCGATCCGTAGGGCTTCTGTGACTGACAGTAATGCAGTTTCTGTTGAATGCCCTTTCTTGAAGCCAGATTGGTTGACATCCAGCTGGTTGTTTAGAGACAAAAAGGATGTTATTTGGTTGAAAACAGCTCTTTCAAGTGTCTTCGCAATGAATGGTAGGAGGGAGATAGGTCTGTAATTCTCTACAGATGATGTGTTTAGTGTTGGTTTTTTAAGCAGTGGAGTGACCCGAGCCTGCTTGAATGCTGTAGGGAAGGTGCCAGTATGGAGGGATGAGTTGATTATGTGTGTGAGTGATGGTAGAAGTGTCGGAGAGATGGCTTGTAGAAGGTGTGAGGGGATGGGGTCTAGAGGGCAGGTGGTAGGATGACTGGAGAGGAGAAGTGTAGATACTTCTTCCTCGGTTAGCGAGGAGAAGGAGAACAGTGGGATATTGGCTGTGGAAGCGGTCAGTCTGGGTTCCTGTGTGTGTGGAGCTGAAAACTGACTGCTGATAGATGTTGTTTTGTTGGTGAAGAAGTTCGCAAAATCGTCAGCAGTTAAGGAGGAGGAGGGTGGTGGTGGAGGTGGGCAGAGGAGAGAGTTGAATGTCTTGAAGAGTGAACGTGTGTTGGAGGAGCTGTTGATCTTGTTGTGGAAGTATGAAGATTTTGCAGCATGAACATCCGCAGAAAAGGAAGAGAGGAGAGATTGATACATACTCAGGTCAGATGCGTCTTTTGATTTGTGCCATTTCCTCTCCGCTGCCCTAAGTTCAGTCCGGTGTTCCCGAAGAACCTCAGATAACCAGGGGTTAGGGGGAGTAGCACGTGCTGGCCTGGAGGAGAGAGGGCAGATAATGTCTAGAGTAGAGGTTAGAGTGGAGCATAAGGTGTCCGTTGCTGTGTTCACATCCAGAGATGAGAATTGTGAGGGTGGGGGAAGAGAAGATGACACGGCAGAGGAAAGATGGGAGGGAGAAAGTGAGCGCAGGTTTCGCCTGAAAGTGACTGGTGGGGGTGTTGGTGGTGAAGGGGTAGAGAGATGTAGACTGAAAGTAATGAGGAAATGATCTGAAACATGGAGAGGTCTCACCAGGATGTTGTCTGTGATGCAATTGCGTGTGTAAACCAGGTCCAGTTGGTTGCCTGATTTGTGAGTACCTGTGGTGATGAGTCGTTTGAGATCGAAAGAGGCTAGGAGAGAGGTGAAGTCTGTTGCATGCGGCTTTTCGAGATGGATGTTGAAGTCACCAAAGACTAGAAGTGGGGTGTCGTCCTCAGGGAAAGTGGACAGCAGCACATCCAGCTCATCTACAAAGTTTCCCAGCTGACCAGGGGGACGATAAATGACTACAATATGGATCTTAATGGGAGTTGTAAGTGTAATAGCATGATATTCAAATGAGTTGTTGTTGCATAGAGAAGAGAGTGCGGAGTATTTGAAGTTAAGGCCTTTAATCACACAAGCATCAAAAGACATTACGTTTTATTTAGCAAGCATTTAACAACTGCCATCATAGATGAAAAAGTAAATTTACAGCCAATACATGCAGTTTGCCATAGGAAATCTATGGTTTTAAAGCGTTTTTACAGTTATAGCACCTTTTTGCCTGAGTCTTCCTACAGTCTTGCCTGATCTCCACCACTTTTATTAGTAGTACTCAAAGTGTGCCTATATGTGTCAAATTTGTTGTAAATGGGTGATTCTTTAACTATGGTACTTTTCTTGTCCCTGGACAAAATAATAAAATCTAAAAAACATTTCTTATTTTTTGTTTTTTTCCACACTTACTTCACCCCAAGGGGAACTTATAAAATGGCTCAGTCATTGTTTTTTTAATATAATATGAGGCCTTTTATGCATGGTTTTTACTGTTTTCCCTCTGTCCCTAAGCCAGACTTTGTACCTTCAACCTCGCTTAATTTTAAATTAAATATTTAAATAATGTAGATTTCAAGTACAAAATTGATAAAATAATGTCTAATTCAATTATACATATTATATATTGCAATATTTATTCACATTTTCCTATATTTTTCATAAGTAGAACCCTTGTCCCTTGGGTTCACTGTCATTTCCACCACACTGTACAAAATAGAATCCTGGGATCATTGTTTTAGGTTTGTATACTTGGTAATCATAGCAACAGAAACTCCACAGTGGAACACAAGGCTGGGTGAAAGGGTGACCTCTTTAGGGGGTAATGAATAGAAGAAAAATCAAGGTAAATATGACTAAAACTGAGAGTATGTTTATTAGTCGTCATTTCCAAACGGCTCATATTTCACATGGACGTACAAATAACTGGATAAATTTAATTTAATAATGTGTAATTTGTGTATATTTAATGCTAACTCTAAAACTAATATTAGCAGGCTAACATAGCATGATATTTTAGAGAGATATTTTAGAGAGAAAGGGGGAAATGTAATTTCCACCACGGTCATTTCCACCACGGTGTTCATTGTGGTGGTAAAGACAGGTTGTGGTGGAAATGACATTGTTCGTGCTAAACAGCAAATTATTTGGGCTATAATACTAAAACTTTAATGTAAAAAAAATATATAATTAATTAACCCTTTCATGCATAGTGGTCACTGCAGTGGACAGCTATTAAAAAAGCATTTTCTTAAATTTGCACGGTTTTTTTTGGCTTAGTTGCACATCATCCTCTTCATTGGACCCTGATGCATCATCCTATACATTGCAACCAAGTGGCAAGCCGTTGTGTTTCGATTTTTTCCCCCTCCAAACCAAGATGGCCAATGGTCAGTCAGACCCAAGTTGCTCTGGAATATCCACCCATTCCTTCTATCTTAGGAGACTCTTGTAGGTAAAAAATATATATATTGCAGCATCAAGCAATATCTAATGAGTCCTATCATGGTTACATTTTCCAAGTTTTGATTTTAGATTGGGAGAAAAATCTGATTAATCATCTTTCCACTAGTGAACCTCATGCATCAATTGCTATATTTCAGCTACAGTTCATACTTATACTGTGAATATTGTTTTTGAAAATACTTAATCTGCAGTGACTTTTTTGACTGTAAATAAATGTATTTGTATTATTAGAATGTAATTTTCATTGACATCAAAAAAGTCATGTGATTACATAATGTATGTGAATTGTAATGCATTACTTTACTTGTTAGATCAAAAAGTAATCTGATTTTGTAATGCATGCTACTTGTAATGCGTTTCTTTACTTGTAACATCAAAAAGTAATCTGAATGCATTGTGCATGTTATTTGTAATGCGTTACCCCCAACACTGATCATTTCAGATGAGATTGAAAAAAACGTATCGCTAGGTTTTCTCAGAGGAGGCCTATGATAGAAATGTGCATGTCCATCTTGAACATAATCAGAATTATCAGCTAAAAAGGGGTAAATCTCCATACTGAATGGTTTCCACAGTTGTACTTTGACAGACTGTAGAAAATTTTGATGGAATCACGTTCTCATGTTCTGATATCAAAGATACGCGAAGTGCAACTTGTATCAAGTTCAACTGCCTTTGCAATATTTTGCATTTATATTTTTTTGTATATATTTTATAGTTTTCACATGATTTGATATAATTTTATTGATTAGTTTGTTAAATACACGTACTTTATCTGTTTGATTATTGTATTACGGTATGTTTAATACAGTATCTCTTAAGTTTAAACTATAAACGCATGCTGTCCACTCAAGTCTGAGACATCTGAAAATCTCTTTGAAAAATGTGTAAAAAACAAACAAACAAACAAAAAAATCTTGTATTTCATGCCCTAAGAGCAATAAAAACACATAGGAAAAAAAATCCTGACTGAGGTTATCATAATTCATGCATGAAAAGGTTAAGTTAAGGTAGTAAGGAAATATTTTCTTATTTGTTATTGTTACAATATTGTTGGTAAATAAGAGAACAATAGATAAGTAAGTTTGACATGATGTCTTGGCTCTTTCTTTAAGATGGCAAGCAATACCACAGCACAGAGGTCAAGATCATATAGAGAAAGAATAAAATCAGATCCACTTAAATATTGCCTATTTTATCTGTTATTCAACATTATATTCTACAGGTTATATTAAGGTTATATTAAGGCAAAGATGACATAAAGGGTTTGCTCTAGTTTGTACTAGTTTGTTCTAGTTCAGCATGTAGAAAGCAGTGAAGAAATGATTTGCTGATTTTTAACACATATTCATGTTTTTTTTGTTTTTTTTTTTCATTGTTTTTCATTTAAAAATATTTATTATATGTTTTTGTTCACTAATGTTGTTGCTTATTGATTTGCTCTGGTTCACCATAGAGCAGTAGAAAAATAGTTTTTAACTGGAAGTTGCCTATCTATGTCATTTCCGCCACGCCATGTCATTTCCACCACAACACATATTTTAAAGTAAAATATATAAAAAACATACAATCAAAACAACTATATTCAGTGGTGTTGATAATTGTGCAGTTAGGGGTAAGATATGTGTATACACTTTGAGAAATACATGATTTTGAGCTATTATAAGTAAATGAAATGTTCCAGTTATCTAGTTTTAGGTGTTTTTTAGTGTAAACATTGTAAAATCTTTACAGTTAAATTTCTGAAAAATAAATAAATTACAAATTTGATCAGAGATTTGTGTGCTATTTAATCAAATATATTTATAACAGAAGATATTTAATTATTTTCTTTTCAAAACACTTGTTTTGCTATGTGATGGAAATGACCGTTTTCTTGGACTGTCTGATAAAAATGGCAAAATATATATATTATTCAATACAAATCATCACAGCCAACTTAAGGGAAGGTTTCTAGACAGATTGAGAAACCAACTGATACTAAAAAACTGTTTGTAGAAATGTTTTTATTTTCTGAAACTCTCTAGCTCAAAGAGTACCATAGTTGAAGAATTACCCAAATATGTCATTTTGATAAGGAGTTTAGACAATTATATTCAGTGGCGTAACGAGCCAACACCGGGGCCTTAAGTAGGATTATCAAGGCGGGCCCCTTGATGACGCAATTGATGACATTGATGACGCAATGTCCACGAGTATACCATGAATAGGGCAGGATATGATCATACACAGCATATAAGAGATGAGATGACTAACAAAATTAGGAGGAGCCTACGCTCACCAAAAAAAAACAATAAAAAAACACTGGTGACAGCGCACCATAACACATTGTTAGGCCTAGGTCCAAATACATAAAAAAGATGCTCTCTTACATTATAGCGGGATTTTCCGGGCTTTCCTATGTGCAACTGCAAAGTTGTCGATTAGATCAGGATTGTGCGCATGGGCATTCTCAATTGACCCTTCGCAGAGAGTTTGATTGACAGGCGATCTGACTAATCATAATCCGCCATTTTGTCCCACAAAGCAGTCAGGAGAGTTAGTAGATTAACTTTGGAGGATTTAAATTTGAAAAACAAAGTGTACTGACGTCTTAGCACTTTAAAACAACATTCCTTTTATGTTCATTCATGTTTATTTTAATGCTATAAATTAACTAGAAGGAAGAGATGATTGGTTCACGAGCAGCTTTAACTGAGCCTTGAGTCTACAGCGATCTGTCAGACACATTAAAGGGATACTCCACTTTTTTCGGAAATAAGCTCATTTTACAACTCCCCCAGAGTTAAACAGTTGAGTTTTACCGTTTTAGAATCCATTCAGCCGAACTCCGGGTCTGACGGTACCACTTTTAGCATAGCTTAGCACAGATCATTGATTCTGATGAGTCCAGTAGCATTTCTTTCAAAATGACCAAAGAGTTTCAATATTTTTCCTATTTAAAACTTGACTCTTCTGTAGTTAAACCGTGTACTAAGATCGACGGAAAATGAAAAGTTGCGATTTTCTAAGCCTATATGGCTAGGAACTACTCTCATTCCAGCGTAATAATCAAGGAACTATGTGGCTGTACCATGAGTGCAGCAGGCGTAATGATATGACGCAGCGCCTGAAAATAGTCCCCAGCTCGGTAACTTCTTCCAACGTGACCGGGACTAAGTTTGTCTAACCTATTAGACCTATTTTCAGGCGCTGCGTCATATCATTACGCCTGCTGCACTCATGGTACAGCCGCACAGTTCCTTGATTATTACGCCGGAATGAGAGTAGTTCCTAGTCATATAGGCTTAGAAAATCGCAACTTTTCATTTTCCGTCGATCTTAGTTCACGGTTTAACTACAGAAGAGTCAAGTTTTAAATAGGAAAAATATTGAAACTCTTTGGTCATTTTGAAAGAAATGCTACTGGACTCATCAGAATCAATGATCTGTGCTAAGCTATGCTAAAAGTGGTACCGTCAGACCCGGAGTTCGGCTGAATGGATTCTAAAACGGTAAAACTCAACTGTTTAACTCTGGGGGAGATGTAAAATGAGCATATTTCCGAAAAAAGTGGAGTATCCCTTTAAAGAGTCACAAAACGGTATTTATTGTTTAAATGTCTCTAAAAAATGACTACATTTGAAAGGTGAGACTTTTGGCGCTTTTCCATTACCAGTACCAGCTCAACTCAACTCGACTCGGCTCGGCTCGGCTCGCTTTTCGCTCCGTTTTCCATTGCTGATAGTACCTCCACAATAGTACCTGGTCGTCATAGCGACGCCGCAGGAAACTGCCGTGACTTAATCTTCTAGGCGAGATACATCCGCTGCCACACACACAGGACAATGGAGGAAATCGAGTGTATGCTGTTTTTGGATGTTTTTGTTTTTGCTGTTTTTTATTCAGGATACTCCGTCTGGCGCGTGAATAGTGACGATTCTCTCTGACCAATCAGCAGTCTGCCGTGTTTTCACGTCACATTTTAGTATCGCCTCAGCTCGCATAGAACCTCGCCGGAGGTGGTACGAAAAAAAGGCACAACTTTTACACAGTGGAAAACCAAACAAAGCCGAGTCGAGTCGAGTCGAGTCGAGCCGAGCCGAGTCGAGGCGAGCTGGTACTGTGTAGTGGAAAAGCGCCATTTGTTTCATATCAAAAGTACTTGTCTGTCAGCGCGCAGTCTCCTCTCTGATCCGCAATGTATTTTTCACTGCGTGAGAACTTGGTGTGGTGTGAGAGTGGCGTCGCTTGTCAGACATAGCAACAGTAAGTAAAGTGGGCGGGTCTTTGCGAATGGTCAATGACAGTATGGACGGGGATTCGCCACTCCCACTTCAAAACAAATTTCATCACAATCCATCATTGTTCGTTTCAAACATGTGAGAGCATCAAAATGATCCATGGGTGAATTTTTTTTGTCAGTTCCTATCATAATTTTAACATTTTGGCTTTATTGTTTAGGTATTTACCTATGTTTTCAAATTTCCTTTGTTTTTTTGTTGTTGTCTCGATCGGACTAACGGCTTTGAAGATAAACAATTTTTTAAAGCTCTAAATGACACTTAAAAAAACCATAAGGCGAAACCTGGCATGTTTGGTATTGTTGGACTCGGCAAGGATTCAGGAGTCTTAGGAGGTCACTCCTGTGAAAAAACACTGGCTTGAAACTTCTAAGGCTCCTTCAAGGCATTGTGCCAATGACGTATACTGAGTTTTTTTAGATACACCAATGTTCTCATAGACTATCATGGCACCCTGGACAAAGACACTGCATGCCAATTTTCAGTAGACTAACAGTTGGGTGCGCTTATAGCTATTTTCATGATTTTTTTCACTGTTATAGCGCAACCAAGTGGCCAATTGTCACGATTTTTTTCATGCCAACTCAGATTGAGCTTATGAACATGTGTCCCAAGTTTAGCGAAAATATCTCTTTCTGCTCACAAGTTATAACCATTTTATAGTGCCACCAAGTGGCCAATTGTCATGATTTTTTTTCACATGACCTCAGAATGAGCTCATGAACATGTGTCCCAAGTTTTGCGAAAATATCTCTTTCCGTTCACAAGTTATAACTGTTTTATAGTGCCACCAAGTGGCCAATTGTTGCGATTTTTCTCAAGTGATCTCAGGTTGAAATCCGGAAGATGTATCCCAAGTTTAGCAAAAAAATTCCATTCCGTTCACAATTTATAACCGTTTTAGTAAAAGTCGCCCTGGTGCCATCAAAGATTTTGGTTCCCCTTATCGACCGTTAATTGAAATCTAGAATTTTTTGGATGATTATTGATTTTCAGACTCCAGAGAATATTCTTGCAGTGGTTTGGTTCCGATTGGGCCAAAAACCTAGGAGAAGTTCGCAAAAATAGGTTTTGCAAAAAAATGCAATTTACTCGAAATTGGCGCCTGAAGGGCGAGCAAATTGGAGATAGCCATTTTGTCCGCCTTGAGCCAAGGATTCCAACGATATAAGACACTTGATTCTGGGACAAACGGTCTAATAGTTGTGAGCAATTTTTAACTTTTGGTTGCTGTAGCGCCACCTATGGGCCAATCGGGGTCATACTCTGATAGGTTGTCCCCAAATTGAGGCCTACCATCTGGCCAGGTTTCAAGTCTCTAGGCCTTACGGTTTGTCCTGCACGATGCGTTTTACAAATCCTTACAATTACAATAGGGTTTCAGCATTTCATGCTTGAACCCCTAATAATCACTGCATTTACTAGTGGAAATAAAGTGAGTTTATAGAGAATCTTTAACCTCTAAAAGTTCTCAGAGGAATTTGAATGAAACTATTTAGTGACATAAAATATTGACATATTTGTCTTTCTTCACAGATTCACCCACATCTACAGTGACTGTGACACCAGACAGTCGTGTATTCACTGGAGAAACAGTCAATCTGAAGTGTGTGATAAACTCTGATCACAGTAACTGGAGATATGAGTGGTATAAAGACAGTGTAATATTACAGACGTCTGATCGTTACACTGTAAACAGAGAAACTCTCACTATCAGAGGAGCTACTGAGTCTGATCAGGGTCTGTACTGGTGTAAAGGACAGAGAGATGGAAGACCAAACTCATCAACATCAAGCTCTGCTGTTTCTCTCTCTGTGAAGGGTGAGTTCAACATCACTGTCCTCATAAAAACTTTCACTACAAACTTTCCACTGATGTCTGTGAGAAAGAGATGCGCTCGACAAGCTTGTGCGTCTCATAACAGCAATATAGGCGTTACTATTTAGTTTAATATTCCACTGATTAGACATTTACTTCATAGACGACTTTCTATTGTATCTTTTTTCTTTTTTAACCAGCTTTTTTATCCCCATTATACTCTCTGTTGTCAGTTTCTTTGTCTGGACACACACACTGTACACACTGTACACACACTGCATAGTATCGGTTGTTGGTATCGGAGCATTTTTATGAGTATGAATATGAGAGCGCAGTATCGGGCCGACACCAATACTGGTGTTAATATAGAGCTTTCTCACTCGTGGTTATGGGCTCCAGAAAGGCCGCTGTGAGTAAGTTCAGTCACTCAGAGCTCATGGTGAACAACACACACACATTCTCAATCTCAACAGATCATCAAATCCTGGAGTCACCGGCTGTGTCTCATCTCGAAGGCTGAATCCTCCGGAGGTCACATTTATCTGCCGCAAACGTCATGAGGCTCTTCATCTCAGTAAACTGACCATTACATTCCCATGAGGAAACTACAACAGTTTACACTTCACTAGCAATAACGCTCAGTTTTATAATGGTGACTGTCCTGAAATAAGACGTTCTTTATGACGTATGCGGCCGATAAATGTGACGTCAAGAGGACGCAGCTTCGACATGAGACACAGATCCATGAAAACAGACGCTAAGAAGCAGCGAGTCGTTCTTCTCCTTTCTTTCAATATGCAATTTACATTCTTACTGCAGATTGTGCAATCATTTTTATTTTAAACTTGTAATCTTTAAACAGTTTTTATTTTTATTTTTTTATTACTGATTAAACTATTGAGAAATACAGGGTGGGCCATTTATATGGATACACCGTAATAACATGGGAATGGTTGGTGATATTAAAGTCCTGTTTGTGGCACATTAGTATATGTGAGGGGGCAAACTCCTCAAGATGGGTGGTGACCATGGTGGCCATTTAGAAGTCGGCCATCTTGGATACAACTTTTGTTTTTTCAATAGGAAGAGGGCCATGTGACACATCAAAGTTATTGGTAATGTCACAAGAAAAACAATGGTGTGTTTGGTTTCAACGTAACTTTATTCGTTCATGAGTTATTTACAAGTTGCTGACCACTTATAAAATGTGTTCAATGTGCTGCCCATTAATTTTAATTATCATTTAGCCCATTAATGTGCTGTCCAATAATTTTTTTACACACACACAAAAAAAAAAAAAAAAAAACATGAAAAATTAACTTAAGAAATGCACTTTAGCTATGTGTTAGTGAGGTATTCTAGTAGGGCTAGTTCATCAAGGTTTTCAGCCCGTAAACAGGACGGTGTATCGGTCAGGACACAGGAATAAAGACGAGGAGATGTAATTTCTTCTTTTAACTGTATTGAGCTCCAGCAATACTCATCAGAACATTACAATATCCAGTATTGTCATTATAGTCTGATAAAAAAACAAATAAATCACCATTAGGTACTGTCATTTAAACAGTTACAGTACTTAAATTACTATGCAACGTAAATAATAAATCCACACACATAATACAAATCAGGATCATCAAACATAAATATCTCAATAAACATTGCTATGCCCCTTTAAACAATCTGCAATTACATAAACGATAATATTACTCTTTGGAGAAATATAAGGAGCTTCACCTCTCTCACTGACCAGTTCACATGAAACTGTATTAAACGGGTTTTACAGAAGGAGCAATGGCGACATCCTCTGGCCAGACAAGGCTACTACACAACAGCGTCCGCACATGGTCTCCTGAGCACGATATTAACTCTTCTTAACTCAATGTTATAAACGTTACTACGTAACTTAGACATCAGAAGGCTCACACCAGTTAACTTATTATTTCCTACAGTGTTTTACAGCATAAACATTGTTCTATCACTATAAATCTCACTCATCACGCTGGGCACATGTTAATGCACGGTAATTCTACAATATAGAAACACAAACACAACAAAGTGACAGTCACTTACTTTTCGTCATTAACTCAACACATGAATATTGGAAGGTGGATCATTCAGAAGGGACTAAAGAAGCTACACAACACAGGTACGTAGGCTAAACTATGCTGTTGAACTTGAACACGTTTCCGTACCCACTATAACCAACACACTAGCTACACACTTCCTCTACCGTAACCACAGAAGAAGAGTCTTAAAGCGGCAGGCACCCAGAAATGTCAGAGCCTTTTATACACTATGGTTAAATAAATGTTCAGTGATATCATCCAAAGATTTTTCACTATATTGTTGATATGACAACTAGTAAGGCCACATCCACACCAAACCAGAGTTTCCCGATCCAATCTTAAAAAAAAAAATCTTAAAAAAAACGTAATCACGATGTCCTCTAAAGAAATATTTTTATATTGCGTACGCACGAAACCACCGAAACCGACCAGAGAATGTCTAATATGAAGAGAATTGGCACTCTCTGGTTACTTCCGGTTTCTGGACTGGCTGCAGTAACACGTCTCTGTCCATGCGGGGGCGCTCGCAGGCGAGTGCAGTCTATGGCGCTATACCCATCAAAATCCACTTTTCTCAGGATATAATTTTTTTTCTATTAATTTGAATGTTGTATTCGAAAGGAGATGCAAAGAAATTACACATTGCTGGGTGTTAGATTTTTTAGAGTCACTTATTTGCTTTAAAAAGTCTTTTAAAGTGTCAATGACGTCATACACATCGTACGACCAGAGATACTGCTTTACGGCAATCCTTTACGGCAAAGCTGCTTTGGTGCTTTCGCGCTCTGCACTTTCTTTTCTCTCGAGGCATCAACAACACACGTAAATACACGTGCTAGAAGAGTTTTTGTTTTGTTTGTTTCTGGTCCTGCTTCGGATGTCACGATGCCATCAAGCGGTATCTCTGGTCGTAATCAGTCCTTCACTGACCAATCAGCGTTCATTAGCAGAATGCTAGCTTGTTATGGGCAACAACAACTCAACCTGTAAGAAATCGAAAGGACATAAGTAGTCGTTCATTCAACTTTCGACCTATAACCCATGTTGAACTTGCAAAACCTACAATCGAATCTGAGATTTCTCAACGGCAGTCGGGTAAAAGAGACAAATTTAGCCGTCTAGCCCCATTGACTCCCATTCATTCTGCACTCGCTCGCGATCACCCCCAGTGGAACTCTGGTGGAACTACAACCAAAATTCGATACAATAGGACTTAATAGGGAGTGGGCAGGCTCTCCGTAGACGGGCTCTGAACCGACTCAAAACGATGTAGTTCACATGCCAGACCAGTGTGTGGCGCTGCAATTCTGCCACAGAGATACACTAAAACTGGAGAAGACTCGGAGCATGTACACCTTGTGTGCTGTATACAATAACAGTGATGAACGCTGATTGGACAAAGGTGTTTGAGCGTCTTGTGTATGAGCAGGTGGAAGAGTACCTTGTTAAACATAATCTGCTATATGAACTGCAGTCTGGATTTAGAGCAGCATATTCGACTGAAACCTGTCTTATTCATTTATGTGATTATATTCGACAAAACTTTGATGAAGGAAAGTATGTGGGTATGATTCTTCTTGATTTACAAAAAGCCTTTGATACTGTAAATCATGCAATTTTATTATCAAAGCTGCAAAGTATAGGCTTCAGAAATTCTGCGGTGAAATGGTTCACCTCTTACCTCACTGGAAGAACTCAATTTTGTGATGTTGCGGGGGCCATATCAGATTCTCGAGATATTACTTGTGGGGTGCCTCAAGGTTCAATCCTTGGCCCCCTTTTATTTTTAGTTTATATTAATGATATGCCAGCTGCTGTGAAATGTAAGCTGCTTTTATATGCTGATGATTCTGCATTGTTGGTCTCTGGGGATGACATCAGCGAGATTGAGAAGACTCTGGGTAACGAATTAAATAGTGTCAGAAAGTGGCTTATAGACAACAGGCTTTCAATACATCTGGGAAAAACTGAGTCCATTTTATTTGGAACAAAAAAAAAGTTGTCTAAAATAAAATTGCTTAAGATCAAATGTAATGGCACTGAAATAGTGTCTCAGAAAAGTGTTACATACTTGGGGTTAACATTAGACCAGTCATTAACCTGTTCATCTATTGCTGACAAAATACTATCCAAGTGTGCAGGTAAATTGAAATTTTTGTATCGCAGAACAAGGCTTTTAGATTTTTCTATCAAGAAATTACTGGTTGTATCGTTGATTCAATGTCATTTCGATTATGCATGCTCAGCTTGGTACTGTGGATTATCAGTTAAACTTAAAAACAGACTGCAAGTGATGCAAAATAATGTTATCCGCTACCTGTTAAATGCACCCCCTAGGACTCATATTGGCAGAGATGCTTTTAAAAGAGTAGGTCTGTTGCCAGTACAGGTTAGAGTGGAGCAGTTAAAGCTGAATCATATGTATAATGTTATAAATGGTTCTGCTCCCAAATATTTACTGTCCAATATAAAAATGGTTCATACACAGCATTACCATAATACTAGGGCCAGTATCCGTTCTTGTAAAGTGCCCAGAGTCAACAATGCAGCTGGAAGTTCTTTTTTTTATACAGGTATCATGTTGTGGAATAATTTGCCAATTTCCCTCAAAATGGTAAATACCAGAGGGACTTTTAGATACCAGGTTAAGGCCCTTTTATGGAATAGAGTAGCTGATCTTTTTAACTAGCACTGAGTGATTTATGATTGCCTGTTTTTAGGATGTTGTTGAAATCCGGATGATTTGTGTAAATGTTTTTGTCTTTGACTTATAATAGGTCTTTGTTTGTGTGAATTGTTTTACCACCAAGGACCATGTTGGAAATAAGTGTTTACACTTTTACATGTTATCCTTTGGATTATGTATGTCTTTCAATCCATAAATAAATCAAATAAATCAAATCAAAAAAACAATAGGCTCAGTAGTTTCTTCTTTATTTTATTTATTTATTTATTTTTACTAATAACTTTATTGAACAATATAAACAACCATATATGGCCTGGTACAAAATATGAAATGTCTTAATCAGACAACAGACAAGCATCATAGCATTAGAAATAAAATATAAAGAAATAAAATAAAGAAATAAAACAAAAATACATTCAGAACAAAAGCTCACGTTTCCAAAGACAGATATTGCCCTCTTGGCTTTCCATAGTCCGGTATGCAATCCCCTTAAGCTGAAGGCGCAGTGTGTTGAATGTGGAGAAATTTTGTCAAATGAGGCGCTAAAACCATCAAATCTGCAGAGACATTTGAACTCAAAACACCCTGTGTTGGGAAGCCAAAAGAATATTGTTTTAAACATGTTAATATCGCTAATTGTATTTGATAAATTATACTTACAGTATGTAAATTGGGGTGAATGAACTTTGTTGAACATTTCTGCTAATGAATAGAGAGAATGTTCCCCTCTAGTGTGTCTGACCTGTTGTTACAGGTGTGTTAGCCTGTTATTGTTACTGAGTAAACCTGACAAGTGTTTTTTATATAAGGCCAGTTTTCATCTATAGCTGACTTGAGTCTGTTACAGTGGCATAACAGATTAACAGCAGAGAATATCATTGCACTTTCTGAATTCTCTGTTATTCTGTGTTCATACTATCATATTTGGAAAGGTGATCCTCAGAATGTGTTTAATCAGTCATTAATGGGCCATGAGTTGCAGAAGGTTGAGAACCGCTGTATTAGATTACATTTAGTACTAGTGCTTATTCTTGAGCTACTAGTGTGAGCAAGTGCTCTTTCTGTGGTGAGTTTGAGAGGGACTGACTCATGACGGTCAAGGGAACACTGTGGTGACTAGTTCAGATTACTGGTCTGGATTGGTACAGATTACTAATCTGATGCGCTCAGATAATCCACGGTATATGAAAATCCACAGAAGAATGCTGACTGTCATGGGGAAATCTCAGTCAAAATAAGATTTTAATTCATTTTACTCTAATTCATTTTATAACTGTATCATTTATCTCTTTTAATTCCTTTTATAACTGTTTTAATTTCCCCTGCTTTTATTTTGTGTCTATTTTATGCAAAGCTCTATGAATTGCTATAATGCGATTATTATAATTCCTTTCTATGAAAAGTTTTTGAATAACTGTTTGAATTTTCCTTGCTTTTATTTTGTGATTATTTGTATTCCTCTCTATGTAAAGCACTTTGAATTGGTATAGTGTATGAAATGTGCTATATAAATAAACCTGCCTTGCCTAGTGCTTATTCTTTAGCTAGTGCTTATTTAGGTACTAGTGCACGTGATAGTCTGTCACAAAGTTGCACGAGTAAATATATCTGCAATATTATATTACACATGCAGTACCATATCTGATCACATATACATCTATATATTATGAAGTGTATTACTGAATATTAAATTTCATACATTATGATATATTAGTAAATATATTGTCACTTTTTTCAATATATGAAAAGCAATAATTCTTTATGTATTATTCAATATATTGTAATATATTAACACAATATATTATTCTTTATATGTTCAAAGATACTGTTAAACCATTTCATACATTGATCATTCATATATAGGGGAATATATTTTCTTTCCATAAGGGTCTGGAGATTAATGAAACCATCAGTGCAGCAAACAAGCTTGGAGACTTGATCATCTGTCCTCATAACACTGTTTGAGTCTCTTAGTTTGTGTTTCTGTCTTTCTTCTCAGGTTTACCCACATCTACAGTGACTGTGACACCAGACCGTCCTGTATTCACTGGAGAAACAGTCAATCTGAAGTGTGAGATAAAGTCTGATCACAGTGACTGGAGATATGAGTGGTATAAAGACAGTGTAATATTACAGACGTCTGATTATCGTTACACTGTAAACAGAGACACTCTCACTATCAGAGGAGCTACTGAGTCTGATCAGGGTCAGTACAGGTGTAAAGGACAGAGAGATGGAAGACCAAACTCATCAACATCAAGCTCTGCTGTTTCTCTCTCTGTGAAGGGTGAGTTCAACATCATTGTCCTCTTAAACTCTCTCTACATGATCATGATCACACAACCAATCGAGACACTGCAGGGTCACATGACCCACAGGTGGGATGTTTGCCATTATATATTTTAAACAATAATATTTTAGTAAAAAACTAAAGTAATATTGACAAACTATATATTCATCATTTTAAAATAAATGACAGAGGAGCAGTAATTTATCAATTTGCAACTAGAATATTTAAGACTCATTAGGCGTGTTCAGGCCTTTATTTTGAAATTAATTTTTTTTTTAAAAATCATGAAAGATTGGTAGAAACTCCTTTTCATGCCAACAGTTCAAAAGATAAAACTAATTACATTTTTATGAGGAAAAAAGGTCTGAAAAGGTTTTAAATATAATGAAACAAATGATGGATTCTTGATTTGTGATGCGGCGCGAGCTGTAACGCACATACGTGTTTTGTATGTGTTTATTAGAGGTTGAATTCAAATCAAATACTGCTAAACCACCCATACTACTTCTCAATAGATGTCTATTTCATAAATTGTATGAAAATTATGGAAATATATTGTTCAGATCACTCTAAACATGTATGGAAATGGAGGTGTCCTTATATGGTCATTAACAGAGCTTGGCTTATAACTGTATCTTTTATCTCTTTTAATTGCTTTCTGTTTTAATTTCCCCTGCTTTTTTTTTGTGTTTATTTTCGATGCAAAGCTCTATGAATTGCTATAGTGTGATTATTATAATTCCTTTCTATGTAAAGCTTTTGAATAACTGTTTGAATTTTCCTTTACTTTTATTTTGTGATTATTTGTATTCCTCTCTATGTAAAGCACTTTGAATTGCTATAGTTTATGAAATGTGCTTTATAAATAAACCTGCCTTGCCTAGTGCTTATTCTTTAGCTAGTGCTTATTTAGGCACTAGTGCACGTGATTGTGATGCTGAAGCTGAGGCAGTTAGATCCATTTGCAGAAGTTTATTTAAACAGGTAACAAGCGAGGTAAGCTGACACAAACTCAGGCAGACATCAGTAACATACTCAGGCGGGAGTAGAAAGAGGGCAGTCCAATAATCAGAGTGAAACACAGGCAAAAGGTCAGGGCAGGCAGCAGAGGTTCGTGGTATAATACAAAGTCCAGGTCAGAGATCAAGTAGCAGAGATAACAGGACAGTGCGGCATAGACAGGGTGGCAAAACAATACTTCACAAGGAACAACAGAGTGAGCAGTCCATATAAAGGGAAGATAACGAGGAACAGGTGATAATACTACTAATCAGGGAATATGGCAGGGCTGGATGGAGATGAGTGCAGAGAGGGTAGATGGGAGATGAAGTCCTAATAGTCAGGAGAGAGGGATCGAATGATGACAGAGGGAGGCGTGGTAGAGCGTTCTGTGACAGAGCCCCCCCCCTGCGAGCGGCTCCGGAAGCGAGGTCCTGGATGTCGACGAGGTCTTCCTCGGGGTCTGGGAGCAGGTCGATCTGGGTGGATGCGATGGAAGTTGGTAAGTAATGAGGGATCCAGAACATCCTGGGATCTGACCCAAGAGCGCTCCTCCGGTCCGTACCCCTCCCAGTCGATCAGGTATTGCAAAGACCCGCCACGGCGTCTGGAGTCCAGAACCTCATGCACCCGGTATGCCTCAGCGCCGCCGACCTCAATGGGGGGAGCCTGCACGGGTATGCCCTCCTCCTGGACCTCCTCTCTCCTGGGGGTAGCCGCGGGTCTGAAAAGAGACATATGAAAAGTGGGTGAGATTCTATAGTGAGCAGGAAGAGCCAACCGAAAAGAGACAGGTGAGATCTGCCGCAGAATTTTAAAAGGACCAATGAACCGAGGGGATAGTTTTTTGCTTTGGAGCTTAAGACGCAAGTCTCGGGTAGAAAGCCACACCCACTGGCCGGGACAATACTGAGGACCGCCACGCCTTCTCCGATCCGCGTAATGTTGATAGTGACGGATGGCCCGCTGTAAATGGACATGAGCAGCATCCCAGGTTGCTTCACTACGACGGAGCCAAGAGTCCACTGCTGGAAGGTCAGGAGGTTCCCCTGTCCACGGGAATAGAGGAGGCTGAAACCCCAAGACACATTGAAAGGGAGTCAATCCTGTGGCCGGCTTAAGCAGGGAGTTCTGAGCGTACTCTGCCCAGACCAGAAAGCGGCTCCAGTCCTGTTGATTTTGGTGACAATAAGTCCGCAGAAAGCGAGTGAGGTCTTGGTTCAACCGTTCAACCTGCCCGTTCGCCTGAGGATGGTATCCAGAGGTAAGGCTGATGTTAATATTGAGTTTGGAGCAAAATTCCTTCCAGACACGAGAAGTAAACTGCGGACCTCGATCAGTGATGATGTCCTCGGGGAGACCAAACAGACGGAACACATGATTGAGGAGTGCCTCCGCGGTCTGCAAAGCTGTGGGGAGACCAGCCAAGGGGATGAAGCGGCAGGACTTAGAGAAGCGATCGACTACTGAGAGGATAGTAGTGAACCCTTGAGATCGTGGCAGATCCGTGACAAAGTCTATGGCAATGTGGGACCAGGGTCGTTGTGGTACTGGTAAAGGCTGTAAGAGTCCGGCCGGCTTCAGGTGAGATGACTTGACAGTATTACACGTAGTACATAGATGGATGAATTTCATGACATCGGGTCGCAGTGTAGCCCACCAAAAGCGATTAGAGACCAACTGAGTGGTGGCTGCAATGCCTGGGTGTCCTGCGGAGGGAGTGCAATGAACCCATTGGAGTACACGGTTACGGAGTTCAAGAGGGACAAAAAGACGATCCGTTGGGCATTCAGGAGGAACTGGTTGTCCTTGCTGGGCCGCAGTGATCTCAGAAATTATGTCCCATTGTACCGGAGCAACGATGAGAGTGGAGGGCAGGATGGATTCAGGTTTAGAAGGCTCACTGGAGCTGTCAAATTGACGAGACAGAGCGTCTGCTTTTCCGTTCTTCGAGCCTGGCCGGTAAGTGATCTTAAAATCAAATCTGGAGAAAAAAAGGGACCAGCGAGCCTGGCGAGCATTCAATCGTTTGGCAGATCTGATGTATTCCAGATTTCGGTGGTCAGTGAGAACGATGAAAGGTTGACGTGCACCCTCTAACCAATGCCTCCACTCCTCAAAGGCTGCCTTCATAGCCAGGAGTTCTCGATCGCCCACATCATAATTGCGTTCGGCTGCATTGAGCTTACGGGAATGGAAAGCACATGGATACATTTTAGCGGGGCTGCCGTGGCGTTGAGACAGGATTGCGCCCACACCTGTGTTAGAGGCGTCCACCTCTACTACGAATTCCTTCTCGGGATCAGGATGACGGAGAATGGGGGCTGTGGTGAATTTCGCTTTCAACCATTCGAACGCTGAAGTACACTCCGAAGACCAACGGAAACGTCCTCCTCCCCCCTGAAGCAGAGATGTGAGCGGGGCAACAGTCAGACTGAAGTTACGTATAAATCTGCGATAAAAATTGGCAAAGCCCAAGAAGCGCTGCAAATCTTTCACTGATTTAGGTTGAGGCCAGTTAACAACTGCTTGGACTTTGCTGTCATCCATAACCACTCCCTCTGCACTGATGACGTAGCCCAGGAAAGCAATTCGGGTTTGGTGAAATTCGCATTTCTGAATTTTAGCATATAACTGGTTCTCAATAAGACGCTGAAGGACGGTACGTACGTCGCTGATGTGTGCTTCGAGGGTCTCAGAGAAAATCAAGATGTCATCGATATACACAATAACACTCCGATTGAGTAGGTCCCGGAAAATCTCATTAACGAAGGCTTGAAACACGGAAGGACTGTTGGAAAGTCCGAACGGCATAACCCGGTATTCATAGTGACCTGAAGTTGTGGAGAAGGCCGTCTTCCACTCATCGCCCCTCCGAATACGAATTAGATTATAAGCATTCCTTAGGTCAAGCTTGGTGAAATATCGAGCAGTACGAAGCATCTCCAGGGCGGCTGGAACGAGAGGTAGAGGATAGCGGTATTTAACAGTCATCTCATTCAGACCCCGAAAGTCAATGCACGGCCGGAGACCCCCATCCTTTTTCTTTACAAAAAAGAACCCGGCTGAAGCAGGAGACGTAGAAGTGGTGATGAAACCCTTAGCGAGTTGATCCTCTATGTACGAGTTCATAGCCTCAGTTTCAGGTTGAGATAGAGGGTAAACTCTGCCGCGCGGTGGTACAGACCCTGGCAGGAGTTCGATAGCGCAGTCAACAGACCGGTGAGGTGGTAAATGAGAAGCCTCCCTCTCGCTGAATGCCAGGGCTAAATCATGATAGACTGTGGGTAACTCCTTGAAATCCTTCGAAGAGAGAGCGATCGCTTCAGGACCCTGGACAGCGGACATGCAGTTTTTCCGACAGAAGGGTGACCACTGAGTAATCCTCCTCTCTAACCAGGAAATTTGTGGATTATGTTTCTCTAACCAGGGGAATCCCAGAATTACCGGATGAAGAGGTGAGTTGATGGTGAAAAACTGAATAGATTCCGTATGCTGCGAATCAATGCAGAGAGTAAGGGATTGCGTGGTGAACTGAACCTCTCCTGTCCCCAGGGGGCGCCCATCTAACGCTGCCACTGTCACACGGGGTTCACAAGGGAGAAGAGAGATGAGATGAGAATTGGCAAAGGTTAAGTCAATGAAATTCCCAGCAGCTCCTGAGTCAATAAAAGCCCGCAACTTAACATCTCTCTCATTGATCTTTAAAGAAATCTCTACGTTAAATGAATTTAGAGAGGGTAAACTGGCACTCACCGCAGCGGGATCTCGAGGTACGGGTCTTACTGGACATGAGACCCTCAGATGACCGGCCTGTCCGCAGTACATGCATAGATGGTTTCGTCGTCTTCTCTCCCTTTCAGCGGTGGAGAGCTGAGTAAAGCCGATCTGCATAGGCTCGGGCTCAGGGCTGGTATACGACTCATTAAAACTGGATCTGAATGGCGTGCGTCGAACCCGAATAAGATTGTCCAGTCGAATGGCGAGTTCCATTATCTGATTAAGGTTCTTTCCGTCATCACGGCACGCCAACTCTCCCTGAAGCTCCGGATTCAATCCCTTACGGTACAGAAGCTTTAGCGGTTCCTCTCCCCAGCCAGTTTGAGCCGCAAGTGTTCTGAAGGAAAGAGTGTAGTCTGCTGCAGTGGAGCTTCCCTGTCGTAAAGCAAGCAGTAATTCCCCAGGCTCCTTTCCTCCCGCGGGATGTTCAAATACTTCTCTGAAGCGAGCAACAAAAACATCATAAGGAAAAGATGAAAGCTGTCCTCCTGACCACATTGCAGTTGCCCACTCCAACGCTTTTCCAGTAAGAAGCGAGCATACAAAGGAGACCCGGCTGTCATCAGTGGTGTGTTCCCGGGACTGGTTGAAATAATTCTCACACTGCATTAGGAAGCCTTTACAGGTAGTAGGTGATCCATTGAACTTTTCGGGAAATGATAATCGGGGATGATTGGAAGGAGTACTCACGACAGGTTGAGCGATATTAGATGCAGCGGAAGCTTGAGCCTGACTCACGGCCGCGATCTGTGGAGATAACGTCTGAACGGACCTCACAAGCTCCTCGGTGAGAGAGGTTAGTTTGACCAGCTGTTGTCGATGTGTGGCTAGCTCTGACGCTTGAGATGACACCTCGTTGGTGAGACGAAGAAGGTCTGCTGGATCTTGTTGCGGTGAAGTATTCTGTGATGCTGAAGCTGAGGCAGTTAGATCCATTTGCAGAAGTTTATTTAAACAGGTAACAAGCGAGGTAAGCTGACACAAACTCAGGCAGACATCAGTAACATACTCAGGCGGGAGTAGAAAGAGGGCAGTCCAATAATCAGAGTGAAACACAGGCAAAAGGTCAGGGCAGGCAGCAGAGGTTCGTGGTATAATACAAAGTCCAGGTCAGAGATCAAGTAGCAGAGATAACAGGACAGTGCGGCATAGACAGGGTGGCAAAACAATACTTCACAAGGAACAACAGAGTGAGCAGTCCATATAAAGGGAAGATAACGAGGAACAGGTGATAATACTACTAATCAGGGAATATGGCAGGGCTGGATGGAGATGAGTGCAGAGAGGGTAGATGGGAGATGAAGTCCTAATAGTCAGGAGAGAGGGATCGAATGATGACAGAGGGAGGCGTGGTAGAGCGTTCTGTGACAGTGATAGTCTGTCACAAAGTTGCACGAGTAAATATATCTGCAATATTATATTACACATGCAGTACCATATCTGATCACATATACAGTATATCTATATATTATGAAGTGTATTACTGAATATTAAATTCCATACATTATGATATATTAGTAAATATATTGTCACTTTTATTCAATATTTGAAAAGCAATAATTCTTTATGTATTATTCAATATACTGTAATATATTAACACAATATATTATTCTTTATATGTTCAAAGATACTGTTAAACCATTTCATACATTGATCATTCATATATAGGGGAATATATTTTCTTTCCATAAGGGTCTGGAGATTAATGAAACCATCAGTGCAGCAAACAAGCTTGGAGACTTGATCATCTGTCCTCATAACACTGTTTGAGTCTCTTAGTTTGTGTTTCTGTCTTTCTTCTCAGGTTTACCCACATCTACAGTGACTGTGACACCAGACAGTCCTGTATTCACTGGAGAAACAGTCAATCTGAAGTGTGAGATAAAGTCTGATCACAGTGACTGGAGATATGAGTGGTATAAAGGCAGTGTAATATTACAGACGTCTGATCGTTACACTGTAAACGGAGACACTCTCACTATCAGAGGAGCTACTGAGTCTGATCAGGGTCAGTACTGGTGTAAAGGACAGATAGATGGAAGACCAAACTCATCATCACCAAGCTCTGCTGTTTCTCTCTCTGTGAAGGGTGAGTTCAACATCATTGTCCTCTTAAACTCTCTCTACATGATCATGATCACACAACCAATCGAGACACTGCAGGGTCACATGACCCACATGTGGGACATTTGTCATTATATATTTTAAACAATATTTTGGTAAAAACCTAAAGTAATATTGACAAACTATATATCATTTAAAAGCTTGCTGACTAATTTTTTAAAATAAATGACAGAGGAGCAGTAATTTATCAATTAGCAACTAGAATATTTAAGACTCATTAGGCGTGTTCAGGCCTTTATTTTGAAATTGAAATTTTTTGAAAAATCATGAAAGATTGGTAGAAACTCCTTTTCATGCCAACAGTTCAAAAGATAAAACTAATTACATTTTTATGAGGAAAAAAGGTCTGAAAAGGTTTTAAATATAATGAAACAAATGATTGATTCTTGATTTGTGATGCGGCGTGAGCTGTAACGCACATACGTGTTTTTTTATGCATTTATTAGAGGTTGAATTCAAATCAAATACTGCTAAACCACCCATACTACTTCTGAATAGATGTCTATTTCATAAATTGTATGATAATTATGGAAATATATGGTTCAGATCACTCTAAACATATATGGAAATGGAGGCGTCCTTATATGGTCCTTAACAGAGCTTGGCTGTCCTCTAGTGAAAAGGTTTGGTACTGCGACCAAACTAAATACAATTTCATAAACTTGTTTCACTTTCATAATTTTTCACTTCTACAATAATCTTCCAAATGTCTTCTTTAAAACTAGAGCAGTCACAGGTCTATGTTTCAAAGCATTCTTGAATTACAACTATTTAAATTTGGATAGGGATGTTCATGTCTGTGTGATAAAGAGGGGTGACAGTGAAGGGGTAATGTGTAGCTCAACTCTTTTCTTATGCACTTCTGTATCAGCCACATCTGTGCCAAAAAGAGGACTGAAGCAATTATTATTTTAGTAATTTAAATGCTCATTTATTTGAGTCTTGAGGATCTGAATCTGTTGTTGTTCTCCTGCAGATCTAAAGCCGAAGCCTGAACTCACATCAGATCCTGCAGGAGCTGCACTGACTGGAAACACAGTGACTTTGACCTGTCGCATGGATCCGTCCACTGGAAACTGGGACTCTTACTGGTACAAACACACACTGAACCCTGAGACAGAGAAGAAGAAAACAAACCCCTACAGCCTGAAGATTGATTCAGTGTCTGATGGAGGCCAGTACAGGTGTAGAGCTGGAAGAGGGAAACCAGTCTATTACACACAATACAGTGATGCACTGTGGGTAAATGTTACAGGTGAGAGAGACTGTAGTGTGTGATGCAACAAATACAGATCAGAGACAATATCTACACAACTTCTGAAACTATAAATGCAATAATCTGTGTTTGTACAGTGTTTCCTAAAGCTGTGGTGACGGTACGACCTGATGAACGAGTGTTTAGAGGAGAAACAGTCACTCTCAGATGTGATATAAAGTGGGCAGGAGACACTGAGTGGACATACAGATGGGAAATAGAGGGAACCAACAACCAATATAAAAACACTGTCAACCAAACCTCAACACAAGAGTTGAACATCAGCAGTGTTGATCTCTTTCACCGCGGTAAATACACCTGTACAGGACAGATACACACTCAAAGCTCTCAGCGCAGTGATGCTGTTACACTGACTGTCTCAGGTGAGTGTGTGTTTGTTGTGATCAGCTTCTCCATCAGTTTCTCTACGGCTCTGTAACTCGTGATGTTTTGTTCAGCTGAAGCTCAGGCATCAGTGCGAGTGTCTCCACAGCCGTGGCTGACTGAAGGAGAATCAGTGACTCTGACCTGTGAGGTTTCAGGCTCCTCTAAAGGCTGGACGTTCAGCTGGTTCAGAGATCATGATCATCTGTCAGACAGCAGCAGAGGAGCTGGAGGATCTTACACTCTCAGTCCTGCTGCTCTACAGCACACAGGAGTTTATACGTGCAGAGCAGAGAGAGGACGACCAGCCTATTACACACACAACAGCAGCTCACAGACACTGTGGATCACTGGTGAGGGTTTATGCTTGTGCTCATCCGGATCTGTGTTTCACTGCAGTCTCTGTGCTGTCAGTTTTGATGGAGATTTTCCTCTTTTCAGGAGTTTCTGCTTCAGTGTCTCTGGTCATCAATCCCAGCAGAAGTCAACACTTCTCATCTGACTCTCTCTCTCTGAGCTGTGAGGATCAGAGTAACTCTACTGGATGGACAGTGAGAAGATACACAGACAAAGACACACAAACTTGTGCAAAACAAACAGGATCTCGATGTGTAATCGACTCTCTCAGCACATCTGACACTGGAGTGTACTGGTGTGAGTCTGAATCTGGAGAGAAACGTCGTCCTCGAAACATCACTGTACATGGTGAGTCCGGTTTATAATCATGACATCTACTAGTCTAATGTTATAACCTAAATTATAAATACAGTCTAAAGACATTTTCCACTAATTGTTTCCTGTACAGCTGATGACAGACTGACTTCTGTTCAGTTATTTGAATTTGAGTTTCTCCATACATATCTATTTGTGAGTTTGCATGGCCATTCAATCTTAAAATAGTTAATAGTCAATGAACTTGGCTTGCTGTCCTCAAAGGAGGCTCGATCTAAACCCTCTATGACAGGACAGCGCAGAGGAAGAATAAGAGAAATAGTGGAGGAGATGGGGAGGAGGAGGGATGCTGGAAGAATTGTCGCTGCTTATACAGTACAGGTCAAAAGTTTGGAAACATTACTATTTTTAATGTTTTTGAAAGAAGTTTCTTCTGCTCATCAAGCCTGCATTTATTTGATCAAAAATACAGATTTAAAAAAAAAAAAAATTTATATATATATTGTGATATATTGTAACATTTAAATTATTAAAATATTATACTTTAAATTATTTATTTCTGTGATCAAAGCTGAATTTTCAGGGTCATTACTCCAGTCTATCACATGATCCTTTAGAAATCATTCTAATATGATGATTCATTATCAAAGTTGGAAACAGTTCTGCTGCTTAATATTTTAATATTTTAATATTTTCATAACCTGTGATACTTTTTTAGGATACTTTGATGAATAAAAAGTAAAAAAAAAAAATATATATATATATATTTAAAAAAAAAATAGAAATCTTCTTTAACACATATACACTACTGGTCAGTAATTTGGGGTCAGTCATTTTTTTTCTTTCTTATTTTGAAATAAATCAATACTTTTATTCAGCAAGGATGTGTTAAATTGATAAAAAGTGATAGTATAGAAGATTTATATTATTTATTTTTTATATATATATATTTTTTTTATAAATGCAGTTCTTTTTAACCTTTTATTCATCAAATATATTAGGCAGCAGAACTGTTTCCAACACTCATAATAAATCAGAATATTAGAATGATTTCTAAAGGATCATGTGATAGACTGGATGTCTCATGTGACACTGAAGACTGGAGTAATGATCCTGAAAATTCAGCTTTGCATCACAGGAATAAATTATTGTTTAAAGTATATTCAAATAGAAAACTATTATTTTAAGTTGTAATAATATTTCACAATATTACTGTTTTTTTTTTTTTGTGTATTTTTGTATTTTTGATCAAATAAACACAGCCTTGATGAGCATTAGAGACTTCTTTCAAAAATATAAAAATTCCAAACTTTTGACCTGTACTGTATACGCTCATAATGATGATTGACAGGACTGAATGTTTAGGGCTCCTCCGTTTTGGAACTTCATTTATTGTGATGTTACATGAATATGCTCTTAAATACCACATATAAACAAAGCAAAATGTGACTGGTCACTTTTCACATTCATCAGACAGTTTCTTACCATATAAATTGGCAGATTAAACTGCAAAAAGGACGTGTTTTTATGCCAGTGGTTAAAAATCTGATACACAACCAACAAACTCTCATGACAATTTGTAACTATTTTAAATTTTGTCAAATTGGTGACTTGTTAGGGTCCGGGTGAGGAAGGAGACAAGCCAAGCGAAGTACCAAAATAACAAAGGTTTATTTAACTGGAGAAAACTCAAAACAAACAAGAAACAGTGTGCTGGTGCACAAACAATAACCGACACAGACATGAGTGAGAAGGGGAACTAAATACACACAGATGAACACAAGACAGGTGATGCAGATAATGATGATGATGAACAGGTGGGTAATGAAGGGAGTGAGTTCAGGTGTGGAAACAAGGAGGATTCTGGGAACTGTAGTGAAGACAAGACGATGACAGACGGTGAATGTGACATTACTCCCCCCTCCCCGAAGGCGCGTCTTCGCGCTGTAAAATATCCTAAGGGGTGGGAGGGTGGGCGCCCTGGAGGCAGATGAAGGCGTGGTTGCCCAGGACAGGAAGCCTCCAGGGCGGAGCTGGCTGCTCGGGGAACCAGAGTAGAGCAGGCTGTGGGCGTGGCCACGGCGGAGCTGTCGGACCCTTAGGCATCCATAGCGGAGAAGACCCCGGAGGCAGATGAAGGCATGGTTGCCCAAGACAAGAAGCCTCCAGGGCGGAGCTGGCTGCTCGGGAACCAGAGTAGAGCATGCTGTGGGCGTGGCCACGGCGGAGCTCTCGGACCCTTCGGGCAGCCATGGTGGTGCGGACCCTTCATGTGGCCATGGCGGTGCGGACCCTTCAGGTGGCCATGGCGGAGAAGCCCCTCGGGTGACCGTGGCCCCTCGAGTGGCCAGGACGGAGCTCTATGGCCCCCCCCAAAAAATATTTGGGGAAAGTCCCGGGTTTTAACACTGGACAGGAAGAGGCAGGGGGCGAAAGTGGCTCTGGGCTGGACAGGACCAGTGATGAAGGCGGCTCTGGGCTGGACAGGACCAGCCGCGAAGAGGGCTCTGAGCTGGACAGGAACAGCGGTGAAAACGCCTTTGGGAAGACTGGCTCTGGCTCTTGCTCGACCGGGCAGTCGACCCCCCGACTCGGAACAAGACTCGGAACTAGATTCGGAACTGGACTCGGAACTGGATCTGGCCTCTCTGGGCCAACAACTGTCTCAGGCTCGGCGGGCATAACGCGAACTGCCTTGGCTTCGGCAGATCTGACGTGAAGTGCGGGCTCGGCTGGACTCGGAACTGGACTCGGAACTGGATCTGGCCTCTCTGGGCCAACAACTGTCTCAGGCTCGGCGGGCATGACGCGATCTGGCTTGGCTTCAGCAGATCTGACGTGAAGTGCGGGCTCGGCTGGACTCGGAACTGGACTCGGAACTGGATCTGGCCTCTCTGGGCCAACAACTGTCTCAGGCTCGGCGGGCATGACGCGATCTGCCTTGGCTTCGGCAGATCTGACGTGAAGTGCGGGCTCGGCTGGACTCGGAACTGGATCTGGCCTCTCTGGGCCAACAACTGTCTCAGGCTCGGCGGGCATGACGCGATCTGCCTTGGCTTCGGCAGATCTGACGTGAAGTGCGGGCTCGGCTGGACTCGGAACTGGACTTGAAACTGGAACTGGATCTGGCCTCTCTGGGCCAACCACTGTCTCAGGCTCGGCGGGTATGACGCTCTCAATCTCAGGCGCGGCGGGCATGACGCGAACTGCCTTATCTTCGGCAGATCTGGCGTGAAGTGCGGGCTCGGCTGGACTGACGTGAAGTGCAAGCGCGGCTGGACTGGCGTGATGCAACAGATCGCGGCTATCCTGAGCCAAAGCCGCGATCTGTCCAATGAGCTCCCAGCTCATGATGTGGTCGGTTATTCTGTTAGGGTCCGGGTGAGGAAGGAGACAAGCCAAGCGAAGTACCAAAACAACAAAGGTTTATTTAACTGGAGAAAACTCAAAACAAACAAGAAACATTGTGCTGGTGCACAAACAATAACCGACACAGACATGAGTGAGAAGGGGAACTAAATACACACAGATGAACACAAGACAGGTGATGCAGATAATGATGATGATGAACAGGTGGGTAATGAAGGGAGTGAGTTCAGGTGTGGAAACAAGGAGGATTCTGGGAACTGTAGTGAAGACAAGACGATGACAGACGGTGAATGTGACATGACTAATGTGTATGAATTTGTACAATCTCATTAGTATAATGTTTTTGTGCCCCACTGATGGTTGGGTTTAAAGGTGGACCTTGATGCTTATTAACAGCATCCAAAAGCCACATAGAGGCTATAGAGGAATAATCCTTTGCGACTCGTTTACAGTCGGTCGTCATTTCCATCAAAAACACTGATGAACTTTGCTTGCTTTTGATTTTATTTTGATAAGCTATATAAAGCTTGATACGGCATTCAAACCGATGCAATACGGTCAACAGAAAGTTTGCTCCCGCTACTCGCCTCTTCCAACACTCTCAAACAATCCACCATAAAGACAGCAGAAGTGATCCGCTGTGCCCATGTGACACTGAATAACCAATAAGAAATAACAAAGAATGAACGCTCCTAATGCTTACTTTTTTCAACAACAACGGTTTAAACAAAACAATCGGTTACTCATAAAATAGTTGCGTTTTCTCATGAGATTTAGTAAAACTACACGACACTAGTATAAGAAAGCTTTAGAGGTATAAAGTACAATTCATAATATCAGTATTTTTCTTATGACTTGGTTTGCTATATTCTTATTATTTACAGCATTAAACACAAATTTTCTTGTGTTTGTAGACGGTGAGGTGATTCTGGAGAGTTCTGTTGATCCTGTGATTGAGGGAGAGACTCTGACTCTACACTGTTTACATCGATCTACAAACTCCCCGATCCTCAGCGCTGATTTCTATAAAGACGGATCACTGATCCAGAATCAGACGACAGGAGAGATGAGCATCACTACTGTCTCAAAGTCACATGAGGGTTTCTACT
The DNA here is from genome assembly GCA_021464565.1 of Rutilus rutilus. NCBI lineage: Eukaryota > Metazoa > Chordata > Actinopteri > Cypriniformes > Leuciscidae > Rutilus > Rutilus rutilus. The sequence goes on from JAJAQA010000003.1 coordinate 6,971,442, forward strand.
ACTGTAAAACAGAGAGAGGACAGTCACTCCACAGCTGGATCTCAGTCAGAGGTCTCTGAATAATCAGTGATGATATTATTGTAATATGATCATACAGGATCACGTCACTCACGGACAGATCTGTGTGTTTGTCATGTTCTTCAGTCTCAACAGCTTCATCTTCTCTTCTGGTCATTGGTGTGTCTGTAGGATTGAGTGTTTGCTTGTTGTTCTTCATCTCACTGGTTCTGCTGTGGAGACACAAACACAAGAAAGGTGTGGAGCAGTTCATCACATGTTATGAATTATTAAACCACATGAACAGCAACAAATGGAAGATACAGTTTCTGAAGCCTAGACAGTCACTGCATGTTTATTAATACATAAGCAGTTAATGCATGTAATCAGATTATATGTGAGTGACAAAACTCTTACAGTGACCATAATGATCTTTGTCTCTATTGTAGATCAGCACTGTAACATTCAACAGACATCAGTCCCGAATCCATCTGGAGAATCTCAAGCGTTAAACTCTCCTCTGCAGTCTGGTCAGACGCAATAACACATGATTTATATTTATTTATTAATGTTTCCCCCCCCCCCCTTTTTAGACTGCCTTGCTTTTAAACTTTCTCCTTGTTTGCTGCCCAGCAGATTCTGATCACATTTATAATGATGTGACTCCAGTGAATAGTGGAAATAAAGGTTGAGTCTTAAAAATTATTATAAAATATCTACACATGCATCATGAAAAAATCTACAATAATCATTAAATCTGTGATTGACTTGTTCCTCGTTGTGTTTTTTTCAGACGTCACATATTCAGAGGTCACTATTAAGAAAAACATATCTGCGGATAAAGGTTAAAAACCCTCTTCAATAGACTCATTAACCAATAACATTTATGCAATTTTAGTTAAATAAAAAAATAGATTTTTTTTTCTTCTAATTAACTAATTATATTTTTCTTGACAAAATCATGACAAATAATGTGATGTACTCAGAAGTCGGAACAAAAGTAAAGAAAAGCAAAGGTGAGATCCTGTTTTTCCTGAAGTACAGCATATTTCCAGCATATTCTGAATAATCTGATTTATTTTCTGTTCTGTATTAGATATTAATACTGCAGGACCCAGTGATTTGACTTACGCACAGATCAATTTACAGGACAAAAAGAAAGGCAAGAGCAAAGGTAAACTCTCAACAAACTGCATCTAAACACAACTGTCTGAATGAATCATCACACTAATGATTATATATTATCAGACAAAGAGAACAATTTACTATCATTAACAGAACTGATAAAGACCTTCATTTTGGAAATGTAACAACAGTCTCAACAATCAGATATTTACTGAACCTGCTAATAAATGTCCATTGTGGTTTGAGAGGTTCTGTTCTCTCTTGATATAATCATGGATTATCAGTTATTATTGTAGTTGCAGATGTAAAGCGTGTGTTTATTCTCTGTTTCTCTTGTTCACTGTCAGGGAAGAGCAGCGAGTCTGGAGACACTTTATACTCTGAACTGAAGAACAACACAGATAGAGGTGAGAGAAACAGAGTCAAGCTTCATCACTGTTAAAGTTGAACTATTAAACATCAACAGATCAGAATGATTCATAAAGTCATGTGGATCATTGAGGAAGTGTGAAAATCTCATCATAACATTTGTGTTCTTCAGGTGCTGATGCTGGAGTCGGTGATGCAACGTATGCTCAAGTTTTAAAGAAGAAAGGTCACAAAACCAATAAAACACGTAAGATTTTTTGTTGCAAGGATTTTACAGTCACTGACAAGAAGTTCACAATTTGCACTTTCATGTAGAATATAAATCTGTTTTTAGTGATTCCATTCAGTTATTTGTGAGGATCAGGTTCATTGTGATCTTAAAGCTGTAAATCATCAACAGCATGAGCTCAAATCAGAGCTTTTTATTGTCCACGTTTCCCAGATAACTGGAACGTTCTTATAACTTTAGCTATTTTTCTGGCAAGGTTCCTAACTTTTCTCCTTAATTTATTAAGGATCACTAACTTTCTGGGTTAAACATGTCTTACGGTTGGATGTTACACAGTAAAATCCCCTGTGTTTAATGAACAGCTCTGAGTGAGCATTAGTGACGACACCTGATGTTAAAGGTGGGGAAAGCCGTTTTTGAAATACGCTGTTGGCCAATGTTGATGTTTGAAATCAACGCAAACAAACACACCCCTTCTTCATTGCTCCGCCTCCAAAACTCCGCCTCCAATCCTAACAGCCCGAGTCGATCTCGAACCCCGATCCCCTGCAAGCGAGGCGAGTGCACTAACAATGACGGTATACACCGCATTCACTAGCAGTCGTCAGCGCGACTCTCACTAGCTGACCTCCGTTACACATGCAATCCAAGAGTAGATGTCTGTTTATCATAGCAGAAGCGCAACAAAATAATGCTTATTGAAAAATAAAGCGAATCAAAACATGGGCCCGATTTTAACGATCTGAAATGCAAGTATCAACTGTAACAATATTAGCTCAAAGGGGAAATATTAATAATCCATAATGACCAATTATGATTAATTATTAATTTTGGGTCAGTTAATTAGATTAAAGGGATAGTTCACCCAAAAATGAAAATTCTGTCAGTAATTACTCACCCTCATGTTGTTCCATCCCCGTAAGACCTTTGTTCATCTACGGAACACAAATTAAGATATTTTTGATTAATTCTGAGAGCTGGATCACTCCTCCATAGGCTTCTAAGGGACTGAAACTTGCTGGCCCAGAAAAGTTATTAAAGAGATCGTTAATATAGTTCAAGTGACTCCAGTGGCTGTGTGCTGCCCCTCCAACCAAAAGAGAATCGAGACAACCCTACCCCTTCACGGGAACGCGCAAAACGGAGGGGTCAAGGGCAAGGGGTGAACTGGGATTGAGCCTAAGTCTGCAATAGTGCACTGTTCTGTACAGCCTTGTAATTCATTGTATTTTTCAAAAATCTAATTTTCTATTCAGTGCAATATCAGTACACAGGGTTTTATAAATACAGAGGTCCCAAAAGTGCATCCCAAAGTGTCCCAAAGAACATCTGTGTTAAATAGGAATCCATTGTAATAAAGTTATTCTCATTATGGGCACAGTATGCAATAGGCTATTGCTCTACCTGCTCTCCTCTCTCATCTCCATCTCCTTCTCTCGTTCTTCTTCTCTCAGTCGCTTTATCTTTACCTGTAAATCTCCCCTTCCTGAAGCTGAGCTTAGATTGATACAGTCTTTGCAAAGTGATTATTTATGTCGGTCGTTTAACATTTCTATCGTAAAACAGCTGTTTAGTTTAACCACTTGCACCTTATCTCGTGAAGCGTCGCGTTGGGATTCGCGCGCGGCCACGGCTCGCGCTTCTGTGAACATAAATCCCGCTTGCTTTGATCGGTCATCTCAAACATTTTGCCATTGCCGACGAGCGGTGTTTGAGTGTTGAAGCAGCTCAGATGATGAGGTCGGTTATCGCCGCCATATGCGAATCATTGCAGCACCAAATTAGAGTTAATATTAGGCAATTATTTCACAGCGTTCATTATACACACAGGAAAAATGACCGGAGACCTCAATGGTCGGTACGGCCCTGACTCGTAGGTTATTTGGCCGCTTCAGTTTCTAGAGATGTTTTATTATTCTGGCCTTTTCAGCGCCGCCTTTGCACCTATAGGCTATTATCCTCGTTTTGTATCTCTTATTTTTTGTTAGCACATCTCTAACAAAGTGACTTTTTTTTTTTTTTGGGGGGGGGGGCTGCCAGAAAAAAATAATAAAAAAAATAGTGGGGCTGTGCTATGACTGGAGCCTATAGGGAAAGCATTCAACCCAGTGCCATGACAACACCGGCCCTCCTGGCCAATAAAACAGACCGGCCCACCGGGAATTCTCCCGGTGCTCCCGATTAGCCAATCCGGGCCTGGACTCGAGCCAGAGAATATATGCTGTATGAGATAGAACAGGTATAGTGTAGTTTAATTATGGTGTTATCTGACCATAATCCGATTTTATGTACTGTTTCTCTTCCTTGTCAGCCGAGAAAATTTTGTGCAGCTAAAAGATTGTATGGTCCTCTAATACCTAATTCACATGTAGATTTTAATGTGTCTTTTGTGGAGAAGCTGCAGTATAGGAAAATGGACCTATTATCTCCACATCTTGGTGTAGAAGAAACTATTAATAGTTTTAATATTATATGCACAGAAACACTAGACTGTATTGCACCTTTGAGACAGGTGAGCAAAAAAAATAAGTCTCCCCCTTGGTACAATGAACATGTTAAATCGGTGCAAAGAGAGTGTAGAAGATGTGAACGTAAATGGAAGAAAGACAAACTACAAATTTCGTATGAAATTGTAAGAGACTCCTTAGGTAAATTCCAACAGGCTGTGAAAACTGTTAGGTTCAGATTTTTCTCAGACATTATTGAGAAGAATCGTCAAAACCCAAGAGTCCTTTTTTCAACAATTGATGTATTTCTAAACCCTAGATTAGAGGTCCCTGGAGTTATACCTATGGATTTATGTGAGAATCTTTTGGAGTTCTTTGTCAGACGTATATCGGACATCCGAAGGAATATACAACAGTGTTCATATGAGCCTATGGATATACCTGTAACTCATGTTGTGTTGTCTGATTTTGAGCCTATTTCCTTATCCACACTTTTAGATATTGTTTGTAAGTTAAAGCCGACAATCTCTCCACAAGATATTGTTCCTACATTACTATTTAAGAAAGTTTTTGAACTGAATGGTCCATTTGTATTATCAATAATTAATAAGAGTCTATTGTCTGGAATTGTTCCAACTTATTGTAAACATGCTATAGTGCATCCGTTGCTGAAAAATGCTAATTTAGACAAGAGTGTGCTGTGCAATTATAGACCAATCTCAAAGCTTCCCTATCTAGCTAAGATCCTGAAGAAAACAGTCTTTATCCAACTTGAGTCTTTCCTTACTGACAATACTATCGGTGAAGTTTTTCAGTCGGGGTTCAAAAAACAACATAGTACAGAATCTGCATTATTAAAAGTATTTAATGACGTTTTTATGGCCACAGACACTGGGGACGTGACCTTACTTCTACTATTAGATCTTACAGCAGCGTTTGACACAATTGACCACAATATTTTAATTTCACGCTTAGAAAATTATGTAGGTATTCGAGGTATTGTCTTAAATTGGATTGAGTCCTACTTCCAAAATAGAAGTTTTTCAGTGCAAATGGGAGAATGTACATCGAGCTCAGTGCCTTTATCATGCGGTATTCCCCAAGGATCTATTTTAGCACCAGTCTTTTTTTGTCAGATGATAGGGGAGAACCGGGGCGAAAGTAACGCGGGACGAAAGTAACAAAGCGATTTTCTCAGAGCCCTGACTATATTAGCATTTCAACCTATGACAGCACGTTTAGTACGCAACCCTTGACGGAGCTGCCAAATATCACGTGATTTCGTCATCGTTTCCCGCGGTTAGGTCCGGTAAGCAGTATTCGAGTTCGATAAGTAAATTACTGAAGCGGTACTTTTTTTCTAATTACAAGTTGTGTTTTTCGTTTCATGTCACACAGTAATGATCAGTCTACAGGTTATTAAGTGCTGTAACACATCCTGAAGTTTGCCTTGTCATAGTTTTTCAGTATAAAAATAAATTGGGTTTAAATGTCAGGAGTTCCTGTCGGGACGAAAGTAACACTTGTTACTTTTGTCCCGCTATAGTGAAAAAAAGTGTTTCTTTTGTCGCGCTGCTAATGTGGTGACTTTCTCTGTGTTGCAGCATTTATTAAAACATGTTTATGTCATATTATACTAACAGAATATGGCAAGATTGAGGGTCAGTAAGACAGATAGAGGCCTGATTCAGCCAGATGTTTATGAGAAGGCGTTCACATTTAAATCAGCTGATTTGTGTGTCACCTTTTTTTTTCACTCAATCTGTTTCCATTTACCCTAGTCACATTTAGGTTTTAGCCATACCTTAGCTTTTCCACCTCCACCTATGCATTTGCAGGGTTTCCATCCTGATGTTTTTATGCAGATTTTAAATGTATGCATAAAAACAGCTTGATGGAAACATGACTATTGTTACATTATGTTGAGAATTTATATTATGGTAATTTAATTTAATTTTCATATTGTTCATGTTGAAAACACATTTTATAAAATAGACTGACATTGCCAATAAAAAAAATATTCTAAACAATTCAAGTTTGTACTGTTGGGTTATTTGAAACATTGATGAAACTGAAATTTTAAATTAAAATGTAAATTAACTATTTTTTTGCAAATATAAAGGCCAAAATATGTTTGCAGTTACATGTTAACAAGGTAATATACTCAGGTATATTTAGGCTAATAAAAAAACCCAAAAAACAAGAGTAACACAAAAAATCTAGCTTGTATATTGTTGTGTTACTTTTGACCCACCTGTGTGTTACTTTCGTCCCAACTGACGGGGTCGAAAGTAACACGAGCAGTCTTAAGTTCAAAGTGAAATTATACTGAAGTCCTTTTACATTTTTACAAAATACCACCTGGTATTGATAGACCACACTTGTGAGTGACTGACCACAGCAAAAATATATCTCTGTCTAAAACATCATCTTTTCAAATTATGTTTTTATGAAAAATGGTACTTTCGCCCCTGCTCTCCCCTACTCAGTTGTATCTACCCTTAAAACCAACTGTCCCTGCTGCTGTTGAAAGGCTGGCAGAGTGTCTTGGGGAGATTAAAAGGTGGATGTCTGCAATTTTTTTTTGTGTCTAAATGAATCAAAAACTGAAATGATTTTATTTGGTCCTTCAGAGTCCACTGACACATCTAAAATTAAATTGGGCACACTATCCCCTTATCTGAGGCATCAAGTAAAAAACTTAGGTATAATCTGCGATAGTGCACTGAAATTTGATAAACAGATAAATCAAGTAGTCAAAATGAGTTTTTTCCAGTTAAGATTAATCGCTCATATAAAATAATAATAAAAGTCCTTTGTAACACGGAAGGACCTGGAAAAGTTAGTTCATGCATTTATTTTCTCAAGATTGGACTATGGCAATGCATTGTATTATGGTATTCAACACAAAAGTTTAAACAGACTACAACTAGTCCAAAATGCGGCCGCAAGGTTACTGACAGGCACTCGGAAAAATGAGCATATTACCCCTGTATTAAGAGAACTACATTGGTTGCCGGTTTCCTATAGGATTCATTTTAAGATACTTTTATTTGTTTTTAAGGCCCTTCATGGTAGTGCTCCGACATATAGCTGATCTAATCCAGGTGAATAAACCAAAGAGAACACTGCGCTCCAAGTCATTAAACCTCTTGGTAGTCCCGCGGACGTATAGGAAAATGAGAGGAGATCGCTCTTTTGCAGCCGCTGCTCCCAAGCTGTGGAATAGTTTACCTCCTTATATTAGAGAATGTTCCTCTCTTACAGAGTTCAAACAACATCTGAAAGCTTACTTTTTCACTTTGGCATTTGATCATTCATGAGTGCTGTGCTAGTGGTGTGTAATATGTAATTATTAATGCCGCTTAGATTATGAGGTTGTCTATGGCAATGTTTAGAATTTAAATGTGTTTTTATGATTGCTATCTTATTCTTTGTACAGCACTGTGGTCAACTTCTGTTGTATTATTGTGTGCTTTATAAATAAATTGAACATTGAACAATTATGGTTATAACTTATTTGTCATCTGCTTTTATCCACTATTAATACAAGCCTGCTGTAGCAAACCCCGTCCGAATGATGACCAAAATAACGTTATACTGATGAGTTCAGTGAAGTTTATTGTACATCACACAAAAGATGAAGCGTTAGTTTTACTCCAGAGAATCACTGTAAGAGCTGAATAAACACAGTATAAGAAGTGCGTATTAAAGTCTTATCCATAAACTCTCGCTCTCTCTCCCTTTCATTATCATCAACATACACAGCGAAGTACACAAAACACTCGTTACAACTAACAGTAAACAAATATATACACACCTTTTCAGTGGGTGCTTAATAAACTGGTAAACCTTATATCCGTAAAATGACTGGATGAGCTGTCATAAAGTGCGCGCTCTGACTTTCATTTCTGCCGTGGTCAGTAACGTAAGTCCTGTCACTCTGGAGACCGTAAGCTGGATCACAAACAGTACAGATCCATCCTCGAGTAACAACGAGAGTAAATGAAGACTGCTATGTTCATTCTTACATCCAACAACCGCACACCTCAATCGCTTAGGAGACATTCTTGTCTACAGCGGCTCAAGCGTCGAAACAATGGAGGACTCTGTGTCCAGCTCACTCAGGGCGGGTCTATGCTCAAACTGCAGTGTCAATCAACAGTCGTGGGAGGGGCCTGTGCAATTCTACGTCACATTGCACCGAATCTGAGAACAGCTCATTCTGAGACTGCTTATGATTTATTGAGATTGTAAAAAAACCACTGGGTGGATTTTTATCATTCTAGGGTGGTTTTGCTCACACACTGCCAACACACATTTATGTTCAAACACCATGTAAAAGTGAATTTTGCATAATAGGTGCCCTTTAACCAGAGTTTTGCTCATAGACTGTAAAAAAATATGGATGTAGCGTCCGTGACATCACCCGTAGGTTTCTGAAGAGCATTTTTGAAGCCTAAAGTGGCCGTCGCCATCTTGGAGCTTATTCAGTCCATTTTAAATTCTGATTTTGGCCGCCTCTCAAATGGGTTAAACCATAGATATATATATATATATATTTCCTATGAAGTTCAAGTAAATGCGCTAGAAAATCCGCGCTCATTCAAGGATGTGGATTTATTGCATGGACTGAGATAGCGCCGACACCTGCAGGATTTCACCTGACGGTACATAAGCATATTATAATCAATCTGTTCCGTGAGAACTCCAAAAAGCAACGAAATTGTCAGACATCCATTAGTGCATGTTCACAGAGGAAAACAACTGAAATACAGCGCTGGTTGTTCTCTCGAACGATACTCGACGACAACGACGGAATCCTAAGCCGCGGGCGCAGTAATGGGTGTATTAAATTGTATGACATAATCCCGAAAAAAAAGCACAAAAAACTGCAGAGATGGCAAGTTCAGCAGCTAACATTTGCTGAGGTGAAGTGACGGCTAGTAACAGCAGACAAACGGCTAGCATTGACATCAGCGGCAATCCACCTGTCACTCAAGTGGCCACTGGCCACACCCTTAATTATGCAGAACTTTAAATATTAATCAACGAAACGGATGAGTTATAAAAAAATTCACCCCCTCACAGTTGTTATGAAGGGCAAAATTAGCTGTATTGACCAAAGCCATAGAGAACCAGGCTGTAAACATGTTTTTTTTTCTGCTGTAAAGTTGGTAATTTTAACATGAGGGAGATACAGATTTGACTCACTTGTAGAGCTGGGCGATTTTTTTTTCCCCTAAAAAAATCTGTGATTTTTTTAATAAAAAACTCGATTTACGATTCGATTCGATTTTTTTTTCCCCCATTTAAAACAAAATAACTGCGAACTGTAAATATATTTAAAAAAAATATATTTATCGTATTTAATTAAAGTGCATCAACATAAACAAATTTTTGTTTGTCTGTTAGGATAGTCACTGTCAGATTACACGATTTTGACTCCTAAAAATCTTGTCATGTCGTGGACAAGAAACATATCAGACTACACGTTGTTTTACGACCAGTCATCGCGAGCCATCTCACACACTCATTCACTCGCACATATAGGCTACACAAGCTCACTCACATATAGCCTACACACACACACACACACACACTCTAAAAACTCTAAAAAATCGATTTTTTGAAAATATGAATCGATTTGACCTACCAACTCGATTTTTAAATCAAATAGATTTTTTCCCCAGCCCTACTCACTTGTGCAGCCAGCCTCAAGCGGCCAGTCAATGAATTGCAGTTTACCTCACTTCCGTGTTGGTTTCAAGAGAGAGACGGGGAGGTTGCCGCTTGGTTTTGCTATACTAACCAAATGGTAAAGTATTGTAATCAATCCACCATATCAAAACATGGTTTCTAAACTTTTGCTATAATAAAAACCATGGTTAATTTAGCAAAGGACCCTGGGAACATGTCCTTAAAAGAACAGCTCATCCAAAAAATATATAGTTCTCTCATTATTTACTCCATGTTGTTCCAAAACTGTATGAATTTCTTTTGTAGAACCTTAATTAAGATATCTTGAGAAATGCCTTCATTGTTTTGTTTTGTTTTCCCATACAATGGGTTCCAATGTTGTTTTATTCCCAACATTCTTGTGTTTCACAGAAGTCATACAGGTTTGAAAATACTTTCCTTTTGAAAGGACATTTATTTTTGGGTCAGCTAGGCCTGTGAACTCAAATTGTCTGGAGGGTTTGAACCAGTGTGCCTTTAATGCTGGGTACACACCAAAAGATAATCGGGCTGATTTTGGGCCGATTTCCCCCCTTCCGACAATCCTAGCTATGTCCCGATTATCTTGATGGTTTAACAGATTATTTTATCAGATTTTCCCTTGGTGTGAGGTGTGTTAAGAGTGTCCGGACCTGCTCGGAAGAACGTCGGAGCCGCTCCGATCGCGAATCGTAAATATTCAACATGTTTAATATTTACGATCAGAAATCCTGATGTGTGGGGGGAACCCCGAGGACAAACGCGCGCACGCTCTGGAGATTATCACGTGAAACAAAACAATATCCAATCAGAAAGCGAGATGATGGAAGACACGGTCATTCTCTCTCTCACACACACACACACACACACACACACACACACTTGCAGGAAGCTTAATGTTAAGATTTAGTATTCATAAGTGTAAATTTCGAGGAAACAAGCCTTTGTTTTTCATTTTAAGTGCAGAAATTTTACAATACCTAAACACAATTGGGTTTGAAAAATAAGAAAGCTGCAAAGTGCGTTTCAATCTGTAAACATTTTCAAATTTTTGTTTAACTTTTAGTTAAACAAATATATACACAATACTAGTTTGTCACTGTTTGTGTATATGTCTTTTTATGTTTGTTTATCGGCTTTACTCTTTGTACCCCCTGACTGTAATTGTAATTCTTAAAAAAAATAAAAATAAAAATAAAAAAAGAAGAAGCTGAGTGTTAAGGGTTCAGTGAGGTTCTATAGAGGGATTAAATAACTTTTTCTAAAGAGACAATAAATCCAATAAAGAATAAATAAAGACAATAAAGAATGAATATATTTCTGTATAAAAGGTTATATACAATGGTAGGTACAATGGTTTTTTCACGTGAATTTTCTGTGAAAATCATTCCAAACACTATCGCAATTTCTTCCTGCATGTTGTCCGTCATGCTTATTCTGAAGTCTCACGATATTTTGCGATATTTCCTGTGTTCATAGTCGAGACTCTGATTGAAAATCTGTTTGTGTGTGGTGTGCTGTCTTTGTCACATCATGGCACACCACACACTATAGGAGCAAAACGCTTAAATCTAGGATTTTTTGTCCTCATGTTGGTGGTCTGTCACATTTTGAAAATCTTATAAGATGTCAAAAATCTTTTGGTGTGTACCCAGCATTAGCAGAGTTTACATACATGGATTTCTCGGCGACGTCATCACTGCTTGCGCATGCAACCTGGAGGCAGAAAGACCCGCGGTCTTACAAACAATGCGAAATCTACGTTAATTACAATGTTCTTTTACAGAACTCGGCATAACAGATAGCGGTTTTCTGCCTCCTGGATGCGCGCGCATCCGGTATTGTTTGTATACAAGAAACCCGTGTATGTTCTGCCTGTATTTCACGTGTATTTTAACCCTTGTGCATTGTTCAGATTCACTACCCTTTCGTTATGTTCGTGGCTGAAAACAGCCACTACTTTAAACTACTGTAAAAATGTATCAGATAAATATTTTTTTCAAAACTTTTTTGAATAAATAAATGAATCAACCTCAGTCCTGATCAAAACTACTAAATGTTTTTTTTTTTTTTTTTTAAATCAGGATTTTAACTCTTTAATTGCCAAATTCATAAATGATGTCACTGATTTGGGAGAGAAAAAAAAACACACAAAATGAGTTATTTTCAATATAAAATGTGAATGTGGACTGGATTTTTTTTTTTTTTAAACCTTTTATCACAGTCTTGGACATGTCAAAGATTAGAAACAACATTGGTTTTGATGCATTGTTAGTTTTTGTGCAGCATCAGATTTGAACTTTTTCTCCCTTACTGTTTGTGGCTGTTTTTGCCCCATTGACTTCCATTATAATCACATTTTTTTGATTGCAAAGTCATGACACCATATAATCATGCATTTTTGATTGTTGGTGGTTTTCCCTGTTGGGAAGAGGTACAATTCGTAATTTTTACTGTTGATAACCAGGTGGCACCATTAACCCTTTAGATAGGCCTGTGCAAGAAAAAAAACGCTTAGTTTCTGGCTTTTACAATGTCATTTATGTCATAAATCTCTTTATCAATGTTGAATAGTTTTCCAAACTGTAATTGCTGAAAGAGAAATAAACTAACGAAAGTCAAGAGCCCAACTAAATCAAACACTGATCACCATAATGGTGTGCTCAAATGAAACAATAAATCATCAACATCTAAACCTCAGTTAATTCGCAGTAAGAACTTCTGTAGACGTCTGACAGAAATAAAGTCAGTCTGGTTAGTAATAGGTGAAGCTGGTAATGCTGTTTGTGGAGTTGTTTAATCCTCCTCTGTGAGATCTTCAGAGATTTAACATATTTTATCTTCAGTTGATTTAATCTAAGACTGTGGCTGAAGTCAGTTGTAGTTTCTGTTCTTGTTGTTTCACTTTCCTTCAGTGATTCTGCTTGTTAACAGCAGGCGTCCGGATGTTTGAAAGAATGTTTTAGGAACATCATACTATCCTTTTAAAAACATTCCTCTAACATTATGAAAACTGGACATTTTAACGTTTCGATAACCAAAACATAATGTATGGAAAACATTCTTAGAACTATAATTTGTGGGACTTAAATAATAATTCAAACTGCGTTCTCTTTTTAAAGGTCCCTGAGAGCAGAGAAGAAAACAGACGGCAAGAGAGAAACACCGGCAGAAGAAATGAACCTGAGTCCAACTGCTCATGACTGAATGAAAGAGAACTGCACTGCATTATCTGCATACATATTATATTAGGACATCTATCTTTAATATATACTAAAACATTTTCTCTAATGAGCATTTATTTTTAACACGTCTTATTAATTAGTGCCTGTGTTTTTGCCAAAACAAGATGATTTTTCTTATAGCATACAGTGTTGGGGGTAATGCATTACAAGTAACACATTTTTTTTATGCATTTAATCTCACTTTATTGTCCAGTGTTGCTGCTGACCTTCGATGATTCAGTTACACCATAAGCAAAAATGACTTTATATTTGTTGTTATTATTGCTGAAGAAAGTGTTAAACTCTCTTCACCTGCATCCTATTCTTCTGTAATCTTGAATGGCAGCAGCTGAAAAGTTTGTTTGAGCGCCCTCTACTGTACACGCGTGGATTTGCATTTCCTTCAGCCTTATTATTTCAGTTTTGGTGTGAAAGGGCCTTTACATTTGCCCAAAAATATGTTTTTATTTTTATTTTAATAATAATAATAATAATAAACAGCCCATGTGAGGAAAAGGTATTTTTCGTAAAAAGTACATTTTTAAGGGAGTAATGTTATATTGTCATTTATTACTTTTCAAAGTAACTCTCCCCGACACTGCTCATATATAGCCTACTGTTTTCTTACTTTCATTTATTTCATATTTGCTGTTATTTGCTGAAGTTAACAAACTGTAAGCTTTCTATTTGATAAATAAAGAGTGACATGACATTTTCTTTGCATGACTTTTTCATATTTGTTAACCTAAGATCACAAGGGTTGAAAAAATGTTAATACAAACTTATGAACAAAAGTAATGACCATATTCTAAACAGTTCAGTGAAGGTCACGGGTGTTTTCAGTGTATTTTCTGATTCTCTGATGCTGGGACTAAATTGCTCAACAAAGGAAAAGTAACTACACAGAAAGCATTTGATCGGGTAGATTGGCCATTTTTAGAACAAACATTAACTGAGATGGGCTTCAGTGAAACATTTACCTTTTGGTTTCGGCTGTTGTACAAGAACCCCAAATCAAAAATTAGAGTTAACGGACATTGCTCTGACTTTTGTGATATAGAGAGAGGCGTAAGAGAGGGTGATTCTCTCTCACCCATTCTCTTTGCTCTCAGTATCGAGCCTCTAGCGGAGGCAATAAGACAGGATGTCCAGATTGAGGGGGTTGAGGATGGTGGGGGGAGGGTTCATAAAAGTTCCCTTTTCGCTGACGATATCCTGCTCTTTATAAAACATCCCCTTACTTCAATACCTCGACTAATGCAATGCCTAAAAGATTATGGAGACATTTCTGGATACAAAATTAATCAAAATAAATCAGAGGCAATGATGATATCAGGAATATGGCCTAAACAACTAAACGAGATGGTGTCACTGGTCTAAACAAGGATTTAGGTACTTGGGGATTATTATCACACCTGAAACTACAAGACTTTTTGAGGCAAACTATAATAAGCTAATTAATCAAATAAGGAGTGATCTAGTTCGTTGGGAAGTTCTTCCTTTATCTCTGTTTGGCAGAGTTGAGACCGTAAGGATGAACCTGCTCCCACGTTTCCTATTTCTATTCCAGTCGTTGCCCATAAGAGTTCCAATTTCCACTTTTAATATGTTAAACAAATTCATTTCTCAATTTATATGGCAACACAAAAGACCCAGAATTAAACTTAAAACACTTCATCTGGCTAAAAATAAAGGAGATTTGGCTTTGCCAAATATAAAATTGTATTATTGGGCAGCTCAACTAGCAGCAACTTGTGACTTGGATCAGTGGAGATGAGGAAGCAAAGTGGACTCGAATAGAGCAAGGGGAAGTTAAGGGTGCACAACTGTCTGCCCTACCCTTTATGGATCTAAAACATGTCAATAAAATGAAGATTGAAAATGAATGGATAAAACATACAATAAAGGTATGGGCAGAAGTAAAGAAAATGCTTAAGGATGTTGGAACAATTTCTCGAGCTATGCCCATAGTGGGTAATGTAGATTTTCCACCTTCAATGTGTGACCATGGTTTAGGAGATGGGCAGTTAAAGGCCTCTTTATTTTTAATCAGCTCTTTGAAGAAACACACTTAAAGTCTTTCACACAACTTCAGGAACAATTCAATCTTCCCTCAAGTGATTTTTATAGATATTTGCAAATAGGCATTACATTACAAACCATAAGGAAAAAGAAAGAATTGGCAAAATCCCAATTGGCATAGAACAATATTTTATCACAATTTCAGAAAAAACGCCTCCCTGTTGGTAAACATGTTTCTCATCTTTATAAAAGATTGTTAACAGACATGGTTGGAAACACTTACAATATTAAGGAAAAGTGCTATAAGCTAATACAGGAATAGAGGATGAGTTATGGGATAAACTCTGTTATAGGTGCCATAAGGGAATTAATAGTCAACAGTGGAAGGAATTTGACTGGAAAATTAAAATACGTTATTTTCATACTCCTCTGGTTCATACCCCTCTGCAGCTTTATGCTGGAGACTATGTGGTAAAACAGGTGACCATACACATATATTTTGGGACTGTCCAGTAATCCTTGCGTATTGGAAAAATATTAAAGAAGAGATGGAGAAAATTGTAAAAAGAGAAGTTCCCTCAAATGTACAGTTTTTCTTACTGGGTGTTATATCAGTTCATGTTTTCAATGCTGACCAAAGATATATTTTACGTGTATTACCACTAATTGCCAAAAAAACATTACTGCTAATGTTTAGTCTGTGAAATCACCAACTGTAACTGAATGGAAACAGAGGCTAAAACAGATTGATATGATGGAAAAAAAATTACTGCATCATTACAATTGAAAACTGATCTTTTTAATCAGAGATGGCACATGGTTAAAGAACATTTAAATCAATGAATTAAAAAAAGTGTTTTTTTTTTTTATATAGGCCTACATTATATATTTTATATCATTATATGGCTGTATATTATTGTATCATGTTTGTTGATATATGAACATTCATATTAGGTGCAGCAATATATATACATAATATTTATTATTATTATTATTATTATTATTCTCTGTATTATTCTTATTTTATCACTTGTCTCAGATAATGTTCCTTTTGTTTTGTGCTGTGAAAAAGATAAATAAAAAAAATAAAAAAGATTAATAAATAAAAACAGACAGAGAGCTTGAACATACTGTTTGACTCTCATATGGGTGTTAAAATTCACCCACTATTCTATTCATTTAAATTACATTAAGGTTGACAAATCAAAATGTGTGAACAACTAGTGAAAAATCAATAGTGCAACACAGACCTCTGATATACTATAGTAAAAAACACCTGAAACTGATTCAATCTGCATTTCATGAGGGAAGAGGAAGATGAACTATCTCAGCTAATACTGTAAACATCAGAGACAAGAAGCCGGATTGTCAAAAAAAATAAAAAAAACACATTCAAATATAAATGTTAATGATAATAATGTTTTTGCATTCACAACATTTGCTGAAGACAAATGTTAAATGTTTTTTTTTTTTTTTTTTAAGTACTTTATCTTACAGAATACAAATACAAAAAATACAAAATTAAACCCTTGAAATAAGTCGATTTTATGTTATGACATGAATTTTAGTCCGGGAGCTTAAACCTTGTCTACGAAACCAGCCATAAATGTCTTTTATCTTATGTTCTACAACATCGTCCTCTATACAAGTAATTAAATCTACAATTCAAATGCTCTTAAAAGGAGAACATGAGAGAAAAAAAGAAGAAAAAAACAACACTCTTTTAAGGATAATATGTGTGGCTCTTAAAAGAGCCTTTGTGTTGTGTGTTGAGCTGACTCCTCTACTTTGAGCTGGTGTATTTGGTCACAGCCTTTGTGCCCTCAGACACGGCGTGTTTGGCCAGCTCTCCGGGCAGCAGCAGACGCACGGCGGTCTGGATCTCTCGAGATGTGATGGTGGAGCGCTTGTTGTAGTGAGCGAGACGAGACGCTTCACCGGCGATGCGCTCGAAGATGTCGTTGACGAAAGAGTTCATGATTCCCATCGCCTTGGAGGAGATCCCGGTGTCGGGATGAACCTGCTTCAGGACTTTGTACACGTAGATCGCGTAGCTCTCCTTCCTGGACTTTCTGCGCTTCTTTCCGCCCTTGCCGGCGGTTTTAGTGACGGCCTTCTTCGAGCCCTTCTTGGGTGCGGACTTCGCTGGTTCAGGCATGACGATTCAGTAAGAAACTCAAAGAACAATAAAGCTGTGATACTACAGGCGGGCTTTTATGCACTGCTCTATGCTAATTTCCAAAGGGAAGTACGGCCTTCTCTGATTGCTAGTTTTCCTGGACCAACCCATAGAATGATTTCATTGGTTATATTAAACGTTCCTTGACTTGTGGGACACCCAATCACAGGCTTTAAATGTTAATCCCGTCCATCGCCTCATGTCCTACTACCATCCCCCATTCTATCGTGTTTCTTTGTTTCATTTTCCAGCATTTTTCGTAATGCGCACTGCAGTATTAAATATTGAAGGTACAATATTGATAATTTCAGTTTAATCAACTTGAAAACAATAAAATACAATTCATACTGCAAAAGCACATATATTATTACTATATTTAATTGGCACATAAAGACCAGAAATAAGTGGTAACGATTTTATAACCACTTGGAAACTTGTTCTTTGTGTGTAAATGTGTGTGGCTCTTAAAAGAGCCGTTGGTGTTTTTCTTCTTCGTGGATCTCTTAACCCCCGAACCCGTACAGAGTGCGTCCCTGTCGCTTCAGCGCGTACACAACATCCATGGCGGTGACGGTCTTTCTCTTGGCGTGTTCAGTGTAAGTCACAGCATCACGAATGACGTTCTCCAGAAACACCTTCAACACACCGCGAGTCTCTTCATAGATCAGGCCAGAAATACGCTTGACGCCGCCACGTCGAGCAAGACGACGAATAGCGGGTTTAGTGATTCCCTGGATATTATCGCGAAGAACCTTTCGGTGACGCTTAGCACCTCCTTTCCCGAGTCCTTTCCCGCCTTTTCCTCTTCCAGACATGACTGCAGATACTCTTCAAATCACAACTATATATGAAGGAAAAACCAATGGGGAAGAGGAGTTTATAGTCGGCTAGCGGACCTAGTTGAAAGCACATTCATGGGCGGTTCTAGTACGTCACCAGTTGCGCATTACCAAGTCGATGTCAGTCTTTTGATGCCTTATACTAGTGGAAATAAGTGGAATTTAAGTAATATTAATAATTCTGTATAACTATAGGGCTTCAGTCATTTTGACCCGCGAGGGAAGATTTACAGGTGGGAGAGGATGAGGGTTAATAACTATACATACAAACGATATAACTAAATATAATATAATATTATATTCATTTCCTTACATTTGCTTTTGGATTTAAATAATATATAAAAATAGCATTTTATAAGACCACCATGGCATATAGAAGTTCCTTTTTAAAAACACCGTAATATGGAAATCATCTTTCATTGAGTCTTTTAAGGTTTGTATGACAGCTGTGGATTTCAGCGCGCTCTCCGCGGATGCGGCGGGTCAGCTGATGTCTTTGGTGACTCTCTTGGCGTGGATGGCGCACGAGTTGGTGTCCTGGACCTGGCCAATGGCTGTGCGCCTCCTGCTTTCAAGATCAGTCTTTTTTTTCGGGTGCACAAAGACAACGCTAGAAAATAAATTAAATCAGTCTTATATTTGTGTATCATAACCCATAATTGTTCGATTTATTTTAACTAATATAAAAAAATTGAGACGTGAAAACAAATAAATAGATCACATAGGCCTACAGAGCAAAAAATCTTTTCATCGCACAAAGGGGGAAATAACCGCGTAGCGCCATATGTTCATAATGCAGCGTGTTATTTGCTTTATAAATTCTTAGATTTCATATACGTTTATTTTTAAAACAGTATTAGCAACGTACGGCACAAAACTGATTTAATTCTATGCTGGGCTGATACCACCTTAAATAGTGATACAATTTGTGAGATAACTCTCTCGGGGAGAAATTGTGTGGCTCTTAAAAGAGCCTTTGGTTTGAAGAGAAGCTTCCGTCAGTCTACTTGGCCTTCGCGGGCTTCTCGGTCTTCTTGGGCAGCAGCACGGCCTGAATGTTGGGCAACACACCACCCTGAGCGATGGTCACGCCACCCAGAAGCTTGTTCAGCTCCTCGTCATTGCGCACCGCCAGCTGCAGGTGTCGAGGGATGATGCGGGTCTTCTTGTTGTCCCGAGCGGCGTTTCCAGCCAACTCCAGGATCTCAGCGGTCAGATACTCGAGCACAGCGGCCAAATACACCGGAGCTCCGGCACCGACGCGCTGGGCATAGTTGCCTTTGCGGAGAAGCCTGTGAACACGGCCGACGGGGAACTGCAGTCCCGCCCTGGAAGAGCGACTCTTGGCCTTAGCGCGAGCCTTTCCCCCGGTTTTACCTCTTCCACTCATTACGATTAGTTTGTTCAGGATTAGCGAGAGGAACAAATTCAATGCAGTTGCCAGTTGTGAGGTGACTTATAAAAGAAAGCGTGACAGTCTCCTATTGGCTGAAATCTGAAAACATTCCCAGCCAATCAGTGATCTTCTCTCTGAACACCAAACCCCCCCTTTCTGCTGCTGACACTCAAACACGTCACGCTGTAGTTTCATTTAGTGCCGCTAGTCTTCCTTTTAAAGGGTGACTTTATTTTGATGATGATAAAAATGTGTGATTACAAGTTAAACACTTCGGTCATTAAGCATAATAGCTTTAGTTTAATTGTATAAATATGTAAACATGTATAATATGTATTTATGTATAATATACATTTATGCATTAATACTTGAGACTTGATCAAAAACATAACATTCCCAAATGGGCCTGTTCATTTGCTTTCACTTGTAACATAAAGGAAAGCCAATGTCACTTTTGACCAATGAAATAACACTCTTTACTATTAACTAGTGGGTGGCTTTTAAAATAGTTTATTTTTTATTTTTTATAAAACAAGTAAAAAGACTGAGTTTATTTCTTTTTGGCTGCTGTCTTTTTAGGCTTGGCTGCTTAAGGTTTGGCCATTTTGGGTTTGGTTAAGGCTTTGCTGGTTTCTTTGTCTTCTTAAGGCTCTTCGTTTTTCTTCACCTTCTTCAGAGATTTCTGAGCGGCGGGTTTCTTTGCTGCTGCAGTTTTGGTCTTCTTAGCGGCAGCGGGTTTCTTGGCTTTAGGAGCCGCTTTCTTGGCGGGTTTCGTCTTGGTCTCACTCTGTTTCTTGTTGAGTTTGAAGGCGCCGGTCCCTTTAGTCTGGACTAGGATGCCTTTATCTGTCTGTGTAACTTTAAGAGAAAGATAGATGCAAAAGGTTTATAACTCAGTTCAGAATGACACCTTTTTTTTTCACTGTTTCCACCAAGGCAGTACGGTTTTAACTCTTGTAGCTGTTGTGTATTAGTTGTCTATACTGATTACACTGAATTCGGGATTGGATTTTGTACCTAATCTTACATATTTATCTCAATATATAGGCTAATCATAATCTGTTGAACACTTATTATAGTTTTTTCTATATATGCATTTATTGAGGTTTAATATCCATAAAAGTGATATCGACCAACGTTGGCAGCCCTTTAAATAAATGTCATTGTTCACAGTCTAAATGAGTTCAGTTTCTCTCAGGTGGTTTCGCAGTAACTTTATAGCGGAAGTCACAGTATGTTGTGGGTTCTAACTTTTCAGAGGCCATGGGTGGGAGAAAACTGAATTTAGATTTACAGCAAAACACATCACTTACTGTTGCAGAGGCTTCTTTCAGCTCACTGAAGATGTAGTCACTTTAGCAGCTGCTTGTAGAGCGAATATGACTGTTAAAGTCTTGAGTTTAAGAGGCTTTGTTAAAAAGGTCATTAGTTATAAACCTTCTGATTACATCTATTTTTTTTTTTTTTTTTTTTTTTTTTTACCTTCCTACCTGCCTACCTACATTTTCTTTCTTTTGTTCTTCTTCTTTTATTATTATTATTATTATTATTTATGGGAACAAACACATATACAGGCTATACCCCCATAAGGGAAACTGCTAATATCTGAGATATGTGGTGACAAATAAACAGGTTATTCCCAAATATCTACTGACCAAGTCTCTTTCCGGACACTTAAAGACGATTGTGCTTTCAAAAGCCAAACTATTTCTTCAGGCCTAATAAAAGAGTTGAGCTCATAGTCGTGGTTTGACTTCTGCTCTGTTTCTGCCCTGTGGTTTTAACCAGAGTAGAGGAAACATTTATGCATGATCTGCATCTTTAGTTTCATAAACCTCAAAATATCATCACAAGATCAAAGATTCAAAGAATTCTGTGTCATTTTCATTGACTTCCCTTTTTTTTCTTCTCTAAAAGGAGGGCAGTGAGAAAGGTTTGTCTAAGTGATGAGAGATGTCACTTCTTAACTACCCTTTCCCACTACTATCCTTTTAGAGAATACATAAACATGGCTTTAACCCTCTAATAGCATGAATTTTTATTTTGTGAGGGAAAAAAAGTTCACCCCATTTTTTGGGAGCTTGAGGGTCCCTGATAATATATTCATCATAAAATGTGTCCAACCAATCACAAACATCAAACAATCAAATAAACAAACTACTACTAATTATATCTAATACCTCATGTATAAATGTTTCTCACATTTCATATACATATATAAACCAAATACACATGCACATGCATACACACATTACTTTACTGACTGACCCCTAACTGACCCCTGACCCCCTAACTGACCCCTGACCTCCCAACTGTCTCTCAAGCCTGATTCAGGGATCTTCTCTTCCTGACTCTCCTCAAGCTCACTGTCAGAGGGATTGACCCGATCATGTTCCTTCCATCCATAAAATATTAGTGTGTCCAATTCCTGTAAGTATCAGTAAAAACATTTCAAGTCATGTCAGAAAGATGGTAATTACGAGTTGAACGCACATGAACTGCGCCACAAAGTCATAATTACAAGTGGGAAGCAATGGCGGAAACAAATAGTTTTCAATCATAAATGTATTTCTGAATACTGACAGTATACAGTGTAGTTTTTACGCATTATGTGTATTGTTACTGAAGACGAGAGATAAAGTTTACCAGAGCACACTCATTCAGACATGAGCTGAAGGGCTTGAGTGACCAAACTACATTACCCAGCATTCTCTGCAGCATACTACTACTACTACTACTATTACTACTACTACTACTACTACTGCTGCTGCTACTACTACTACTACTATTACTACTACTACTACTGCTACTGCTACTACTGCTGCTGCTGCTGCTCCTACTACTACTACTATTACTACTACTACTACTACTACTACTACTACTACTACTACTACTACTACTACTACTACTACTACTGCTGCTGCTGCTGCTGCTCCTACTACTACTACTACTACTACTACTACTACTACTACTACTACTATTACTACTACTACTACTACTACTACTACTACTACTACTACTACTACTATTACTACTACTACTACTACTACTGCTGCTGCTGCTACTACTACTACTACTACTACTATTACTACTACTACTACTACTACTGCTACTGCTACTACTGCTGCTGCTCCTACTACTACTACTACTACTACTACTACTACTACTACTATTACTACTACTACTACTACTACTACTACTACTACTACTACTACTATTACTACTACTACTACTACTACTACTACTATTACTACTACTACTACTGCTACTACTGCTGCTGCTGCTGCTCCTACTACTACTACTACTACTACTACTACTACTACTACTAATAATAATAATAATAATAACTAGATTAAAAAGTTCGTTGAGACAAACTTTAAGTTGGCTTGAGAAAGTTTGGACCAGAAAGTTTGGAAAGAAAGAAAGTAGTTTTAAGTTTAAATTAGTTTTAAGTTTAAATTAGATGGTTGCTAGGATGTTCTGGGTGGTTGCTATGGTGTTGCTAGGCAGTTGCTAGGGTATTCTGGGTGGTTGCTAGGGCATTGCTAGGTGGTTGCTAGGGTGTTCTGGGTGTTTTTTAGGCAGTTGTTTCTGGGTGGTTGCTGTGCTGTTAGGTGGTTGCTAGGGTGTTCTGGGTGGTTGCTATAGTGTTGCTAGGTGGTTGTTAAGGAATTTTGGGTGGTTGCTAGGGTGTTCCTGGCGGTTGCTATGGTGTTGCTAGGCGGTTATACACACATACATACACTAAAGCCCAATCCCAATTCTATTTTATACCCCTTCGCCTACCCCTAACCCTTCGCCTACACCTTACCCTTGCCCCTTGAAACAGAGTGGCAAGGCGTAGGGGTGAAAATATTCCCCTAAGAAATGGGACACCACTACTACACCGTTACACGTCATTATACGTCGTTGCTAGCGCCTACGTCACAGGAGATGCGCCAATGTTTATCACAAACTTCCATGATGCCGTCGTCAGCTGTAGTCTTGCGTGAGTTACAGCCATTTTTTTGCATTTTTGTTCTGAAGTTGGCAGAAAACAACGGAGATGGCGATATCTTCGATGCCTAATGCTGCGTTCACACCAAACGCGAATAGAGCATCTGGCGCGGGTGATTTCAATGTTAAGACGCGTTTACGCGCGTCTGGAGGTCTTGCGGCGCGAATGAGGCGTTTAGCGCGGCGCGGTGGACGCGAATTCGCCTCATTCGCACGCTTCGCTTCAAACTTTTGCTTTTTACACGCGTCATATTGTTAACGAACTTTAGCGATTTTTTTGCAACCGTTTATTTGAATAACATGACTGAATGTGAATACAAGATTGAATGTGACAAAGAAAATGATTATTGGCAGTCATGTTGCCTCTGTAGCCGGTGTATGCAGGTACATTTCTCATACCCCTTCGTTTGAAGTGTGGTCCCGAAAAATCTTCGTTTCAAGGGCTATCTGGCCCTTCCCCTTACCCCTACCCCTACCCCTCCAACCAAAAGAGAATCGAGACAACCCTACCCCTTCACGGGAACGCGCAAAACGGAGGGGGCCAAGGGGTAGGGGCAAGGGGTGAATTGGGATTGAGCTTAACTCACTCACTCACTCACACACACACACACTCACACATGCACACTCTCACACACTTACTTGCTCACAAACACTCATTTCACCGAACAGACAAGTCAGCTGATATTATATATCTTATTATTATTATAAAAAAAAATAAAGGAGCAGTGTGAGGTCATGCCATCTTGTTGTGGACAATTATTAGATTAGATTAGATTAGATTAAACTTTATTGTCATTACACAAGTACAGGTACAAGGCAACGAAATGCAGTTTAGGTCTAACCAGAAGTGCAATAGCAGCAAGTGCAGGATATACAGTGGTTCATAAGTGCAGAACATGGATATGTACTGAATAAATATAGAGTTGAATACTATTATAAACAAAAATTTACAGATAGATTGTCCTATGAATATAATATACAGATAACTATTACTGTGAACAGAGTTTACAGCTAGATATGTACTGAATATAATAATATACAGATGGCTATTACTATAAACAGAATGTTTACAGATAGATATGTACTGAATATAATATACAGATGGCTGTTACTATAAACAGAATTTTACAGATAGATATGTACTATGAATATATATACAGATGGCTGTTACTATAAACAGAATGTGAGCATAATATACAGATGGCTAATACTATAAACAGAATTTAACAAATAGATATATGTATAAGTTAGGCTAATGAGCAGTATAACAATGGATTTAAAGTAGTGCAAATAAAGTTTGGACAGAAGCTATCCGAGTGAAAGTGCAGTGGAAAGTAATTGCATATTACAGTTAAGGTACGATATTGCAATGTATATATAAACAGTCGGTACTGTAAATAAACAGTCGGCAGTGCAATTGAGCATATTCCAGTCAAGGTAGTAGTGCAAGATGCATATGTAAACAGTTGTTACTGTAATAACAATCAGCAGTGCAAATGAACATTATAGTATTGCAAATAACAAAATGGAGGCAGGTGTGAGGAGGGAGAGCCGAGTCAATCAGTATATGAGGGAGTGGGATCAATGAGGGTTAGAGTTTAATAAAGAGACAGCTCTGGGGAAAAAACTGTTCTTTAGTCTGCTGGTCCTGGTCCGGAGGCACCTGAAACGCCTGCCGGAGGGCAGGAGAGAAAACAGTCTGTGGGCTGGGTGAGAGGAGTCCTTAAGGATGCTGCGAGCTCGATGCAGACAGCGTTTCCTCTGGATGTGCTCGATGGCTGGTAGTGGAGTCCCAGTGATGCGCTGGGCGGTTTTCACCACCCGCTGCAGTGCCTTGCGCTCTGCAACAGAACAGCTCCCATACCACACTGTAGCACAGTTGGTCAGGATGCTTTCTATTGCACAGCGATAGAAGTTCACCAGGATAGTGGAGGAAAGCTGATTCTTCCTCAGTGTCCTCAGGAAGAAAAGGCGCTGGTGAGCCTTCTTGACCAGGCTGGAGGTGTTGGTTGTCCAGGTCATGTCCGCCGAGATGTGGGTCCCCAGGAACTTGAAACTGGAGACACGCTCAACAGCCATTCCATTGATGTGGATGGTGTCGTGTGTGCCTCTTGACACTTTCCTGAAGTCCACGATGAGCTCCTTCGTTTTGGTGGTGTTGAGGAGCTGGTTATTTTCGGTGCACCATGTGGCCAGGTGCTTGATCTCCTCCCTGTAGGCAGTCTCATCGTTGTTGCTGATGAGACCAATCACCGTAGTGTCGTCCGCAAACTTGACGATGGAATTAGATCCGTACACAGGCTTGCAGTCGGAGGTGAAGAGGGAGTAGAGGAACGGGCTTAGCACACAGCCCTGTGGTACACCAGTGTTGAGTGTGATGGATGTGGAGCAGTTGGAGCCTGATCGAACATTCTGGGGTCTGTTGGTCAAGAAGTCCAAAATCCAGTTGCACATGGAGGTGTTGAAGCCCAGGTCTCCAAGTTTGGCTATTAACTTAGTTGGGATGACAGTGTTGAATGCTGAGCTGAAGTCAACAAACAGCATGCGTGCATAAGTGTTCTTATTGTCCAGATGTGTGAGCACAGAGTGCAGTGCCATGGAGACTGCATCCTCTGTGCTCCTATTGCTACGGTAGGCAAACTGGTGTGAGTCCAATGTGGATGGTAGAGAGTCTTTTAGGTGTGCCAGGACCAGCCGCTCAAAGCACTTCATTACGATGGGTGTGAGTGCTACAGGGCGGTAGTCATTAAGGCACTTCGGGCTGGAGTGTTTTGGCACTGGCACAATGGAAGTGCATTTAAAGCATGTTGGTACAGTTGCTTGGGCAAGAGACAGGTTGAAAATGTCTGTAAAAACCCCAGCGAGCTGCTCCGCACATGCCCTGAGTACGCGTCCAGGGATGTTGTCTGGTCCAGCAGCCTTGTGCGCGCTGATCCTGCTCAGTGCATTGCAGACATCTGTGGAGGAGAGTGTGATCGGTGGGTGGTCAGCTGAGGATTTGAGCTTGGTGGCAGTTTCTCTGTTGTCTCTTTCAAAGCGAGCATAAAAGTCATTTAGCTCGTTCAGGAAGTTGACATCAGTGGCTGCGGGGGTGGAGTGAGAGGGTTTGTAGTCACTGATGGCCTGAATGCCCTGCCACATGCGCCGAGGGTCAGCGTTGGAAAAGTGTCCCTCTATCTTAAGCTTGTAGCAGTGCTTGGCCTCTTTGATGCCCCTTTTCAGATTTGCTCTGGATGTACTATAGGCTTGTGCATCTCCTGATCTGAAGGCAGTATTGCGTGTCTTCAATAGGAGTCGCACTTCCCTGTTCATCCATGGCTTCTGATTTGGGTATGTGGTGATCTGCTTCTGGGTTGTAACACTGTCAATGGTGGTATTAATATAATCCAGTACAGAGGAGGTGTAGCAGTCAATGTCCGTGTGAGAGCCACTGGTGGCTTGAGAAGCAAACATACTCCAGTCTGTGTGTAGAAACCTTTCCTGGAGTGAGAAATCTGCCCCCGCAGGCCACACCTTGATGGTCTTCACTGATGGCTTCACGCGATTGATCAGAGGTGCATATTTGGGGGTGAGGAACAAAGAAAGGTGATCTGACTGTCCCAAGTGGGGGAGGGGTGTCGCGACGTAAGCTTCAGCCATGTTTGTGTAAACATGGTCTAAGGTTTTGTTTCCTCTGGTGTGACAGGAAACATGCTGGTGAAATTTCGGTAGCACTGACTTTAAGTTTGAATGATTAAAATCACCCGCAACAATAAACGCAGCTTCCGGGTGAACGGTCTGTTGTTTACTGATGGCTGCGTGAAGTTCTTTCATAGCAAACTTGGCATCAGCATCCGGGGGAATATAGGCTGCAGTTATAATAGTGGAAGTGAACTCCCGCGGTAGATAAAACGGTCTACATTTAACCATGAGAAACTCAAGGTTAGCTGAACAATGTCTCCCAACAATAGCAGAGTTTGTGCACCAAGCTTTGTTAATGTAAATGCACAATCCACCACCTCTGGTCTTACCGGAGCCATCTAATGTTCTATCCGCCCGGAATGTATGGCGTCCCGCTAGCTCAATAGCGTTGTCCGGTATTCCGCTGTTTAACCATGTTTCCGTGAAAATTAGAACATTACAGTTCAAAAGTCTCTTGCTGTATGTGATGTTGAGTCGAATCTCCTCCATTTTGTTCAACAGCGACCGTACATTGGCAAGGAAAATGCTGGGTAAAGAGAGCCGGTGTGGTGTTAGCTTTAGCTTAGCTCTTAGTCCTCCGCGCTTCCCCCGCCTTTGTTTACGATCTCGCCGGCGCCTGCGAGCACTTCCGCCCGGCCGGGCAGAGTGCATAGCCTCGGGTGATCTGGCGATCTCAGGAAGGAGTCGAAGGTTGTCCATAAAACTGTCGGAAATTCGCAAACCAATATCCAAAAGCTCAGTGTACGATGTTAAGGCACAACTGTTCTGGACGAACAGACCCGAAATGAGCAAGAAAAATACTGCTAAATTACAGAATCTGGAGAGACCGCGAGCCTCGCGATGTACTCGCGCCGCCATCTTGGATCTTTTATCAGTTTTTATCACTGATAAAGTGATAAAAACTTTATCAGTGATAAACTGATTTTATCAGTTTTTATCACTGATCAATTATCAGTTCATTTGTACATATGAGTTCATATTGAGTCTCTAATAATTTGAAATGAATAGTTAAAAGATAAGTGAAATATTTTATAATGAATATCTTTGTTTACTTTCTTAGAAACAATCACACTGGGCTTTAAATGTTGACAAATTGCTGCAAATTATGTGAAATAGGATGAAAACACTTTCATGATGAAGATTTTTATCTCATATTACAGAAAGTTTTTAATGTAACCCTTTTCGTCTGTGTGCTCCCCCAAATGTCTCTGCGTTGTGTTTGAATGATGGTTGAATGAGGAGGACACCAAGTTCGTGGTCGTCACAGCAGTGAAGCTTTATTAGGCTGTATTTATTTGCATCAGCCTCTCTGCAGCACACGGCGACATCTTTTCACAATGAAAATAGAACTATTAGTTACATACAAAATTATAAAACGAAATGACACAGTCTTAGCTGCAGCCACATCAACCCTTATCACTGGGGATAACTGTCAGCATATGACAACCAATGTCAAATGTCAGATGCATCCAAAACACAAAGAATCAAACCCAAAAATACTCAGACAAGTGTCAAACACAATACAATACACAAACAAATATACCCCACCACATGGAACCAAAACACATTCAATAATTTCAGTAATACAAAACCGTCCATTGAAAATAACTGCACATATTTGTTATAGCAAACATCTTCAACAGCACCATATCTCCTCAAACAACATGGATGGCCAATATAATTAAAGAAATTAAATATCAGAGAACAGTGAAAACCCTCCAACCTTTTCACTAGGAACATAGAACTAATTAAACTAAACAACTTAAACAACAGCTCCACCCATGTGAGGAAGGGCCCGCTGACACAGTGAAACACTCATAGACACAGCGCCCCCACAAGGCCAGGAGAAACATCTTACATCTTCCACACATTAATAAAATAAAAAAGGATGGAAAATTTGCAGATTCTGCCAGAATTGAATGACATTAGATTACTTGTTTATTCAATCCTCATGTAAAACAAGCTTTATTAAACAAACAAGCTATTTCAAATGCATCCACTTTATCAGCGACAGGGATTGTGACGTTGACTGCAGATCGCTGGTCGACAGCTTGTGTGTTTCAGGGTCCTAATGTTCTCCAGATTCAGGGTCTGTTAACACACATTAAGGAAACTTTGGTCAGGACTCATTTTCCAAAAGGGCCTATTAACTTTATTAACTTACTACTACTAACCCTAACCCTACCTTAAAGAAGCTCTGGCCTTTTGTGATTCTGTTTCTCCAACCATCTCTCCAGTCCCATCGAGTCGAGGCCTGTTATACTGAGAGCCGAAGCGCTGAGGAACAGAACACACCTTTGACCAGCAGCATTTGAGTTTTTATGGAACGACCCTTTATGATATAAAAGGCTGTATATTTCATTCACTGATATGTTGTAGAGTTACATTAGACACACATTAGATGTCACGTGGTGATTTCTCTTTAATCACTGTCTGTCTTCTGTGTGTGACTGTGTGAACGGACACAATAACAGTGAGAACAATCTCCATCAGAACTGATCTGGAAAATATGATTTTCAAGTAGATGAACAGAGCTGTGACAACTTGAATACATTAGTAGCTAAATATCTTAGACTGGATCTCTCTTTTCTTTATCTGTGTATTTCTGTGTAGAGTTTATCTCCTCCTCCCTCATCTCTTCTTTCTAACACAGGAAGTGTGTGTTTAACACTCAACGCTGTTAAAACAGTTTATTAATGTGACAGTATGGGCTCCAGTGCACTGCCTCTCATCTGTGAGTATTTTATTATATTCTTAATATCTTCTGTTTCTAATGCAATGTAATCAGCTGAAGATGGGATATAATAATGAGTGTTGTGTAGGAGAGTCTATGAATCCACAGTCTCACTGCTTATTGTATTATTTATTGATCAGATATGTGATGATGTTACATCTTGATCAGACAAAGAGGTTTATGATGCATTTATCTGTGTGATAATGCATGTGAAAGATGGAGGCAATGTGTACATGTATTTTTGCTTAGTTTTGTTGTAACATCTTTCCTCCTATTTCAAGTAGTTGAGATAAATCAGATGTATTTGTGTTGATGTGAGTTAGTGTTGAATGATGCTGTATCTTTAAATAATCTCTCCATCAGAGACTCAGAGAGTTTGAGAACAGAGACCGAACACACACTCATCTTCTCTATCACTTCTCTTTCTCTCTGACTCTCTTATTGAGAAATAACTGCAAAATGTATTTGGCCAATTAAATTTCATTTTTCAAACAAACAGTTTATCAAACAAAATAGAGCTTTTCTCAGAACTAACTTCTCTTTTCTGAGACACGTTTCAGTTATTTTTAACCAGTTCGGCTGAACTTCACACAGGGCCGGCGCTAGCTATAGGCAGAGCAGGCGATCGCCTCGGGCCTCGGGCTTTGAGGAGGGGCCTCCATAACCGTAACATCCCCTATATATATAGTCCACCAGTCAAGACGGTCACGGGCAGAAATACTAGCCTCATTGTTCATTGGATATTGTTGAATTGTCACTCATCTGCAGTTAAACCAATTAATGTGTCCGTTTCAAAGCGGTGCCGGCTTCTTAAAGTTTGTGTAACGAACGCATCCATCAGGTGCTGAGAAGCAAAAGCCTAAATAGGCACGCAAATAAAGGATCTCATATCTATGGGTCTATCTTCTCAATTCTGCTGATGATTAGATTATACCCTGACATCATAGCCTACTTACGCCAATAATATCAGTTTAGAATTATTATTATTATTATTATTTTCTGCTCAGTAGCGATCGTGTCTTTCTCTTCCACTTGATTTGTGTATAGCATATTTAAGGTAACAATGCAATGCATAATATCATATTACTGATACGAATAATTTGACAATATCTGCAGTCAATACTGATTAAATGGGAGGGAAAAATTAATTTAAACTGTACTTGAGCTTTATTTATTTAAATAGCAAATATATTGATACATGTTTAATGTGGTTTAAGGGCTTTTTCACACTAGTTTGTTTGAGAGACTGCGAGCGGTCGACACATTAACATACTGAGGTCTGAATATGGTTTGTTTTTGGGTCCTTTAGGAGGAACTGAGATCATTTAGTGTTGACCTATGAATTATTTCTGCCGAGGCGAGAGCTCTTGAAGTGCTGAAACACACGAGGTGTGAAAATACTCTTAGACCAGAAGCACGAGGTCACTTGCAGCAGGTTTTCTCTCTGGTTGTGGTTAATTTCAGCTGTAGGCTAACACTATATCCACATTATTTTACTATAAAGTCACAATTAGGGGTGTGCACGAATATTATAAACTGTTATTTCTTTTCAAAAAAGAAAATACAAAAGTGAATCCATGATAAATCCTAAGCACCAAAAAAAATAATAATAATAATTAAAGTGTACTATATGTGAAACACTAAGTGTCCAAATTCTTTTTGCAGCCATATAAAGTCTATAGTGAAGTTGATGGTGCCGACAGCAAACAGGAAGTGATGTCGTGTGTCTCAAACACTTTGACCTGATTTGGTTCTGAAGCTTGTTCTGTTCCAGTGAAGAATCAGTGATGTGAAACGTTAATCACATTCATGTTAATATTTAAAAGTGTCTTTATTCATAAAGTGTATCTTTATGTACTGTAATATAATGCATTATAGTTGTGTGAAAGGTGCATGATTCTGTATTATTTATACATTTTAATAGTGTCTTTCATGTTAGGGTCAGGAACAGGCAACATTCAATAGGGAGCAAATATAAAAAAATTACAAAACTTAAACAAACAAACACAAAACAAGAGAACAAGAAGAACTATGAAGAGAGTTACAGAAATACACTGACATCACATTTATTGATGAGTATAATGTCATATAATGTTGTCTGTTGTGAAGCTCAGTGGTTCAAACTGCTGCTTTATTGTTGAGCATCAGTGAATCAGTGAATCAAACAGTGAATCAGTGAATCAAACAGTGAATCAGTGAATCACACAGTGAATCAAACAGTGAATCAGTGAATCAAACAGTGAATCAGTGAATCAAACAGTGAATCACTGAATCGACTCTCGTATCAGTTCACGAGTCCTGTGACGTCATCGTGTGTGATGATGTTGAATGCTGGACAATAATCCATCAGTTCTCCTGAATGAGCATCACAACAGAAAAACACTTTCAGTTCATGTAGAATAAACTCTAGACATGTTTCAGTGTGTGATTTACATTGTGTTGAATGAATGGAAAAGCTTCATATCTGTTTCTTCTGCTTTTAGTGCTGATGTCCCTCGTTCACTCTGGACTCAGTCAAGGTACTGTCCGTTACTGCAGTACATTTTAGTTTTTAACTAATGTGAATTGTGTTGTAGTAGTTTATTTGTCTTCATCAGGATCCCTCATTTGTCTGTTTGCTGATGTTTTATGTCCATGTTTTGCATATTTCACAGAATCATCTGACTGTAGTTCCTTAAGCTGCACAACATCACAGAAATCTGCTATTTATTCAATCAATCAAACAGTCTTGCAGCTGCAAAGTAGTTCAGTCAGACATTGATTACAAAAGATCATAATCCATAAAACAGAAATGAGTTTTATTTGCATGTTTCTGAGTTTTTGCTGCAATATTAATTATTGACTGTGTGTCATTAAGATCTTGAGCACCAATGCTGAGCTTTATTCACTCAGTGTGGTTTAGCTGGAAGGGCTGGAAGAGAAAAGGGCTTGAGAACAGACAGACTGAAGTTAGTAAGTTCAGCTCAGATCTTTAAACACTCAGACTGTAAACAGCATCATCTACTGGTCAGAACTGGGAGAGCAATAATACAAAGACATTCAGACTGGATACATATATCAGTTTCAGTTAGTTTTTTACCAACACATACATTTTTTATGTAATCATTACAATTTATAAGCAAACTAGGTTTTTAATTTAAGTGTTTTTCTCCTGATGAAGTTTTGAGTTCATGACAGAGATCTTGATACTGCGATGCTTTTCAATATTTACTTCTGTTTCTCAGTGAAACCTGTAGCGACGGTGAAGCCAGATCAGCCTGTGTTCATAGGAGAGACAGTCACTCTCACATGTGACATACAGGGAGGAGGAGACATTCAGAGATACAGATGGATTAGAGATGGAAACACTGACTATACATATACAACAACAACACCAACAGCAGAGTTCAGTTTCACAGCTGATCGTGTGTCTCTCAGTGGTGAATACAGTTGTAGAGGAGAGAGATCAGGCTCATGGACAGACTACAGTGATGCTGTTACACTGACTGTATCAGGTGAGTCTTCATATTCACATCTGTTTATTGATCATCACTTATAATTTTCAACCACATCTGCTGTTATAACAGGACTGACAGTTCACTTTTCAGTAATTATTCAGTAACTGCACGTCTTGTGTGTGTGTGTGTGTGTGTGTGTGTGTGTGTGTGTGTGTGTGTGTTTTGTGGAGGTTTTAGTTCATTATAAATTCATGTAAATTGTGACTTTAAAGTGTTATAGGCGTCTCCATCTTTAATTTATGTGCGTCTCCATCTTTGATATTTAGTCACTGTCACTATGGTTACAGGAGATATTCATGAGTATCATGAGAATAGAAAAGGACTTGAGCAGTTCTGATGAGTTTTGTCCTGAAGTCAGAGAGAATGACGTGATTTACAGATTATTAGTGTTGAAGTCAAAACCACAAACCCAGACCAGAGTGTTTTCACAGGTAAACACATTTTTGTTCTAAGAACATTTTTAAAACATTTAGTTTTGGTGATGGAAACTTTAAAGTGTCCATTTTTATTAGTGCTAGTGGAGCTTTTTTTGTGTGTGTGTGGTTAGTTTGATGTTCCTAAAATATTATTTTACCCTAATTTGTATTAACAACTCAAAAGTCCTCCTCAAAAAAACTTTACTATTATCCAACAGGGAAAGTTATAATGATGTGCAGAAGAAGACTGGCTTCTTTGATTTAGTTTGTGGATCGTTAGGTAGAGCTCACAGCGGGTGATCGGTCAGAATCACACAAGATTTTTTCATCGGAAGTATTTATTGAATTTACAACTGCATGATTGAATATGTACATTGATGTGTGGTTCTGAAACAGATAAAAGAAATAAGAAAAAAAAAATTGTTGAATGCAAATGAATGATTATCATGCAACAAACCTCTATTTGTATTAACTGTATCCTATTCTAATAATATAGCAGGAATAAAATTCAATAATATTTTAACATGGCCGAAACTGGCATTAAAAGAATGAAAAAGGCTGTTCTGTGGGTCTAAACAGCTCCAACCATAACAATGAGAAAGGATAAACCATTCGCAATACAATGGCTGCCTCTGCTGGTCGCCTATATAACTACACCAGGCCGCGCCGAGAGGTGTCGTGATGACCAGTGTACATGCGGGAGGTGCGTGCCCTATAGCCAATTAACTGGATTGAAGGCGAATAGCTTACAAACTATGCGCAGAGGGTGCTTAACTGGTATTCTACAATGTATAACCAAAGATAATGCCCGAGTGACAACCTATAATACATCGATAGAAAGAAGCATCACGACACGAGGCCTAGCCGAGCAGGAAAAGCCTGAGCTTACATTTAGCAACACTGAACAGACAAAACACTACCAATCTAGCCTTAGCAATGACAGTAAAAGAACAACGAAATGCCGATTCTTACTTGTAAAGACGCACACAAAAATAGGACAGTTGTATCAAGGCAGGTTGTAAGTCTGTGTGGTTAGCGGACACTACTGGTAATAGCAGAGCCGGCCCAGACCTTTGGGGGCCCTATGCAAAATTTGGTTGGAGGCCCCTTTGATCATTTTAAGACCTAAAGAAAAGCAATGACTACCTAATAACTATACGGTACATATTATTATTATATCTACTATGTTTGATGTCTAAAAGAAAAAAAAAAATATGATACCATGCACTGACTGAGCTGAGTGGCAGTGCAAGACTGAACACACACTGAGGAACTTGCTGAATAAAAAGACTGATAAAGTGATTTTCACTGACCAAATATAATTTATTTGACAACAGAGTTTAAGAGGCACAAACTACAGCATATATAATTTAAATTAAATAGAGCAAATAGAATAACATTTAAATAAAATATTATATAAAATAATAAATAGAACATTCAAATGTTTGAATTTTTCAAATAAACAAAACAATAACATCTAAAACACCACAAACAAGATCAATAGTAACAATAATAATAATAAAAACAATAATAAGAATAAGGTAACATTTCAATAGAACTATTCAAATCCAAACTTATTTAGTACTTATGTATTTGTGTGTGTCTCCTTGGGAAAAAGTCTATTTCTAGGTTAAAGTCGGCATGAAATCAAAATGGACCCTATTTACTTTGTTAGCGCATATTACTAGTCTTGTGGTGAACAATTAATCCGTGCAAGTTAAAACACAGAAACATTTTTTTTGGCTTCGTAATCTTTAATCAAAATCTGAAAATGCCCCTCCCCTCTGCCTTGGAGGACCTTCTCTGATGACGTAGGTTTGACGGCTTGGTTTGGGAAACGCTTAACCACTCCCCTCAAACCGTTAGTCTGTAATGAGCGAGAGATGGAGAGGAGGAGCGCTAGAGTAAAACCCTGCCCTCTGTTCAATATTCCTTTTCACTGGGAAATACGTCACAGCACTGGAGAAAAGTCGTTTGCAACTTCCGGTTCACGCGGACTTTAAAATAAAACACAGAACTTACCAACATTGTTAGCTTCTTGAGTGACATGACTGTGTTGTGAACAAGGAATATATGTGGTTGATGGAGCTGCAATGACATAAAGAAAATAATTATATATAAAGGTAGAATTCATTTTTAAAATGCATAAGGTTATCATTTTACAACCCCTTTATACTCACCAACAGCTAGTGCTTTGTTCACTGGTAGCATGTAACTTAACGTTACTTTAAAAGTGTTCCTGGACATAAGGAATAAATTAATGTTAACGTAGCCCTTTAGTGTAGAAGCCAAACTGGGTTTATATTGCTGTTAAATGCTTTAACACCACATTGAATGAAATAGGCATGATACTAAACCAATTTCATGCAGCAGCATGTTATTAGCATGTAAACACTGTAGCATAATGAAAGTTAATACAAGCACGATTTTGGCTAATGTTAATATGAAGCAATTAACGACTTTTGTTAGTGCAGATAGGTTAACGTTATCCATACAGGTATCGGAAAATTAGGCTACCTTTATCTTCTTGTTTCTTCTCTTCTTCCAGTCTCTTCTTTTGACGTTTTTCATGGCCAGAAAGATGTTTTCTTTTCTTGTCAGACATCGTCGACGTCGGAGTCACTGTCTGTCTGTCTGACTGACTGACCAAGTGACAACGAGTGACATCATAGGGTCATTAGGGTCAAGACTCGCGGTCGCGGGAAAATTGCCAATCGCCATAATAAATAAATAAATAACAACTATGCTTATGATGCCAGATAAAGAGCACTGTAGGCCCATTTCTTTTTATTTATTTATTTTATGTTACTTTTGATGTGTGATTATTATTTTTTTTCACCCAGCAGTGACTCTAGGGGGCCCTCTGCTGGTCACGGGGCCCTTTGCAATTGCAAAGGTCGCTTAGTGGCTGGGCCGGCTCTGGGTAATAGTCTCGGACAGAATGCCACCAGCGTGCAGCGAGCCTGAGTCAACTTGTGATTGGCTAAGAGTCCAGGTGAAGCGAGGCGTCTTCCAGTAGGAGAGAGAGAGTCACAGTAAAGTGTCTGATGCTTAGCGGCCACAAGGGGGACTTTTTTACAAGTGACGTGATTCACAGCAAAATCCTCAGTGTTGAATGAACTCGATGTCTAAATGGGTCCAAGAGTGTTAAAGATGAAGAAACTACAGTTTTTGTGCTAATTTTGAGAACGTTATTACAGACCAGATAACATTGAACAAACATTTTATTAATGTTACTGGAATAATTTTTGTTCATAACTTTGAGAAATCCTTACCGTTAGCCAAAGTTATGATAACATTCCCTGTTAGCTGGTTATGGTTGTGGTTAAAGTATATTTATCACCATATGACCAAGACCAGTGTCGTGTATTTCTGTCACAGAATGGCACCGTGAACTAAATCCCTCTGGAAACCGCTGGTCAAATGCTTTGCTCAAAGACACAATAGTGATGGTAACCAGTTCATTCACTGCAGGGTTTATACCAGCAACATTCCCATTTAC
The DNA here is from genome assembly GCA_021464565.1 of Rutilus rutilus. Lineage (NCBI taxonomy): Eukaryota > Metazoa > Chordata > Actinopteri > Cypriniformes > Leuciscidae > Rutilus > Rutilus rutilus. The sequence continues at coordinate 7,008,813 of JAJAQA010000003.1, forward strand.
AACCAGCGTTTACAACCGAAGGTCCTTCTGGACAATCAGTTTTATTCCCTGAAAGAGCAGTTTGAGTCTTTATGTTTCTGTTTCTTCTCAGATTTACCCACATCTACAGTGACTGTGACACCAGTCAGTCCTGTATTCACTGGAGAAACAGTCGATCTGAAGTGTGAGATAAAACCTTATTACAGTGACTGGAGATATGAGTGGGATAAAGGCAGTGTAAAGTTACAGACGTCTGATCGTTACACTGTAAACAGAGACACTCTCACTATCACAGGAGTAATTACATCTGATCAGGGTTGGTACGGGTGTAAAGGACAGAGAGATGGAAGACCAAACTCATCAACATCAAGCTCTGCTGTTTATCTCTTTGTGAAGGGTGAGTTCAACATCACTGTCCTCATAAACTCTCTGTCCTATTTATGATCACAAATACAATCGAGAGTCTCTGACTGGGATGTTACGTTCACACTAATAATGCGGTTCTCACTCCTCTTTTGAAGAGTTAATTCTGTTTAATTCTGGCGTTGTCTATTTAAGTGGTGGTTTGAATGTTGGTTTTAATGTTTCAAATATGGAATTTTCCCAGTTGCCAAATATCGTAATGTAGTGATTACTTGCATTTCTGTGCTGTGTTGGAGATGTTAGCACGTCTCTAATAAGATCAGTCACAAACATGCTCCCTGCACGATCTAATCTATAGCGTCTTATTAACTCACTGTTATCCATTGTCTGCAACACATTTCTTCTCCCTCTTCGTCTTTCTGTCATTTTCTCCTCTGCTAAAGAAACTCTTCAGCCTCTTAAAAGTCCTCGTCCGTGCTCCTAACAATTTTGACCTTAAGACCTCTTTTAAGGGTTAAGATGCTTTCTGAATTACTTTTTTCTTTACTAGGATTTTTTCTTTAATTTTAAGAGTAAACGCCCACATTTCTAAGAATTTTCTTAGAATTTTGTCACTAGGAGCAACTCTTTGCATTAAGATTCTTTATGAATACGGGCCCAGATCTTTAAACACTCAGACTGTAAACAGCATCATCTACTGGTCAGAACTGGAAGAGCAATAATACAAAGGACATGCAGACTGGATAAATATATCAGTTTCAGTTAGTTTTTACCAATACATACATTTTTGATGTAATCATTACAATTTATAGGCAAACTAGGTTTTTAATTTGTGTTTTTCTCCTGATGAAGTTTTGAGTTGATGAGAGATCTTGATACTGCGATGCTTTTCAATATTTACTTCTGTTTCTCAGTGAAACCTGTAGTGATGGTGAAGCCAGATCAGCCTGTGTTCATAGGAGAGACAGTCACTCTCACATGTGACATACAGACAGGAGGAGACATTCAGACATACAGATGGTTTATATACACTTATCCATATACAACAAGAACAACAGCAGAGTTCACTTTCACAGCTGATGTGTCTCTCAGTGGTGAATACACTTGTAGAGGAGAGAGATCAGACTCATGGACAGACTTCAGTGATGCTGTTACACTGACTGTATCAGGTGAGTCTTCATATTCACATCTGTTTAATGATCATCACTTATAATTTTCAACCACATCTGCTGTTATAAGAGGACTGACAGTTCACTTTTTAGTAATTATTCAGTAACTGCACACGTGTGTGTGTGTGTGTGTGTGTGTGTGTGTGTGTGTGTGTGTGTGTGTGTGTTTTGTGGAGGTTTTAGTTCATTATAAATTCATGTAAATTGTGACTTTCCAGTGTTATAAGCGTCTCCATCTTTAATTTATGTGCGTCTCCATCTTTGATATTTAGTCACTGTCACTATGGTTACAGGAGATATTCATGAGTGTCATGAGAATAGAAAAGGACTTGAGCAGTTCTGATGAGTTTTGTCCTGAAGTCAGAGAGAATGACGTGATTTACAGATTATTAGTGTTGAAGTCAAAACCACAAACCCAGACCAGAGTGTTTTCACAGATTACACATTTTTGTTCTAAGAACTTTTTTAAAACATTTAGTTTTGGTGATGGAAACTTTAAAGTGTCCATTTTTCTTAGTGCTAGTGGAGCTTTTTTTTGTGTGTGTGTGGTTAGTTTGATGTTCCTGAAATATTATTTTACCCTAATTTGTATTAACAACTCAAAAGTCCTCCTCAAAAAAACTTTACTATTATCCAACAGGGAAAGTTATAATGATGTGCAGAAGAAGACTGGCTTCTTTGATTTAGTTTGTGGATCGTTAGGTAGAGCTCACAGCGGGTGATCGGTCAGAATCACGCAAGATTTTTTCATCGGAAGTATTTATTAAATTTACAACTGCATGATTGAATATGTACATTGATGTGTGGTTCTGAAACAGATAAAAGAAATAAGAAAAAAAAAATTTGTTGAATGCAAATGAATGATTATCATGCAACAAACCTCTATTTGTATTAACTGTATCCTATTCTAATAATATAGCAGGAATAAAATTCAATAATATTTTAACATGGCCGAAACTGGCATTAAAAGAATGAAAAAGGCTGTTCTGTGGGTCTAAACAGCTCCAACCATAACAATGAGAAAGGATAAACCATTCGCAATACAATGGCTCCCTCTGCTGGTCGCATATATAACTACACCAGGCCGCGCCGAGAGGTGTCACGTGATGACCAGTGTACATGCGGGAGGTGCGTGCCCTATAGCCAATTAGCTGGATTGAAGGCGAGTAGCTTACAAACTATGCGCAGAGGGTGCTTAACTGGTATTCTACAATGTATAAACAAAGATAATGCCCGAGTGACAACCTATAATACATCGATAGAAAGAAGCATCAGGACACGAGGCCTAGCCGAGCAGGAAAAGCCTGAGCTTACATTTAGCAACACTGAACAGACAAAACACTACCAATATAGCCTTAGCAATGACAGTAAAAGAACAACGAAATGCCGATTCTTACTTGTAAAGACGCACACTAAAATAGGACAGTTGTATCAAGGCAGGTTGTAAGTCTGTGCGGTTAGCGGACACTACTGGTAATAGTCTCGGACAGAATGCTACCAGCGTGCAGCGAGCCTGAGTCAACTTGTGATTGGCTAAGAGTCCAGGTGAAGCGAGGCGTCTTCCAGTAGGAGAGAGAGAGTCACAGTAAAGTGTCTGATGCTTAGCGGCCACAATGGGGCCTTTTTTACAAGTGACGTGATTCACAGCAAAATCCTCAGTGTTGAATGAACTCGATGTCTAAATGGGTCCAAGAGTGTTAAAGATGAAGAAACTACAGTTTTTGTGCTAATTTTGAGAACGTTATTACAGACCAGATAACATTGAACACACATTTTATTAATGTTACTGGAATAATTTTTGTTCATAACTTCAAAATCCTTAATGTTAGCCAAAGTTATGATAACATTCCCTGTTAGCTGGTTATGGTTGTGGTTGTGGTTAAAGTATATTTATCACCATATGACCAAGACCAGTGTCGTGTATTTCTGTCACAGAATGGCACCATGAACTAATCCCTCTGGAAACCGCTGGTCAAATGCTTTGCTCAAAGACACAATAGTGATGGTTAACAGTTCATTCACTGCAGGGTTTATACCAGCAACATTCCCATTACAACCAGCGTCTACAACCGAAGGTCCTTCTGGACAATCAGTTTTATTCCCTGAAAGAGCAGTTTGAGTCTTTATGTTTCTGTTTCTTCTCAGATTTACCCACATCTACAGTGACTGTGACACCAGCAGTCAGTCCTGTATTCACTGGAGAAACAGTCACTCTGAAGTGTGTGATAAACTCTGATCACAGTAACTGGAGATATGAGTGGGATAAAGGCAGTGGAATATTACAGATGTCTGATCGTTACACTGTAAACAGAGACACTCTCACTATCACAGGAGTAATTACATCTGATCAGGGTTGGTACGGGTGTAAAGGACAGATAGATGGAAGACCAAACTCATCAACATCAAGCTCTGCTGTTTCTCTCTCTGTGAAGGGTGAGTTCAACATCATTGTCCTCATAAACTCTCTGTCCTATTTATGATCACAAATACAATCGAGAGTCTCTGACTGGGATGTTACGTTCACACTAGTAATGTGGTTCTCACTCCTCTTTTGAGGGTTAATTCTGTTTAATTCTCACAGACGACGTGTTCTTGTGTTTAAAACAGATTGAGAAAGACAGAACTGAACGCAGAGCTCTTAAAACCTATTGTAATAGTTAAAGTATTTAAACGCCATCATAAAAACACTGCGCTCATTACACATGATATGAACCAGCAGCTAAAATTATTTATTATATTATTATATTTAATTATTGTATTGCTGACTGCACTTACTGGAAATCTGTGAATCTTTGCCCAAATGCTGTGCTTTAGACTGACTTCATTTTTTGTGTTCAAACTTGAAGGAGCAAAACTGAATGAAACTGAATGCAGAGATCTGAAATACATTGTAAAGCTGAAGTATTTTACTTGAAGTGTGATCTTATAACAGATAAAGACGTGTGTCTGACGCATGTGAACACAGACCTGAGAAACAGCTAAAAGAAGTGCAGTGTTATTGGCCGTTATACACTTTAATTAAAAAAAATATTTGTACATATTTCCATAAATATCGTTTTGTGCACTTACTGAAGTTTTTATACAAATGCAGCTTTGCTTTGATTTTCAGATGATCCTGTCGTCGTTCTGTCTCTGATTATGAATGTTGAAACTTTGAGTGTTGGATGAAATTAATCTTAATTCTAATGTTTGATAGACAGTTGATCAACTTTCATTATCTCACCTGAAAATAATAATACTGTCATAATTTAATCTTCCTCATGTCGTTCCGAATCTGTATATTTTTCTTCTTTAGATTTATTTTATATATTTATAATGTGCTGATCGCTATAATAATGAGATGGTGAACTTTTAGAGTTTAAAAAGGACACAAAAGCACCATAAATGTGTCATAAAATAAGTCCAATTACTCTATATGACAGAAATCATGACTAAGAAGAGTATTTTAGTCTCCATCATCCTGTCCAGAGACACAGTTAAGAAATAAAACACACAGCCTCTGTTTACTGACAGTTTACAGTCATCTCTGATCACTGATGTTCTGCAGAAGAAAAAGAAAGACTGTCACTGTCAAAACTCTGAACACTGTGACCAGAAACAGAGACAGAAAGTTCAGACTGTCCAGTTATTTCACAGCAGAAATACAGGATCATTTTACTGAGTTTTACAGAGGAAAATAAACTGCAGATGTTCGACAGAAATCACTCAAAACACAAAGGAACAGGTTTAATAATCACTGCATTTACTAGTGGAAATAAAGTGAGTTTATAGAGAATCTTTAACCTCTAAAAGTTCTCAGCGGAATTTGAATGAAACCATTTAGTTACAAAATATTGACATATTTGTCTTTCTTCTCAGGTTTACCCACATCTACAGTGACTGTGACACCAGACAGATCTGTATTCACTGGAGAAACAGTCAATCTGAAGTGTGTGATAGAGACTTACCCTGACTGGATCAGGAGAATTTACCAGACACATAGTGCATTTCACTGGTCACAACCCTGGAGATCTGAGTGGTATAAAGGCAGTGTAATATTACAGACGTCTGATCGTTACACTGTAAACAGAGACACTCTCACTATCAGAGGAGCTACTGAGTCTGATCAGGGTCTGTACAGGTGTAAAGGACAGAGAGATGGAATAAGACCAAACTCATCAACATCAAGATCTCTTTATCTCTCAGTGAAGGGTGAGTTCAACATCATTGTCCTCCTAAAAACTTTCACTACAATCTTTCCACTGATGTCTGTGAGAAAGGGATGCGCTCGACAAGCTTGTGCGTCTCATAACAGCAATATAGGCGTTACTATATTTAGTTTAATATTCCACTAATTAGATACATTTACTTCAGACGACTTTCTATTGTATCTTTTTTCTTTTTTAACCAGCTTTTATAACCCCATTATACTCTCTGTTGTCAGTTTCTTTGTCTGGACACACACACTGCATTAGTATCAGTTGTTGGCATCGGAGCATTTTTATGAGTATGAATATGAGAGCGCAGTATCGGGCCGATACCAATACTGGTGTTAATATAGACCTTTCTCACTCGTGGTTATGGGCTCCAGAAAGGCCGCTGTGAGTAAGTTCAGTCACTCAGAGCTCATGGTGAACAACACACACACATTCTCAATCTCAACAGATCATCAAATCCTGGAGTCACCGGCTGTGTCTCATCTCGAAGGCTGAATCCTCCGGAGGTCACATTTATCTGCCGCAAACGTCATGAGGCTCTTCATCTCAGTAAACTGACCATTACATTCCCATGAGGAAACTACAACAGTTTACACTTCACTAGCAATAACGCTCAGGTTTATAATGGTGACTGTCCTGAAATAAGACGTTCTTTATGACGTATGCGGCCGATAAATGTGACGTCAAGAGGACGCAGCTTCGACATGAGACACAGATCCATGAAAACAGACGCTGAGAAGCAGCGAGTCGTTCTTCTCCTTTCAGTTCACAATTTACATTCTTACTGCAGATTGTGCAATCATTATTATTTTAAACTTGTAATCTTTAAACAGTTTTTTATTACTGATTAAACTATTGAGAAGTATATTACTGTGAACAATAATTATATTGTTTTTGATGGTTTCAATAAACTAAAGAAAGATTGTCTGAACTAAAAACAGTCTGTGCTTGTAAAGATTATAAGGCTGAATAAGTTTTTTTTTTTTTTATGTCTGGCCTTTTTTTAACATTTGTTATATGATGATATTTATCATATTTATTATTAAAAAGTTACGATTATCCACTTACTCATCCATAAACTTACCCGGGTCTGTCACATAACCTGTTAAAACTCTGAACTATAACTAATATTCCCTGACATTAATTTCCCACGTCTAGTACAATTATGTGGTTTTGTTTAATTAATATAGTGTATTATTTTTTTCTTTTCTTGATTTAACCCGAAAGAATGGAAGTGAAATGTGACAACATGCCCCATAGGTGGAGTACATTGTAACATGACCATATGACACCTTAAAATGTTATCGGATCTAATTAAAAAATATACAAGACAAACTAAAATATTTTGTCAATAAAATATAATTATTAAGTTTTCCATATAAAATAATGGCATTTTTTTTAATAATTAAAAATAAATATATATTTTTTAGATTTACAACAAACACCACACAGCAACTATCAAGCATAGTTCAAAACATAATAATAATGAATCATTTCTGAACATTGACTCTCAGTCTTTATTCACCTTTTTCTCAATAGAATTGATAAAAGTGAAGAATAGAATATCATAGTTCTAATAGAGGCTCATTGTAACGCAGTGTGACAACATGCCCCGTCTGTACAACTGGGATTCAAACCCTGCTAGTGTCTTCTGCTGGTTAGATCAGCATTCAATAACTATCTCAACGGTTAAATAATAGATTGGAGATTAAAATAATATATAATTGTAAATAAACAAAAAACAAAACAAAAAAAAAACAGATGAAAAATTAACTTAAGAAATGCACTTTAGCTATGTGTTAGTGAGGTATTCTAGTAGGGCTAGTTCATCAAGGGTTTCAGCCAGTAAACAGGATGGTGTATCGGTCAGGACACAGGAATAAAGACGAGGAGATGTAATTTCTTCTTTTAACTGTATTGAGCTCCAGCAATACTCATCAGAACATTACAATATCCAGTATTGTCATTATAGTCTGATAAAAAACAAATAAATCACCATTAGGTACTGTCATTTAAACAGTTACAGTACTTAAATTACTATGCAACATAAATAATAAATCCACACACATAATACAAATCAGGATCATCAAACATAAATATCTCAATAAACATTGCTATGCCCCTTTAAATATAATCTACAATTACATAAACGAGGATATTACTCTTTGGAGAAATATAAGGAGCTTCTCCTATCTCACTGACCAGTTCACATGAAACTGTATTAAAGGGGTTTACAGAAGGAGCAATGGCGACATCCTCTGGCCAGACAAGGCTACTACACAACAGCGTCCGCACATGGTCTCCTGAGCACGAGATTAACTCTTCTTAACTCAATGTTATTAACGTTAATACGTAACTTAGATATCAGAGGGCTCACACCAGTTAACTTATTATTTCCTACAGTGTTTTACAGCATAAACATTGTTCTATCACTATAAATCTCACTCACGCTGGGCACATGTTAATGCACGGTAATTCTACAATATAGAAACACAAACACAAGTGACAGTCACTTACTTTTCGTCATTAACTCAACACATGAATATTGGAAGCTGGATCACTCAGAAAGAACTAAAGAAGCTACACAACACATGTAAGTAGGCTAAACTATGCTGTTGAACTTTAACACGTTTCCGTACCCACTATAACCAAGGGTGCAGGGATTTGTATTATTTTGAAGTACCCCCGGACGCCGCCATTGGCTAACGGAACCCCACCTGCAGTTAGCATCCCATTGACTCCCATTCATTTTGGCGTCACTTTGACAGCGAATAACTTCACATCTGAGGCGTTTAAAGACTCCATTTGTCCATTATTTATTTCTAAAGAAACACGACAATGTATAAAATGCTCCATTACCTTGTATCTTACGTTATGGCCCCGTAGAAGCAGTTTTTTGTAAAAGTAGGCTAACGATTGCGTCACAGCCACGCGACTCTCTGTCGCACAGTAGAGAATTACCGTATGGACAGGAGGAGAAGCTCGCGGGCAATCGGGAGGACGTCGAGGCAAAATGACAAAGTAATTAATCAGAACACCTACAAAAAGTTTCTCCTGCTCCAAGATCATGGACAGCTCCTACTCACGCTCTCCGTCTCTGCGAGTTTCGGAAGGTAATGATTCAGATTGATCTTGGCACAGCTACTAGAAGACAGACAGTTTGCTCACGTCACATCTACGTCGTCGAGCTCAGTTTGAGTCTGCGCAGTACGCTGGACCCCCAGGAAGTAAGAGTTTCTAATTGGCTTCACTTTGTCTCCGTTGAATCCAATGGGGTCGCTGTGTCCATTTCTTTTACTGTCTATGGCACGAAACCACTGAAACCGACTCAAAACGCTGTAGTTCACATGCCAGACCAGTGTGTGGCGCTGTAATTCTGCCACAGAGATACACTAAAAACAGAGAAGACTCGGAGCATGTGCGTAAACCTTGCGCTGTATACAATAATAATAGGCTCAGTAGTTTCTTCTTTATTTTATTTATTTATTTATTTATTTTTACTAATAACTTTATTGAACAATATAAACAACCATAAATGGTCTGGTACAAAATATGAAATGTCTTAATCAGACAACAGACAAGCATCATAGCATAAGAAATAAAATATAAAGAAATAAAATAAAATAAAGAAATAAAACAAAAATACATTCAAGTGAATAAATAAAGAAATAAGAGGCTCAGCAGCTTCTGCAACAGATTACACTGAATCTATAATGGTTGTGAAATTGCTGTTTTATTTTGCACCGGCAGTTATAGGGTTAATGCGGTGAGTTCGGAGAAGGCCGGTTAAAGAAACGAGCGAGGGAGTTCGGCTGGTGCGTTTGTGTTCAGTTGTTCTGTCGTTCTTCAGACATTACAATAGTATTCATGTAAAAAAAAAAAAAAATTAAGAAGAAAATCATATTCAGCACGGAAAAAAACGGGGACAAAATTAAGCATTATACTCGCCAAACCTACTGATTATTTTTACATATTATAGGCTACATTAGGCTTTATAAGGGCAGGTACTAATTACAAAAGTTTATGGTTTATCAGTTTATGGCCAGCAATATTTTAAAGATGTGGCGCTGCGCTTCTTGTCCAGATGGAAAGGCAAGAGGGCCAAAAACCCGTGAATTTTAACACGTATTTAATGCGTTAAATACACGTGAAATATGCGTTAAATACGTGTTGTTTGCGCGTGACAAATCAGTGCGTTAAATACACGTTTAATACGTGTGAAATATACCTGTTATACCTGTCCTGACCAAAAAGCTCTAATTCTAATCCTGTAAGTCTTAAATACTTATATATAAAGTCTTAAATACCATATTTAAATACTTTAAGTCTTTAAATTCATTTAAATTGATAATATCACCTGTGTACCTAATTACTGTTTGTCTGATGAGTGATCAATCTCTGAACAAAAAGGTTTCAATAAGCGCCGCCTGCTTGCGATAGCTGTAAATGTAAGCAGAACAAAAGCTCACGTTGTTTTCCAAAGACAGATATTGATAACAATGGTCTGTATCTTAAACCTGCAATGATTGCTTACCTCCACTGTAACTGATTTCCCCACACAAATGCTTTGATGTTAAAGCTAGAATGTCCACTAATGTGTTATTTACAAAAAGGCATGAGTGGAGAAAAACAAGGCAATTTTTATTTGTATCTAAATTTTCATAAAACTGCAATTTAAATATATTATTTCTATACAAAAAAAAAAAGACAAAAAAGGACAAAATAAATAGGCTGAATAAGATGATCTATAGCATGTTAAATGGTGGTAGCCTAGTCTATGAACGGTACACCCCCCTAAGCTCACAGAAATGGTTAGACCCAAGTCTTCAGCAGCCAATGACACTGACCCGTTCAAACTGATTTTTACTGTGTATTTGCGTTTTTTAAATACGTGTTAAATACGCGTTGTAGACGTGTTAAAATTCACGTGTTTTTGGCCCTCTTGGCTTTCCATAGTCCGGTGTGAAATCCCCTTAAGCTGAAGGCGCAGTGTGTTGAACGTGGAGAAATTTTGTCAAATGAGGCGCTAAAACCATCAAAGCTGCAGAGACATGAACTCAAAACACCCGGGCTGTGTTGGGAAGCCAAAAGAATATTGTTTTAAACATGTTAATATTGCTAATTGTATTTGATAAATTATACTTACAGTATGTAAATTGGGGTGAATGAACTTTGTTGAACATTTCTGCTAATGAATAGAGAGAATGTTCCCCTCTAGTGTGTCTGACCTGTTGTTACAGGTGTGTTAGCCTGTTATTGTTACTGAGTAAACCTGACAAGTGTTTTTATATAAGGCCAGTTTTCATCTATAGCTGACTTGAGTCTGTTACAGTGGCATAACAGATTAACAGCAGAGAATATCATTGCACTTTCTGAATTCTCTGTTATTCTGTGTTCATACTATCATATTTGGAAAGGTGATCCTCAGAATGTGTTTAATCAGTCATTAATGGACCATGAGTTGCAGAAGGTTGAGAACCGCTGTATTAGATTACATTTAGTACTAGTGCTTATTCTTGAGCTACTAGTGTGAGCAAGTGCTCTTTCTGTGGTGGAGTTTGAGAGGGACTGACTCATGACGGTCAAGGGAACACTGTGGTGACTAGTTCAGATTACTGGTCTGGATTGGTACAGATTACTAATCTGATGCGCTCAGATAATCCACGGTATATGAAAATCCACAGAAGAATACTGACCGTCATGTTTTGCCAGATGAGAAGTTTATTTACTATTTTAATTCATTTTACTCTAATTCATTTTGTAACTATATCATTTATATCCTCTCTATGTAAAGCACTTTGAATTGCCATAGTTTATGAAATGTGCTATATAAATATTGCTATTGATTCTTGATTTGTGATGCGGCGTGAGCTGTAACGCACATACGTGTTTTTTTTTATGTGTTTATTAGAGGTTGAATTCAAATCAAATACTGCTAAACCGCCCATACTACTTCTCAATAGATGTCTACTTCATAAATTGTATGATAATTATGGAAATATATGGTTCAGATCACTCTAAACATATGGAAATGGCGGCACCCTTATATGGTCATGAACAGAGCTTGGCTGTCCTCTAGTGAAAAGGTTTGGTACTGCGCCCTAACTAAATCTCACTGAAAGCTCTTTTTTTGCGATATCAACTTAAAATTTGGAACACAACTTGGCTTTGATTTTCTTGCAGTTTTTAAGTAAAACATGTTTTGTAAAAATATATATTTTATATAAATAATTATATTTTTTACATTATACATTTTCATACACTCAAACTTCTATAAAAAAAAATTCTGTTTCACTTTCATAATTTTCACTTCAATAATCTTCCAAATGTCTTCTTTAAAACAAGAGCAGTCACAGGTCTATATTCCAAAGCATTCTTGAATTACAACTATTTAAGTTTGGATAGTGATTTAGCAATTTTAGCAATTATTTTAGTCATTTAAATGCTCATTTATTTGAGTCTTGAGGATCTGAATCTGTTGTTGTTCTCCTGCAGCTCTAAAGCCGAAGCCTGAACTCACATCAGATCCTGCAGGAGCTGCACTGACTGGAAACACAGTGACTTTGACCTGTCGCATGGATCCGTCCACTGGAAACTGGGACTCTTACTGGTACAAACACACACTGAACCCTGAGACAGAGAAGAAAGAAGCAAACCCCTACAGCCTGAAGATTGATTCAGTGTCTGATGGAGGTCAGTACTGGTGTAGAGCTGGAAGAGGGAAACCAGTCTATTACACACAATACAGTGATGCACTGTGGGTAAATGTTACAGGTGAGAGAGACTGTAGTGTGTGATGCAACAAATACAGACCAGAGACAATATCTACACAACTTCTGAAACTATAAATGCAATAATCTGTGTTTGTACAGTGAGTCCTAAAGCTGTGGTGACGGTACGACCTGATGAACGAGTGTTTAGAGGAGAAACAGTCACTCTCAGATGTGATATAAAGTGGGCAGGAGACACTGAGTGGACATACAGATGGGAAATAGAGGGAACCAACATCTGGGATAGAAACTCTGCCAATCGATGTACAGAACAAGACTGCTACACCAGTAGAGCTAATAAACAGACACACAGAAAGGCTGTCAGTCTGTGCTCAACACAAGAGTTGAACATCAGCAAAGTTGAATATTGTCACAGCGGTAAATACAGCTGTAGAGGAGAGAGATCAGACTCACAGAAATCAAACATCAGTGATGCTGTTACACTGACTGTCTCAGGTGAGTGTGTGTTTGTTGTGATCAGCTTCTCCATCAGTTTCTCTACGGCTCTGTAACTCGTGATGTTTTGTTCAGCTGAAGCTCAGGCATCAGTGCGAGTGTCTCCACAGCCGTGGCTGACTGAAGGAGAATCAGTGACTCTGACCTGTGAGGTTTCAGGCTCCTCTAAAGGCTGGACGTTCAGCTGGTTCAGAGATCATGATCATCTGTCAGACAGCAGCAGAGGAGCTGGAGGATCTTACACTCTCAGTCCTGCTGCTCTACAGCACACAGGAGTTTATACGTGCAGAGCAGAGAGAGGACGACCAGCCTATTACACACACAACAGCAGCTCACACACACTGTGGATCACTGGTGAGGGTTTATGCTTGTGCTCATCCGGATCTGTGTTTCACTGCAGTCTCTGTGCTGTCAGTTTTGATTGAGATTTTCCTCTTTTCAGGAGTTTCTGCTTCAGTGTCTCTGGTCATCAAGCCCAGCAGAAGTCAACACTTCTCATCTGACTCTCTCTCTCTGAGCTGTGAGGATCAGAGTAACTCTACTGGATGGACAGTGAGAAGATACACAGACAAAGACACACAAACTTGTGCAAAACAAACAGGATCTCGATGTGTAATGGACTCTCTCAGCACATCTGACACTGGAGTGTACTGGTGTGAGTCTGAATCTGGAGAGAAACGGCGTCCTCGAAACATCACTGTACATGGTGAGTCCGGTTTATAATCATGACATCTACTAGTCTAATGTTATAACCTAAATTATAATTACAGTCTAAAGACATTTTCCACTAATTGTTTTCTGTACAGCTGATGACAGACTGACTTCTGTTCAGTTATTTGAATGAGTTTCTCCATACGTATCTATTTGCAAGTTTGCATGGCATGGCATTCAATCTTAAAATAGTTAATAGTAAATGAACTTGGCTTGCTGTCCTCAAAGGAGGCTCGATCTAAACCCTCTATGACAGGACAGCGCAGAGGAAGAATAAGAGAAATAGTGGAGGAGATGGGGAGGAGGAGGGATGCTGGAAGAATTGTCGCTGCTTATATACGCTCATAATGATGATTGACAGGACTGAATATTTAGGGCTCCTCCATTTTGGAACTTCATTTATTGTGATGTTACATGAACCTGCTCTTAAATACCACATATAAACAAAGCAAAATGTGACTGGTTACTTTTCACATTCATCAGACAGTTTCTTACCATATAAATTGGCAGATTAAACTGCAAAATGGACGTGTTTTTATGCCAGTGGTTAAAAATCTGATACACAACCAACAAACTCTCATGACAATTTGTAACTATTTAAAATTTTGGCAAATTGTTGACTAATGTTTATGAATTTGTACAATCTCATTAGTATAATGTTTTTGTGCCCCACTGATGGTTGGGTTTAAAGGTGGACCTTGATGCTTATTAACGGCATCCAAAAGCCACATAGAGGCTATAGAGGAATAATCCTTTGCGACTCGTTTACAGCCGGTCGTCATTTCCATCAAAAAGACTGATGAACTTTGCTTGCTTTCGGTTTTATTTTGATAAGCTATATAAAGCTTGATACGGCATTCAAACCGATGCAATACGGTCAACAGAAAGTTTGCTCTCGCTACTCGCCTCTTCCAACACTCTCAAACAATCCACCATAAAGACAGCAGAAGTGATCCGCTGTGCCCATGTGACACTGAATAACCAATAAGAAATAACAAAGAATGAACGCTCCTAATGCTTACTTAAAAAAAAAAAAAAAAAAAAAAACCTTTAAACAAAACAATCGGTTACTCATAAAATAGTTGCGTTTTCACATGAGATTTGGTAAAACTACACGACACTAGTATAAGAAAGCTTTAGAGGTATAAAGTACAAATCATAATATCAAATATTTTTCTTATGTATTCTTAATATTTACAGTATTAAACACTCATTTCTTGTGTTTGTAGACGGTGAGGTGATTCTGGAGAGTTCTGTTGATCCTGTGATTGAGGGAGAGACTCTGACTCTACACTGTTTACATCGATCTACAAACTCCCCGATCCTCAGCGCTGATTTCTATAAAGACGGATCACTGATCCAGAATCAGACGACAGGAGAGATGAGCATCACTACTGTCTCAAAGTCACATGAGGGTTTCTACTCCTGTAAAACAGAGAGAGGGCAGTCACTCCACAGCTGGATCTCAGTCAGAGTCAGAGGTCAGTGACGATCAGTGATGATATTATTGTAATATGATCATACAGTATCACGCCACTCATGTACAGATCTGTGTGTTTGTCATGTTCTTCAGTCTCAACAGCTTCATCTTCTCTTCTGGTCATTGGTGTGTCTGTAGGATTGAGTGTTTGCTTGTTGTTCTTCATCTCACTGGTTCTGCTGTGGAGACACAAACACAAGAAAGGTGTGGAGCAGTTCATCACATGTTATGAATTATTAAACCACATGAACAGCAACAAATGGAAGATACAGTTTCTGAAGCCTAGACAGTCACTGCACGTTTATTAATAAATGAGCATGTGCATGTAATCAGATTATATGTGAGTGACAAAACTCTTACTGTGACCATAATGATCTTTGTCTCTATTGTAGATCAGCACTGTAACATTCAACAGACATCAGTCCCGAATCCATCTGGAGAATCTCAAGCGTTAAACTCTCCTCTGCAGTCTGGTCAGACGCAATAACAAATGATTTATATTTATTTATTAATGTTTTTTCCCCCCTTTTTAGACTGCCTTGCTTTTAAACTTTCTCCTTGTTTGCTGTCCAGCAGATTCTGATCACATTTATGATGATGTGACTCCAGTGAATAGTGGAAATAAAGGTTGAGTCTTAAAAATTATTGGAAAAAATCTACACATGCATCATGAAAAAATCAACAATAATCATTAAATCTGTGATTGACTTGTTCCTTGTTGTGTTTTTTTCAGAAGTCACATATTCAGAGGTCACTATTAAGAAAAACATATCTGCGGATAAAGGTTAAAAACCCTCTTCAATAGAGTCATTAACCAATAACATTTATGCAATTTTAGTTAAATAAAAATAATATATATTTCTTTCTAATTGACTAATTATATTTTTCTAGACAAAATCAGGGCAAAGTCAAATAATGTGATGTACTCAGAAGTCGGAACAAAAGTAAAGAAAAGCAAAGGTGAGATCCTGTTTTTCCTGAAGTACAGCATATTTCCAGCATATTCTGAATAATCTGATTTATTTTCTGTTCTGTATTAGATATTAATACTGCAGGACCCAGTGATTTGACTTACGCACAGATCAATATACAGGACGAAAAGAAAAGCAAGAGCAAAGGTAAACTCTCAACAAACTGCATCTAAACACAACTGTCTGAATAAATCATCACATTTAACTAGATATAATATATAATGCCTCTATATTATCAGGAAAAGAGAACAGAGGTTCTGTTCTCTCTTGATATAATCATGGATTATCAGTTATTATTGTAGTTGCAGATGTAAAGCGTGTGTTTATTCTCTGTTTCTCTTGTTCACTGTCAGGGAAGAGCAGCGAGTCTGGAGACACTTTATACTCTGAACTGAAGAACAACACAGATAGAGGTGAGAGAAACAGAGTCAAGCTTCATCACTGTTAAAGTTGAACTATTAAACATTAATAGATCAGAATGATTCATAAAGTCATGTGGATCATTGAGGAAGTGTGAAATCTCTTCATAACATTTGTGTTCTTCAGGTGCTGATGCTGGAGTCGGTTCTGCAACGAAAGCTCAAGTTTTAAGGAAGAAAGGAAAACAATAAAACACGTACGATTTTTCTTACAATGATTTTACAGTCACTGTCAAGAAGATTCTTTCATGTAGAATATAAATCTGTTTTTAGTGATTCCGTTCAGTTATTTGTGAGGATCAGGTTCATTGTGATCTTAAAACTGTAAATCATAAACAGCATGAGCTCAAATCAGAGCTTTTTATTGTCCACGTTTCCCAGATAACTGGAACGTTCTTATAACTTTAGCTATTTTTCTGGCAAGGTTCCTAACTTTTCTCCTTAATTTATTAAGGATCACTAACTTCCTGGGTTGAAAATGTCTTACGGTTGGATGTTAGACAGTAAAATTCCCTGTGTTTAACAGCTCTGAGTGAGCATTAGTGACGACACCTGATGTTGAAGGTGGGAAAGCCGTTTTTGAAATACGCTGTTGGCCAATGTTGATGTTTGAAATCAACCCAAACAAACACATCCCTTCTTCATTGCTCCGCCTCCAAAACTCCGCCTCCAATCCTAACAACCCGAGTCGATCTCGAACCCCGATCCACTGCAAGCGAGGCGAGTGCGCTAACAATGACTGTATAAAATGCATTCACTAGCATTCGTCAGCGTGACTCTCACTAGCTGACTTCCGTTACACACGCAATACAAGAGTAGAAGTTTTTTTTTTTTTTCATCATAGCAGAAGTGCAAAAAAATAATGCTTACTGAAAAATAAAGCGAATCAAAACATGGGCCCGATTTTAATGATCTGAAACGCAAGTATCAACTGTAACAATATTAGCTCAAAGGGGAAATATTAATAATCCATAATTACCAACTATGATTAATTATTAATGTTTGGGTCAGTTAATTAGATTAACTTTGAGATAAGATAAATTAATATTACAATCAATTAATCAGTTCCAACAAACTCTTTGATTATTCATTTATTCTAAGAAAAGTGTATCTTTCATGGTCACCGAAAAATAATTATTTCATATCATGTACAGCGCTTAGAGCATGTAACAAGATCAAGATCGTAAAAGGGACTTTGTATTCTAGCAGAGGCTCAGAAATCAAATACATAATTGTGCATAAGTTGTATTAACTAAATCACAAACATAACTAAACAAACAAACAAACAAACATACATCCATGCATACACTCTAAAAAAAAATTATCGTCAAATGGTCAAATGACTGGCACCAAACAAAAACTGTCAAATTAAAGTAAAATATCTTAATTCCAATAAAGTGCAAAAGTTATTTTACAGGTTTTTCCTTGTTTGAATTAAGATATTTTACCTTAATTTTGTGGTTTTTATTTGGCAGCCGTAGCTGCCAGTCATTTGACCGCTTTTTTTTTTTACGATTTTTTTTTTACAGTGTAAAACTTTTATTTTATGGATTTTTCCAATATCATAATGACCAAACACCTTTAATAAAGTTATGGCACTAAAAGTTCTACTGAGAAACGCTTATTTAACAGACCTTTCCTAAATTATAACGATCAAACACATTCAATAAATTGTCAAGACGTGCTCAAGAAAGTAATAAAACAGTTTAATTTTAGAAGACAAAATAAGTCTGTAAAAAAACTGTATAAAACTGATTAAAATCATCACAAACTTTAATTTGCAGCACTTAAACAATGTAAGTTTAAGAGTATTTAAACAATGTAAACTTGTAATCTAAATAAAATGGAATTATTCAGACCCCTGGGGGTCACATAGTTCTGATATTAAATATTATATGGTCTTTACATTCAGAATCCTTACTATACAAGTTTATTAATAAGTTACATCAAAACATACAACACAAGTGTACCAGAAGTGACAGATACAGCAAATAAACAGCAATCCAGCAAACAGGCCAGTAATCAGCTTGGTGCATCTGGGAAGAAGAAAAAACACTATGATTATCTCAAAATGATTTCAATTATTTTTGTTTCCTTTAAACAAGCTTAATACATTTTTATTTAAATTGTCTGTTTGTCTTCTGATTTGTCTGGTATCTAAAACTTATGTCCGATTGAAAAATGTGCATCACCAAAACAAGAAACATGTAGAATCACAACAATGGACATTCTTTTCCAGAGGTATCATTGTAAGGTAAACGGCCTCAAAATACCAATTTGTATTACAAAATAAAACCAATTGTATTAACTGGAGGTGTTTTCAGACTGCTGTGATATGGGTAACGAGGGTCTTTCTCACACAGGGTATCTGCACAATTTTTAAAGTCAAATTTAAGGCTTTTTAAGACCTTTTTAAGACCTGAAGAAATCAAAATGAATACCGTACATTAGGGGTGCGCAATATTGACAAAAATATGTCGATATTTTCAAAGTTTTGTTGATAATAATTAGATGATATTTTACTGATTGTGTTTTTGTACTGGTACCCTGGCTGGTTTAGGCCTGTTGTTGACAGCAAACCCACGATATTCATATTTTTTATATTCTATGCAGTGGTCAGTTCACAGTAGTGACCGAAATTAACATTTTTATTAAGGGGCAATATTTGCTATCTTAAATTGATTTCCAGGGGCATCACCTTTTATGTCAAATTCTAACATTCAAATTAATTTATATTAGAATAACACAATGCCAATGTCAAAATAAATCATTCATTTAAAATCCATCCTTGCAGTGCAGAGGTGACACAGAAGCGGCATCAAAACTGGCATTGGCCTACTATATTTACACTTCATTTACAATTGCATAAATAAAGCTATTCAATATTTAAATATGAAATGATTTATAATTTTAACGCTTTAATTAAAGGATACTTTAAAATATGAAACTAAAACCACCAGTAGGTGGCGGCAAGAATAAGCGAGTTGTTGGAGTCATTTATTCAACCGATTTGTTCAAACGGCTGATTCATTCAAAAAACAAGTGATTGTTCATTGAATCGTTAAAATGATTCGTTCAAAACGCGGATTTCAGTGAAACAAAAACAAAAACTCACACACAAATATGCTATTATACTCCATATAACTCCATGTAAAAGCCAGAAAGTAAGCGTTTTTTTGTTGCATAGGCCTATCTAAAGGGTTAATGGTGCCACCTGGTTATCAACAGTAAAAATGACAAATTTTACCTCTTCCCAACAGGGAAAACCACCAACAATCAAAAATGCATGATTATATGGTGTCATGGCTTTGCATGGCTTTGCCACGAACAGTAAATGAGGGAGAAAAAGTTCAAATCTGATGCTGCACAAAAACTAACAATGCATCAAAACCAATGTTGTTTCTAATCTTTGACATGTCCAAGACTGTGATAAAAGGTTAAAAAAATCCAGTCCACATTCACATTTTATATTGAAAATAAGTCATTTTCTTTTCTTTTTTTTTCTTTTTTTTTCAAATCAGTGACATCATTTATGAATTTGGCAATTAAAGAGTTAAAATCCAGATTTTTTTAAAAAACATTTAGTCGTTTTGATCAGGACTGAGGTTGATTAATAGATTTATACAAAAAAAATTGAAAAAAAATATTTATCTGATACATTTTTACAGCAGTTTAAAGTAGTGGCTGTTTTCAGCCACGAACATAACGAAAGGGTAGTGAATTTGCCCACAGTGTACTGTTGAGTTTTTGAAAAATTTCAAAGCATTTTCCCAAAATATGTGTCCAAATAAGATTAGTCACCAAAAATAATTCCATTTGCTGAAACACGGAGAACGTTATGGCCAAATTAAGACTCAAAAATACCCCGTAGTGGATGAAAACATCCCCAACAGCACATAAGGGTTAATATAACAATACTCACCGCATCTGAAGATCATGTGGCTGGATCATATTTATTCCCAAAATTCCTGGATCATGAGTGAAACACACACATACACAGCAATATTAGCTATTTGTATATTAGCATTTTACTAACAGAGACTTTTACGAAAGCTTGCAAAATTGTACTCACCAACTCCAAAACATATTATGATGACTGATCGGTAACGTTAGGCCTAACGTAATATCCCACGATCAACAACTATTCAAAAGCCTAGTTTTCATATTCTTCTAGAGTCAAAGAGTGTGGTTCGAGTTCCTCTCCGTCTAAAGAGACAATATTAGGGTTAGTGTTAGGGAAATGTTTATTTATTTACTTATTTTTATTTTTTTTATTAAGTTAGCTGACAATTACACATGCTAGCAACACATAACATTAGCCTAATACATTGAAATATGTAACGTTAATAATATCGATATTGCTCTAATCGCGTTTAGATTCTCAATTTAACACACTATATTTTGATGTAGCAGAATTGTTTTTATAAAATAAAAAGTTATTTACCTACGTATTCAAACTTGACCTGTAAAAGGTGCGCATAGTTGTCATTGGCCAGATTCCTGGATGACAGTCTGAATAACCAATCATTCTCAAAACAACTCGGAGAGACAGCCAATAGTGTGGTAACATTGCAATTACAGGAAAAGATGACATGTTTTAAAAGAAAGAATATGAAAAAATATACATGTGCTATTTATTTAGCTGTAGTTGTAGGCCTGCTGTTATATTTATTCAATTGGTTAAATGGTGTTTTAATTGCAGTGTATGATTAAAAATTAAACTTAAAATAACTTATATAATAACATATATTTACCACTGCTCTGCTAAACAGCAATTTAACAGAGCAAACAGATTATATATTAAACAGAGCAAACACTGCCTATGTATTCATATAAAATTCTGTATGTAGACCTATATGGAAAAACTAATGGATTGGTATTCTCTGGGTGACATTAGTTACATCCACGTGACCCATAATGACCCTTTTGCACTTTAACAAATTATTGTCCTTTCCTTTAGAAACACTCTTATGCCTAATAATGTCTTGCTTTTCACCCTGTGAGGCACTGTTACACATCCTGTTGGTTTAGGGTTAATCCTCTGTCCAACACAGCACTTTGCTAACATTGGCATAATTCTAAGTTGCAACATATACCCTGGGTTTCACAAGCAAGGCTTAAGCCTGTAGTCCCAGACTAAAATGCACATTTCAGCTGTTTTACCTAAAAAGCAACTTGCACTGACTTATCTTAAAATATGTCAGTCAGTGCCATTGTTTTGTCTCAAGATGCACACCAGTAATGTGAAACCGGGGCTGGGTTAGAAATTTAGGGTTAAGGTTAACCCTTACTCTAACCCTACTCATTGTCTACAGACCTTTATTTAACAGCATGGATACTCCAAGGTGTTGACTGCAGTGGTTAGGCCTTTAGCATTGATACAGGACTAAGAACTTCTCACTGCAACAGTCTGTAATGTAATTTAAGAGTATTTGTGTGGATTGTCCCTAAGCTAGAGCTATTGGTGCATTCAAGTCATCTCATACAGATCGTATTTATGAGTTGAACGCACATGAACGCCACCACAATGATGAAAATATGAGTAGGAAGCTCAGGATTTTCTTTAACCCTGATCTTGAAGAGTTAGGGGTGTGTCAGTGAGAAACATTGAGGAATACCACAATACTTATACTGTAGCAGTGACATTGTCAGGCTTTTCTATTTACAATGAAGTAAGCTAATGCCTGCACAAAATATGAGCATTATAATATAACAATATAATATGTAATGATACAGTGGCTTCATAAATTAATTTAAAACATAAAATAATAAATAGTAAAACCTCATGAATACAAACTTCCCAGGAGGACCTAAACGCACCATAATATGTTCCACCAAGAACCCTGTTGGCCTGCTGTCTGACCACCAGCAGGGTCAATTTAACAATAATTGTGCAGTTTGCTTGCATTCAATTTGTATCCAGAATTACAGAGTTTAAATGTAAAAATACACTTAAATGTAAAACTAATAACATTTACTTTAAAATGACAAGGAAATATGTTAAATTGTTAGTATGGATATAAACCTTTAATATAATGAGCTACAGGATAGCTCATTAATATAATGAATATTTTTCCTTGTAATTTTGCATGGTTTGCAAAAATTTCCACTGCTGCGTCTGTGTGTAGATGAGAGAAGCTAAGTGTATGCGCGTTGTTCACACGCTACATTATGGCCAAGCATGCGCCCTTAATATAGCATCTGAACGCCCCACTGACTTTAGACTCGGTTTTTCCTGGTCTGTGGCGGGAACTGGAACTGCAGTTTCTGGAACTGCAAAATAGCACCAGGTAACGTTTGCACTGGAACACGCCTCCTCTTTTCAGTGATTCTCCCCCGGGAGCGCAAGTTCATTCCCTAATTTACTGACGTGCGTCTGTGGAGGGAAAAGTCCGCTGTGTGTCGGGTGCAAAATAGGAATGATTCATGCGTTGGTGTACAAAGTCAATTGCGCTGTGTTACGTCCCTTTTGGTCTGTCTGTGTATTTATGCTGTTGTGGGAGGTGTTTGTTTTTATCCAGGAAGAAGACCGGATTGGTTCCTGCAGTCTGATTGGTGCCACGCCCTGATTGATCAGCTGACTCCTGGACGTGTATAAAGGCCTCCTTTGTTGTTGCTTCATTAGCCCTTTTGTGCTCACTTGCTGTTTTGCTTGCCTGACTTTGTTATCTGCTACTGGAGTGTAAAGATTTGAGAGTGTTTGTCTTTGGATTGTTTATTTGAGTGTTTGGACCAACGCCTGTTTAATGACTTTGAGAACGGATTATCCCTTACCTTTTTCTGCTAGAACTTACAGTTGTATATATTGTACATAGTAATTTGGGAGGTAGGGAGACCGATGCCACCTTTTTAATTTGATATATTTCTGTGCCTGTTTTGGATTAGGGAGTTAGGGAAGTAATTGTATTTTTCTTTTCTTTTCTTTTATGGATTAGGGCAGGAAGAGGTATATTCCAAATTAGTTGTTTTTGTTTGTTATTTTGGCCTTGTCGGCTCCTGAGGTAAAATCCCATGGTAACATAAATCTGTTAATTTACTCAATAAATACTGTTTCATACACTTTTCTATAACCGCACTGTTGTTGTTGGTTTTTTTTTTCATGTTAAGTCCTTTACCCTAGACGGGGCGTAACATGAAATTGGGGGCTCGTCCTATTTTTTCTAAATCGAAATTACAAACTTGTCGTTTTTCATCAGTAAAACAGATCGATTTAGGTATTATTCAACTTGTTGTTTGCCTGGGGTTTTTACATTGTGTGGGAGGAAACGTAGGCTGCGTGATGGCGTCAAAATTTGAATTGGACAAATTTACGATCGCGCCCACACATGAATAATTTGATAAGTGCCGCAAAGACGATTTATTAGTGATTGCAGATTTCTTTGATATTTATGTACCTCGTCACGCACTTAAAAAGGAAATAAAGGATATGTTGCGCATTGAGCTTGTAAAACAAAAGGTCTTACCGGAAGAGGGTGTGGCTCCGGGTGTTGCTTTTAACTTAGAACTATCCGAAGGTTTGGGTGCTGTTGAGGCGGAACACAAATCTGGCGAAGTTGATGGCATAGATCCCGTTGTCCCTTCACCAGATGAGAAACAGTTGGAAATCCGTTTAAAAGAATTAGACCTGGAACTAAGTTGGCAACAGTATCAAAGTCAGCTGCTAAATGTCCGGGCACTTGAGCTTGAGACGCGGCGTGATATCCGACTGAAAGAGCTGGAGGTCGAGTTAAAGGCCCAAGTTCAGCGCACTTCTCCGGAGACAAAGGAGAATGTTATTCCAGGATCAGTAAGTGCCTCATCTGGTGCAACATCTCCTCTACCTACAGCATCTCGAACTGCGCCGGTAAGTTCTTCTGAATTTGATATTAGTAAACAAATTTCGCTTGTTCCATTGTTCAGAGAGAGTGAAGTAGACACATACTTCACTGTTTTTGAACGCATCGCGACCACATTGAAGTGGCCTAGAAATATTTGGCCTTTGCTTTACAGTGCAAATTGGTAGGAAAGGCACAGGGAGTGTGCTCTTCTCTGACGTTAGAACAAAGTTTGGAATATGATGCGATTAAAGCGGCAGTGTTACGTGCGTATGAGTTAGTTCCGGAGGCTTACCGTCAGAAATTTAGAAGACATGTAAAAATCCCCAGCCAAACATTTGTTGAGTTCGCTCGCGAGAAGACCACTTTATTTGAGAAATGGTGTACTGCGAGTAAAATAACGACTTTTGAACAGTTGAAAGAGTTGATTTTGGTTGAGGAGTTTAAAAACTGTATATCTGAAAAAATTGTGGTCTATTTGAACGAACAGAAAGTTTCATCTCTTGCTGATGCGGCTATCTTTGCAGATGAGTTTGTGCTCACTCACAAAGTTGTTTTTTCGTCATCACGTCATTCGCAACACACCTCCCACTCTTCGCAACACACTTCAGTAGATCGTTCTCACGGTTCTAAGCATGCTGTAGTTACTCAAAGGGATGATCCATTGCTCGACACCTCTTTGGTAGATCGAGAATGTTTCTACTGCCATGAGAAGGGTCATCTGATTGCTGTTTGTCCAGTACTGCAGCGGAAAAAACTGCGGAAAAGTCACAATGTATCTAAGAGTGTAGCTTTCGTTCGTATACCGTATTCTGAGTCCTTAAATTCTGTTGACCCTACGTTTGAACCATTTGTATGTGATGGAGCAGTTGCTTTGTCTCACTGGTCTGCAGACACTGGGGCTGCACAGTCGTTTATTTTAGCAAGTACGCTATCATTCTCACCTCAGTCCAGTTGTGGATCGGATGTGTTGGTTCAAGGAATTGAACTGGGAGTACTGAGAGTTCCTTTACATACCATTTACTTGCGTTCTGGCCTTGTGACCGGTGTAGTTAAGGTTGCTGTACGTTCTCAATTGCCAGTAAAAGGGATTTCTCTCATTCTTGGAAATGATCTTGCTGGAAGTAGAGTTAATGCTCTACCAGAGGTTACAGATATACCGTGTGTATCAGGGGAAGATAATGTGTTAGTGCAGGAATTTCCCAATGTATTTCAGTCATGTGTTGTTACTCGAGCGCAAGCCCGAAGATTTGAGAGTGAGGTTGATCTGTCCAACTCATTTATGTGTTCAGAGGTGTCAGAGGTGAAAGCTAATGATGAAAATGATAGTTCCTCGGATGTGATTGTTGGGCTTAATTTTGATTTTCCTTTTGGCAAGCCACAGCTAATCAGTGCTCAGAAAGCTGATGAAACCCTGTTGACATGCAGTTCCTCTGTGGTAGACAAGACTGATTTACCTAAACATGCAATTGCATATTTTCTAGATGACGGCGTACTCATGCGAAAGTGGAGCCCTGAGAAAGTGAAACATGATTGGAGCACCGTATTTCAGGTAGTCGTTCCACAATCTTATCGTGGGTATGTACTGAAGCTAGCCCATGACCATGAACTTTCTGGACATCTAGGAGTTAGGAAAACCTATCATAACCTCTTGAAACATTTTTATTGGCCAGGAATCAAATCCTCTGTGTCACAATATTGCCGTTCATGTCATGATTGCCAAATTGCAGGAAAGCCTAATCAGGTTATTTCTCCTGCACCTTTAAAGCCAGTTCCTGTGTTAAGTGAACCATTTGAAAAGCTTGTGATAGATTGTGTAGGACCTCTGCCTAAGACTAAGTCAGGACATGCGTATTTGTTGACTATGATGTGTTCCGCTACTAGATTTCCTGAGGCCATCCCACTCCGTTCATTGAAGACCCCCAACATTGTGAAAGCCCTTGTGAAATTTTGCACTACTTTTGGTCTACCGAAGGTTATACAATCAGATCAAGGAACAAATTTCACCTCGCGCTTGTTTCGTAAGGTAATGAAGGAACTGAATGTTACCCACGCTGTGTCTAGTGCCTACCATCCTCAGTCCCAAGGTGTCCTCGAAAGGTTTCACCAGACTCTAAAATCCATGATTCGTACTTATTGTTTACAACATCAGAAAGATTGGGATGAGGAGGTACCGCTTTTGCTGTTTGCAGTTCGTAACACAGTGCAAGAGTCGTTGGGATTTAGCCCAGCTGAGTTAGTCTTTGGACACTCACTGCGTGGACCATTAAAGTTGCTTCAAGAGCATCTCCTCTCCGAAATCCGCTCATCAAAACCTTCCTCCAATTTGTTAGATTATGTCAGTTCATTTCGCGAACGTCTACATTCTGCATGGAAGCTCGCACGTCAGTCGTTAGACTCATCACAATCCCGAATGAAGGATAAATATGACAAAAAGTCTGTCAAACGCTCTTTTGAGGTTGGTGATAAAGTGCTTGTGTTATTACCTATACTGGGATCCTCACTGCAAGCAAAGTTTACAGGCCCATTTGAAATCGAAGAGAAACTAAGTGATACAGACTATGTTGTACAAACCCCTGAGAGACATCGAAAGTCTCGTGTTTGTCACATAAACATGTTGAAATTGTATGTTGCACGTTCAAACTCAGAAAATTCTAAAGATGCTCCGATGACTTCTCCTACTGTTGCTGTTCCTGTGGATGTAGTTTTGTCCGCTGATTCTCCTGGTGTAGATGGTCTTAGTTTGGGCAGTGCTGCCATATCTGGTGCTCGTTTACAAAATTCAGAAGCCCTTACAACACTTAGTTCAAAACTCTCCCATTTACCCGAGTCATCTCAAGACGAATTGTTACAGTTAGTTGAAAGATTTTCCTCACTTTTCTCAGATGTGCCAACTGTAACTAATGTGCTAAAGCATGATATTGATGTTGCTGATCATCGCCCAATTAAGCAAAATGCTTATCGTGTAAACCCTACCAAACGCGAAATAATGAAACAAGAGACTGAATACCTTGTGAAGCATGGTTTAGCTTTGCCTAGTTCTAGCCCCTGGTGCTCTCCATGTTTGCTGGTTCCGAAAACCGATGGGTCCTCACGCTTCTGTACAGACTACAGAAAGGTTAACCAGGTCACTAAATCAGATTCCTATCCGCTTCCACGGATAGAAGATTGTATTGACAGGATTGGGAAGTCTAAGTTCGTAACCAAACTAGACTTACTCAAGGGGTACTGGCAAGTGCCACTCACGGAGCGTGCATCTGAGATTTCAGCCTTTGCTACTCCAGATGCCTTCTTACAGTATAAGGTCTTAGCTTTCGGCCTTAAAAATGCTCCAGCAACGTTTCAACGTTTGATGTGTAAAGTACTGTCTAATGTGAAAAATTGTGAGGCATATCTTGACGATGTTGTGTGTTATTCAGAGACCTGGGAGAGTCATTTGAAGGTATTAGAGGAAGTATTTGTTAGATTTCAAGAAGCTAATCTAACCCTCAATCTTACTAAATGTGAATTTTGTCATGCTACGATTAAGTACTTAGGAAAGGAAGTAGGTCAGGGCACTGTACGACCGATAGAAGCCAAAGTCAATGCCATTGTTAATTTCCCTATACCACAGACAAAAAGAGAGCTCCGAGGTTTCCTTGGCATGGCTGGGTACTACAGAAGTTTCTGTAGGAATTTTTCTGATGTAGTGAAACCTCTTACTGATAACCTCCGAAAAGCAATTCCTTTTTTGTGGTCTCCTCAGTGTCAGATTGCTTTTGATTCTTTGAAGAGTTTGTTATGTAGCGCTCCTGTCTTGGCTACTCCTGACTTTACCAAACCGTTTAAACTTGAGGTTGATGCGAGCGGAACTGGTGCAGGTGCTGTACTGTTACAAGAAGATGAAAATGGAATTGATCACCCATTGTGTTTTTTTTCTAAGAAGTTTAATCGCCATCAATATAACTACAGTACCATTGAGAAAGAAACACTCGCCCTTCTGCTAGCTTTACAACAGTTCGAAGTTTATATTGGTTCAAGCTCACAACCTGTTGAAGTTTTTACTGATCACAACCCTCTTGTATTTTTGCAAAAGTTCTGTAACAAGAATCAAAGACTCATGCGCTGGGCTTTAATTTGTCAAGATTTTAACCTGCACATCCAGTACAAGAAGGGTACAGATAATGTTATTGCAGATTCTTTATCTAGATCTTGTCTATAAACATGTTTTCATGTTTATTTTTGTGTATGGGGGTGTTACGTCCCTTTTGGTCTGTCTGTGTTTTGCTATGCTGTTGTGGGAGGTGTTTGTTTTTATCCAGGAAGAAGACCGGATTGGTTCCTGCAGTCTGATTGGTGCCACGCCCTGATTGATCAGCTGACTCCTGGACGTGTATAAAGGCCTCCTTTGTTGTTGCTTCATTAGCCCTTTTGTGCTCACTTGCTGTTTTGCTTGCCTGACTTTGTTATCTGCTACTGGAGTGTAAAGATTTGAGAGTGTTTGTCTTTGGATTGTTTATTTGAGTGTTTGGACCAACGCCTGTTTAATGACTTTGAGAACGGATTATCCCTTACCTTTTTCTGCTAGAACTTACAGTTGTATATATTGTACATAGTAATTTGGGAGGTAGGGAGACCGATGCCACCTTTTTAATTTGATATATTTCTGTGCCTGTTTTGGATTAGGGAGTTAGGGAAGTAATTGTATTTTTCTTTTCTTTTCTTTTATGGATTAGGGCAGGAAGAGGTATATTCCAAATTAGTTGTTTTTGTTTGTTATTTTGGCCTTGTCGGCTCCTGAGGTAAAATCCCATGGTAACATAAATCTGTTAATTTACTCAATAAATACTGTTTCATACACTTTTCTATAACCGCACTGTTGTTGTTGGTTTTTTTTTTCATGTTAAGTCCTTTACCCTAGACGGGGCGTAACACGCTGGGTTCAAGATAGGACCCACTGTGTTACTCACGTGTGGAGTGAATCAAAGCAACATCCGTGTCTGTTTTCAGGCCTTCCCGCTTCGCTCTCTCCAGCTTTTCTCTTTTGTATCATGTCTCATCTCTACAGTATTTCTGCAGTCTTTCTTCAAATCTCCCTCTTGATCGTTCTCTCTCCTCCACCGTCATGCATTGGCTGCAATTGTTGTTGTGTCGGTGCGACTAACTTCCAAACAGCATATTTCAAAAACGACTTACCTCACCTTTAATGAGTAAAATCACTGAAGGAAAGAGGAATAAACATTTGAAGTCTCCATTGTGGTGATCAGTGTTTCCTGTAGTTGAGTTCTTGATTGTTTTAATTAGTTTTTCTCTGGCTGTTTTAACAGTGTGTTCAAAAAAGACTTTGAATGTGTCAGAAGGATTCAAGACAGAATAACATCCAGCCTGGTCTCATTGGTAATACATCGGTATTAATATGTAATTTCAAAGACACAAAACATGCTTTTTTGTTCGTTTGGATAGATGATGTTGACTGTCATGGTGACGCTATCATGAAGTGGCCTGATCCACTGATCAGAATTGTTTTTTTGTTATTGCTGTTATTAATTAGTTTAAATATTGTGTGTGTCGCGTCAGCCTCTTGGTAGTTTCTACCGTGATCACATTACTCTATTTCGGCCACGAGACTCTTACTCTATTTACTCCTGTAAAAGGTCTACCTTTATAAAGTCAGGAGGAGTCAGGTAGGCTTATAATATTCTCTTCTCTGATTATATTATCTCAGGGTCAGCTCTGATCTACTGTACCCCCTAGGCCTACGGTTCAGAAAACAGCCAAGCCTACCAGTGTAGTGTGGGTTAGTTCAGTTCACCACAGCTGTCTCTCCTTTTTCTGCTTAAGGTTCTCCCACGGCCTACTCAGTTGCCACTGTTTGACAACCTTGTCTGGGTCAATAAATCAATCTTTTTCAGACAGTCATCTCATGAAACCCCAAAAGGATTCTTACTCTACAGCAATGAACAGACTGGGACAATCCTATCAGAGTTTTGAGGGCAGTCCTCATTCTCATTTTATTATTTCTTGCAAAGGTAAAAGCTAAATACACCACTCTATGCCAGCTAAGCTGGAAGATCCATGCCAGAGACACAATTACATTTTAAAGCTTACCCTGTCTTTGTTCAGTGTATGTTTTCTCAATAAGTCGAACTTGGCAAGTCTGAACTTTGCGTACTTGGTATTGAGAAATGCCTAAAGATCTGAAATGGGTGTGTCAGACAAAGGAGACGTGCAACATGTGCAGTGTTGGGCCTCCAGGAACATGGTTAGGAACCACTGATCGAAATGTTTGGAAGAGAACAGTCCATTTCTCTTGACATGTGCTACAGACCATGTGATAATCTATAGCAAAAGTATAAAATGAACACTTGTGAGCAGGAAGTTTTTAGCAACAGTGTCATTTATACACTCACAGACATCAACAATCAGCATATGAAACATAACAATCGAGACATCATGCCAGCATACAAAACTCATTAATGGAGCCCAGCATGTATTGTGGCATGAGTAAATTATTCAACTGAATTATTTTACTATTTTTATTTAAATATGTTGTTATTGTTACCATTGTTGAGGTTTGTATGATGACTGTTGATGTCCAAGTGTGTCTCAACTATTACACAAGAGGTGTCAACAGCTGGATTTATGACCCTTTTCAATGATGTCTCAACTGTAATTATTTAAAGGTGCATTGCGCAAGTCTCTGAGTTTTTGCAGAACTATGCCCCCTTCTGGCGACACGCGAAACTGCAACCAGAGTTGTGCACGCGGTTACGTGGAGTTTGCGTTGGGGTTTGGGATGAACTAGAAGCCGGTCTCTTTGAATCCATCTTCTACTTTTGCAAAAGTCGCTTGAGTTGTCTTCGCTGATGCGGATAATGGCGGCGAATACACAAACCTGCCAGACATAACCAGGTGAGCGTGAACGCGCATGACGTCACGCCCAGTCGATTCCGACCCGAATCCCTCTTATTTATTTTAATGTACAGGATTATAGAGGCAATCGCAGTGATCATAGAAGGGCTCATTCAGCCCATCAGGCAATTGTTTAAGCATGTATGGGTTAGAAAAACGGGTATTTTTAACATGAAATGTTGCGCAATGCACCTTTAACTCAGTTATTTAAATCACTTTAATGCAGTTATGTGAATGTCATTGGAAAGACATGTTGAGCTGCCTATTCATAAATCAATGCTGAATAGTTTTCCAAACTGTAATTGCTGAAAGAGAAATAAACTAACGAAAGTCAAGAGCCCAACTAAATCAAACACCGATCACCATAATGGTGTGCTCAAATGAACATCAACATCTAAACCTCTGTTAATTTGCAGTAAGAACTTCTGTGGACGTCTGACAGAAATAAAGTCAGTCTGGTTAGTAATAGGTGAAGCTGGTAATGCTGTTTGTGGAGTTGTTTAATCCTCCTCTGTGAGATCTTCAGAGATTTAAAGTATTTTATCTTCAGTTGATTTAATCTAAGACTGTGGCTGAAGTCAGTTGTAGTTTCTGTTCTTGTTGTTTCACTTTCCTTCATTGATTCTGCTTGTTAACAGCAGGCGTCCGGATGTTTGAAAGAATGTTTTAGGAACATCATAATATCCTTTTAAAAACATTCCTCTAACATTATGAAAACTGGACATTTTAACGTTTCCATCACCAAAACATAATGTTTGGAAAACGTTCTTAGAACAACAATTTGTGGAACTTGAATAATTAATCAAAGTGCATTCTCTTTTTAAAGGTCCCTGAGAGCAGTGAAGAAAACAGACGGCAAGAGAGAAACACCAGCAGAAGAAATGAACCTGAGTCGACTGCTCATGACTGAATGAAAGAGAACTGCACTGCATTATCTGCATACATATTATATTAGGACATCTATCTTTAATATATACTAAAACATTTTCTCTAATGAGCATTTATTTTTAACACGTCTTATTAATTAGTGCCTGTGTTTTTGCCAAAACAAGATGATTTTTCTTATAGCATACACTGTTGGGGATAATGCATTCGGTAACTTGAGTTGGAGTAACAAATATTTTTATGCATTTAATCTCACTTTATTATCCAATGTACTTGCTGCTGACCTTCAATGATTCAGTTTCACCATAAGCAAAAATTACTTTAGATTTGTTGTTGTTATTGCTGAAGAAAGTGTTAAACTCTCTTCACCTGCATCCTATTCTTCTGCAATCTTGAATGGCAGCAGCTGAAAAGTTTGTTTGAGCGCTCTCTACTGTACACGCGTGGATTTGCATTTCCTTCAGCCTTATTATTTCAGTTTTGGTGTGAAAGGGCCTTTACATTTGCCCAAAAATATTACGGGTTTTTTTTGTAATAATAATAATAAAAATTGTTTAAAAAAAGCCCATGTGAGGAAAAAGTACTTTTCTTAAAAAGTAACTTTTTAAGGGAGTAATGTGATATTGTAATTTATTACTTTTCAAAGTAACTCTCCCCGACACTGCTCATATATAGCCTACTGTTTTCTTACTTTCATTTATTTCATATTTGCTGTTATTTGCTGAAGTTAACAAACTGTAAGCTTTCTATTTGATAAATAAAGCGTGACATGACATTTTCTTTGCTTGACTTTTTCACATTTGTTAACTTAAGATTACAAGGGTTAAAAAAAAAAAAAAAAAAATACAAATTGTGTTTCTAGATTGTTGTTATTCTTAAGAACAAAAGTTATGACCATATTCTAAACAGTTCAGCAAAGGTCACTGGTGTTTTCAGTGTATTTTCTGATTCTCTGATGCTGGGACTAAATTGCTCAACAAAGGGAAAGTAACTACACATTATGAGTATAAAAACTGAAAGCGATCAAAATTCATTGAAATTTTAGCTGTGTTTTGACTTTGCAGTGCATTATTATCTCACACTGAACAGGGCGTCGTCATTAAAATAGTATATTATCCTTGAGAACATTTAACGTCTTTAACGTCCAGCAAACTACGTGAGCCATTAAATCAGCAGATACTGCTAGACGAGAAAACCATGAGTTAACAAAGCCTGTTCACATATTTGAGATGAACTTATATTAACTGGTGTCAGTTTGAGTCTTGCAGGATTCACGAAGGGTCAGCTGTGGTGGCATAGGGTTCTTCTCAGTCAGAACGCTGCATATATCATCATCAAGCTCCATCAGAGGACGTCTCAATTTAACCGATTATTATGAAGGATTCCTCAAGTGTATCCTTCGCATCCGTCAATCAATGATTGTTTGTGAGTTTATCTCACCAAAATATTGTATTGTTCAGTCATGTCATGGTAGCGTATAGGTATTGGGAGAGTTATTTGTTGTGTAAGTGCGCCCTCTATTGGATAGGAGCTAGAGTGGTGGTCATATACATTTACATTTACATTTACATTTAGTCATTTAGCAGACGCTTTTATCCAAAGCGACTTACAAATTAGGACTAAAATTAAGCGAGTCATCATGAAGAGGCAAAAAACAACAACAACGTTCTCAGAATACGAGGTTCAGGCATTATTCAGAGTAGCATAAGCCCGATAAGTGAGGTTTAAAGGAATTTTTTTTTTTTTTATGAAGGTAAGTGCTCACGAAAGAGATGGGTTTTCAGCTGTTTTTTGAATGTTGTCAGGGATTCTGCATTCCGGATGAGGGTGGGGAGAGTGTTCCACCAGCATGGAACTGTGAATGAGAATGTTCTGGAAAGTGATTTTGTGGCTTTCTGTGATGGAACCACGAGACGTCGTTCGTTGATCGATCGTAGGTGTCTGGTAGGGATGTATGCTCGTAGGAGTGAGTGAAAGTAGGAGGGAGCTGAGCCTGTGATAGATCTGTAAGCAAGCGTCAAAGCCTTGAACATGATGCGAGCAGCGAGTGGTAGCCAGTGCAGAGAGATGAACAGAGGAGTGACGTGGGCCCTCTTGGGCTCGTTGAAGACAAGACGGGCTGCAGCATTCTGGATCATCTGTAGAGGTTTGGTTGCACATGCTGGAAGTCCGGCCAGAAGAGCATTGCAGTAGTCAAGCCTAGAAATGACCAGGGCCTGGACGAGAAGTTGTGTTGCGTGCTCAGTTAGGAAAGGCCTGATCTTCCTGATGTTGTGCAGCGCAAACCTGCATGATCGAGCTGTCTTTGAAATGTGATCTGTGAAGGTCAGCTGGTCATCAAACATTACTCCCAGATTTCTGACCGACCTTGATGGGGGGATCGATGATGAATCAAGCTGGATGGTGAAGTCGTGCTGTAGAGATGGATTGGCAGGGAGGACGAGAAGCTCTGTCTTTGCCAGGTTGAGCTGCAGGTGATGTTCCTTCATCCATGTGGAGATGTCTGCCAGACAGCTTGAGACCCGTGCAGCTACTGTTGGATCATCTGGTTGAAATGAGAGGAAGAGCTGTGTGTCATCAGCATAGCAGTGGTAGGAAAAACCGTGTGCCTGTATGATGTGTCCCAGTGATGTAGTGTAGATGGAGAAGAGGAGGGGACCAAGAACTGAACCCTGGGGAGCCCCTGTGGTCAGTTGATGTGCTCTGGATACCTCGCCTCTCCATGCGACCTTGAAGGACCTACCTGTGAGATAGGACTCAAACCAGTCGAGTGAAGTTCCTGTGATGCCCAGTGATGAGAGACAGGACATAAGGATCTGATGGTTTACAGTGTCGAAGGCAGCAGACAGATCCAGGAGAATGAGGAGTGAAGATTTGGAAGCAGCTTTTGCAGTCCGTAGGGCTTCGGTGACCGACAGTAATGCAGTCTCATACTGAATTTTCGCATTATTTTCTCAGTCTGCATTCTACTTGACAGAGAGAGGTGTGTGTTCACATCAGGCATCAGCGCAATGTAAACTTGATATACACCAGTTATAACTTTGGTTTCAGTGCACATAGTAACTTGTAAGTATGTGTATTTTATGATGAGTGCACTTACATTTAATCGAGATGTGTCGAGAAGTTTGCTGTTTTGAGAGTTTGAGAAATTGCTAACATAACCTCGTGTTTTGTTTAGCTGTATGTTAGCGATCGTCATTCTATCCTCTTGTGTCGAAGCCCACATGTTTCAGTTGTCCTTTTTTCTTATGTTAGGCTGATTCTGAGGATAGAATCCTGAACTTTTGCTCTCTTTGAAATTGAACAGGTATGTAGGCTACTCCCAATATAATGTGTTCATTTAAAAAGTTTTCTTGTATTGATTAATGTTCAATGGCACTGAAAAGCCCAGATGTAAAGCATGTAGGCCTACATGTTGCTTCGTGCATGTTACTGTATAACTATTGAAAAGATGGTTTATTTCATGTTACATAGTGTTAATGTAAGAGCTAAAAGCCCAGAGTTAATAACAGAGATAACATGCAATATGAGTTCTACAAAAAAAATCTGGTAGCACTGGGGCTGACAATAAAGCACTAAGCTTAATTTAGGGTGTAGATGAAATTAACTCCATTTCAATGGACGTCACGTCAAAACAGGTGTACTTCACAAAAATGTACCAACATAAAATTAAATAATAAACATAAAAATTGTTAGTATATACTTAAAGCTTTTTCTCAAGGTCAAAAACCTTTCAACAGTATACCATTTCAACTATAATTTTGAGGTTTTTGTTTTACAGATTGCACATTGTTTGTAACAAACTAAATATCTTAGAATCAATCAATATGGTCATGTTAGAGTCATTTTTTTTGCGCATCTTTCTTTTTTTAGATCAAAATCTTGAACATTACAACATTTCAACTTTAATTGTAAGGTTTTTGCTTTATAGATTATAAAATCAATCAACGAATTCACGTTAGAGTAATTTCCTGTGTGCATCTTTGAAACAATTTCTCTGTTAACGATTTTCTTGTATTTCTACAGTACATTACTGGCAGCACGGTTGCCATGCATGATGCATGTATTTCGATTTCCAGTAACTGTACTGTAATTCACTTTACAGTACACAAGATCAGTACTGTAAACTACCTTACTGTATTTGTACTGTATTTCGTCATTTGATCTGCTTTTGCTGTAATTAATTATACGGTATTGTACTGTAATATCTATATTGATACATTACTGATAAATATTATTATAATTTTCAAAATAATTACTAATAATGATAATATTATATCATAATAATATAATATGTAGTTATTAGGAAATATAGGCTATAGTAGGAAAAAATATGGAAATCAATGGCTATACTGTCAACTGTCTAGTTACCGACATTCTTCAAAATATCTTCTTTTGTGTTCAGCAGAATAAAGAAACTCATACAGATTTGGAACAACATGAGGATGAGTAAGTGATGACAAATATCATTTTTGGGTGTACTATACCTATAAAGGGATACTTCACCCAAAAATTTAAATTGGCCCATGATTTACTCACCCTCAATCCATCCTAGGTGTATATGACATCGTTCTTCTTTCAGACGAATACAATCGGAGTTATATTAAAAAATGTCCTGGTTTCCAAGCTTTATAATGGCAGTGAATGGTTGTTTCTGTTTTGAAAGTCCATAAAAGTGCATCCATCCATGATAAAAGTGCTCTATGCGGCTCTTGGGGGTAAATAAAGGCCTTCTGAAGCGAAGCGATGCGTTTGTGTAAGAAAAATAATTCATTTTCAAGTTAGGCTTTAGATTTATGTCAAATCCATATGTTTCGTTTGGCCGGAAGCTAGTCATTTTACTTTATAAAGTTTTAAATGCGGATATTTTTCTTACATCTCCATCTTCCTCATCATCACTCCAAATAAAGTCAACATCTGAGATACTTCCATCAGCTATATGTTCAAGCACTTCAAGAACTATATTCTGCATATGAAAAAGTTAAAAAAAATGTATCGGTACTGATATAGAATTTTTATATAAGAAATTTCAATCAGCATTACTGGACTTCAATTACTGGAATGTGATTTCAGTAACAGGCTTTTGAACCCACTGTCCATTCTAATGGACAGACACATTTGAAAAAATCCTGATTTAAAATGTGAAATTCTACAATCGATTTTTAACTTTAATTAATAAGTTCAATCTTTCTATTTTACATACAAACTATGAAATACTGACAAACATATCAAAAAATGTAAATAAAACCACAGAAAATGTTGCTTGCTGCTGTGTTTGGAGTGAAGTGCTGACATGCTTCTCTTCAAACTAAAGTAGTGTTTTTTTTTATAATTACTACATGCAGAGCTTTACTGCCATTTGATTGGATGACAAGCGTCCAATCTAATGGACTGCAGGCTTTAAACTAGGTAAAATGCTTCAGAAGTAAAAAAAAGGGGGGTTGACAAGACATGTGATGTCCATTGTAATGGACGCAGGGTCTGAATGGGTTAAAAGGAGAACATGACGAAAAAAACAACAACACTCTTATAAGAACATGTGTGGCTCTTAAAAGAGCCTTTGTGTTGTGTGTTGAGCTGACTCCTCTACTTTGAGCTGGTGTATTTGGTCACAGCCTTTGTGTCCTCAGACACGGCGTGTTTGGCCAGCTCTCCGGGCAGCAGCAGACGCACGGTGGTCTGGATCTCTCTCGATGTGATGGTGGAGCGCTTGTTGTAGTGAGCGAGACGAGACGCTTCACTATGGCGTTCCGATCGGCTCTTTATTATGACTTTGCTACATGCACTCGTCTCAATGAACGTCTCACTCAACGTCTTATTTTTTTTTTCTTTCTGCTATTTATTCCATTCATTTTAAGACGCAGACGTGACGCAGACGTCACGCAGACGTCACGCTGACGTCACGTAAATCACGCGTGGCAGTGAAGCGTCCAGTCAGACGTCACGCGTCATTCACGTGTGGCAGTGAAGTAAAAAAAAAAATGTTTTATTTAACACGTATTTAACACTCTACTCAACACAGCTCAGTGCAGTGTGCCAGCGGATGCGATCGGTATGGCGTTCCGATCGGCTCTTTATTATGACTTTGCTACATGCACTCGTCTCAATGAACGTGACGTCTGCGTCTGCCGAACGTGACGTCTGCGTCTGCCGAACGTCTCGTCTGCGTCTGCCACATCACTCGTTCGTGTGCCGGACGTGACGTCTGCGTCTGCCGAACGTCTCGTCTGCGTCTGCCACATCACTGGTTCGTGTGCCGAACGTGACATCTGCGTCTGCCGAACGTCTCATCTGCGTCTGCCACATCACTCGTTCGTGTGCCGAACGTGACGTCTGCGTCTGCCATAGTCTGCTGCAAGGGCGGTTTCCAGCACATTCCACACACTCATTCTTTATTATTTTTTCCCACTGATCTTCAGTTGTATTTTATTAGCAATTAAGTGATTTTACCTTGCTTATGTATAGCTTTTATTCCAAATGTTCATGTTAAAATATTTGTTTGCCATTGTTTCTTGTCAACATATCCTGATATTCATTCATGCACTGTAACTAAAAGAGATAATCGATCAGTTCATGTCCTGCTCGGACAGTAAAGTATCATAAAACGGTGTGTCTATTTATTATTTGAATTTCTTAAACATTTCCAAAACTGTAAAAGGTTAGGCTAGGTTATATAAAAATAAAACATTCATATATTATTTCATGAAAAACATTAGCCTACTGAACTAATTTACAGTTAGGTAAAAACGCAAATAATAATAATTCATTATTAATATCAGGCTAGTCTAGGCTACATATTTAGAAGACGCTTTTATCCTAAATGGGAACAAAGCAATTCGTCAAATGTCAGTCATAATATAAGATTATCATATAAACACAAGATTTTGACGCATATCCAGTGTTTGCGCGAAGTGTGGAGCGCGCTTGCTGCATGCCACGGAGGCGCGGGCGCGAACACTTTCCTATCAACAGTGGGAGCAACTTAAAATAGCCTGTAATAGCTGTAAACTCACAATAACAAGAAAACATTGTGCTTTTGTAAAATAAAATAAAACAATCAGCCGCATGATCTCCGTGAACTGGAGCGCGTCTCAAAAATGAACTGAAACAGTGTAGGCCCTACTGCCTCACAGTCAGACTTGAGGAATATACATAGCTTGAAATGGCTACTTTTAAATGAACAAGTTCAAATCGAAAGTGTCTTTCTCTCTAAGGCGCATCCGCAGCGGAGGAGATATGTTTGCAGACACGAATACAATTAAAATGCCTCTTTATTTTTTCAGACACATTTATTATAATTAGCCTACTTTTGCTGGTGCTTTGCAGCAAGATTTATGCGTGCGCTTGAGCTATAGCCTACCATGCATGCACCAGTATTTAATTAATATAAACGTGCGATTAGTCGACTAATTGCTTAAATAAATTACTACTAGTTGACTACAAAAATTTTAGTCTATGGCAACTCTAATCAATTAATTTATTTGACATTTTTTACTTATTATTTATTGGATAGTAATTATCCAGTTATTTACATTACATTAGTTGAGTTAACATATATAGCCTAATTAGTAAAAGAACGAAAAAAAGAGATTAAATTAATATGCTAACCATGTATTTCTGCATTGCTTGTTCCTACACGAAAAGGACTGTTTTTAAGGTGGCAATCCTATATACGTGAAGATTATACTGTATCTTGAAGATTGTTGTATTGTATCTTCTGTTATAAAGATGAAGATTGACATTTCGTTAATTAAAAATAATAAGCACATAATATTGTAAAAAAAAAAAAAAAAAAAAAAAGTTATGTTCTGTTATGCGTTTTGACTACTTTTTGTATTTTGTATACCCTAATTTTATCTCTAGGTAATGAAGATATATATAACTTTTTTTAAAGGGCTTCGGTTTTCCTGGACCCGCTACAATTGAGAATCACTTTAAGCATGCACGCTAAGACAATTTGAAGAATTCCACTTAATACACAATATACAATAATTAACAATGTACCGCTTGCTGTTCTAGTGAGGACGGGCCGAAAAAAATATTCCTCCAATTTATACCCACCCCACCACATACACCAAAATTCTCTCTCTACACAACTTTAATAGTTGGGAATGGATTGCTGTACTATTTTCTACATCTCACAATCCATAGTATATTGTTTATACAATTGTTATTTATAATACAGGTTAGACAATAATAATACAGGGTTTTATTTGATTATCACAAATCAACACAAGATTTTGACGCATATCCAATGGTTTGTGCGGAGTGGAGCGCGCACTGCGTGGGACGGAGGCGCGGGCGCGAACACTTGTATTTTCCTATCAACAAACAAGTTGGAAATCGTCAATTAAGTAATAAACGAATAAACAATTAAGTTGGAAACAACTTAAAATGCTCATAATTTATGGCCATATAGAAAATAATAATACATAATTTGCAACTACTTTTATTTGAGTAAACTCAAAATAACAAGAAAACGTTTTGATTTCGTGAAATAAAAGAAAACAATCAGGCGCGCTTTCATGATCTCCGTGAACTGGAGCGCATCTCAAAAATTAACTGAAACAAAATAAAGCTTGAAATGTCCAATTTTAAACGAACAAATTTGAATCGAAAGCAAATACTGTCTGATAATCCGCATGAACGGTGCATTTCTATCTAAAGGCGCACCCGCTTTACAGCGGAGATGGAGATATGTTTGCAGCCGACTGATTAGAAAATACTAGTTTATTAATAAAAACAATTAAAATGCCTCGTTATTTTTTCAGACACATTTATTATCATTAGCCTATAAACCACCTATAGCCTAAATCAGCTCTCTGTATGTTTCCAGAGATGGCTCTTCTCATTCAGCCCTGCGGGAAAATAATTTGGCCTTAGAAAACCAGTAAAATCTAAAAAGAAAATCCATATTAATTTGTGAATATTTTAAATGTTTAATAAAGGGGCAAAACGTCATAAACAAAAAGTCAAATAATAGTTTACAAACTATTTTTAAAAAAAGTTTACAGTCGTTTTTATTTTTCACCACAGGTGACTTATATATAAAAAATATAGCCTATTTTTCAATTATATTCTTCTATTTAAAGGATCTACAGAAACAGTGTTTGCACGATCGAGTTGTCTGTTTTCTAGTTTACCAAAGTGCTGTAGCCTAGGCCTTTTAAAACTATAAAAAATTAAAAACACAATAACAACCCTAACAATAAGCTATAAAAATGCAATAGCCTATATCAAGTTTGTTTCTTCATATTTCTATCTTTGTGGGGGCATTTGGCCCTCAAAATGTGGGTTAAACAACACAATATCCAATATATAAATCACAGACGCAGACGTCACGTTATAAGACAGACGCAAGTGTCACGTTCATTGAGACAGTGCATGTTGCACAGTCATATTAAAGAACCGATCGCATCCACTGGCACACTGCACTGAGCTGTGTTGAGTAGAGTGTTAAATACGTGTTAAATACGTGTTAGCGAAAAAACATTTTTTTTACTTCACTGCCACACGTGAATGACGCGTGACGTCTGACTGGACGCTTCACTGCCACGCGTGATTTACGTGACGTCAGCGTGACGTCTGCGTCACGTCTGCGTCTTAAAATGAATGGAATAAATAGCAGAAAAAATAAAAAATAAGACGTTGAGTGAGACGTTCATTGAGACGAGTGCATGTAGCAAAGTCATAATAAAGAGCCGATCGGAACGCCATAACAGCATCACGAATGACGTTCTCCAGAAACACCTTCAATGATGATGATGATGATAAAAATGTGTGATTACAAGTTAAACACTTCGGTCATTAAGCATAATAGCTTTAGTTTAATTGTATAAATATGTAAACATGTATAATATGTATTTATGTATAATATACATTTATGCATTAATACTTGAGACTTGATCAAAAACATAACATTCCCAAATGGGCCTGTTCATTTGCTTTCACTTGTAACATAAAGGAAAGCCAATGTCACTTTTGACCAATGAAATAACACTCTTTACTATTAACTAGTGGGTGGCTTTTAAAATAGTTTATTTTTTATTTTTTATAAAACAAGTAAAAAGACTGAGTTTATTTCTTTTTGGCTGCTGTCTTTTTAGGCTTGGCTGCTTTAGTTTTGGCCATTTTGGGTTTGGTTAAGGCTTTGCTGGTTTCTTTGTCTTCTTAAGGCTCTTCGTTTTTCTTCACCTTCTTCAGAGATTTCTGAGCGGCGGGTTTCTTTGCTGCTGCAGTTTTGGTCTTCTTAGCGGCAGCGGGTTTCTTGGCTTTAGGAGCCGCTTTCTTGGCGGGTTTCGTCTTGGTCTCACTCTGTTTCTTGTTGAGTTTGAAGGCGCCGGTCCCTTTAGTCTGGACTAGGATGCCTTTATCTGTCTGTGTAACTTTAAGAGAAAGATAGATGCAAAAGGTTTATAACTCAGTTCAGAATGACACCTTTTTTTTCTTCACTGTTTCCGCCAAGGCCGTACGGTTTTAACTCTTGTAGCTGTTGAGTATTAGTTGTCTATACTGATTACACTGAATTCGGGTAGGATTGGATTTTGTACCTAATCTTACATATTTATCTCAATATATAGGCTAATCATAATCTGTTGAACACTTATTATAGTTTTTTCTATATATGCATTTATTGAGGTTTAATAACCATAAAAGTGATATCGACCAACGTTGGCAGCCCTTTAAATAAATGTCATTGTTCAGTCTAAATGAGTTCAGTTTCTCTCAGGTGGTTTTGCAGTAACTTTATAGCGGAAGTCACGGTACGTTGTGGGTTCTAACTTTTCAGAGGCCATGGGTGGGAGAAAACTGAATTTAGATTTACAGCAAAACACATCACTTACATTTTCACATGTTGCAGAGGCTTCTTTCAGCTCACTGAAGATGTAGTCACTTTAGCAGCTGCTTGTAGAGCGAATATGACTGTTAAAGTCTTGAGTTTAAGAGGCTTTGTTAAAAAGGTCATTAGTTATAAACCTTCTGATTACATCTATTTTGTTATTTTTTTTTATTTTTTTTACCTACCTACCTGCCTACCTACATTTTCTTTCTTTTGTTCTTCTTCTTCTTTTATTATTATTATTATTATTATTATTTATGGGAACAACCACATATACCCCCATAAGGGAAACTGCTAATATCTGAGATATGTGGTGACAAATAAACAGGTTATTCCCAAATATCTACTGACCAAGTCTCTTTCCGGACACTTAAAGACGATTGTGCTTTCAAAAGCCAACCTATTTCTTCAGGCCTAATAAAAGAGTTGAGCTCATAGTCGTGGTTTGACTTCTGCTCTGTTTCTGCCCTGTGGTTTTAACCAGAGTAGAGGAAACATTTATGCATGATCTGCATCTTTAGTTTCATAAACCTCAAAATATCATCACAACATCAAAGATTCAAAGAATTCTGTGTCATTTTCATTGACTTCCCTTTTTTTCTTCTCTAAAAGGAGGGCAGTGAGAAAGGTTTGTCTAAGAAGTGATGAGAGATGTCACTTCTTAACTACCCTTTCCCACTACTATCCTTTTAGAGAATACATAAACATGGCTTTAACCCTCTAATGGCATGAATTTTTATTTTGTGAGGGGAAAAAAAGTTCACCCCATTTTTTGGGAGCTAGA
Organism: Rutilus rutilus; assembly: GCA_021464565.1. NCBI lineage: Eukaryota > Metazoa > Chordata > Actinopteri > Cypriniformes > Leuciscidae > Rutilus > Rutilus rutilus. The sequence goes on from JAJAQA010000003.1 coordinate 7,052,541, forward strand.
GGGTCCCTGATAATATATTCATCATAAAATGTGTCCAACCAATCACAAACATCAAACAATCAAATAAACAAACTACTACTAATTATATCTAATACCTCATGTATAAATGTTTCTCACATTTCATATACATATATAAACCAAATACACATGCACATGCATACACACATTACTTTACTGACTGACCCCTAACTGACCCCTGACCCCCTAACTGACCCCTGACCTCCCAACTGTCTCTCAAGCCTGATTCAGGGATCCTCTCTTCCTGACTCTCCTCAAGCTCACTGTCAGAGGGATTGACCCGATCATGTTCCTTCCATCCATAAAATATTCTTGTGTCCAATTCCTGTAAGTATCAGTAAAAACATTTCAAGTCATGTCAGAAAGATGGTAATTACGAGTTGAACGCACATGAACTGCACCACAAAGTCATAATTACAAGTGGGAAGCAATGGCGGAAACAAATAGTTTTCAATCATAAATGTATTTCTGAATACTGACAGTATACAGTGTAGTTTTTACGCATTATGTGTATTGTTAATGAAGACGAGAGATAAAGTTTACCAGAAAACACTCATTCAGACATGAGCTGAAGGGCTTGAGTGACCAAACTACATTACCCAGCATTCTCTGCAGCATACTACTACTACTACTGCTGCTACTACTACTACTATTACTACTACTACTACTGCTACTGCTACTACTGCTGCTGCTGCTGCTCCTACTACTACTACTACTACTACTACTGCTACTGCTGCTGCTCCTACTACTACTACTACTACTACTACTACTACTACTACTACTACTACTACTGCTACTACTGCTGCTGCTGCTGATCCTACTTCTACTACTACTACTACTACTACTAATAATAATAATAATAATAACTAGATTAAAAAGTCCGTTGAGACAAACTTTAAGTTGGCTTGAGAAAGTTTGGACCAGAAAGTTTGGAAAGAAAGAAAGTAGTTTTAAGTTTAAATTAGTTTTAAGTTTAAATTAGGTGGTTGCTAGGATGTTCTGGGTGGTTGCTATGGTGTTGCTAGGCAGTTGCTAGGGTATTCTGGGTGGTTGCTAGGGCATTGCTAGGTGGTTGCTTGGGTGTTCTGGGTGTTTTTTAGGCAGTTGTTTCTGGGTGGTTGCTGTGCTGTTAGGTGGTTGCTAGGGTGTTCTGGGTGGTTGCTATAGTGTTGCTAGGTGGTTGTTAAGGAATTTTGGATGGTTGCTAGGGTGTTCCTGGCGGTTGCTATGGTGTTGCTAGGCGGTTATACACACATACATACACTAAGGCCCAATCCCAATTCTATTTTATACCCCTTCGCCTACCCCTAACCCTTCGCCTACACCTTACCCTTGCCCCTTGAAACAGAGTGGCAAGGCGTAGGGGTGAAAATATTCCCCTAAGAAATGGGACACCACTACTACACCGTTACACGTCATTATACGTCGTCGCTAGCGCCTACGTCACAGGAGATGCGCCAATGTTTATCACAAACTTCCAAGATGCCGTCGTCAGCTGTAGTCTTGCGTGAGTTACAGCTATTTTTTTGCATTTTTGTTCTGAAGTTCGCAGAAAACAACGAAGATGACGATATCTTCGACGCCTAATGCTGCGTTCACACCAAACGCGAATAGCGCGTCAGGCGCGAGTGATTTCAATGTTAAGTCAATGCAAAGACGCGTTACGCGCGTAAAAAATAGAGCATATACGAGCGGTGACTCTCTCGATTAATGTTACTGCTAATGCTCGATAAACATCTAAAAAAGATGGCCGCCAACAGGTTTCGAAACTTTCGCCTCCGACGCGCGTGACGCGCGTAAATTTAATTTCAAACTTTTGATTTTACGCGCGTCAATTTTGCTCTTGACGCGCGAATGCACACAAAGTGGTCAAGCGTATAACTAGACGCGGCAGGCGCGAATTTGACGCGCTATTCGCGTTTGGTGTGAACGCACAGTAATGCTGCGTTCACACCAAACGCGAATAGAGCATCTGGCGCGAGTGATTTCAATGTTAAGACGCGTTTACGCGCGTCTGGAGGTCTTGCGGCGCGAATGAGGCGTTTAGCGCGGCGTGGTGGACTCGCCTCATTCGCACGCTTCGCTTCAAACTTTTGCTTTTTACATGCGTCATATTGTTAACGAACTTTAGCGATTTTTTTGCAACCGTTTATTTGAATAACATGACTGAATGTGAATACAAGATTGAATGTGACAAAGAAAATGATTATTGGCAGTCATGTTGCCTCTGTAGCCAGTGTATGCAGGTACATTTCTCATACCCCTTCGTTTGAAGTGTGGTCCCGAAAAATCTTCATTTCAAGGGCTATCTGGCCCTTCCCCTTACCCCTACCCCTCCAACCAAAAGAGAATCGAGACAACCCTACCCCTTCACGGGAACGCGCAAAACGGAGGGGTAGGGCCAAGGGGTAGGGGCAAGGGGTGAATTGGGATTGAGCTTAACTCACTCACTCACACACACACACACTCACACATGCACACTCTCACACACTTACTTGCTCACAAACACTCATTTCACCGAACAGACAAGTCAGCTGATATTATATATCTTATTATTATTATTATAAAAAAAAAAAAAAGGAGCAGTGTGAGGTCATGCCATCTTGTTGTGGACAATTATCTGTTCATTTGTAAATATGAGTTCATATTGAGTCTCTAATAATTTGAAATGAATAGTTAATCATAGATAAGTGAAATATTTTATAATGAATATCTTTGTTTACTTTCTTAGAAACAATCACACTGGGCTTTAAATGTTGACAAATTGCTGCAAATTATGTGAAATAGGATGAAAACACTTTCATGATGAAGATTTTTATCTCATATTACAGAAAGAATGTTTTTAATGTAACCCTTTTCGTCTGTGTGCTCCCCCAAATGTCTCTGCGTTGTGTTTGAATGATGGTTGAATGAGGAGGACACCAAGTTCGTGGTCGTCACAGCAGTGAAGCTTTATTAGGCTGTATTTATTTGCATCAGCCTCTCTGCAGCACACGGCCACATCTTTTAACAAGGAAAATAGAACTATTAGTTACATACAAAATTATAAAACGAAATGACACAGTCTTAGCTGCAGCCACATCAACCCTTATCACGGGGGATAACTGTCAGCATATGACAACCAATGTCAAATGTCAGATGCATCCAAAACACAAAGAATCAAACCCAAAAATACTCAGACAAGTGTCAAACACAATACAATACACAAACAAATATACCCCACCACATGGAACCAAAACACATTCAATAATTTCAGTAATACAAAACCATCCATTGAAAATAACTGCACATATTTGTTATAGCAAACATCTTCAACAGCACCATATCTCCTCAAACAACATGGATGGCCAATATAATTAAAGAAATTAAAGAGGTATCAGAGAACAGTGAAAACCCTCCAACCTTTTCACTAGGAACATAGAACTAAAAAAACTAAACAACTTAAACAACAGCTCCACCCATGTGAGGAAGGGCCCGCTGACACAGTGAAACACTCATAGACACAGCGCCCCCCCCAAGGCCGGGAGAAACATCTTACATCTTCCACACATTAATAAAGTAAAAAAGGATGGAAAATTTGCAGATTCTGCCAGAATTGAATGACATTAGATTACTTGTTTATTCAATCCTCATGTAAAACAAGCTTTATTAAACAAACAAGCTATTTCAAATGCATCCACTTTATCAGCGACAGGGATTGTGACGTTGACTGCAGATCGACGGTCGACAGCTTGTGTGTTTCAGGGTCCTAATGTTCTCCAGATTCAGGGTTAACACACATTAAGGAAACTGTTTAAAGGTCAGGACTCATTTTCCAAAAGGGCCTATTAACTTTATTAACTTACTACTACTAACCCTAACCCTACCTTAAAGAAGCTCTGGCCTTTTGTGATTCTGTTTCTCCAACCATTTCTCCAGTCCCATCGAGTCGAGGCCTGTTATACTGAGAGCCGAAGCGCTGAGGAACAGAACACACTTTTGACCAGCAGCATTTGAGTTTTTATGGAATGACACTTTATGATATAAAAGGCTGTATATTTCATTCTGATATGTTGTAGAGTTGCATTAGACACACATTAGATGTCACGTGGTGATTTCTCTTTAATCACTGTCTGTCTTCTGTGTGTGACTGTGTGAACGAACACAATAACAGTGAGAACAATCTCCATCAGAACTGATCTGGAAAATATGATTTTCAAGTAGATGAACAGAGCTGTGACAACTTGAATACAATAGTAGCTAAATATCTTAGACTGGATCTCTCTTTTCTTTATCTGTGTATTTCTGTGTAGAGTTTATCTCCTCCTCCCTCATCTCTTCTTTCTAACACAGGAAGTGTGTGTTTAACACTCAGCGCTGTTAAAACTGTCTATTAATGTGACAGTATGGGCTCCAGTGCACTGCCTCTCATCTGTGAGTATAAGATCATATTCTTAATATCTTCTGTTTCTAATGCATTGTAATCAGCTGAAGATGGGATATAATAATGAGTGTTGTGTAGGAGAGTCTATGAATCCACAGTCTCACTGCTTATTGTATTATTTATTGATCAGATCTTATGTGATGATGTTCCGTGTTGATCAGATAAAGAGGTTTATGGTGCATTTATCTGTGTGATAATGCGTGTGAAAGATGGAGGCAATGTGTGCATGTATTTTTGCTTAGTTTTGTTGTAACATCTTTCCTCCTATTTCAAGTAGTTGAGATAAATCAGATGTATTTGTGTTGATGTGAGTTAGTGTTGAATGATGCTGTATCTTTAAATAATCTCTCCATCAGAGACTCAGAGAGTTTGAGAACAGAGACCGAACACACACTCATCTTCTCTTTCTCTCTGACTCTCTTATTGAGAAATAACTGCAAAAAGTATTTGGCCAATTAAATTTCATTTTTTTTAAACAAACAGTTTATCAAACAAAGTAGAGCTTTTCTCAGAACTAACTTCTCTTTTCTGAGACACGTTTCAGTTATTTTTAACCAGTTCGCCTGAACTTCATCCAGGGCCGGCGCTAGCTATAGGCAGAGCAGGCGATCGCCTCGGGCCTCGGGCTTTGAGGAGGGGCCTCCATAACCGTAACATCCCCTATATATATAGTCCACCAGTCAAGACGGGCATAAATACTAGCCTCATTGTTCATTGGATATTGTTGAATTGTCACTCATCTGCAGTTAAACCAATTAATGTTTCCGTTTCAAAGCGGGTGCCGGCTTCTTAAAGTGTGTGTAACGAACGCATCCATCAGGTGCTGAGAAGCAAAAGCCTAAATAGGCACGCAAATAAAGGATCTCATATCTATGGTTCTATCTTCTCAATTCTGCTGATGCTTAGATTATACCCTACATTAATATGTACATACAGTACCTGTAAAAAGTCTGGACACATTACTATTTTTAATGTTTTTGAAAGAAGTTTCTTATTATGCTCTGCATTTATTTGATCAAAAATACAGAAGAAAACAGGAATATTCAGCAAGGATGTGTTAAATATATAAAAAGTGATAGTGAAGACTTTTTTAAAACAACTTTTTAATAATCAAAAAGTCCAGAAAAAAAAAGTATCACATGTTATAAAATAAATATTAAGCACCATTTCTAACATTTGATAATGAATCAGAATATTATAAAGTTTTCTGAAGGATCACGTGACACTAAATTCAGCTTTGCATCACAGAAATATATTTTAAAGTATAGTAAAATAGAAAACCATTATTTTAAATTTTAATAATATTTCACTATATTATTTTTCTGTATGTTTGATCAAATAAATCCAGGCTTGATGAGCATAAGAGACTTCTTTCAAAAACATTAAAAATAGTAATGTGTCCAAACTTATGTACTGTGTAAGTAAAAATATACTAAATGTAAAATTAAATGTTGTATAAATAAAAAGGTTAGGAATCATATTTGTTTCAAGTGTTTGTTATTGGGGGTGGGGGGCCTCCAACATGAACTCTGCCTAGAGCCTCCTAATGTCTAGAACCGGCCCTGACTTCATATTTAGCTGTTGTATGATGTCAGTTCACACGTGTGTCAGAATAACCTCAGGTTTCCAGAACAAGTTCATGACGTCGACATATGAACATGTTCACCAATGCTGGACAATCAGGAAGTGTCTCAGACTTTTGTTGTCCTTTTAAACATATTTATTTATTCATATTTTGCAAAGCTAATACATTTTATTTTCACAAATGTCTTGATTGAAAAATGTACTTGGGCTTTATTTATTTAAATAGCAAATATATTGATGCATGTTTAATGTGGTTTAAGGGCTTTTTCACACTAGTTTGTTTGAGAGACTGCGAGCGGTCGACACATTAACATACTGAGGTCTGAATATGGTTTGTTTTTGGGTCCTTTTCAGAGGAACTGAGATCATTTAGTGTTGACCTATGAATTATTTCTGCCGAGGCGAGAGCTCTTGAAGTGCTGAAACACACGAGGTGTGAAAATACTCTTAGACCAGAAGCACGAGTTCACTTGCAGCAGGTTTTCTTTCTGGTTGTGGTTAATTTCAGCTGTAGGCTAACACTATATCCACATTATTTTACTATAAAGTCACAATTAGGGGTGTGCATGAATATTATAAACTGTTATTTCTTTTCAAAAAAAAAGAAAATACAAAAAAGTTAAATTAAAGTGTACTATGAAGTCACAGTGAAGTTGATGGTGCCGACAGCAAACAGGAAGTGATGTCGTGTGTCTCAAACACTTTGAACGATTTGGTTCTGACAGATAATAGTGTCTTTCATGTTAGGGTCAGGAACATGTTATACAGGCAAAATTCAATAGGGAGCAAATATATATATATATATATATATATATATATAAAAAAATACAAAACTTAAACAAACACAAAACAAGAGAACAAGAAGAACTATGAAGAGAGTTACAGAAATACACTGACATCACATTTATCAGTGAATCAAACAGTGAATCAGTGAATCAAACAGTGAATGAGTGAATCAAACAGTGAATCAGTGAATCAAACAGTGAATGAGTGAATCAAACAGTGAATCACTGAATCGACTCTCGTATCAGTTCACGAGTCCTGTGACGTAAGTGTGTGTGATGATGTTGAATGCTGGACAATAATCCATCAGTTCTCCCCTGAATGAGCATCACAACAGAAAAACACTTTCAGTTCATGTAGAATAAACTCTAGACATGTTTCAGTGTGTGATTTACATTGTGTTGAATGAATGGAAAAGCTTCATATCTGTTTCTTCTGCTTTTAGTGCTGATGTCCCTCGTTCACTCTGGACTCAGTCGAGGTACTGTCCGTTACTGCAGTACATTTTCGTTTTTAACTAATGTGAATTGTGTTGTAGTAGTTTATTTGTCTTCATGGATACATCAGGATCCCTCATTTGTCTCTTTGCTGATGTTTTATGTCCATGTTTTGCATATTTCACAGAATCATCTGACTGTAGTTCCTTAAGCTGCACAACATTACAGAAATCTGCTATTTATTCAATCAATCAAACAGTCTTGCAGTTGCAAAGTAGTTCAGTCAGACATTGATTTCAAAAGATCATAATCCACTGTATAAAACAGAAATGAGTTTTATTTGCATGTTTCTGAGTTTTTGCTGCAATATTAATTATTGACTGTGTGTCATTAAGATCTTGAGCACCAATGCTTAGCTTTATTCACTCAGTGTGGTTTGGCTGGAAGGGCTGGAAGAGAAAAGGGCTTGAGAACAGACAGACTGAAGTTAGTAAGTTCAGTTCAGATCTCTAAAACACTCAGACTGTAAACAGCATCATCTACTGGTCAGAACTGGAAGATCAATAATACAAAGACATGCAGACTGGATAAATACATCAGTTTCATTTAGTTTTTACCAATACATACATTTTTGATGTAATCATCACAATTTATAAGCAAACTAGGTTTTTATTTTAAGTGTTTTTCTCCTAAGGAAGTTTTGAGTTCATGACAGAGATCTTGATACTGCGATGCTTTTCAATATTTACTTCTGTGTTTCTCAGGGAAACCTGTAGTGACGGTGAAGCCAGATCAGCCTGTGTTCATAGGAGAGACAGTCACTCTCACATGTGACATACAGGGAGGAGGAGACATTCAGTGGGGATACAGATGGATTAAAGATGGAAACACTGTCTATACATATACACCAACAGCAGCAGAGTTCAGTTTCAGAGCTGATCGTGTGTCTGACAGTAAATACAGTTGTCGAGGACAGACATCATACTCATGGACAGACTTCAGTGATGCTGTTACACTGACTGTATCAGGTGAGTCTTCATATTCACATCTGTTTATTGATCATCACTTATAATTTTCAACCACATCTGTTCTTATAAGAGGACTGACTATTCACTTTTTAGTAATTATTCAGTAACTGCACGTCTTGTGTGTGTGTGTGTGTGTGTGTGTGTGTGTGTGTGTGTGTGTGTGTTTTGTGGAGGTTTTAGTTCATTATAAATTCATGTAAATTGTGACTTTCCAGCGTTATAGGCGTCTCCATCTTTAATTTATGTGCGTCTCCATCTTTGATATTTAGTCACTGTCACTATGGTTACAGGAGATATTCATGAGTATCATGAGAATATATGATGAGCCCGAGATTGTGCGTGAGGTTGAGAGGTTCCGACTAGCAATAGTCGGGATGACCTTTACGCACAGCTTGGGCTCTGGAACCACACTCCTCGAGAGAGGATGGACTCTTCACCACTCTGGAGTTGCCCATGGTGAGAGGCGGCGGGCTGGTGTGGGTTTGCTTATAGCCCCCCAGCTCAGCTGCCATGTGTTGGAGTTTACCCCGGTGAACGAGAGGGCCGCTTCCCTGCGCCTACGGGCCAAACGGCAGTGCAGAGTACCCGGCCTTCTTGGAGTCTCTGGGAGGGGTGCTGGAAAGTGCTCCGACTGGGGACTCCGTCGTTTTACTGGGGGACTTCAACGCCCACGTGGGCAACGACAGTGACACCTGGAGGGGCGTGATTGGGAGGAACGGCCCCCCTGATCTGAACCCGAGCGGTGTTCAGTTATTGGACTTCTGTGCTAGTTACAGCTTGTCCATAACGAACACCATGTTCAAGCATAAGGGTGTCCATCAGTACACGTGGCACCAGGACACCCTAGGCCGTAGGTCGATGATCGACTTTGTGGTCGTTTCATCTGACCTCCGGCCGTATGTCTTGGACACTCGGGTGAAGAGAGGGGCGGAGCTGTCAACTGATCACAACCTGGTGGTGAGTTGGATCCGATGGCGGGGGAGGAAGCTGGACAGACTCGGCAGACCCAAGCGTACTGTAAGGGTCTGCTGGGAACGTTTGGCCGAGTCTCCTGTCAGAGAGATCTTCAACTCCCACCTCCGGCAGAGCTTCGACCGGATCCCGAGGGAGGCTGGAGATATTGAGTCCGAGTGGACCATGTTCTCCACCTCCATTGTCGAAGCGGCCGCTCGGAGCTGTGGCCGTAAGGTCTCCGGTGCCTGTCGAGGCGGCAATCCCCGAACCCGGTGGTGGACACCGGAAGTAAGGGATGCCGTCAAGCTGAAGAAGGAGTCCTATCGGGCCTGGTTGGCTTGTGGGACTCCTGAGGCAGCTGACAGGTACCGGCAGGCCAAGCGGACTGCAGCCCGGGTGGTTGTGGAGGCAAAAACTCGGGCCTGGGAGGAGTTCGGTGAGGCCATGGAGAAGGACTATCGGCTGGCCTCGAAGAGATTCTGGCAAACCGTCCGGCGCCTCAGGAGAGGGAAGCAGTGCCCTACCAACGCTGTTTACAGTAGAGGTGGGGAGCTGTTGACCTCAACTGGGGATGTCGTTGGACGGTGGAAGGAATACTTCGAGGATCTCCTCAATCCCGCTGTCACGTCTTCCATTGAGGAAGCAGATGTGGACTCGTCCATCACCCAAGCTGAAGTCACCGAGGTAGTCAAGAAACTCCTCGGTGGCAAGGCACCGGTGGTGGATGAGATCCGCCCTGAGTACCTCAAGTCTCTGGATGTTGTGGGGCTGTCTTGGCTGACACGCCTCTGCAGCATCGCGTGGCAGTCGGGGACAGTGCCTCTGGGATGGCAGACCGGGGTGGTGGTCCCTCTTTTTAAGAAGGGGGACCGGAGGGTGTGTTCCAACTACAGGGGGATCACACTTCTCAGCCTCCCTGGGAAAGTCTATGCCAGGGTACTGGAGAGGAGAATCCGGCCGATAGTAGAACCTCGGATTCAGGAGGAACAGTGTGGTTTTCGTCCAGGCCGTGGAACACTGGACCAGCTCTATACCCTCTGCAGGGTGCTGGAGGGTTCATGGGAGTTTGCCCAACCAGTCCACATGTGCTTTGTGGATTTGGAGAAGGCATTCGACTGTGTCCCTCGCGGCGGCCTGTGGAGGGTGCTCCGGGAGTATGGGGTCCGGGGCCCTTTGCTAAGGGCTATCCGGTCCCTGTACGACCGAAGCAGGAGCTTGGTTCGTATTGCCAGCAGTAAGTCAGACTTGTTCCCGGTGCGTGTTGGACTCCGGCAGGGCTGCCCTTTGTCGCCGGTTCTGTTCATGATTTTTATGGACAGAATTTCTAGGCGCAGCCAGGGGCTGGAGGGTGTCAGGTTTGGTGACAACACGATTTCGTCTCTGCTCTTTGCAGATGATGTTGTCGTGTTGGCTTCATCAAGCCAGGACCTTCAGCATGCACTGGGACGGTTTGCAGTCGAGTGTGAAGCGGCTGGGATGAGAATCAGCACCTCCAAATCCAAGGCCATGGTCCTCAGTCGGAAAAGGGTGGCTTGCCCACTTCAGGTTGGTGGAGAGTTCCTGCCTCAAGTGGAGGAGTTTAAGTATCTTGGGGTTTTGTTCACGAGTGAGGGAAGGATGGAACGGGAGATTGACAGACGGATCGGTGCAGCTTCTGCAGTAATGCGGTCGATGTACCGGTCTGTCGTGGTGAAGAAAGAGCTGAGCCGCAAGGCGAAGCTCTCGATTTACCGGTCAATCTACGTTCCTACTCTCACCTATGGCCATGAGCTTTGGGTCATGACCGAAAGGACAAGATCCCGGATACAGGCGGCCGAAATGAGCTTTCTCCGCAGGGTGGCTGGGCGATCCCTTAGAGATTGGGTGAGAAGCTCGGTCACTCGGGAGGAGCTCAGAGTAGAGCCGCTGCTCCTCCACATCGAGAGGGGTCAGCTGAGGTGGCTCGGGCATCTGTTCCGGATGCCTCCTGGACGCCTTCCTGGGAAGGTGTTCCGGGCGCGTCCCACTGGGAGGAGACCCCGGGGAAGACCTAGGACACGCTGGAGAGACTATGTCTCCCGGCTGGCCTGGGAACGCCTCGGTGTCCCCCCAGAAGAGCTAGAGGAAGTGTCTAGGGAGAGGGAGGTCTGGGGATCTCTGCTTAGACTGCTGCCCCCGCGACCCGGCCCCGGATAAGCGGAAGAAGATGGATGGATGGATCATGAGAATAGAAAAGGACTTAAGCGACTGATTTCTCTTACGAGAGGTTCTCTCGTATTGCGTAAGTTTAGCTTACGCTACGGGTAAAGTCATCTTTTCTCGAGATATGAAGCCAAAAATTATCCTTAATTTGTATATCTTGTCAACGCAGTGCAGCAGCAAGCAGACCTAGAGCAGGCACTCTAGCGTGCTCATTGGCTGCCCTGCGGCAACTGCAGCAGCCTATCGCTGAGCCCTTGGCGTGACGTCACGCCCAATGAGCGCGATCAGCGCGCTTACGCGTCACGGCCCGTCAGAAGGGGCGTGGCTGAGTGCATAAATATGGGCTGAAAGGCTGCTTTCACTGATTTCTGTCTCTTCAGCGAAGCTCTCCGCATCGCTGGACTCTGAGGAAGCCGCCGTTGAAACAAGCGACCAGCACGCCGAGGATCTCAGACTGAGGAAGCCGGCCGCCTTCGCCGCCTTCAGCTTTCCCTGCCTGCTCCGCTATCCAGCGAATATATCCTTTCTTTGCTCTGTGTTGTGTTTGTGTGTTCGCCCCGCGACACACTTTGCATTTAAAAGAGCGTGAGGCGTTGTTTCAAATGCCTCGCTCATCCTGTGGCTCGTGCAGAGCCACGCTCAGCGACGGAGACCGCCATGTATCTGCGCTCTCTGCCTGGACTTCGACTCTCAAAGGCCTTCCGAGCCGGTTATGACAGCTGAGCGCTCGCCGGAGCCCCTCCCGCGAGCCTCGCTATCTCCTTCTCCCCCCCACCTCCCGACGCGCAGCGGCCGGCTTCGCCCGCACTGCCGTCGCCTCAGGGGATGAAGCAGACTGCGCTGCTATCATAGACAGCTGCTTACTCCCCTCTGTCAAGCCGCGCAAACGGCGCCGCTCACAAGGGATGTCAGAACGGACGGTCTCGGGCTATAGCTTCCTTTACGTTACAAGAAAGCTACCCCCCCCGGATGACGCACGCCCCTTCCTGCGCTCTCCCCCTCTGTTCGAGCCGTGCAAACGCGCCGCTCACAAGGGATGTCAGATGTAGACGGTCACGGGCTGGCTTCCTTTACGTTATAAGAAAGCTACCCCGCGTCTCGGTCGCGCGCGTCACTCACCGGCCACCTCCGTTTCTCACACATTTCTCAGTCCCCTCCTAAGCTCAGGCGACTAGAAATATCTATATTGCAGTAAACGAGCCTGTTTTTATACACGCACGCCTGCAAACAAACGATGTCACAGCACATAATGACATCTTCCCGCTCTCTCTCCCTTTGTTAGAGAATTTTTCTGCTGGCTTCTCCGAGCTCGCGGCCAGCTTTCTTACATACAGAAAGTGAACCCGCATCTCACAGGATGGTGCTTGAGTATTTATGAGCGTCTAAACATATGAGCCATCAAAGCATTCGCTCTATCAGTTTCCTATAACGCCAATGGTGTTATAAGTGTAGAAAATGTGCCCACTCCCACGTGCTCACTGCTACACACAAACACGGTCTCCCCGGTTACGCTCACAGAGCGCACTCATAAAGCGGACACACGCCGCTTGAGTGCTAAGTGTAGTAAATGTGCCCACAACTCTGTGCTCACACCTACCCGCTGCCCGCTCTGTCACACAGTTACCCCGGGTTGCAGATCCTCTAAAGCTCACAAACATTCCGGCTCTGGCCGAAGGTGTCATAAGTGTAGAAAATGTGCCCACTCCCATGTGCTCACCACTACACACAAACACGGTCCCCATGGTAACGCGCTCAGAGTGCACTCTCATAAAGCGGACACACGCCGCTCGAGTACTAAGTGTAGTAAATGTGCCCACAACTCTGTGCTCACACCTACCCGCTGCTCGCTCTGCCATTCAGTTACCTCGGGTTACAGACCCTCTAAAGCTCCCAAACACTGGCCGTGTTATAAGTGTAAACTCTGCGCCCGCTCACGAGCACGCGCACTCACTTTTAGACACGATAACCCCCACGCCGCTCTTGCGCCATGGGTGTTTGACAGCAAAACGTGCGCCGCCCCATCCTCTCTGATACAGGTTCCCCATCCTGCGCAGCGCGGCGATCTGAACCCAGAGACCATTCGACCCCTGGCTATGCGTGCAAAGCATGGGAAGCTATTCAGGGCGCGTCAGAATGGGTGCTGAATACTATAAAACACGGCTATTCGCTTCAATTCGCTCGTCGCCCCCCGCGCTTTCTAGTGCAGACGGAGACGAAAGTGAGTTTAGAAGCAGCGCACCTGCTTCAAGCAGAAATAGCAAAGCTGCTGCGCAAAGGGGCTATAGAACAGGTTCATCCTTCTCTGAGCGAGTCGGGCTTTTACAGCCGTTATTTCCTCGTGCCCAAGAAGGACGGAGCGCTAAGACCTATTTTAGATCTGAGACATTTGAACAAAGCTCTCATGAGACGGCCGTTCAAAATGATCACAACCAGACAAATCCTCGCGCAAATTCGCCCGGGAGACTGGTTCATCTCTCTCGATCTGAAAGACGCATTTTTTCAGATCCAGATAACACCCCGTCACAGGCCATTCTTGAGATTCGCCTTCGACGGTCGGGTATATCAGTACACCGTCCTGCCGTTCGGTCTATCTTTGGCAAGTCGTCACCATGAAGTGCATGGACGCGGCTCTCGCTCCCCTGAGAAGACAGGGGATGCGGATACTGAACTATCTGGACGACTGGCTAGTTCTCACGCAGTCAGAGGCAGAGCTTTTGTCTCACAGAACAGCGCTTCTCAGCCATCTGGAATGCTTGGGTCTCTCGGTCAACTGGACCAAGAGCTCATTACTCCCCCGCCAGTCAACTTCCTTTCTCGGAATAGAACTGGACTCGGTGGCTATGACGGCCAGATTGTCAGAGCAGCGCGCGCGCCGCATTCGACATCTCGCCGCGTCTTTCCAGACGGGCAGTCAGGTTCCGCTGAGGACATTCCAGCGAGTCCTGGGGCATATGGCCTCAGCTGCAGCGGTGCTCCAGCTGGGCTTACTGCGCATGCGCCCGCTTCAACGCTGGCTGAAAATGCGAGTGCCTCACCGAGCCTGGACGGCCGGCGGCTTACGAGTCAGGGTGAATCACGGCTGTGTTTCAGCCCTGCAGCCCTGGCTGGCAGCCGAATGGTATCGCACAGGAGTGACGATGGGAGTTGTCTCGCACCGGAAGGTTGTCTAGACAGACGCGTCCAACCTAGGTTGGGGAGCGCTATTAGAGGGCAGACCGGTCTATGGCCTTTGGTCAGACCAGGAGAGTCACCTTCATATAAACTGTCTAGAGATGCTGGCGGTCGAGAAAGCGCTCAAGCACTTCCTCCCATACCTACAGGGCCACCATTGCTAGTCCGCACGGACAATATGTCAGTGGTGGCCTATGTGAACCGTCAAGGCGGTGTCAGATCCAAAACGCTCTGCACCCTGGCGGAACGCCTCCTTGTGTGGGCTCAGCACTCACTGCGCTCGCTGAGAGCCGCGCATGTGCCGGGTCGCCTGAACGAAGGTCCAGACAGACTGTCCAGGGACAATGTTCCCCTGGGGGAGTGGTCTTTGCATCCCCAAACAGTCCAGTCACTGTGGCGCCGTTTCGGCAGAGCAAAAGTTGACCTCTTTGCGTCAAAAGACAACGCGCACTGCCCACGGTTCTTTTCCAAGAGCGAGGACGCGCTGGCCCAAGCCTGGCCCAGCGGCCCGCTTTACGCTTTTCCCCCGGTCTCTCTGTTGCCACAAGTCATCGGGAGAATCAGGGAAGCGCGCCACACGGTGCTCCTCATAGCCCCGTATTGGGAGAATCAGACATGGTTCCCAGATCTAATACGGCTGGCAGACACACCCCCCTGGCCGATACCGGTGAGAAGAGACCTTCTCTCTCAAGCCCGCGGCTCGATCTGGCATCCTCATCCAGAGCGCTGGTCTCTGCATGTATGGATAATCAACGGATACCCGTTGACTTGCCAATAGGGGTTGTGAACACGATCACACAGTCTAGAGCTCCCTCTACGAGACGGCTCTGCACATCTAAATGGTCTGTGTTTAATAAATGGTGCACCGCCCAAGGGCTGGATCCACAAACATGTGAGGTGTTGCGTGTGCTTTGTTTCCTCCAAGAGCTGTTGGACATGGGCAGGTCCCCCTCCACGCTCAAAGTATATGTTGCGGCCATCTCAGCTTTTGCCGACTCGGCGCTGGGCCGCGCATTATGGAGGAACGAGTTCATTATCCGCTTCCTTAGAGGAGCTAGGAGGATGAACCCCCCGCGACCCCCTTCGGTTCCTATTTGGGATCTTTCCCTGGTCTTAGAGGCCATGAAAGCGCATCCCTTCGAACCCATGGAAACCGTGGATATGAAATACCTCACGCTCAAGACCGTTTTTCTGATAGCCCTGTCTTCAGTCAAACGTGTGGGTGACGTGCACGCATTATCAGTTAACGCTGTTTGTCTCGAGTTCGGACCTAATGACTCTAAAGTCATTCTCAAACCGAGACACGGCTATGTCCCCAAAGTGTTGGGCACACCCTTCAGAGCACAGGTCATTTCTCTCTCAGCTTTGCCGGCAACCGGCAGCGAGGTTGACAGTAATCTCCTTTGCCCTGTCAGAGCACTGAGAAATTACATTACGCGCTCCGCCGCCGTGAGGCGCTCGGAGCAGCTTTTTGTTTCGTTTGGTGGGCGCACCAAGGGTCTCGCCGCCTCGAAACACAGTCTGTCCAGATGGATAGTGGACGCTATTGCAGCTGCTTACGCGTCTAAAGACCTGCAGTGCCTTTTGGGCATCAGAGCCCACTCCACTAGAGGCATGGCCTCGTCATGGGCTTGGTCTAGCGGAATTTCTATTCATGACATTGTACGGCGGCGGGCTGGGCCTCCCCGTCTACATTTGTTAGATTTTACAATCTAGAAGTTCCCGCCCTGCAGGCTAAACTTTTATCAGTCTAAATCTCGCGTAGGCCGGCCCACTTCTGTGCGCGGGCTACTGCTGTTTGATTTAGCTCTCCTGGTTGAGCTGTACAATATAAGGGTTGGTTAGTCAGACCGGCCGCGCCGCTCTGTACCCCCTACTATGTGCTTATGTACTTGCGCTAGCCATACCATTGGCCGCCTGGCTCACACTCTTGTGTTCCCCGGGCTTTCCCTGGGACTCATTCAGTGGATGCTGGGCGCGCACGGCGTTGACAAGGGAGTTCCCGTAGCGTAAGCTAAACTTACGCAATACGAGAGAACCTCTCGTAAGAGAACGTACTCGGTTACCTAACGTAACCTCTGTTCTCTCTAGAGAGGGAACGAGTATTGCGTAACCCGCCGTGCTCGCGCCACGAGCTCACTCGCTTCAGCAACAAAAACCAGTGAAAGCAGCCTTTCAGCCCATATTTATGCACTCAGCCACGCCCCTTCTGGCGGGCCGTGACGCGTAAGCGCGCTGATCGCGCTCATTGGGCGTGACGTCATGCCAAGGGCTCAGCGATAGGCTGCTGCAGTTGCCGCAGGGCAGCCAATGAGCACGCTAGAGTGCCTGCTCTAGGTCTGCTTGCTGCTGCACTGCGTTGACAAGATATAAAAATTAAGGATCATTTTTGGCTTCATATCTCGAGAAAAGATGACTTTACCCGTAGCGTAAGCTAAACTTACGCAATACTCGTTCCCTCTCTAGAGAGAACAGAGGTTACGTTAGGTAACCGAGTACGTTTTGTACTGAAGTCAGAGAGAATGACGTGACTTACAGATTATTAGTGTTGAAGTCAAAACCACAAACCCAGACCAGAGTGTTTTCAAACACATTTTTGTTCTAAAAACTTTTTAAAAACATTTTGTTTTGGTGAATGAAACTTTAAAGTGTCCATTTTTATTAGTGCTAGTGGAGCTTTTTTTGTTTGTTTTTTTTGTAAGGTTAGTTTGATGTTCCTGAAATATTATTTTACCCTAATTTGTATTAACAACTCAAAAGTCCTCCTCAAAAAAACTTTACTAATTAATCCAATAGGGAAAGTTATAATGATGTGCAGAAGAAGACTGGCTTCTTTGATTTAGTTTGTTGATGGTTAGGTAGAGCTCACAGCGGGTGATCGGTCAGAATCACGCAAGATTTTTTCATCGGAAGTATTTATTGAATTTACAACTGCATGATTGAATATGTACATTGATGTGTGGTTCTGAAACAGATAAAAGAAATAGGAAAAAAAAAATTTGTTGAATGCAAATGAATGATTATCATGCACCAAACCTCTATTTGTATTAACTGTATCCTATTCTAATAATATAGCAGGAATAAAATTCAACAATATTTTAACATGGCCGAAACTGGCATTAAAAGAATGAAAAAGGCTGTTCTGTGGGTCTAAACAGCTCCAACCATAACAAAGGCTGGATTCCAAACCACATACTTCCCTACTATTTAGTATGGGAAAAAGAGTAGGCGAGCGAAAATGTATGTATGAATCCAAAACAGTAGGCGAGAATTACCTGGGTGACGTACTAATTATCGCGAGATTCGGACTTAAGTGCGTTCGAATATGCCTACTTTCCTACTATATAGTAGGCGAAAACAGTACGTGAAGGAAGCAGTACGTTCGAAACATCAGTATTCATAAAAGAGTAGGCGAGAAGTTCCCGGATGGCTTACTGCTTTCGGCCAGATTTTTGAGTGCTCAACCGATGGATACTCTTCTATCCCAGGAGGCCACGCGAGAGGATACGTCATAAAAAAGGAGGAGGAGGATAGGTCATACTCGAACGTGACGTAAAGGATGATGGACGAGAGTGTTTTCAAATGTGAGTATTACAAATCAAATGATCGCATGTGTTGAACTACTGTACAGTAAACTGTTGAATTGTTGAAGGTGTAAAGACGCTATATATTTGTGATTTTGCTGTAAATCACATTTTATTATGTATAGCTACAGAGGAGCTCCAGTAAGGACACATACGTCTCCAAAGTGGATTTGCATACATTTTAAACCGTATACATCTTAAATACAGTTACTAAATGTCTATTTAATATCTGGCAAGAAAATCTTCTATAAGAATTGCAGATTACTACGTCTAATAGATATGAAATAGACATCTGACTGAGTGATGTATGTGTGCTATTATGTAGAACAAATCTATAAAACATAAGTTATCTATTTTATTTGTCCATTAGTAGTTGATAAATTGAGGAACATTTATGTTGGATAAAAAGTTAAAACAACCTCAACATGTAAATGTAGTGTTGAGTTCATAAATCACAGAGGTAATGTGAATCTGGTCTGGATGTTACAGGGACAGATGAACAGATGTATGTGTGTTTATCCGGTGGAGAGTGGCTCATGAAGCTGAATGCTGCCATCAAAGGCTTTGTGACATTACAGAAATGAATAACAACAACTATTTAAATATTAAGTTGTAGTTTGTTTTAATTATTGTAATTTCAAACAGAGCAATTACAGCACTTTTCTGATTCTTGATTTCTGTGCATTTGCTGCACAGCTTTTGTGGTGGAGCAGGACCTGCAAGGGAAGATGATGGCGGCATTTGTGAAAAAAACGTTTTTGTCTTCGAAATAATACTGAAATCAAATGACATTGTGCGGTTAAAATGACTGCTTTTGTGTTATGTTTGTGCATTTTTGTAGGATCTGAAATGTCAGCAGACTGGGGTGAGCACTGAGGATGAAGAGCACAGAGTTGAATCCTGGAAACGGTGCCATTGATGAGACCCTCCATCACTCCACCTGCCCTTAGCCGCAGAATGGGAACCGCTGTGTTGAGATGGCAGAAGGATGTGGGGTTCAGCACCTGTAGCCTACATACATGATTGTAGTTTGAATAAAGCTTTGTTTCATGTGTTGACTTGTATATGCATTTGTTTATTGTGTGATGGTGACTTTGATTCATTCTTTTACTAATTTATTAATATTTCTCATTGTTGTCAGTAAATAAAATACAATTATTTAATTAATGCTTTATTTATTGTTTGAATGAAAATGTAGATATGTTCACTATATACACATCTAGAGTGTATTCATACATAGCTATTTAAAATGACATACATTACATTATTGTGGGGTGGGATAGCAATGCAATTCATTCTGGGGTAATATTATTTTTTTATAATGATACTTAAATTTTTAGAGTATAAAATCAACAGTTTTCTCCAAAGGCGAATCTTCGCACAGCTGCCCTTTGTGCAGACATTACAAATGCTGAGGAAACGCGTTCTAGGTAGGGCTGTCGAGTTACTGATGTTATGAGGTATGTATATGTGTATACATATATATACACATATATATATATATATATATATATATACACACACACATATATATATATATATATATATATATATATACACATATATATATATATATATATATATATATATACACATATATATATATACACATATATATATATATATTGTAATGGATTATTTTCACAATTAATATCGTTCCAAGCTATTTATATCCTATCCAGGACGTAAAATAGCCCCGCGATAACTATAGAGCCTATCCTATAGTTGTGCCATTTAAGAGTTAGATGATCAGTCTTTACAACTTCGTATTCTATTATAAAGATAATAAACTACACTCATAATAGTTGACCATAAGAATAGTTCATTATAATGACAATAGATGTCCCCGTTGTAATATAAGTCTATCTTTTTAGGTACCCTTGAACCGTGTTTGTTATACAACAATAACCCTGTCGTAAACTGCCTCTTTGGCTAGGCTTATTAAATCAATCAAATATCACAGTGCATATATTTTCTTTTTAGAAAAGAGATGCTCACCTATCCTGTGATGTCTTTCTTCAGTTGTGGGTCTTCCTGATCCCGTGTGAAGAAAGAGACAGTACTCAAAAATCCAAGTTCCAGTCCAATGATTATAATAAATGTTTAACAATATTTATTAAAAGAATCAAAGTAAAAAGGAATACTTGTTACAGATTATAATATAAGTACTAGTCTAACAGAGGAATATTTAGCTAGAGTATATGGCTTCTTGCGCTCGGGAAAGCTGGAGTCCCGAGGTGGAGAGGCAAGGACGAGCGTCGAATCTTTTTGGTCCTCTTCCTTTTATAGTCCGATTTCAGGTGTCTTCATCAGATTTACTGTAAGGCACACATGATCTCAACATTACATGAACAACTGCTGTTCTCAGCTTGTCTCTAACAACTTCCTCGATCTCCGCATGACTGTCCAGTCAGCGGTACTTCCCCAGAAGATACAATAGCCTCTCTGTATATATAGACAAAGAAACCTTCTCATTGCTCTCTCATGTGATTCTGAAAGTAGTAGCAATGGGCAAAAACTCTTAATTCAATACAGTAATGTTAAACAGTCATGTGTTTTAGTAACCCAGAAAGCACATCTGCAGCATTATTAGTTACAGGTTTTTTATTATGACCCTTTCTGCGCTGCCTTCTATTTTGGGGGTTGGGTGAAGTGAATGAAATGCCACCCTCAGGTGGAACCTCGTGATTTATCATTACAATATATATATACACATACATATATACATATATATATATATATATATATATATATATATATATATATATATATATATATATATATACACATACATATATATATATATACACATATATATATATATACACATACATATATACATACATATACATATATATACATATACATATATATATATATACATATATATATACATACATACATACATATATATATATATATATATATATATATATATATATATATATATATATATATATATATACATATATATACACATATATATACATACATATATATATATATATATACATATATATATATGTATATATATATATATATATATATATATATATATATATATATATATATATATATATATATATATATATATGTATGTGTATATATATATATATGTGTATATATATATATATGTATGTGTATATATATATATATATATATATATATATGTATGTGTATATATACATATGAAGGGCTAATTTTGCCCTTCATAACAACTGTGAGGGGGGTGAATTATTTTATAACTCGTCCGTTTAGTTGATTAATATTTAAATTTAAGGGTGTGGCCAGTGGCCACTTGAGTGACAGATGGATTGCCGCTGTCAGTGCTAGACGTTTGTCTGCTGTTACTAGCCGTCACTTCACCTCAGCAAATGTTGCTGCTGAACTTGCCATCTCTGCAGTGTTTGTGCTTTTTTTCGGGATTATTTCATACAATTTAATACTTGGTACAAAGCCCACGTCTTTGGATTCCGTCGTTATCGTTCGAGAGAACAACCAGCGCTGTATTTCAGTTGTTTTCCTCCGTGAACCTGCACTAATGGATGTCTGACAATTTCGTTGCTTTTTGGGGTTTTCAAATTTAAAACGTCAATAAATACTCGTTCGTTCTGCTCTCACGGAACAGATGGATTATAATATGCTTATGTACCGTCAGATGAAATCCTGCAGGCGTCGGCGCTTTCTCCGTCCATGCAATAAATGCACATGAATGAGCGCGGATTTTCTAGCGCATTTACTTGCACTTCAAAGGCAATATATCTATGGTTTAACCCATTTGAGAGACGGCCAAAATCAGAATTTAAAATGGACTGAATAAGCTCTCTACGAACTTGAGCGATGCCGCGCTGACGGACTATGAAAGAGTGACGGACATGTATGCACATAAATCACTGTCACACACAAACACTCTCGAAGTAATACACAGTCTCACTTGTAGCCATGCCTTTTAACTATTATAATATTTCGAAGGGCAAAAATAGGAACGTTTAATTGGCTTTACATCATCAGCTAACTCGATCACGTCAAGCTAGGTGATTTCAGATAGCCAGGCCAGGCTCCTCAGCTCCACTCACGCCCCGCCTGTTTGCCTATTTTCTGTTATCCGGGAGTGACGCAAGGCCAAGATGGCGACGGCCGGCTCCGCCCACTTTAGGCTTCAAAAATGCTCTTCAGAAACCTACGGGTGACGTCACGGACACTACGTCCATATTTTTTTACAGTCTATGATATATATACATATATATATACATATATATACATATACATATATACATATACATATATACATATATATATATACATATACATATATATATACACATATACATATATATATATATATATATACACACAGTGAGGAAAATAAGTATTTGAACACCCTGCTATTTTGCAAGTTCTCCCACTTAGAAATCATGGAGGGGTCTGAAATTGTAGGGCTGGGACGGTTACCGCATTACCGCAATACCGCGGTCACGTGACGCCTACCGCGGGTCTGAGCTTGTCACCGTCATCACCGCAAAAAAAAAATAATAATAATAATTTTTGAAAAAAATAAACACTGGCCTTCACATGTGTTCACGTTGTCTAATGACATGGATTCATTGATTCTAATGACATGGATTGTGTCTAATAACATTGTGTCTTGCATGGATTCAAGGTTTTCTAAACAAAACTTATCATCAATAGATGGAGCAAATCCGACCTTTCGCAAGTACATAAGTTGTTCCATGACACATAATAACATTCCATTCGTAGGCTTGACTATAACCCCTTATTTACACTCTGTGGTGTGTCACGGCTGCGACGCGGCTACCGGAGCTGATCGCGCCCACTCTAGTCAAATGCTTGTGTTTATAACAGCCACGACGCGGCGCGTTTCAGAAGCGTCTCTCCGCGCCGCTTCGATAAAGATAGGCGCCTAGTCTATTTTCGACGGACGCCGCGTCCAAGCTGCACCGTAAATAAAAAAAAGTAAAAGGACCTCAGCTTTTAATTGCACGTGCTTATTTAACACAATTCTCTCACGTGAAGACCGCATTTGTCAACCCTTGCGAGTCGCGGCAAGTGCACACTCACAGCACCAGAGAGTAATCTTGACGGCACTTGCAAGAAAATGGATAAGTAGACTACATAATCAAATTCACAAATATTACACCATTTAAACATTATTAAAAATACATAGGCTACTGAGTTACTAAAACAATATTTGTCAAAGAATACACTTGTATGTTCACAGTTTGAACGTTCTGGTTTCCATTTGTTTAATATCAAGATCTGAGGTGAATTATCCATTGTTGCTTTTACAGCTACAAAGCTGGAGCACTAAACGATATTCAAAGTCACATTGCATGCTTTTAACATTAAATAAAGCACATAAACAGTACCTGAGATTATCATTGTCACACTTTGTTTGTTGTTCCAGCCGCAACGTCGCAGACAAAAAAAACTGGGGGAGGGTGGGGAGGGGGGTTGAGGTTTAAAGCGGTTTACCGCAATACCGCGGGAATTTCTTGCTTTTCAACCGCGGTAAGAAAAAATCCATACCGTCCCAGCCCTATGAAATTGTCATCGTAGGTGCATGTCCACTGTGAGAGACATAATAAAAATAAATAAAAAAATCCAGAAATCACAATATATGATTTTTAACTATTTATTTGTATGATACAGCTGCAAATAAGTATTTGAACACCTGATAAAATCAATGTTAATATTTGGTACAGTAGCCTTTGTTTGCAATTACAGAGGTCAAACGTTTCCTGTAGTTTTTCACCAGGTTTGCACACACTGCAGGAGGGATTTTGGCCCACTCCTCCACACAGATCTTCTCTAGATCAGTCAGGTTTCTGGGCTGTCGCTGAGATTAAAAAAGATTTCTCACCTTTCTTAGGATCATTGAGACCCCACGAGGTGAGATCTTGCATGGAGCCCCAGTCCGAGGGAGATTGACAGTCATGTTTAGCTTCTTCCATTTTCTAATGATTGCTCCAACAGTGGACCTTTTTTCACCAAGCTGCTTGGCAATTTCCCCGTAGCCCTTTCCAGCCTTGTGGAGGTGTACAATTTTGTCTCTAGTGTCTTTGGACAGCTCTTTGGTCTTGGCCATGTTAGTAGTTGGATTCTTACTGATTGTATGGGGTGGACAGAAATGTTTGGATATAAAATAAAGAAATGAACAACATATTCAAGAGATGACCATTTTGGGATTCAATAATAAAAATAAATATCGTTAAGGATAAAACGGTGGGTCACATTAGTAGGGTTAAATATAAGAACTTAAATCAACCCTAAATATATTCACAAAATAAATGGGCAGCAGTTTCTTCAAAAAGACCACAAAATGAGCAAGTTTAATCAAGATCAAGATATTTACAGATAGATGAAAGTGAAAGTGAAAGTGACACGTGACGGCCTCTGCATTTAACCCATCCAAGTTAATGCACACACATTAGGAGCAGAGTAGTGAGTAGTTAACACACACACTGCAAACGTGGATACACACACCCAGAGCAGCGGGCAGCCTTTGTGTGGCGCCCGGGGAGCGATTAGGGGTTAGGTGCCTTGCTCAAGGGCACCTCAGTCATTTCCCACCGGCTCTGGAATCGAACCAGCAACCTTTGGGTTACCAGTGCAACTCCCTAACCACTAGGCCATGACTGCCCCTCAGTCATGTTGAGAATTAAACGTGTTGTTCAAATCTTTTAAGTTGTTGCGCGTGTGATAACGTGTCGTAGGTCACATGATAACGTAAACATGGCAGATGTCCGGCTTAGCATAATGAATGGAATCCTTTGTTGCCAGCTAGCATGTCCTGAGTAAAAGTGATATAAAAAAAAACACAAAAAAAACCAACCTAATTACTTCTTGTGGCCTGCGTATTCACAACGAGTACAAATAGTGATGCAGATTAACACTAGGCGATTTCCTAGGCAGATATTGACTTATATATTAAGGACTATATTAGGGGGAAGCACAGGCGAAGCACTGCTACTTGGGCGTGATATCTCTGCACCCAAGTAGCAGTGCTTCGCCTGTGCTTCCCCCTAATATAGTCCCAAGTCAATATCTGCATAGGAAATCGCCTAGTGTTAATCTGCATTACTATTTGTACTTAGGTGGGTTTTTTTTATTTTATATATTACTTTTACTCATGACATGCTAGCTGGCAACAAAGGATTCCATTCATTATGCTAAGCTAAGCTAGGGCCGACCCTGTCAAACTAAAACAATGCATGCACTGAGACGAAAATGCATTTGCCCATCTATCTAAATGTAGGAAAGAAGGTGAATAAGCCCTATTTAAAAAAACGGTGGAGTGTTCCTTTAAGTAAGTACTTATTGAAATTAAGTACCTACTCATTGAGTATGCGGTTTGGAACGCAGCACCTGAGAAAGGATAAACCTTAGATATCATATATAAACGCTAGATGTCTTATGGCGCAGTCACTTCCGGCATCACCGTTCGGCCATCTTATCACAGGCAGGCTTAATGTAAAGTGAATGATCAGCACGCACACAAATCCTCTCATCTCGCTGAAATCTTGACGGATTTACAAACGGTTTGGTTTCTTACAAACGTTATTAACGTGGCTATAATTCCGAATGCTTGAACATGTAAGTTATAATTATTCATATGTATGCAGTGTATGTATGCAGTGTCATAACTACATCTCTGACGTTTATAATAAACCAAACCGTTTGAAAATCTGTAGAAAATTGAGCAAGTTATGGTTATTTAAACGTCCATGCACCATTAAACGAGTGAGCGAGCTGCCTGTGGCATGATGGCCGCCATGTGCTGACGTCGACCTCCATTGGCCAGCAGTGTGCACGAGACATCTAGCATTTATATATGATATCTATGGGATAAACCATTCGCAATACAATGGCTCCCTCTGCTGGTCGCATAAATAACTACACCAGGCCTCACTGAGAGGTGTCACGTGATGACCAGTGTACATGCGGGAGGTGCGTGTGTAGCCGGTTCGGGCTCGCATGTCTCTGTTACTCGGCTACCCCTCTGCGTTGTGTTGTGTTGTGTTGTGCAATGAATAAAAACTGGAGTCCAATTGCTGGTTCAGAGGTTCTTTATCTGCCTGCATACATGAGTTGAAAAATGCAGTAATGAATATGTTGCATTCAATGAAGTGCATTTAGTCAGCCTTCTCCTCGCTCTGCTCAGACCTCCCGCGCACTGAAGCGAGTTCACAATGCACATTTGCAATCTCATTTACAGTAATAAAGAATATAAAGAAAATAGTAATAATTAATATCACATCAGGTGTATCACCAGTCAGAGAAATAACACAATATATATTTATATCTATCTCTAAATATACATTGTCACTAACTAATCTCATATGATATACATCTTTAAATCACCCACATTCCAGCATTTTATATAACCAATTCGGTTGAACACATATAACAAAGAGATCACAAAAACAATTACCATACCTGCATACATGAGTTGAAAAATGCAGTAATGAATATGTTGCATTCAATGAAGTGCATTTAGTCAGCCTTCTCCTGTCAAACATTTGAACATAGAAAAAATATCAGCAGACACGCTTCACAGGCCAACTTTCACACTAATGTTAACATGCAACACAACGTGAGACTGCATTCACTCGGTTAAACTTTCAATTATGCAGGAAAAACATATTCAAGAGGGAAGATCACATACTTATGCATACTCATTTACATTTTAACAAAACCGATCACTTAATTAGTGATTATTTTCACTTATAAAACTCTTTTGAACAGGAGTACACACAATACATACCTCGCTCTGCTCAGACCTCCCGCGGACTGAAGCGAGAGTGCGCGCAACGCGCAAATGACGTCACAACTGCGACGAACGCAAAACTCATAAAGACATAAAAAATAATAATTTTCTTCTCTTTTCTTACATGCATATGTAACAGAAAAATTTGGATTTTGTGTGAATTTAAAATAAAACACAAGTTATAATTAATACCTGTTACATTCACCCCCTTCTGAATTCACCAAAATCCCAAAAACTCAACTTGAATACACTTGACTGGGGTCTCCAAAATATCTCTACCCATTTCAGCCTGAAAATGCTACCTTCTTAAAAGGTTGAGAGAAATTCAAGGGTGATAACCCTTGCCTTAAAAAACTCCCAGAATAAAATGATGCCTTTTACACCATACCAGGTTTTAAATCACAAATCTTCAAGTCAAATGTATAACATCTATATCACATCAAATGAATTGCTTTACAGCCACAGGGATAATGCTCAAGTGTATCAGAGAATATGAACTTAGACTATAGACTAACTCTTAAAACAAGGTGAGTAGTGACTGGGACTTTCTAGCCAATGTGTTTGTAAGTGATTTAATCTTTAACTGTCTTTGTGCCATAGATTCAATAAGACGATTGACCTTCTTAACCACTCTTCCAGCACGTGTAACTCGTTCTTGGGTATTTTCTACACCCTGAGTGTCTCGGTCTCTAGTCTCTGAACTAGGCCGTTCTGTATTGGGCATATCTCTTTCCTCCACTATGGGATTGGCTCTTTCCTCCACTATGGGATTGTCTCTTTCCTCCACTATGGGATTGTCTCTTTCCTCCACTATGGGATTGTCTCTTTCCTCCACTATGGGATTGACTCTGTCACAATCAAGACTAAAACAGTCCGTCTGATCATTAAAAGACTCTGTAATATGACTGTCATCATCACAAAGCTTCTCAGAACAATCACCATTTTGACTCTGCTGTTCTCCCTCAGTATAGTACGGCACAGATCCAGTTTCACTTTGTGAGCTTTGACCCAGGGAATGTTCTGTTTCATCTAATACCCAGAGGCTTGTCCGTCTCTCTGAACTTTCACTTTCCAAGCAATCTGCAGGTTCCTGGAGTTGCGGATGAGCAACTGACTCCCCATCATCGTCACAGTCATCGTCACAGTCATCGAGATACGGGTTACTGGCTCCTCCAAGTTCCGTCTGAATGGGTAAGAAGCTGATGTTCAACAAAAGATTGCGATGTACAACTCTCTTAGTTCCTTTTTCATCCTGTACCATGTAGGTATGCGTCTGGGGATTCCGGTTGATGACAACATACAGGGTTGGCTCCCACTTGTCGGTAAGTTTTCTCCTCCCCCTCTCTCCCTTATTAATGTTAAGGTCTGGATTTGTTGGGGCCACTGATGCTTAGCTTTGAGAGGCAAAGAACGCAACATAGCTCCTAGAGTCCTATTAAATCGTTCAGTTCCCCCATTGCCCATTGGATGATATGCTGTGGTGTGCGACTTAGCCACTCCTGACAGTTTAAGTAGCTCGGCGATCAAACCACTCTCAAAATTAGCACCCTGGTCGGTGTATATACGTTCAGGAAAGCCATAGACGCAGAAAATGTGATCCCACAGCTTCCTGGCCACTTGTTTAGCTGTCTGATTTGCACATGGAAATGCGTGAGCTAATTTTGTAAAGTGGTCCGTGACTACCAACACATCAACAGAGTTCTGCCTAGAGTCTTCTGCGCTCCAGAAATCCAAACATACCAATTCCATGGGTGCTGAGGTTCTGATACTCTCCAACGGGGCTCTAGCAGATGGCTCAGGTGATTTAGCGAGAATGCATCTCTGGCAACATTTAACATAAGACTTGACGTCTTGCTCCATCTTCGGCCAATAGAATCGCTGCCTCGCTAAATGAAGCGTTCTTGACGCCCTTGATGTCCAGCGAGGTCATGAATGCCACTCAACGCTTTGGCTCTCAAACTCTGAGGGAGCACAAATTGATATCTCTTGTGCTTACTCAATTGATCCTTGATTACTCGATAGAGTATGCCATCCAGGAAGGTAAGCCTCTCCCATTGTTTGCTGAGGGAAAGAGCACTAGGGTTGAGGTTCGCTTTTTCACGTCTGGAAGGTCTTCTCTTACGGGTCACAAAAGGAACAACCACAGATATGTTAGGATCCTGTTCCTGTCTTTGTTGAAGTTCTTGTAGGGGGAATTCAGGAAATGTGTCCAGACTTGTTGGGGCGAACTGCTGAACAGATTGGATCAACTGCACTGCTCTAGACTCCGCTGCCAGCTCCCAGTTGTCATGAGCTTCACAAATGGCATGCACGTCGCCAGCACCGCAAGTACCCGAGCTAGCCACTGGAAAGATCTCTCTTGGGTCAGTCTCCGACCCCTGCTGTTGACATTGAACTTTCAGCCGGAAAGTATCCTGGATCCCTTCCTCACTAAATCCTTCAGCTTCAGACAGCAACCTCTCATACTGTTCATTTAGCAGTCTATGACCGATTGTCTTTGAAAAAGGGTCTCGACTAAGAGCATCAGCCACAATGTTCTTGTTGCCCGCTATGTGACGTATCTCAAAGGTATAAGGGGCTAACTTCGCGACCCAGCGTTGTTCGCAGGCATCAAGCTTCGGTTTAGTCATTATATACGTTAGAGGATTATTATCCGTCCAGACGGAAAATGTGTGTCCTTTAAGCCAATGACTAAACTTCTCGCAGACACTCCACTTTAGGGCCAAGAATTCTAGACGGTGGGCTGGATATCGCCTCTGTGAAGCGCTAAGTGTTTTACTCGCAAAAGCGATGGGCCTTGCTTTGTCCTCGCCCAGGGGTATTTGAGACAATACCGCCCCTAAACCATCTAGAGAAGCATCTATGGACAGGATCAAGGGTCTTGAAAAATCAGGATGCGCCAGGACTGCACAGTTCAACAGCTTATCCTTCAAAGCACTGAAACTTGCATCACACTCCACTGTCCAGTCGGAGGGCTTTAGTTTTCTGAAAGTACCAGCCTTTCTTGGGACATTTCCTCTTCCCTTCCTCTTCTGACCAGCAGTGAGGGCAAACAATGGTCTGGCAATAGCGGAACAGCATGATATGAAATGTTGATAATAAAAGACCATCCCCAGAAAAGATTTAACTCTTTTTACTGAAGGAGTAACTCTGTCATCCTCCATAAGATCATCTTTGGTCATGCGGGAAATCACGCCCACCTTTTCTGGGTCCACAGCAACTCCACCCCCTTCGATGATGTGTCCCAAGAATCTCACAGAAGTGCGCATAAGGTGACACTTTTTTGGGCTCAGCTTCAGATTATGTTGGCGGAGTCTCTGGAATACCACGTCTAGCCTACTCAAGGCTTCCTTCTCAGTGGCTGCAAATACCAGCAAGTCATCCAAGTAACACAAAAGCTGGGTGAAGTTCATGTCACCAAATATACTCAGCATCATTCGCATAAATGAAGCCGGACTATTGCACAGACCTTGTGGCATACGATTGTACTCATGCAATCCAAGTGGTGTGGTGAATGCTGTGTATTTTTTATCCTCCTCGTGCATGGGAATGTTATAGAAGCCGGAGGTCAAGTCCATAGTGCTAAAATAGACATTTCCGCCCAGAGCTGCCAGACAATCTGATTGATGCGGGAGTGGGTGTGCGTCTTTTAGAGTCCTTGCATTGAGCCACCTAAAGTCGGTGCAAATTCTCAAACTACCATCCTTCTTCCATACCATCACCAGAGGTGATGCAAATTCGCTGGTGGATTTCCTTATTATGTCCTGATCCTCCATTTCTGTCAAGACCTGCCTCAATTTTTGGTAATGAGCTGGTGGAACTCTACGGTAGGGAAGGCGGAATGGTCGTTCATCCATCAGGCGGATGCGATGAGAGAAGCCTTTTGCCTCACCACAATCCAAAGCATGTTTCGAGAAGATGTCATTATAGCTGACTAAAAGCTGAACTAACTCCCTTTTGATAGAGTGACTGATTTGGCACGACTTGAGGTCTATATCTTTCAGACCAACTTCTGCAAGTTTCTTCTCAACATCCTCACCGCTTGCTTCGGAAAAACTCATTACTTGATCACTAGTCTTAACCTGACTGGAGTTCTGGAAAACCGTAAAATCTTCGGCAGCCATACAGGGCGATACATCAGCCAACTTGCAATTCCTCTTCAAAGTCACAGGCTGATCAGAGAGATTCACTATCCTTGAAAAAATGCTTCTGATTAGTAGCACTTATGCAACAAGTTGCCAGCTCAGGGTGCTGACCCACCAAAGACTGAAGATGCACTTTTCTGGGAATAACCCATTTATTGTCACCACTCAACAGACTGGCTTGTATGGTTGTGTTTGTGTGGTTTTCTAAAAAATAAATAGTAAAATAAACATGAATATACATAATAACAATGATAAATTACAACAATTAAACATGAGCAATAATGCAGTATGATATTTTAACATCAGTAATTAAACATGCACATTATTATAAAAAACAAACTGAAAGCAAGTGTAAGGTAGGCTGTAACTCCTATATTATATTCAACACAGATGTAATCTGACACCTTGTTATGCTGTGGAGATTGTATAGCGCTGCTCTGACTGGATTATGAGTGCGCATGCGCGCAGCGAATTTTCCACAACAGTTCTCCCATTAAATATAGAAAATATACAGCAAACTCTGCTTCAAACAATAACATAACATGTAATAATAAAAGAAGTATAACTCTAGTCCGGATAATAATAAAGTTATGTATACAAACATACGAGCTAGAGTGGCATGAATACACGAGGGGAAACACGCACGCACACACACACATCTATGATATAACGTTACATCACGGGCACAATAACTTGTTTCCCAGAGCGAATGCAGCACTCATCCAGTATATAATCAAGGATTACAAACTTACTTTTGCATTCACGCACAACACTTCGTCCGAAATGCGGTATGTAAACAGTTTATACCGATGTAACTTCAGTGTCAATCTCCGAGTCCCGCTGTATTGTCATACTGTCTCTGTGAGGGCGGGGGAGGTCACATGCTCAAGGTTTCTGGACGCTGATTGGCTCAGGTAGGGTGCCATGTATGTGTGCCTCAAATACAGAGGGAGAAATTTTAAAGAGAGGTTAGATTTGACGGCAAACTATAGCCTTTTTTACAATCCTCATGGGGACATATCTGTCACCCCACATAGGTGTAACCACCCGACCGACCAGAATGTTTCGCGGCATGGTTTTTGAAGACGTGGGTTCAACAACCACTGTGCTGCCGGGGGACATAGGGGTGTTTTTCGGCAGTCTACCCCATACAAGATGCTCATGTCTAGCCAAGAGTGTTACAGCTTGTGTCAACTTCACAGTCCCAATCTTGTTAGGAGTATCGACACCCTGCCACCTTGTCAACCCTGCCATCATGTCAAGGAATTGAGAAGTATCAGGAGACAACGACATGCCACAGCTCTGACCGGTCACCCTCCAATAATCGTCACTGCTCTTCATTTGATGCATGATGTACTTTATGACGTTAGATCCGAGAATGAGGTCATCTTTCTGCCCTGGGACCACAAGAATGGGAACGATACACTGTACACCGTACACTTCTATCTCCACTTCGTACACACATTTAGGGTGAGTTTGATGGCCCCCACAGCCAATCAGGATGACTTGCTCATTTAACTGTTTGTTTGTAGTGATTACCTTTTCGTCTAGCATCCTAGATGCCGTTGCTTCGTTTACTGTACAAGCCATGGAGCCGGAGTCTAGCATTCCCTTGACTCTGAATGTCTTATTCACGATCACTGGAGCATAGAATAATTCACTAAATAGTTCAATTCTTTGTGAATTCTGCAGAACTACTTGAACACCTTCTGATTGGGATGTGTGCTCATACCATTGCTCCCAGTCATCAGCATCATCTTTTTGTTCGAGGGTTTGATTTTGTCCACCCACACATCCCCTCTCCATATGCAGGCTTGTTAGTTTAACGGTGGTTGTTCCTGGCTTGAATGCATACCAGGACCACCGGCTCCAGATCCTGCCTTACGACACTCTCTCTTCCAATGTCCTGCTTTACAGCAATTTAAACACAACCCATCTCGCCTGCAATGCATGGTAGTAGAGTGGTCAGTCGCTTTGCAAACTTTGCATGGCTTTCGGAAAGACTGGAATCCGCTTGACATGTACGGTGCCTGGACTGCTGCTTGATGGTTCTGCTTTAACACACGATCAAGTTGAGCTATGAGACTCTGAAGGCTGATATTATCAGACGATGTGCCAACATCACTCACAGCATCCATTTGGCTTTGTGGTCTCATTGAAACACCCACCAACGTTGATTCATCAATTGCAGCAGCCTGCACGTTTGCAGAAGCATATCTCTCGGCACCTGAACGTTTCGATCTGGCTCGTTGCTGCTGAATCTTCAGTTGTGTCTGGTGATCATCGAGGCGTTCCTGAATTTCACTAGCTTTCCACTTGTCAGCAGTTTTGAACTTCAGCACCGCAGAAAGAGCTGGGTCTGGGCAGTGCTTAACGAACATCATGGTTACCTCTTTACTTGGGTCTTCAAGGTTGCGTCCCTGCCTCTTCAAGCACTCCTCTGCCACGTCAACAGCTTTATTCAAGCGAATCCAGTAATCCATCGCGTTTTCTCCCACTGTAGGTAGGGTGTTGTAGAAGTCAGCGAGTGGCATTGAAGAATACGTCAGTTCACTAAAGTGTTGCTTTAGTATATCAATAATAACTCTTGGGTCTTCACCAGGTTTTAATGATGGGTTACTACGTAATGTGATTTTGATTATGTCTCTCGCTCTCCCTCCAAGTCTTGACATAATTTCCTGAGCCTGTTCTCCGGTGGGCACACCTCTCTTTCTTAAATAGAGGTCAATCTGTTCTTCCCACTCGTGGATAGAAAGTTTATCTGTGCTATCTCCACGAAAGCTTGGTGGCTCTTTCACATCAGGTTGCATCACCAATTTTACACCATTCATGGTTAGTGAATGAGGGTCGGCACAAAGTGGTTCTAAACCTACATTTTGGCTGCTAGTCATTTTCTCCTCATTCTCACTTCCCTTCTTTAGCTGCGCTGAAATGGACTGTCCTATTTCATGAGCTAACTGTGTAATGAGGTTGCTTAAATCAGTGGAAGTTGTGTCTGACTTGGGAACCTGTCTTTCAGTTTTTATACGTGTGGAGCAAAACACTGGAGAGTCAGCAATACCTGTGGCTCCAGGAGTGTGAGCCATATCCCTAAAGAACTGCCCTCTCCCCCCACCAATGTATACTTCATCCTGCGTATCTTCCACAACATAAGTATATGACATTGTCACAAAAAAGAATTACAGCAATATGACAGAATTTTTTTTTTTTTTGTCCTTTTGTCCCTTTTTTTTTTTTGTCCCTTTTTGTTTTCTGGTGTATTGTAATACTCAGTCTTTGTACCTCTCTCTCCAGCAGATTAGACAGGAAAAGAAGAATTCAACCCAGTCCAGAGAACGAACTATTCGGACCCAGCAACATCCGGCGGTCAATCTGACGTCGATCCTTCTGGGAATCCGGGTCACGGCACCAATGTAGCCGGTTCAGGCTCGCGTGTCTCTGTTACTCGGCTACCCCTCTGCGTTGTGTTGTGCAATGAATAAAAACTGGAGTCCAATTGCTGGTTCAGAGGTTCTTTATCTGCCTGCATGCATGAGTTGGAAAATGCAGTAATGAATATGTTGCATTCAATGAAGTGCATTTAGTCAGCCTTCTCCTTGCTCTGCTCAGACCTCCCGCGGACTGAAGCGAGTTCACAATGCACATTTGCAATCTCATTTACAGTAAAAAAGAATATAAAGAAAATAGTAATAATTAATATCAGGTGTATCACCAGTCAGAGAAATAACACAATATATATTTATATCTATCTCTAAATATACATTGTCACTAACTAATCTCATATGATATACATCTTTAAATCACCCACATTCCAGCATTTTATATAACCAATTCGGTTGAACACATATAACAAAGAGATCACAAAAACAATTACCATACCTGCATACATGTGTTGAAAAATGCAGTAATGAATATGTTGCATTCAATGAAGTGCATTTAGTCAGCCTTCTCCTGTCAAACATTTGACCATAGAAAAAATATCAGCAGACACGCTTTGTTGAATATGGAAGCATATGGGTAGCAATATTCAATTTGAAATGTAATATGCAAAATGACAATGCAATATGTAAAATGGCAATGCATTTCTGTAATTCAATTTTAATTTTCCCATCATTTGTGCAACGTTTGGTGCAAAATGAAAATGAAAATTCAATTATAAAATTTACATTTGCCATTTCATACACTAGTTTTAATATGTAAATTGAATACATATTTTAACGCTTTATAAGTTGTAAAATTAAAATGTATTACAGAAATGATTAGATATGTTTAACATGTTCAAGCAAAAACTGTAGCAAAATTTTAATTTAAATGTTATTTTTTCTTAATTGCATTTACACTCACAGTTAAGACACTTGCGATTGCATTTCCATTAAGTGTCACGCAATGAATGTAGCAAAATTCAATGTGCAATTTGAAAAT
Organism: Rutilus rutilus; assembly: GCA_021464565.1. NCBI lineage: Eukaryota > Metazoa > Chordata > Actinopteri > Cypriniformes > Leuciscidae > Rutilus > Rutilus rutilus. The sequence continues at coordinate 7,088,059 of JAJAQA010000003.1, forward strand.
GCATTCTGAGCCAATCACGTGCCCGCCCCGCCCTGTCAATCACTACGTGAAGTTGGCCCCGCCCCCAACACAAAATAGGCTCAATCGTTTTTACTTCGTTTGTGCTGTAATTTTTGTTTGTTTGTGCTGCTTCTGTTTTTTAGATAGTAAAATAATATTTATAGGTAATTCTGTCACCCAGGCCGCCACATGCTCCAAATAAAATAGATCATATTCGGTTTGTGCCGGTTTTGTTTGTGCTGCTTCAGTGTTTGAAATATTAGACCGAATTATAGACGATGACGTCACCTGCTTAACGTTCACCCAAAATTCTCATGTTTGTGCTAATTTGCGCCGATAAACGTTTATTTTGTGCTGCTTCGGTTTCTTAAATATTAAAATAATATTTATTGGTCATTCTGAGTTCACTTAGCCCCCCTACTGCTCCACATTCACCCAAAATAGTCTCGTTTGTTTGTGCGATCGTTTGTGCCGGTTAAAGTTTTGTGTGCTGTTTCGTTGTTTAAAATATTAGACACTGAATTATAGACGATGACGTCACCAGCCCTCGACCTGCTCCACATTCACCCAAAAAAGGCTAGGTCGATGAATTTGACCCGTCAGATTCCGTGACCCTGTGTATTAATACCTTCAATATGCTTTATAAAATAGAAAGGGGATTCGCATGTCTGCCTCATATTTTATGATTATACAGCTGCAAACAGAGATGGTCACACACATCACATTCGTCACTTTATTGAACATTACAGTCAGTTATTAAAGAGCGGTCACGTTTTTCGGTAACTTAGCTATTAATACCGAATACCAATGGAGCTTTGTCATATTATGTGATCACAGAGTAATAGGCCTATGCATTTGTAAGGAAAAACTATAGGATCTCCAACATTATTGGGTATTAAAGTTAATAGTAATAAGAATAAAGATAAGCATGTATCAGACAATGAGAATATTTTATACAAAACGAAACCATAAACACAGTCCAGCATCAGACAACAGCAGCTCAGCATAATGTTGACGCCTGATAAGGCAGAACATTCTCCCAGACGGTCCAACATCGTACTGGTTCTATCACCTGCAGACGCGTAATAATCTTCGGAAACACTACCATTTCTCTGTCCACGCTCCACTTCATCTGCTAGTGAATGTAACACTCGTATCAGATCTGCCGCCGCCGTGTTTCCTTCCAACACCTCAAAATACGCACCATAGCGTATGTTTACCTGTTGCCGAGCAACGCAGTTGATTGACAGGGCAGGGCAGGGCGGGGCGGGGCGGGGCGGGGCGGGGCGGGGCGGGGCGGGGCAGGGCGGGCACGTGATCGGCTCAGAATGCATTTTCAAATTGCACATTGAATTTTGCTACATTCATTGCGTGACATTCAATGGAAATGCAATCGCAATTGTCTTAACTGTGAGTGTAAATGCAATTAAGAAAAAATTACATTTAAATTACAATTTTGCCACAGTTTTTGCTTGAACATGTTAAACATATCTAATCATTTCTGTAATACATTTTAATTTTGCAACGTATAAAGCATTAAAATATGTATTCAATTTGCATATTAAAACTAGTGTATGAAATGGCAAATGTAAATTATATAATTGAATTTTCATTTTCATTTTGCACCAAACGTTGCACAAATGTATTGGAAAATTTAAATTTAAATAAAGAAATGCATTGCCATTTTACATATTGCATTGTCATTTTGCATATTACATTTCAAATTGAAATTTGCTACCCATATGCTTCCATAGTATGAAAGGCTTACTAAGTTAATTCTTATTGGTGGGTTGTGAATGATTGACAGTCGTAACTTAGTCCCGCCCCCAGAGTTTGACGCAGCTGGTTATGTTTCGCTTGAAAGCTGTGGAGGGCTCGCGTGTATTCAAGCCATAGATGAGTGTGCGTAACTTTGAAAGTAAGTTTAATTTCCACATATACCGTCTTTAATCTTGGGTATATTGCTATTTGTTGTATATTATATGTTGAAACGTTCTGATGTTGAGTGTTTTCGGATTTCCGTGAAGCTAATGTTAGCGGTATGACTGTGTGCATTATCTTTGCACGTGTGTTCCGATGCGTGCTGTATAAGTGAAATAATGATAACGACTCATATTTTTCCATGTGTTTACTTTAGTGTTTACACTTTACAGATGTTATTGAGCCATATTTATGTGGATTGTGAAGATTACACTCGATTGAGAGATGGTTATAAGACGATAGTCACGTGTATATTTATAGTCAGTTGTTTACATTTTATAGCCATGTATCTTCACGCGTTTATTCTTTTTGAGTAGAATGTTTATCATTTATTACTGTAAACTGATTATTTATATTTCTGTTTTTGTTATAGAAACCACACTTACACACCCTTAATATCATATGCATCTGTTCACGCAATGCCCTGAGTATGTTGATGGCTTGATCCTACTCAGAGCCGGCCCGTCCATTAGGCGACATAGGCGGTTGCCTAGGGCCCCGCCTTGCCAGAGGGGGCCCCTGGTAGAGATGGGGAGTCGACTCCAAAAGAGTCGATTCCTCGACTCTCACTAGCCCTAGTGTCGGAATCGACTCCAGGTCAGGAATCGACTCTCAGTGTCAAGAATTATCAATAATCGCCAATAAGCCCATAATTTGTACTAAAATAGTCTAAATGATTAGTTTTAAAAACAATTTTAAAAAGCTGGTTAGCCTATGTCTATTTTTAAGTTTCTGCGCAAGTTCAGCTGAGCAGACAGTGAGGTTCGGATTTGTTCCGATCAGAGCTTGTGAGTGGAGAGCGCATTTCTGAATACCGGTATTCCGCTCCGCTCACTCATTCCGTAGGGTCGCTCGCTCAACCCAGAATGGCCTGCTGGTTCGAAAATATGTGGAATAAGGGCTGCCTCTGACTAATTTTTTCTAGTCGACTAGTAGCCTAGTTGTTCATTTAAGCCATTCGTGGACAAATCGCCCCTTTATATTAATTTAACTTACTTAAATAGGCTATAGCCTACATAATAAGGGTTATGACCGCACGCATAAAGCTTGCCACAAAGAACCGGTTAAAGTAATGATTATAAATGTGTCTAAATTAGCAAGGAGACATTTAATTGTTTAGTAACGTTAGGCTAATAAACTGGTGTTTTCTGTGTCGCTGCAAAGATAAAGTTGACGATGCGGACTCGCCATGAACGCCAGAGAGAAATGCACATTTCATGGATTACTTAAGAGTAGCTTATTTATTTTGGTTTGAATATTTTTGTTTAAAAGTAGACATTTCAAGCTTTCTGTAATATATAGCCTATATTTCTCAAATCTGTGAGGCACAAGCTGAGTTTCGGCGCCCTCCAGTTCACGTGCAATGCAAGTGATCGTGCCGGCTCCAATTATTACATTGTCTGCTATATATTTGCTTTTTATTATTAAATACGGGCAATTGATTGATAAAACATTGATCAAAATTAAGATACAATTTATACAAAACGAAAATCTTTTAAAAAGAGTTTTCTATAAAACATAACTTAATGAAGTCGTCAAAATCATGTTTTACCAAAAACAGCGCCGTTGCTAGGAGGGCGCCAGCGCCTCTGCCTTTCAGCGCCTCTGCCTCACGAGTGGATGATAGCCCTGAAGACGCCTAGCAATGATAGACCTTTAGTGGTAGTATACCTTTAGTTAAGTTATACCTATGAGTCTTCGTAGCGCGCTAAGAGACAGCGTTAAGGGGAAACGCAGCCCAGGTATGATCCATATGATGCATAACGGAGATTCCAAAGCGCTCTTCTTTGGTCAGAATCATGGAGAGTGATCGCGGATAGGTCTGACATATGCACCGAAACAATGCAACAAAATGTTTAAAGAGCATAAAGCTATTAAAATCTATATTATGTATACGCACAGATAATATAACAGTAGGCTATATTACTCAATATTTTTTTTTATTAGGTTAGTGAATGGATAACGTTTTTTGTTTTTAATTTAACGTTTTTAATTTACAGTAAGCCCCACCCACAATTGGTCTGGCCCATCCAAAACTGGAATCCTGGAAATATAACTAATATTTTTCAATGTTAAACAAAAAAAGTTTAAAAAAAAAGTTAAACATGCTTAAGTTAAAGTTCATAGCTTCACTACATTCAAATTATATAAAATAATATACAAAATAAATAGATAAATACACTGTCTAAAACAAGTCTGCTTTTACAAGTTTAATGATTAATACTAACATATTGCACACTTAAATATGATTTGAAGAAGCTGCGATGTGAAAAGGAGGGGGATTTATAAGGTTTAGTTGATTAAACATTTTATAGGAAACATTTGTATCCTCGCTCTTGACTCCTCAGGAAGCCTCCTCGTTCCTCGCCCTCCTCCCGGTGGAATTAAAGAGTTTAAATGTCCTACATGAGAGCGGAGCTCGATCGGTTTCAGGGTCGTAGGACATACGAGCGAGAAGTGAGGAAACGAGGAAGCATATTGAGACGCACCTTCTGAATCCTGACCCTATTTTAATTCAAAGTAAATGGAGTCGAGGAGTCGATTCCACCGACTCCAAAATTAGGAGTCGGGAGTCGGAGTCGACTCCAAAAAAACCGGAACCGAACACCCCTAGCCCCTGGATCTGACAAATACTATATTTTTTTCAAGCATACTCAGGTGCGTGCATCTCGACTTTCGCAGTCAGAGAAGCCCGGCGCATTGCATGGACCTGACTAATCATGATACAGTTCACAGAGACGGTGAGTATCTAATAAATTACCCAGACCTACAACATACATACAAAGGATAGCTCTGTATAGTTCAAACATGACAAATTTCCAAAAAAGATAATAAATACATAACAATAGAACGAATAAAATACGAAAACATAAGAAATATACACAGTAGCTCCTCACATGCTAATTTGCATAATACCGCCCGAGATATAGTGGGAGACCTCGAGTACCGTAATTATCACAGTATTCACACACACGGATTCCACCACACTTCTCTCCAAAATGCTCACGTTTTAGAAACAAGAGATTTTTTTTTTTTTTTTTTGTGGTGCTCTTACCCTTTAGTAATGCTTAATTTCTTAGGCCTATATGATGCATTTTGCATGACAGAAAATGTGCTGTCAAAAATAAAATACCAAATATTATAATCTCTATGGTAATATCGACTTCACATATTTGGATTGCCTCTTGTCTGTCATAACGTCACGAAGTCTCGTCAGAGTCGTAGTCATACAGCAATGCTATTTTTAGTTAATTGAAATAATAATGTTAAACTGTGGTAGAAATGGCATCCAAACGCCATCTTTCTGGATCTGAAAAAAGGAAGAGGAGAATGGTTGAGGAATAAAGACAAGCTCAAAGTAAAGGTGTGTTCTTCTGACTTCTATAAATAGTGCGTTATTTATTGCTGTATTATTAGTTTTACTAATAAATGTAACAATGCCCGTGATCGCAGACAGACAGACATGGAAAAATTGGGCCACATTCAGCATGTTAAGAATTATCTACCCATGCATTTTGTATAGATTTTAATCCTCTGATGAAGTTATCGTAGTTTTTTTAAATTAAGGTGGACCATCTCAGACCTCAAAATGGCCGTTTTACCCCTTTTGATAGGCTATTTATGCAATTAATTTATATTAACAGTCTCTTTTTCTGCAATTTCTCAACTGAGAATAATGGTCATTAATAATCACTATTATAATTTTGAGCAAAATAATTGTGATTATCAGTTCCATTATTATCATGCAGTCCTAACCCACCCCATCCATTCTCCCTTCCCGCTAAAAACAGGTTTCTCCCTCTTTCCAAATTAATATTTAAACATTTCTAAATAATACAAAACATTTTTATTATTGTGATCATCAGTAAAAAGTTAAAATGTAGTAGCCTACTGCATTTCTAGTCATTATGCATAATTACTACTGCATTTACAAAAATACCTTTAATTTATGCTTTATTTTATATGCTTTATTTTTTATGTGTGCTTTCTGTTTTTTATGTACTAGGCTAGGGCTATGCTAAAAATCTCTTAGTTTCTTAGTGTTTTTTCATATGTACGTTGAATGTTACACTTTTATAAACTTATATATTGAGCAATCTATAGCCTAATTTTTTAAATATATTATATTTAACCCTTTGATGCGCACACTATGGATACCCCTTCTAATGCACAACATGGGTCTAAAAAGACCCGTATTCATTTCCTATGTTATTTCATGCATGGCTTGGCATTTTTTTTTTGTTTCACCTTTTGAAATCACTTTATTTGAGCATTTACTATTTCATGATCTATTAATTTCATGATTTATGAATATAATTTTTATTTTATTTTATGATCACAAATTCATATTTTAATATTTTTTTATAAGTTTTGTGTTAAAACATCAAGTTTACACATATGGGTCTAAAATGACCCATGTATGCAAGCGTGATAAAACAAAAGAATAAAGAAAACTTTTTGTTAAAATAACCAATGTCACAGTTGTTTAGATCAACACATTTACTGTAACACTTGAAATATGTTTATTGGCCACTTTGTCACACATAACACGCATATATGCCTAACCGATAACACTGAAATTGAACTGTAGTGTAGTGCAACTGTAGGGGGATCTCCTCAACCACCACCAATGTGCAGTATCCACCTGGATGATGCGACAGCAGCCATAGTGCACCAGAACGCCACCACACACCGGCTTATGTGACCGATAGCATTGATTTATGACCACAAATAAAAATGAATAACGGTACAAGGTTTCTGCCCAACAGCGACAATATATACTTTTATATATAACTTTCTATTGCAAATTTTATTTTATTGACCTAGGCTAACATTAGATAAAATAGAATGTCGACGCAAGCTAGCTAATGGTATTGGACATGTTTCTCTTTCACACTAGTAATGGTTTTCAAGGTCAAGGTAACCTTAGCCTACAAGGCTATATCTATATTTTTCTGTAACAAAAAAGTGTTTTAAATAAAACTTACATGCATGAAAAATACAAAAGCAGCCGTGTTGAATTGTGAAATGTGTGGCAGATGAATAGTTTTCTGCAGTAAATATATTTATACATATCAAAGGTTCCTATACGGGTCATTTTTGACCCATGTGTGTAAAATGGATGTAGAAATACAAAAATCGTGTTTGTTTATAAAGTAAGAAAGGAAAAATAAACATAATGATTTTTGAAAATCAAAAACAAGATATTTAATGAACACCTGGATTAATAAATTATAAAATACATTTATTTCAAAGATTCAGCAAAGAAACATGAATACGGGTCTTTTTAGACCCATGTTGCGCATTAGAGGGGTAGTGACACAAAAACCATTTTTATTCGAAAAGTAAGAAAGGAAAAATTTAAATATTGATTTGTAATGATCTAAAACAAGTTAATTGAGGAATACCTGGAATACTGAATGATTAAATAAATTTCTTGCAAAGATATAGAAAATGAAAACTCAGTCGGGTCTTTTTAGACCCATGTTGTGCATCAAAGGGATATATATATATATATATATATATATATATATATATATATTATAATTTATGTACAATTCATACATTTTATTTAATTTATTTGAGTTTCATGTAAATATTTTTTTCATTTTTGAATGCTACACTTAATACACATTTACAAACTTAAATATTGAAATTGTCGTATCATGTGCTTTCTCTTCCTTCATAAAATTGTTATGAGAGTTTTTTACTCCAGTGGGGCCAATTTTCATGATCTTGCCTAGGGCCCCACAACCCCACGGGCCGGCACTGATCCTACTATTAAAACAGTGATTGGACTTTTGGACTTTGTTCATTCTTACCGATGCCCCGTGATGATCCCAACTAAGTCAAAACCAGTCAATACAGTCCATAAACCTACTTAATACGCTTCACAGGCCAACTTTCACACTAATGTTAACATACAACACAACGTGAGACTGCATTCACTCGGTTAAACTTTCACTTATGCAGGAAAAACATATTCAAGAGGGACAGAAAAATTAGGATTTTGTGTGAATTTAAAATAAAACACAAGTTATAATTAATACCTGTTACACGTGCCCTATAGCCAATTAACTGGATTGAAGGCTTACAAACTATGCGCAGAGGGTGCTTAACTGGTATTCTACAATGTATAACCAAAGATAATGCCCGAGTGACAACCTATAATACATCGATAGAAAGCAGCATCACGACACGAGGCCTAGCCGAGCAGGAAAAGCCTGAGCTTACATTTAGCAACACTGAACAGACAAAACACTACCAATCTAGGGACAGAACAACGAAATACCGATTCTTACTTGTAAAGATGCACACAAAAATAGGACAGTTGTATCAAGGCAGGTTGTAAGTCTGTGCGGTTAGCGTACACTACTGGTAAAAGTCTCGGACAGAATGCCACCAGCGTGCAGCGAGCCTGAGTCAACTTGTGATTGGCTAAGAGTCCAGGTGAAGCGAGGCGTCTTCCAGTAGGAGAGAGAGAGTCACAGTAAAGTGTCTTATGCTTAGCGGCCACAAGGGGGCCTTTTTTACAAGTGACGTGATTCACAGCAAAATCCTCAGTGTTGAATGAACTCGATGTCTAAATGGGTCCAAGAGTGTTAAAGATGAAGAAACTACAGTTTTTGTGCTAATTTTGAGAATGTTATTACAGACCAGATAACATTGAACACACATTTTATTAATGTTACTGGAATAATTTTTGTTCATAACTTTGAGAAATCCTTAAAGTTATGATAACATTCCCTGTTAGCTGGTTATGGTTGTGGTTAAAGTATATTTATCACCATATGACCAAGACCAGTGTCGTGTATTTCTGTCACAGAATGGCTCCATGAACTAAATCCCTCTGGAAATCGTTGGTCAAATGCTTTGCTCTAAGACACAATAGTGATGGTTAACAGTTAATTCACTGCAGGGTTTATACCAGCAACATTCCCATTTACAACCAGCGTTTACAACCGAAGGTCCTTCTGGACAATCAGCTTTATTCCCTGAAAGAGCAGTTTGAGTCTTTGTGTTTCTGTTTCTTCTCAGATTTACCCACATCTACAGTGACTGTGACACCAGACAGACCTGTATTCACTGGAGAAACAGTCGATCTGAAGTGTGAGATAAAGTCTGATCACAGTAACTGGAGATCTGAGTGGTATAAAGACAGTGTAATATTACAGACGTCTGATCGTTACACTGTAAACAGAGACACTCTCACTATCAGAGGAGCTACTGAGTCTGATCAGGGTCAGTACTGGTGTAAAGGACAGAGAGATGGAAGACCAAACTCATCAACATCAAGCTCTGCTGTTTCTCTCTCTGTGAAGGGTGAGTTCAACATCATTGTCATCCTAAAAACTTTCACTACAAACTTTCCACTGATGTCTGTGAGAAAGAGATGCGTTCTTGTGCGTCTCATAACAGCAATATAGGCGTTACTATATTTAGTTTAATATTCCACTGACTGCCCCGTCTGTACAACTGGGATCTGTCTTCTGCTGGTTAGATCAGCATTCAATAACTATCTCAACTGTTAAATAATAGATTGGAGATTAAAATAATATATAATTTTAAATAAACACAAAAAAAAACAGAGATGAAAAATTAACTTAAGAAATGCACTTTAGCTATGTGTTAGTGAGGTATTCTAGTAGGGCTAGTTCATCAAGGTTTTCAGCCAGTAAACAGGACGGTGTATCGGTCAGGACACAGGAATAAAGACGAGGAGATGTAATTTCTTCTTTTAACTGTATTGAGCTCCAGCAAAACTCATCAGAACTTTCCAATATCCAGTATTGTCATTATAGTCTGATAAAAAACAAATAAATCACCATTAGGTACTGTCATTTAAACAGTTACAGTACTTAAATTACTATGCAACATAAATAATAAATCCACACACATAATACAAATCAGGATCATCAAACATAAATATCTCAATAAACATTGCTATGCCCCTTTAAACATAATCTTCAATTACATAAACGAGGATATTACTCTTTGGAGAAATATAACGAGCTTCACCTCTCTCACTGACCAGTTCACATGAAACTGTATTAAACGGGGTTTACAGAAGGAGCAATGGCGACATCCTCTGGCCAGACAAACCAAAAGGTTGGTGGTTCAATCCCCGGTTCCACCTGACCAAGTGTAGAGGTATCCATGAGCTGGATGGCGCCTTGCATGGCTGACACCGCCGTCAGTGTATGAATGAGTGAGTAAATGGGTGAATGTGAGGCTATGTAAAGCGCTTTGGACTATGAAAGTACTATATTTCATATAGGTCTATGAAAGTGCTATATAAATGCAGTCCATTTACCATTAATGTTTTTTTTTTTTAAATAAATAAAGAAGAATATCATATTCAGCACTGAAAAAAAAAACACAAAAAAAAAAAACAGGGGAGAAAAATAAGCATTATACTCACCAAAACTACTGATTATTTTTACATATATTTTAGATACTAGTATCGATTAGGCCAGTGATTCTCAACCGGTGGGCCGTGGGCCTCGGAGCGCCATCTGGTGGGCCGTGTAGACAGTGGTAGACTACCCCAAAATAATTTTTTATTTAATTTTTGAATTGACAAATCGTGTTATTTTCTAATTATCTGAATGTTCTTATGTATTTATATGATCCAAAACACTCAAGTTAAGTTAAGATGCATTATTTAAAAGCTCATTTATGTTTAAATATCGCAACACCAATCACGTCACAATGTCAGATGGACCGTTTGTTCGATCAGATGCAGTAACATTACTTTACTGTAATATGGATCGTGTTCTGAAAAGCAGATGTGGGAGTGCAAGCAAAAGCTTCGAAGTGTGTTGAGAAAACACAACGCTGAATAGGCTACATTATATAGGCTACATTAGGCTTTATAAGGGCAGGTACTGAGACTAATACATATATATTACAAAAGTTTATGGTTTATCAGTTTATGGCGAGCAATATTTTAATTTTTAATGCGTTAAATACACGTGAAATATGCGTTAAATACGTGTTGTTTGCGCGTGACAAATCAGTGCGTTAAATACACGTTTAATACGTGTGAAATATACCTGTTATACCTGTCCTGACCAAAAAGCTCTAATTCTAATCCTGTGAGTCTTAAATACTTATATATAAAGTCTTAAATACCATATACCAATACTTTAAGTCTTTAAATTCATTTAAATTGATATCACCTGTGTAATTACTGTTTGTCTGATGAGTGCCCAATCTCTGAACAAAAAGGTTTCAATAAGCGCCGCCTGCTTGCGATAGCTGTAAATGTAAGCAGAACAAAAGCTCACGTTGTTTTCCAAAGACAGATATTGATAACAATGGTCTGTATCTTAAACCTGCAATGATCGCTTTCCTCCACTGTAACTGATTTCCCCACACAAATGCTTTGATGTTAAAGCTAGAATATCCACTAATGTGTTATTTACAAAAAGGCATGAGTGGAGAAAAACAAGGCAATTTTATTTTTATCAAAATTTTCATAAAACTGCCATTTAAATATATTATTTCTATAGGCTGTAATTTTTTTTTTTTTTTAAAGACAAAAAAAAGGACAAAATAAATAGGCTGAATAAGGTGATCTATAGCATGTTAAATGGTGGTAGCCTAGCCTATGAACGGTACACCCCCTAAGCTCACAGAAATGGTTAGACCCAAGTCTTCAGCAGCCAATGACACTGACCCGTTCAAACTGATTTTTAATGTGTATTTCACGTGTTTTTTTAATACGTGTTAAATACGCGTTGTAGACGTGTTAAAATTCACGTGTTTTTGGCCCTCTTGGCTTTCCATAGTACCGTGTGAAATCCCCTTAAGCTGAAGGCGCAGTGTGTTGAATGTGGAGAAATTTTGTCAAATGAGACGCTAAAACCATCAAAGCTACAGAGACATGAACTCAAAACACCCGGGCTGTGTTGGGAAGCCAAAAGAATATTGTTTTAAACATGTTAATATCGCTAATTGTATTTGATAAATTATACTTACAGTATGTAAATTGGGGTGAATGAACTTTGTTGAACATTTCTGCTAATGAATAGAGAGAATGTTCCCCTCTAGTGTGTCTGACCTGTTGTTACAGGTGTGTTAGCCTGTTATTGTTACTGAGTAAACCTGACAAGTGTTTTTATATAAGGCCAGTTTTCATCTATAGCTGACTTGAGTCTGTTACAGTGGCATAACAGATTAACAGCAGAGAATATCATTGCACTTTCTGAATTCTCTGTTATTCTGTGTTCATACTATCATATTTGGAAAGGTGATCCTCAGAATGTGTTTAATCAGTCATTAATGGGCCATGAGTTGCAGAAGGTTGAGAACCGCTGTATTAGATTACATTTAGCACTAGTGCTTATTCTTGAGCTACTAGTGTGAGCAAGTGCTCTTTCTGTGGTGGAGTTTGAGAGGGATTGACTCATGACGGTCAAGGGAACACTGTGGTGACTAGTACAGATTACTGGTCTGGATTGGTACAGATTACTGGTCTGGATTGGTACAGATTACTGGTCTGATGTCCTCAGATAATCCACAGTATATGAAAACCCACAGAAGAAAACTGACCGTCATGGGGTCAGTTATAATAAGTCAAAATAAAATACACCGGTGTTTTGCCAGATGAGAAGTTTATTTACTATTTTAATTCATTTTACTCTAATTCATTTTGTAACTATATCATTTATCTCTTTTAATTCCTTTTATAACTGTTTTAATTTCCCCTGCTTTTATTTTGTGATTATTTTTATTCCTCTCTATGTAAAGCACTTTGAATTGCCATAGTTTATGAAATGTGCTTTATAAATAAACCTGCCTTGCCTTGCCTAGTGCTTATTCTTTAGCTATGGTTATTTAGGCACTAGTGCACGTGATAGTCTGTCACAAAGTTGCACGAGTAAATATATCTGCAATATTATATTACACATGCAGTACCATATCTGATCACATATACATCTATATATTATGATTGATAGAAGCATGTTGGTTTTCATGTCAACAGTTCAAAAGACAAAACCAATTCAATTAATTTTATGAGGAAAAAAGGTCTGAAAAGGTTTTAAATATAAAGAAACAAATGATGGATTCTTGATTTGTGATGCGGCGCGAGCTGTAACGCATACTTGTTTTTTTTATGCGTTTATTAGAGGTTGAATTCAAATCAAATACTGCTAAACCGCTCATACTACTTCTCGTCTATTTCATAAATTGTATGAAAATTATGGAAATATATGGTTCAGATTCAGATCACTCTAAACATATATGGAAATGGAGGCGCCCTTATATGGTCATTAACAGAGCTTGGCTGTCCTCTAGTGAAAAGGTTTGGTACTGCGCCCAAACTAAATCTCACTGAAAGCTCTTTTTTGATTTTTCATTTTTTTTTTAGCTAAAATCTGTAACACAACTTGGCTTTGATTTTCTTGCAGTTTTAAAGTAAAACATGTTTTGTAAAAATATATATTTTATATAAATAATTATATTTTTTACATTATACATTTTCATACACTCAAACTTCTATAACATTTTTTTCTGTTTCACTTTCATAATTTTCACTTCTACAATAATCTTCCAAATGTCTTCTTTAAAACAAGAGCAGTATAGGTCTATATACCAAAGCATTCTTGAATTCCAGCTATTTAAGTTTGGATAGTGATTTAGCAATTTTAGCAATTATTTTAGTCATTTAAATGCTGATTTATTTGAGTCTTGAGGATCTGAATCTGTTGTTGTTCTCCTGCAGATCTAAAGCCGAAGCCTGAACTCACATCAGATCCTGCAGGAGCTGCACTGACTGGAAACACAGTGACTTTGACCTGTCGCATGGATCCGTCCACTCGAGACTGGGACTCTTACTGGTACAAACACACACTGAACCCTGAGACAGAGAAGACAGAAACAAACTCCTACAGCCTGAAGATTGATTCAGTGTCTGATGGAGGCCAGTACAGGTGTAGAGCTGGAAGAGGGAAACCAGTCTATTACACACAATACAGTGATGCACTGTGGGTAAATGTTACAGGTGAGAGACACTGTGTGTGTGATGCAACAAATACAGACCAGAGACAATATCTACACAACTTCTGAAACTATAAATGCAATAATCTGTGTTTGTACAGTGTTTCCTAAAGCTGTGGTGACGGTACGACCTGATGAACGAGTGTTTAGAGGAGAAACAGTCACTCTCAGATGTGATATAAAGTGGGGAGGAGACACTGAGTGGACATACAGATGGGAAATAGAGGGAACCAACATCTGGGATAGAAACTCTGCCAATCGATGTACAGAACAAGACTGCTACACCAGTGGAGCTAATAAACAGACACACAGAAAGGCTGTCAGTCTGTGCTCAACACAAGAGTTGAACATCAGCAAAGTTGAATATTTTCACAGCGGTAAATACAGCTGTAGAGGAGAGAGATCAGACTCACAGAAATCAAACATCAGTGATGCTGTTACACTGACTGTCTCAGGTGAGTGTGTGTTTGTTGTGATCAGCTTCTCCATCAGTTTCTCTACGGCTCTGTAACTCGTGATGTTTTGTTCAGCTGAAGCTCAGGCATCAGTGCGAGTGTCTCCACAGCCGTGGCTGACTGAAGGAGAATCAGTGACTCTGACCTGTGAGGTTTCAGGCTCCTCTAAAGGCTGGACGTTCAGCTGGTTCAGAGATCATGATCATCTGTCAGACAGCAGCAGAGGAGCTGGAGGATCTTACACTCTCAGTCCTGCTGCTCTACAGCACACAGGAGTTTATACGTGCAGAGCAGAGAGAGGACGACCAGCCTATTACACACACAACAGCAGCTCACAGACACTGTGGATCACTGGTGAGGGTTTATGCTTGTGCTCATCCGGATCTGTGTTTCACTGCAGTCTCTGTGCTGTCAGTTTTGATTGAGATTTTCCTCTTTTCAGGAGTTTCTGCTTCAGTGTCTCTGGTCATCAATCCCAGCAGAAGTCAACACTTCTCATCTGACTCTCTCTCTCTGAGCTGTGAGGATCAGAGTAACTCTACTGGATGGACAGTGAGAAGATACACAGGCAAAGACACACAAACTTGTGCAAAACAAACAGGATCTGGATGTGTAATGGACTCTCTCAGCACATCTGACACCGGAGTGTACTGGTGTGAGTCTGAGTCTGGAGAGAAACGGCGTCCTCGAAACATCACTGTACATGGTGAGTCCGGTTTATAATCATGACATCTACTAGTCTAATGTTATAACCTAAATTATAATTACAGTCTAAAGACATTTTCCACTAATTGTTTTCTGTACAGCTGATGACAGACTGACTTCTGTTCAGTTATTTGAATGAGTTTCTCCATACGTATCTATTTGTGAGTTTGCATGGCCATTCAATCTTAAAATAGTTAATAGTAAATGAACTTGGCTTGCTGTCCTCAAAGGAGGCTCGATCTAAACCCTCTATGACAGGACAGCGCAGAGGAAGAATAAGAGAAATAGTGGAGGAGATGGGGAGGAGGAGGGATGCTGGAAGAATTGTCGCTGCTTATACAGTACAGGTCAAAAGTTTGGACACATTACTATTTTTAATGTTTTTGAAAGAAGTTTCTTCTGCTCATCAAGCCTGCATTTATTTGATCAAAAATACAGATTTTTTTTTAAATATTATACTTTAAATTATAATTTATTTCTGTGATGCAAAGCTGAATTTTCAGGATCATTACTCCAGTCTATCACATGATCCTTTAGAAATCGTTCTAATATGATGATTCATTATCAAAGTTGGAAACAGTTCTGCTGCTTAATATTTTTTTCATAACCTGTGATACTTTTTTAGGATACTTTGATGAATAAAAAGTAAAAAAATATAAATAAAATATATATTTTTTTAAAAATAGAAATCTTCTGTAACAACAATATACACTACTGGTCAGTAATTTGGGGTCAGTTTTTTTTTTTTTTTTTTTTTAAATCAATACTTTTATTCAGCAAGGATGTGTTAAATTGATAAAAAGTGATAGTATAGAAGATTTATATTATTAGATTTTTTATTTATTTATTTATTTATTTATTTTTAATAAATGCAGTTCTTTTTAACCTTTTATTCATCAAATATATTAGGCAGCAGAACTGTTTCCAACACTCATAATAAATCAGAATATTAGAATGATTTCTAAAGGATCATGTGATAGACTGGATGTCACATGTGACACTGAAGACTGGAGTAATGATCCTGAAAATTCAGCTTTGCATCACAGGAATAAATTATTTTTTAAAGTATATTCAAATAGAAAACTATTGTTTTAAGTTGTAATAATATTTCACAATATTACTTTTTTTCTTTTCTGTAATTTTGATCAAATAAACACAGCCTTGATGAGCATTAGAGACTTCTTTCAAAAATATAACAATTCCAAACTTTTGACCTGTACTGTATACGCTCATAATGATGATTGACAGGACTGAATGTTTAGGGCTCCTCCGTTTTGGAACTTCATTTATTGTGATGTTACATGAATATGCTCTTAAATACCACATATAAACAAAGCAAAATGTGACTGGTCACTTTTCACATTCATCAGACAGTTTCTTACCATATAAATTGGCAGATTAAACTGCAAAATGGACGTGTTTTTATGCCAGTGGTTAAAAATCTGATACACAACCAACAAACTCTCATGACAATTTGTAACTATTTAAAATTTTGTCAAATTGGTGACTAATGTGTATGAATTTGTACAATCTCATTAGTATAATGTTTTTGTGCCCCACTGATGGTTGGGTTTAAAGGTGGACCTTGATGCTTATTAACGGCATCCAAAAGCCACATAGAGGCTATAGAGGAATAATCCTTTGCGACTCGTTTGCAGTCGGTCGTCATTTCCATCAAAAAGACTGATGAACTTTGCTTGCTTTTGATTTTATTTTGATAAGCTATATAAAGCTTGATACGGCATTCAAACCGATGCAATACGGTCAACAGAAAGTTTGCTCCCGCTACTCGCCTCTTCCAACCCTCTCAAACAATCCACCATAAAGACAGCAGAAGTGATCCGCTGTGCCCATGTGACACTGAATAACCAATAAGAAATAACAAAGAATGAACGCTCCTAATGCTTACTTTTTTCAACAACAACAGTTTAAAGTCCCTGTAAAGGCAATTCTAAAAAAAAAATCTAAACACATTATAAATGTTAGAAATGTATTACTAAAACATATTACAAAGACTGTGAAGTGTGAAGTACTGAATTGTCGAGTTAGACCGTTAAACAGTTTTTCACCATTGCTGTGTTCCGGATTTTTTGGGCGGGGCTAAAACGGGGGCTCGATGACGCACTGAAGCCCCTGAGCTCCTGGACACGCCCCTACTCGATGACGCACTGGAGCCCCTGACGCTGGCCCCTCCCCTAACAATATAGCACATTCATTCACATCAGTTTGCCGATCGCGAGTTACTGTCAGTACTATTAGTTACTACAGCCTACAGTTTGCTAGCTAGCTATGCCTTCGTCACAGAAATGAGTACTACCTGGATGCGATCATGTACAAAACAGATCGGTGTCCTTATTTAAATTTACGAAAAACGATCACATCAAGAAGAGGTGGATTAATTTTGTGAAGAGCCACCTTGATGGAGAGCTGAGGATCACCGCCAAAACCCGCCTCTGTAGTGATCATTTTACATGGGATAGTTTTATAAACTTTCGTCGGAGACAACTGGGATTCACTGATAATCCGCTGTTACTGGTGAATGGGGCCGAACCGATTATCTCCCGCCTCGGCCTTCATCCTCCCGTCGCGCCGACAACTGGTGCCATCGTCGGCAGTGCGAGCCCACCAATGAGTGTAAATTGCCTTGTGTGCTTATGTTATAATT
This sequence comes from Rutilus rutilus, assembly GCA_021464565.1. Classification (NCBI taxonomy): domain Eukaryota; kingdom Metazoa; phylum Chordata; class Actinopteri; order Cypriniformes; family Leuciscidae; genus Rutilus; species Rutilus rutilus. The sequence goes on from JAJAQA010000003.1 coordinate 7,105,870, forward strand.
ATAGTAGGTAACGTTAGTCCAGGCTCGAACATGGCTTTGTAAAACCTAGGAGCATCCATTCCGACGGCAGCTTTCCCGCGAGTGGGCGTGGCTTCAGCGCAGCCAGCGGACACGCCCCCAGCGTTTGAGAGCTGAGACTACTGCTCATTTTTTCAAGATTTTGATAGCTTATTTTATGTACTTGCCGGCTTTTTTTATTATTCAAATTTGGCTGGCTGGCTAATAACACATGTTTCTGTGGTGTGACAAACTCAGAACACATACTTAATTTTGACTTTACAGGGACTTTAAACAAAACAATCGGTTACTCATAAAATAGTTGCGTTTTCTCATGAGATTTGGTAAAACTACACGACACTAGCATAAGAAAGCTTGAGAGGTATAAAGTACAATTCATAATATCAGTATATTTCTAATGATTTGGTTTGCTATATTCTTATTATTTACAGCATTAAACACTCATTTCTTGTGTTTGTAGATGGTGAGGTGATTCTGGAGAGTTCTGTTGATCCTGTGATTGAGGGAGAGACTCTGACTCTACACTGTTTACATCGATCTACAAACTCCCCGATCCTCAGCGCTGATTTCTATAAAGACGGATCACTGATCCAGAATCAGACGACAGGAGAGATGAGCATCACTACTGTCTCAAAGTCACATGAGGGTTTCTACTACTGTAAAACAGAGAGAGGACAGTCACTCCACAGCTGGATCTCAGTCACTGGAGTCTTGAACGGTGAGATGATTTAATGAGAAACGCCACACCATTATTATATACTATCATATATTATAGTCTCTGGCTCATATTTCTGCTGGATCAAAATCAGTTATTGACATCTGTGTTTATTGTTTCACATAAATGAAAGCTTAACCATCAAATCACATGCAAAATATACTTGTCATGTACTGGTCGGAGACACGAAGGTTGAGGATCCAAACACAGTATTTATTAGTGATGTTACATTCTGTGCCGAGGCTTCGGAGTGTGTGTCGAGAAATCCCGGAAGCTTTCAGTGAAGCTCGTATCGAGGCTTGTATCGCAATATTTTGACAGATATATAAACTCATGGTTTAAACCCAGCCACTTTCATAATAGTAATATTACCCCTTCTGCGTATTATGGCCAAATAATTGATTCACACACATTCGGAAGCCCCTTTTTTATTCAAGCCAATACATTTATAGAAACAAGGATCAAAGCCACCTTTTTATTTCTTCTATTAGGAGTTGAAATGTCTTTTGCATCAAAAATTACGTCCGTTAAAGTGTTGCACATTTATTTTCACAAACACAAAAAGGCAAAAACATGAAACATCTTTGAAATTCTTTCGGCCAATTCTTCCAAACAGCGCTCAAGTATGTAATGTCTCCAATTCCTGTGGAATCTTACATGTTTTAAATCCGTATAATATCTTCCTTAGATTACGATTTAGACAATTTCCTCATATTTGACAGCCAGACGGTGAGATAACTGCTTCTCCTCTCTTCAATCCCTTTAGCTAAAACAGCATATACTTGTATGAACATATGAGGAGGAGTGGCTTTAAAGCTAACTTCAAGTAAATTATACAAGGACAACTTTGAGTAAATGCAGTACAGGATAACTGCAAGTAAATTCTTGAATAATACAGCACTACACATAAAACAGAAATAAGATGAGAATGATAATACAAATTGAAAGCATATTAAATTGGCTCTTACAACATGTATTACACAGTTATGTAATACATTCATTAGGCTATATACCATCATAAAATACACATTGCATTCATATAAATAGATTAGTCTGTGTGGGATTTATTTATTTATTTATTTTTTCTCCACTGTTATTTCTAAGCCTTAACTGGCACAAAATACAGGCCTGGTTTCACAGACAGGGCTTAGATTAAAGGCAGGGTAGGTAGAAATGGTCTAAAATTTTTATTTTTCAAATTTGTTTAAACTTTATGTACATATCAATACATAATTAAAATGTAAGTACTCTGAAAAAGAAAGTATCAAAATCGAGTGTCTGTAGACCTCTCACGACTGTTTTAAAGACATCTCATTATTTCCATTCACTCCACCCCCTCATTTCTGTGCTTCTTCCAAAGCCTCGCCCCCAAAACACATGAACGCGCGACTCCGACCGCTGAGCTAGAGGACGCATTATTTACCTGAGACAAGCGGAGGGGAAGGGGCATTTTTTTGCCTGGTTTGCCTTCACTAACTGCATATGCCGGTACTGTAAATTTAGATTGCTCTTTCTCTGCCATTGTTTTGGTATTCCTAGGTTCAGTGCCTTCTTCTTCTTCTTCGATAGATTTTATTGGCAGCTTGCAAACATAGTGCATTACCGCCATCTACTGGACGGAGGTGTGATCAGGTTCCGTGCCTCTCGCACTCCTCAAATCAAACGGTCGCGCGCAAGTGGGCAGGTGCTGTGTGGCAAAAGGGTGGTTGCCATGGTTGCGAGAGAGTGACAGTCGCCTAAGCCAATCCTTTGATTCGTCCCGAATTGAAATAATGAGCTGTGTTTAATACAGATTAAACGGTCTAGAGTCACTTGATTTTTATACTCTTTTTTTCAGAGTTCTTACATTTTAATTATGTATTGATATATATAGAAAGTTTTAACAAATTTGGATCTTTAATTTTTAATAAATCCTACCTACCCTGCCTTTAAGCCAGGATTAGGTCATAGTTCAATTAGGCGTTTAAGTAATTTTTATAAACATGCCTTAGAAAAATGCATTACTGGTGTGCATCTTAAGACAAAACAAATGCACTGACATGTTTTAAGATCAGTCAGTGCAAGTTTCTTTCAGTTGAAATAGCTCAGATTTACATTTTAGTCTAGGACTAGACTTAAGCCTTGTCTGTGAAACCGGGGGACAGTGTATCACAGACAGGGCAGGACTTAGGCTGAGGCTGACAAACTCACATACAAATGACCTCAGAACATCATTATGGAGTAGCACAAAATACACACTTTAAATATGCTTGAATTTTAATAGATTTCTGTAGTGGCTGGGCCGGATCAGCACCGAATGTGAAAAGTGGCTTTAGATGGAGCAAAAACAGCAATGAGACATAATGGCAATGAGACGGGAGGGAGCGCTCAAAACTCTTCAGATCGCATTATTTAGTGGAACATTAATAGAAACTGTCATCCTCTGAAAAGAAAATGAGGCGTGAACATGAGAATGTATCAATATATCAATATCTTTCTAAATGTGCGCTCTTTTTGGGCTGGAGCTAGTGATGTTACATATGACACTGAAGCTTCGATGCGCGTATCACATAAGCGACACAATTTCTAGTGAAGCCCCGTATCGAGGCGTGTATTGGTTTACTAGAGTCACGTGATCGATGACAAACGAAGCCTCACTTTCTGTCCAGTCACGTGCGTGTTTCGCTTCGGGTGTCAGAAGGCTCGAACTTCAGATCGTATTTAACGAGTCATTGTTGCCTCAGTCTGGTTGATATTTACAATTATTGATATTGACATTTAATAACAGATGATCCTATCAGACAATGTCCTTATTCATTGTGTGTGTGTGTGTGTGGAGAGAGAGAGAGAGAGAGAGAGAGAGAGAGAGAGAGAGAGAGAGAGAGAGAGAGAGAGAGAGAGAGAGAGAGAGAGAGAGAGAGAGAGAGAGTTAAATTTTATTGAATCATATAAGCTTATAAGCTATTATATTTTATTGTCACACTTTAATGGGAAAATTAAATTTTTTTTTAATGAACCAATCAAACACAAACATGTAAGGCTTTTATTTGTGCACATAACATTGAAACTATTGAGTGTGTTGTGGTTGCTTCATCTGCCAGAGCTTCTAACACAGGCTTCTGGCTGCTTTATTTTAAATAAGCGCTGTTCTCGACACTCTCAAAGCTTTGAATCTTTTCCCGGAACAGTCAGGGGAAAGCCTCAGTGATTCATGAGGTGATTACAGCCTCTTAGATCACAGTCGGAAACTATTAGCCCCGGCTGGCCCGTTTATATTAAAGTCCATAAACAGGCAAAGGTCATACACAAGCAAACAATAACCGAGATAAGGGCTGAGGCGAACAGAGAAATCCGACTGAACAAGCAGAGAATCAGGACATCCAGGAAACAAACTTTTAGAAATGCAGTTAAGACACATGCAACACTTAGCGATGAATGACTGAATTGACCAGGCTTATAAAGGGTGACCTAACAAGGTTAATGAGACACAGCTGAAAACAATGAGTGCTGATGAGTTCGGGCAAAGGATTATGGGTAATGAAGTCCATGACAGAGTGGCACTGGTCTGGGGTTGAGTGCCGTCTGGTGGCTATCAAGGGCTCTCCAGCTGGTGATCGTGACAATACTGAGATTTAGTGAAATCAACACCTTATAAACAACATCCCACAACTTTTCATCAATTATTAATTCGTTTTTTTTTTTTTTACTCACCCTCATGTATGACTTTCTTCTTCTGTGGATCATAAAATAAGTTATTTGGAAAAATGTATCTGTGTTTTTGTCCACACAATGTAACTAAAAAAAAATAAAAATCCTTCAAAATATATATTTTTTGTTCCACACAAGAAAGAAATTCAAACAGGTTTGAACAAAATGAGGGTCAGTAAATTTCGGCAGAATATGAATTTTTAAATGAACTATTCCTTTAATACAGAGCTCTGAAAGGGAAATGGTGGAGGAATAATATGAGACAGGAGGAAAAAATATTGCAAAGCTTTTAAATTCACTTACAAAACTTTGTTGCTCAATAATGTTCTTGTGTTTCTGTTTTTCAGTGTCACGTTCAGGTCAGATTTCTGTCCTCAAAATCCTCAGTTTTCTTCTGGCCGCTTCTCCATATCTGCTAGCGACAGTCGTGCTGCTTTATAAATGTTACAGAGCGAGAGGTAAAACTTCTGTCTGACTCACTCACTCACTCACTCACTCACTCACTCACTCACTCACTCACTCACTCACTCACTCACTCACTCACTCACTCTCTCTATCTATCTATCTATCTATCTATCTATCTATCTATCTATCTATCTATCTATCTATCTATCTATCTATCTATCTATCTATCTATCTTTTAAACAGATAATGGTCATTCATGAAAGAGTGAAAAAAAAAGAAACATAAGACATGTCCGTGTAAATGTTGAAAATGTTTTTTTGTGTGTATTTCACAGTTTCAACTGCTGAAGATCAGAGTCAGTTCACCGTAAGAGAGGAAGAAACTCCAACCTGATATTAATGAGCTGCAATAAACGAGCCTGACGAAATTTTTTTTTTTGAACACGCAAACTTTTAAAAACGGGTTTCAAAGTGCAAGTTTTTGAAACCGAGACCCTTATCAGGTTCGTGTAAATACAAAAATGCCAATTTGACATCATGCACATGTGTAGGCTATTGCGTGTTTAGTCTATAGGCTTTTTTAAATGAAAGGTTCCTTACAACAGACTCAAGGATGATATATGTTTTCGAAGCCTTTGTGTTCAAAGGTTTTGACATTTTCTTAAAGGATGTAAAAGTGACTTTATATCAGAGGAGAACATTCTAAGATTGGGATTAATGAATCTTTATGGCTTTGTGAAGATTAAATTTATCCAGAGGACAAAGTAATGATACAGTATTATCAAGATTAACATCCTTAGAATGAAAAAAACTAATTTGTAATTTGTGTCCATAGGCCTGTGCGCTCAGCTCGAGTGAACTATAGTAAAATAATGTGTTTACAAAGTCACATCGCCAACTACTTTTTCTGTTTATTTATTTATTTGATTGGGACAGTGCATGTTAATGAACAAACATGTAATACATGCATGTAAACAAGCCGGATTGTAGCCAAAGGCTAATTTCCATCCGTAGTCCCACGGGCTCCTTGTCTGGCATGCGTAATACAGCGTTATTAGTCGTTTTTTTACGGATCCGTGTGAATAGGGATAATTTTAGGGTGAATAGGGATAATTCTGTACAAAGAAAAACGTTTCTGTTTTTAGCACATCTGTTTTTAGTACCCTTGTTCTCCAGAGTGCAGTGGAAATCCTCCAGTAGGTGGTGGAAAATCACTGTCAATGAGTGAGTCCACGAGTTACTATCTTGAGGCCACGAGTTACTATCTTGAGGCCACAAGATAGTTATAATAATTTTTTTTTTGCCAAAGTGGGACTAGGGGGGCTCCGTAGGTCATTCATGAAAGAGTGAGAAAAAAAAAGAAACATAAGACATGTCCATGTAAATGTTGAAACTGTTTTTTGTGTGTATTTCACAGTTTCAGCTGCTGAAGATCAGAGTCAGTTCACCGTAAGAGAGGAAGAAACTCCAACCTGATATTAATGAGCTGCAATAAACGAGCCTGACGAATTTTTTTTTTTTGAACACGCAAACTTTTAAAAACGGGTTTCAAAGTGCAAGTTTTTGAAACCGAGACCCTTATCATCTCCGTGTAAATACAAAAGTGCCAATTTGACATCATGCACATGCGTAGGCTATTGCGTGTTTAGTCTATAGGCTTTTTAAAAAGAAAGGTTCCTTACAACAGACTCAAGGATGATTTATGTTTTCGAAGCCTTTGTGTTCAAAGGTTTTGACATTTTCAAAGGATGTAAAAGTGACTTTATATCAGAGGAGAACATTCTAAGATTGGGATTAATGAATCTTTCTGGCTTTGTGAAGATTAAATTTATCCAGAGGACAAAGTAATGATACAGTATTATCAAGATTAACATCCTTAGAATGAAAAAAAAAAAAAAAAAACATGATAGATTATGTAATTTGTGTCCATAGGCCTGTGCGCTCAGCTCGAGTGAACTATAGTAAAATAATGTGTTTACAAAGTCACATCGCCAACTACTTTTTCTGTTTATTTATTTATTTGATTGGGACAGTGCATGTTAATGAACAAACATGTAATACATGCATGTAAACAAGCCGGATTGTAGCCAAAGGCTAATTTCCATCCGTAGTCCCACGGGCTCCTTGTCTGGCATGCGTAATACAGCGTTATTAGTCGTTTTTTACGGATCTGTGTGAATAGGGATCATTTTGATAACGTTGTCATCTGTACAAAGAAAAACGTTTCTGTTTTTAGCACATCTGTTTTTAGTACCCTTGTTCTCCAGAGTGCAGTGGAAATCCTCCAGTAGGTGGCGGCAAATCACTGTCATTGAGTGAGTCGTTGAACCTCATTCAAATTAGGGCTGCACGATTAATCGCGATTATGAAATCGCAAAAGCTGCGATTATTTTTTGTATGCGCAGCTTGTCATTGATGTACGGCTCTGTAAACACTGTGAGTTTGAGTCACTTATAAAGTGCATTTGAAAAAGCAACACGTGTCAAACATCTTTCCTGACACGAGAAGCATTTATGAACCTCTTGTCCAACAAAAGACAACATTTAATAACATGCTTTTACTCCAAACTCACTTCATAACGACAGTTGAGCTCATCCTTCTCATCCGATCAGCCGTTCTGCACTGACAATCTGCGCATAAAATAATCACAGCCTTTGCCAAATCAGGTGCGGTTTCAAGTGATTAATCGTGCAGCCCTAATTAAAATCATTCTTTTAGAAATTATTTCATTACGTGTTGCTCAGACGAGCAACTGTTCTCATGTGGCTTTGTTTAAAACTATTTTCATTTAGCAAAAAAAAAAAAAAAAAATGTGTCTATAATGTAAGTAACATAATATTTACTTGTTTATTTAACCGTTCTATAACAATATCACACTTGAAATATGCTTTTCCAAGAAAAACAGCACTTTTGCTCTTTATTGCTTGCCTATATCACAAATAAAAATCAGGAACTCAAATAAAGTAATATAAAACTCATATAAAAATCAGGAACTCATCATTGGACATTCCCAATTTTTTGTGATTTTTGTGTTTATAAACCCGTGAAAACTATTTTTGTCATAAACTGTAAAAAAAAAAAAAAAAAAGTTGTGTATGTTCTTCCAATAGCTTGACAATGATCTCATGTTGCTTGTTCTAGATCACTCGTCTCAGTAATTAGTAAACATGCCAGTTTTATTCTGTATCAAATGTTCTGTATAAACAAATGACTAAATAAATAAGTGTGGATTTTTACTTATTTGGATTTGCTCTTTTAAACAATTGTTAGAACCCTGATCGAACTCAAATGCCTGTATATTTCTAGTAATCCTGAAGATCTTGAGTTTGTTCTGGTCTTTTTCATTATAGGGTTTGAGCTAAACTCTAGTGGATCGCGAGGGCCAGAGTTTCCCACTGGTTTATTTAATGTAACATCAGTGCTCTTTAAATAGTTGGTTCACCCAAAAATTAAAAAAAATTAAAGCACATTCATGTCGTTCCAGAACCCGTCGATCATTGAACCTGGAAGCGCTGCACTGTGTTTAGAGATGCTATTCTCGTCGCTTCATAACATTAAGGTTGAACCACTGGAGTCACATGGACTATTTTAACGATGTCTTTACTACCTTTCTGGGCCTTGAAAGTGGTCGCTATATTGCTGTCTTGTACTTGTACTTGCTGTCTTTAGTACTTGTACTAAATGTTACGCTCTTAGATGTTAGAAAAACATCCCTATTATCTCTAGCCTTGGCTACCGCATATAGACCGCCTGGGCCTTACGCTGATTTCCTAAAAGAGTTTGCAGATTTTCTCTCAGACCTATTAGTCAATGTCGATAAAGCATTAATTGTTGGAGATTTTAACATACACGTAGATAATCCAAATGATGCGTTAGGGGCTGCGTTTACAGATTTATTAAATTCATTTGGGGTCAAGCAAAACGTCACCGGACCAACTCATCGTCTTAATCATACACTCGATTTAATTATATCACATGGAACCGATCCAACCGATATAGATATTATACCGCAAAGTGATGAAGTCACTGACCATTACATGGTAACTTGCATCTTACGTACTGCTGTAATATGTCATGCGGCGCCGCGTTATCAACCAGGCAGAACAATCCTTCCATCCACCATAGATAATTTCTCAAATTGCTTATCTGATCTGTCTCAGCTGCTGCCTGAACCCAAACAAACAGATGAACTAGAAGAACTAACTAGCACTATGAGCACTATTCTCTCTAGAACATTGGATGTTGTTGCACCTATTAGATTAAAAAAGGTCAGAGAGAAAATTAAAGCACCGTGGTACAACAATACTACGCATGTTCTAAAGAGAAAACCGTATTTTAGAGCGTAAATGGAAACAAACTAATTTAGAGGTCTTTAGAATCGCGTGGAAAGACAGTATGTCACGTTATAAAAAGGCCCTAAAAGCGGCCAGGGCTGAGCATCTCCGCAAACTAATAGAAAATAACCAAAATAATCCAAGGTTTTTATTTAACACCGTGGCTAGACTAACAAATAAACAGACGTCACCCGAACAAAATATCCTGTTACAGTTTAGTAGTAATGATTTTATGAAGTTCTTCACTGAGAAAATAGAAAGCATCAGAACCACAATTGTAAACGTTCAATCTTCAGTTGCGCCTTATTATTCAGCCTCAATTATCACCCCGCAAGAACAATTACAGTGCTTTACAACTATAGAACAAATAGAGTTAAATAAACTTATCACTTCCTCTAAAACAACAACATGTTTATTAGATCCGATACCAACTAAACTACTGAAAGAAGTGTTACCTGTAGTGGAAGAGCCTCTCCTTAATATTATTAACTCGTCTTTATCTTTAGGTCATGTTCCAAGAACATTTAAACTGGCAGTTATAAAACCTCTCATTAAGAAACCACAATTAGATCATAATAACCTAGCAAATTATAGACCCATTTCAAATCTTCCATTTATGTCTAAAATATTAGAAAAAGTGGTGTCCGCTCAATTGTGTTCTTTCTTGCAAGAAAATGATATCTATGAAAAGTTTCAGTCTGGTTTCAGGCCGCACCATAGCACTGAAACTGCGCTCGTTAAAATCACAAATGATTTACTTTTAGCTTCTGACCAAGGCTGTATCTCAATACTAGTTTTACTTGATCTTAGTGCTGCGTTCGATACTATAGATCACACAATACTCTTAGATCGACTACAAAATTATACTGGTGTTCAAGGACAAGCATTAAGCTGGTTTAGATCATACTTATCTGACCGCTACCATTTTGTCTATTTAAATGGAGAAAAATCGATCATAACTCCAGTAAACTATGGAGTGCCGCAGGGATCTGTGTTAGGCCCTCTGTTATTCTCAGTATATATGATGCCACTTGGAAATATTATAAGGAAACATGGAATTAGTTTCCATTGTTATGCTGATGACACTCAAATATATATTTCATCACGGCCAGATGAAAACGCTAAATTATCCAAATTGACAGAGTGTGTTAAAGATATAAAAGATTGGATGACGCGTAATTTTCTTTTATTAAATCCAGACAAAACAGAGGTACTACTTATCGGTTCAAAAAACCGCCCACAAAACCTCTCGCAATACAACTTTAATATAGTAGGATGTCCTGTTACTTTATCCTCTACAGTAAAAGACCTGGGTGTTATACTCGATTGCAACCTGTCTTTCAAAAATCATATTTCATATGTTACAAAAACAGCCTTTTTCCACCTTAGAAACATTGCTAAGCTACGTAATATGCTATCAGTTTCTGATGCAGAAAAGTTAGTTCATGCATTCATGACCTCGAGACTAGATTACTGTAATGCTTTATTAGCCGGTTGTCCTGCATCCTCAATTAACAAGCTACAGTTAGTCCAAAATGCCGCCACTAGAGTTCTTACTAGATCAAGAAAATATGATCATATAACACCGATTTTATCATCACTGCATTGGTTACCTATAAAGTTCCGTATTAATTACAAGGTATTGCTACTGACTTATAAAGCCCTAAACGGCTTAGCTCCAGTCTATTTAACGGATCTTCTATCGCCCTATAATCCATCGCGCTCTTTAAGATCACTAAATTCAAGGCTTTTGGTCATACCTAGGATATCCAGAACCACCAAAGGAGGGAGAGCATTTTCACATTTAGCTCCAAAACTCTGGAATAGCCTTCCTGATACTGTTCGTTGCTCAGACTCGCTCTCCCAGTTTAAAACTAGATTAAAGTCGCATCTCTTCAGCCAGGCATTCATATAATATTTTTAATCTTACAGTTCAAATTACAATCCGGCCTCTAGTTAATAAACGCCAGAGGAGAACTGGCCCCCGACTGAGCCTGGGTTCTCCCAAGGTTTTTTTTTCTCCATTGGGTCACCTGATGGAGTTTTAGGACACTATTAGGTCACTTGATGGAGTTTTTCGGTTCCTTGCCACTGTTGCCTTTGGCTTGCTCAGTTGGGGATATTCTGGGGATATCTAATTTGATTTTATCAATAAATTCCACTAGAAACAAACCTTGTTGTATTATTTTAATTTAATACTGTGAAGCTGCTTTGATACAATCTGTATTGTGAAAAGCGCTATACAAATATACTTGACTTGACTTGACTGTCTATGTGGGGTCAGAAAGCTCTCAGATTTGAGATTTGAGGCCAGCAGCCGTATCACCCTGTAGCCCAAGACTGGTTTCCCACTGAAGCTCAGCAGGGTTGAGTCTGGTCAGTCTCTGGAAGGGAGACTCCTGGGTAAACCAGGCTTCTGCTGGAGAAGTGTTAGTGAGACCAGTAGGGGGCGCTGCTCATCCTGGGGTCTATATGGGTCTCTGATGCCCCAGTGTAGTGTTGGGGACACTATACTGTCAAAGAGCAATGAGACGTTAAACCGATGTCCTGACTCTCTGTGGTCAATTAAAATCCCATAGCACTTCTCGTAAAGAGTAAGGGTTTAACCCCGGTGTCCTGGAGCCACAGTCCTTCCATTGGCCCTTATCAATCATGGCCTCCTAATAACCCCCATCCACTGAATCGGCTTTATCACTCTCTCTCCTCTCCAGCTGTAGCTGGTGTGTGTGTGTGTGTGTGGTGAGCGCACTGCTGCCGTTGTGCTGTGGCTGTATCATCACTGGTGGTGGTTGAGGAGATTCCCCTGACTGGAATGTAAAGCGCTTTGGGTGTACAGTAGTATAAAAAGCGTTATATAAATGCCTCATTCATTTCATCAGAAAGATCTTCATTTGTATTCTGTAGATGAACGAAGGTCTTACAGGTTTGTAACGACATGAAGGTGATTAATGACAGAAACTTCATTTGTGGCTGAACTAACCCTTTAAGGGAGAATATAGTGGCTCTTAAAAGAGTCTTTGGGTTCCCTGATCAGACAGCCGAGCTGCTAAACACATTTATGCTCGTGTGAGGGATGATATTTTACGGGGATACTGGAACAGGCCTTAAAGGTTGTATCAGCGATTTCAGGCCCAAAAAAGGCCCAAACATAAATGATCACATTCATCTAATCTTTCCTAACTATCCGCTAGCTGCCCGCCCATAAGCAGGCCGTCAAAAAAACGCGTCTCTGTAGGCAGCCTAGGCTCTGAGATCTGCACACAAAAACAATTGGTTTCACCAACACTCAAAACCAAAATAAATAGTGTTCCAACCAATCACTGACAGGGGGCGGGTGTTGTGAGGTTTTGTGCTCGTGTTCTCCGACTTAGCGTGCAGCCGTGCACGAGCGCAAAACCTCACAACACCCGCCCCCCTGTCTGTGATTGGTTGGAACACTATTTATTTTGGTTTTGAGTGTTGGTGAAACCAATTGTTTTTGTGTGCAGATCTCAGAGCCTAGGCCTATATATATATCTGTTACTTTGAGCTATTCTGAATAGCCTAATGGTAAAATGTAAATATACTTGACTGTAGTGATGCGGTTTTGACCGACATTTTTTGTAATAATACAGAAAACATTTTAAAAAAATAGTCTTTAGTCTTTAATGCCATTATGTTTGACATTTAAGAGAGTTTGTGAAATTCTGATAATAATCTAAATATTCTCATTTCTCGTATGAAACATCACAGTCGAGACACATTGATTGCTTTGATTTTAGTTGTTCTCTTCCACAAACTGGAAGAAAAGTTGGAAGTAGACATTAAAAGAGCAGCATAATAAAAATGATTATAAAATGAAATAGTTAAATGTTGTAATGGAAAATTTTGATTTTCATTGATTTACAGTATTGATTTTCATTGATTTACAGTAAGACATTGAAATGACCCTTGCTGGACTGTACGTGGTCTGCCAACATATGACTAATGTGTGTGTGTGTTTTTAAACACTGGGAAACAGGTGAGACGTCAGGAGGAGGCAGATTGAAAAGGTCCAATTTAGAACTTGTGAGTTTGTAAGAATGAACTCAGCAGGATTAGATCACTAGCAGAGAAAACCTTCCCTTGTTTAGATAAGAGCCTGTGAGCAGGAAACCTTGAGACAAAGGTATAAAAGCTGCTCTGCCCTCCCTCCCGTGGTCGCACTTGTTTCACAGACTGTACTGGTGACTTCTGTGTGGCAGCTGGGCCTTCTTGCAAGAATAAATACTTTTCGAAAAGACGATTTGACTCAGAAATGTCTCTTACGCAGTGATTGTTGTTTAATGAATATTTTTTGCCACAATAATGTTTACCTGTGTTACTCAATATGATGTCCTCTTCATGACATACACACTATACGTGAAATGGATTTGACATTAAAGATTTATAAATAGGCTTCCGGTGACGTCATGGTTGGAACAACAGATGCTTATGAGAGGTTCGGGCTGTGTTACATGAATCAGTATAAATACAAAGATGGCATTGCTTAATTTAATTACCTACAACATAAAAGGAATAAACAACCCAATTAAAAGAAAAAAGATACTGGGACAGTTGAAGAAAATGCAGTGCTCTATAGCCTTACTTCAAGAAACTCACCTCACAGAAACAGAACACCAAAAATTAAAAAGAGATTGGGCTGATCAGGTTTACAGTAGCTCTTATGGGAAACGTAAAAAGAGAGGTGTAGCTATACTATTTAGTAGGTCTGTGTACTTTCATTGTGAAAAGGTTTTCAAGGATACAGAGGGTCGTTATGTTATGGTCATAGGAAGGATTGCTGGTTTTAAATTAACTCTTTTGAATGCCTATGCACCAAATGAAGATTGTCCCAAATTTTTCAAAAAGCTTGCACATTTGGTAGCAGATCATGGGGAAGGCTTTTTTTAATGGGTGGGGACTTGAATTGCGTACTGAATAATAGAATAGATAAATTACCATCATCCTCAAAACCTCAAAGCAGAATGTCGAAAAGTCTAATGAATATGATGAAGGAATTAGGGTTGATAGATGCTTGCCGCCACCTTCATCCAAAAGAGAGAGACTTCACCTTTATGTCACAAGTGCATGGAAGCTACTCACGGTTGGATCATTTTTTGGTGTCCAAAAAGGACACATACCGAGTTAAAAACTGTGTTATTGAGCCAATAACCACTTCAGATCATAGCCCAGTACAAATGACACTTGATTTGGGATTGGAGCCGTGTATGAAGTATTGGAGAGTTAATGTTTCATTATTGACAGATGTTAATATAAGAGAAGAAATAAGGTCAGCAATAATGGAATATTTTGGCAATGGAGTGGTCTCACCTACTGTTCTATGGGACGCAGGAAAAGCCACAGTAAGGGGGAAAATAATATCTATAGGATCAAAGTTAAAGAAAGACAGACTTAAAAAACAAACAATTAGAAACTGAAATCAAGAGATTAGAAAATGAACATAAACGAAGTGGAAAACAAGAAGTATTTAATAAACTTAAAGAGAATAGAGCCAAGTTAGATAAGATTCTGACCTATAAGGCAGAGGGTGCCCTTAGGTTTATTGATAGAAAATACTATGAATTGGGAAACAAGGCTAGCAGGTTATTATCATTTCAACTACAGAAAGCACAAGCTAGTCGAACAATTCCTAAAATTAAACAACCTCATTCCAACGATGTCGAAACTAGCCCAAAAGCAGTAGCAAATACCTTTGCCAAATATTATGAACAATTGTATAAGGGTCAACATCAGGAATTGAAAGAAGAAAAAATACATGATTTCTTTAAAAATCTTAAATTAGACAAGCTGACGGCGGATGAAGCCTCTGCGTTAGTAGAGCCAATTAGAGAAAAGGAGGTGAAAGAAACAATTATAAAAAAAATAATAAAAAAAACACACACCAGGAATAGACGGGTTTGCAGGAGAATATTATAAAGTGTTTGTTGATGATCTCACTCCGGTATTATGTAAGTTATATAATTATGTGTTAAATTCAGGGAACCCTCCAGAGTCATGGTCTGAGGCTATCATCACAGTCCTGCATAAGGAAGGAAAAGATCCATTGCAGTGTTCTAGCTATCGTCCTATTAGCCTCCTGTGTGTGGATTATAAAATATTAACATCTATTTTAGCAACTACAAAAATACATTAGGAAATTAGTAAAACCAGATCAGGCGGGGTTCATTTCAGGTCGCCAAGGGACAAATAATATAAGGAGAGCATTAAACCTGCAGCCACTCATGGCAAAGGGTACTCAAACGTCAATGCTTCTCAGCTTAGATGCTGAGAAAGCATTTGATCGGGTAGATTGGCCATTTTTAGAACAAACATTAACTGAGATGGGCTTCAGTGAAACATTTACCTTTTGGTTTCGGCTGTTGTACAAGAACCCCAAATCAAAAATTAGAGTTAACGGACATTGCTCTGACTTTTTTGATATAGAGAGAGGCGTAAGACAGGGTGATTCTCTCTCACCCATTCTCTTTGCTCTCAGTATCGAGCCTCTAGCGGAGGCAATAAGACAGGATGTCCAGATTGAGGGGGTTGAGGATGGTAATAAAATTTCCCTTTTCGCTGACGATATCCTGCTCTTTATAAAACATCCCCTTACTTCAATACCTCGACTAATGCAATGCCTAAAAGATTATGGAGACATTTCTGGATACAAAATTAATCAAAATAAATCAGAGGCAATGATGATATCAGGAATATGGCCTAAACAACTAAACGAGATGGTGTCATTTCACTGGTCTAAACAAGGATTTAGGTACTTGGGGGTTATTATCACACCAGAAACTACAAGACTTTTTGAGGCAAACTATAATAAGCTAATTAATCAAATAAGGAGTGATCTAGTTCATTGGGAAGTTCTTCCTTTATCTCTGTTTGGCAGAGTTGAGACCGTAAGGATGAACCTGCTCCCACGTTTCCTATTTCTATTCCAGTCGTTGCCCATAAGAGTTCCAATTTCCACTTTTAATATGTTAAACAAATTCATTTCTCAATTTATATGGCAACACAAAAGACCCAGAATTAAACTTAAAACACTTCATCTGGCTAAAAATAAAGGAGATTTGGCTTTGCCAAATATAAAATTGTATTATTGGGCAGCTCAACTAGCAGCAACTTGTGACTTGGATCAGTGGAGATGAGGAAGCAAAGTGGACTCGAATAGAGCAAGGGGAAGTTAAGGGTGCACAACTGTCTGCCCTACCCTTTATGGATCTGAAACATGTCAATAAAATGAAGATTGAAAATGAATGGATAAAACATACAATAAAGGTATGGGCAGAAGTAAAGAAAATGCTTAATGCTGGAGACAATGTGGTAAAACAGGTGACCATACACATATATTTTGGGACTGTCCAGTAATCCTTGCGTATTGGAAAAATATTAAAGAAGAGATGGAGAAAATTGTAAAAAGAGAAGTTCCCTCAAATGTACAGTTTTTCTTACTGGGTGTTATATCAGTTGATGTTTTCAATGCTGACCAAAGATTGATATATTTTACGTGTATTACCACTAATTGCCAAAAAAAAAAAACATAACAGCTAATTGGAAGTCTGTGAAATCACCAACTGTAACTGAATGGAAACAGAGACTAAAACAGATTGATATGATGGAAAAAAAATTACTGCATCATTACAATTGAAAACTGACCTTTTTCATCAGAGATGGCACATGGTTAAAGAACATTTAAATCAATTAATTGAAAAAAGTTTTTTTTTTTATATATATACATTATATATTTTATATCATTATATGTCTCAGATATTGTTCCTTTTGTTTTGTGCTGTGAAAAAGATAGATAAAAAAAAAAAAAGATTTATAAATAAATAAAACCAGACAGAGAGCTTGAACATACTGTTTGACTCTCATATGGATGTTAAAATTCACCCACTATTCTATTCATTTAAATTACATTAAGGTTGACAAATCAAAATGTGTGAACAACTAGTGAAAAATCAATAGTGCAAGACAGACCTCTGATATACTATAGTAAAAAACATCTTAAACTGTTTCAATCTGCATTTTATGAGGGAAGAGAAAGATGAACTATCTCAGTTACTACTGTAAACATCAGAGACAAGAACCCAGATTGTCAAAAAAACATTCAAATATAAATGTTAATGATAATAATGTTTTTGCATTCACAACATTTGCTGAAGACAAAAGCCACCATGTTGTTAGAACATACGTTGTTCTGTCTATATAAAAAAAGCAACAAATAGATTTAAAAGATATCTAGATTTTTTTTTTTTTTTTTAAGTACTTTATCTTACAGCAAAAATACAAAATTAAACCCTTGAAATAAGTCGATTTTGTGTTATGACATGAATTTTAGTCTGGGAGCTTAAACCTTGTCTGCGAAACCAGCCATAAATGTCTTATATCTTATATTCTACAACATCTTCCTCTATATAGGTAATTAAATCTACAATACAAATGCTCTTAAAAGGAGAACATGGGGGGGGGGGGGGGGAAGAAGAAGAAAAAAAAAACAACTCTTTTAAGGACAATATGTGTGGCTCTTAAAAGAGCCTTTGTGTTGTGTGTTGAGCTGACTCCTCTACTTTGAGCTGGTGTATTTGGTCACAGCCTTTGTGCCCTCAGACACGGCGTGTTTGGCCAGCTCTCCGGGCAGCAGCAGACGCACGGCGGTCTGGATCTCTCTCGATGTGATGGTGGAGCGCTTGTTGTAGTGAGCGAGACGAGACGCTTCACCGGCGATGCGCTCGAAGATGTCGTTGACGAAAGAGTTCATGATTCCCATCGCCTTGGAGGAGATCCCGGTGTCGGGATGAACCTGCTTCAGGACTTTGTACACGTAGATCGCGTAGCTCTCCTTCCTGGACTTTCTGCGCTTCTTTCCGCCCTTGCCGGCGGTTTTAGTGACGGCCTTCTTCGAGCCCTTCTTGGGTGCGGACTTCGCTGGTTCAGGCATGATGATTCAGTCAGAGAAACTCAAAGACCAATAAAGCTGTGATTCTACAGGCGGGCTTTTATGCACTGCTCTATGCTAATTTCCAAAGGGAAGTACGACCTTCTCTGATTGCTAGTTTTCCTGGACCAACCCATAGAATGATTTCATTGGTTATATTAAACGTTCCTTGACTTGTGGGACACCCAATCACAGGCTTTAAATGTTAATCCCGCCCATCGCCTCATGTCCTACTACCATCCCCCATTACATCATGTTTCTGTTTTATTTTCCCGCATTTTTCGTAATGCATTGCACTGCAGTATTAAATATTGAAGGTACAATATTGATAATTTCAGTTTAATCAACTTGAAAACAATAAAATACAATTATTACTGCAAAAGCACGGGTATTATTACCATATTTAATTGGCACATAAATACCAGTGAGAAATGTTACAGTAACGATTTTATCACTCAATGTAAACAAATAACTCATAATCTCGTTAAACTCCTTAATCTAGTTTTTAACCACTTGGAAACTTGTTCTTTGTGTGTAAAAGTGGGTGGCTCTTAAAAGAGCCGTTGGGTTTTTCTTCTTCGTGGATCTCTTAACCCCCGAACCCGTACAGAGTGCGTCCCTGTCGCTTCAGCGCGTACACAACATCCATGGCGGTGACGGTCTTTCTCTTGGCGTGTTCAGTGTAAGTCACTTATACTATGGCGTTCCGATCGGCTCTTTATTATGACTTTGCTACATGCACTCGTCTCAATGAACGTGACGTCTGCGTCTGCCGAACGTGACGTCTGCGTCTGCCGAACGTCTCGTCTGCGTCTGCCACATCACTCGTTCGTGTGCCGGACGTGACGTCTGCGTCTGCCGAACGTCTCGTCTGCGTCTGCCACATCACTCGTTCGTGTGCCGGACGTGACGTCTGCGTCTGCCATAGTCTGCTGCAAGGGCGGTTTCCAGCACATTCCACACACTCATTCTTTATTATTTTTTCCCACTGATCTTCAGTTGTATTTTATTAGCAATTAAGTGATTTTACCTTGCTTATGTATAGCTTTTATTCCAAATGTTCATGTTAAAATATTTGTTTGCCATTGTTTCTTGTCAACATATCCTGATATTCATTCATGCACTGTAACTAAAAGAGATAATCGATCAGTTCATGTCCTGCTCGGACAGTAAAGTATCATAAAACGGTGTGTCTATTTATTATTTGAATTTCTTAAACATTTCCAAAACTGTAAAAGGTTAGGCTAGGTTATATAAAAATAAAACATTCATATATTATTTCATGAAAAACATTAGCCTACTGAACTAATTTACAGTTAGGTAAAAACGCAAATAATAATAATTCATTATTAATATCAGGCTAGTCTAGGCTACATATTTAGAAGACGCTTTTATCCTAAATGGGAACAAAGCAATTCGTCAAATGTCAGTCATAATATAAGATTATCATATAAACACAAGATTTTGACGCATATCCAGTGTTTGCGCGAAGTGTGGAGCGCGCTTGCTGCATGCCACGGAGGCGCGGGCGCGAACACTTTCCTATCAACAGTGGGAGCAACTTAAAATAGCCTGTAATAGCTGTACACTCACAATAACAAGAAAACATTGTGCTTTTGTAAAATAAAATAAAACAATCAGCCGCATGATCTCCGTGAACTGGAGCGCGTCTCAAAAATGAACTGAAACAGTGTAGGCCCTACTGCCTCACAGTCAGGCTTGAGGAATATACATAGCTTGAAATGGCTACTTTTAAATGAACAAGTTCAAATCGAAAGTGTCTTTCTCTCTAAGACGGATCCGCAGCGGAGGAGATATGTTTGCAGACACGAATAAAAAAATAAAATAAAAAAACACTTTAAACAATTAAAATGCCTCTTTATTTTTTTCAGACACATTTATTATAATTAGCCTACTTTTGCTGGTGCTTTGCAGCAAGATTTATGCGTGCGCTTGAGCTATAGCCTACCATGCATGCACCAGTAGCCTATTTAATTAATATAAACGTGCGATTAGTCGACTAATTGCTTAAATAAATTACTAGTTGACTACAAAATTTTTTGTCTATGGCAACTCTAATCAATACATTTATTTGACATTTTTTACTTATTATTTATTGGATAGTAATTATCCAGTTATTTACATTACATTAGTTGAGTTAACATATATAGCCTAAGCCTAATTAGTAAAAGAACGAAAAAAAGAGATTAAATTAATATGCTAACCATGTATTTCTGCATTGCTTGTTCCTACACGAAAAGGACTGTTTTAAAGGTGGCAATCCTATATACGTGAAGATTATACTGTATCTTGAAGATTGTTGTATTGTATCTTCTGTTATAAAGATGAAGATTGACATTTCGTTAATTAAAAATAATAAGCACATAATATTGTAAAAAAAAAAAAAAAAAAATATGTTCTGTTATGCGTTTTGACTACTTTTTGTATTTTGTATACCCTAATTTTATCTCTAGGTAATGAAGATATATAACTTTTTTTAAAGGGCTTCGTTTTTCCTGGACCCGCTACAATTGAGAATCACTTTAAGCATGCACGCTAAGACAATTTGAAGAATTCCAATTAATACACAATATACAATAATTAACAATGCACCGCTTGCTGTTCTAGTGAGGACGGGCCGAAAAAAATATTCCTCCAATTTTTACCCACCCCGCCACATACACCAAAATTCTGTCTCTACACAAATTTAATAGTTGGGAATGGATTGCTGTACTATTTTCTACATCTCACAATCCATAGTATATTGTTTATACAATTGTTATTTCCCTGTCGACTGGTGATATATGATATTTCACTTTAAGGAGTTTTTATTGCACTTATATTGTAAGATTCTCTGATGTTATTTCGTTGTTATTTATAACAATGACAAAAAAAAAAAATAATAATAAAGAACAAACAATATTTACAAGACGCTTTTATCGAAAAAAGGAACAAAGCAATTCGTCATATGTCAGTCATCATAATACAGGTTAGACAATAATAATACAGGGTTTTATTTGATTATCACAAATCAACACAAGATTTTGACGCATATCCAATGGTTTGTGCGGAGTGGAGCGCGCACTGCGTGGGACGGAGGCGCGGGCGCGAACACTTGTATTTTCCTATCAACAGTGGAAACAACTTAAAATGCTCATAATTTATGGTCATATAGAAAATAATAATACATAATTTGCAACTACTTTTATTTGAGTAAACTCAAAATAACAAGAAAACGTTTTGATTTCGTGAAATAAAAGAAAACAATCAGGCGCGCTTTCATGATCTCCGTGAACTGGAGCGCATCTCAAAAATGAACTGAAACAAAATAAAGCTTGAAATGTCCTATTTTAAACGAACAAATTTGAATCGAAAGCAAATACTGTCTGATAATCCGCATGAACGGTGCATTTCTATCTAAAGGCGCACCCGCTTTACAGCGGAGATGGAGATATGTTTGCAGCCGACTGATTAGAAAATACTAGTTTATTAATAAAAACAATTAAAATGCCTCGTTATTTTTTCAGACACATTTATTATCATTAGCCTATAAACCACCTATAGCCTAAATCAGCTCTCTGTATGTTTCCAGAGATGGCTCTTCTCATTCAGCCCTGCGGGAAAATAATTTGGCCTTAGAAAACCAGTAAAATCTAAAAAGAAAATCCATATTAATTTGTGAATATTTTAAATGTTTAATAAAGGGGCAAAACGTCATAAACAAAAAGTCAAATAATAGTTTACAAACTATTTAAAAAAAAAGTTTACAGTCGTTTTTATTTTTCACCACAGGTGACTTATATAAAAAATATAGCCTATTTTTCAATTCTATTCTTCTATTTAAAGGATCTACAGAAACAGTGTTTGCACGATCGAGTTGTCTGTTTTCTAGTTTACCAAAGTGCTGTAGCCTAGGCCTTTTAAAACTATAAAAAATTAAAAACACAATAACAACCCTAAAGGCCCGTTCACACCAAGGACGATAACTATAAAGATAACGATAAAGATATAATTCTAAAAATCGTTCTCCATATTAAAGAATAACAGAGTTCACACCACAACTATAACGATAAAGATATGAGGAACGATATCGTTGGGATCACTTTCAGAACGATTTTTTTCCAGCTGTCAAACGATAAAACACTGACAGTCAATCAGAATCCATTCTAATTTAAAGGTCTCGCGCATTTAAAATGGGGCGGGTGCGCGCGTGCTTAGAATAAAAAGACCGTTATCGTTCGTTGGTGTGGACGCATATATAGTTATCTTTATCGTTATCTTTATAGTTATCGTGCTTGGTGTGAACGGGCCTTAACAATAAGCTATAAAAATGCAATAGCCTGTCAAGTTTGTTTCTTCATATTTCTATCTTTGTGGGGGCATTTGGCCCTCAAAATGTGGGTTAAACAACACACACACACAATATCCAATATATAAATCACAGACGCAGACGTCACGTTATAAGACAGACGCAAGTGTCACGTTCATTGAGACGAGTGCATGTTGCACAGTCATATTAAAGAACCGATCGCATCCGCTGGCACACTGCACTGAGCTGTGTTGAGTAAAGTGTTAAATACGTGTTAAATACGTGTTAGAGAATTTTTTTTTTTTTTACTTCACTGCCACACGTGAATGACGCGTGACGTCTGACTGGACGCTTCACTGCCACGCGTGATTTACGTGACGTCAGCGTGACGTCTGCGTGACGTCTGCGTCACGTCTGCGTCTTAAAATGAATGGAATAAATAGCAGAAAAAAAAAAAAAATAAGACGTTGAGTGAGACGTTCATTGAGACGAGTGCATGTAGCAAAGTCATAATAAAGAGCCGATCGGAACGCTATAGTCGTTGACGAAAGAGTTCATGATTCCCATCGCCTTGGAGGAGATCCCGGTGTCGGGATGAACCTGCTTCAGGACTTTGTACACGTAGATCGCGTAGCTCTCCTTCCTGGACTTTCTGCGCTTCTTTCCACCCTTGCCGGCGGTTTTAGTGACGGCCTTCTTCGAGCCCTTCTTGGGTGCGGACTTCGCTGGTTCAGGCATGATGCTGTAGTCAGAAATACTCAAAGACCAATAAAGCTTTGCTGCAACAGGCGGGCTTTTATGCACTGCTCTATGCTAATTTCCAAAGGGAAGTACGACCTTCTCTGATTGCTAGTTTTCCTGGACCAACCCATAGAATGATTTCATTGGTTATATTAAACGTTCCTTGACTTGTGGGACACCCAATCACAGGCTTTAAATGTTAATCCCGCCCATCGCCTCATGTCCTACTACCATCCCCCATTACATCATGTTTCTTTATTTCATTTTCCCGCATTTTTCGTAATGCATTGCACTGCAGTATTAAATATTGAAGGTACAATATTGATCATTTCAGTTTAATCAACTTGAAAACAATAAAATACAAATCTTATTGCAAAAAATTACGAATATTATTACCATATTTAATTGGCACATAAAGACCAGTGAGAAATGTTATAGTAACGATTCTATCACTCAATAATGTTAACAATAACTAACTCATTATCTCGTTGAACTCCACTTAATCTAGTTTTTAACCACTTGGAAACTTGTTCTTTGTGTGTAAATGTGGGTGGCTCTTAAAAGAGCCGTTGGGTTTTTCTTCTTCGTGGATCTCTTAACCCCCGAACCCGTACAGAGTGCGTCCCTGTCGCTTCAGCGCGTACACAACATCCATGGCGGTGACGGTCTTTCTCTTGGCGTGTTCAGTGTAAGTCACAGCATCACGAATGACGTTCTCCAGAAACACCTTCAACACACCGCGAGTCTCTTCATAGATCAGGCCAGAAATACGCTTGACGCCGCCACGTCGAGCAAGACGACGAATAGCGGGTTTAGTGATTCCCTGGATATTATCGCGAAGAACCTTTCGGTGACGCTTAGCGCCTCCTTTCCCGAGTCCTTTACCGCCTTTTCCTCTTCCAGACATGATTGCAGATACTCTTCAAATCACAACAGCAGATGCTAGTATAACTACTGGGGAAGAGGAGTTTATAGTCAGCTAGCGGACCTAGTTGAAACCACATTCATGGGCGGTTCTAGTACGTCACCAGTTACGCATTACCAAGTCGAGGTCAGTCTTTTGATGCCTTATACTAGTGGAAATAAGTGGAATTTAAGTAATATTAATAATTCTGTATAACTAGGGCTTCAGTCATTTTGACCCGCGAGGGAAGGATTTGTTACAGGTCGGAGAGGATGAGGGTTAATAACTATACATACAAACGATATAACTAAATATAATATTATATTCATTTCCTTACATTTGCTTTTGGATTTAAATAATATATAAAAATAGCATTTTATAAGACCACCATGGCATATAGAAGTTCCTATTTAAAAACACCGTAATACGGAAATCATCTTTCATTGAGTCTTTTAAGGTTTGTGTGACAGCTGTGGATTTCAGCGCGCTCTCCGCGGATGCGGCGGGTCAGCTGATGTCTTTGGTGACTCTCTTGGCGTGGATGGCGCACGAGTTGGTGTCCTGGACCTGGCCAATGGCTGTGCGCCTCCTGCTTTCAAGATCAGTCTTTTTTTTCGGGTGCACAAAGACAACGCTAGAAAATAGATTAAATCAGTCTTATTTGTGTATCATAACCCATAATTGTTCGATTTATTTTAACTAATATAAAAAATTTGAGACGTGAAAACGAATAAATAATCACATACAGTGCAAAAAATCTTTTCATAGCACAAAGGGGGAAAATAACCGCACAGCGCCATATGTTCATAATGCAGCGTGTTATTTGCTTTAAAAATTCTTAGATTTCATATACGTTTATTTTTAAAACAATATTAGCAACGTACGGTACAAAACTGATTTAATTCTATGCTGGGTTGATACCTTATATAGTGATACAATTTGTGAGATAACTCTCTCGGGGAGAAATTGTGTGGCTCTTAAAAGAGCCGTTGGTTTGAAGAGAAGCTTCCGTCAGTCTACTTGCCCTTCGCGGGCTTCTCGGTCTTCTTGGGCAGCAGCACGGCCTGAATGTTGGGCAACACACCACCCTGAGCGATGGTCACGCCACCCAGAAGCTTGTTCAGCTCCTCGTCATTGCGCACCGCCAGCTGCAGGTGTCGAGGGATGATGCGGGTCTTCTTGTTGTCCCGAGCGGCGTTTCCAGCCAACTCCAGGATCTCAGCGGTCAGATACTCGAGCACAGCGGCCAAATACACCGGAGCTCCGGCACCAACGCGCTGGGCATAGTTGCCTTTACGGAGAAGCCTGTGGACACGGCCGACGGGGAACTGCAGTCCCGCCCTGGAAGAGCGACTCTTGGCCTTAGCGCGAGCCTTTCCACCGGTTTTACCTCTTCCACTCATTACGGTTAGTTTGTTTATGATTAGCGAGAGGAACAAATACAATGCGGTTGCCAGTTGTGAGGTGACATATAAAAGAAAGCGTGACAGTCTCCTATTGGCTGAAATCTGAAAACATTCCCAGCCAATCAGTGATCTTCCCTCTGAACACCAAACCCCCCTTTCTGCTGCTGACACTCAAACACGTCACGCTGTAGTTTCATTTAATGCCGCTAGTCTTCCTTTTAATGGGTGACTTTATTTTGATGATGATGATGATGATGATAAAAATGTGTGATTACAAGTTAAACACTTCGGTCATTAAGCATAATAGCTTTAGTTTAATTGTATAAATATGTAAACATGTATAATATGTATTTATGTATAATATACATTTATGCATTAATACTTGAGACTTGATCAAAAACATAACATTCCCAAATGGGCCTGTTCATTTGCTTTCACTTGTAACATAAAGGAAAGCCAATGTCACTTTTGACCAATGAAATAACACTCTTTACTATTAACTAGTGGGTGGCTTTTAAAATAGTTTATTTTTTATTTTTTTATAAAACAAGTAAAAGACTGAGTTTATTTCTTTTTGGCTGCTGTCTTTTTAGGCTTGGCTGCTTTAGGTTTGGCCATTTTGGGTTTGGTTAAGGCTTTGCTGGTTTCTTTGTCTTCTTAAGGCTCTTCGTTTTTCTTCACCTTCTTCAGAGATTTCTGAGCGGCGGGTTTCTTTGCTGCTGCAGTTTTGGTCTTCTTAGCGGCAGCGGGTTTCTTGGCTTTAGGAGCCGCTTTCTTGGCGGGTTTTGTCTTGGTCTCGCTCTGTTTCTTGTTGAGTTTGAAGGCGCCGGAGGCGCCGGTCCCTTTAGTCTGGACTAGGATGCCTTTATCTGTCTGTGTAACTTTAAGAGAAAGATAGATGCAAAAGGTTTATAACTCAGTTCAGAATGACACCTTTTTTTTTTCCACTGTTTCCACCAAGGCAGTACGGTTTTAACTCTTGTAGCTGTTGTGTATTAGTTGTCTATACTGATTACACTGAATTCGGGTAGGATTGGATTTTGTACCTAATCTTACATATTTATCTCAATATATAGGCTAATCATAATCTGTTGAACACTTATTATAGTTTTTTCTATATATGCATTTATTGAGGTTTAATATCCATAAAAGTGATATCGACCAACGTTGGCAGCCCTTTAAATAAATGTCATTGTTCTCAGTCTAAATGAGTTCAGTTTCTCTCAGGTGGTTTCGCAGTAACTTTATAGCGGAAGTCACAGTATGTTGTGGGTTCTAACTTTTCAGAGGCCATGGGTGGGAGAAAACTGAATTTAGATTTACAGCAAAACACATCACTTATTGTTGCAGAGACTTCTTTCAGCTCACTGAAGATGTAGTCACTTTAGCAGCTGCTTGTAGAGCGAATATGACTGTTAAAGTCTTGAGTTTAAGAGGCTTTGTTAAAAAGGTCATTAGTTATAAACCTTCTGATTACATCTATTTTTTTTTTTTTTTTTTTTTTTTTACCTTCCTACCTGCCTACCTACATTTTCTTTCTTTTGTTCTTGTTCTTCTTCTTTTATTATTATTATTATTATTATTTATGGGAACAACCACATATACAGGCTATACCCCCATAAGGGAAACTGCTAATATCTGAGATATGTGGTGACAAATAAACAGGTTATTCCCAAATATCTACTGACCAAGTCTCTTTCCGGACACTTAAAGGGATACTTCACCTCTGGGAAGATGAATGTGTATTTAAAATAGGTCATTTATGTAGAAGAAATGTGAAGAAATTTTTTAATTTGGAGCTTTCTAGACTGAGAAAAGCCAGAAAATGTATTTTTGGCTTATGTGGATGAAAGACAACAACTCCCAGAATGCACTTGCTTCGCTGCCCTAGGAGGCCACGCCGGTAAGACACTACCGGTAAGACAGCGCAGTTGAAAACAAGGTTAGGCTACCAGTGAGTCTCCGTGACGAGTCTGCCTGGGATTTCGGGATCGCCCAAAATGTCTGGGATTCGGCTTTTGCGTTCTACAGTCGCCATTCATTATGTTTACTGTGGTGAGCAGGACGAGACTGACGGCCGCGGGAGAACAGCGCGAGACCGGTGGCGTCGTTACTGAGACGCGCCGGTCTCGCAACGGAGGTGCGGGAATTTTCTTAGCAATGTTAAAACGCACATCAACCGATCACTTGTTTAGCGTTCATGTAAACACTACATTCAGATTCACCGATCGGAATGAATTCAGTTAGATTGAAACATGAGGTGTGCATGTAAACAATGAATGGCGACCGCAGAAAGCAAAAGCCGAATCCCGGACATTTTGAACGATCCTCGCCCGCCGGACATGTCCGGGAAAAGGAGGATGGTTACCCATACTTACTCAGCTTTCTCCTACTATTCAGCTTTCTCCACAGAACAAGAGCCTGCTAGCTTAGCTTCCAAAGAAAGGCTGACTGTGTGTGAGTGAGATCCCATCCCACCCTCGATGGGCGGGCTGAAAACATGCGGAACAACGCTATCTACTGGCTGTAGTCTTTAGCCTCTGGCCAGAAAATCCTCCGATGACGCAAAATGACGATTTTTGCGTCATCGGAGGATTTTTTCCAGACAAAAAATACATAAATCTCTCCTCTCAGAGGGATATGAGGGTGGAAAGCACGGTAATTCGAAAATACTACAGGTTTTCTACTAATACAAAGCTTAATGCTAAATCCTGAAGTATCCCTTTAAAGACGATTGTGCTTTCAAAAGCCAACCTATTTCTTCAGGCCTAATAAAAGAGTTAAGCTCATAGTCGTGGTTTGACTTCTGCTCTGTTTCTGCCCTGTGGTTTTAACCAGAGTAGAGGAAACATTTATGCATGATCTGCATCTTTAGTTTCATAAACCTCAAAATATCATCACAACATCAAAGATTCAAAGAATTCTGTGTCATTTTCATTGACTTCCCTTTTTTTTCTTCTCTAAAAGGAGGGCAGTGAGAAAGGTTTGTCTAAGTGATGAGAGATGTCACTTCTTAACTACCCTTTCCCACTACTATCCTTTTAGAGAATACATAAACATGGCTTTAACCCTCTAATGGCATGAATTTTTATTTTGTGAGGGAAAAAAAGTTCACCCCATTTTTTGGGAGCTTGAGGGTCCCTGATAATATATTCATCATAAAATGTGTCCAACCAATCACAAACATCAAACAATCAAATAAACAAACTACTACTAATTATATCTAATACCTCATGTATAAATGTTTCTCACATTTCATATACATATATAAACCAAATACACATGCACATGCATACACACATTACTTTACTGACTGACCCCTAACTGACCCCTGACCCCTAACTGACCCCTGACCTCCCAACTGTCTCTCAAGCCTGATTCAGGGATCCTCTCTTCCTGACTCTCCTCAAGCTCACTGTCAGAGGGATTGACCCGATCATGTTCCTTCCATCCAGAAAATATTATTGTGTCCAATTCCTGTAAGTATCAGTAAAAACATTTCAAGTCATGTCAGAAAGATGGTAATTACGAGTTGAACGCACATGAACTGCACCACAAAGTCATAATTACAAGTGGGAAGCAATGGCGGAAACAAATAGTTTTCAATCATAAATGTATTTCTGAATACTGACAGTATACAATGTAGTTTTTACGCATTATGTGTATTGTTAATGAAGACGAGAGATAAAGTTTACCAGAGCACACTCATTCAGACATGAGCTGAAGGGCTTGAGTGACCAAACTACATTACCCAGCATTCTCTGCAGCATACTACTACTACTACTACTACTGCTGCTACTACTACTACTACTACTACTACTACTGCTGCTGCTGCTGCTGCTCCTACTACTACTACTACTACTACTACTACTACTACTACTACTACTACTACTACTACTACTGCTACTACTGCTGCTGCTGCTGCTGCTCCTACTACTACTACTACTACTACTAATAATAATAATAATAATAACTAGATAAAAAAGTTTGTTGGCTTGAGAAAGTTTGGACCAGAAAGTTTGGAAAGAAAGAAAGTAGTTTTAAGTTTAAATTAGTTTTAAGTTTAAATTAGGTGGTTGCTAGGATGTTCTGGGTGGTTGCTATGGTGTTGCTAGGCAGTTGCTAGGGTATTCTGGGTGGTTGCTAGGGCATTGCTAGGTGGTTGCTAGGGTGTTCTGGGTGTTTTTTAGGCAGTTGTTTCTGGGTGGTTGCTGTGCTGTTAGGTGGTTGCTAGGGTGTTCTGGGTGGTTGCTATAGTGTTGCTAGGTGGTTGTTAAGGAATTTTGGGTGGTTGCTAGGGTGTTCCTGGCGGTTGCTATGGTGTTGCTAGGCGGTTATACACACATACATACACTAAGGCCCAATCCCAATTCTATTTTATACCCCTTCGCCTACCCCTAACCCTTCGCCTACACCTTACCCTTGCCCCTTGAAACAGAGTGGCAAGGCGTAGGGGTGAAAATATTCCCCTAAGAAATGGGACACCACTACTACACCGTTACACGTCATTATACGTCGTTGCTAGCGCCTACGTCACAGGAGATGCGCCAATGTTTATCACAAACTTCCAAGATGCCGTCGTCAGCTGTAGTCTTGCGTGAGTTACAGCCATTTTTTTGCATTTTTGTTCTGAAGTTCGCAGAAAACAACGGAGATGACGATATCTTCGACGCCTAATGCTGCGTTCACACCAAACGCGAATAGAGCATCTGGCGCGAGTGATTTCAATGTTAAGACGCGTTTACGCGCGTCTGGAGGTCTTGCGGCGCGAATGAGGCGTTTAGCGCGGCGCGGTGGACGCGAATTCGCCTCATTCGCACGCTTCGCTTCAAACTTTTTGCTTTTTACACGCGTCATATTGTTAACGAACTTTAGCGATTTTTTTGCAACCGTTTATTTGAATAACATGACTGAATGTGAATACAAGATTGAATGTGACAAAGAAAATGATTATTGGCAGTCATGTTGCCTCTGTAGCCGGTGTATGCAGGTACATTTCTCATACCCCTTCGTTTGAAGTGTGGTCCCGAAAAATCTTCGTTTCAAGGGCTATCTGGCCCTTCCCCTTACCCCTACCCCTCCAACCAAAAGAGCATCGAGACAACCCTACCCCTTCACGGGAACGCGCAAAACGGAGGGGTAGGGCCAAGGGGTAGGGGCAAGGGGTGAATTGGGATTGAGCTTAACTCACTCACTCACACACACACACACACACTCACACATGCACACTCTCACACACTTACTTGCTCACAAACACTCATTTCACCGAACAGACAAGTCAGCTGATATTATATATCTTATTATTATTATTATAAAAAAAAAATAAAGGAGCAGTGTGAGGTCATGCCATCTTGTTGTGGACAATTATCTGTTCATTTGTACATATGAGTTCATATTGAGTCTCTAATAATTTGAAATGAAATAAAAGATAAGTGAAATATTTTATAATGAATATCTTTGTTTACTTTCTTAGAAACAATCACACTGGGCTTTAAATGTTGACAAATTGCTGCAAATTATGTGAAATAGGATGAAAACACTTTCATGATGAAGATTTATCTCATATTACAGAAATAATGTTTTTAATGTAACCCTTTTCGTCTGTGTGCTCCCCCAAATGTCTCTGCGTTGTGTTTGAATGATGGTTGAATGAGGAGGACACCAAGTTCGTGGTCGTCACAGCAGTGAAGCTTTATTAGGCTGTATTTATTTGCATCAGCCTCTCTGCAGCACACGGCGACATCTTTACACAAGGAAAATATAGCTATTAGTTACATACAAAATTATAAAACGAAATACTGGGGATAACTGTCAGCATATGACAACCAATGTCAAATGTCAGATGCATCCAAAACACAAAGAATCAAACCCAAAAATACTCAGACAAGTGTCAAACACAATACAATACACAAACAAATATACCCCACCACATGGAACCAACACACAATAAATAATTTCAGTAATACAAAACCATCCATTGAAAATAACTGCACATATTTGTTAGCAAACATCTTCAACAGCACCATATCTCCTCAAACAACATGGATGGCCAATATAATTAAAGAAATTAAATATCAGAGAACAGTGAAAACCCTCCAACCTTTTCACTAGGAACATAGAACTAATTAAACTAAACAACTTAAACAACAGCTCCACCCATGCCAGGAAGGGCCCGCTGACACAGTGAAACACTCATAGACACAGCGCCCCCCCAAGGCCAGGAGAAACATCTTACATCTTCCACACATTAATAAAATAAAAAAGGATGGAAAATATGCAGATTCTGCCAGAATTGAATGACATTAGATTACTTGTTTATTCAATCCTCATGTAAAACAAGCTTTATTAAACAAGCAATTTCAAATGCATCCACTTTATCAGCGACAGGGATTGTGATGTTGACTGCAGATCGCTGGTCGACAGCTTGTGTGTTTCAGGGTCCTAATGTTCTCCAGATTCAGGGTCTGTTAACACACATTAAGGAAACTTTGGTCAGGACTCATTTTCCAAAAGGGCCTATTAACTTTATTAACTTACTACTACTAACCCTAACCCTAACCCTAACTTAAAGAAGCTCTGGCCTTTTGTGATTCTGTTTCTCCAACCATTTCTCCAGTCCCATCGAGTCGAGGCCTGTTATACTGAGAGCCGAAGCGCTGAGGAACAGAACACACCTTTGACCAGCAGCATTTTAGTTTTTATGGAACGACACTTTATGATATAAAAGGCTGTATATTTCATTCACTGATATGTTGTAGAGTTACATTAAGCCGCGTTTCCACCGCAGGAACTTTCCCCAGGAACTAGGAACTTTGGGCTGGTACTCGATGTGTTTACACCGCAGGAACCAGGGTCTAAATGAAGTTCCGGGTAAATATTTCCCCCTCCGATAGTCCCTGCTCACGAGGTAGTACTTTTTCAAAGTTCAGGAACTTTCAGGGGTGGGACTTGTGCGCTGCACAAGCTGATTGGTTGTGTTCACGCCGCATTTTGGTTGGATGACTCCACGCAGCATTTTCTTTATTTTTAACCTCCCTTTTAAAAAGTGGCTTCATGCAGTAAAGTTGTCTGTCTGCAAATATGGAATTTAATAAAAAAAACTGGGGGACTGGCGACGAGTTTCAGGCTTTATTATTTGGGTATTTGTGGAAGAGGAAACTTTCTGCGCGTTCGTCACAGCCATCTCACGGCCAATGTCCGCAATAGCTGATAACATACAATTTTATATCTAACGTTAGCATTACGAGCTCTGAACACGCTTTATCAGTGCTCGTCTCTTATATGCCACAGCTTTTAATATTAAGTCATTATGTTTACACATTGTCATCTATTGCAAGGCAAACCATGTTACAAATTTACTATAACAGGATTGAAATAGCGCATTGAGGTGTAACAAACAACTATTTACAAGACTGTCACTATTTATGATTGATAGACGGGGTTCAGGCTTTTTTTAAAGAGTATTTACGCAAAAGGAAATTTTTGCGCGTTATTCCCAGTCATCTCACAACGTACCTTGTCTTAATTTTATACGCATACAAGCTTTCTGAACACGCTTTAGTATCAGTGCTCGTCTATTTTGTTATGTTAATTACCTCGTTAGTAAACCAATAACTGCAACACAGTTTGAATCTCCTTCAAACTTATAAATGTGGCGCTCAAAACTGATTACTGTCCGTCGCAGACTGGGAGGAGCA
This sequence comes from Rutilus rutilus, assembly GCA_021464565.1. NCBI lineage: Eukaryota > Metazoa > Chordata > Actinopteri > Cypriniformes > Leuciscidae > Rutilus > Rutilus rutilus. The sequence goes on from JAJAQA010000003.1 coordinate 7,139,029, forward strand.
GTTGCGCGCAGTTTACCTTCCCGGTACTTTAGACCGCGGTGTAAACGCAGAAAGCAACCGGTCTGGGGCAAAAAAGGTTCCTGGGAAAAAAGTTCCTGGGACAAATTGTTCCGGGTAATTTCGGTGGAAAAGCGGCTTTTGACACACATTAGATGTCACATGGTGATTTCTCTGTAATCACTGTCTGTCTTCTATGTGTGACTGTGTGAACGAACACAATAACAGTGAGAACAATCTCCATCAGAACTGATCTGGAAAATATGATTTTCAAGTAGATGAACAGAGCTGTGACAACTTGAATACATTAGTAGCTAAATATCTTAGACTGGATCTCTCTTTTCCTTATCTGTGTATTTCTGTGTAGAGTTTTGTCTCCTCCTCCCTCATCTCTTCTTTCTAACACAGGAAGTGTGTGTTTAACACTCAGCGCTGTTAAAACAGTTTATTAATGTGACAGTATGGGCTCCAGTGCACTGCCTCTCATCTGTGAGTATAAGATCATATTCTTTACTATCTTCTGTTTTCTGTTCCTAATGCGTTGTATTCAGCTGAAGATGGGATATAATAATGAGTGTTGTGTAGGAGAGTCTATGAATCCACAGTCTCACTGCTTATTGTATTATTTATTGATCAGATCTTATGTGATGTTACGTGTTGATCAGATAAAGAGGTTTAAGATGCATTTATCTGTGTGATAATGCGTGTGAAAGATGGAGGCAATGTGTGCATGTATTTTTGCTTAGTTTTGTTGTAACATCTTTCCTCCTATTTCAAGTAGTTGAGATAAATCAGATGTATTTGTGTTGATGTGAGTTAGTGTTGAATGATGCTGTATCTTTAAACAATCTCTCCATCAGAGACTCAGAAAGTTTGAGAACAGAGACCGAACACACACTCATCTTCTCTATCACTTCTCTTTCTCTCTGACTCTCTTATTGAGAAATAACTGCAAAATGAATTTGGCCAATTAAATTTCATTTTTCAAACAAACAGTTTATCAAACAAAGTAGAGCTTTTCTCAGAACTAACTTCTCTTTTCTGAGACACGATTCAGTTATTTTTAACCAGTTCGCCTGAAATCATACAGGGCCGGCGCTAGCTATAGGCAGAGCAGGCCATTGCCTCGGGCCTCGGGCTTTGAGGAGGGGCCTCCATAACCGTAACATCCCCTATATATATAGTCCACCAGTCAAGACGGTCACGGGCAGAAATACTAGCCTCATTGTTCATTGGATATTGTTGAATTGTCACTCATCTGCAGTTAAACCAATTAATGTTTCCGATTCAAAGCGGTGCCGGCTTCTTAAAGTTTGTGTAACGAACGCATCCATCAGGTGCTGCGAAGCAAAAGCCTAAATAGGCATGCAAATAAAGGATCTCATATCTATGGGTCTATCTTCTCAATTCTGCTGATGATTAGATTATACCCTGACATCATAGCCTACTTACGCCAATAATATCAGTTTAGAATTATTATTATTATTATTATTTTCTGTTCAGTAGCGATCGTGTCTTTCTCTTCCACTTGATTTGTGTATAGCATATTTAAGGTAACAATGCAATGCATAATATCATATTACTGATATTAATAATTTGACAATATCTGCAGTCAATATTGATTAAATGGGAGGGAAAAATTAATTTAAACTGTACTTGAGCTTTATTTATTTAAATAGCAAATATATTGATACATGTTTAATGTGGTTTAAGGGCTTTTTCACACTAGTTTGTTTGAGAGACTGCGAGCGGTCGACACATTAACATACTGAGGTCTGAATATGGTTTGTTTTTGGGTCCTTTAGGAGGAACTGAGATCATTTAGTGTTGACCTATGAATTATTTCTGCCGAGGCGAGAGCTCTTGAAGTGCTGAAACACACGAGGTGTGAAAATACTCTTAGACCAGAAGCACGAGTTCACTTGCAGCAGGTTTTCTCTCTGGTTGTGGTTAATTTCAGCTGTAGGCTAACACTATATCCACATTATTTTACTATAAAGTCACAATTAGGGGTGTGCATGAATATTATAAACTGTTATTTCTTTTCAAAAAAGAAAATACAAAAGTGAATCCATGATAAATCCTAAGCACCAAAAAAAAAAAAAAAAAAAATTAAAGTGTACTATATGTGAAACACTAAGTGTCCAAATTCTTTTTGCAGCCATATAAAGTCTATAGTGAAGTTGATGGTGCCGACGTCAAACAGGAAGTGATGTCGTGTGTCTCAAACACTTTGGCCTGATTTGGTTGTGAAGCTTGTTTTGCTCCAGTGGAGAATCAGTGATGTGAAACGTTAATCACATTCATGTTAATATTTAAAAGTGTCTTTATTCATAAAGTGTATCTTTATGTACTGTGATATAATGCATTATAGTTGTGTGAAAGGTGCATGATTCTATATTATTTATACATTTTTAATAGTGTCTTTCATGTTAGGGTCGGGAACATGTTATACAGGCAAAATTCAATAGGGAGCAAATATAAAAAAATTACAAAACTTAAACAAACACAAAACAAGAGAACAAGAAGAACTATGAAGAGAGTTACAGAAATACACTGATATCACATTTATTGATGAGTATAATGTCATATAATGTTGTCTGTTGTGAAGCTCAGTGTTCAAACTGCTGCTTTATTGTTGAGCATCAGTGAATCAAACAGTGAATCAGTGAATCAAACAGTGAATCAGTGAATCACACAGTGAATCAAACAGTGAATCAGTGAATCAAACAGTGAATCAGTGAATCAAACAGTGAATGAGTGAATCAAACAGTGAATCACTGAATCGACTCTCGTGTCAGTTCACGAGTCCTGTGACGTCATCGTGTGTGATGATGTTGAATGCTGGACAATAATCCATCAGTTCTCCCCTGAATGAGCATCACAACAGAAACACACTTTCAGTTCATGTAGAATAAACTCTAGACATGTTTCAGTGTGTGATTTACATTGTGTTGAATGAATGGAAAAGCTTCATATCTGTTTCTTCTGCTTTTAGTGCTGATGTCCCTCGTTCACTCTGGACTCAGTCAAGGTACTGTCCGTTACTGCAGTACATTTTAGTTTTTAACTAATGTGAATTGTGTTGTAGTAGTTTATTTGTCTTCATCAGGATCCCTCATTTGTCTGTTTGCTGATGTTTTATGTTCATGTTTTGCATATTTCACAGAATCATCTGACTGTAGTTCCTTATGCTGCACAACATTACAGAAATCTGCTATTTATTCAATCAATCAAACAGTCTTGCAGTTGCAAAGTAGTTCAGTCAGACATTGATGTCAAAAGATCATAATCCACTGTATAAAACAGAAATGAGTTTTATTTGCATGTTTCTGAGTTTTTGCTGCAATATTAATTATTGACTGTGTGTCATTAAGATCTTGAGCACCAATGCTGAGCTTTATTCACTCAGTGTGGTTTAGCTGGAAGGGCTGGAAGAGAAAAGGGCTTGAGAACAGACAGACTGAAGTTAGTAAGTTCAGTTCAGATCTTTAAACACTCAGACTGTAAACAGCATCATCTACTGGTCAGAACTGGGAGAGCAATAATACAAAGGACATGCTGACTGGATAAATACATCAGTTTCAGTTAGTTTTTACCAATACATACATTTTTTATGTAATCATTACAATTTATAAGCAAACTAGGTTTTTAATTTAAGTGTTTTTCTCTTGATGAAGTTTTGAGTTGATGACAGAGATCTTGATACTGCGATGCTTTTCAATATTTACTTCTGTTTCTCAGGGAAACCTGTAGTGAAGGTGAAGCCAGATCAGCATGTGTTCATAGGAGAGACAGTCACTCTCACATGTGACATACAGGGAGGAGGAGACATTCAGACATACAGCTGGTTTAGAGATGGAGACACTGTCTATACAACAAGAACAACAGCAGAGTTCAGTTTCAGAGCTGATCATGTGTCTTACAGTGGTGAATACACTTGTCGAGGAGACTCATGGACAGACATCAGTGATGCTGTTACACTGACTGTATCAGGTGAGTCTTCATATTCACATCTGTTTATTGATCATCACTTATAATTTTCAACCACATCTGTTGTTATAAGAGGACTGACAGTTCACTTTTTAGTAATTATTCAGTAACTGCACGTCTTGTGTGTGTGTGTGTGTGTGTGTGTGTGTGTGTGTGTGTGTGTGTTTTGTGGAGGTTTTAGTTCATTATAAATTCATGTAAATTGTGACTTTCCAGTGTTATAAGCGTCTCCATCTTTGATATTTAGTCACTGTCACTATGGTTACAGGAGATATTCATGAGTATCATGAGAATAGAAAAGGACTTGAGCGACTGAGTTCAGTTCTGATGAGTTTTGTCCTGAAGTCAGAGAGAATGACGTGACTTACAGATTATTAGTGTTGAAGTAAAAACCACAAACCCAGACCAGAGTGTTTTCACAGATTACACATTTTTGTTCTAAGAACTTTTTTAAAACATTTAGTTTTGGTGATGGAAACTTGAAAGTGTCAATTTTTCTTAGTGCTAGTGGAGGTTTTTTTTTTTTTGTGTGTGGTTAGTTTGATGTTCCTAAAATATTATTTTACCCTAATTTGTATTAACAACTCAAAAGTCCTCCTCAAAAAAACTTTACTATTATCCAACAGGGAAAGTTATAATGATGTGCAGAAGAAGACTGGCTTCTTTGATTTAGTTTGTGGATCGTTAGGTAGAGCTCACAGCGGGTGATCGGTCAGAATCACGCAAGATTTTTTCATCGGAAGTATTTATTGAATTTACAACTGCATGATTGAATATGTACATTGATGTGTGGTTCTGAAACAGATAAAAGAAATAAGAAAAAAAAAAAAATTGTTGAATGCAAATGAATGATTATCATGCAACAAACCTCTATTTGTATTAACTGTATCCTATTCTAATAATATAGCAGGAATAAAATTCAATAATATTTTAACATGGCCGAAACTGGCATTAAAAGAATGAAAAAGGCTGTTCTGTGGGTCTAAACAGCTCCAACCATAACAATGAGAAAGGATAAACCATTCGCAATACAATGGCTCCCTCTGCTGGTCGCATATATAACTACACCAGGCCGCGCCGAGAGGTGTCACATGACTACCAGTGTACATGCGGGAGGTGCGTGCCCTATAGCCAAGTAACTGGATTGAGAGCGAATAGCTTACAAACTATGCGCAGAGGGTGCTTAACTGGTATTCTACAATATATAACCAAAGATAATGCCCGAGTGACAACCTATAATACATCGATAGAAAGAAGCATCACGACACGAGGCCTAGCCGAGCAGGAAAAGCCTGAGCTTACATTTAGCAACACTGAACAGACAAAACACTACCAATCTAGCCTTAGCAATGACAGTAAAAGAACAACGAAATGCCGATTCTTACTTGTAAAGACGCACACAAAAATAGGACAGTTGTATCAAGGCAGGTTGTAAGTCTGTGCGGTTAGCTTACACTACTGGTAATAGCAGAGCCGGCCCTAGACCTTTGGGGGCCCTATGCAAAATTTGGTTGGAGGCCCCTTTGATCATTTTAAGACCTAAAGAAAAGCAATGACTACCTAATAACTATACGGTACATATTATTATTATATCTACTATGTTTGATGTCTAAAAGAAAAAAAAAATATGATACCATGCACTGACTGAGCTGAGTGGCAGTGCAAGACTGAACACACACTGAGGAACTTGCTGAATAAAAAGACTGATAAAGTGATTTTCACTGACCAAATATAATTTATTTGACAACAGAGTTTAAGAGGCACAAACTACAGCATATATAATTTAAATTAAATAGAGCAAATAGAATAACATTTAAATAAAATATGATATAAAATAATAAATAGAACATTCAAATGTTTGAATTTTTCAAATAAACAAAACAATAACATCTAAAACACCACAAACAAGATCAATAGTAACAATAATAATAATAAAAACAATAATAAGAATAAGGTAACATTTCAATAGAACTATTCAAATCCAAACTTATTTAGTACTTATGTATTTGTGTGTGTCTCCTTGGGAAAAAGTAAGTCTATTTCTAGGTTAAAGTCGGCATGAAATCAAAATGGACCCTATTTACTTTGTTAGCGCATATTACTAGTCTTGTGGTGAACAATTAATCCGTGCAAGTTAAAACACAGAAACATTTTTTTTGGCTTCGTAATCTTTAATCAAAATCTGAAAATGCCCCTCCCCTTTGCCTTGGAGGACCTTCTCTGATGACGTAGGTTTGACGGCTTGGTTTGGGAAACGCTTAACCACTCCCCTCAAACCGTTAGTCTGTAATGAGCGAGAGATGGAGAGGAGGAGCACTAGAGTAAAACCCTGCCCTCTGTTCAATATTCCTTTTCACTGGGAAATACGTCACAGCACTGGAGAAAAGTCGTTTGCAACTTCCGGTTCACGCGGACTTTAAAATAAAACACAGAACTTACCAACATTGTTAGCTTCTTGAGTGACATGACTGTGTTGTGAACAAGGAATATATGTGGTTGATGGAGCTGCAATGACATAAAGAAAATAATTATATATAAAGGTAGAATTCATTTTTAAAATGCATAAGGTTATCATTTTACAACCCCTTTATACTCACCAACAGCTAGTGCTTTGTTCACTGGTAGCATGTAACTTAACGTTACTTTAAAAGTGTTCCTGGACATAAGGAATACATTAATGTTAACGTAGCCCTTTAGTGTAGAAGCCAAACTGGGTTTATATTGCTGTTAAATGCTTTAACACCACATTGAATGAAATAGGCATGATACTAAACCAATTTCATGCAGCAGCATGTTATTAGCATGTAAACACTGTAGCATAATGAAAGTTAATACAAGCACGATTTTGGCTAATGTTAATATGAAGCAATTAACGACTTTTGTTAGTGCAGATAGGTTAACGTTATCCATACAGGTATCGGAAAATTAGGCTTACATACCTTTATCTTCTTGTTTCTTCTCTTCTTCCAGTCTCTTCTTTTGACGTTTTTCATGGCCAGAAAGATGTTTTCTTTTCTTGTCAGACATCGTCGACGTCGGAGTCACTGTCTGTCTGTCTGACTGACTGACCAAGTGACAACGAGTGACATCATAGGGTCATTAGGGTCAAGACTCGCGGGAAAATTGCCAATCGCCATAATAAATAAATAAATAACAACTATGCTTATGATGCCAGATAAAGAGCACTGTAGGCCCATTTCTTTTTATTTATTTATTTTATGTTACTTTTGATGTGTGATTATTATTTTTTTTCACCCAGCAGTGACTCTAGGGGGCCCTCTGCTGGTCACGGGGCCCTTTGCAATTGCAAAGGTCGCTTAGTGGCTGGGCCGGCTCTGGGTAATAGTCTCGGACAGAATGCCACCAGCGTGCAGCGAGCCTGAGTCAACTTGTGATCGGCTAAGAGTCCAGGTGAAGCGAGGCGTCTTCCAGTAGGAGAGAGAGAGTCACAGTAAAGTGTCTGATGCTTAGCGGCCACAAGGGGGCCTTTTTTTACAAGTGACGTGATTCACAGCAAAATCCTCAGTGTTGAATGAACTCGATGTCTAAATGGGTCCAAGAGTGTTAAAGATGAAGAAACTACAGTTTTTGTGCTAATTTTGAGAACGTTATTACAGACCAGATAACATTGAACACACATTTTATTAATGTTACTGGAATAATTTTTGTTCATAACTTTGAGAAATCCTTACCGTTAGCCAAAGTTATGATAACATTCCCTGTTAGCTGGTTATGGTTGTGGTTAAAGTATATTTATCACCATATGACCAAGACCAGTGTCGTGTATTTCTGTCACAGAATGGCTCCATGAACTAAATCCCTCTGGAAACCGCTGGTCAAATGCTTTGCTCAAAGACACAATAGTGATGGTTAACAGTTCATTCACTGCAGGGTTTATACCAGCAACATTCCCATTTACAACCAGCGTCTACAACCGAAGGTCCTTCTGAACAATCAGTTTTATTCCCTGAAAGAGCAGTTTGAGTCTTTATGTTTCTGTTTCTTCTCAGATTTACCCACATCTACAGTGACTGTGACACCAGCCAGATCTGTATTCACTGGAGAAACAGTCGATCTGAAGTGTGAGATAAAGTCTGATCACAGTGACTGGAGATATGAGTGGTCTAAAGACAGTGTAAAGTTACAGACGTCTGATCGTTACACTGTAAATGAAGACACTCTCACTATCAGAGGAGCTACTGAGTCTGATCAGGGTTGGTACAGGTGTAAAGGACAGATAGATGGAAGACCAAACTCATCAACATCAAGCTCTCTTTATCTCTCTGTGAAGGGTGAGTTCAACATCATTGTCCTCTTAAACTCTCTGTCCTATTTATGATCACAAATACAATCGAGAGTCTCTGAGTGGGATGTTACGTTCACACTATAATGTGGTTCTCACTCCTCTTTTGAAGAGTTAATTCTGTTTAATTCTGGCGTGTCTATTTAAGCGGTGGTTTGAATGTTGGTTTTAATGTTTCAAACATGGAATTTTCCCAGTTGCCAAATATCGTAATGTAGTGATTACTTTCATTTCTGGCGCTATGGCATTTCTGTGCTGTGTTGGAGATGTTAGCACGTCTCTAATAAGATCAGTCTCAAACATGATCCCTGCACGATCTAATCTATAGCGTCTTATTAACTCACTGTTATCCATTTTCTGCAACACATTTCTTCTCCCTCTTCGTCTTTCTGCCATTTTCTCCTCTGCTAAAGAAACTCTTGAGCCTCTTAAAAGTCCTCGTCCGTGCTCCTAACAATTTTGACCTTAAGACCTCTTTTAAGGGTTAAGATGCTTTCTGAATTACTTTTTTCTTTACTAGGATTTTGTCTTTAATTTTAAGAGTAAACGGCCACATTTCTACGAATTTTCTTAGAATTTTGTCACTAGGAGCTACTCTTTGCATTAAGATTCTTTATGAATACAGGCCCAGATCTTTAAACACTCAGACTGTAAACAGCATCATCTACTGGTCAGAACTGGAAGAGCAATAATACAAAGGACATGCAGACTGGATAAATATATCAGTTTCATTTAGTTTTTACCAATACATACATTTTTGATGTAATCATTACGATTTATAGGCAAACTAGGTTTTTAATTTAAGTGTTTTTCTCCTGATGAAGTTTTGAGTTCATGACAGAGATCTTGATACTGCGATGCTTTTCAATATTTACTTCTGTTTCTCAGTGAAACCTGTAGTGACGGTGAAGCCAGATCAGCCTGTGTTCATAGGAGAGACAGTCACTCTCACATGTGACATACAGACAGGAGGAGACATTCAGAGATACAGATGGATTAAAGATGGATACACTGACTATCCATATACAAGAACAGCAGAGATCAGTTTCAGAGCTGATTATGTGTCTCGCAGTGGTGAATACACTTGTAGAGGAGAGAGATCAGACTCATGGACAGACTTCAGTGATGCTGTTACACTGACTGTATCAGGTGAGTCTTCATATTCACATCTGTTTATTGATCATCACTTATAATTTTCAACCACATCTGCTGTTATAAGAGGACTGACAGTTCACTTTTTAGTAATTATTCAATAACTGCACACGTGTGTGTGTGTGTGTGTGTGTGTGTGTTTTGTGGAGGTTTTAGTTCATTATAAATTCATGTAAATTGTGACTTTCCAGTGTTATAAGCGTCTCCATCTTTAATTTATGTGCGTCTCCATCTTTGATATTTAGTCACTGTCACTATGGTTACAGGAGATATTCATGAGTGTCATGAGAATAGAAAAGGACTTGAGCAGTTCTGATGAGTTTTGTACTGAAGTCAGAGAGAATGACGTGATTTACAGATTATTAGTATTGAAGTCAAAACCACAAACCCAGACCAGAGTGTTTTCACAGATTACACATTTTTGTTCTAAGAACTTTTTTAAAACATTTAGTTTTGGTGATGGAAACTTTAAAGTGTCCATTTTTATTAGTGCTAGTGGAGCTTTTTTTTTTTTTTTTTTTTTGTAAGGTTAGTTTGATGTTCCTGAAATATTCTTTTACCCTAATTTGTATTAACAACTCAAAAGTCCTCCTCAAAAAAACTTTAATTAATCCAATAGGGAAAGTTATAATGATGTGCAGAAGAAGACTGGCTTCTTTGATTTAGTTTGTGGATCGTTAGGTAGAGCTCACAGCGGGTGATCGGTCAGAATCACACAAGATTTTTTTCATCTGAAGTATTTATTGAATTTACAACTGCATGATTGAATATGTACATTGATGTGTGGTTCTGAAACAGATAAAAGAAATAATAAGAAAAAAAAATAGTTGAATGCAAATGAATGATTATCATGCAACAAACCTCTATTTGCATTAACTGTATCCTATTCTAATAATATAGCAGGAATACAATTCAACAATATTTGAACATGGCCGAAACTGTCATTAAAAGAATGAAAAAGGCTGTTCTGTGGGTCTAAACTAGCCTGGTTCTACCAGACTCTCGTACATTTCATTTGTACAGAGAGTCTGGCCTCTCTCCATTGAGAAACGTTTACTTCCTTGTAGGCGGGTTCTCTGTTAAAGTTCAAAACTATTGGATCTGCCCAGAGTCACTCAGGATCTGCCATAGCCAATCGCTAACATGTGGTCGTAACGTAATGTCATGCGCCGAAACCGGCCGGAAACAACAAGTCCGAATGATCAGAGGATTATGTTTAGAATAAGATGTCTGTCTTTTATAAAGTTTATAAAGCGACGAGAATACTTTTTGTGCGCAAAAACAAACAAAAATAACGACTTTATTCCACTATTCATTTCCTTCTCTCGATAGATAGAGCAGTTTGATAGAGCAGCGCGTCTGTGTTGTACGTCACACTATTGGCCGACGCCAGTCATGTGTGTGATCCACTGATCTATATAATGACTGGATAGCTCATGACGTTCTAAACCATAGATATCATATAAAGGCTAGATGTCTTAAGGCGGAGTCACTTCCGGCATCACCGGCGGCCATCTTAGGACAGGACTCTGTGAATTAAGGTGAGTGAGCAGCACGCACACAAATCCTCTTATCTCGCTGAAATCTGGACGGATTTACAAACGGTTTGGTTTCTTACAAACGTTATTAACGTGGCTATAATTCTGAATGCTTAAACATTTTGAACATAATTATTCATATGTATGCAGTATAATAGCTACATCTCTGACGTTTATAACAAACCAAACCGTTTGAAAATCGGTATAAAATTGAGCAAGTTATGGTTATTTAAAAGTACATGCACCATGTTATGAGTGAACGAGCATCCTGTCTTAAGATGGCCGCCGTGTGCGGATGTCGAGCTCCATTGGCCAGCAGCGCGGACGAGACATCTAGCCTTTATATGATATCTATGTTCTAAACTGCCACTAGGCAGTGAAGCCACCGGAAGTGTTCGAGCGGCCATCTTACGATTCCCTACCAGCAGAGGGATCCAACGCCCGTTATACAGAGATTGGTAGCTCCGACGGCACTTTTAAGATGACCCGATGTGCAGCATACAAGTGTAAGACGACGTTCACAAAGGGATGTAGAACAACTGCCCACAGGTTGTAATTCAAGCCCTATAAGTAGTAATTTATATGCAAAATTGTCGCTATGCCTGTGTTGTTTTCTCCGAGGCAAGAGCTGCTGCTTCTTCAAAAATCAACGATAAAACAGTCAACAGTAGCCTATAAGAAACCTCAGAGCAGCAATAATCACAATTAAGTGTCCAATAGCGACACCATTTGACAGCTTCAAAAGAGCTTCGTGCAGAGTCCGTTTACCGTTACATTAACCCATACAATTTGTATTAAGCATTTCCTGAACATGTAACTTGCTAATCAAACACTTTATATGAACAAACTACTAATCTATAAAACACAAATCGGTCTTCCGACCTTTTAATATTGTGTCAGTTGATGTTGATATGCGCGAGGGAGAGAGAGCAATACAGCGCTCGGGTTGTTTGAAGGCGCTGAGAGTGCGCGCGCGCGGCCGGGGCTCTCTCTGCACTGATCTAAATAATTCGTTGTTACGACGACTTGTTCCCTCGTTTTAATAAATCGTGGACACGTTTAACTAATTCCCTCCCTCATTTTGATTTAACGAATTACAACGTGGCCACAATATAATAAAACGAGGGAACAAATTAGTATTGTGCTGAGGTATTATTAATTCGTACGTGGCTACGAAACAATATTCACATGAATATTCACCAATTCAAAAAAATATAGGTCTTTAGCATTCACTATTTAATTAATAGTATCAAACTGTTTTTCTTACCTGTGAAGATAGCTTTTCAGTGAAGGCCGACTAGTGTTCTCGTACAGCTTTTAATTCCTTTTGCAAAGAAATTGCCGTTTTTTAATAAGCAGGAAAAATTTCCGACTTTAAACAAATACCCATTTAAATGCTGAGTGTTTGCGTTATAAAAATGTGCAGGGAGACTTTATATTTTAAAACGGTGTCTCGTTAGGCAATGTTTTTTCAGTCAAATCATAAAATTTCCTATTGATTCAATAGAACGCATGAGCTCACTAGGGAATACCAATATGGCGGCGCGGTGGCTTCACTGTTCATGACGTCATGAGCTATCCAGTCATTCTATATAGATCAGTGGTGTGATCACATCAACGTCATCGTTCTCAGCCACTCCCTCTGTTCGCTGATTGGTCCTACAAAAAATTGATTTCTGGAAACCTAAGAATATACAGCAGTCCCAGACGTAGTACTGAAGGAAAATGAAATTGAGCGGAAGTGCGTAGGAGGGCGCAGCCAGGCTAGGTCTAAACAGCTCCAACCATAACAATTAGAAAGGATAAACCATTCGCAATACAATGGCTCCCTCTGCTGGTCGCATATATAACTACACCAGGCCGCGCCGAGAGGTGTCGTGATGACCAGTGTACATGCGGGAGGTGCGTGCCCTATAACCAATTAACTGGATTGAAGGCGAATAGCTTACAAACTATGCGCAGAGGGTGCTTAACTGGTATTCTACAATGTATAACCAAAGATAATGCCCGAGTGACAACCTATAATACATCGATAGAAAGAAGCATCACGACACGAGGCCTAGCCGAGCAGGAAAAGCCTGAGCTTACATTTAGCAACACTGAACAGACAAAACACTACCAATCTAGCCTTAGCAATGACAGTAAAAGAACAACGAAATGCCGATTCTTACTTGTAAAGACGCACACAAAAATTGGACAGTTGTATCAAGGCAGGTTGTAAGTCTGTGCGGTTAGCGGACACTACTGGTAAAAGTCTCGGACAGAATGCCACCAGCGTGCAGCGAGCCTGAGTCAACTTGTGATTGGCTAAGAGTCCAGGTGAAGCGAGGCGTCTTCCAGTAGGAGAGAGAGAGTCACAGTAAAGTGTCTGATGCTTAGCGGCCACAAGGGGGCCTTTTTTACAAGTGACGTGATTCACAGCAAAATCCTCAGTGTTGAATGAACTCGATGTCTAAATGGGTCCAAGAGTGTTAAAGATGAAGAAACTACAGTTTTTGTGCTAATTTTGAGAACGTTATTACAGACCAGATAACATTGAACACACATTTTATTAATGTTACTGGAATAATTTTTGTTCATAACTTTGAGAAATCCTTAACGTTAGCCAAAGTTATGATAACATTCCCTGGTTATGGTTGTGGTTAAAGTATATTTATCACCATATGACCAAGACCAGTGTCGTGTATTTATGTCACAGAATGGCACCATGAACTAAATCCCTCTGGAAATCGCTGGTCAAATGCTTTGCTCTAAGACACAATAGTGATGGTAACCAGTTCATTCACTGCAGGGTTTATACCAGCAACATTCCCATTTACAACCAGCGTCTACAACCGAAGGTCCTTCTGGACAATCAGTTTTATTCCCTGAAAGAGCAGTTTGAGTCTTTATGTTTCTGTTTCTTCTCAGGTTTACCCACATCTACAGTGACTGTGACACCAGACAGTCCTGTATTCACTGGAGAAACAGTCGATCTGAAGTGTGAGATAAAGTCTGATCACAGTAACTGGAGATATGAGTGGTCTAAAGACAGTGGAAAGTTACTGACGTCTGATCATTACACTGTAAACAGAGGCACTCTCACTATCACAGGAGTAATTACATCTGATCAGGGTCAGTACTGGTGTAAAGGACAGATAGATGGAAGACCAAAATCATCAACATCAAGCTCTCTTTCTCTCTCTGTGAAGGGTGAGTTCAACATCATTGTCCTCCTAAACTCTCTGTCCTATTTATGATCACAAATACAATCGAGAGTCTTTGACTGGGATGTTATGTTCACACTAATAATGCGGTTCTCACTCCTCTTTTGAGGGTTAAAATCTGTTTAATTTTTTGTGTTCAAACTTGAAGGAGCAAAACTGAATGAAACTGAATGCAGAGCTCTGAAATACATTGTAAAGCTGAAGTATTTTACTTGAAGTGTGATCTTATAACAGATAAAGACGTCTGTCTGACGCATGTGAACACAGACCTGAGAAACAGCTAAAAGAAGTGCAGTGTTATTGGCCGTTATACACTTTAATTAAAAAAAATATTGTTTTCATACTTCCATAAATATCGTTTTGTGCACTTACTGAAGTTTTTATACAAATGCAGCTTTGCTTTGATTTTCAGATGATCCTGTCGTCGTTCTGTCTCTGATTATGAATGTTGAAACTTTGAGTGTTGGATGAAATTAATCTTAATTCTAATGTTTGATAGACAGTTGATGAACTTTCATTATCTCACCTGAAAATAATAATACTGCCATAATTTAATCTTCCTCATGTCGTTCCGAATCTGTATATTTTTCTTCTGTAGATTTTTAAAATATATTTATAATGTTCTGATCGCTATAATAATGAGATGGTGAACTTTTAGAGTTTAAAAAGGACACAAAAGCACCATAAATGTGTCATAAAATAAGTCCAATTACTCTATATGACAGAAATCATGACTAAGAAGAGTATTTTAGTCTCCATCATCCTGTCCAGAGACACAGTTTAGAAATAAAACACACAGCCTCTGTTTACTGACAGTTTACAGTCATCTCTGATCACTGATGTTCTGCAGAAGAAAAAGAAAGACTGTCACTGTCAAAACTCTGAACACTGTGACCAGAAACAGAGACAGAAAGTTCAGACTGTCCAGTTATTTCACAGCAGAAATACAGGATCATTTTACTGAGTTTTACAGAGGAAAATAAACTACAGATGTTCGACAGAAATCACTCAAAACACAAAGGAACAGGTTTAATAATCACTGCATTTACTAGTGGAAATAAAGTGAGTTTATAGAGAATCTTTAACCTCTAAAAGTTCTCAGCGGAATTTGAATGAAACTATTTAGTGACATAAAATATTGACATATTTGTCTTTCTTCTCAGGTTTACCCACATCTACAGTGACTGTGACACCAGACAGATCTGTATTCACTGGAGAAACAGTCAATCTGAAGTGTGTGATAGAGACTCACCCTGACTGGTACTGGAGAATTTACCAGACACAAAGTCCATATTACTGGTCAGATCCCTGGAGATATGAGTGGTATAAAGACAGTGTAATATTACAGACGTCTGATCGTTTCACTGTAAACGGAGACACTCTCACTATCAGAGGAGCTACTGAGTCTGATCAGGGTCAGTACAGGTGTAAAGGACAGAGAGATGGAAGAAGACCAAACTCATCAACATCAAGATCTCTTTATCTCTCAGTGAAGGGTGAGTTCAACATCATTGTCCTCCTAAAAACTTTCACTACAAACTTTCCACTGATGTCTGTGAGAAAGAGATGCGCTCGACAAGCTTGTGCGTCTCATAACAGCAATATAGGCGTTACTATATTTAGTTTAATATTCCACTAATTAGACATTTACTTCATAGGAGACTTTCTATTGTATCTTTTTTTCTTTTTTAACCAGCTTTTGTATCCCCATTATACTCTCTGTTGTCAGTTTCTTTGTCTGTACACACACTGTACACACTGTACACACTGTACACACACTGCATTAGTATCGGTTGTTGGCATCGGAGCATTTTTATGAGTATGAATATGAGAGCGCAGTATCGGGCCGACACCAATACTGGTGTTAATATAGACCTTTCTCACTCGTGGTTATGGGCTCCAGAAAGGCCGCTGTGAGTAAGTTCAGTCACTCAGAGCTCATGGTGAACAACACACACACATTCTCAATCTCAACAGATCATCAAATCCTGGAGTCACCGGCTGTGTCTCATCTCGAAGGCTGAATCCTCCGGAGGTCACATTTATCTGCCGCAAACGTCATGAGGCTCTTCATCTCAGTAAACTGACCATTACATTCCCATGAGGAAACTACAACAGTTTACACTTCACTAGCAATAACGCTCAGGTTTATAATGGTGACTGTCCTGAAATAAGACGTTCTTTATGACGTATGCGGCCGATAAATGTGACGTCAAGAGGACGCAGCTTCGACATGAGACACAGATCCATGAAAACAGACGCTGAGAAGCAGCGAGTCGTTCTTCTCCTTTCAATTCACAATTTACATTCTAGTGCAGATTGTGCAATCATTATTATTTTAAACTTTTAATCTTTAAACAGTTTTTTATTACTGATTAAACTATTGAGAAGTATATTACTGTGAACAATAATTATATTGTTTTTGATGGTTTACTAAAAAAGAAAGATAGTCTGAACTAAAAACAGTCTGTGCTTGTAAAGATTATATGGCTGAATAAGTTTATTTTTTTTATGTCTGGCCTTTTTTTAACATTTGTTATATGATGAGATATTTATCATATTTATTATTAAAAAGTTACGATTATCCACTTACTCATCCATAAACTTACCCGGGTCTGTCACATAACCTGTTAAAACTCTGAACTATAACTAATATTCCCTGACATTAATTTCCCACATGTCTAGTACAATTATGTGGTTTTGTTTAATTAATATAGTGTATTATTTTTTTCTTTTCTTGATTTAACTCGAAAGAATGGAAGTGAAATGTGACAACATGCCCCATAGGTGGAGTACATTGTAACATTACCATATGACACCTTAAAATGTTATCGCATCTAATTAAAAAAATATACAAGACAAACTAAAATATTTTGTCAATAAAATATAATTATTAAGTTTTCCATATAAAATAATGGCTTTTTTTTAATAATTAAAAATAAATATATATTTTTTAGATTTACAACAAACACCACACAGCAACTATAAATCATAGTTCAAAACATAATAATTATTAATAATTTCTGAACATTGACTCTCAGTCTTTATTCACCTTTTTCTCATGTTTTCTCAGTAGAATTGATAAAAGTGAAGAATAGAATATCATAGTTCTAATAGAGGCTCATTGTAACGCAGTGTGACAACATGCCCCGTCTGTACAACTGGGATTCAAACCCTGCTAGTGTCTTCTGCTGGTTAGATCAGCATTCAATAACTATCTCAACTGTTAAATAATAGATTGGAGATTAAAATAATATATAATTTTAAATAAACACAAAAAAAAACAGAGATGAAAAATTAACTTAAGAAATGCACTTTAGCTATGTGTTAGTGAGGTATTCTAGTAGGGCTAGTTCATCGAGGGTTTCAGCCAGTAAACAGGATGGTGTATCGGTCAGGACACAGGAATAAAGACGAGGAGATGTCATTTCTTCTTTTAACTGTATTGAGCTCCAGCAAAACTCATCAGAACATTACAATATCCAGTATTGTCATTATAGTCTGATAAAAAACAAATAAATCACTATTAGGTACTGTCATTTAAACAGTAAGGCCTACAGTACTTAAATTACTATGCAACGTAAATAATAAATACACACACACATAATACAAATCAGGATCATCAAACATAAATATCTCAATAAACATTGCTATGCCCCTTTAAACATAATCTACAATTACATAAACGAGGATATTACTCTTTGGAGAAATATAAGGAGCTTCACCTATCTCACTGACCAGTTCACATGAAACTGTATTAAAGGGGTTTACAGAAGGAGCAATGGCGACATCCTCTGGCCAGACAAGGCTACTACACAACAGCGTCCGCACATGGTCTCCCGAGCACGATATTAACTCTTCTTAACTCAATGTTATAAACGTTACTACGTAACTTAGACATCAGAAGGCTCACACCAGTTAACTTATTATTTCCTACAGTGTTTTACAGCATAAACATTGTTCTATCACTATAAATCTCACTCATCACGCTGGGCACATGTTAATGCACGGTAATTCTACAATATAGAAACACAAACACAACAAAGTGACAGTCACTTACTTTTCGTCATTAACTCAACACATGAATATTGGAAGGTGGATCATTCAGAAGGGACTAAAGAAGCTACACAACACAGGTACGTAGGCTAAACTATGCTGTTGAACTTGAACACGTTTCCGTACCCACTATAACCAACACACTAGCTACACACTTCCTCTACCCTAACCACAGAAGAAGAGTCTTAAAGCGGCAGGCACCCAGAAATGTCAGAGCCTTTTATACACTATGGTTAAATAAATGTTCAGTGATATCATCCAAAGATTTTTCACTATATTGTTGATATGACAACTAGTAAATACACTAAGGCCACATCCACACCAAACCAGAGTTTCCCGATCCAATCTTTTTTTCCTCGTTCTAAAAAAAAATACTGTAAACACGACGTCCTCTAAAGAAATATTTTTATATTGCGTACGCACGAAACCACTGAAACCGACCAGAGAATGTCTAATATGAAGAGAATTGGCAATCTCTGGTTACTTCCGGTTTCTGGACTGGCTGCAGTAACACGTCTCTGTCCATGCGGGGGCGCTCGCAGGCGAGTGCAGAATGAATGGAGGTCTATGGCGCTATACCCATCAAAATCCACTTTTCTCAGGATATAATTTTTTTTTCTATTAATTTGAATGTTGTATTCGAAAGGATATGCAAAGAAATTACACATTGCTGGGTGTTAGATTTTTTAGAGTCACTTATTTGCTTTAAAAAGTATTTTAAAGTGTCAATGACGTCATACACATCGTACGACCAGAGATACTGCTTTATGGCAATCCTTTACGGCAAAGCTGCTTTGGTGCTTTCGCGCTCTGCACTTTCTTTTCTCTCGAGGCATCAACAACACACGTAAATACACGTGCTAGAAGAGTTTTTGTTTTGTTTGTTTCTGGTCCTGCTTCGGATGCCACGATGCCATCAAGCGGTATCTCTGGTCGTAATCAGTCCTTCACTGACCAATCAGCGTTCATTAGCAGAATGCTAGCGTGTTATGGGCAACAACAACTCAACCTGTAAGAAATCGAAAGGACATAAGTAGTCGTTCATTCAACTTTCGACCTATAACCCATGTTGAACTTGCAAAACCTACAATCAAATCTGAGATTTCTCAACGGCAATCGGGTGAAAGAGACAAATTTAGCCGTCTAGCCCCATAGACTCCCATTCATTTTGCACTCATGGGCGATCGCCCCCAGTGGAACTCTGGTGGAACTACAACCAAAATTCGGTACAATAGGACTTAATAGGGAGTGGGCAGGCTCTCCGTAGACGGGCTCTGAACCGACTCAAAACGATGTAGTTCACATGCCAGACCAGTGTGTGGCGCTGTAATTCTGTCACAGAGATACACTAAAAACTGGAGAAGACTCGGAGCATGTACACCTTGTGCGCTGTATACAATAACAATAGGCTCAGTAGTTTCTTCTTTATTTTATTTATTTATTTATTTATTTATTTTTACTAATAACTTTATTGAACAATATAAACAACCATAAATGGCCTGGTACAAAATATGAAATGTCTTAATCAGACAACAGACAAGCATCATAGCATTAGAAATAAAATATAAAGAAATAAAATAAAGAAATAAAACAAAAATACATTCAAGTGAATAGTACATAAAGAAATAAGAGGCTCAGCAGCTTCTGCAACACGAACGAGTAGTATGAAGCTGCAGACTCGGAGCCTGCACCTACAGTCCCGCACCCAGAGACCCGCATTCTCAGACCCCTCATTTTTCGAGACAGCGCCTCCTATCAAATTGGATCGGATAAACACATATACTGTCTATGGATAAACATGTGAAGAACTTAAGCCGAAATGTGAGTATTGTCAATTTTATTTAGCGAATCATACTCATTCGATTTCTTTTTTAATCAAACTAGGCTACTTTATAGCTCATGGATACACCAACATATGAATAGACCATTTAATATTTGTAAAGATAGTTTGTAACAAAAGCCTTTAATGTATGTTTTTTTCGCCTTTTTTCCCCGAAAATATTTTGATAGCTAACGTTAGCCTTTAACCTTGGACTTTTTGTAGACAAGCCATTGTAAAAATTTGATTAAAAATAGTTGACATTAAATTAGACCAATTAAATACATTAAGTGTGTTAATATCAAAGAATGTCATCATTAATTATTTAATCAGATTTACCGTTTGACCTTTTTTTTAATTACCGGACCTTTTCTCCTAAAACTATAAATTGAATTAATTAATGCCTGAGTAATTATTTTATTTTAGTAATATAATTTATGTAGACTATAGTTCTTATAAAACGTAAGTATTAAAATGAATCAATATTAATTTAACTGTGATATGAAGTTGTTGCCAGCCATTTACAACTCATAGCCTACAATTGCCTAATAATCAAATTTACTATGCCTTCACTATGTATTAACCAGTCTATGGTATTAACATGTGAGGCTGAGGAGGTGTTCCTCCGTGGCCCTACTTATCACCCTAGGTATGCTTGTAATTTGCATTTGCAAAAAAAAAAAAAAAAAATATTATTACACAATATTTGTGACAATGGCATTCATCTTTTATTTTAGAGAAGTCGAGGAATTTGACAGCGATTGCAAAAAGAATGAAAAAAGAAGGAACATTCGCCTTCCAGAAAGTAATTATTTTACCTTATGCATACATTACATTTTACATTTATTCATTTAGCAGACGCTTTTATCCAAAGCGACTTATAAATGAGGAGTTTTTTTAATGCAATTGAAGACGAAAAGTAAAGTCACTAACAATTCTTTCTTTGCTTTGTCCTGTTTACAGCCAGAAGATGTTTAGGTGATGTTAAATAAAGTACAGAATTGTTTATTATTGGTGTTTTGTCTATTCTTATTTGAGTTTTGCTTCGCATTCAAAATATCAAAAAACAGGTTTTGTAATGTTAGCATGGTATAATGTTAATTAGACCTTTATAGGTTGAACTGAAAGAAAAATTGGAATTTGAATAAAAAAAAAAACATTGTAGCAATATAATATCACACAATATTTTTCAGAAGATAGTTCTATCTGTAATTGTATCCCTTCCATCAGTAATTTTCTTTCAATTACACCCACGCTCAAAAAATAACTAGGCCTACTGGGTAATTTGTTAGTCAGAGAACACAATATCTATCTATCTATCTATCTATCTATCTATCTATCTATCTATCTATCTATCTATCTATCTATCTATCTATCTATCTATCTATCTATCTATCTATCTATCTATCTATCTATCTATCTATCTATCTATCTTTTAATTATGAACATTTTTTAATTATGTTTTTTTTGCCACATGCATTAAGCAGGGAACGCAAATATTTATTTGGATAACTTGCATCCTATTGTTTTCAATGGCATTTGGATAAGGGTGTTATACGATCTTCCGAACAGTATGAGGCGCTGTCTCGAAAAACGAGGGGTCTGAGAATGCGGGACTCTGGGTGCGGGACTGTAGGTGCAGGCTCCGAGTCTGCAGCTTCATAATGTTGACACGAACACGTGGGGTGATGACATCATCGTTTACAGAATACACGGATTGGCTGTACACACGAAAACGCAAGTGTGTCGTTTTCAGATTTATCCACTCTGGGACCCGGTTTCAAAATTTAACGGTTTCAGGCTCCCAAAACGCCGGATGCGTACGATTTACGTAGGCTATACAGCTGAACGCGTCTCCGTGTGTACGGGCTCTAAAGCCTGTTTTATGCTTCTGCGTCGAACTGCCGCCGTAGCTACGTCGTAGGCTGTGTGTAGCGCGCGTACCCTACGGCGTACCCTGACGTGCACCTCTCCAAAAATGTAACAACGCGATGGCAATATATTAATACCAGTAGCGGGTGTTGCATTTCACACCTAACCTTTAGTGGTGTCCCAGCTGAATTAATCCACCTCTTAATACGCTTTTAATAGTGTAGCGCACTGACTCTATAATGGTTGTGAAATTGCTGTTTTATTTTGCACCGGCAGTTATAGGGTTAATGCGGTGAGTTCGGAAAAGGCCGGATAGAGAAACAAGCGAGTGAGTTCGGCTGGTGCGTTTGTGTTCAGTTGTTCTGTCGTTCTTCAGACGTTACAATAGTTTTTTTTTTTAAAATTTTTTTTTTTCTAACATTAAGAAGAATATCATATTCAGCACTAAAAAAAAATAATAAAAAAAAATAAAAAAACAGGGACAATAATAATCATTATACTCACCAAAACTACTGATTATTTTTACATATATTTTAGATACTAGTATCGATTAGGCCAGTGATTCTCAACCGGTGGGCCGCGGGTCTCGTAGCGCCATCTGGTGGGCCGTGTAGGCAGTGGTAGACTACCCCCAAATTAATTTTTATTTAATTTAGTTATTTGTTACTTGTTATTTTCTAATTATCTGATTGTTCTTATGTATTTATATGATCCAAAACACTCAAGTTAAGTCAAGATGCATTATCTAAAAGCTAATTTGTTTAAATATCGCAACACCAATCACGTCACAACGTCAGATTGACCGTTTGTTCGATCAGATGCAGTAACATTACTTTACTGTAATATGGATCGTGTTCTGAAAAGCAGATGTGGGAGTGCAAGCAAAAGCTTCGAAGTGTGTGGTGAGAAAATACGACACTGAATAGGCTACATTAGGCTTTATAAGGGCAGGTACTGATTACAAAAGTTTATGGTTTATCAGTTTATGGCGAGCAATATTTTAATTTTTAATGTGTTAAATAGACGTGAAATATGCCATAAAGACGTGTTGTTTGCGCGTGACAAATCAGTGTGCGTTAAATACACGTTTAATATGTGTGAAATATACCTGTTATACCTGTCCTGACCAACAAGCTCTAATTCTAATCCTGTAAGTCTTAAATACCATATTAAAATACTTTAAGTCTTTAAATTCATTTAAATTGATAATATCACCTGTGTACCTTGTTTTTCTCCACTCATGCCTTTTTGTAAATAAACACATTAGTGGACATTCTAGCTTTAACATCAAAGCATTTGTGTGGGGAAATCAGTTACAGTGGAGGAAAGCGATCAATGCAGGTTTAAGATACAGACCATTGTTATCAAAAAGGTTTCAATAAGCGCCGCCTGCTTGCGATAGCTGTAAATGTAAGCAGAACAAAAGCTCATGTTGTTTTCCAAAGACAGATATTGCCCTCTTGGCTTTCCATAGTCCGGTATGCAATCCCCTTAAGATGAAGGCGCAGTGTGTTGAATGTGGAGAAATTTTGTCAAATGAGGCGCTAAAACCATCAAAGCTACAGAGACATGAACTCAAAACACCCTGTGTTGGGAAGCCAAAAGAATATTGTTTTAAACATGTTAATATCGCTAATTGTATTTGATAAAATTATATTTACAGTATGTAAATTGGGGTGAATGAACTTTGTTGAACATTTCTGCTAATGAATAGAGAGAATGTTCCCCTCTTGTGTGTCTGACCTGTTGTTACAGGTGTGTTAGCCTGTTATTGTTACTGAGTAAACCTGACAAGTTATTTTATATAAGGCCAGTTTTCATCTATAGCTGACTTGAGTCTGTTACAGTGGCATAACAGATTAACAGCAGAGAATATCATTGTACTTTCTGAATTCTCTGTTATTCTGTGTTCATACTATCATATTTGGAAAGGTGATCCTCAGAATGTGTTTAATCAGTCATTAATGGGCCATGAGTTGCAGAAGGTTGAGAACCGCTGTATTAGATTACATTTAGTATAGTGCTTATTCTTGAGCTACTAGTGTGAGCAAGTGCTCTTTCTGTGGTGGAGTTTGAGAGGGACTGACTCATGATGGTCAAGGGAACACTGTGGTGACTAGTTCAGATTACTGGTCTGGATTGGTACAGATTACTGGTCTGGTGTCCTCAGATAATCCACAGTATATGAAAACCCACAGAAGAATACTGACTGTCATGGGGAAATCTCAGTCAAAATAAAATACACCAGTGTTTTGCCAGATGAGAAGTTTATTTACTATTTTAATTCATTTTACTCTAATTCATTTTATAACTGTATCATTTATCTCTTTTAATTCCTTTTATAACTGTTTTAATTTCCCCTGCTTTTATTTTGTGTCTATTTTCTATGCAAAGCTCTATGAATTGCTATAATGCGATTATTATAATTCCTTTCTAAAGCTTTTGAATAACTGTTTGAATTTTCCTTGCTTTTATTTTGTGATTATTTTTATTCCTCTCTATGTAAAGCACTTTGAATTGCCATAGTTTATGAAATGTGCTTTATAAATAAACCTGCCTTGCCTAGTGCTTATTCTTTAGCTAGTGCTTATTTAGGTACTAGTGCACGTGATAGTCTGTCACAAAGTTGCATGAGTAAATATATCTGCAATATTATATTACACATGCAGTACCATATCTGATCACATATACAGTATATCTATATATTATGAAGTGTATTACTGAATATTAAATTTCATACATTATGATATATTAGTAAATATATTGTCACTTTTTTCAATATATGAAAAGCAGTAATTCTTTATGTATTATTCAATATATTGTAATATATTAACACAATATATTATTCGTTATATGTTCAAAGATACTGTTAAACCATTTCATACATTGATCATTCATATATAGGGGAATATATTTTCTTTCCATAAGGGTCTGCAGATTAATGAAACCATCAGTGCAGCAAACAAGCTTGGAGACTTGATCATCTGTCCTCATAACACTGTTTGAGTCTCTTAGTTTGTGTTTCTGTCTTTCTTCTCAGATTTGCCCACATCTACAGTGACTGTGACACCAGACAGTCCTGTATTCACTGGAGAAACAGTCAATCTGAAGTGTGTGATAAACTCTTACAGTAACTGGAGATATGAGTGGTATAAAGACAGTGTAATATTACAGACGTCTGATCGTTACACTGTAAACAGAGACACTCTCACTATCAGAGGAGCTACTGAGTCTGATCAGGGTCTGTACAGGTGTAAAGGACAGAGAGATGGAAGACCAAACTCATCAACATCAAGATCTGCTGTTTCTCTCTCTGTGAAGGGTGAGTTGAACATCATTGTCCTCTTAAACTCTCTCTACATGATCATGATCACACAACCATTCGAGACACTGCAGGGTCACATGACCCACATGTGGGACATTTGTCATTATATATTTTAAACAATAATATTTTTTTTGTAAAAACCTAAAGTAATATTGACAAACTATATATTCATCATTTTAAAATAAATGACAGAGGAGCAGTAATTTATCAAGGAATATTTAAGACTCATTAGGCGTGTTCAGGCCTTTATTTTGAAATTTATTTATTTTCATTTTTAAATCATGAAAGATTGGTAGAAACTCCTTTTCATGCCAACAGTTCAAAAGATAAAACTAATTACATTTTTATGAGGAAAAAAGGTCTGAAAAGGTTTTAAATATAATGAAATAAATGATGTATTCTTGATTTGTGATGCGGCGCAAGCTGTGACGCACATACGTGTTTTTTATGTGTTTATTAGAGGTTGAATTCAAATCAAATACTGCTAAATCACCCATACTACTTCTCGTCTATTTCATAAATTGTATGATAATTATGGAAACATATGGTTCAGATCCCTCTAAACATGTATGGAAATGGAGGTGTCCTTATATGGTCATTAACAGAGCTTGGCTTATAACTGTATCTTTTATCTCTTTTAATTGCTTTCTGTTTTAATTTCCCCTGCTTTTATTTTGTGTTTATTTTCGATGCAAAGCTCTATGAATTGCTATAGTGTGATTATTATAATTCCTTTCTATGTAAAGCTTTTGAATAACTGTTTGAATTTTCCTGTACTTTTATTTTGTGATTATTTTTATTCCTCTCTATGTAAAGCACTTTGAATTGCCATAGTTTATGAAATGTGCTTTATAAATAAACCTGCCTTGCCTAGTGCTTATTCTTTAGCTAGTACTTATTCTTTAGCTAGTACTTATTTAGGTACTAGTGCACGTGATAGTCTGTCACATAGTTGCACAAGTAAATATATCTGCAATATTATATTACACATGCAGTACCATATCTGATCACATATACATCTATATATATATTATGAAGTGTATTACTGAATATTAAATTCCATACATTATGATATATTAGTAAATATATTGTCACTTTTATTCAATATTTGAAAAGCGGTAATTCTTTATGTATTATTCAATATATTGTAATATATTAACACAATATATTATTCGTTATATGTTCAAAGATACTGTTAAACCATTTCATACATTGATCATTCATATATAGGGAAATATATTTTCTTTCCATAAGGGTCTGCAGATTAATGAAACCATCAGTGCAGCAAACAAGCTTGGAGACTTGATCATCTGTCCTCATAACACTGTTTGAGTCTCTTAGTTTGTGTTTCTGTCTTTCTTCTCAGGTTTACCCACATCTACAGTGACTGTGACACCAGACAGTCCTGTATTCACTGGAGAAACAGTCTATCTGAAGTGTGTGATAAACTCTTACAGTGACTGGAGATATGAGTGGTATAAAGACATTGTAAAGTTACAGACGTCTGGTTATCGTTTCACTGTAAACGGAGACACTCTCACTATCAGAGGAGTAATTACATCTGATCAGGGTCAGTACAGGTGTAAAGGACAGATAGATGGAAGACCAAACTCATCAACATCAAGCTCTCTTTATCTCTCTGTGAAGGGTGAGTTGAACATCATTGTCCTCTTAAACTCTCTCTACATGATCATGATCACACAACCAATCGAGACACTGCAGGGTCACATGACCCACATGTGGGACATTTGTCATTATATATTTTAAACAATAATATTTTTTTGTAAAAACCTAAAGTAATATTGACAAACTATATATTCATCATTTTAAAATAAATGACAGAGGAGCAGTAATTTATCAATTAGCAACTAGAATATTTAAGACTCATTAGGCGTGTTCAGGCCTTTATTTTGAAATTGAAAATTTTAGAAAAATCATGAAAGATTGGTAGAAACTCCTTTTCATGCCAACAGTTCAAAAGATAAAACTAATTACATTTTTATGAGGAAAAAAGGTCTGAAAAGGTTTTAAATATAATGAAACCAATGATGGATTTTTGATTTGTGATGCGGCGTGAGCTGTAACGCACATACGTGTTTTTTTATGCGTTTATTAGAGGTTGAATTCAAATCAAATACTGCTAAACCACCCATACTACTTCTCAATAGATGTCTATTTCATAAATTGTATGATAATTATGGAAATATATGGTTCAGATCACTCTAAACATATATGGAAATGGAGGCGTCCTTATATGGTCATGAACAGAGCTTGGCTGTCCTCTAGTGAAAAGGTTTGGTACTGCGACCAAACTAAATACAATTTCATAAACTTTTCACTTTCATAATTTTTCACTTCTACAATAATCTTCCAAATGTCTTCTTTAAAACTAGAGCAGTCACAGGTCTATATTCCAAAGCATTCTTGAATTACAACTATTTAAGTTTGGATAGTGATGTTCATGTCTATGCGATAAAAGAGGGGTGACAGTGAAGGGGTAATGTGTAGCTCAACTCTTTTCTTATGCACTTCTGTATCAGCCACATCTGTGCCAAAAAGAGGACTGAAGCAATTATTTTAGTAATTTAAAAGCTCATTTATTTGAGTCTCGAGGATCTGAATCTGTTGTTGTTCTCCTGCAGATCTAAAGCCGAAGCCTGAACTCACATCAGATCCTGCAGGAGCTGCACTGACTGGAAACACAGTGACTTTGACCTGTCGCATGGATCCGTCCACTGGAAACTGGGACTCTTACTGGTACAAACACACACTGAACCCTGAGACAGAGAAGAAGAAAACAAACTCCTACAGCCTGAAGATTGATTCAGTGTCTGATGGAGGCCAGTACTGGTGTAGAGCTGGAAGAGGGAAACCAGTCTATTACACACAATACAGTGATGCACTGTGGGTAAATGTTACAGGTGAGAGAGACTGTAGTGTGTGATGCAACAAATACAGATCAGAGACAATATCTACACAACTTCTGAAACTATAAATGCAATAATTTGTGTTTGTACAGTGAGTCCTAAAGCTGTGGTGACGGTACGACCTGATGAACGAGTGTTTAGAGGAGAAACAGTCACTCTCAGATGTGATATAAAGTGGGGAGGAGACACTGTTTGGACATACAGATGGGAAATAGAGGGAACCAACAACCAATATAAAAACACTGTCAGCCGAACCTCAACACAAGAGTTGAACATCAGCAGTGTTGATCTCTCTCACAGCGGTAAATACACCTGTACAGGACAGATACACACTCAAAGCTCTCAGCGCAGTGATGCTGTTACACTGACTGTCTCAGGTGAGTGTGTGTTTGTTGTGATCAGCTTCTCCATCAGTTTCTCTACGGCTCTGTAACTCGTGATGTTTTGTTCAGCTGAAGCTCAGGCATCAGTGCGAGTGTCTCCACAGCCGTGGCTGACTGAAGGAGAATCAGTGACTCTGACCTGTGAGGTTTCAGGCTCCTCTAAAGGCTGGACGTTCAGCTGGTTCAGAGATCATGATCATCTGTCAGACAGCAGCAGAGGAGCTGGAGGATCTTACACTCTCAGTCCTGCTGCTCTACAGCACACAGGAGTTTATACGTGCAGAGCAGAGAGAGGACGACCAGCCTATTACACACACAACAGCAGCTCACACACACTGTGGATCACTGGTGAGGGTTTATGCTTGTGCTCATCCGGATCTGTGTTTCACTGCAGTCTCTGTGCTGTCAGTTTTGATTGAGATTTTCCTCTTTTCAGGAGTTTCTGCTTCAGTGTCTCTGGTCATCAATCCCAGCAGAAGTCAACACTTCTCATCTGACTCTCTCTCTCTGAGCTGTGAGGATCAGAGTAACTCTGCTGGATGGACAGTGAGAAGATACACAGACAAAGACACACAAACTTGTGCAAAACAAACAGGATCTCGATGTGTAATGGACTCTCTCAGCACATCTGACACTGGAGTGTACTGGTGTGAGTCTGAATCTGGAGAGAAACGGCGTCCTCGAAACATCACTGTACATGGTGAGTCCGGTTTATAATCATGACATCTACTAGTCTAATGTTATAACCTAAATTATAATTACAGTCTAAAGACATTTTCCACTAATTGTTTTCTGTGCAGCTGATGACAGACTGACTTCTGTTCAGTTATTTGAATGAGTTTCTCCATACGTATCTATTTGTGAGTTTGCATGGCCATTCAATCTTAAAATAGTTAATAGTAAATGAACTTGGCTTGCTGTCCTCAAAGGAGGCTCGATCTAAACCCTCTATGACAGGACAGCGCAGAGGAAGAATAAGAGAAATAGTGGAGGAGATGGGGAGGAGGAGGGATGCTGGAAGAATTGTCGCTGCTTATACAGTACAGGTCAAAAGTTTGGAAACATTACTATTTTTAATGGTTTTGAAAGAAGTTTCTTCTGCTCATCAAGCCTGCATTTATTTGATCAAAAATACAGGAAAAAAAAAAGGAATATTGTGATATATTATAACAATTAAAATATTAAAATATTATACTTTAAATTATCATTTATTTCTGTGATCAAAGCTGAATTTTCAGGATCATTACTCCAGTCTATCACATGATCCTTTAGAAATCATTCTAATATGATGATTCATTATCAAAGTTGGAAACAGTTCTGCTGCTTAATATTTTTTCATAACCTGTGATACTTTTTTAGGATACTTTGATGAATAAAAAGTAAAAAAAAAAAAAAAATATATATATATATATATATATATATATATATATATATATATATATATATATATATATATATATATATATATATATATTTAAAAAAATAGAAATCTTCTGTAACAACAATATACACTACTGGTCAGTAATTTGGGGTCAGTCTTTTTTTTTTTAAATAAATCAATACTTTTATTCAGCAAGGATGTGTTAAATTGATAAAATGTGATAGTATAGAAGATTTATATTATTAGAATTTTTTTATGTTCTTTAATGTTCTTTTTAACCTTTTATTCATCAAATATATTAGGCAGCAGAACTGTTTCCAACACTCATAATAAATCAGAATATTAGAATGATTTCTAAAGGATCATGTGATAGACTGGATGTCACATGTGACACTGAAGACTGGAGTAATGATGCTGAAAATTCAGCTTTGCATCACAGAAATAAATTATTTTTTAAAGTATATTCAAATAGAAAACTATTATTTTAAGTTGTAATAATATTTCACAATATTACATTTTTTTGTTTTTCTGTATTTTTTTTTTCTGTATTTTTGATCAAATAAACACAGCCTTGATGAGCATTAGAGACTTCCTTCAAAAATATAAAAATTCCAAACTTTTGACCTGTACTGTATACGCTCATAATGATGATTGACAGGACTGAATGTTTAGGGCTCCTCCATTTTTGAACTTCATTTATTGTGATGTTACATGAACATGCCCTTAAATACCACATATAAACAAAGCAAAATGTGACTGGTCACTTTTCACATTCATCAGACAGTTTCTTACCATATAAATTGGCAGATTAAACTGCAAAATGGACGTGTTTTTATGCCAGTGGTTAAAAATCTGATACACAACCAACAAACTCTCATGACAATTTGTAACTATTTTAAATTTTGTCAAATCGTTGACTAATGTGTATGAATTTGTACAATCTCATTAGTATAATGTTTTTGTGCCCCACTGATGGTTGGGTTTAAAGGTGGACCTTGATGCTTATTAACGGCATCCAAAAGCCACATAGAGGCTATAGAGGAATAATCCTTTGCGACTCGTTTACAGTCGGTCGTCATTTCCATCAAAAAGACTGATGAACTTTGCTTGCTTTCGGTTTTATTTTGAAAGCTATATAAAGCTTGATATGGCATTCAAACTGATGCAATACGGTCAACAGAAAGTTTGCTCCCGCTACTCGCCTCTTCCAACCCTCTCAAACAATCCACCATAAAGACAGCAGAAGTGATCCGCTGTGCCCATGTGATACTGAATAACCAATAAGAAATAACAAAGAATGAACGCTGCTAATGCTTACTTTTTTCAACAACAACGGTTTAAACAAAACAATCGGTTACTCATAAAATAGTTGCGTTTTCTCATGAGATTTGGTAAAACTACACGACACTAGTATAAGAAAGCTTGAGAGGTATAAAGTACAATTCATAATATCAGTATTTTTCTTATGATTTGGTTTGCTGTATTCTTATTATTTACAGCATTAAATACAAATTTCTTGTGTTTGTAGACGGTGAGGTGATTCTGGAGAGTTCTGTTGATCCTGTGATTGAGGGAGAGACTCTGACTCTACACTGTTTACATCGATCTACAAACTCCCCGATCCTCAGCGCTGATTTCTATAAAGACGGATCACTGATCCAGAATCAGACGACAGGAGAGATGAGCATCACTACTGTCTCAAAGTCACATGAGGGTTTCTACTACTGTAAAACAGAGAGAGGACAGTCACTCCACAGCTGGATCTCAGTCACGAGAGTCTTGAACGGTGAGATGATTTAATGAGAAACGCCACACCATTATTATATACTATTATATATTATAGTCTCTGGCTCATATTTCTGCTGGAGCAAAATCAGTTATTGACATCTGTGAGCATCACTACTGTCTCAAAGTCACATGAGGGTTTCTACTACTGTAAAACAGAGAGAGGACAGTCACTCCACAGCTGGATCTCAGTCAGAGGTCTCTGAATAATCAGTGATGATATTATTGTAATATGATCATACAGTATCACGTCACTCACGGACAGATCTGTGTGTTTGTCATGTTTGTCTCAACAGCTTCATCTTCTCTTCTGGTCATTGGTGTGTTTGTAGGATTGAGTGTTTGCTTGTTGTTCTTCATCTCACTGGTTCTGCTGTGGAGACACAAACACAAGAAAGGTGTGGAGCAGTTCATCACATGTTATGAATTATTAAACCACATGAACATCAACAAATGGAAGATACAGTTTCTGAAGCCTAGACAGTCACTGCATGTTTATTAATACATAAGCAGTTAATGCATGTAATCAGATTATATGTGAGTGACAAAACTCTTACAGTGACCATAATGATCTTTGTCTCTATTGTAGATCAGCACTGTAACATTCAACAGACATCAGTCCCGAATCCATCTGGAGAATCTCAAGCGTTAAACTCTCCTCTGCAGTCTGGTCAGACGCAATAACACATGATTTATATTTATTTATTAATGTTTTTTCCCCCCTTTTTAGACTGCCTTGCTTTTAAACTTTCTCCTTGTTTGCTGTCCAGCAGATTCTGATCACATTTATAATGATGTGACTCCAGTGAATAGTGAAAATAAAGGTTGAGTCTTAAAAATTATTGGAAAAATATCTACACATGCATCATGAAAAAATCAACAATAATCATTAAATCTGTGATTGACTTGTTCCTCGTTGTGTGTTTTTCAGACGTCACATATTCAGAGGTCACTATTAAGAAAAACATATCCGCGGATAAAGGTTAAAAACCCTCTTCAATAGAGTCATTAACCAATAACATGTATGCAATTTTAGTTAAATAAAAATAATATATATTTCTTTCTAATTGACTAATTATATTTTTCTAGACAAAATCAGGGCAGAGTCAAATAATGTGATGTACTCAGAAGTGAGAACAAAAGTAAAGAAAAGCAAAGGTGAGATCCTGTTTTTCCTGAAGTACAGCATATTTCCAGCATATTCTGAATAATCTGATTTATTTTCTGTTCTGTATTAGATATTAATACTGCAGGACCCAGTGATTTGACTTACGCACAGATCAATATACAGGACAAAAAGAAAAGCAAGAGCAAAGGTAAACTCTCAACAAACTGCATCTAAACACAACTGTCTGAATGAATCATCACATTTAACTAGATATAATACTGTATATAATGCCTCTATATTATCAGGAAAAGAGAACAATTTACTATCATTAACAGAACTGATAAAGACCTTCATTTTGGAAATGTAACAACAGTCTCAACAATCACATATTTACTGAACCTGCTAATAAATGTTCATTGTGGTTTTAGAGGTTCTGTTCTCTCTTGATATAATCATGGATTATCAGTTATTATTGTAGTTGCAGATGTAAAGCGTGTGTTTATTCTCTGTTTCTCTTGTTCACTGTCAGGGAAGAGCAGCGAGTCTGGAGACACTTTATACTCTGAACTGAAGAACAACACAGATAGAGGTGAGAGAAACAGAGTCAAGCTTCATCACTGTTAAAGTTGAACTATTAAACATTAATAGATCAGAATGATTCATAAAGTCATGTGGATCATTGAGGAAGTGTGAAAATCTCATCAACATTTGTGTTCTTCAGGTGCTGATGCTGGAGTCGGTGATGCAACGAAAGCTCAAGTTTTAAGGAAGAAAGGAAAACAATAAAACACGTAAGATTTTTCTTACAATGATTTTACAGTCACTGTCAAGAAGATTCTTTCATGTAGAATATAAATCTGTTTTTAGTGATTCAGTTCAGTTATTTGTGAGGATCAGGTTCATTGTGATCTTAAAACTGTAAATCATCAACAGCATGAGCTCAAATCAGAGCTTTTTATTGTCCACGTTTCCCAGAAAACAGGGAACGTTCTTATAACTTTAGCTATTGTTCTGGCAAGGTTCCTAACTTTTCTCCTTATTAAGGATCACTAACTTCCTGGGTTGAAAATGTCTTACGGTTGGATGTTAGACAGTAAAATCCCGTGTTTAACAGCTCTGAGTGAGCATTAGTGACGACACCTGATGTTAAAGGTGGGAAAGCCGTTTTTGAAATATGCTGTTGGCCAATGTTGATGTTTGAAATCAACCCAAACAAACACACCCCTTCATTGCTCCGCCTCCAAAACTCCACCTCCAATCCTAACAACCCGAGTCGATCTCGAACCCCGATCCCCTGCAAGCGAGGCGAGTGCACTAACAATGACTGTATAAAATGCATTCACTAGCAGTCGTCAGCGTGACTCTCACTAGCTGACCTCCGTTACACATGCAATCCAAGAGTAGAAGTTTTTTTTTTTTTTTCATCATAGCAGAAGTGCAAAAAAATAATGCTTACTGAAAAATAAAGCGAATCAAAACATGGGCCCGATTTTAACGATCTGAAACGCAAGTATCAACTGTAACAATATTAGCTCAAAGGGGAAATATTAATAATCCATAATTACCAACTATGATTAATTATTAATATTTGGGTCAGTTAATTAGATTAAATTTGAGATAAGATAAATTAATATTACAATCAATTAATCAGTTCCAACAAACTTTTTATTCATTTATTCTAAGAAAAGTGTATCTTTCATGGTCACCGAAAAATAATCATTTCATATCATGTACAGCACTTAGAGCATGTAACAAGATCAATATCGTAAAAGGGACTTTGTATTCTAGCAGAGGCTCAGAAATCAAATACATAATTGTGCATAGGTTTTATTAACTAAATCACAAACATAACTAAACAAACAAACAAACAAACAAACATACATCCATGCATACACGCTAAAAAAAAAATTATCGTAAAAAAACGGTCAAATGACTGGCACCAAACAAAAACTGTCAAATTAACTGTCAATCTTAATTCCAATAAAGTGCAAAAGTTATTTTACAGGTTTTTCCTTGTTTGAATTAAGATATTTTACCTTAATTTTATGGTTTTTATTTGGCAGCCATAGCTGCCAGTCATTTGACCGTTTTTTTTTTACGATTTTTTTTTACAGTGTAAAACTTTTATTTTATGGATTTCTCCAATATCATAATGACCAAACACCTTTAATAAAGTTATGGCACTAAAAGTTCTACTGAGAAAAACTTATTTTACAGGTATTTCCTAAATGATTACAACCAAACACCTTTAATAAAGTGACGGCACTAAAAGTTCTACTGAGAAACACTTATTTAACAGACCTTTCCTAAATTATAACGATCAAACACATTCAATAAATTGTCAAGACGTGCTCAAGAAAGTAATAAAACAGTTTAATTTTAGAAGACAAAATAAGTCTGTAAAAAAACTGTATAAAACTGATTAAAATCATCTCAAACTTTAATTTGCAGCACTTAAACAATGTAAGTTTAAGAGTATTTAAACAATGTAAACTTGTAATCTAAATAAAATGGAATTATTCAGACCCCTGGGGGTCACATAGTTCTGATATTAAATATTATATGGTCTTTACATTCAGAATCCACTATACAAGTTTATTAATAAGTTAAATCAAAACATACAACACAAGTGTACCAGAAGTGACAGATACAGCAAATAAACAGCAATCCAGCAAACAGGCCAGTAATCAGCTTGGTGCATCTGGGAAGAAGAAAAAACACTATGATTATCTCAAAATGATTTCAATTATTTTTGTTTCCTTTAAACAAGCTTAATACATTTTTTTTTAAATTGTCTGTTTGTCTTCTGATTTGTCTGGTATCTAAAACTTATGTCCGATTGAAAAATGTGCATCACCAAAAGAAGAAACATGTAGATTCACAACAATGGACATTCTTTTCCAGAGGTATCATTGTAAGGTAAACGCCTCAAAATACCAATTTGTATTACAAAATAAAACCAATTGTATTAACTGGAGGTGTTTTCAGACTGCTGTGATATGGGTAATGAGGGTCTTTCTCACACAGGGTATCTGCACAATTTTTAAAGTCAAATTTAAGGCTTTTTAAGACCTTTTTAAGACCTGAAGAAATCAAAATTAATACCGTACATTAGGGGTGCGCAATATTGACAAAA
Organism: Rutilus rutilus; assembly: GCA_021464565.1. Classification (NCBI taxonomy): domain Eukaryota; kingdom Metazoa; phylum Chordata; class Actinopteri; order Cypriniformes; family Leuciscidae; genus Rutilus; species Rutilus rutilus. Next base: position 7,175,010 of record JAJAQA010000003.1, read on the forward strand.
ATATGTCTTGATATTTTCAAAGTTTTGTTGATAATAATTAGATGATATTTTACTGATTGTGTTTTTGTACTGGTACCCTGGCTGATTTAGGCTTGTTGTTGACAGCAAACCCACGATATTCATATTTTTTTATATTCTATGCAGTGGTCAGTTCACAGTAGTGACCGAAAGTAACATTTTTGTTAAGAGGCAATATTTGCTATCTTAAATTGATTTCCAGGGGCATTTTCACCTATATATGGACATTGTTTCTAAACATATTTAGAGGTATGCATCACCTTTTATGTCAAATTCTAACATTCAAATTAATTTATATTAGAATAACACAGTACCAATGTCAAAATAAATTATTCATTTAAAATCCATCCTTGCAGTGCAGAGGTGACACAGAAGCGGCATCAAAACTGGCATTAGCCTACTATATTTACACTTCATTTACAATTGCATAAATAAAGCTATTCAATATTTAAATATGAAATGATTTATAATTTTAACGTTTTAATTAAAGGATACTTTAAATATGAAACTAAAACCACCAGTAGGTGGCGGCAAGAATAAGCGAGTTGTTGGAGTCATTTATTCAACCGATTTGTTCAAACGGCTGATTCATTCAAAAAACAAGTGATTGTTCATTGAATCGTTAAAATGATTCGTTCAAAACGCGGATTTCAGTGAAACAAAAACAAAAACTCACACACACATATGCTATTATACTCCATATAACTCCATGTAAAAGCCAGAAACTAAGCGTTTTTTTTGTTGCATAGGCCTATCTAAAGGGTTAATGGTGCCACCTGGTTATCAACAGTAAAAATGACAAATTTTACCTCTTCCCAACAGGGAAAACCACCAACAATCAAAAATGCATGATTATATGGTGTCATGGCTTTGCAATCAAAAATGTGGTTATAATGGAAGTCAATGAGGCAAAAACAGCCACGAACAGTAAATGAGGGAGAAAAAGTTCAAATCTGATGCTGCACAAAAACTAACAATGCATCAAAACCAATGTTGTTTCTAATCTTTGACATGTCCAAGACTGTGATAAAAGGTAAAAAAAAAATCCAGTCCACATTCACATTTTATATTGAAAACAAGTCATTTTGTGTTTTTTTTTTTTTTTTTTTTTTTTTTTTTTTAATCATTATGGGGTGGTGTGGCGCAATGGATAAGACACATGCCTTTGGTGTGAGAGACCCGGGTTCGAATCCACTGTGAGACACCAATGTGTCCCTGAGCAAGACACTTAACCCCTTTGCTCCAGAGGCGTGCGACCTCTGACATATATAGCAATTGTAAGTCGCTTTGGATAAAAGCGTCAGCTAAATGAATAAATGTAAATGTAAATGTAAATGTAATCAGTGACATCATTTATGAATTTGGCAATTAAAGAGTTAAAATCCAGATTTTTTTAAAAAACATTTAGTCGTTTTGATCAGGACTGAGGTTGATTAATAGATTTATACAAAAAAAATTGAAAAAAATATTTATCTGATACATTTTTACAGCAGTTTAAAGTAGTGGTTGTTTTCAGCCACGAACATAACGAAAGGGTAGTGAATTTGCCCACAGTGTACTGTTGAGTTTTTGAAAAATTTCAAAGCATTTTCCCAAAATATGTGTCCAAATAAGATTAGTCACCAAAAATCATTCCATTTGCTGAAACACGGAGAAAGTTATGGCCAAATTAAGACTCAAAAATACCCTGTAGTGGATGAAAACATCCCCAACAGCACATAAGGGTTAATATAACAATACTCACCGCATCTGAAGATCATGTGGCTGGATCATATTTATTCCCAATATTCCTGGATCATGAGTGAAAAACACACATACACAGCAATATTAGCTATTTGTATATTAGCATTTTACTAACAGAGACATTTACGAAAGCTTGCAAAATTGTACTCACCAACTCCAAAACATATTATGATGACTGATCGGTAACGTTAGGCCTATAACGTTATATCCCGCGATCAACAACTATTCAAAAGCCTAGTTTTCATATTCTTCTAGAGTCAAAGAGTGTGGTTCGAGTTCCTCTCCGTCTAAAGAGACAATGTTAGGGTTAGGGTTAGGGTTAGGGAAATGTTTATTTATTTACCTATTTTTATTTTTTTAATTAAGTTAGCTGACAATTACACATGCTAGCAACACATAACATTAGCCTAATACATTGAAATATGTAACGTTAATAGATATGTAGCGTTTAGATTCTCAATTTAACACACTATATTTTGATGTAGCAGAATTGTTTTTATAAAATAAAAAGTTATTTACCTACGTATTCAAACTTGACCTGTAAAAGGCGCGCATAGTTGTCATTGGCCAGATTCCTGGATGACAGTCTGAATAACCAATCATTCTCAAAACAACTCGGAGAGACAGCCAATAGTGTGGTAACATTGCAATTACAGGAAAAGATGACATGTTTTAAAAGAAAGAATATGAAAAAATATACACGTGCTATTTATTTAGCTGTAGTTGTAGGCTGGCTGTTATATTTATTCAATTGGTTAAATGGTGTTTTAATTGCAGTGTATGATTAAAAATTAAACTTAAAATAACTTATATAATAACATATATTTACCACTGCTCTGCTAAACAGCAATTTAACAGAGCAAACAGATTATATATTAAACAGAGCAAACACTACCTATGTATTCATATAAAATTCTGTATGTATACCTATATGGAAAAACTAATGGATTGGTATTCTCTGGGTGACATTAGTTACATCCACGTGACCCATAATGACCCTTTTGCACTTTAACAAATTATTGTCCTTTCCTTTAGAAACACTCTTATGCCTAATAATGTCTTGCTTTTCACCCTGTGTGGCACTGTTACACAACCTGTTGGTTTAGGGTTAATCCTCTGTCCAACGCAACACTTTGCTAACATTGGCATAATTCTAAGTTGCAACATATACCCCGGGTTTCACAAGCAAGGCTTAAGCCTGTAGTCCCAGACTAAAATGCACATTTCAGCTGTTTTACCTGAAAGCAACTTGCACTGACTTATCTTAAAATATGTCAGTGCCATTGTTTTGTCTCAAGATGCACACCAGTAATGTGAAACCGGGGCTGGGTTAGAAATTAAGGGTTAAGGTTAACCCTAACTCTAACCCTAATCATTGTCTACAGACCTTTATGTAACAGCATGGATACTCCAAGGTGTTGACTGCAGTGGTTAGGCCTTTAGCGTTGATACAGGACAAAGAACTTCTCACTGTGACAGTCTGTAATGTAATTTAGCAAAGAGTGTTTGTATGGATTGTCCCTAAGCTAGAGCTATTGGTGCATTCAAGTCATCTCATACAGATCGTATTTATGAGTTGAACGCACATGAACGCCACCACAATGATGAAAATATGAGTAGGAAGCTCAGAATTTTCTTTAACCCCGATCTTGAAGAGTTAGGGGTGTGTCAGTGAGAAACATTGAGGAATACCACAATACCTATACTGTAGCAGTGACATTGTCAGGCTTTTCTATTTACAATGAAGTAAGCTAATACCTGCACAAAATATGAGCATTATAATATAACAATATAATATGTAATGATACAGTGGCTTCATAAATTAATTTAAAACATAAAAAAAAATATATATATATAGTAAAACCTCATGAATACAAACATCTCAGGAGGACCTAAACGCACCATATGTTCCACCATGAACCCTGTTGGCCTGCTGTCTGACCACCAGCAAGGTCAATTTAACAATAATTGTGCAGTTTGCTTGCATTAAATTTGTATCCAGAATTACAGAGTTTAAATGTAAAAATACACTTAAATGTAAAACTAATAACATTTACTTTAAAATGACAAGGAAATATGTTAAATTGTTAGTATGGATATAAACCTTTAATATAATGAAATACAGGATAGCTCATTAATATAATGAATATTTTTCCTTGTAATTTTGCATGGTTTGCAAAAATTTCCACTGCTGCGTCTGTGTGTAGATGAGAGAAGCTAAGTGTATGCGCGTTGTGCACACGCTACATTATGGCCAAGCATGCGCCCTTAAAATAGCATCTGAACGCGCCACTGACTTTAGACTCGGTTTTTCCTGGTCTGTGGCGGGAACTGGAACTGCAGTTTCTGGAACTGCAAAATAGCACCAGGGAACGTTTGCGCTGGAACACGCCTCCTCTTTCCAGTGATCCTCCCCCGGGAGCGCAAGTTCATTCCCTAATTTACTGACGTGCGTCTGTGGAGGGAAAAGTCCGCTGTGCATCGGGTGCAAAATAGGAATGATTCATGCGTTGTTGTACAAAGTCAATTGCACTGGGTGCAAGATAGGACCTACTGTGTTACTCACGTGTGGAGCGAATCAAAGCAACATCCGTGTCTGTTTTCAGGCCTTCCCGCTTCACTCTCTCCAGCTTTTCTCTTTTGTATCATGTCTCATCTCTACAGTATTTCTGCAGTCTTTCTTCAAATCTCCCTCTTGATCGTTCTCTCTCCTCCACCGTCATGCACTGGCTACACGCGTTTGTTGTGTCGGTGCGACTAACTTCCAAACAGCATATTTCAATGAGTAAAATCACTGAAGGAAAGAGGAATAAACATTTGAAGTCTCCATTCTGGTGATCAGTGTTTCCTGTAGTTGAGTTCTTGATCGTGTTAATTAGTTTTTCTCTGGCTGTTTTAACAGTGTGTTCAAAAAAGACTTTTAATGTGTCAGAAGGATTCAAGACAGAACAACATCCAGCCTGGTCTCATTGTTAATACATAGGTATTAATATGTAATTTCAAAGACACAAAACATGCTTTTTTGTACGTTTGGATAGATGATGTTGACTGTCATGCAGGGCCGTGCAGAGACCTCTGGAGGGGCAGGTGCTCAAAGTATAAAAGGGGGGCACATGGAACAAGGCTTTAAATGGGGCTGTGTTTTTCCTGGCTTAAAATGAGGCGGAGGTGGTAAAATCCTAATAATGTATTTTAATAATAAGATAATAAAATGTGTATTTTTTTTTGTAGATCATCATATAGCCTAATGTGTTTCCCACATCATTTTTGTGGGTGGAGCTTGGTACCTCTAGGGGGGTCCGGGGGCATGCCCCCCGTAAGAAAATTTTGTACATTTTAAAGATAAATTCATTAATCTGGTGCACTTTGAGTCACCCGAATCTGCCCGAATCCACTATTAAAAATAAATAATCCACCCGCAAACCGCCCATATTCTTTGATTTAGATATCTGCATCTGATCATCACATTACAATTATTCAAATTCTTAGTGTTAAGCATGATAGTATGGTAACATATCACACTGAAGTAGGCTGATTTAAAATGAACATTTATATACAATAAAAGTTCTTCTTTTGGCAAAATTACATTTCCTTAATAGCCTAAACAGAGGCTTTTCTCCCTTCAAACTTAAATTGTCAATGTTTCATTACATCACTGTTTGAAATCTCAAATTTTTTGTATCTTTTATAAAGGGCAACTTTTCCCTAATTTACATTGAAAAATTATAACTGTATTAAATTAGATTATTTTAAATATTTTTGAATATACAAAAATAAGGAATGTTGAAAAGATGATACTTTATGAAACTAAACCGCCAGTAGGAGGCGGCAGGCGACCGTTTTAATGAGCGAGTCATTGAGTCATTCATTCAAACGATTCGTTCAATCGGCTGATTTATTCAGAATGAGGAAGTTTATGAATGGGTAATTGAATCTTTGACTCAACCGATTCGTTCAAAATGCTGAATCATTCAGTAATGCAACAAGTGTTGCTGTGAGATTCGCGATGGTTCTGCGGTGATATTTGTTTGGAACTATTTTCGCTGCTGAAACGGAACAAAAACAGTTGCGTCTAAAATGTAAGTGACTTAATTTTAACTATTTGTTTATTGACCTGTTATGAAATCAGTCTCGGTTTTAATCTTGATGGCATTCAGGAAAACAGTTACTTCTACAGCCTACACACTGCAATATAAACAACATCTCTGCATGCTCTCTTCACGTCGTCCTTGTAAAATAATAATAATAATAATAAGTAAACAAACATCAAAATCACTTCGCTGAAAATGAAACGCCACTTACCAGCAGCCGCAGATTTTAAGATATCTTCTGGTAGTGCGCGTAGCCGCGCGAAATTAAAGAATGTGCGTGCAGCGTGAGGAATCGTTCCGGATGAGTTCGTCAGGTGAAAGGTCATCATGTGGATCATTTCATTTACGGCTAAATTATTATTTATTAATTTTACTAATAGTTAGGTTGGGCAGGCATCCACAAAAGGGCCTTTAATTACAAAAAAAGGAGAGGAAATTTTGCCTTGACAAAAGGGCACTTTGGGCACCAAGGGGCAGGTGCTCGAGCACCCAACGCCCCCCCCTCTGCACGTGCCTGCTGTCATGGTGACGCTATCATGAAGTGGCCTGATTCACTGATCAGAATTGTTTTTCTTTTATTGCTGTTATTAATTAGTTTAAATATTGTGTGTGTCGCGTCAGCCTCTTGGTAGTTTCTACCGTGATCACATTACTCTATTTCGGCCACGAGACTCTTACTCTATTTACTCCTGTAAAAGGTCTACCTTTATAAAGTCAGGAGGAGTCAGGTAGGCTTATAATATTCTCTTCTCTGATTATATTATCTCAGGCTCAGCTCTGATCTACTGTACCCCCTAGGCCTACGGTTCAGAAAACAGCCAAGCCTACCAGTGTAGTTAGTTCAGTTCACCACAGCTGTCTCTCCTGTTCCTGCTCATGCTCTCCCACGGCCTACTCAGTTGCGAATGTTTGACAACCTTGTCTGGATATTGCTATAAAAATCGATCTTTTTCAGACAGTCATCTCATGAAACCCCAAAAGGATTCTTACTCTACAGCAATAAACAGACTGGGACAATCCTATCAGAGTTTTGAGGGCAGTCCTCATTCTCATTTTATTATTTCTTGCAAAGGTAAAAGCTAAATACACCACTCTATGCCAGCTAAGCTGGAAGATCCATGCCAGATACACAATTACATTTCAAAGCTTACCCTGTCTTTGTTCAGTGTATGTTTTCTCAATAAGTCAAACTTGGCAAGTCTGAACTTTGCGTACTTGGTATTGAGAAACGCCTAAAGATCTGAAATGAGTGTGTCAGACAAAGGAGACGTGCAACATGTGCAGTGTTGGGCCTCCAGGAACATGATTAGGAACCACTGATCGAAATGTTTGGAAGAGAACAGTCCATTTCTCTCGACATGTGCTTGTGCTACAGACCATGTGATAATCTATAGCAAAAGTATAAAATGAAGACTTGTGAGCAGGAAGTTTTTAGAAACAGTGTCATTTATACACTCACAGACATCAACAATCAGCATATGAAACATAACAATCGAGACATCATGCAGGGCATACAAAACTCATTAATGGAGCCCAGCATGTATTGTGGCATGAGTAAATTATTCAACTGAATTATTTTACTATTTTTATTTAAATATGTTGTTATTGTTACCATTGTTGAGGTTTGTATGATGACTGTTGATGTCCAAGTGTGTCTCAACTATTACACAAGAGGTGTCAACAGCTGGATTTATGACCCTTTTCAATGATGTCTCAACTGTAATTATTTAAAGGTGCATTGCGCAAGTCTCTGAGTTTTTGCAGAACTATGCCCCCTTCTGGCGACACGCGAAACTGCAACCAGAGTTGTGCACGCGGTTACGTGGAGTTTGCGTTGGGGTTTTCGGATGAACTAGAAGCCGGTCTCTTTGAATCCATCTTCTACTTTTGCAAAAGTCGCTTGAGTTGTCTTCGCTGATGCGGATAATGGCGGCGAATACACAAACCTGCCAGACATAACCAGGTGAGCGTGAACGCGCATGACGTCACGCCCAGTCGATTCCGACCCGAATCCCTCTTATTTATTTTACTGTACAGGATTATAGAGGCAATCGCAGTGATCATAGAAGGGCTCATTCAGCCCATCAGGCAATTGTTTAAGCATGTATGGGTTAGAAAAACGGGTATTTTTAACATGAAATGTTGCGCAATGCACCTTTAACTCAGTTATTTAAATGACTTTAATGCTGTAATTTGAATGTCATTGGAAAGACATGTTGAGCTGCCTATTCATAAATCAATGTTGAATAGTTTTCCAAACTGTAATTGCTGAAAGAGAAATAAACTAACGAAAGTCAAGAGCCCAACTAAATCAAACACTGATCACCATAATGGTGTGCTCAAATGAAACAATAAATCATCAACATCTAAACCTCTGTTAATTCGCAGTAAGAACTTCTGTAGACGTCTGACAGAAATAAAGTCAGTCTGGTTAGTAATAGGTGAAGCTGGTAATGCTGTTTGTGGAGTTGTTTAATCCTCCTCCGCTGAGATCTTCAGAGATTTAAAGTATTTTATCTTCAGTTGATTTCATCTAAGACTGTGGCTGAAGTCAGTTGTAGTTTCTGTTCTTGTTGTTTCACTTTCCTTCATTGATTCTGCTTGTTAACAGCAGGCGTCCGGATGTTTGAAAGAATGTTTTAGGAACATCAAACTATCCTTTTAAAAACATTCCTCTAACATTATGAAAACTGGACATTTTAACGTTTCGATAACCAAAACATAATGTTTGGAAAACGTTCTTAGAACAACAATTTGTGGAACTTGAATAGTTAATCAAACTGCGTTCTCTTTTTAAAGGTCCCTGAGAGCAGTGAAGAAAACAGACGGCAAGAGAGAAACACCAGCAGAAGAAATGAACCTGAACTGCTCATGACTGAATGAAAGAGAACTGCACTGCATTATCTGCATACATATTATATAAGGACATCTATCTTTAATATATACTAAAACATTTTTTTCTAATGAGCATTTATTTTTAACACGTCTTATTAATAAGTGCCTGTGTTTTTGCCAAAACAAGATGATTTTTCTTATAGCATACAGTGTTGGGGATAATGCATTCGGTAACTTGAGTTGGAGTAACAAGTATTTGTATGCATGTAATCTCACTTTATTGTCCAATGTACTTGCTGCTGACCTTCAATGATTCAGTTATACCATAAGCAAAAATGACTTTAGATTTGTTGTTATTATTGCTGAAGAAAGTGTTAAACTCTCTTCACCTGCATCATATTCTTCTGCAATCTTGAATGGCAGCAGCTGAAGAGTTTGTTTGAGCGCCCTCTACTGTACACGCGTGGATTTGCATTTCCTTCAGCCTTATTATTTCAATGTTGGTGTGAAAGGGCCTTTACATTTGCCCAAAAATATTACGTTTTTTTTATTTTTTTATATAATACTAAAACAATAAAAAAAAAAAACAGCCCATGTGAGGAAACAGTACTTTTCTTAAAAACTAACTTTTCAAGGGAGTAATGTTATATTGTAATTTATTACTTTTCAAAGTAACTCTCCCTGACACCGCTCATATATAGCCTACTGTTTTCTTACTTTCATTTATTTCATATTTGCTGTTATTTGCTGAAGTTAACAAACTGTAAGCTTTCTATTTGATAAATAAAGAGTGACATGACATTTTCTTTGCTTGACTTTTTCACATTTGTTAATTTAAGATTACAAGGGTTGAAAAAAAAATGTAAACAAATTGTGTTTCTAGATTGTTGTTATTCTTAAGAACAAAAGTTATGACCATATTCTAAAAAGTTCAGGTCACGGGTGTTTTCAGTGTATTTTCTGATTCTCTGATGCTGGGACTAAATTTCCCAACAAAGGGAAAGTAACTACACATTATGAGAATGAAAACTGAAAGCGATCAAAATTCATTGAAATCTTAGCTGTGTTTTGATTTTGCAGTGCATTATTATCTCACACTGAACAGGGCGTCGTCATTAAAATAGTATTTCATCCTTGAGAACATTTAACGTCTTTAACATCCAGCAAACTACGTGAGCCATTAAATCAGCAGATACTGCTAGACGAGAAAACCATGAGTTAACAAAGCCTGTTCACATATTTGAGATTAACTTATATTAACTGGTGTCAGTTTGAGTCTTGCAGGATTCATGAAGGGTCAGCTATGGTGGCATAGGGTTCTTCTCAGTCAGAAAGCTGCATATATCATCATCAAGCTCCATCAGAGGACGTCTCAATTTAACCGATTATTATGAAGGATTCCTCAAGTGTATCCTTCGCATCCGTCAATCACCCACAATCCTTTGCGACACATTCAATTCATGAAAAATAAACGTGCAGAAAACGAGTCGGCTCTGACCTTATCTGAGTTTATTATTAAATGTAAGACTAAATTAATGTTCGGGACATCAAGGCATAAATGTTATCTTTTGTTTTGGTGTAAATTAATCACTTAACACTAAACTGCCGGTAATGTCAGCCACTGGGAGACCACAGACGAGTGTCATTCACTCTATTGCATTAATGCATTTTTCCAAAAGTAAGTGTTATAGTATGTTGGTGGTGCTGAAACTGTGGAGGCAGGAACATGTGTGATGTAGCCATGCACACTTAGACTCTCTTAGACTTTCTAGCGTTTAATGCTGAGGATGAACATCCCACAAGCCTCAGAAGGACTGACGGACACAGCCTCACTAGGATGCCTGTGTGACAACCTGCCCCGACCTTACATTTATGGGGGAAACAATACCTTTGTCCTGTCAAAACACATTTGTCCATTTGTTGTTGACTCTTGACTTGCTTTTGCATTGTCAATGTGTTTTTATTGTTTTAGCTTATCAAACACATTACAAAAAAAAAAAAAAAAAACTTTTACTGACTTCCACTGTGACAACTAGCCCTGATGTCCACTAATTAACAGATTACCAAGCATAAATATTAATGCATAAAGTATTAATTCTGATTTATGTTTATCTCTCTAAAAAGTGGTGAGCGACATTAATTAGGTAGCCTATATATGAGAAAATGCTTAAAAAAGACCAAAAAACAAGAAGAGATTTAAGTTTGCTCAGTCTTCTCCAGTTGATGTGACGGACTCGTCCACTAAAGCTCCTGCTGACGGCAGCAAACTCCTCACCTCTTCACACAAATGCAGGTTTCTTTCTCTGCACCACATTATTGGCTGAATGCAATCATTCTGTCTGCCACACATGTCCTCTTCTTCTGAGCAGGACGATTCCTCTTCCATCCAGAAGACCAAGACTGATGCTGCCTTCATGTGCTCTGGAAAAGATGATATTTTCCACTTGTGAACTGGTATTTACCAGTGTGTTGTGTTCAAGTGCTTTTGTTGTCGTAATGTAGAGTGCCTGCAAGGTCTGTGTCAGTAGAGTATCTTTTTTATCTTTACAAAAAAACAGAACAAAACAAAAAATGTAAATGTGGTGCTTTCTGATGATTAAAACATAATTAATAATAAAAAATAATAAAATGACATAAAATGATTAAATATGAACCAAGGAAATTGCAGCGAAGTTGAAAATTGAGTGTTAACGCATTATATTACAATTGTTAATGACACAACATTGTATTGGCTACAAAAACTATCTGCTAACAGTATTCACGACTCTTGCGTTGCTCTCCGCCATTTTGAAAAGGTCAAAGGTTATCTCATCTCGGCAACTCGTGCATCAAAATATTCTACGAGTTGCCCAGTGGAAAATACCACATGAGGGGGTGTTCATGTGCATTTTACATGTCGGCTTTTGGTATTTACCATAATTACCATAGCACGCGAAGGCACCATGATTCCTCAACTTCAGTCCACAGATCATTGAGGAGCAAGAAGAGGCATTTGAGGCTGTAACCCAGGAGAAAGAAGCAACCAGAGGTTAGAGAATATCAAGGTTTTATACTGTGTAATGCATGTGTAACAGGTCAAAGGATGACAAATATTTTGTGCAACCTTTCATTTTCTATATTCTATTGTTTGTGAGTTTATTTCACCAAAATATTGTATTGTTCAGTCATGTCATTGTAGCGTATAGGTATTGGGAGAGTTATTTGTTGTGTAAGTGCGCCCTCTGTTGGATAGGAGCTAGAGTGGTGGTCATATACTGAATTTTCGCATTCTTTTCTCAGTCTGCATTCTACTTGACAGAGAGAGGTGTGTGTTCACATCAGCGCAATGTAAACTTGATATATAAACTTTGGTTTCAGTACACATGTTAACTTGTAAGTATGTGTATTTTATGATGAGTGCACTTACATTTAATCGAGATGTGTCGAGAACTTTGCTGTTTTGAGAGTTTGAGAAATTGCTAACATAGCTAACCTCGTGTTTTGTTTAGCTGTATGTTAGCGATCGTCATTCTATCCTCTTGTGTCGTAGCCCACATGTTTCAGTTGTCCTTTTTCTTATGTTAGGCTGATTCTGAGGATAGAATCCTGAACTTTTGCTCTCTTTGAAATTGAACAGGTATGTAGGCTACTCCCAATATAATGTGTTCATTTAAAAAGTTTTCTTGTATTGATTAATGTTCAATGGCACTGAAAAGCCCAGATGTAAAGCATGTAGGCCTACATGTTGCTGTATGTTAACTATTGAAAAGATGGTTTATTTCATGTTGCATAGTGTTAAAGAGCTAAAAGCCTAGAGTTAATAACAGAGATAACATGCAAATATGAGTTCTACAAAAAAATCTGGTAGCACTGGGGCTGACAATAAAGCACTAAGCTTAATTTAGGGTGTAGATGAAATTAACTGTAATTAGTATCATTCATACTGTCTTAATATTAAAAAAGCAAAACGAGTGAAAAAAAATTCTATTAGGGAGTCAAAATAGCCAATAAGCATCCTACTGTTTACAATGGTATTTATTTATTTTTTATATTTTTAAATAAGTGTTTTAAAAAAAATAGTTTTCCTACATCCTAACATTTTTTGTTTTAGGACAATCTTTGAAGGATGAACAAAAAAGCGTTTGTGTTTGACTATTTCTGTCACAATACCATAGTTATGGTTAGAGTTACTACATTAGCCTAAATCCATGGTGAATGTTGCTGATTTGTGGACTGAAAGTCTTCTGTAAGTGTTTATCCTGGTTTCCACGTCAGCGCTGTTTGGTCTGATATCTATGGTTTATAACAGAGGACTCTGCGCCGAATCGGAATGTTTCTCACGGGATCTCGCAGAGATGATGTTATTAATTCTGAGGCGAATTCAATGGATTTCTTCACTGGATCTCCAGAGTCTGGATCTAGCAAGTTCGGGGCGCTGCGCTGTCTGTTGTTGGAACATTTCTCCAGACGATGCTGGTCAAGATGCTTTGGGGAAAATATGTTTTTATGAATGTTAAAAGTCAGGACACCTGCTCATCCTTTACTACGACTATTTTTTACATTTTATAACAAAACAGTGAAGTGTTCAAAACTGTGCAATAACAGAAACAGATGAAGCTATTTCTCGTGAATGTGCACGACTTCTGATTCATTAAGTAAATAACTAAGAATAACAATGTGCCATACATTATATAACATTTTGTGCAACAGTCCAGTGTGTTTATGATGATAGTTTAAAATAATATGCTACCAACTAAAAGTTTGCAGCATAATGAACTCTTGTTGTCCAGCTAAAATAACTGGAGGTGAATGACACTGGAAGCCTTGCACATTCAAGTTACAAAATGGTTGTGCCCACTCTCATGTTAAAAATATGGTTGATAATATTAACGTAGGGACCACAACATGCACAAATCAAAACTCTTCTTAGTCTAGATATGAACTCAACACTCTCTGTTCGTTCTGAAGTGCATAACTAAACATGAGTTGGTCCATCACGTCTGATCATATGAAGGTCTCTGCAGGGTCCCGGTCCTTCATGTCCTCCATCACAAGCTGAAGGATCAACTGTAGGTTTCTGAGGAGTCGACACTGTCCTGCATTGATGGTTCGGCTGTTTATCAAACATTTATGGAATGGCATATTAATGCGTTTACATGAACACTGCAAAACGTTTGATTGTGTTTTAATGTCACTGTGTTTTCATTGTTTTGCATATTATAACTGGGCCATGTTTGGTAGCGTTTTGTTGTGCATGTCACTAGGTTTAGATTTGTGAAAGCTGTGGAAATTGTAATAAGCAATACAGTGTTATTTTGAAGACTAACCTGGAAAGAGAAGCAGTAACAAATATTTTACCCAACTGCTCTAAGTATTATTTCACTGCTTGATGGTTGTATTCTTTGGATATTGTAGATAGAAATGCTGTAACGGCACTGATTTACTCTACAAGATAGCTTCAGGAAAAAAATGTCCCTTTCTTTACCATGTATCAAGAAGTGTTTTCTTTTCTTGATGTATGCTCTTCAACAGAGATCCAGAGTCAAACAGAAACAGCACAGCAGGCCTTCGGACATTTCTCCAGACCAAATTGAGGGAAAAGAGTAGAGTTGCAGTGTCACACCACAGGAAAGCAGAGACAGCAATTCATGATGGATAGAGACTGACCGGCTACTTGTTGTTTTATGTCAAAATGTATTTAATCCCATAATATTCGTTTTTTTCATTTTCAACATGCATCATTTAGTCTCTCCGACTTTGGGATAAAAACGCTGAATTCCTCCACTGTTGTGAGCAGCGGATGGTGAATGACCAAACCAATCTCTTAGTACTGCGTATCTATAGCATGCAATGTATTTGTCGTGCTATTTATATGCAGACATTACTTTTTCCATGCATAATGATACACACTGTCAACACAGTTTTGAACAACTGAAGAGCAATAGATGCAATTTCTCAAAATCGTTCTTCAACGCTGATGATATCTGAAATCAACTCAAACAAACACACCCCTCCCTTCATCGCTTCACCCTCAAAATGAACAAACACACAATGCAAGAGTGGATGTCTCTATCAGACTGAAACAAGGCAAAATAATGTTTGCGAAAAAAATAAAGTGAAGTTTTGAAGGAAGTAAAAAATGAACATGCAGCACAAAGGAAATGAGTTGCTTGTAGATCTCGTGTGCACTGTAAGTGCCACTCTACTACAACACTAAATGAGACACAACAAAATAAAAAAAGGACTGCACAATCCACAAAGGAATGGAGTTTACTGAACGGCAGTCAGGCTGTGGATACTTTTCTGAACCTGTGTTTATGGTCACTGAAGAGCAAGATCAAGCAAGCTGTTTTCCTTTTACATGTCTTTTCTAAAGTGAGGCATGATGGCATTTCTTCCAGCCTGTGTTTGATCAGGACTCTTGTCTTTTTTCCACATGTGGTCCAGTGGTTCTTAACCAGGCTGTCCACTAGGGGTCCTCAGCACACTTCGAAGAGGGCCTCCAGATGACTTAAAATTATTTGAATAACAGAACAAGCATTTAAATAATCGAAAACAATTAAAAATCTAAATATAAAAATTATTTTTTTTACCCCTTCAACAGCTGGGTATATGAGGTGGCTCATTTATAAAAGTCTTTTTTTTATTTTTATATAGACCGGGCAAGTCATGGGAAATAATAAAATCAAATAACTTTTATAAATACACATAAATCCTTATCCAGTAAATTCCCACAGACAGTGATATAATGAACCTTTCTCCTCTTTACACTGATACTTAATTTACAATGCATAGAAAATAAATAAATAAACTCAGAAAATGCATTTTACCCGCAATACACTATATAGCAAAAGAAGCAGTTTCTTTTCTCCTCTGTCCTACTTTCCTCTCCTGGAATTAAAGAACTTTGAAAGCAACAAACGAAACATCCATGATTTCCTCGTCTAGAAGAATCTGATGATTCATTTAACGGCTCGAATAGTTTGCTGATTGGATGTTAAAGATGCCAAATATCCTCAAGAATTGAATATTATTTTAATGAAGACACCCTGTTCACTGTGAGTTTATAATGCACTGCAAAGTAAAATAAAAACAAGATTTCAATGATTTTTGATTGGTATCTGTTTTTATACAGTTTATTCCCAGAAAACACGCTGAAAAACATCCATGAAACTATAAAATATGGCCATTGCTTTTGTTCATAAGAATAACAACAATCTAAGTAAAAATGTTCAAAATTTTAACAAATGTGAAAAACTCATGCAAAGAAAATTGTTTGTATATCTTTATTTCACACTTAATTAATTAACTGCAATTTTTTTTTATTCACACTTAATTAACTGCAGAAAAAAAATCTAAATTCACACTTAATTAACTGCAGAAAAAAAATCTAATTTCACACTTCATTAACTGCAGCAAAAAAATTATAATCAAATTTCACACTTCATTAATTAACTGCAGCAAATAAAAAAATCTAATTTCACACTTCATTAATTAACTGCAAAAAAAGGAAACAAATAAAAGAAAGAATGAAAGAACAGCATTTATGAAAGATTAAGAAAAATAACACTGTCTTTGCAAAAACAGGCCCTATTAGACAGGTAACGTGTTAAACATAAATGGCCAATTGTAATAATAATGAACTATTTTATAGAGCGACTTTAAAAGCAGCTTCTCAAAGCGCTGTACAGAAAAAAAGTAAAACACCACACAATAAATACAAAATATGCTATCAACGAAAACTTTAGGATGACCATGGCACTCTTTCAAATTAAAAGTCCATAACAGGCTTTTTGAATCAAGGCTTTTTAATTTGAAAGAGTGCCATGGTCATCCTAAAATCTTCTTTGATGGACTATTACACACTCTATAGAGCACCTTAACTGTACAAGTTTCCCTGAGATACGCTCTCTTCTACTGGACTTTGTTTTGAAGATCAAAAAATGCTAGTTTAAAAAAATATGTCTTGAGTTGAGCTTTACAGATGTCATAGGTCTGAGTGGAACAGTGAACGAATTAGACCGTGAGGATTCTGTGATTCGGGGTGTAAGGGGTTAACAGTGCAGATAAATAATGAGGAGCCAATGTAATGCCAGCATCATCATTTTAAAATGGACACTGAACCTGAGCGAGAGCCAAAACAGGAGTAATAGGGTTGCATGTCCTGGTCCCAGTCCGGACTCCATGGTGGAAGAGTTTTGTACTGGAGCTTATTAAATGTGGATTTAGAAACGATGGCTAAAATGGCGTTACAGTAATCTATACGAGAGACAATGAATGAGTTATCAGCTTTTCAGCTACAGAGAAATTTGCATAGTGCGCCATCAGGCTATATTTCTGAGTTGAAAAATATGTACAAAAGAATCGAATGTAAGACTGCCATCAAAAATAGAGAAAATGTTTTACATCTGCTTATATAATATGTGTGCAGAAAATACAGTGCAGTTCTCTTTCATTCAGTCATGAGCAGCTGACTCAGGTTCATTTCTTCTGCCGGTGTTTCTCTTGCCGTCTGTTTTCTTCACAGCTCTCAGGGACCTTTAAAAAGAGAACGCAGTTTGATGAATTATCCAGGTAATGTGGACGATAAAAAGCTCTGATTTGAGCTCATGCTGTTGATGATTTACAGTTTTAAGATCACAATGAACCTGATCCTCACAAATAACTGAAAGGAATCACTAAAAACAGATTTATATTCTACATGAAAGTGCAAATTGTGAACTTCTTGTCAGTGACTGTAAAATCATTTTAAGAAAAATCTTACGTGTTTTATTGGTTTTGTGACCTTTCTTCCTTAAAACTTGAGCATACGTTGCATCACCGACTCCAGCATCAGCACCTGAAGGACACAAATGTTATGATGAGATTTTCACACTTCCTCAATGATCCACATGACTTTATGAATAATTCTGATCTATTAATGTTTAATAGTTCAACTTTAACAGTGATGAAGCTTGACTCTGTTTCTCTCACCTCTATCTGTGTTGTTCTTCAGTTCAGAGTATAAAGTGTCTCCAGACTCGCTGCTCTTCCCTGACAGTGAACAAGAGAAACAGAGAATAAACACACGCTTTACATCTGCAACTACAATAATAACTGATAATCCATGATTATATCAAGAGAGAACAGAACCTCCAAAACCACAATGAACATTTATTAGCAGGTGCTGTTTAAATATTGTATATTATTTTATATATTTTATTTTCACATGATCTGTAACCTGTTGAAGACAATATTTCATAGCATCGCTTTATTACCTCTTTGATTCTCCTTAGATTTCATTTCAATCAGAACATCAGCAAGTCCAGCGCCTGTCATGAAGAACACCAGCTCGATTATCTGACTCTTATTATCAGTCTTATTCACTACAGTAAATATGTGATTGTTGAGACTGTTGTTACATTTCCAAAATTAAGGTCTTTATCAGTTCTGTTAATGATAGTAAATTGTTCTCTTTTCCTGATAATATAGAGGCATTATATATTATATCTAGTTAAATGTGATGATTCATTCAGACAGTTGTGTTTAGATGCAGTTTGTTGAGAGTTTACCTTTGCCCTTGCCTTTCTTTTTGTCCTGTATATTGATCTGTGCGTAAGTCAAATCACTGGGTCCTGCAGTATTAATATCTAATACAGAACAGAAAATAAATCAGATTATTCAGAACATCCTGGAAATATGCTGTACTTCAGGAAAAACAGGATCTCACCTTTGCTTTTCTTTACTTTTGCTCCGACTTCTGAGTACATCACATTATTTGACTTTGCCATGGTATCGTCTAGAAAAATAGTTAATTCATGAAAATATTTATTCATATTTTATGCAATATAAAAACAGACACTGTCAATGTTATTGGTTAATGACTCTATTGAAGAGGGTTTTTAACCTTTATCCGCGGATATGTTTTTCTTAACAGTGACCTCTGAATATGTGACGTCTTCCAGCGGCTCTAAAATAAACAAGTCAAGCCGACATGAATGATATTTGATGATTTTAAATTATAAGTGTTTATATAAAGTTTAATACTCCACCTTTGTCTCTCTTATTCGCTGGCATCACATCATCATAAATGTGGTCAGAATCTGCTTGACAGCAAACATTTTGAGGACAAAAGGTAAAATCAGTCTTGAACAAAACATTTTTAATAAAACATACATAAAGCTTAAAGGGATAGTTCAAAATATATTTTGATGAATGTTGGGTTTCAGGCAACATCGGACCACGTTTAATGCACGAGAAAAACAGACATTTTTCAAAACATCTTCTTTTGTGTTCAACAGCATGAAAATCATACAGGTTTGTAATGACATAAAAGTAAATTATGACAGAATTCATTTGTGTGTGTGAACTATCCCTTTAAATAATTTGTTATTGCATCTGACCAGACTGCAGAGGAGAGTTTAACGCTTGAGATTCTCCAGATGGATTCGGGACTGATGTCTGTTGAATGTTACAGTGCTGATCTACAATAGAGACAAAGATCATTATGGTCACTGTAAGAGTTTTGTCACTCACATATAATCTGATTACATGCATTAACTGCTCATTTATTAATAAACGTGCAGTGACTGTCTAGGCTTCAGAAACTGTATCTTCCATTTGTTGCTGTTCATGTGGTTTAATAATTCATAATGTGATGAACTGCTCCACACCTTTCTTGTGTTTGTGTCTCCACAGCAGAACCAGTGAGATGAAGAACAACAAGCAAACACTCAATCCTACAGACACACCAATGACCAGAAGAGAAGATGAAGCTGTTGAGACTGAAGAACATGACAAACACACAGATCTGTCTGTGAGTGACGTGATACTGTATGATCATATTACAGTAATATCATCACTGATCATCACTGACCTCTGACTCTGACTGAGATCCAGCTGTGGAGTGACTGTCCTCTCTCTGTTTTACAGTAGTAGAAACCCTCATGTGACTTTGAGACAGTAGTGATGTTCATCTCTCCTGTCGTCTGATTCTGGATCAGTGATCCGTCTTTATATAAATCAGCGCTGAGGATCGGGGAGTTTGTAGATCGATGTAAACAGTGTAGAGTCAGAGTCTCTCCCTCAATCACAGGATCAACAGAACTCTCCAGAATCACCTCACCATCTACAAACACAAGAAATGTGTGTTTAACACTGTAAATATTAAGAATACATAAGAAAAATATTTGATATTATGAATTGTACTTTATACCTCTCAAGAGTTTTTAGTGGCGACACTTTTAAAGTGAAAGTTAGACACTCTCATGCTTTTTTATACTAGTGTCATGTAGTCTAACCTGATCTCATGAGAAAACGTCTCAGTTATGTATGTAACCCTCATTCCCTGAAGAAGGGAACAGAAACATACGACGGAACTGACTGATGAATTGGGGACCGCTTTGAGAGACCAATCTACTTAGAGTGTAAACTAAACGAGCCAATGCGATAATTGCATCAGCTGCTCTGCCTCGCAGCGCGGGTATATACCGAGTAGGGATATGTATGTAGGGGCGCACCGAAAGGAAAGTTTTGGGCTGAAACCGAAAATTCGGGATGCACTTGGCCGAAAACCGAAACCGAAAATGACAACAACAACAAAAAAAAGATTAATTCATTTCTTATTTTAAATTCGTTTTTTATTTGTATAACTGTATTATTATTCAACTTTTTAATTAATCTGAATTAATAAAAAAAAAAAAAATAACCACATTTTTATGTCAAGTAACACAAAAATTGGACAGAAAATAGGCCTATATTAAAATAATATTTAATATCAATATATTATTCTTCATTCAGTTCTATGCAGCAGAATCATATTTAACAGATTTATTGTTTTACCTATTATCAAAATAAAGTAGTCCTACAAAGCTATTATCATCAGAGCATGTGAGCAGATAGCAGGGAGAGGTCAGTGAACAAGAGTCTAGCGTCATTTTACCAGCGTTGCCCAGCACGGCTATACACACGTTACAGCACAGTAGGGCTACTGCAAACAGAAACAAGTCCAGAGAAATTTCATGTCGCCACGTTTTTAGTGGACTTTGCCTTTCTGGTGAGCATGAACGGTACATGCGTTTGGGCCATGAGTGACTGAGCAGAGCGCACAACACTCACACACACACACACACACACACACGGAGGTTGCAGAACGCACTGCGAACACAGACCTGAGTGCACAGCGCACGCACACAGCGGAACACGCTTCGAAATTGTGCATCTTCGGAAGAGGAGCTGCTCGCAAAGTCACCAAACATGCTGAGCCAGAGTGAAACCTGATTGTTGAACACGGAGGGGAGGGGCGGGGCAGCATATTTTCTGCCTTTTGTCTCTTTCGGCCAAAAAATGAAAATGCCATTTTTGGCCAATAATTCTCGTCAGCCGAAATGTCGGTGCATCCCTAGTAATGAGCAGCAGGTGTGTTGCATTTCTGTTTTTTCGCTGAGGAGCCGAGTTCAGTGACGGCTGCACAGCGGAGGTATAGCAACCGTGGCGACAGGACATACGTCTCCATTTCCTCCTTCAGGGAACAAGGGTTACATACATAAACGAGATGTTCACTTTCAGTCGGTCACGTTCCCTTGTCCGTCAGAACTGGACGACGAATTGGTTATATCTACCAACACATCACTTTTGCTGGCCCTTCCAGTGCTCTGCTCGAGTCTCCTGGTCCCCCCCCAAATGTTGGAGCGTGAGATCAGGGCTCAAGCAGAGAGGGTCAGTCACAGACCCACTCAGTGTGACTTCTGTCAGGACCACTACCGTCAAATATGATTGACAATTAGCATACAGTTTGGATTGGCGGTATGGTTCCGTTCTGGGCGAGAACTCTCTGCACATCCATGCAGCCTAGCATGGATAAGAGCAGGGAGAACAGCAATAACCCCCTTGGGGTAAACAGAACAGAACCAACATGAATGTTTGCAAATATATTTAATTCAAGATTTTAAAGTACAACATAATTCGAGAATTTATTCTCATTCAAGGGGAATCAGAATGGCAAATCCTGACTGGGCAAGAGGAGGAGCTGGGGATGGAGGAGGGTAATTAGCTCCTGAGAAACGCAATAGCTGCTGATAATACTGAAGGAGCATATATATGTATACGATGATAGGTGTCGTATTCCTATAGGTAGATCAGCTGAGAATCACTGATGCGAGCTTGACTAACGTGACCTGCCAGAACTAACGCTATGCTTGATTATTGAATAACACTGGTAAAGCGTACCCTTCTAGAGAAAGGGAACGCTGCAGAAACCACATCCTGCCCGGACGGAGGTGAAATGTGGAGTTACACATATGGACTAGTCAAGCAGGGTAGTGCAACATATGGCAGTCTCTGGGGTGGTTCCAGCCTAATCCAAGGGGGAAAGAACACCAGCAGAGACGATAGAGCGGACTCTATCGAGGGAAAGACACGGGCTAGCCGAACCGGGTAGCCGTACCGTGGAAGAATACACAGTAACTCTTTATTTCGATAGTCCACTTTAGACATTCTACTAACTATAAGTAACTTTGCAGCTACATGCCAACTAACTGTCATTAGAGTATTAGTAGACTGTTTGCTTAATATTTGCTAACACTTTTTGTTGGTCCCCCAATAGACAATCTACAGACTATAAGTTACTTGGCACCTACAAGTCAACTTATTCTCCTAACCCAAACCCTAACACCTAACCATAACCTAACAGTCTACTTACAGTCCACTACAGCCTACTACTCTAATGTGAGTTAGTTGACGTAGTTGAAAAGTTACTTATAGTTAGTAGAATGTCTAAAGTGGACTAACCAAATACACGTGGGATCGCCTCAGGGATCACTACATATGGACACCCAGCCTAACACAGGTTCCACAATGCATTCGGGTGTTAGGCCTGGCATCAGACTCTCCACCGCGTCTGACTGCCGGAGGTGACGAAGGAACTCAACAGGGTTAGCCATTTCTGGGGAACTCTACTGGAGCAAATAAACGCACATATCCGGCCCAGCGAGCAGGAGTGGCATAGCAAGCCGACACTTAGAACGGGTCCCTTGCGCTACAGCCCGGGAAAGCATGGCTGTCAACTCTGAAACTGATTCAGCATGAGCACACACACCATTACAATGGGAAGCTCAGCATAATCTTCATTTCCAAAGCATAACATCCCTCTCTCCGATGCAGCGAGCGACATCTGATCCTCCCCTGGAGCCTCGAATGAAACGCTAGGTCCCCCATGAGAAGGACCAGTAATCCCATCCGGAAGCTGCCAGGCATTTACGAGAAAGGCAAGATGGACAACATGCCGACGTGGTCATGCTCTCATGAGAGAACATAAACCACACACAAACGCAGTCTCAGCATGCTTGCGATGCGATAGAGGAGTGAGGGACCCGAGGAGGTGGTCTCGTCGGGGAAACCCTCACTGTAATCCTCAGGTCACCAAGGCTTATCAGCTGAAGTAGCCATTTCTTATTTTCTTCTGGTGCACCAGAAGAGGAACTAGATCGGGGAATAGTCAAAGGGACTCGTTTAAGGTACCCGGGTCTCGACCGTGCATCTACAGGTCGAGAACTTTATTGACAATTTCAATCTTTTCTGGAGTCAGAGACAACTTTTTCATCGGGATGGCCATCACCCAAACAAACTTGGTTCAAGAGTGTTAAAGGACAATATCTACTTCTCCCTCAATCATCCTTCTGCAGTTTGTGCCTATCCACTCAATCTGAACGGCACACACACACCTGGACACAGTATGAATGACCACGGGACTTCACATCAGCAGCAAAATGGATATGATAACACCAATCCGCCACAACAACCTCTGCTCACGGACACAATCTCAGCTGAGCCCTGCACACAGAGCTCACCACAGACAGCCATATCAGAACTGCTTGAAGATTCAACACCCAAGGACGACTTCCTGGAAAACAGCCAGGGAAGCCAGGACAGCATATCACAGCCTCTGATAACAGCAGAGCAACAGTCCCTTTCACCAGACACTCTCTCCCTCTCTCCAGCCTCACCCCTTCTGTGCTTCTCACAGAAAATGGAAGAACTGGTGCATGCTGGAACCAGACTATCCCACTCTTTTGCTGCGAGCCCCCAGTTACCTACCAAAAAAAGACCAGCACCATTACCCCCAGCTTCGAAACCTGCAGCAAAGCCTGCGGGCCCAGCTCGCCCTCCCCTCCTGTGAGAGCTCTTCGGTCTCTAACACAACCTCAGGGCCCACACCCTCCTCCATCTGCTCGAGGTGAACCAAAAACAACTGATACCAGCTCTCAGTGATGTGTGTCGGGTCCCCGTTTTGAAAACAGAAACTTTCTCAAATGTTTACAGAACAAGCGGGAACCCAGTGTGCCTGTATCTTCCTCTATTGCTGTACTATTACAAGATAGAAAGTCTAAGGCCTTCAATAGCCGTACAGCAAACCTAACTAATCTGGTGCCTCTTACACGTCAAACTAAGATTGCTGTGGGGAAAAGTAAGACTGTGAAGTTAGGACTCTTAAACATCCGCTCACTTAAAAATAAATCACTTCTAGTCAACGACTTAATAACCACAAACAATCTGGATTTTATTCTTCTAAATGAAACCTGGCTAGAAGACAGCTACAGTGCAACAATCCTCAATGAAACAGCCCCTCCTAACTTTACTTTTATGAGTGTCTGCAGAGCTGTTAAGAGAGGTGGGGGTCTAGCTGCTCTATTTAAAGATATCTATCAATGTAAGCAAAATTCATTTGGGAATTACTTGTCTTTCGAATATCTGGGTATTGTGTTAAAAGGTGCTCCATGCATTTTACTTATCATTATTTACAGGCCACCAAAATACTCTCCAACCTTTGCTGAGGACTTTACAGAACTAGTATCGATAATTACATCAGAGTTTGACTGTTTTGCCATTGCTGGAGATTTAAACATCCACATAGATAGTGCAGAAACCAAAATGGCAAAAGAAATCAAAACTGTTTTAAAAACTTTTGATCTGACTCAGCATGTTCATGGACCCACACACAATCGTGGACACACTCTAGATTTACTTATCAGTAAGGGTCTAAACATTTCATCGATTGTTATTAAGGATGTAGCACTGTCTGATCATTTCTGTATTTTCTTTGATATACTGATCTCTCCTGCCACTGAAGCTAGATCTGTGTCTGTCAAGAAGAGATGCTTAAATGAGAACACTAGTGTACTATTTATGAAGGCTATATCCTTAACACCAAGCATATCTGCAGACTCTGTTGATTTTCTCCTTGATTCTTTTAACTCAAAAGTCAAAGGTGTAATTGATGATATTGCTCCTGTGAAAGTCAGGAAGAAGAGTGGCAGACAAAAGGCACCTTGGAGAAACTCAACAGCAGTGCAAAATATGAAAAGACAATGCAGAAAAGCAGAGCGCATGTGGCGGAAGACAAAACTTGTAGTCCATTATAACATCTACAAAGACAGCCTTCATGCTTTCAATATGGAACTAGGCAAAGCTAGACAGACTTTCTTCTCAAACATTATAAACAGCAATTTAAACAACACACGCACTCTTTTTGCTACTGTAGAGAGACTGACAAACCCGCCAAACCAGATTCCCAGTGAAATGCTCTCAGACAGCAAGTGCAGTGAGTTTGCTTCTTTCTTCTCTGAGAAAATCAACAATATCAGAAAGGTGATCAGCACATCCTTGAGTTGCACTGAGGTCAGACAGATCAGACCACCTGAGAAAGTAGTTACTATGTCTGACTTCAAAGAAATTGATGGCACAATTTTGGAAGAAACCGTACACAGCACCTTAAAACATCAACATGTGCTCTTGACACACTTCCCACATCATTTTTCAAAAGTGTGTTTAACAGTTTAGAAGCAGATCTTCTAGAAGTGGTAAATGCTTCACTTCTCTCTGGGAGTTTTCCAAACTCCCTGAAAACTGCAGTTGTCAAGCCCCTCCTGAAAAAGAGCAATCTGGATAAGACCATATTAAGCAACTATAGACCGATCTCAAATCTTCCTTTTATAGGCAAGATCATTGAAAAAGTTGTCTTCAATAAACTGAACAAATTCTTATGCTCGAATGGATACTTTGACAATTTTCAATCTGGTTTCCGACCGCACCACAGCACAGAGACAGCGCTCATAAAGATAATAAATGATATTCGCTTAAATACTGATTCAGGCAAATCATCGGTGCTGGTACTACTCGACCTCAGTGCTGCATTTGACACTGTTGATCATAACATACTTCTGGACAGGCTGGAAAACTGGGTGGGGCTTTCTGGGATAGTCCTAAAATGGTTCAGGTCATACTTAGATGGGAGAGGTTATTATGTGAGTATAGGAGACCATAAGTCTGAGTGGACATCCATGACATGCGGAGTCCCTCAAGGCTCAATTCTTGCGCCACTCCTGTTCAACCTGTACATGCTTCCAATGAGCCAAATAATGAGAAAGAACCAAATCTCTTACCACAGCTATGCAGACGACACACAACTCTACTTAGCCCTATCGCCTAACGACTACAGCCCCATTGACTCCCTGTACCAGTGCATTGATGAAGTCAACAGTTGGATGTGTCAAAACTTTCTTCAATTAAACAAAGACAAAACTGAAGTCATTGCGTTTGGAAACAAAGATGAAGTTCTCAAGGTGAACGCATACCTTCACTCTAGGGGTCAAACAACTAAACATCAAGTCAGGAATCTTGGTGTGACACTAGAGTCAGACCTTAGTTTCAGTAGTCATATCAAAGCGATAACAAAATCAGCATACTATCATCTGAAAAATATTGCAAGAATTAGATGCTTTGTTTCCAGACAAGACTTAGAGAAACTTATTCATGCTTTCATCACCAGCAGGGTGGATTATTGTAATGGACTCCTCACTGGCCTTCCCAAAAAGACCATAAGACAGTTGCAGCTCATACAGAACGCTGCCGCCAGGATTCTGAGCAGAACCAGAAAATATGAACACATCACACCAGTCCTCAGGTCTTTACACTGGCTCCCAGTTAAATTTAGGATTGATTTTAAAGTATTATTACTGGTATATAAATCATTCAATGGCCTAGGACCTCAATACATTGCAGATATGCTCACTGAATATAAACCCAACATATCACTCAGATCATTAGGATCATATCAGCTAGAAATACCAAGGGTTCACTCTAAGCATGGCGAGTCCGCTTTTAGCTATTATGCCAGCCGCAGCTGGAACCAGCTTCCAGAAGAGATCAGATGTGCTCCTACAGTATCACATTCAAATCCAGACTCAAAACACATCTGTTTAGCTATGCATTTACTGAATGAGCACTGTGCCAATGTTCGTCCGACTGTTTGAACTGTACTGTATTTTCTGTATAAACTGTTTTAATTATTCTTTTCATTTTAATTTCTTCTATGTAAAGCACTTTGAATTGCCACTGTGTATGAAATGTGCTATATAAATAAACTTGCCTTGCCTTGCCTTGCCTACAGTACAGCGTGATGCGCTGGATTTCCATGACATTAATTCTTTATTTCTTATTGGTTATTCACTGTCACATGGGCACTTCTGCTCTCTTTATTATGGTGGATTGTTTGAGAGGGTTGGAAGGGGCGAGTAGAAAACTTTCTGTTGACAGTATTGCATCGGTTTGAATGCCTTATCATGTCTTCATATGCCTTACCAAAATAAAATCCCAAAAAGCGAAAGCAACCAATTAGCCACCGATTTGCCAAAATGTAAAATAGAAACAAATTTTCATTAGAGTTTGTTGGTTGTTTATCAGATTTTTAACCACTGGCATAAAATCAGGTCCATTTTGCAGCTTTATATGGGAAGAGACTGTCTGATGAACGTGAATTGCTTGATTGCTTTGCTTTTATGTGGCATTTAAAGGTGCTGTATGTAGTTTTCAGTGACCTCTAGCGGTGATGTTTCAGATTGCAACCAATAAGTTTGCACGCGCATGCTCGAATTTATGAGCGAGCACTGTGCATAGACAGTATATAAACGGCACTGTGGGTACCTTCCAGACTGAGACGCAACACACCGGAGAAAGCATCACACAGCATGCTGGAAACTAAGGTAAACTCCCACTGCAACGTTACAATAATAGGCTACTTTTATCAGCTTGACGTTGAACTAATGCTTCATGCTCGTACCATGATAAGTATGGAACCCTATCAACCGTGCCGAATTTTGCCACTGCAAGCACCACTTCACATGTTCTTCAGGAAATGAACATTCTAGGTTTGTAGATAAGGTTTCTCCATGATTCAGATGTTGAGCCGTGTTTTTAAACCCGAAGTTCATGCGATTCACGTCTGGCCTTACGAGCTTCAGCAGAAAAAACTTTTTTATTTTTTTTTATCAAAATGTGGAGTTTGTGTTGGAGTCTGTGTTGTGCTGTGAGCAGGTCGTTTCTTAGTGTTATCAGACATGTCATAAGTTGCATAAGTCATAAGTCCATGTCATAAGCTGCAGTGTCATCGCTGTTGAGTGCAGTAGAGGCGAGAGGCTCGGGAGCGCGCGTGCAGGTCACGTCACTGGATTTCGCGGTAAATCCGACCCGGGACCTTCACATAAAAATAAGAATACTTGCTTTCCGAGGTAATAGCAAAACCCGCAAAGTGGATCATTTTAATGTGAGTTTACAACTCCTTCACACAGAGGCAATAAAAAAAGGATTAATTTCAGTAGAAAAGTTACATACAGCACCTTTAAGGTCAGGTTCATCTAACATCATGATAAAAAATACGTGGGGAAAAACTCATTAAAATTATACAATGTATCAGCTGTACAGAAAATATGTAAATGTATGTAGACTTTTTGTTAGAATTTAGATTAGAATGAGTGCAAATGTCACGATTATAAACAGGACTCACCATGTACAGTGATGTTTCGAGGACGCTGTTTCTCTCCAGATTCAGACTCACACCAGTACACTCCAGTGTCAGATGTGCTGAGAGAGTCCATTACACATCGAGATCCTGTTTGTTTTGCACAAGTTTGTGTGTCTTTGTCTGTGTATCTTCTCACTGTCCATCCAGTAGAGTTACTCTGATCCTCACAGCTCAGAGAGAGAGGGTCAGATGAGAAGTGTTGACTTCTGCTGGGATTGATGACCAGAGACACTGAAGCAGAAACTCCTGAAAAGAGGAAAATCTCAATCAAAACTGACGGCACAGAGACTGCAGTGAAACACAGATCCGGATGAGCACAAGCATAAACCCTCACCAGTGACCCACAGTATCTGTGAGCTGCTGTTGTGTGTGTAATAGGCTGGTTGTCCTCTCTCTGCTCTGCACGTATAAACTCCTGTGTGCTGTAGAGCAGCAGGACTGAGAGTGTAAGATCCTCCAGCTCCTCTGCTGCTGTCTGACAGATGATCATGATCTCTGAACCAGCTGAACGTCCAGCCTTTAGAGGAGCCTGAAACCTCACAGGTCAGAGTCACTGATTCTCCTTCAGTCAGCCACGGCTGTGGAGACACTCGCACTGATGCCTGAGCTTCAGCTGAACAAAACATCACGAGTTACAGAGCCGTAGAGAAACTGATGGAGAAGCTGATCACAACAAACACACACTCACCTGAGACAGTCAGTGTAACAGCATCACTGATGTTTGATTTCTGTGAGTCTGATCTCTCTCCTCTACAGCTGTATTTACCGCTGTGAAAATATTCAACTTTGCTGATGTTCAACTCTTGTGTTGAGCACAGACTGACAGCATTTCTGTGTGTCTGTTCATCAGCTCCACTGGTGCAGCAGTCTTGTTCTGTACATCGATTGGCAGAGTTTCTATCCCAGATGTTGGTTCCCTCTATTTCCCATCTGTATGTCCACTCAGTGTCTCCTCCCCACTTTATATCACATCTGAGAGTGACTGTTTCTCCTCTAAACACTCGTTCATCAGGTCGTACCGTCACCACAGCTTTAGGACTCTCTGTACAAACACAGATTATTGCATTTATAGTTTCAGAAGTTGTGTAGATATTGTCTCTGATCTGTATTAGTTGCATCACACACTACAGTCTCTCTCACCTGTAACATTTACCCACAGTGCATCACTGTATTGTGTGTAATAGACTGGTTTCCCTCTTCCAGCTTTACACCTGTACTGGCCTCCATCAGACACTGAATCAATCTTCAGGCTGTAGGGGTTTGCTTCTTTCTTCTCTGTCTCAGGGTTCAGTGTGTGATTGTACCAGTAAGAGTCCCAGTTTCCAGTGGACAGATTCATGCGACAGGTCAAAGTCACTGTGTTTCCAGTCAGTGCAGCTCCTGCAGGATCTGATGTGAGTTCAGGCTTCGGCTGTAGATCTGCAGGAGAACAACAACAGATTCAGATCCTCAAGAGACAGAGTTCACCTGCGTTACACAAATCATTGAGTTTTTGTCAGCAACAGTTCATACAGAGGAGAATAAGTGCTGAAATATGGATTTTATAGTAGCATTAAACAGATATGAATATGAACTACATTAAAAATAATTGTTCAGTTTTGTTCTATAGAACAGAAAATGAATAGAAATGTACCGCAAACATTTAGATTTACGAGACATTATTTTACAATATTTGGAATAGAACTCAAATATTTGAACTGAAATTCTATTATATCAGGGCTTGAAAATGTCACAATCTCTGGTGTTTTTCTGGAATTTTACTAGCCCAAATAAAAAGATAATTTTTAATGTAGAAAATTGGTTAGGAGTAAAAACATCAATCAAAAACTTTTTCAAAACACAAATATCAACAATCGGATATAAAATAATAAAATCATAATCATCAATACAAATATGCATCTGGTTCTAACTGAACTGAAATGTGTGTGAACAGTATGGAGCATGAATCAGTCTGTGTCAGTTTCTGAATCGCTGTGGGGCCGCGGACCGAGATGGCAGCTTAGTTGGAGTGCTCCCCGCGACTTTGCAAAAAATCTTGAAAATCCGACTTATTCATGCTTAAATCCGGGTCAGCACGATGTCTAAACAATCGACCATTGAAGACTGTGGGGTTGGACCAAAACCACGCGGCTCACAAAGAAACAGAACAACTACCACGAATGTGTTAGCCGCTGATGCTGCTAACAACATAGCCGATGCACAACAGGCCGACCTAGCCGCGGTGCTAAGTGAGCTGCAGGCTCTACGTACCTCTGTTTCTTCGATTAACACAAAGATAAGTGCTGTGGATGACTTTGGAAATAAGCTTGACAATGTGGAGAAACGTATAACTGAGATGAATGGCTCTGTTGCTGCTGTGCAGAGAAGGTTTGCTGATCTAAAAGCGGATATCATTGCTAATGATAAGCGGCTAACGGAGGCTGAGGACCGGATAGGGACCGCCGAAGATGATATAGAAAGGGTGAAACTGCAGCTGACTGATGCTGTAAAACGCATGGCTTATTTGGAGTCAAAGACGGAGGACTTGGAGAATTGCAAGGAGGCGCAAGAATTTGAGGCTTGTGGGACTACCAGAGTCAGCGGAAAAAACTCGACCCATGGTGGAGTTCATTCAACACATGCTACCGATCTGGCTGGGTCTTGATACCTCTAGAACCTTCGTCTTGGAAAGGGCACACCGCACTTTGGCGAAACCGAGACCGGGTCAGAGCAGAGCGGTAATCATTCGTTTTTCACTATTTCAAGATCGGGAGTTTGTGTTTCAAACAGCCAAAAAGCGTGTGATCACCCACGAGAACCACAAGATCTTCTTTGCACAAGACTTCTCAGCGGAAGTCCATTCAACGCAGTGAAGAAAAAGTTCATTGAGGCTGGATCCTTTAGGGGATTTCAATTACATCCTTGCAAGATGAGGATTCTTCACGAGGGGAAAATAATTATTTTCTCCACACCTGAAGAAGCTGAGGACTTCCTATCGAGCTAGATTTGTAATTTCTATATGGCCACGGAATATAGATAACCGTACTGGACTTGAGGACAAAAAAGTGCAATATATATATTTTTAAATTTTCTTTATTTTTTATATAATATTTGCACTTTATATATATATATTTTTTTTTCTGTACGTGGACTCTAATTACCATATCTGGTGGACACTTTTTGTTACGCACCAAGTAGGCTTGTGCAATTTAATTTTTGGTATATGGTTGAGTCGTTTGGCACTAGAGCTGGTGAAATGCGGAGTTGCGGGGACGAACTGGGTGGGCTGTCTGAGAAGTGTACCTACACAGTTTTTGCCACTCCTCGTTGGTGTGGATTGGCACTGCCCTTACATAGGTTGTTTAAGTAAGGGAAGGGAATGGGATCTCAAGGATTAAGGGGACTTGTTCTAATTGGTTAATTTTTTTTTTTTTTTTTTTTTACTTGTTTTAATTTTTATGTCACACTCAATATGGATAGTTATTATGTTCTTAAAGCATTATGGAAAATTCTAAATTGTCTGATTTGAGATTTACAAGTTGGAATGTCCGGGGACTCAATAAGTTAACTAAATTGAAACAGGTTATGAACAGGCTTAAAAACTCACATTCTACAATAATTTTTCTTCAGGAAGTCCATTTTACAATTTCTGAAATTAAACATGTACGACGAAGATGGCCTGGTCAAGTTGTACACGCAACGTCTAATAATTATGCTCGAGGCGTTCATAAGACAATTCCTTTTCAACTTACTAATATTGTTCAAGACCCTCAAGGAAGGTTTGTTATTGCTCAGGGTAATATACTTTCTATTGCATTAAATCTGGCTAGCATCTACGGACCTAATGAAGACAAACCCACATTTTTTGAAAATTTCTTTTTAACTTTATCGTCTTTACACGGCCTAAATATAATAGGTGGGGACTTTAATTGTACTTTGGACCCTCTGGTAGATCGATCAACAAAATCCGATCCCCAAAAATCTCAATCGAGGAAAACCATAATACAATATATGACTGACTTGAATTTGACAGAGATATGGAGGAAACTTAACCCAGGTAAATTGGAATACAGGGATACATAAATCTAGATCACATATTGATTATTTTTTAGTATCTCAAGAATTGGTATCAAAAATAAAAAATTGTTGGTATGATTGTATAGTTATAAGTGACCATTCGCCCATTTCCTTATCTATATTTTTTGACAAGCTAAAAATATCTCCCACTAACTGGCGTCTGCAGGTATGGTGGCTCCAAAATCCAGAGTTTGTTAAATATGTTGAAAAGAAGATTGACATTTATTTTGAAATTAATACTGATCAAACTAATGCATCAATTAGATGGGAAGCGTTTAAAGCGATCCACAAGATATTAATAATGCATTCAAAGACTTTTATCAATCATTGTATAGATCAGAATCTTCTGCCGACTTTGTTGATCGAGATGCTTTTCTTGACCATCTTCAATTTCAAGTACTCACTGAGGAGGTCAGGAAGGAATTGGATAATGATATAACTGAACAAGAATTATTGCAAGCCATAAAAAGCGTAAATTCAGGTAAAGTTCCTGGGCCTGACGGCTTGCCTATAGAATTTTACTAAACTTTCCAGAAGCAGTTGTTAACTCTTTTTTGAATATGTTTAACGAATCATTTGATATTGGTAACCTACCTCTAACTTTAAGACTTGCTACAATAACTCTTATTTTAAAACCTGGTAAAGCATCAACTGATTGCTCATCATATAGGCCAATTAGTCTCATGGGAGTGGACACAAAAATATTATGTAAAGTTCTTGCTAAAAGACTAGACCCATACGTCCCTTTTTTAGTGCATAATGATCAGAATGGATTTGTAAGGAGCCGTCAGGGCTTTCATAACATTAGACGAGTCCTTAATATAATTCACTGTAATAATAATGCCAGAGACAATGCACTATTGTCTTTAGATGCAAGACAGGCATTTGATAGAATAGAGTGGCCCTATTTGTTCAATGTATTGCTGAGATATGGAATTGGGGGAAAGTTTTTAAAATGGATACAGTTACTATACACTGGCCCTGTGGCATGTGTAAGGACTAATAACAATTTATCAAGCCAAATAACCCTAGAAAGATCAACCCGTCAGGGCTGCCCTCTGTCCCCATTATTGTTTGTTCTGGCCATTGAGCCGCTAGCCATATCTATTCGAAATGAAGCAAATCTGTCAGGAATTACAATTGGAGACCATAGAATATCGCTATACGCAGATGATGTGATACTTTTCTTGTCCAAATTATCAACTAGCATACCAGCAGTATTACAATTAATTAATAGGTTTGGTAAGTTTTCGGGATATAATATTAATGACACAAAATCTTCCATACTCTTCCTAAACAAGGAGGAAAGGAGTAACCCAGTCATAAGATCGCCATTTTTTAATGCAAGAGAAGGATTTACATATCTTGGAGTTAAGATTTAACCCCCAAATGAATAAAATTGTTAAAGCAAATAATGATCCGCTAATGGGTGAAGTACGTGAATCAATTGAAAAATGGACAACAATGCCCATATCAATGATTGGCCGAATTAATTTGATTAAGATGGTAACTCTGCCGAAATTTTTATACCTGTTTCAGTCACTTCCACTGCCACTGCCAAAACATTTTTTTAAGGAAATTAACAAGAGTCTTTGTAGGTTTATCTGGAACAATAGAAAATCTAGACTCAGGCTTAGACTACTGTATCTTCCATATGACAGGGGTGGTTTACAGATGCCGAGTTTACAGTGGTACTACTGGGCCGCTCAGCTTCGATGCGCTATGTTTTACTTCCTCACACGGTCTCCTCCAGCCTGGGTTTCTATTGAACAAACAATATCTAAGCTCCCATTAAGATTATACTTATATTCATCAGATCCAAAGACCTTAAAAAAACAAACAACAAATCCTTTCCTAAAGAATACCATTGATATATGGTTCAAAGCTCACAAACATATTGGTGATACACCTCCTATTTCTCAGTTCTCTCCTATTTGGAGTAATGCACAGTTCACTCCAGGCAGGGCAGACGGCGGTTTTAAGGTTTGGGCTGGTAGAGGTGAGCAAAAAATTGGAGATTTATATGACAAAGGCATTTTGTTAACATTTAATGACCTGAGTCTGAAATATTCAATTCCTCAAAAACATTTTTTTAAGTACTTACAATTGAAACATTTTATTTCATCAAAGCATTGTGATGCCCTTCGGGAGCCGCCGCTGTCCTGTCTGGAGAATATTATGATAAAGCATGGACATGGGAAATGCCGAATTTCTATATTATATGCTACACTTATCTCATATGATAAGGAATCCAGTAAAGATAGAATGAGGGCTTGGAGTTTTGGATATTAAAGAGGATATCGAGGAAACTGAGTGGTCAAAAGCATGCTTAAAAGCTCAAATACAAACGATTAATACAAGAATGAAGCTATTGCAACATAAATGGTTGATGAGGACATACATAACCCCTGAAATGCTTAACAAATGGTCCCCGGACATTCCAGACACATGTGTGAAATGTTTAATTGAGAAGGGAACTGGGCAATTCCACGCAAAACTGTCACATCCATAACGCCAACACAATGCCATGGTATTTAGTTGGCGTTATGGATGTGACAGTTTTGCGCGGAATTGCCCAATAATTCACTGTGTATGGGAGTGCCCTAAATTGGTAACTTTTTGGAAAATGGTTGTCTGTACCCTAAGTAACATCACAAAAGCCCAAATACTGTGCATTGCAAAACTTTGTATTCTGGGGATATACCCAGATCATCTTTCTATCAATAACAATCAGAGGACTCTTATCGACTTTGGCCTCCTGCAGGCCAGGAGGATAGTTGCTTTCAGGAAAGAGACTGAAATATCTTCTGCACACTCTTGGATCAAGGAGATGGCAATGTATGTTACTTTAGAGAAGTTAACGTACATTACAAGGGGTAAAGCACAGCAATTTGAAGAGATGTGGGCACCTTTAATTGATTTCCTTAAGAAATAAGAGGGTGCATGTATTAATGTTTTGAGCGTGACATATTTTTGTTTTGTTCTGTTTTGTTTTATTTTAATTACTGCGGCTTTGATCAACATATTTGGAATGTTTTTGTAACTTATTTTCCTTTTGGTGATATCACTTTTGTTTTTTGGTTATTGTTTGTTTTATTGGAAAATCAATAAAAACCATTGTTGAAAAAAAAACAAAAAAAACATTGAAAACAAGCTGTTTAAAGGGACGATGTGTAACTTTTTAGGTATTTTATTATCTAAAATGAATATTTTTATTCATAAATATGTCCTCAATGGTGTACAAATACCTCTGCTAATTATCGGACTTATCCTCGTAAACGAAGAATTTATTATCTTTATATACATGGGACGGGTAGATCCACGGAGGCTTCCATGTAGTTCCGCCATCTTGAAAAACTATAATAGCAGAGAGGGACAAAAAGTACAGGCCAACGCGTTTCCACAACGCGTTTCGTTCAGAGCCAGCGTCACGTGACTGAAACCAGCAGAAGCAGAGGAGCAGAGCAGTGAGAGGCGCTTGTCACTGCCGCAGCAAGTTTAAAAGGCTGCACTGCACGGTTATTTATAATGGAGGACCATACATATGCTGAGTCACAGGATAAGGAGTCCTTGTCGTCGAAAAAGTCCAAAATAGACCGTAAAAGGAAATGTGAACGGAGATTACATAAAAAACAAGGATTAATGTCGGGATAGCTTTTTCCAGGTGGACAGAGCTAATGCAGGAGAAAGCTTTCAAAAGAGATGCTGAAGTTGCCTGTTTTCTTCTAGACAGGCAAGTCAATGTTACGTTCTTAATTACAAGCTTTTTTTCATTGCTTGGTTGTGTACTTTATTATATAATACAGGGCGTGGGAAGTGGGGGGCAGCACTCCCTGTTTTCACAGAATTGTAAATGCAACGCATATGTTTGTTCATTAACATTTATTCATTTTTAGCATTTAGTCATTTATTTGTAATTAACACTTTAAGTGGGCTATTTAAAAAGTGTGAATTTATATGTAGATTATGTTTTTAAAACATACGCGTAGAGTGTTACGTAATATTGTGTATGCGTCGAAAGAATTTGTCCGCAGCTGCTGCTGCTGCTGCAAAAAAAAAAACAGAGCTATGAGCGCAAGTCCACTGTCAGCGTTGTGTAAGGTTAGCACTAGGCAGTTTTTTTGTGTTCATTTCTATTTCCTGTCGCTGTGCAGCCTCTTTTATTGTATATGACACTGTAAACAGCCCAATAACCCTTTTCTTTAAACTAAAGGATTCATTTATGTCCCGTTGACCGGTCCATTGCATTACGAATAAAAGCATAAGCAATAAAGTCCAAAAATGTGATGTGAAGTCCGGTTTGAGTGTGTGCGCTGTTTGAACGAGTGTTCTCACTGATAGGCTACGCTTGTGTGATTTGCGGAGTTTTGACAAGTTTTATAGTCTTGATATCGTTTCTTATTCAAAAGTGGTGATGAGCCCCCCCCCCCCCCCCAAAAAACCCTCAGCACCCCCAACCTAAAACCTCTTCCCGCACCCCTGATATAATATACAAAAATATAACGAATAAAGAAGGCATCACTACTAATTACCATAGTTCATGTTTTTCACAGTCAATAATTCATACTGTAACATTCGTTTATTCGTTGTGTCAAGTTGCAGTTTGTTTTGAAATAACAAACCTGTTCACCCGAAGGAAAACTCGAAGTGCTATTAGAACATCCTATCATAGCTTTTTGGTACATGGTTTGGTACAGGTTTGCAACGCGCATTTAAAAAAGCGAGGCGCTGAAGAGCACTATTTTTTGGAATGCAAAATACATTATCACCACTAGATGGGAGAAATCTTACACAATGTCCCTTTAATATTTTTGTGGAAAGGTGATGTTTTTTTTCCAGGATTCTTTGATAAAAGAACAGCATTTATTGCAAATGGAAATCTTTTGTAACATACATAAATGTACTGTATTTACTGTCATTTTTAATTACAATTGAATGCATCCTTACTGAATAAAAGCATTAATGTCAAAAAAAAAAAAAAAATGTTGACCTATCTGGGGAAAATTAGCCTTTGGCTAAATCCGGTACAATGCATGAAATGGAAATATTTATGTTAAAAATTGTACATGGTCCCTTTAAATAAATAAATAAAACAAATTTATGGAGAGTTGAATGAGATCATTCAGTGTTTCAGACTAGAGAAGCACAATATGATGTTTTCACTCGGTTCATGCAGGAAAATCCTCTCTCACAGATGGCTGTCGACGGACTTAATTTCACCAGCAACAAGATATGAGAGAGGTGTTCTGGATTCTCAATGAGGAGATCTTTGTACAAGCAATCTAGCTTGCAACCCCGGTGCTCTGAAAGCCACAAAGATCACAATGTTCTCCACTGCACACGCAATCTCTGTCACTTAGCAACAATAAATTAAGTGAGAACGGCACTGCTTTATAAGGGGTGGAAGCACCAGTTGTCTTCACCAAACGTCAGAACTTGCAGTTGGATGGAGAAATAATGACTCTTTGAAGCTTTGACACTTTTCTCTGATTGTTCCGGTACAAGATTCTAAGCATCAGGAGTTTTGAAAACAGTGTCGCCTTGTGGCAGATCAGATCTATAGCAGCCATAAAGCAGAGTGCGCAGCTCTTTGTTTTAAAGCCTGACAATGCTAAAAGTGTTAATTTACTGATGAAATAAATGATGTTTTATTAACAAGGTTCGGGAGGAGCACGTTCAGATAATTAACACAGGTGGAGAGCACTCAGCAATCAATGGTGAGAGGTAGGCTATTTATACTCAGCAGTCTCACCTCATTCCATTGACAGTTTTTGCAGCATTCCTCCACCACCCCTTCTCCACGCTTCTAGTCCTAAACACTTACATACGGGGGGAGTACTCTGGGTTCGGGCCGAACTCCGAGCTCGGAGCCCTCCCCCCGGACAGCACGCCATATACGCTTAAACTTACCCATTCAAATTATATGTAAGTGTGAACTCGTGAATTCACATATTGAAGTGTAGCAATAAATAATAATAATAATAATAACACTAGGACTTTGAGGCAATTAAATGGTGCTCTAATTATTTTATGCTGTTTATATAGCAGAATTTATGATGGTCAAGTCACCTTTATTTATGTAGCACTTTTTACAATAGATTTAATCAGCTTATCAGGAGATACTGAGTCTGTATCAACTTCATCAGACTATCTGAAGACTTCATGAACTCATTTAACATCATTATCTGTGAGTCACGTCATTCTCTCTGACTTCAGCACAAAACTCATATTTTCTATTAGTGAATATCTCCTGTAACCATAGCGACAGTGACTACAGTAAATCTCAAAGATGGAGACGCCAATAACACTGGAAAGTCACAATTTACATGATGTTTTAAACAATATCCTGATAAAAATGTGCAACACACACAAGACATCTGAAGACAATCATGACTAAAAGTGAATTGCTTATAAGAACAGATGTGGCTGATACAGAAGATCATAAGTGTTGAAATATGGATTTTAAATGATCATTAAACAGATGTGAATATGAAGACTCACCTGATACAGTCAGTGTAACAGCATCACTGAAGTCTGTGTATGAGTCTGATCTCTCTCCTCTACAACTGTATTCACCACTGAGAGACACACGATCAGCTGTGAAACTGAACTCTGCTGTTGTTCTTGTATATGGATAGACAGTGTTTCCATCTCTAATCCAGCTGTATCTCCACTGAATGTCTCCTCCTCCCTGTATGTCACATGTGAGAGTGACTCTCTCTCCTATGAACACACGGTGATCTGGCTTCACCTTCACTACAGGTTTTCCTGTATTAATACACATATGAGTAAATATTGATTAAAACATCATCACAGTATCATGATCAATGTTAGTGTTTATGAACTCAAAACCTCCTTATGAAACAAACACTGTATTAAAAATGAAAGATCTAGTTTGATGGAAGTTTGTATTGATTACATCAAATTGTTTGTAATTATTGATAGACTATATACTGATAAACTTTGTATAAACTGAAAGACTGGGTAAAGTGTGCCATACATGTAAACTGAGTCTATAATACATGTATGTTATTTTCTATTTGCGTGTCACAGAATTGCAGCTTGTACAACATTTACAAATCTTACATAATTTTAGAGTGTAAAAATATTACAGACTTAAACATGCAAAGTGATGAGGTCATGTGACAATGTAGCATATACAGTTAAATAATAAACTGTTGTACAGTACAAAATGCTGGGTTGAAAAGATTGGCAGCAGATTGGGTTAAATGTTTTTTAAACCAAAATTTTGGAGTAAAATTATTACATTTCTGGATTAAGATTAACCCAAAATAGTCTGAAAATAAAACCAAGAATATTGGACATTATTATTCACTTTATACACACAGAATGACTATCAGTAGAAACAGTTTTATTAAAAATGAGAATAAAAGCAAACATAGTCAAAAGTAACAGTGTGCATGAAAGAAGACAAGCAGAAAAAAATGACAAATCATCAGATACAGTATTTTCTTTTCCATTTCAATGAACACTGATAATATAACTTGCATTTAACACCTCATTATACTATTTTGTATATTATCCACCACCAACGAAAACATTACACTATAAAATGATGTATTGTTTTGACTTTAAGTAATTGTATTAAATATTGCACCAATTTATTCACGCAAACAAAGATAACAAGTAAACTCCCAAATTTAAGTTCAGTCAACTTTAAACTTATAACTATAAATCTGTTATCTTAAGTTATTTAATAAACCACCTATAGTTTATAACAATTTTCCAACAGATCTACATGGTTGCCTAAACAAATATGGAGCTATATTATAAGAGTTTAGTTTTACAGTTTTTCTCGATTGCTTAAACACTATAACCAGGCTTTTGAACTAAAATTTCAAAACCATAATGCCATTTATCAAAAAGCACACCCATTTCACTAAACTATAAACACTATTCCCTGTTTTGACACATGAGTCAAATTTGTTGAACTGTCACTGCAAAACTCTACAGACCATGTTGTCATGTATAAAGCACTAGCACTCAATATTGTTCACTCAAGTCAGCACAGCTTCAGCTCAGTTAGCACACAAATACCCAGGTGGAAACACAAAGAGTCAAAATTTAACACACATCAATCAGATCCTTCAATAGATAGATAAAAGGGCCCAAATCAGTTTATTGAGTTTTGGAACAATGGATCCAGAAAGACATGAAGGAAGAGATCGAGGAGGGATAAGAAGGAGGAGGAGGACGACGACGAAGGACAAGAAGACAAGCAGTCTCAGATGAAATTCAAGCCACTCTAGTTGCCCATGTCTTTGTCAATGGTATGACTATGAGGGAGGCTAGGATACGAGTAAGGCCAAATTTGAGTTGCTTTACCGTCGCCTCGAGAACCTTCAGGGAGGAGTGGTGGCGAACAGAATTATATCACTGAATAAGAAACAAACATTTCCAATAGTCTTTGATGAGGTTTATTTTCTTGCAAGAAAAGGCCAGCAGTCGTACAGTAACACAGAGTGACACAGAGTGTGACAGTGAAGGGAGGGCATCCTTCATCCTTTATAGTCTTGACTCCCAGAATGTTATATTTCTAGGCCAGTGATGGTATTTGGAACATTCTTAGATGTGTTCATTATTGTCTCCTTGAGTGGAGGCCCTCCTGTCACCTACCAACACTATTTTCCATTCCAATACACTTCCATATTAGAATAAGGTTTGTGTGTGCTCTTTCACTGTCATATGATGGTCACACACATCTTACTGTAAATATGAAAAATAAATAAAAATTTGAGAGAAAAAAAAAGAGTAATTTTTTTTGTGTGTGTGTGTAGTACATGAATGAATAAAAATGTGCCAATGTATCCATTGGTTGTGTCTTTTGTGTTCATCATGTGAAAAGGTTTGTGAGGGGGGGAACCACAAGCAACATAACTTACCAGTTTTGGAAATGTTGTTTTGAATTTATTGCACCAGTGTGTTAGACTATGTTGTAGTGTGTGTGTGATTTTGAGGGCTTGTGTGTCCTGTCTGAGGCCAAAGTTTGGTTTTTCAGCCAGAGTGAACGGTTTTGAGTGTAGAGCTTCATTTTGACCTGAAAATATGATGTTTGGGGAATTGGGTGAGACGTTATG
This sequence comes from Rutilus rutilus, assembly GCA_021464565.1. Taxonomy (NCBI): domain Eukaryota; kingdom Metazoa; phylum Chordata; class Actinopteri; order Cypriniformes; family Leuciscidae; genus Rutilus; species Rutilus rutilus. Next base: position 7,216,664 of record JAJAQA010000003.1, read on the forward strand.
GATTTGTGTTTACAGTTTTGAGAATATGAGGCATAGTTTCAAGAAATGTGTTTAAGCAATCGAGAAAAACTAATAACATTACTGAACATTAATAACATTACTGAACACAAATAAACCACAACAATGACACTGACATTATAACATTTGCATAAGATATTGAACTTTCTGCCTGAGACACGAGTACACATGTGAAGGAATATGAGCAAGTGTATGAACGAGAGAGCGTGAATTCCTCCACTGAACAACAACACTGAACATTTATCATTACAGATTATATAACAGTGTGTTGAGTCTGAACACACACAGAACACGCTTCACCACCAATTCCCATGATCTGCTTAGTTCAGTCATGAAGAAGATGATGTCACTTTAAGGCTGAATGTGATCATGTGTTTTGTGTTTGCGTTCGCTTAAGACACCGACTATGTAGGACTATATTCTTTTGACATAAATTGGAGTGAATTTGTCCACTGAAGCGCAGGTAGGCATGAAAGAGAGCTCAACTTCACACGCTGTCTGAGAGAAGTGTCTTTCAGGGTCGCGCTTCAGATGTTAAACACACACACACACACGAGTTACGAAATCCCTTTCACGTGTTCCACTTCCTTGAACATTTACACTGGAGAGGCTGAAACTTTCGTGATGATGAAGCACTGACCCGTCAACTGTACAGAGCGTCATTCACGTTTGTTCACGTTCATGTTGTCTCAACATTGCATTTGTTAGATTTGTTAATAAAAAAAAAATGTTACTGGCAAACTGCATGGTGACTGACAGCATTTCACACACTCGCTGTTTTTTTATTCCCATTTGGCTCATGGTGAGTGTTCATTATAGGCCCTGTTTACTGTATTTAATAATATTCTGAACAGTGTCTCTATTATATATACTGTATCTTAGTAGAGAGAGTTTAGGAGGACAATGATGTTGAACTCACCCTTCACAGAGAGATAAAGAGAGCTTGATGTTGATGAGTTTGGTCTTCCATCTATCTGTCCTTTACACCTGTACTGACCCTGATCAGACTCAGTAGCTCCTCTGATAGTGAGAGTGTCTCTGTTTACAGTGTAACGATCAGACGTCTGTAATATTACACTGTAGTCTTTATCCCACTCATATCTCCAGTCACTGTAAGAGTTTATCACACACTTCAGATTGACTGTTTCTCCAGTAAATACAGATTTGTCTGGTGTCACAGTCACTGTAGATGTGGGTAAATCTGAGAAGAAAGACAGAAACACAAAATGACTCAAACATCTCTTTCAGTGCAAAGTAAAAGAAATACATTTTGTAAATGTTTTGAGGATGTTGAAGATCTCAATGATGAAGTTTTATTGCAGCAACAGTGACAAAGTGCATTAAAGCCCCTGCGTTCATCAGAGTCAGAATAAACCCTGAATAATCTCTGCTCAAACATTATATACTGTATTACATTCTTCTTCCAGCTCTACATGTAAATGAAGTTTTGTCTTAAAAGTAAATTGAGGATAACAATGAAAGTGAAAGCCTTCCGTTCCCACATCTTTGATATTGTTTGAGACGGGAACTCATCCTTCATGTATGTTCTGAACACAGGATTATTCTCGATGTCACACTGCCGTTTCACACTAGAAGTGATAGAGTTTCACTCCGGTGGTGTTTACATATTACTGAGATCAGGAGGAATCGTCTCTATGATAATTAAGCTCTTTTAGGGAAGAAACATATTCTAATACATATCTTGAAGTGGAAGCTGAGTCGGGGCAGACTAACATTTCTCACACTATATAGTTTATAGATGATTTTATCTCATATTTCCTAGTATTAGTTGTGTTTTGCTGTTGTACTGTCATTAGTTTTGTCATGTCAGTTGTTTTGAGGCTCTGGCTCGTCACGATCTCAGACAAACACCTCTGACTCGCCATAGAAAGCAGAATGAAGCTCCTGAAGGAGAGATGAAGATCTCCAACTACAAGCTCATATGAGGAGATACTGAGTCTGAATCAACTTCATCAGACTATCTGAAGACTTCATGAACTCATTTAACATCATTATCTGTGAGTCACGTCATTCTCTCTGACTTCAGCACAAAACTCATCTTTTCTGTTAGTAAATATCTCCTGTAACCATAGCGACAGTGACTAAAGTAAATCTCAAAGATGGAGACGCCAATAACACTGGAAAGTCACAATTTACATGATGTTTTAAAAAGTATCCTGATAAAAATGTGCAACACACACAAGACATCTGAAGACAATCATGACTAAAAGTGAATTGCTTATAAGAACAGATGTGGCTGATACAGAAGATCATAAGTGTTGAAATATGGATTTTAAATGATCATTAAACAGACGTGAATATGAAGACTCACCTGATACAGTCAGTGTAACAGCATCACTGAAGTCTGTCCATGAGTCTCCTTGACAAGTGTATTTACCACTGAGAGACACACGATCAGCTGTGAAACTGAACTCTGCTGTTCTTGTTGTATATGGATAAGTGTATCCATCTCTAAACCAGCTGTATCTCTGAATGTCTCCTCCTCCCTGTATGTCACATGTGAGAGTGACTGTCTCTCCTATGAACACACGCTGATCTGGCTTCACCTTCACTACAGGTTTCACTGTATTAATACACATATGAGTAAATATTGATTAAAACAGCATCACAGTCTCATGATCAATGTTAGTGTTTATGAACTCAAAACCTCCTTATGAGACAAACACTGTATTAAAAATGAAAGATCTAGTTTGATGGAAGTTTGTATTGATTACATCAAACTAGTTTGTAATTATTGATAGACTATATACTGATAAACTTTGTATAAACTGAAAGACTGGGTAAAGTGTGCCGTACATGTAAACTGAGTCTATAATACATGTATGTTATTTTCTATTTGCGTGTCACAGAATTGCAGCTTGTACAACATTTACAAATCTTACATAATTTAAGAGTGTAAAAATATTGCAGACTTAAACATGCAAAGTGATGAGGTCATGTGACAATGTAGCATATACAGTTAAATAATAAACTTTTGTAGTACAAAATGCTGGGTTGAAAAGATTGGCAGCTGATTGGGTTAAATGTTTTTTTAACCAAAATTTTGGAGTAAAATTACTACATTTCTGGATTAAGATTAAGGCAAAAAAAGTCTGAAAATAAAACCAGCAATACTGGACATTATTGAATCACTTTATACACACATAATGACTATCAATAGAAACAGTTTTATTAAAAATGAGAATAAAGACAAACATAGTCAAAAGTAACAGTGTGCATGAAAGAAGACAAGCAGAAAAAAATGACAAATCATCAGATATACAATTTACAGGTACATTTACATTTTTTACTAGTTCAATGAACACTGATAATATAACTTGCATTTAAGACCAAATTAGACTTTTTTGTATATTATCCACCACCAATGAAAACATTATAAAATTATGTATTGTTTTGACTTTAAGTAATTGTATTAAATATTGCACCAATTTATTCAAGCAAACAAAGGGAACAAGTAAACTCCCAAATTTAAGTTCACTCAACTTTAAACTTATAACTATAAATCTGTTATCTTAAGTTATTTAAGAAACTACTTCAAGTTTATAACAATTATCCAACAGATCTACATGGTTGCCTAAAATAATAGAGCTATATTATAAGAGTTTAGTTTTAATAACATTACTGAACATTAATAAACCACAACAATAACACTGACATTATAACATTTGCATAAGATATTGAACTTTCTGCCTGAGACACGAGTACACATGTGAAAGAATATGAGCAAGTGTATGAATGAGAGAGTGTGAATTCCTCCACTAAACAACAACACTGAACATTTATCATTACATATTATGTAACAGTGTGTCGAGTCTGAACACACACAGAACACGCTTCACCACCAATTCCCATGATCTGCTTAGTTCAGTAGGGGGAGGCTGCAGACCTGGAGCCCGGTAGATATACGCCCCAGGCAGTTTTAAGCCCCAGCAGTTTTACGCCCCTGCTGTTCCAGATGCGTCCAGTAGGGGGAGACTGTACAGCGACACGAATTGAGGTATATTAAATAATCTGTTAAAGTTATTGTTGTTTAGCCATGAAGCAACATTTATTATTTATAAACGATTAGCTTGATAGAGCAAAAAGTTCTGGACGGTCAGGTTGATGTTCTGTCTTGCTTAAACTTAGCTAACCACGTGTAAGTTTAGCTGCCCTAGTCACTTTCAAAATTAATTTTATTTTGCATTTTCTTTTGTTGCTTGTCTTTATCTTGCGTGAGATGGCCTCTTCTTCCTCTATGTTTACTCCTTTCTGGTTTGAGTTGTTTCTTATAAATGAGATGATCGAACTATCTAATTTATATCTAAATATACATTTTTCTTAAAATAGCTTACTGATCTGGACTACTGATCTCTCTCTCTCTCTCTCTCTCTCTCTCTCTCTCTCTCTCTCTCTCTCTCTCTCTCTCTCTCTCTCTCTCAACTTGTATAAACTATAATAAACACCCATCTCTTTTTTTAACTGCATTCCAAACCAATAGCTTCTCTAGTAAATAAATGACTTACAGAGGACTTACATTACATACATGGACATGTTTTTAATGTCATTTTCAATTTTCTCTGCACAGTTCATCATCAGTGGCCAAAAGAAATCAAAGTGTCTTGACACTTTTTCCAAAAGTGTTCCACCAACAAGTGCCTGTGCCGTTGTACTTGAAAATCAGGAGCAAATTGATGCAATCCACACTCACCTGACATAAATTCTGGGCAGCACACCCACACACACTGTGACAAGATCAAATTCACCATGGATGTCCTTTTTACATTTTTTTATGTTTAATTTTTTTTTTTTTTTTTTTTAAATGAAATACCCACAGATATGAAACTCAAATTAAAAAGGCAGTTTGTGTTCTCATAACTTTCTTTTATGTGGTCTGTGACTCTTAGGGGGTCTACAGTGATTCTCCAGGGTCTCCAATCAGTCTTATAGTTTATCTTATTTGCTTTGGTGCATTTCTCAGATCGCAACTGAAATCACATCATCTTGTCACTTGTTGTGCACATCATAAAAGCAATTTCTCATTATTTTATACAAATTGCAAATGCTTCAGTACATTCATGCAATTGATAATGTACAACTGTCTGCTGTTTCCTACATTATCAACACTTTATGTCATGTTGATCAAAATGTAGGCCTATTATACTATTTCTCTGTTGAATTGTCATACTTCTCAAAACATAGGCATTAGTTCCTTGCATAAGTCATTAAATGCAAAATGGTTGACTATAAACTGTCAAGCATGTTTTCAATACATTTCTATTAGACTTTATTTTGTAAATGTGTCCTGAATTGATCAATTGTGGAGGTGTATTTAGAATTTCACTAATGAAGGAAATAATGAATTGATAAATTAGGAAGCAGCAAGGCAATTCATAATCAGTTGCATGAATTTACCAAAGCATTGGCAATTTGTTCAAAAGTAGTTATGAGAATTTCAGTAGTGATCTGAGAAATGTACCAAAGCAACTGTGATAAAAAATTAAGTATTCAGGAATTTTATACAAAATGTAACAGTGCTAACTGCTGCGTGTGAATTTGACACAATCAAATTCACCATGGATGTCCTTTTTTTAAATGTTTTAAATCAATGAGCAGAAACACTTTGACAGGAGGATAGAAAAACAGTTAAAGAAGAGTGGCAAGCCATAGGGAAGTCATCTACAGGAGTCATCATAATTCATAAATGGTGTTGATAAATAATGTTTTTGTGAACAACAATATAGTCTATTTCTTCTAAATGGCCTTTGGAATTTTAGAAAAGGGATACATTATGTTTGTCTTCATAAAATGCTATGTAGGACACTGTTTTGTAGCTGTATGATGACCAATAGTGAATAGTACAGTAGATATTTCATCGAGGATCCATATGATTACACGGTGCGGTATGTCTAATAGGCTAAATATGGTCAATATCTAAATGTAACTTTATATAAATTCACAACAACATATTTCACTCTGTCTCCTGTATATAAAAATATTCTATATTATAAAAATATATTCTATATTCAATATTCAATGAACTATTCTACAGTAGGTCATATATCATTACTTGTCATCTGATTCAACTATGTGTATTATTATTTTTTTAATTCACAAAAACAAATAGTCATCTGTAGGCTGAGTGAAGAGAGTGAAGCCCAACTGAATATCTACAGATATTTTAATCCATAGTGCAGATCTACACTGTAAAGTTTATATTTAAATTAACAAAAAACACACAATTGGGCAAAGTCTATGAACGGGAAGGTTATTAATGTGTAAGTTTTGAGCATCGATTTAATGGTGTTATTTCGCAGTATATCCCCCTACTGGACGCATCTGGAACAGCAGGGGCGTAAAACTGCTGGGGCGTAAAACTGCCTGGGGCGTAGATCTACCGGCTCCAGGTCTGCAGCCTCCCCATATAGGCTTAGTTCAGTCATGAAGAAGATGCTGTCACTTTAAGGCTGAATGTGATCATGCGTTTTGTGTTTGCGTTCGCTTAAGACATCACCGACTAAGTAGGACTATATTCTTTTGACATAATTTGGAGTGAATTTGTCCACTGAAGTGCAGGTAGGCATGAAAGAGCTCAACTTCACACGCTGTCTGAGAGAAGTGTCTTTCAGGGCCGCGCTTCAGATGTTAAACACACACAGCACACGAGTTACGAAATCCCTTTCGCGTGTTCTACTTCCTTGAACATTTACACTGGAGAGGCTGAAACTTTCGTGATGATGAAACACTGACCCGTCAACTGTACAGAGCGTCATTCACGTTTGTTCACGTTCATGTTGTCTCAACACTGCATTTGTTAGAAATTGTTTCTGGCCAAATAGTGACTGACAGCGTTTCACACACTCGCCGTTTTTTACTCGCATTTGGCTCATGGTGAGTGTTCATTATAGGCCCTGTTTACTGTATTTAATAATAAAGTAGTTTAGTCTGAACAGTGTCTCGATTATATATACTGTATCTTAAAGAGTTTAGGAGGACAATGATGTTGAACTCACCCTTCACAGAGAGAGAAACAGCAGAGCTTGATGTTGATGAGTTTGGTCTTCCATCTCTCTGTCCTTTACACCAGTACTGACCCTGATCAGATGTAATTACTCCTCTGATAGTGAGAGTGTTTCCGTTTACAGTGTAACGATAACCAGACGTCTGTAATACTCCACTGTCTTTATACCACTCATATCTCCAGTCACTGTAAGAGTTTATCACACACTTCAGATAGACTGTTTCTCCAGTGAATACAGATCTGTCTGGTGTCACAGTCACTGTAGATGTGGGTAAACCTGAGAAGAAAGACAGAAACACAAAATGACTCAAACATCTCTTTCAGTGTAAAGTAAAAGAAATACATTTTGTAAATGTTTTGAGGATGTTGAAGATCTCAATGATGAAGTTTTATTGCAGCAACAGTGACAAAGTGCATTAAAGCCCCTGCGTTCATCAGAGTCAGAATAAACCCTGAATAATCTCTGCTCAAACATTATATACTGTATTACATTCTTCTTCCAGCTCTACATGTAAATGAAGTTTTGTCTTAAAAGTAAATTGAGGATAACAATGAAAGTGAAAGCCTTCCGTTCCCACATCTCTGATATTGTTTGAGACGGGAACTTCATGTATCCTTCATGTATCTTCTGAACACAGGATTATTCTCGACGTCACACTGCCGTTTCACACTAGACTAGCAGTGACTGACATTTCTCACACTATATAGTTTATAGATGATTTTATCTCATATTTCCTAGTATTAGTTGTGTTTTGCTGTTGTACTGTCATTAGTTTTGTCATGTCAGTTGTTTTGAGGCTCTGGCTCCGTCACGATCTCAGACAAACACCTCTGACTCGCCATAGAAAGCAGAATGAAGCTCCTGAAGGAGAGATGAAGATCTCCAACTACAAGCTCATATGAGGAGATACTGAGTCTGAATCAACTTCATCAGACTATCTGAAGACTTCATGAACTCATTTAACATCATTATCTGTGAGTCACGTCATTCTCTCTGACTTCAGCACAAAACTCATCTTTTCTATTAGTAAATATCTCCTGTAACCATAGCGACAGTGACTAAAGCCAATCTGAAAGATGGAGACGCCAATAACACTGGAAAGTCACAATTTACATGATGTTTTAAAAATATCCTGATAAAAATGTGCAACACACACAAGACATCTGAAGACAATCATGAATAAAAGTGAATTGCTTATAAGAACAGATGTGGCTGATACAGAAGATCATAAGTGTTGAAATATGGATTTTAAATGATCAATAAACAGATGTGAATATGAAGACTCACCTGATACAGTCAGTGTAACAGCATCACTGTCTGTCCATGAGCCTGATCTCTCTCCTCTACAACTGTATTTACTGACAGACACATAATCAGCTGTGAAACTGATCTCTGCTGTTGGTGTATATGGATAGACAGTGTTTCCATCTATAATCCAGCTGTATCTCCACTGAATGTCTCCTCCTCCCTGTATGTCACATGTGAGAGTGACTGTCTCTCCTATGAACACACGCTGATCTGGCTTCACCTTCACTACAGGTTTTCCTGTATTAATACACATATTAGTAAATATTGATTAAAACAGCATCACAGTCTCATGATCACTCTTATAATAATAATAAACTTTATTTTTTATAGCGCCTTTAAAAGCTAAATTTTTACACATTTACAATAATATTACATTTACACAAAAATAAGAAAAGATAAAAGAGAAATACAACAATATAGAAGAAAAGCAAAAGAGAAGTGCATTCAAATATACAATACAAATCTAAAATATTATCAAAAGAGTTCCATAAGAAAATGGTATAGAAAAAAATAGTTAAAGTAATCAACTAAATCAAATAAAAGCTAGGCTAAAAAAAGTATGTTTTGAGGAAAGCTTTAAAAACACTTATTCCGCTTGCCTAATCTCAGAGGGCAGAGAGCCCCATAGTTTTGGAGCAAATGAAGAGAAAGCCATAGATCTTAAACGAGTTGGCGGGACAGTTAAAAGACCAGCTTCGGAGGAGCAGAGATCACGCGCTGGGATGTATGGGATTAAAAGTTCTGACAAATATTGAGGAGCCAGGCCATGCAAAGCCTTATAAGTAAGTAATTTTAAAATCAACACAAAAACTGAGTGATGTGATCCCTAGTCCTGGTCCTATACACAAATCCGCCGCGAACTCTATGGGCGCCGCCATCTTGCCTGCCGCCATTACTGCGTGCCTGCGAAGTGTGAGGGTGTGACACTTGCCGGTGTCCTCTAATGACATTTCAATGAAAGCGGATCCTGGGGCTTAAATATTATGATTCTCAAAACATTTTAGTTACTAAACTGAATTTTATTAGGTTTAGTGACAACATGTTGCAATGTTTATATTATATGGTACAATTTCTGGTACGTTTTTTTATTTTTTATTGCTTGAAACAATTTCAGGATTTCAATTCAGTTCAATTCTTGTGATTTGTTTTAATATTTACTAATTTGGGTAAATATTAGGTACACAAGATAGGCGTTATTTTTTCTCAAGAAAAAAAATTCTCACCTAATGCTGTAAGTTAAACATACAGAGATCCTTCAGCTGGCAGTATTATTTAAGGTTAAAAATAACTCAAATTAAATATAATGCGTTTTTCTTTATTATAATAACAACTTTATTTAATGCTATAAGAAAACATATAATAAATATGTAATAAAGTACACATATTTAGCTAAATACTCTCTATAGCTCTTTTTTTTTCTTTCCTGAGGTAAATGTTATGTGACATAATTGTTCTCCAGCTGTTTTGTTGACCCTTTCCGCAGTTAAAAAAAACACTGATCGATATGTATGATGAATATACATTTCGGTAGGTTATGCTATGTTTCTTTTAACATTGTTCATTCGTGTTTATTTACTATTAAGTTATGATCGGTTCACGTGCCATAGGGATCTGTCACGTCACATTTACAAACGCCAAAATATTTATTGTTTGAATTTCATAATAAAATTGACAGAATCTGAGAGCTGAGCTTTTTTTATATCATAACTAACCTGCTCTGTCTAGTCAGTCTGTCGGTCTCCGTGTCCTCTTTGCTTCTCGATTTGTATGTGCGTGAGAAAATGGATGTGTGTCAATTGCGTGTGTCTCACGGTGAAAGCGTGAGAGTTGGCAGCTTACAGGTATTCAACATTATTTGATTAATCATCTGACATGCGAACCTAAAGTACAGGGCATTGATTGAAGGTCAGAATTACATGAGCTCCGGATGGATTGGCCATTTGGCCAGATACTGCATAGTGCATACCTTCGCAGATGAGCTCACTTTAAAAGGTGTCGTGCGGTTTTCACAGGCAGTGAACTCGTACCATAATGTGTCAGTAACAATATAGAGAGAAAACTGCAAAGTTCTCGAAGTAGTGTGTGACTGCATGGCCGGCCGAGGGAAGTGTTGTAGCCTGCAGGGGAAGGTGCTGTTTATAGTGCACTAACTAATACATCTCCATTTCCGGACCTTTACGCTAGAACACACACACACAGGTTCCCGAGATGGAAGGGAAGGAAAGGAAGAAAGAATGGTGATATGAATGCACACTTGGGGTAAACATAAATTGGACACGATTCCCAGGAGTCAACACAATGAAGTACTGAAAGTCACATTGTTTCATGATTTAGGGATGTCACATGTTTTTTACATTGTCAAGTGATTTATTAGTCACATGGTTTACTTCTTAGGGGAAAACCATAGCGTAGGCACAGGAACTGATGTAACCAAAAGGTTCCTATATATATGACTGCTTTTGTATCAATCGAGGCTTTTTTCCTTTTGATCTTGATGTCGTTGAAGCCCTGAAGAGAATATAGCCCATCTTCAGTTTCACTTATACTCGTTGACTTGATATTGCTCTGTGGTATTTTTTACTTGTTAAACTCCAAGGAGAACAAGTTAATTAATTCTGTTAAATCATAGAATAGGTATTTAGCTTTTTGTGAATCCATTCGCAGGACTGCCCTGGAATAGGATAGAGCGGGATGTGTTATAACCTGTAACCTTTTGTTGATTTGCTACAAATCTACTGTATTGTATAACCAGTGTCTTAATCTTTTGTATAAATAAATTTTATTTTATAAAGATAAGTATCGTTATTGTATATCTCAGCTCATCACAAGATAGCCATATAAATATCATACCCGAGCATAATAGGAATAGGGAATAAGACTCCTATTCTTCAAAGAACACCTTTGGATCAGATTCTGCTGGAAGGTAAGCATGACTTTGGTTCTATAAGTTAGAACTTGTATACATGCATTGTGACACGTAGGGAGTATGATATTCCTAGGCACGCTGATATATGCTAGACAAGCTCAGGGGATTCAATCCTAAGAAACTGACCTGACAGCACAAGGCTATTCTTGATAACTTAGGTTAGAAAGAGGCTAATCAGGAGATGAGAATATCAGATCTCACAACATGGGGGCTCGTTGCCGGGATGTACTGTTGAGAAATCAATAGACAGAATCCGTGGAGCAATACATAGCGGGGACAAATTAATGCTTAAAGAGTTGTTACACATAAGCAGAGTCTCCGTACTAAAGAGAGGGAAAGTTACTTAAAAGTAACTATCTCGGAATGAGAGAAACGATAGAATAAAATCTTGGGGACGCCTGAGAGAAAAAATTCTATGGTTTCACAAATAAGGTAATAAAATATCTCGAGGACAGCGCTGTGGGACCAGAAGAGTACCCAATTTTAAAATAACCTCAAAATAAAGAGATAATTACCTAAATAGCAAACTCCGGAGAGGCAGACACACAATAATGGATAAAATAACTAATATTGCTTTGCTCTCACAAGATGCACTAAATAAAAAATTAAAAGAAGCAGGGCAGATGGAAGGTGAGGAAATATTGACCACCGATGACACACTATACACCTCTAACGAAAGAGGAGTAGGAAGATTAGCCCAAAACGTGGCTTCGATAAATCCAAATAAGAAAGTTACCGTGGAAATTGGAGATAGTGATATTACTATACCAATACTGCAAGGCGCAAACATACGAGTAACTAGACACGGCGATGTGGATCCTAAAGCAATAACTAGGGCCGGGTCTCCATCATTGTCGGAATACACAGACAAGGAGGGGGCTACGGGAGTTGATTTTCATCATTTAGGAAAATCGTTCGAAAGACCGGCCTTAGAGACAGGAACGAAACCTAAACTACCGAATTTCTTAGCCCAATTCAGCCCGCTCATATCAGGGGGAGAAACTTGGGAAATAAGAGAAACAGGTTTTAGACCGTGTAAAACATCTACCGAAAAAAAGGATAAAGATAATAAATATAGAATATCCGCAGAAGAGGAGGTAGATGGGGATTCAACTTCGGAATATACTGAGGACGAAGAAATAGCTCCCAGAAAGAGAGTTAATTATCGAAAATCTCGAAGTCAATCTCGTGAGCGGCGAAGTAGCTCTCACCAGCGGGAACACGATTGCTTGGGAGGCAGAAAATTTTTAACGTGCCCTGGACTTGTGTTCGCCCCACGAGATTCACATTTGGCAGAGCTAAAAGGGACAAATCGAAAGATAATAAGGTTAGCTGGTGGGCCGACCGCAGATGAAATATTGGACCTACCAGAAACAAGCTCAAGAGCAAAAATTGATATATTAGCAGAACAATTCGACTGCATGCAAAAATCATTGTGTTATCTATTGTTAGGAGAACCTAAGAAAGATAGGCAAGAACCGACGATAAATGACGTATGGAAACTGCGAGACAGAACGCATAAAGCAGTAGCTCCAAATAAGGGCAAAGCACCCAGGCGCAAGGAGAAAGGGGAATTGGCCAGGGGCAAAAATAACGAAGTGGTGAAAAAGAGCAGAGAACCGAAAGCAATAGCAGAACCGAACGAAAATAGCTATGGAGAAGAAAAAGACTTTTCTGATCATCAGACCGGTTCGGAAAATTCAGAATCAGAGTCAGAAGAAGAAGTGAAAGAAAAGAAAAAGTCACCTGTGCGCAAGCAAAAAATTGATTTGTCCCTCGTGGCTTTAATGGCTCAAAAAGAAAACGTTAGAATGGAATCAGAGTCAGAAAAGGACGAAAAAACCCGAAAGCCTAGGCGGGGACCCGCTAGGGAGGCCAAAGGGGATAGCATTACTGCAATGCAGTTGCTACAAAATATGAGATTTCCTGGAGTTAAGGATGATATGGATAAGGCTAAAATGATAGCTGACTTAGGAAAAGATCTAGATGTTTCTACTTCTCTAATCGAGCGTATCATTACCTATCATACCGGGGTGTGTATAAAACTAGATGTTTTGCTGGCCCATTATGAGGAAGTCTTAGGCGAGGATGAAGATGATGAATACAGAAAGGAAGTGACCTCCGTAAGAAAAACGGGGTTATGGCCTTATCTTACTAGCAAAGCGCGGGTTGGCTGGACTGCTGACAAAATGTTAAGCAAACTGCAAAAGCTAGCTCCTGACCTACCCGGTTGTAAAGTGTTAGGTTCGTGGGGGGCCGAAACAGATTGGAGTGAACTGTCTAAATTCGCTGCTCGATATGATAGGGAGACAAAGCGGCGAAATAAAATGAGAGAGAGTACGGGTCAAGACTGGAAGAGACCAGCAGAGGGAGCCAAGATAAAACAAAGCTCAAATTTTCAAAAACAGTTCGAAAGGCCTGCTGTCAAAGATAGAGCCACTAGCAGGTACAAACCGGTGGTGACAGCTAAAGAAAAAATAGGGTCTAAGGAACCAAGTAAAGACTACTATCAAAAAAGCAGAAAATCGAATAGGCCCGTGGAGAATAAAAAATCGGACAAGAAAAGTACATATATCGAAGAAGACGTGTGGAAAAAAATGACGGTTGAACAAAGAAAAGAGCATATGGAAAAGAAAAATAAGAAGGCAGTGCAGAAGACGGGGAAAATCCGTAACATTAACTCCAATAAAACAGAACGAGAAAAAGAAAAATAGGAAGTAGAAGCTCTAGGAAAAGCAACCATTGCCTCTAGTCTGGTAGAAGAAACAGAAGATCAGGAGTTGTTCGTGGAATATAAAGGACTCAGGTTTAGGTTAGATTCAGGAGCTGACATTAGTACATTAGCTGAAAAACCGGAGGGAGCTAAAAAATTAAAAGGTACATATGTGGTCTATGGTTTCAGTAAAGAAATGAAACCAGTAACCCGAGATAAATATCTATGGGAAGGTTTACACTGCATTATAGATAGCTCAAATCTAATGTGCCTAAAAGATGCGTCCTTAATAAAAGAACAACTAGAAAAAAATCAGAAAGAGACTAGACAGATTAGTTGGCTAAAAACGGTTGACCTGGAGTACGAAATCAATAGATTGGTAAACGAAAGCCTATTACCAAAAAAGGAGTTAAGGGAATTATTAGAAAAGTATAAAGGAAATTGCGCGAAGAGCAAAAATGATTGCGGGAAATTATCTGATAAATACGAATATACCATTGTGGGAGGTATCCCACCTCCGCAAAGACAGTACCCGTTAAACAAAGCGGCGTATGGGGAGATAAGAGAGACTCTCAATGAATTGCTGCTGAAAGGGGTAATCAGTGAGGGAAAAAATTGTCCCACTAATTCCCCGATCCAGGCCATTTGTAAAACCGACAATACGTACCGTCTTGTTACGAACTTCAAAGCGCTCAATAAATTAACGGTGCCTGATACAAGATATCTTATCAATGCCAAAGATGCTACCAACTGCTTGAGTAACGGAAAAATACTATCCAAGATCGATTTAGCAAACGGATTTTATAGCGTGCCACTAGCAGAGGCAAGCCGTGCGCGTACCGCCTTCACGTTCGGGGGAAGACAATTCGTCTATAACCGTTTACCTATGGGCCTGAGCACGAGCCCTAATGTATTTCAGTCCGTAATTTTAGATATTTTGGCCGAATTGCCGGTGACCGTTTATATTGATGATATTTTAATCTCTACAGAAACGGTTGAAGAGCACATGAAAATTCTGCGGGAGACAATAAAAAGACTAGCGGACGCGGGCTTTTTATTAAACCTGAAGAAATTAGAGCTAGGGAAAGAGAAAGTAGATTTCCTGGGGTTTGAAATATCAGGTACTGACAGAGGAATTGCTAAATCAACCCATGATAAACTGGTGGAATTAAAGGAAAGAAAAGTGACCAGTTTAAAACAGTTGCAAAGCTTACTGGGCAGATTGAACTTCGTACGAGATTTGATTCCAGGATACAGTGCTAAGGCGAAAATACTGTATAAAGCAACGGCAGGGAATGATTTTAAATGGGATGATAAATTAGAAGCCGTTAAGTGTGACATAATAGACATGGCGTTAGGTTCAGGCCGAATCACGAGAAGAGACCCAGAGAAAAACCTAATAGTCAAAATAGAAAATACCGGTGAAGAGATGGAAGTTATATTATATAACGAGGGAAATTCTAAATCACCGGTGATGTTTATTTCGCACGAGAAACCGGCTAATCAAAAGAAGCATGAGAATATGTCTGCTGTTGATATCTTAGCCACGATCGCCAGGAACTTGTTGACCATTAAATCAGCAGCTGCAGAAAAGCTAATAATCATCGTAGCCAAAGGAGATGGAATAGACATGTTAGCTAGAGAGGCAAGAAATTTAGTTTCTGAGTCTAAATTGGTTCACAAATATACTTGGAACAAATGGTCCAAGCTGATCAGCGACACTCAGTTAATCTTTCGGAACGAAAAAACGCCGAAGAAAGAGCGTCGTACAATAATAGACCCAGGACAGGTTTGTTATTTTACCGATGGGAGTACTCTGAAAGATGAGACTTGGTGGGCTTTTCTAGTCAAGCAACAAGGCAAGATAATACACCAGGAAAAGGGGAGATTGTGCGATGGACTGAGTGCTCAACACGCGGAAGTCTGCGCGGTCGAGAGAGCTATTGCCCATATGAGAGAAACCGGTCGTAAAGATAGTTTTTTGATTACGGATAGCGAATATGCATTTCTGGGTTTAACAGAGCATTTGTCCACATGGGAGCAAAACAATTTTCATAACGCCAAGGGTAAGCCGTTGGTACAGGCTGAGTTATGGAAGAGCATCAGTGAAAATGTGAAATTAGTAAAACCCAAAGTGTTGCATCAAACTTCTCATACATTGCAGAAAACCGCGGCTGCGGAGGGAAATAGAGAGGTCGACCGTTTTGTGCAGATAAGAGTAATAACTGCAGGAAGTGAAACTGGGTTGCTGCAGGATCTGCACGAGAAACTGAAACACCCTTCCACTTCCTACATCACTAAATATTGCAAGCAGATGGGTTTGCATGTGGCCAATTTGAAAACGAAGTATCATAAAATTAAACTCGACTGTCCAGATTGTAGAAAAGTCATGTCCAGTGTGTACCATGATTATGGAACAATCAAAACTAAGGAAGAGAACGTTGAGATATCAATGGATTTTGGTGGGCCTCTTCGGCCAAAAACCAAGAGAAACAATGTATATTTCTTGGTTATAGTTGATAACTGTTCTAATTTCATGCAAATATATCCGTGCAAACAGGCTACTAATGAGGTTGTGGTAGACAGTCTCAAGCAGTGGATTCGCTATCGGGGGTTGCCTCAGAGAGTGCGCGCGGACAACGCACATAACCTGTCAGGGAGTCTGGTGGAGGGTTTTTGCAAAGAACAGGGAATCAAGTTAATAAAATCCGTTAAGTACACGCCGGAAAGTAACGGATTGGCTGAGAATTGCGTGAAATTGATAAAAATTTGGTACGTGAAGAACGAACGGCTAGGCGACTGGGATGAATTTATTGATGATTGTATTCATTTCCTCAACTATAGGGTAACGCAGCCTATTGAAAATTCGGAACCCAGCGACACAAGCAAAAATCCGTTCACGGTAGGGCAGAAGGTTTATATTCTTTTGAAACAAAAAAGGGGACGGTTTAAAAGTAAAACGGGTACAGAAGATATTGTTACCGAATTGACATCAAACACTTCAGTCAGGCTACAGGCTAACGGCATTTGGAGTGTGAGGCATCTTGTGGGTAGCAAAAACTAATACTGTCAGGATGAATAGCACAGAGGCACGTAAAGTGACTTTCCTAGAGGTAATCGAGTTACCGGCCGAAGGGACCGTGAGGGTGTGCAAAGATTTCAGTGACAGATTAACAGTTAAAATGTGGCACCGAGGGTGTCCGACAGGTACCCCAGCGTTGCAGCGGGGACCTACCGATTGTGTGGTCTGTGGCAAGATTAATGTATGCCAACTTCTTTGGAGTGGGCCTAGAAGCAGGCGCGAGAGTCAAGCGCGGCTGAGGGCCCAGCTAACGTTAAGTCCGAAGTGGTACAGCCCTAACGGAGAGGTTGGGTGCTGTGCGCTGGGCGACGTGTGTGTATGTGCAGATTGCAGAGTGCAAACTCAGCTATGGACAATCTGTCAGTACGAGCTTACAGCAGATAAATGTGGCTGTAAACACTGCTCGGCATGTAAGTTGAAATATTACTTGAGAGGCCAGGAATGTAAGTGTATAATGAATGATAATGGTGATTTTATCAAATGTCCAAGATGTAAACTATTACTGGATAAATTGTGGATGATATCTATTAGCTCAAAGGAAGTCTGGCAGACTAGAAAGAGCGAAACGGGTTTGGGGTGTTTAGTCGATGATAAGATCATGATGGAATGGGAAGTGAACCCGTTAGCCTTAGTGCCCAGTACAGACAAAGCGTTTGTGTGGGACAGGCTTTTGGAGATGGGAGAACCGTTACCATCTGAATCAGAACCATTTGCTAAAGGCAGTCTACTGGATAGGATGCTGTCCAGAAATACAAACCTGCACCTTTGGAAGAAGGTGATTAGAGACGTGACTTTTGACAATGATCGTTTGATTTTGCATAAGTCTAACGGATTGTACAAAGAAACAAGTGTCAAAGATGTGTTAGTAAAGGTATTAGAGGACATGTCGTTCCAAGAGGAACATCCTGTTTATATGCCAAGAGATTACAGCTTTTATGTTACGGAGACATCCTTGACAGTGAGAGCAAGATCTCAACAAACATATGCAGGGACAGGAAGGGTCAAAGTTAAACTAGGCCCAGGTGAGCCGAGTGAGGTGTGGGAGATCAGGGCAGCTGTGTCTACTACAACGGATTATCTGGGTATAGGAAGATCCATGGAAGGTATTAAAGTTACCAGAAAAGTAATTACAAAGGCTGGGTTTACCAGTAAAGCAGTACAATGGTTTAGAAAACAGTTAGGGAGAGAGTAGGTTGATCTGGGTCTATTGTTCCTTTTGTTTTCACAGGCGCAGAAATGGCGAGGACAGGACACATGAAGAAGAGGAAGTGGCAGAAACTTCAGCGAAACCGCAAAGAATTGTGCCTGTTCCTGTCGGCTATGGTCACGTGTGTACTGGTTACTTTAGTTATAATTAGCGCAGGAATAACAGTTGAGGATAAACGTACTGTTAGCAGCGTGGCATCTTGTTCTGTGATTGAAAAGATAGTCGTGAAAATTTGTTATAAACAAACCGTGACGATAGGCTCTGCGAAATATGGGTCTCAAATGATAAGGGACATGATCAAGAAAATGATAGGGAACATAGACAAATCGTTTTGGAATTGTACTGGTAGTAAGCAGATTGATGCTGCTAAAGCCCCTAGGCTATATGGAGGACGTGAAGTCAGGGGTAAATCACGGTTGACTTGGTCGAGTCTAAGGGGTTATAATAAAACCCACGTGAAATTAACAGGCCTATTGTATAACTTGTCTGATAGCACCGATTTGACAACCAGCATTCGTACATATAGAATTTGGAATAGCCCCGTCCTAAAGGTTACGCACGAGAACAGATGGGACTGTTTGGGTAAACAGACCAGTCTAATTGTAATGTATAACTGGTTGGGGCGTCAGGAGCCTGAAAAAGGAGTTCCTGTTGTTATAGGTAAATTGAAGTCCGCTAAGAGACGCAATAGAAGGGCGGCTTCTTTGGGTAATGGATATAGACTAACGCATAATACCTGGCGTAATATTGATTATGATAATCCGGTGCAAAAAAGTTATTGGCCAAAGGATTTGAACCCTTATGCCTTAATTTTGGGGGTGTTTAAAAATAAACCTAAGCCGGCATACGTGGAATTAGAATGGGTTACATGCGATTTCCTAGTCATGCCCGTTAAAATGTGTGAGAGTCACTTGAACTGTCCCTTTTTGAAGAAAAATAAATTTTTGGGGCCTAATGTTGAGGACCAATTATGGTATGACATGGGCACTCATTGCTCTTCAGAATACGGCAAGACCAAAGCGTGGGTCTGTTATTTAAATAGCAGTGCCTTGTGGAATGATGAAGAGTTCGAGAGACATGGTGCTAATGTTATTAAATTATGGCATGAGTGGATGATGTTGCAGGATCAGAGTAATGAAATGGTTAAGGCAGAAAGCGAGCGCACGACCTGGTCCATCAACGCCACCTTGTGGAGGAACGGAGTCGGGGGTAAGAGATTACATCCTATTACGTTAGCTTATGCACCAAGACCGGGCTTGAGTCTGGAATTGGCAAACTATTCTGGAATATGGGATTACATTATAAGTAATGTCACGGACCAACAATATAGATCCGCTCTCGTCTTGTACTGCATGGGGTTAGACAGACCTTTACGTGTGACACACACTAATCAGGGAATCTGGGGGAATCACAGCGATGCAGGCAATAGAGGAACGTTGCGTTGGATTGGACTCTCAACCTTTCAGAATAGGATTTGGGATGTATTCCCTGTAGCTATGGGTCTGCGCAAAATAACTAACCGAACGGAAACATGGATAGAACCAGTTCCACATGCAAATGGGGATATTTTCCCGATCACGATTTATTATCGAGAGAACAAAACTAAAGGGTTGAAAACCCATAAGTTTGCTCAGGGGTTATGGAAGACTGTGTATTATTTACCTATGATGAAGCCGTCCGAGCAGCGGCGAGGACGTTCTGTGGATTATAAGGTGTTGATGGCGTCTCATAACTTTGATATTAAATCGTCAAGTCCATTTTCGCGACATAGTTTAAGACCAGCTCATGATAAGAAAGATCGTGAGAAGGTTAGATCGAACGTGTGGAATTTTGGACTAGGTAAATTTGAGTACAGGCATAGCGGCGAGGTTAAGTATATATGGTATCCAGGCAAAAAACAATACTGTACGGCAGATATGTTCAATGATTGGACAGTTAAGACACCTGGGGTGTTATTCCACCCGGCTAGAACGTGGTTGAGCGAGGAGGAGCAGGTGTACTGTACTTTTAAAGATTTAGTGAAAATGGGACAAGACGTTGTTAGCGGGGAGGGCAAGCACTGGAATGATATCAGCACGATAACAGGTGCTGGCCCGTTATTGATGATAGCTCGGAATCAAGTGTTGAACAAATGTGCCCTGTCCTCTTTGATTAATAACGAAAAAGAATTAGGGGGGTTCTTTTACCCAATAATGGACTATCTAGAAGGATTTTCGGTGGGGCCTAATTTTTATTTTACATTGGATTATGGGAATCAGCTGATTAAACCGAGTAGCGGAGACCTATTTTCCGTATATTGGAAGATACAAAAGAAGGCCGTGCTGTGGGTAATGGAGAATGTCAAGGAACTAGCTGTATCTGTTTGGGATTTGATTATGGGATATGGATATTACATTAAGATTGTTGCAATTTGTTTGGCTATTATTTTTGTAATAATATTGATAGCAGTAATGTTTATCAAATTTACCAAATTAGGTATGGTATGCAGTAAACTTTCGAAGAGGAAGTCCGCTGGGGCGTTGAGAAAGCTCATCCCCAATGAGGTTTCGGACTCCGAATGAATTATTGCTAGAGGGGGAAGAGGAAGTAGGTTAAGGTTGAAAAGGGCGGTTGGTCTCGGGGCTCTCAGAACTTAAAGGAGTTGACGGTTCACGGGTTTGGAGCGGTCCTTGATAAAACCTAAATTTACAATTGGCCGAAAATAACTGTGAAATGGCATCAAATCAGACTAACTCATCTTGGAGATGCGGTGAACCACCGCAAGCTATTGTGAGTATAATATCCATTAATATATGGTTGATTTCCTATTGGACAACGGGAATTATTTCCGTACAAATTAAACCACAAGCAATTTTGATGTGTTTGAGTCTGGTCTTGTACAATATTTTAGATGATTTTTCGTTAGTGTTAGTATTGGTTTCACAGTTATTACGTAGCAAAAGATACGTGGCAATTTTCGGAGACAAAGGAGTAATAATTGTAGTCCTGTTCTCCTTTATGATTACTGTGTATAACTTGACGCAGTGCCATTTTGGAATGGCTTGGATAAAATTTGTAGGTGTAGGTCTTGCAAGCCTGACCTACATTTGTTTATTCATCATCAGTTATAGGAGAAATACAGTTTTAAGACCAGTAGTGATTAAACTGGCTATACTGTATTTAATTGTCATAATAATGTCGGCTTGTTCCAAGATTTGCAACGAGCCGAAATTATTCTTTTTAGCCATTTTAATGGGAATAAATGATTACAGTTATCTGTTTAAATTGTTGGACGGGGTGTTGAAGAGACCTTCAGTGCTTGATTAAGACAACGCTTGGTATGGGACATTATGATATATGTTAGTGGTGTCTTTCTATGTTGTTTTTCGTTTTTCTTTCTCTCAAAAATGGGATTACAGAAAAAAAAAAAAAAATTTTTTTTTTTAGGGGAAAACAGATATGGGAGTCCAGCAATATTGTGTTGAAAACTGTGTCTTGTAATTGGTCTGTTAAAAAGTTCTGGTGGCACTTGGTGTGAAACGGGGGGCCCACTGTTTCAGATCAATTGGTTGCTAGGTTGAGACCAAAATAGAAAAAAAAAAAAATTGGGATTTTTTTTTTTTTTTTGGGATTAAGGGATTGTTTGGTAAACGACAAGAAAAAAAAAAAAAGGGGGCTTTTTTGAAGGGCTTGATGTTTTTTTTTTCTCTTCTTTCTCTCTGTATGTTTTCACAATACGTTTATTGTTCTGAAAAAAAAAAAAAAGGAAAAAGTAATAATTTTTTTTTTTATTATCTTTGGTTTATTTGTCAGTTAATAACGACGATTTGTGGAATAGGGGGAAATTGGAAGTGACCATATTTGTACCGTTCACCTGGGAGTGTCTCATGGTACATTTTGGATGACAGGGGAAATGTTGTTGTTTATGTCATTTTGTGTCATTGTATAGGTCGCAGACGGTCGGACCAAGAGAAGGAATTCCTTATGGCACGGTCTGAGGAGAAAATGTGATCATTGTCTTACATTTGCATGTTATCCTATCAGAATCAAAGCTTTCATGAGGAGTGTTAAGGAATTTAAATATTTTTGTGCAAAATGTATAATTGATGAAGGTTATTGCATGGCGGAGATGAAGAGTTTTACTTTTTGTGACACCAGGGGCACTTTCAAAAACCCAGGCCGCACTCATTATTTGACAAATGAGGCAATGAGATTTATCATTGCGATGAAATGGCTCGTTGTTGGCGTTGATGAGGCCTATGAGCTATTAATTGGCAATAGAGAAAAAGTGACTGGTACTACATGCAGTGTCGACATTCAGAGCTTTGTTTGGAGGGGTCTTATTATTCCTGGTTTCTGTACGAGGCAGATACAGTTCGATGGTCGAGTGACTTGTCAAAATGTCATTGATCCACTAGGAATGTCTGGAAAGACTCACGAGATTCTCGTGGCAAAGAAGGACTTTGGACGAGGGCTTGGCGAGAAGTGGCCGCGAAATAGCCCTGCATCCGGAAGATCTCTGGAGACTGGACCAGGCTCCGAGGAGCCGAGACTCATTCCGATGGAGGCCAGTGAGCAGAAGATGGTACCGACAAACCATGAGCAGTCTGTCGACAAGGCATTGTAGTAATCTAGTTATTGGATTTTTTGCTAGAGAATCAGAATTTAAATTCAGATTTTTTGAGTGCTGCTTGGATTTTGTTTTGCCAAGTGTTTTTGTGTTCCATGTTAGCCTAGACTGTGTGGATGACATGTTATTAGACGATTATCGAAATGAAAATGAATTTGTTACTGCAAGCGGGGATGCAGGGGAAGGTGCTGTTTATAGTGCACTAACTAATACATCTCCATTTCCGGACCTTTACGCTAGAACACACACACACAGGTTCCCGAGATGGAAGGGAAGGAAAGGAAGAAAGAATGGTGATATGAATGCACACTTGGGGTAAACATAAATTGGACACGATTCCCAGGAGTCAACACAATGAAGTACTGAAAGTCACATTGTTTCATGATTTAGGGATGTCACATGTTTTTTACATTGTCAAGTGATTTATTAGTCACATGGTTTACTTCTTAGGGGAAAACCATAGCGTAGGCACAGGAACTGATGTAACCAAAAGGTTCCTATATATATGACTGCTTTTGTATCAATCGAGGCTTTTTTCCTTTTGATCTTGATGTCGTTGAAGCCCTGAAGAGAATATAGCCCATCTTCAGTTTCACTTATACTCGTTGACTTGATATTGCTCTGTGGTATTTTTTACTTGTTAAACTCCAAGGAGAACAAGTTAATTAATTCTGTTAAATCATAGAATAGGTATTTAGCTTTTTGTGAATCCATTCGCAGGACTGCCCTGGAATAGGATAGAGCGGGATGTGTTATAACCTGTAACCTTTTGTTGATTTGCTACAAATCTACTGTATTGTATAACCAGTGTCTTAATCTTTTGTATAAATAAATTTTATTTTATAAAGATAAGTATCGTTATTGTATATCTCAGCTCATCACAAGATAGCCATATAAATATCATACCCGAGCATAATAGGAATAGGGAATAAGACTCCTATTCTTCAAAGAACACCTTTGGATCAGATTCTGCTGGAAGGTAAGCATGACTTTGGTTCTATAAGTTAGAACTTGTATACATGCATTGTGACACGTAGGGAGTATGATATTCCTAGGCACGCTGATATATGCTAGACAAGCTCAGGGGATTCAATCCTAAGAAACTGACCTGACAGCACAAGGCTATTCTTGATAACTTAGGTTAGAAAGAGGCTAATCAGGAGATGAGAATATCAGATCTCACAACAAGCCATACAGCAGGGCAACTGTACAAAATTAAAGATGAATAGATAAAAATAACATTTCGTACAGCTACATCTGCTACAGCCGCCAACGGGACCAACGCTACTTCCTTAGCAGCAAGGCACGCAGTAATGGCGGCGCTGCTTTACTTCCGTGTTTCGCCGGATTTGTCTATACGCTGATTTCACGCAGCCGCCATTTTGAAATCGAAAGTGAGGCTCCGGTGGGAAAAACCCTTCTTATCCACAACTTTCCTGCGAGTCTTAGTGGGCGTCGCCATGACACTCGATACTTCCTGTTGCCGGTATCTCAGTTCCGGTTTAGCCTAATAGTTAATGAAGCTAGCACACAATACTCGCGGTACAACAAGTTAAACTGAATACTGACAAGTAACGTTAGTTAAATGCTGGCAAATTAAGTAATGGCTCCTTGTGGCTCAACGTGTGCCGTTGTCGGGTGCACAAACAACACGCGAAAACTGAAGGAGTTTATGAATGGGACCTGTTTTCAACATAAACGGAGCCGCTTGACCTGTTGCCCAGCACCCTACGCACTCCATTCAATTCCCAAAGACAAAACAAAAACAAGAGAATGGTTAGCAGCCCTAAAGCTAAAAAATCCACCGAAGAGAGTTTATGTCTGTTCTTACCATTTCATCGACCACAAACCAACGGAGCTCCACCCGAATCCAGAGTTATTTCTTGGTTATGAACGACAACCAGTTAAGAAAAGGCGAAAACTCATCAGGTGCAAGGATAACTTGGAGGTAACGTTACAAGCTAACACGAGTCAGGCGTCAGCTTCGACCAGCAACACTGAAGTGCATAACGAGCAGGAAGAGCCTCGTAAGTAATTTTAGTTTATGCAACATCTTAATTTCGCATGATGGCATGCATAAATAATGAACTGTTACAGAAAATACATGATTTATCCTTTAGCAATTTTTTTTAAATTAACCTAAATGTAGCCTAATGCTCCGCACTGCTGCGCTTAAGTTGGCTAATGTAGTACTCCTGGGAAGGAGTAGCTGCTAACAGTTATAAAGATTAAAGAAAAATTAAGAGAGCAGTGATGGCTTCTTTGTTGGTTTATTTACTAAGAATGAAGCATAAGAGAATAATGTTATGCATATAACAAAAGCTCAAAACATTACATTCTCAACATGTAGATCACTTTTTTTCACAGTAATGACTCGTTGTAGAAATAAGTGACTTTAAACATTCCATTACACTAGAAGGAAAAATATGATCAACAAGCTATTCAACACTCTCCGTACAGTTCTCATGCTCTAGCCCCAAAATGACATGTGGCATTTACAGCTAGTAGTAACAATCTAATCTTATGTTTTTTACAAACAAAATAAGACTGAAACAACATCGTGTACTCTCATACACTCAAATAACATCGACATAATGACCATTTATAATGAATAGCGGACTATCGAGCTAATCGCGAAACACTCATGCTAACCATGTGCTCAGGCATACTAAACTCATGACACACTATTCATATAGTAAAAAACAACTACATTAAACACACACAACTCATCAGTATTGCATTAACAATGCTTATACTCAAAACCGAAGTGTGTTAGTTACCTGGAAAGGAGTATAACGATGAAAGAAAAATAAAATAAAAGAGAGCACTGCAGTGATGGCTTCTTTGTTGGTGTATTTACCAAGAATGAAGCGCATCACGGGCGCGCGCGCCACCCACTGAAGTGTGGGATGACGTAATCACGCTGGTATGCCAAGCAAAAATAATTAATTTAATAAATGCACATAACACTCTTTTTGAACATAAAGCACAAATAAGAAATTGAACAGTATTTAAAAGTATTAGAAAAATAACATTTTACTATATTATAAAGGAATTGAAGAAATTGTACAACCATAAACAGCTTGTGCAAAGTTATATAATAGCAACAATAGGTGCAAAAGTTAAAACAGCCTGTAGATGCTTCCTCTGGCCACTGCTTAGTCCCTTGTGTCTGACAGATGATAAACTGAAATCTTAATAATGAACAGGGGTGCCATAAAACTGTAAGTAGTATTGGTATTCCTATAGATAACATGACTTACCTTGCCATCTGCTACTGAAGTAGTAGAGCACAACATTATGCCTGAAATCTGATTTGATTTTCATTGTCAACTTAGATTGCAATGGGGACACCTCTACTGACACAACCATCAAGATAGCGACCCAGGGTGAAGACCCTGCCTTACTGCATCATGGTTATGCAAAGCTGCCCACCAACACTAAAGAAGTCCGTCATCAAGCAACACAGTGCAGTGTGGCACATAATATTCTTCTAAATGATTCAGACTCATTACTGTACACTGGCATTCCACTTGAAACATTTAATTCTCTTGTTTCAGTGCTTGAACAGTTTGCTGGGTCTTTTAAAATGTCTGTAAGAGACCAAGTACTACTAACATTAATGAAATTAAGATTGAACCTCATGATTGGTGATCTCAGCAGACGGTTTTTCATATCAGAAAGCTTGACAAGTAAGATTATATCTTACTGGATTGACAAATTGGAGGAAGTTACAAGAAACCTCATCCCTTGGCTTCCTAGGGAAACAATTCAGGCGACTATGCCACTAGCTTTTAAAACGAATTACCCCAAGACAACATGTATTTTGGATTGTAGTGAGAGCTTGTTACAAAAACCCAAAAACCTAGACTCAAGAGGAGAGTCCTATAGCCATTATTACTCACATAATACAGTTAAGTACCTTGTAAGTATTGCTCCATGTGGATTAATAATGTTTGTCTCTGCAGCTTATGGTGGACGCTGTAGTGACAAGTTTATTACTATGGACTCTGGGATTCTAGAGTACTTACAACCGGGTGATGAGGTCATGGCAGACCGTGGATTCACAATTAGAGACATACTCTTTGAAAGGAAAGTTAACCTAGTCATACCCTCATTCACAAAAAAAGGTTCACAACTTTCTGAAGAACAGGTCACTTCCACTAGAAGAATTGCAAATGTTAGAATACATGTGGAAAGGGCCATCAGACGCCTAAAGGTGTTTAAGATCCTATCACAAGTAGTGCCTATTTCCCTGGTCCCAAAAGTAGACAAAATTTTACGTATATGTTCTACCCTTGTGAATTTGCGGGGTGATCTCATTCGTGATGGCGAGCAGTAGGTCACTTCATGCGTGTTTAAAACCAAGCAGGGGGAGAGTTCAGGGGGAAGCAATGGGAAATGTGAACTTCAGTGCAGTGCAGAGAACAGTGCAGCTTCAAATAAACTCAAGTATTGTAATGAAAACATATTTAATATTTGTAATTGTTGAAATGTTGTCCATGTCAGACATTGTCAGTAGACATTTGATTTTTTTTTATCAACATGAAAATAGATGCATGAACTTCAATGAATTTAAGTGCATCGTAATAAACATAAATGAACATTTAATTGCTGTAAATTGAATTATTTTCAACAGTGGGCACTAACAATGGCCCTTGGTCACATTTGTCTTTCCTTACTCTTGCTTTACACTTTCCTCACAATTTCAGTGTATCTCCCATCAAACTTAAGCCGCCCCGCAGCAAATTCATCAACAAGTTGAGGCAGCATGGATGAGAAGTAGAAAGCTCTCAACCGCTTCACCTGTTCTGTGACAAACAGCTCATCAAATGGTACACTAAATACCACACTCTCATCTGGTGTCCAGATCATCAGTCTGGCTGTCTTGAGACCTGTGCAAAACATTCCTAGTTGGACTTGCATGTAATAGCCTCGGCTACCAGTTTTCTGAACCTCAAGTTTTCCATCCACTATCTTGAAATCACTGAATCTCTGAGATAACAGTTCACTGAGTGTCTGGTGATTTTTATTGGGGACAGGGCATTTAATCTCTAGGAGCTCAGAGGAGTTGATGATTCCATCCGGACTTGCTGATAACCATGGCTCTGCACCACATACAACTGTGCCTGTGTGTGTTATGTTTATTCCCTGTTCTTTCAATTGGTTGCAAGCTGTTTCTTCCTTTTCTTTCCCATAATTAGTGGCATAGTTACCACGAAAACTGGGGTAAAAGTGCTCACACAAAAACTTTTCACTATTTGTGCCTGCACGTACAGGTACCTTCTTTGCTGAACTGGCTGTAATTCTAAGTTTCCTAGAACTGTGCCACAGATCAGATTCACTCTGCCCCCTCGTCTCAAGTTCCAGTGTATCAGCTTGTTTGCCATCCATATTAACATAAGCCTGATAGAATTTCTGGCATTTCACACAACTCAGATCACTGTCATGATTTTGATGTGACAGAAATGTTAAATCATTAATGGTTCCCTGTTCTTTTGAACTGCCCTGTTGTTCTGCTGATGGAGTGGCATTGTAACACTTTTCCAGTAGCGTGTTCTTGAGAAGGAATAGAGGTTTTGTTTGAGATGTGTCCACTCTCTCTCTAAAGTCTTTGTGGGACTGATACTGTGGTGTGTTTGGGAGTTGACTGCCAATTGCCCTAGTCTCTCCCTCATACTCATCCTCTGCCTTGTGGTGCCTAAAATCTATCTGGCTCAGACGCTTGGGCTGAAGGTTCTTGGATGTCCCTTCATTCCATCTCCGCTGCGCATCAGTACATGAAAGCCCTGTCTTTCCACTAACCACTGCATTCTGGACCTGAATCAGCCATAATGATAAATTGTTGTTGATTACAGGTGAAACTCGAAGAATTTGAATATCGTGCAAAAGTTAATTTATTTCAGTAATTCAACTTAAAAGGTGAAACTAATATATTACATAGATTCATTACATACAAAGTGAGATATGTCAAATAAATGTCTTTATTTGTCATAATATATTTCTAACAAATATAGAAGTATAAGTATATATTATATATAGCTTACAGCTATGAAAACCTTTTCACAATATTCTAATTTGAATTTGGGGTTTTCATAAACAGTATGTCATAATCATCAAAATTATAACAAAAAAAGGCTTGAAATATCTCACTTTGCATGTAATGAGTCTATATAATAGTTTAACCTTTTAAGTTGAATTACTGAAATAAATGAACTTTTGCACAATATTCACATTTTTTAGAATTAGTATGTTTGTACATTGACTGCATTGCACTGTACTGCAGACATTCAATATTTTGGACACGGACATATTGTGCTGCACTGTACTTAGAAAAAACAGCAGTACAACTATATATTTTTGTAAGGGATATGTTTATTGTTTTCAATAATTTACAGATTTGATGTGTGGCAAGATCGCTCTAACAGCCTATGCCTACCTTCCAAATGACAGCTGCTGCATGGCTACAAGATTTCCCTAGCCCTGCAATGCATGAACAGCCGACTGTTTCGATGATACCAATCGGCCTCGTCATTACCCAAGCAAGTTGTTTGGGCTTGTTGAGGCTCTGACTAGGCTCAACCTCAGCCTTAAGGAAAATAAACTCATCGTATTTTGTACACAGTATTTTTCCGATTTTGTTGCTGTGTAGATAGTTGTAAGCCTCTGTGCTTTTATAATTTCTTAGTGTCTCACCATCAACACCCTCACTAAGGACGAAATAGTTGACGATATCAACATAGCTAACGTCTGGCCACAATTTCATATCGTCTACCCATTCCGTTAAGGTAGACGGATGGGGCACTTTAACTGTACTATCACCAGTACTTGTAAGATAATCAGATCCATGCGACCATCTGTGAGATGTGATCATTTTGACAGCTGCAGTATCTACAGGCTAACGTAAACAGGAAGTGCGTTACCGGCTTGTTCTACGTTGCCATAGCGACCACGGGAAAGGTCAGAGTTCGGGAAAGTTGTGGATACTGTCTATGGAAAAACCCCGGAAGTAAAGATAAACAACAATGTCTTTGGACTACCAACCTGAAGCTGCTGCCGCGATTTACACTATTGGATGTTAATATCCAATATATGATATGTATTATATAGTTTATTCCTGCTTCTTTTTTTACATTCTGAATTATATTAAAAAAAAATCTTATTTATAAATGAATTTCACTGTATATAGTCTAAATTATGAAAGAAATATATGTACAGTTTTAGAATTGACACAACATCATTAAACACAACAATACGCCATCGCATTCACGACTCTCCTATGATTAAAGGCGACACTTCCGGTTTTCTTCCCACCGGAGCCTCGCTTTCGATTTCAAAATAACGGCTGCGTGAAATCAGCGTATAGTCAGGATTCTGGCGGCAGAATTTTGAACAAACTAAATTTGAGTCATCCACATTTAAAGTTAAAGACCCAGCTTTATGTAGCTGGTGGGGTGAACCAATAAGTATAACCTCAGTCTTGTCACTGTTTAGATTTTTTTTAAACTCAGAAATACATTGAGACAGAAAGGCAACGGCCACATTATCATCAGGTTTTGAATGTATGTAAATCTGAGTATCATCTGCGTAAAACTGAAAGTTAAGACCAAGTGATCTTAAAAGTTGACTGAGTGGAAAAATGTAGATGCAAAAGAGTAAAGGACCTAAAATTGATCCTCGAGAAACAAGATTTCACCACAGCAACCTCAGACCTGCATTCAGCCATAGCAACAAACTGCTTTCGATCTGTAAGGTATGACTTAAACCAGTTTAGTGCAGTATCAGAAACACCAAAGACAGTTTCCAAGCGGTTGATTAAAAGAGTGATCTACTGTGTAAAAAGCGGCACTGAGATCAAGAAGGATCAAAATCCCAACAGCCAGAATCCAATCCAATTAACAAATCATTCAGTGTTGTGGAATTCATGGAAATCAGATTGAAAGGGCTCAAAAAGATTGTTTTAGATGAGAGTGCAATTGAGAAGCAACAATTCACTCTAAAGGTGTAGCATGGGAAGAAACTGGAAATGGGAATAAAGTTATTAAGATTATCAAAGTCTGTGTTAGCTTTTTTAGGTGTTACAGCAGCTAGTTTAAATGCTGCATGCTGACACAACACCAGAGCACAGGGAGTCATTTATAATCCTCCAAACAACAGGACATAAAGAAGCAAAACATGACTGAAACAGACAAGTCGGTAAAGGGTCAACAATGGAAGTGGCAGCTTTCATTTGTGAAACCTCATTGCTAAGAGAATGAACATATAGAGAAATTTGAGAGGGAGATACCAGAAAAATCTGAAGTATTTAAAGGAAAAACAGATGGAGGAGTAGTGATAATGCATTTACGAATACACTCAATCTTTGTAGTAGTACAAATAGGTTCTGTACTCATAAACGAGGCATTGGAAAGTTTGTAAGTACATCAGGAGTTTATTTAAATAACACTTGCCTGACGGCTCTTGTTACCCGGACGTCGACGTCACTTCAGTGATTTGAGAAAAGCACGTAAAAGTCCTGGCCGTTACATGTAGTGTAACGACGCCCAGTTCCAGGAATACACTAATATTTTGTTGGTAGTACCAGTTTATAACAATTATTAGTTAACACTTAAGTTGTCAACACTTCGGAAAAAAATGTATAATTCGTCATTACACTACATCCTTATGCATCGCTTTCTGCCAGGACTTTTACGTGCTTTTCTCAACTCAGTGAAGTGACGTCGACGTCCGGGTTAGCGGTAGCATTAGCCGTCAGCAAGTGTTATTTAAATAAACTCCTGATGTACTTACAAACTTTCCAATGCCTCGTTTTATGAGTACAGAACCTACACTGCAAAAACTCAAAATCTTGCCAAGTATATTTTTCAAATTTCTAGTCAAAATATCTCATCACACTTAATATAAGACAAAATCACCTAAAGACCAAGATTTAAGTGAGATAAAGGAGCTTGTTTTTAGACAGTGCATCTTGAATATCTTGTTAAGTGAATCTGTCTTGAAAATATCTTGTTTTGAGTCATATCTCAGATGAAACAAGCTTTTTTGACATGTCATAAGGTTTTTAATCTGCTGTGTTATTTGTAAAAGATGAATCGTCTTGTTTCAAGACATAGACTTGACTTGAAATGAGACAACAAATCTGCTTTATTGAAAACTGCAGGTCAACATGCCCAACTCACAACAACTCACAATGCAGAGTACAGTGAGTACGTATAATATTTACGTATTGACAGCAAAAAATAAACGTAATTTATTTACGTATAAACAACTTTACCGACGTGGGTTCTTTGAGCTAATCATGATGTGAAACCCCTGCAGAGAATGATAAAAGGTGATGGATCTCTGACTTCAGCCTTTTTTGGTTACCCCTTTGTTGTCTGTTATTTTGGGTTGCTGCTTTATTGATTTATTATTTGTTTGCTCCATGTGTTAGTTTAAGTTTGGGTAGTTTGCAGGCCTGTATTTTGGAGCGGTGTTTATTTATTTTGTTATGTTTGATCAAATAAATATTTTTAATTCGCTTTTGTTCTCGCTGCCTCCCTCATTTGTCGCGGCCATGACTACTGTAACATACAGAATGAGTAAGAGGACGACGATGTTGAACTCACCCTTCACAGAGAGAGAAACAGCAGAGCTTGATGTTGATGAGTTTGGTCTTCCATCGATCTGTCCTTTACACCAGTACTGACCCTGATCAGATGTAATTACTCCCGTGATAGTGAGAGTGTCTCCATTTACAGTGTAACGATCAGGCGTCTGTAATATTACACTGTCTTTATACCACTCATATCTCCAGTTACTGTAAGAGTTTATCACACACTTCAGATCGACTGTTTCTCCAGTGAATACAGGACTGACTGGTGTCACAGTCACTGTAGATGTGGGTAAACCTGAGAAGAAAGACAGAAACACAAACTGACTAAAACAGCTCTTTCAGGGCAAAGTAAAATAATTACATTTTATAAATGTTTTCAGGACGTTGAAAATCTCAATTATAAAGTTTTATATATTTTAGGCTTTATAATTAAACATGCAATGTGACATGTGATAATATTAAATAATATATTGTTGTATAGTGTGTTCTGATGCACATTGGTGATAGTAGATAGAATACATACACAAAGCTGACCGGAATTCTGAGGAGGAGGACCCAGATGCAGAATATGCAAGGGCTGTTATTTATTGACAACAAGTAACTGCACAAGATAGGTGAGGTAGGAATACAGTCCAAACAATAGCGCAGGACACACAACTGGAGAACAGGTTGAAGATGAGACAGCAAAGACGTGACAGCCAAAGATGGAGACAAGGCAGCGGCTCAGGGAATCAGAGGCATGACAGTTGGTGATGAGACTAGATGTTGCACCAGACTCTGCCAGACCAGGAGAGTCAACGCCAGGGTGCAACAGCATGCGGGACAGGAACCAACACCAGACAAGACTGAACAGGCCAAGACAACAAGTAAAGCAAAATAAAACTGATAATGAGACCAGAGAAAAATAAAGAAACTAAATTCTGTAATAACAGGATCTAGCAAAATAAACAAAAGATATAGAGATAAATAACTGAAACTTGCGAAAATAAATAAAACAAGACAGCAACCTTGCAGAGAACTAGAGAGAAAAGAAATAAAAAATTAGTTAATAATAAAAAAGAAAAATAAAAAAGCGGGAAACCAAAAATAAAACTTGGAAGAACTAGATCAGGATAAAGACCTGAACTTGACTAGACTTTAGTAATGTTACATGTGACACTGAAGCTTCAAAGCACGTATCGAGTTTGCAGCGCAGTTTCTCATGAAGCTCCCTGCCGGAGCACGTACTGTTTTCAGAGAAACACGTGATCAACGAAAAACGAAGTCTCACTTTCTTTCCAGTCACGTGAATGCTTCACTTTGCGTGTCGCAATGTTTGAACCCAGACCACTACTCTACAGGGTTTTGGAAGTTTAAATCCATTTACTCATTTCTTTTTTTATAAATATGTCTATAGCCTATGTTACATGATCAAATATTTGGACATATGAACAGCATAGAAACCATAAAATAATTAGACCACCATTTACTTGCATCAAGCAACTCTGTTGGTATTTTGAGAGGTAACCAGCAATGCAGGTTTGAGAGGTGGCGGCCCGACATATCTTGCGAGAATCACGACTTGCTTTACGGCTCGACGTCACATACATCAACAGCACATGAAGCCGCCTCTATGGAAGACACTAGCACACATTTCAGACGTGAATCATGGCAGAGTCGACGAAGAAAACGAAGAAAGCACGGTCGGAAGAGTCTAGGAAAAGAAACCGAGAAATGTATTTACGACAGTAATGTTAAATACAAGTATGTTTGACAAAAACAGAAACTGCACAGTATGCCTTTAAGGTATAAATCCAAAAACATTCCCTCTGTAATAATTTCTTCTCATAATCTCCTCCTCGTGAGGTTTTTTTTTAACCTTCTCTAAACCGATAGCCTATATTGTAAAACACAGATGTTATGACCTTGTCTAAAATGAGACACTATAGTATACGCATATCCGGTCCTAATATTACTGCGATGTTTGCTAATGCGAGTACGCAATGGTCTGTACGTTATATGCAAGACCACAAGGGCAACGAATGAGATAAATCACATGAGTAGAAGCACAGGTAATGGTGTCACGCATCGGAATATTACAGCCAGTGCGTGGATGACTAAAGGAACTGCACTTATGTGTAAAGGCACATTGGATGCGCCTGGAGGAAGACTTGGAATACCTTGTTTTACACGTGAAGGAAATTCAGATTTTACAATCAAGTCACGAAGATTGTTTTGACGTTTAAAAAACAATGTTGGATCATTTTTAAAAACACCTGATAGTTTAGGATCACTTGAAATAATATGCCAATGCTTATTCAAGACTCTACAGAACTCCGCACCTAATGCAGAGTACTTAGTGCAAATGGGAGCATTAAAAAGTTGTGTTTTATTATTATGCTTAGTTTGTAAGCACTGTCGATAACTGCATTATCAATCCATTCATTACAGTAGCCACGATTCAAAAATATTTGAGTTAAATCAGTGGATTGTTGAGAGTAGGATTCATCTGTGCTTCAAACTCTATGTACACGCTTAAATTGACTAATAGGCAAACTCTTAATTAAAGGTCTAGGATGGAAACTATCGCCTCTTAAAATAGTATTACAATCCGTTGGTTTTCGATACAGATCGGTATGGAGTTTCCCGTCACACATCTATTCTGTAACATCAAGAAAACTGATGCTTACTGGATCACATTCCATAGTAAAATTCACATGCTCAGTCCTTGAGTTAAGATAATTCAAAACGCCAACAGCTCTGCAGGTGTAGCCTTCGTAATCATAAAAATGTCATCAATATATAGCCTAGTTTGTAAAGCAAAATCAAACGAAAAAAAATAAAAAAATATATAATTTAACTCATTTTCAAAAACTCCCATATACAAACAAGCATAATTAGGTGCCATTTTATTGCAGTTCCTTTCACTTGTAAACAAAAATCATCCAGAAAATGAAAGAAAGAATGTTAGGCAAGGCAATACTTGCTAAGTCCAATAAACATACTGTACTAGGTTTTACATCCACAGATCTTTGTGTTAGAAATTGTTCTGAAGCAAATAAACCTTCAGTATAGGGATGTTGGTATATAAATTCTGAACATCAAAAGTAGCAAGAAGCACATCATCAACAGATAATGATTCAACAAAATCCATAGAATCTCTTACATAAGATGACAAAATCATTAGTTTCAGTAGTAGGAATAAAGGAAAGTCCCTTGCTCATAGCAGTGATGCAAGGTTTTGAGAGTGACTTATCTGAGAAGTCCATTAACTTTGGTTAATCCTTGTCAATTGGTTAATTTGGTTAATCCTTGTCCAACTTGTTAATCGTTGATCCTTGTCATCCGTGGAGGTAGAGGAAAGCCTTTTCCGCTTGCCCCTTCTGCATCTCTTCTTTATCGGTTTTTCCTTCAATCCATTCCCTGAATGTCGGGCTGGGTACGGCCTAACAAAATGAAACCATTTCGCTGTCGTCCAACAGGATCGGAGTCAGAATCACATGAGGTTGAAGAGGCCCAAGTTCTGCTATCACCGGGTTGTCGGCGCCTGCAGAAACCCGCAGTAGCAGCACGACTGCGGTGGAACGTATTAGAACCATTGGAATGCCAATTCCAAACCAATGGAACCATTGCCCCTTGCAAACTTTGTACGTTTAATCGCTCTGATCTCTTCAGACAGCTCAGCTCGTTGACGTTCAAGATCTTTTTTGAGTTCTGTGAGCTTACTTTTTTGTCACCATTTCACCAAGTTGAATCTCCATTTTCTTAACATCCAGCCTTGTTGACTCAAGTTGTTTGGTAGTCTCTCAGGTGCTCTTCATTTGGGTGCAACACGTGTTATCTTCCCGGTCAGAAGTGACCGGACTCCTAAAAATGAAACTTCCTCCACCCCAGTAAAACCAATGCAATTTATTTTTGTTCAATAATATTTTTTCTTTTGTACTTTGAGAGGATTTGATTGTACTTATTAATATTTATGGTTAATTTTTGCCATTGAAAATAATAAAAATAAAAAAAGAATCAATTTTTATTTTTTTATTTTTCTTCAATTATTGCAGTATTTCAGATTAATATAGAGACTAGGCCTTTTAAATCCATTTTTTTAAGTCAGATTAGTGCCATCTGTTGATAGAAAATTAAATAAAACACAGGTTTACCACTAGATGCCTGTATAGCTCTCTATGGAGAGGCTTGTGAATTCTTTAGTTGTTTTTGGAGCAAATTACTTCATTTTAAGATGAGGATTTGAATATATTTTTTAGAAATTCTAGAAAGGTTTACAATTTTTTTTTCTTTTATAAATTTGATTTGAAGTGTACACGGTTTTGCTTTATTACTACAGTCAAACCTGAATACAGAGAAAGCATTTTGTTACAGGTAACAATTCAATAAAAAAAAAATATGAAAAATAAACAGTAATATTTTATCACAGCTTATTATTATTTATATTATTTTTAAACATTAAATTAATTATTATATATATAGAAATTATAATATATAATAATATATAATATAATAATAAAGACAACCTTTTTGATTGGCCTATACTTCTTGTTTGTGTCCCCGCATTTTTGCCACAGGCCATGAGATATATATATATATATATATATATATATATATATATATATATATATAAATAATTATATTATGCTTTTCACTATAGATGTTTCAGAGTTTCACCCCTTCATTGCTGAGCAGTTTTTTTTTTTCTGCATCGTGGCCGATTTGTAGAGAATTTTTGTGTTTTTGTCAATTTCCCATTCATCACTCTAAAAAATGCTGGGTTGTTTTTTAACCCAGAATGCTGGGTCGAGTCTGTTGGGTAATTTTGTTGGGTTATTTTATCACATTTTAAACACTTTTGGGTAGTTTTAATTTTCCAGTTGTTGGGTTAAACCTGCTGGGTAGCAACACTGGGTTGTTTCTGCACAGCTGGGTTGTTTCACAAGCTTCACGCCAAATGGAGATGTTTAAATTCGCTCCCAAACCGTCATCTTGAAGGGCAAAGCAGCTGGGTGCAACTGTTTTAAGGTAAGTTTATATAATGTTTTATTTATTTGTATTAATAATTAGTATGAATTAGCATAATTATAACTTTTTTTTTCTTTTTTTTATGTGTGCTCTATATACAACTGTAAAAAAAAAAAAAAAAATGGAACATTGTGTACAATTAAGATAGGCTACTTAATTTATTATTCCAATATCCAAATATGATACTAAATACCACAGGCAAAGGGGCTTCTATTTGTGACATTTACATTTATTCATTTAGCTGACGCTTTTATCCAAAGCGACTTACAATTGCTATATATGTCAGAGGTCACACGCCTCTGGAGCAACTAGGGGTTAAGTGTCTTGCTCAGGGACACATTGGTGTCTCACAGTGGATTCGAACCCGGGTCTCTCACACCAAAGGCATGTGTCTTATCCATTGCGCCACACCACCCCGTCAGTGACGTGCTGTCTTTGCATTTGAACATTGCGCATTTTAAACAGGACAGGCATTAGCTGAATAAATGTTACCCAATAACTTGTTTGCATATGACGTCACGTCACTGCGTTAATGGCGCGAAATGCAGATGGAGGGCAGGAAGTGTTGTGCTACATTTAGGAAGCACTATAACAAACTCAAAATGCCTATGTTTTGCGTCGTTAATGGTTGCTCAAACGATCAAACTTTTCAATTTTGCTTATAGTTTCTATAATTAGCAAAGAGCATTTGTGTTAAATAGGAATACATTGTAATAATGTTAATCAAGCTGACTAAATCACACGACTGTGCAGCAGTTCACATGCACTCGCAATAAAAATACAATATAATTTAAAACAAAGACAAGCTCATTATACAAAGGAAATAATATTACATATCTAGACAAATTGGGTTGCTTATAGTTAAAAGAATGTCATGAATGATTTAGGCTAGATGTATTGATTGCATTAGTGTGTGATATTGAAGAGTGCACGCCTCGAGTGCACGCCTGACACGACAGGAAAGTTCGTGTTTCTGAGTTTTATATTCTGACATATACTGTGACAACATCTCATCTGACAGAGGACTGTGCGGCGCTGCTGACTGCGTTATTTATATATATAAAAAAAAAGATACTGTGAGATTGTTTGCTGTTGCGCGCAAATCCTGGAGAAATCTAGGATAGGCTGAAATCACTCACGTGGTGCGGTGCGTCTCTGTGTGAGACATATTTCAACAATCACCAGTCACAGACAGCAGCAAAGCCATAGCAGATAGCACAATGAAATAAGGCAACTTGTGATTATGGAGGTTTATAATAGGCTATTGTCCGGTTTCATATTTGTCAGTCCAAATTTCAAAAATACATTCTGGACTGAAGCCCCGGCAAAATCGGCTGGCCACCTAACTTACTCTGCTTGCAAACCTACGTCTGCGGTCGGGAGGAGCCGAATCGGAAAATGCCCGTGTGTGCAGTGATCACTTCGTCAAAGGTGAGTTAATACAACTTATGTGGCTAGTATGTTTGTGTAACGTACCAGTTTCCAAACTTTGTAAAGTCAAAGTAATTGTTTCTTCTTTTCTTTGGGTTTGTAAGTTACCCTGTAACTGAAGAGAAACGTAACGTTTTTCAGGCAAATCTTTCAATTCAGTTGAAAAATCGCTCCTCTTCATAACGTAAAGATCACGTCCAACATATGTTTTGATTTTTTTTGTTATATCTTTCTTTTGTAATAGCGTCTAAATTAGTAGGCTACAGTTCGGACTTTACTCCATCTCGTCCATTCCGCTCTTCACTTCCTGCCCTCCATCTGAGTTTCGCGCGTCATCACAATCACGTGATTGCAAACCACCTATACAAACATATTTATAGAAAACAGTTGACAATGATTAGACAGGAGTCCAATAATAGCATAACGAAACACTTATTATAAAAAGAATATCAAGTAGCCTAGGCTATACCGGTAAGTTAGACGAATCCGACATATGAGGGCTGTGTTAACAGTAAAACGTCCGTCATTTAACGAATTTTAAAAACAAGGATGGATAATGCAAAATGCTTTCTGGCATTTTGACAAAAACAAAACAAAAAAACATGCAAGAACAAAATTTAAACTTAGCCCGTCAAATTTAATTTTACAATTATCTTCTCTCTCTGTGTGCACGCGTCCGTGTTTGTGAGAGAGAGCTCGCGGAGCACTGATACAACGGTACTTTTTAATCCATAACTAACGTGCTAGTTTTCATACAAAATAAATATGTAACATAATTATGTACTTTAGTTATTATTAACACAATAACGTAACACATGAAGGCTACGTTTCTTAGCACTGAGAATTAATTAATAAACGCCTGTTTCTCCAGACTTATCCGTAATCCACAAATCACATCACTTTCATAATCACTAAACCATAGCGATTTCAAGTTTATTAAGATTTATTGTTCAGCATTACTTGAGCATTTTATTATTTGCATGGCTGAATGATAGCACAAGAGAGCACAAGTGACTTTTTTTTTTTTTTACGACCACTTAGCATGCTCGGATCATGACCTCGTATGCTCGCATCTTACCTGGCTCACAGTGACACCAGAAGCCATCCGTCACCAAAACATCGTTTGTCATTGGGAGAAAAGGCCCCCGGCTACCCCTACCGCCACTATTTACCACACACCCCTGCCTGTCACGATGCAAACTGCTCAGCCTCAACTCATTAGCTTCTCTCCTTCAGTTTTTTTGTGTTCACATACCTAATGCCATACAAGTCACCAAGTTTCGTAACATTCCGATGAAGCTGTGATTTAAAAAAAAAAAAAAAAACATAAAAATGTCCGGTCAGGAATGACCGAAGAGCACCTGAGGGTCACCAATGCCATCAAGTCAAATGAGCATTTGTTCAATATCTCAGACCAGCGGGTACAGAAGTCTCAGTTCTCCAGACCAAATGCAGGAGCTTTTTGCAGATGTAAGACCTCTTGGTATAATTTAGATAATCGCTCAAGGTAACTGCATGATAATATTGCTTGATTTCCCATTGAAGATGATGCTGAAGTTTATCCATAAGTGATTCGACATCTATCACGCTCGAAGTATCATTTTCATAAAAAAAAAAAAAAAAGAGTCTTTAGAGTCTTTTAGCAGAATCTCAGAATAATCTGCTTCACTGAATTCAAATGTCGCACTCAAAGAAAGAAAATCTTCATCTGCCATAATGGAGCCAGCAAGAGGAAGTAATCCTATAGCGTCTCATTTTAGACAAGTACGTCATAATGTCAGTGTTTTACAATATATCGGTATAGAGAAGGTTAAAAAAAAACAAAAAAAAAAACAAGAGGAGGACATTATGAGAAGAAATTATTACAGAGGGAATGTTTTGTATACCTGGAATGTAGGGCTGCAACGATTCATCGAGTTACTCGATTTACTCGAATACAAAAATTCCTCGAGGCAAAAACTCTGCCTCGAAGCCTCGTTAAATTCCTATGACGCGCACTATACGCGCAGGGATCTGATTTCACACGGACCGTTGTTCAGTGTTCAGGAAGCATAATAGCGCGTGATACATTTTGAATTTAGTTGGCGCGATGGCGGAGAGTAAAGATGTCGATAAAGTTTGGGATCGCTTCCTTCCAGCGTCGCTGAAACAAGGTAACGATTCTGTCCCCCGCATTTTTTTTAACCCAGCGCCAACATTTCCGCCTGTGCCGAAGCCTATACATTGATGTTCGCTGATTTTAATCCCATACTGTATTTGTAGTGATGTCGTGATGCGGTTTGACTAGATATGATGTTTAGCTTTTATGTTTTAAAGTAGTAAATGTATTCATGTTCAACTGCAAGAGAGTATAGCCTAAAAAAGAACCCCTTCACACACACACACACACACACACACACACACACACACACACGCACCCTCGTCTCTCTCACGCGCCAGTCAGACCAATTGCGGCAATGCATCACATATGCTCAAACTTTTATGTAGCCACGCAACAATAATTTCAGCATGCATTCACTGTATACACCGGGACGTGATGGAGGAACAAATATTGCATTGCAGTCTTTGCGAGACCTTGTTTGTCACGTCTGCCAAATAGTTACAGACAACAACAAAAAATTAAACTCCCCAGCCTGCTTTTCCAAATCCACTCGTACTTTTGGGGAAGACATAATCGGCTACCAAAGTAATTGAGCATAGAACATTTTCAATTAACAAAAAAATATAATACTACAAAACGTGCTAATATACTTCAACTAGCCTAAGTGAGAAACAAAATGCTGTTCTTTTTAACATATTTGCAATAAAACATTCCCCTTTTTAAAGCTACACTTATTTTTTTATAAATTGTATACATTGTGTACCTGTTTGGCTTGATATTTTATATTAATTTAATTTATTTTTGTTTTCCGGTGGGTAATTTGCAGAAGGTGCAATCCTTTTTTTGTAATGTTGTATTAAGAAGACAAAACTAAGGCCAAATGGCCTTTACTATTTAAGTTTGTATTCATAGTTTTACATGTTATACATGTTTTACAGTATAAAGTTGACTTAACTGTATTGTTATATAATTGTTGGCACTGGCACTTATAAACACTAAATGGGTAAAAAGTACAATAAATAGGCTTAGTTTTGGAGCCAAATGTTGGAATTGGAATAAATAGCTCTGTTTTTTTTGGTTTTTTTTTGAGAAATAAAAGCCAAATGCTTGATTATTTTACAGCCACATCATTTTCGTTATGCATTATTTGTTTTGGTTGTTTAAAAACACACTAATTTTTTTATCCGATTACTCGATTAATCGATCGATAAAGTGCTAGATTAATCGATTACAAAAAGAATCGATAGCTGCAGCCCTACTGGAATGTATACCTTAAATACTTTGTCACCATCAGGGTTGAATGAGGATTTTGATATTAAGCCTTTTTTATAGTGATTGAGCCATCTCTTCATCTGTTGTTGATTATTAGGTAAGCTGTTTGTATATATAGCCTATATCCTATATTCTTTTTTTTCTTCAGTAATATAGATCTTGTTATATTTTTGATATTGCTATAATTTTTGTTTTTGTTTTTTGTCACATGACTTGTATTATTTGTCACATGTTTTTGTGTGTGGGCCCAATTAAGGTGATTACCTGTTTCTATCTAAAGTTGACTTTACTCTACATTGGTATTGTGCCTGATGAAGACCTGATGGTCGAAACGTTGTGCTATTAATAAATTAATTTGGAGCAGCTTTTGTCTGTGCGAACTTCACGCTTCTTTTTTTCATTTATGTTACTTTGTTTGTCCTGCACCTGACCCCAATCTGAGTGTTTGGGATGTGCACACCAGTTGTGTACATTTAATGCATTGCCACACTTTAATATGTGAATTAAATTATCAGAAAACGGCGCTGCGCACTCGGGTTTATGGCTGCTATAAACTTGACCTGCCACAAGATGGCGCTGTTTTTGACACTCTTGATGCTTCGAAACTTTTCCTGAAACAATCAGGGGAAAGCCTCAGTGCTTCATGAGGCTTCATTTGCCCATCCCTACTAAACTTAAAATCAGGAAAAAAAAAAAAAACTGCATTAAAAAAAAAAAAAAAACACAAAGCTAGAACTAACAGATAAACTAAATCTAGCACTTACTGACAAGAAGCGACAATGAATGCAGACAACACATAAATCAAACCAGCAAAGACATGAAGGAAAGAGGCACAATATAAAGGGACCAGAGCACGTTTAAGAGGACGATGATGTTGAACTCACCCTTCACAGAGAGAGAAACAGCAGAGCTTGATGTTGATGAGTTTGGTCTTCCATCTCTCTGTCCTTTACACCAGTACTGACCCTGATCAGATGTAATTACTCCTGTGATAGTGAGAGTGTCTCCGTTTACAGTGTAAGGATAACCAGACGTCTGTAATATTCCACTGTCTTTATACCACTCATATCTCCAGTCACTATGATCAGGTTTTATCACACACTTCAGATTGACTGTTTCTCCAGTGAATACACGACTGTCTGGTGTCACAGTCAGTGTAGATGTGGGCAAATCTGAGAAGAAACACAAAAACATACAAACTGACTAAAACAGCTGATTTCAGGGCAATGTAAAATAACATTTTGTAAATGTTTTACAAAACTGTTGTAAGAAAAAAAAGAGGACGTTGAAGATCTGAATGATCTGATCTGAATTAAGTTTTATTGCAGCAACAGTGACAAAGTGCATTAAAGCCCCTGCGTTCATCAGAGTCAGAATAAACCCTGAATAATCCAGTTTTCCCACACATAGACTAATTAGTGGCAGTGCGCCACAGAATCAACACGGCCGCCACATATTGCGTTTCGTTATTCATTCTATTGTTTTAACACTATTTAAAACACGCAGCGTATTCGTTCAGCTGCATTTCCTTTCCCTGCTCTCCCCTCCATCTCTCTGTCACTCACACGTCTCTCACACACACACACACACAGCCCCACTCCTCCATGCATACCGCGTCTGTCTTCACGAAAACAAGATCATCCGAGATCAACAAGATCAAAAAATATTTTATATTCTGAATACAATGTTGTCAGTGAGTTAATGTTGGAGTCCTGACCCGACCCTTAGCAAACAAGCGATTGCACCTTCTTTAGTAAGTTAACTAACGTTAGTCGCAAGTTTGTGGTAAAAATGCAGTTGGGTTGTCGAGGTCAAAACACTATATAAGCTGTGAATCAAATAAACTTATTATAAATAATGTTATGTCATTTTTAGGGTGTTAAATATGTAGATTTTGTGACGGTGTGAAGCATTTTTGATGCTTTTTGAAGTCTTATATTAATGTTAGCTATGCTTAAAGCTACAATCGTTATTTTTTTTGCCACTAGGGGTCGCTAACCTCTTCAAAACATTAACAAAGGCGTAGATTGATGACGCAGTAAATGATTGTGGAATCATGGAACTTGTCGTCTTGCCGATGGATCTAATAATGTTTAGGGAAATAATGTTTGGATGAGTGAATAAGTTCATGTTTTTTTTTAACGTGACTGTGGTATGAAGCAGTATCAGGTATCAGCACCGCACGTGAGTCCCGCAGATATAAAGGAATATATAAAGTTAATATATATAACATTGATTGGTTTTATGTACATTTGCTCACCTGTCTAATAAAGCACTTGAAGAGCGGCGCTTCTTTCAAATCATGAATCTATGTCAAGTCGAAGTTTGTTGCAAAGCTCTTGGCATCTCGAAAACGCTGCGCCAATATTGATCATCATTTTATTTATCTTTTTGTCCCAAAGTTTGCTTGCCA
This sequence comes from Rutilus rutilus, assembly GCA_021464565.1. NCBI lineage: Eukaryota > Metazoa > Chordata > Actinopteri > Cypriniformes > Leuciscidae > Rutilus > Rutilus rutilus. The sequence goes on from JAJAQA010000003.1 coordinate 7,261,371, forward strand.
TGATCCATAATGTTTGAACAAAACAACAACAGCGTGCCGCTGGACATTAAGAAGTTGTCCACGTCTGTTGCCATGGTTACTATGGCAGTACAAGTGGTTTGGTTCTATCCCTTCCTGTCTATGTCATCATTGTGCAGCGCTTGTTTTCTCACTCATCAGCACATGTATAGAACTATATTGTCTGTTTTCTTTATTTGAACTTTGTCTATAGTCTATAGACAAATAAAGTCTGAACTTTATTTGTCTGTTCTCTCATTACCCTGTGCAACTGTGTAGGGTGAACTTTATATGTTCACCTCTTCAATGTTTGTGTTGAAGAAGGCTCTGCCCTTTTCTCTGGTCTCCTTTGTTGGGGGGTTAATTCATGTATGTTACATGTGCAACAGCAGCTTGTCTTACATGCTCACAACAATGTCTGTGAATGTATTGGCAGTAGTAAGTCTTGGTTCTTGCTCTGCTGCAGCGGCGTAGCAGATATATTCCACCAAGACCAAATATATTAACATTGCCATATCCATTACCATGCCAATCTCTATTACCATACCAATCTCACGAGAGTTGTCATGACAGAATATAGTTTATAGATACCTTTATCACATTTTTCATTATATTAGTTGTGTTTTGCTGTTGTACTGTCATTAGTTTTGTCATGTCAGTTGTTTTGAGGCTCTGGCTCCGTCACGATCTCAGACAAACACCTCTGACTCGCCATAGAAAGCAGAATGAAGCTCCTGAAGGAGAGATGAAGATCTCCAACTACAAGCTCATATGAGGAGATACTGAGTCTGAATCAACTTCATCAGACTATCAGAAGACTTCATGAACTCATTTAACATCATTATCTGTGAGTCTCGTCATTCTCTCTGACTTCAGCACAAAACTCATCAATACTGAACTCAATCACTCAAGTCCTTTTCTATTCCCAAAATACTCATGAATATCACCTGTAAATAGTGACAGTGACTAAAGTAAATATGAAAAATGGAGACTTCCTTAAAACTGGAATGTCACAATTTACATGATATTTAAATAAATCAGAAAATTCACAAAAACATGCAACAAACACAAGTTGTGCAGTGCAGAATGACCGTCTCACTGAATCACATCATATAAAACTATATTGTCCAGTGCTGATCTGTCCACACAGCAGTTTACTTAATGTTGGCATGAAATGGAAATTCAATCTATTTTCTAAATGCACGTTACTGATCCTATTGGGAACAATTCATCCATATTGTATATTTAATTTTTTTCACCCTGTAATTTTTAATCAAAGTACAAATAATAATAATAATAATAATAATTAAATATAATATATCATTTAGTCCACTTAAACTCTACATGTTTCTTACAATTGATCACAAGCTCACATTCAGATCTTCCTCTGTTCTTGAGTGCAACATTCACATTTCATAATACAATCAATAAACAGTGACAGTTGAAGCATAGAAACGAGGCCCTGCCATAAAGTTATTTCACTACTTCTGTTTCATTGTGACTTTAAAATATTGATGTGAGTCCTGAGAGTTATAAACTCTATAAAGTCACTTCAGTTATGAAATACAGTGTTCACTCTCAAAATCACTGGTAACACATTATTTGTCTTATAAAGACACACTTTATGTCGTTGTGCATCTGACAGAATAATGACTAAAGGTGAATTACTTCAGTCCTCTTGGCTGATTCAGAAGAATATAAGAAAAGTGTTGAACCACAAATACTGAACAGATTTAAACAGATGTGAATATGAAGACTCACCTGATACAGTCACTGTAACACCTGCACTGATGTCTGATCTCGTTGCTTCACATCTGTATTTACCACCATCAGTCACAGATATGATTTTGGTGTCTCCCTCAGTGCTGTCTGGAGTGTTTGAACCTTCTCTAAACCAGCTGTATCTCCACTGAATGTCTCCTCCTCTCTGTATGTCACACGTGAGAGTGACTCTCTCTCCTCTGAACACAGGCTGATCTGGCGTCACCGTCACTACAGGTTTCACTGAGAAACAGAAGTAAACATTGAAAAAGTATTGCAGAATAATGATGTGTGTTATGATGTGTGTTATGAGCTCAAACTGTCCTTATGTGAAAAACATCATGATATTAAAGACCTAGTTTGTGTTTTTGACAAAAAACAAACAAACAAAAATTATTGGTAAAAAACTGTAGTCTACTGTACTAACATCTGTACGTGAAAAACATGAAGGAAAAACTTTGGATCATTGCATGTGTCCTGTTTTACACTAAAGTATCCCATTATGCTATTTTTATATAAAAACAAAATGTTGTGTTTTTCGTAAAGAAAATAAACATGATGTGCGTTCTCCTGTCTCTCTCAATGTGAAGATCATTCTGAAACGCGACAGAAAATGATCTGTAACTCAGCGAATGCTTGTCACTGTGACATGAAACATTTTTAAATCATATCAAAAACAAATGTTCTCTGTTTAAGTAATCCGTATAAGCAACGACATGTACAGTTTCTCCAGTCCGAGCTAATTACAGTGGTGGACAGAATTAATGGCACCCCTGGTAAATATGATCAAAAATGGCTGTAAAAAAATAAATCTGCATTGTTTATCCTTTTGAACTTTTATTCAAAAAATTGTCAAAATTCTAACCTTTCATTGAAGTAAAAGAATTGAAAGTGGGGAGGAAATCACATTATGTAATAAATGTTTTTCCAAATAAAGTATTCCCATTAATATTTACCTTTATTTACTAGGAACAAGAAATTGTCTAGCTATGACTTCTTGTTTCACAGGAGTTTAAATATGATGAATACACAAAGGCCAAATTCCCTTAATCATCCATCACAATGAGTAAAACTAAAGAATATAGTTGTAACGAATGTGCAAGAATCATGATTCTGTTTTCCCTGCACACAAAACTCCAGAAGCCTTGTCATTATAAATTTTGGGAAAACTTTTAACGTTTAACCTGTAAATGTAACTCATAGCCCTGGAGCCGCTAGGTCTGCCTTGTGGCAACTTTTACGGCTCCCCTATTGACTTCATAGCACCCTAGACACACTCCAGAACAACGTTCTGCATTCCAAACCCCCCTTCTCTCTGCACCAAAGAGACCCAGGTGGCCAGGAGATCTCCACACACGCCACACACACACACACACACATACACCCACACACAAAGAAACATCCTTTGGGTGTAACTTAAGATATAAATATCCTTTTCAATGTATGTACATTCCTACAGTACATGTACTTGTTAATGTTGATGGTGAGGAATTACAGTGGCAACATCTCATAATGTACTTCAAACTGAGTAGTGTATCACTGAGAAACGTCCGTCAACGTCCAAGTCATCCTTGCGATGGAGGTTCGGGTTAAATGAATAGTTCTTCCAATGTTTCATCATCGTACTCGCGCTTGGATCGATATGGTAAAATCGACGTCATTGTTTGTTACTGTCTTTAGTTTATGGTGTTTGAAGCCTCAGGACAAGCAGAGCTGACGCTGTTATGGCAATGGGCGTTTTTGTTTTTGACGCGCATGCTGTAAACCAATCACAACAGACTGAGCTGTCTGGCCAATCAGAGTGGAGTAGCTGGGAAAGGCGGGATTTAGAGAGATTGATTCATCTGACGAGTCGTTTGAGAATCATTGAAAATGTGGTGATGTGCAAATGTATATTATGAGGAAATGAAGCCGTTTTTTTTTACCTTTGATGCATGTAAACATGTTGTAGGAGACTCCAAAACACCATTAGGAAACTTTAAAATAGCATAATGGAGCACTTTAATAAAGTAATATTAGAAGCACAATAAGTCGCGAAAGAGAACTGAGTCCACTACTGACAGGATCATTTCTGTGTGCTTCGAGTGAAACATGGACGAGCAAAGTAGCAGCTCTTTAGTCAGAAAGGTTCCTGACCCCAGACCTAAAGTATTTGAGTGTCAAATCAGACTTTGTTCACATGCAGATAATGAAGATCATAGTCTGGTATTATGCAAATTAGTTACTTTGTTGCATAGATACGTTAAGGCAGTGGTTCCCAATTCCAGTCCTCGTGACCCACTGCTCTGCACATTTTGTAGGTCTCTCTTATCTGACACACTCAGTTCAGTTCATTGAGTCTCTCCTAATGATCTGATGATCTGGTTCAGGTGTGTTAAATAAGGGAGACATACAAAATGTGCAGAGCAGTGGGTCACGAGGACTGGAATTGGGAACCACTGCGTTAAGGAAAGAGAGACTGGAAATACTGACGACTCATTTCTGCAGTTCAGAATCTATTCTTTTAGGAGACAATAACTTGATTTATCTGCACTTTGATCTTTAAAACTTTGCAGACCTTTTACATACCCCAACAGGGTAACTCTTTATAATAACGTTCAGTCGTAAGTCATTCATAAGTGGTTAGTTAATAATGAACCAATGATTGACAAAACATTCATGAATGATTAGCAAGTGATATACTAACATTTTATGTATGTTTTGTAAATTCCGTTACAAGTCATTTACAAGTGAGTAAATGTACAAGTAAAAGTAAAAAGATGAACTAGTCATTTACGAAACATGACTATGCATTCATAAATGATTAATAAGTGATATGTTTATTATTTTAAGTATGTTTTGTAGATTCAGTTATAAGTAATCACAACTGATTAGTTAATGATTAACTAATCATTTACAAAACATGGCTATGCGTTTCAGAAATGTTTAATAAATTGTTACTTTTTTTGTATGTTTTTCTCACATCAGGTGCACAGTGGTTAAAGACTCCATGTGTTTCAGAGAAGACAGCTGTCTATACCCTCACCAGTCAGCACTTACACTGCAGTACACACTACACTACACTACACACCACACTACACTACACACCACACTACAGAAGACAGCTGTTTATACCCTCACCAGTCAGCACTTACACTGCAGTGTTCAACACCTGTTATAGATGATGTATAAACGCATGAATAAATCATTTACAACACTTTCTGCATCCCCTAATCTAAAGTGTAAACTATTCATCACTTGTAAATGTGTTCCATATACATTCGTAGATAAGATTCGTTGATCTTATGCCTTATTGATTCTTGAAGTGGTAATCTACGAATGATGTGTAACACATTTACAAGTGATGAATAGTTTACACTTTAGATTAGGGGATGCAGAAAGTATTCATGTGTTTAGACAGCATTGTGTTGAACACTGTTACTTACCTGTAACAAATTCTGTACGTAGGCATTTACAACACTTTCTGCACCCTCTAATTGCTACATACATACATAAAAAAAAAATAAATAAAAAAAAAAATTTATTAAACATTTATGAAACGTATATTCATGTTTATTCAACTAATCACTTTTAAATGACTTGAATTGACTAACAGAATTTACAAAACATACATACAATGTTAGTATATCACTTGCTAATCATTTATGAATGTTTTGTAAACGATTAGTTCATCATTAACTAACCACTTATAAATGACTTACAACTACATTTACATTTACATTTATTCATTTAGCTGACGCTTTTATCCAAAGCGACTTACAATTGCTATATATGTCAGAGGTCGCACGCCTCTGGAGCAACTAGGGGTTAAGTGTCTTGCTCAGGGACACATTGGTGTCTCACAGTGGATTTGAACCCGGGTCTCTCACACCAAAGGCATGTGTCTTATCCATTGCGCCACACCACCCCCTAAACTTATAACTAAACTTATAAATGACGGCAACATCACCTCATGAAAGGTAATATTCGAAAAAAGCATAATAAGGGAACTTTAAAGACATAAGCAGAATACAGCATGTACTGAGCTGTTTTCAGCAGTTCTGCATCTGAGAATAATGACTAAAAGTGAATTGCTTTAGTTCTATTATAAAAACAGATGTGGCTGATACAGAAGAGTATAAAAAACGTGTTGAACCACAAATATGGATTTTAAATGATCAATAAACAGATGTGAATATGAACACTCACCTGATTCAGTCACTGTAACACCAGCATTGATGTCTGATCTCTGTGAGTCTGATCTCGTTGCTTCACATCTGTATTCATCACCATCAGACACAGATGTGATCTCGTAGACTCTCTCTGTGCTGTCTGTGATGACTGAACCGTCTTTAAACCATCTGTATCTCCACTGAATGTCTTCTCCTCCCTGTATGTCACATGTGAGAGTGACTGTCTGAGGTGGATCTTGATTCTTTGTCTCTGAAGGTGCTAAAATTGAAAAAGTATTGCAGTATTGTAAGAACTGATTTTCCTGCTAAAACAAAACGCACCCTGCAATAAAGCCATAAAATGCACCCTGGACAGCAGATAGCAAAGACAGAGCACAGAACCTTGTCCTGCCCAAACTTATCTCCTTGTCCCCTTGTTTGACTTCAACTCATCCCCCCTCTCCCTCCTCAAGGCACTGAAAGTTCATTAAGAATGTCTATATAATCACATATGGTGTATCTTGTGAATATGTTGTTTTTCCTTTTCATGTTTGGTATCATTTTAAGTGTCGCAGTGCGATTGGTAAAATGGTCTTAATTTCATTGCAGTCATTGGTTTAATGAGAAAGTTTGAGAACTTAGGAGAATCCTGTTTCTCCTCTCTGGCTCTGGTTTCTCCTCTCCTGAAACCAGGTGCTACCCCCCTGGGGTACATGGATTGGCCCAAACAACTCTAAACAACATTTGTATAACCCCTGTTGTTCTGGTCTGGTACTTAAGGCGAGGTGACAGAGCAGACTTTGGGAATCTTTTACCAGGAGAATCCCCCGCACAGTAATACATGTCAGTATTTTCCTGTTGGAAAACCATGACACATTACTTAGTGTGTCTCTGTCAGGAAAACATTACTTACTTTTAGAGTCATCTTTGAGTAAATGATGTCATATATTTTTTGAATTGGCTTTTAATAATTTACTTCTGTAATTGGCATGAGATATTTTTACCTGACAAATAAATGTTACATCTTGATTTATTCTGCATTCTTTTGAAATCATTATTTCCAGTAGATTAATGTGTAGTCTGGTGTTTCCGCAAATTTTGTCCAGAATAGATCAAACTGGAGGCACTTTGAATGGACCATGGGACACATCTTAGGAAGACCTCCTGATTTCTGACTATTCCCTGACTTAGCATGTTGTACGCTGCAAATATTATAAAAAATTGGGTCTGCAGTGAGCGGCTGCATTGGGTAAAATATTTGCACTGCACCCTCTGACTATTTCAGGACTGGCTAGTTTGTGATCGTGAGCGCGCAGTCGCGACGTGACGTCTCAAAGTGACACTAGGTCCGTAATGAACGAATAATTGAAAGTATGGGATAATCAGAATAATCAAAGATCTAAATTAATTCAATATTTATGATTATTTTCTAATCAGAAATACGATCTAAATTTGATTATCATTTGAAATTGGAGTCAGATTACGCATAGAGCTAAAGTAATACTAAAACTAAGTTCCAATAAATTAAGTGAACATCACTGGAGCACTGAAAAGACATACACGCTTTAAACCTTCGCCAGGCCGTTGGATTCCGTCATTGGGCTAATGGATGGTCCTTACAGTATCAAGATCACTGTCATGAACTCAAAACTTTGAGAAAAAGACTATTACATGAAAGGTTTAGTTTTCTTGTGTTTATTACATTAAAAATGTTTGCATTTATTGTTAAAACTAAATAAAATATTTATATTTAGTCCACATGTATGCTCCTTGAATTAATCAGAAGCATGTTCCAATTGCAGCTTGTCCAACATTAACAATATTTACTGTACACAAGTTAAATACATTTTCAATAAGACTAGTTAAGTTGTCTTATGATACTATGAAATTTCCTATTAATGTTATTTATAGACTCTTAGAAAAGATGTGTTAAAAATTACACAACTGTTGATGTTAAATTCTTACACTTTATTGGGACAACATGTTCATTTGAACTCGTATTCTGTTAATGAGTTTAACACAGTAAATGTGTCAGAAAGGTTATCACAAATATGTGTAAACATAATAGTAACATAAGTGCTGTCCTACTACTGTCTCTATACTGATTTCTGCTGTCAGAGCCATGAGATAAAGGAGGATCTACACGATGCTCAAGTCACTGCCAGAGGGATAATCGGAATACACTGTTGTAATATTTATTTTTAATCTTATTGTTTTTGTTGTAGCGGCATGTTTATTATGATTAATCTCCAATCTGTCTATGATATAATGCTGTCCAATCATTGCACTCAAACCAGGAAGATATTACTCGTTTAAGATGATCAAACCAGTTATTTTGGAATAAATCGAATCTGGGCTGTAAATATTTTTTTATTTATTTTATTTGAATGACTTCAGTTTGATTTTTTTATTGACGATTGTATTGGAAAGTAAAGTAGCAATATGAATATAATTATTGTTTAATTTGTCTTTACTCAATTAATGTTTTATGGAATGTATAACCTTTTCTAATTCTAATGTTGTGTAATGTCATAAGTTGTTTGAATTTCATTCTTGCATCTCTTTAATAAAAAGGTTGTCACGACTCGGAAGTATTGTGCACACACATACAGCACAGTACAGTAGGCTTGTACGTGGTCCTTTAAATAGGAAAATGAAATATGTGTCGTAATGACATGACAACATTTTTCCTAATTGTAAACTGTGGTTGATGTTCTTAAAGTCAATAGCCAGGGGGTCCATGACATAATGTACACTGTACTAATTAGCTTTTTCTATTATCTGAAACGTGTTGATATTTATAATCCAAAGTGACCAAATTTTCTAAGTGTACAAGACATACAATACACTTCAAATTATTCATAAATATATATGTAAATATACACTACTTTTACGACAAGACTACAGACGAGATAGATGAGATAGCTGTTGTGTAAAAAAAACTAATAAAGAATACCTTCACAGCAGCAATCGTTCTCTCCTCCATTGTTTTGAAAATAAATATAATAGATTATTTCAAAACCTTACTAGTAGTCAGCGAGAGTATTTGATTGACATAATGTAAGGACTGAATTTCCTGCTAAGACCAAACTCACCCTGCAATAAAGCCATAAAACGCACCCTGGACAGAAGATAGCAAAGACAGAGCACAGGACAGACCTGCATTATTGAGTGTGACTTAGCCTGTCCAAACTTTTCTTCTTCCTTATCTCTGCATCCCCCTCTCCCTCCTCCCTTCCTCTTCTCGCGAGTCAAGTCACTAAAAGTTCACTAAGAATGTTTAATATGATGTATCTTGTGAATCTATTGTTTTTCGTTTTCAGGTTTGGTATCATTTTAAATGTCTCAGTGCGATTGGTAAAATGGTCTTAATTTCATTGCAGTCATTGGTTTAATGAGAAAGATTGAGAACGTAGGAGAATCCTGTTCTCCTCTCTGGGTATGTCTCTTCAAGATATCTCCCGAAACCAGATGCTACCCCCCTGGGGTACATGAATTGACCCAAACAACTCTAAACAATATTTGTATAACCCCTTTTGTTCTGGTCTGGGTATTTAAGGGTATGGGGACAGAGCTGTCTGTGGGACCCTTTACCAGGAACGACCCATACAGTGCTGTTTCAGTGTTTTCCTGTTGGAAAGCACTCACGTCTCACACACCACTGTGTGTCTCTGAATGCATTGCTCACTTTTAGAGTCATCTTTGAATAATTTATGTCATGTATTTATTATTTCTGAATTGGCTTTTAATCACTTGTGTAATTGGCATGATACATTTTACCTGACAGATAAATGTTACATCTTGATTTATTCTGCATTTTTCAGAAATCATTATTTCCAGTAGATTAAAGTACAGTCTGGTGTTTCCGCAAATCTCTTCCAGGATAGATCAAACTGAAGGCACTATGAATGGAGCATGGGGCACATCTTAGGGAGACCTTCCGATTTCTGACTATCACTGACTTAGCACGTTGCAAACTCGCAACTATTACTATCTAAATTAATTCATAATCAATATTTATGATTATTTTCTAATCAGAAACACAATCTAAATTTGATGATCATTTGAAATTGGAGTCAGATTAAGCATGGAGCTAAAGTAATATTGAAACTAAATTCCAATAAATTAAGTGAACTTCACTGAAGCGCTGAAAAGACATACACGCATTATTCCTTCGCCCACCGTTGGATTCCGTCGTTGGGCCAATGGGTGGTCCATAATGAAGTATAATTATTGTATATGATGCTTTACAAGTAAAAATGAAATGGCAAGTCACTGTCATTAACATATGTGACCCTGGATAACAAAATCAGACACAAGTCGCACGGGTAAATTTGTGGCAATAGCCAACAATAAAATTGGTCAAAATAATCGATTTTTCTTGTATGCCAAAAAATCATTAGGATATTAAGATCATTTTTCATGAAGATATGTAGTACATTTCCTACAGTAAATATATAAAACATTTATTTTTGTGAGTGAATGCAGCACAATCACAAAAATAAATTGACAACTTAAAGGTGATTTTTTTTTTCAATGTTTAGATTTTTTTGCACTCAGATTCCAGTTTGTCAAATAGTTTTATCTCGGCCAAATATTGTCCTATCCTAACAAACCATACATCAATGGAAAGCTTATGTATGCAATTTCAAAAAAATGTACCCATGTGACTGGTTTTGCGGTCCAGGGTCACATATGGGCTGACTGGATTCTGTTCAGTTCAACTAGATAATTTACATAACTCATTTAATAAAAATAACATGTGAAGTGTGTTAAGCACATCAGTCTCCTACATACTGTGTTAAATGCTGTATATTCCCAATTAAGTTGTGTTCATTTTTAAATGTGGAATTTCTTCTACACATTTTTAGCACCGGCAAAATATGTTTAAATTACAGTTTTATATAGCCTAATTTATGTCATTTTTCATCTTTCTAATAGTACATATTTCTTTAATTTCCTTGCTGTTAGGCTACTTGCCCTTCTTTACAAATGAAACCATTTGCAATCCTTTTTTAAAATCCTGATCATATGATCACTCTGGGTTTCTGAAGCTCAAATGTCATTATGCCTCACAAACAATATTTTAAAGGAGATATTATACCATTCAAACATTTTTTTTTTTTTTACTGATGAGAAAACGTTTGCTGGCGGTTGTTGAACAGAACCTGTTCTGGCCGGTAGATGGGGCTGTTTACAGTCAACAGGATTCAACAGAAAGACTGTCTGATCTACAACTGCAAGACTGTGTTTGATTGACTGAATAAACAGCCAGAAACAGTGTTTCAGCAGCATGAGGAACTACAGACAGATGATGCTGTGTGGAAATGTGTGACAGCAAAATATGGACATAAACATCAGCAAAGAGACAAATATGGGGTCCTGATCTGATCCATACAATAAACATAAAAAAAAAAAAAAAAACTTCAACACAGCCCACATTTGTTAAATTGACACAATTTACTGTAATAATGCATATATAGTACCTTCAGCATCCGTCCCATCTTGACTGAGTCCAGAGTGAACGAGGGACATCAGCACTAAAAGCAGAAGAAACACAGATATGAAGCTTTTCCATTCATTCAACACAATGTAAATCACACACTGAAACATAGAGTTAATTCTACATGAACTGAAAGTGATTTTCTGTTGTGATGCTCATTCAGGGGAGAACTGATGGATTATTCTCCAGCATTTAACCCTCAGGTGCTCTTCGATCTTTTTTTTTTTTTTTTGATCGTTTTGAATCTCTAAAAATCACAGCTTCATCAGAATGGTATGAAACTTGGACCTTTCTGGGCCTTGAAAGTTGTAATGACATTGCTGGCTATGTGGGGTCAGAAGCTCTCGGATTTCATCAGAAACATCTTCATTTGTGTTCTGAAGATGAACGAAGATCTTACGGGTTTGGAACGGCATGAGAGTGAGTAATTACTGACTATCTAACTATCCCTTTAACATGATCACACTCAATGACGTCACATGACTCGTGAACTGATATGAGAGTCGATTCACTGAAGGATTCACTGATGCTCAACAATAAAGCAGCAGTTTGAACCACTGAGCTTCACAGCAAACAACATATGATGTTAATCTCGTCAATAAATGTGATCAATCAGTGAATCTCTGTATCTCTGTCTATTTTGCTTTTCTATACAACTATTCATGTTCCATATCAATTTTGTATCATTCCCTCTGTTCCCCTGTTTGTGTTTGCTTATTGGTTTGTAAAACATGAAAAGTATATAAATAACATAGAATAATCCATACATACACAGATACAGATACAGATAGCTTTATTAATCCCCAAAGGGCAATTCAGTTTCTACAGTAGCCTACACCGTCTAGACATACAACCATTCACACAGCCATAGTATGTAGTATATAACAAGGGTAACATGATAGGGTCCGGGTCCAAGGACAGTTTATAAATAAAAAGACATCAAAAGCAGAATAAAATAAAAAATAATAATAATAATAAAATAAAATAAAAATTTGCACATATCCGTAGCTCCTAAAGTGCATAGTGCCAAGAACAGATCAGTCCATAATTATTTCCTCAGCTCAATGTTTAACAGCATAATTGCTCAAGGAATAAATGATCTTCCATAACGGTTTGTCTTTCTAGGGGGCTGCAAGTAACGCCGACCTGATGGCATAAGAACAAATTCATCTCCCAGAATATGATTTTGGTTCATCAGACTTTTCACTTTTTGAAGAACACGTTTTTCCCAAAGAGAATTTAGGTCGCACATTTGGATTCCAATAATTTTGGAGCAGACTTTCACAATATTATTTAAACAGTTTCGGTCCTTCACTGAAATGTTACCAAACCAACAAATGAAAGAAAAAGTAAGAAGGCTCTCAATATAAGACAAATACACAGTGCACAGTATAGATTTAGAAACCCCGAAGGAATTTATCCTGCGCAATAAATGTACTCTCTACTGGGCCCGTTTGACCACTGATTCAGAGTTCCTTTCAAACTTCAGTTGAGAATCAAAAAAACTTACCCAGATATTTATAATAATTTACGACCTCCACATCCTCACCATGGATCCTGCATACTGAGGAATTTGTCCCTTTTTCTCTAAAATCGATAATGAGTTCCTTAGTTTTAAAAACATTAAGGTCAAGAAGGCTGTCATCACACCACTTAACGAAATCAGGAAGTGCACGTCCGTGATCTGACTCTGTGCCATGGAGGAGTGACAGCAGAGCAGTATCATCAGAAAATTTAACAAGAAAACTGTCCTCTTTAAGAGACCTACAACTATCCGTGTATAAAATGAACAGTAGCGGGGAAAGTACACAGCCTTGTGGGGAACCTGTGTGGGAGACGTTTTTGCGTTTTTGAAGTAACCCCATTTACTAAAACCCTCTGGGTCCTATCAGTCAGAAAGTTTAAGAACAAGGCTAAAAGCTGGTCGGGCAGATTAAAATAAGAAGCAAGCCTCTCAATCAAAATGAGAGGCTGCATTTTGTTAAAAGCTGATGAGAAGTCAGCAAATAAAAGCCTAGCATGAGATTTGTGTTTCTCCAGATTCTTATAAAGTGTGTCAAAGATAAAAAGCTTAGCATCATCCACACCTTTATTCCTCTGATAGGCAAATTGAAGAGAATCAAATTTGACCTCAACCAAGATGAGAACCTCTTCTTTTAGGATTTTCTCGAGGTTTTTTACTACAAGAGAAGTAAGCGCCACAGGTCTGAAATCTTGTAATTCCCTAGCTCTATTGATTTTGGGGATAGGAATAACAATGGAAGATTCCCAAATAGTTGGAAGCTTGCAGTTATCAACACACATTTGAAAAAGATTGTGTGTGTTTTAAGACACTCGCATACACACATTACAAGCTAAAATTAATATGATTAATGTGGTAACAGATTATGGGCAACACATATTCACTATTAACTACAACTTTAGCCTCTATAAACTAATATTTTACTGCTTATTAATAGTTATTAAGCTTATTAATAGTTTTTGTAGCGTTTAAGTTTAGGTATTGTGCAGGATTAAGAGATGTAGAATATGATCATGCAGAATAAGGCATTAATATGTGCTTTATAAGTGCTAATAAACAGCCAATATGCTAGTTATATGCCTGCTAATAGGCAACTATTTAAAAGTGAGAAATGAACCCTCAAATAAACTGTTACCATTAACGTTTCACATCACTGATTCTTTACTGGAACAAAACAAGCTTCAGAACTCCAAACCAAATCAGGTCAAAGTGTTTGAGACACACGACATCACTTCCTGTTTAATGTCGGCACCATCAGCTTCATTGTGTCTTTATATTGGCTGCAAAAATAATTTGGACACTTAGTGTGTTTCACATATACAAAACTTTGATGAACCAAATCCTGTTCAGTTCTGGCCAATTCACACTGTACCGACATCGACGACAAACTGCAACAGAGACTCAGTCGGTTTCTGTCAGATTGTGTTTCTCTGTCTCTGTTGGTATTGGTCAGCGCTTGTTTTTGGATTTATTAAATGTCTGAGGAGTGATATACTGTAATGATTGTCCGCATTGGTCAGTGTTTGTTAGTGTGAACTGGCATTTAACAAGAACCAGAAAGAGAACCAGGTGCATGACCTCAGTACTTGTGATGATCACAATGTAAATGGACAGAAAATGAGGTGGTCTGAGTGGTTTATTTATTATGGGTCCTCTGCATATATATTATGCTAATTGCATATGTTATGCGATTTATGTCTCTGCTGGTGTTGCCCTGACTCCACAATTTTTCAGTCTGGACCAACACTGCAGAGCTTCAGGAGAGACAACAGCATTTTAAAGCATGGTGTGGATCGGGTCACAGTCTTTATGTCAAACGGGTCGGGTAAGGAACTGTCGGATAACAGGTCTGGTGTTCTGTCTATAGTCATACTGTGTTTGCGGGTTCAGTGAACAGGACCTGTGCAGGCAGCGTGACTCTGCACGTCTCGTGAAGAGAAACACACTGACTCCAAGTACATTACAAACCAAACTAAACCAAACATTCTTTCCATGAGTGTTTTCACAAGTTGCTCTCTAGCTGACATACCTGATGATTATGCAGTTGATACTTAAAATTCATCATTGTGTGTAAAAAAAAACAACAGAAAGCACAATCTTGTGTGTAAGGTTATGTTGTAATGCTAAATATTGTCGTGCCATTGATTTGGATTAATGCACATGGAAACGTGGGTGGAATGAGCCACTACAAGGAGATTCTTTCACAAGCTTTACTGAACTTCTTCTGACACAGATGTAGGTTACAGTTCACAGCACACTCACCAATAGTGCGATATTCATGAACTCAGACTTTATATTCAGTCAATGCAGCTGATAGGCGCTCTTGCTCCGGTGAGCTAATTAATAACAACAGCTGACGTTTCCAGCGTAACTTCACTCTCCATACTAAGGAGTGCGTAACTGAACAACCAATAAGCAACAAGAACACAGCAGAGGAAGTTAAGGGACTTAAAGGGCCAGGTTACTACAATATAACTGTAGAAGTGTGTGCATTATGATACGCCGGGACTCTATGTGAGATCCACCAATCAGAGAGGTTCCCGAATCTGTTGATTTTTTGATTGGATGAATGAATGAAGACTATCTTGTGTTTTTGTCGGGGGCTCGAGTACACACGGAATCGGCAACTATGATCTGAGATCATTTAGGTTGTTGATAAACATGCAATAGATAAGTGATATTTAAAGGAATATCCCACAAGCACAGTTTTCACTCCAAACATTTCACAAAATAAAGTATTCACAATATTAAACAAAATGCTGTTCAAATGTTCACATACATCTGCGTTTATTCTGCCAGTTTGAACTGACTTCATACATCCAATAAAAAAATGACACTGAGACCAGCTTGTTAAAAATAACTGTAAAGTGTCTCAGAAAAGAGAAGTTAGTTCTGAGAAAAGCTCGAGCATCATTTGATGGCAGTTTCCTGGTTTGATAAACTGTGTCAAATGTAATGAAACTCAGACACATCTATGAGTGATTTAAGTGTCCAAATACTTATTGCAATTATTTCTTAAGATGGTCAGAGAGAAAGAGAAGTGGTAGAGAAGCTGACTGTGTGTTCAGTCACTGGTCTCAATCTCTCTGAGTCTCTGATGGAGAGATACAGCATCATTCAACACTAACTCACATCAACACAAATACAATCAGGGGTAAGGCTAAAAGTAGCTAACTTGCCGATTTAGGAGAAAATCTTACAAATAATGGGCATGTCAGTCCTAATTTTAGGACTCCTACATTTTTGCTCTACGAGTATTTCCCAAAGGTTTTTAGTGCTAAAGCCAGCTCCTAAATCTGAGAAAAGTCGCTAAAACCAAATCACAAACAATGGATGTTGCTGCCAATCTGCCTCGACACTGAACGCCATTTGAGCCTTGGGTGCTGATCCTTTTCTTCATAAATGCAATAAATATTCTGATTTATAGATTTTAATCTGCAACGACATTATATAAATATTAATTTATGTACAAGCAAAATACATTGAATGACGGAGAATAAAATATTGCGGTCAAGTTGAAAACAATCAATGCGTTTACATGCACCCTCATAAATGCGACTATATTGGGATTTTGGCAATAGGCTATTGCGATGAAACTTTACCTCATGTAAACGCAATACTTTGATCAAACTAATGTGATTAAGATCATAATCATAGTAAACTATGTGGCATACAAAGATTTTAATCACAATAAACAGGCATGTAAACACCTTAAAGGGATAGTTCACCCAAAAATGAAAATTCTGTCATCATTTACTCACCCTCAACTTGTTTCAAACCTGTAAGAATTTCGTTTTTCTGCTGAACACAAAAGAAGATATTTAGAAAAATGTCTGTAACCAAACAGTTGATGGACCCCATTGACTTCCATAGTAGGAAAAAAAAAAAAAACCTATGTCACCTCCTTAATATGAAAATATCAAAACTTTAAACTGTAGCTGTAAAACGGTTGGATCTCAAATCAGCTCAGATGTGACGTAACACTTGGGGGATTTCCTTATTTGGATCTGGTCTGTACCTTTGTCATGCCCTTAAATTTGCATACACACAGCCCACTTTCTGGGCCCAGCAATATCAATGGTGGTCATGCAGTCAGACACAGTTTAGCCGGCGCTAAGTTTACTGCTTCTGGAATGATCAAAAATACTGACGGTGGCTGGCAAAAAAACGCTGGCGGTGAAAGAGTTAACATAGCTGTCAAAAACGGCTTGCACACAAACCACTAAGCCCAGCAAGAGAGCAACGGGTTAACAATGCGTTCCCTGTTGTATTGCATGTTAAACGGAGAGGCTTTGCTTTGCTTAAATGCGGCGCATGCTTGTCGAACAGCACGACCCGTATAAAGGCCTATTCCTCCCCTCACTTGACTTTAGATGTGATAATACCACACAACAATAGCACACATTGTGTTTTAAGGTGCTGATTCAGGCTCAAACATATATGGTTGCACACCTAACGTCTCCATGGTTCACCTCCAGTGAATGCTGCCAATCTTCATTGGGCATGTTGCATCTTTGCTTTGGAGATTCCTCGTTGTAAACCAACCAATCAGCGTGCAGCTCATCTAAATATTCATGAGCATACCATAACAGGGAGAAAACCGCTCGTTTCATTCTGGGTCTATTTCTCAGGGGCATATAAAAGAGCCACCGGGGCATTTTCAGCCCAACCAATGTTACATATTTTGGAAACCTTAAGGAACAGTGTGAAATACCCTATAAAATCATTCTATCACCCCTTTAAAATTAAAATTATCCCATGATTTACTCACCCTCAAGCCATCCTAGGCTATGACTTTGTTCTTTTAGACGAATACTATCAGAGTTATATTAATAAACCCTTATTAAATAAGTTTGGAAGCATCAGGGTGTTTATTAATATAACTCTGATTGTATTCGTCTGAAAGTAGAAAGTCATATAAGCCTAGGATGGCTTGAGGGTGAGTAAATCATGGGATAATTTTCATTTTAAAGTGAACTACTCCTTTAATCACATTATTACCGCTCTGACCAAAGTGCGCTTGTGCTCGGTTCTACACTGATGTCGTGTGTGTTGTTCACACAACTTCTTGAATGAACTATATGACATTATTCTCAAGTTTTCTCTTCTCCAAATCGCTAAACTCTGTACAAATCATTGCGCAGTCTCTGCTCCGTATCTTCATCCAGATGTGTATAAACATGTATTTTGAATTTGATGTGAGTAGATTAACATGCATACTGAATGCCTATCTGAGTGTGGTATAACCATACTTATTAACGAATAATCAGAGTAATGAAAATTGCATGTAAACTGGAGTGTAGAGTTCTGCTCGAGTCATATAAACATGTTACTGCGATTAAGACCTTACTCTGACTATTAGAAATAAACTCATTATTGGTGCACATGTAGTCATTGTCCCATCGTCTGCGCCGATAGCCTTGTGGGAAGCTCGGTTGACCCGAGTTCGAGTTCCGGCTCGTGAACCTTTCCCGAATCATCATCACATAGCCTTCACCATACCTAGAGATTGGCATGGTTTTATTTCAGTTAGCCTAATAGCTGGTTTGATTTGCATTGAGAGATGATCTTATGGAAAGTACTCCATGCCAATCTCTAGGTATGGTGAAGGCTATGTGATGATGTGGGGCTATTTTAATTCCAAAGGCCAAGGGAACTTTATCAGGATGCATAGTATCCTGGATCCATGAAGTAACTGGCCTTTAAAAAAAAAATCTGCAAAGCTTGATCACAAAGAAAATTGGTGTCCTTAAAGGTTGGATTTTTCCTAATTCTTTTAATTAAGGCATTAAGTTCAATTTCCAAAAGATGATTTTTTATTCCTCTTTTTAGTCAACTTTAGCATGGGTGTCTAAACTTATGCATAGCACTGTATATATATATATATATCCTCTCGAGATGATGACATAGACCGTTTGAACATCCTCTTCCGGAATTGTTTATAAAGCACCATTTGTCGCTTGAATTCAGCAATCTCTTGAGATGCAGACATGTAATAGGCTGACAATTAGCTGAACATATTAATAGTGACCCCTAGCCTATATTTCTAAGATCTTTATTTGAATATGGCAACATGATACTTATATGATTATATCACTGACAGAGACGCCTCTCCCATCAGCCAATCACTGTGGTCATAGTTAGTAAGCTTGATGACATCATCCATAGCAACGAGGTCAATCCCGCCCTTTCTCTTAGCTTAATACTTCTCTCTCTCTATTCCTTATTAAAAGTTGATCTCAACAGCTTTGTGAATAGGGTTTAAGAGAAAACTATAAACTAAGAGCTTTTACTGCTATTTAGGAGAACTCTTAGTCATAAGAAAACATGTTTTGTGTATACAGCCCCTGATTTAACTGAACTACTTGAAATAGGAAGAAACATTACAACAAAACTAAGCAAAAATACATGCACACATTGCCTCCATCTTTCACAAGCATTATCACACAGATAAATGCATCATCAACCTCTTTGTCTGATCAACACGCAACATCATCACATAAGATCTGATCAATAAATAATACAATAAGCAGTGAGACTGTGGATTCATAGACTCTCCTACACAACACTCATTATTGTATCCCATCTTCAGCTGAATACATTGCATTAGAAACAGAAGATATTAAGAATATAATAAAATACTCACAGATGAGAGGCAGTGCACTGGAGCCCATACTGTCACATTAATAGACTGTTTTAACAGCGCTGTGTGCTAAAACACACACTTCCTGTGTTTAAACAGTCATTTCACACTTCAAGAAGAGATGAGGGAGGAGGAGACAAAACTCTACACAGAAGTACATGAAAAAAGGAAGAAGAAAGGAAAAGAGAGAGCCATTCTAAGATATTTAGCTTGTCTTTTGGTGTATGCAGGTTGTTTCAGCTCTGTTCATCTACTTGAAAAAAGTTTTTCCAGTGATTGTTCTCACACTTCACACAGCCTCACACTACAGACAGTGAATACAAAGTGAAATCACCATGTGATATCTAGTTTAGGGCTACTGTGAAAGGTGTTAAGGCACTTTCATGCCGAGTGAGTATCATGCACACACAACGAATGCAAACTGCAAAACGATTGATCGCCTTCGGATAATTAACCCCTGTGTATCTCATACGTTTTTCCATAGGTTTTATAACCTCATCCCCCTTTAAAAAAAAAAAAAAAAAAAAAACAAAAGGCTGATGTATACTTGCAATCACCTTGAGTGATGGCCACCTACTGGACATACAAAGTAATGTTTCCAGATTAATTATACATGTTTGACTCATTAAGGGCCTTTTGTACATTGTACTACACCAGAAACACAAACTAGCTATAATGCTTTTCTATAATTATTTTGACCAAATACATCACAAAATCGCAGCTGGGTAACAGATGCACTAGAGAGCTACAATTAGCATCTAGCTAATCACACTGCAAGCACATCACAATTCATGAGATTATCACTATGGAGAATTTATAGAAATGCTATTCTGTTTAAAGCAATATTAAGTGAACATGTTAAAATAAATCTGGGTCTGACCCCAATGATATCAAGCCATTGTAATTAGAGTAATTTAAGATGCCAAAGGCCTCGTCTTGAAAGCAGACGAAAGAGTGGCTGAAACCAGGGAGAAAAGAGCGGTCGAGTCGGACAACTTTCAGCTCTGTTTGACCAGCACTGATCTGCAAACGCAAATAACGCTACAGCATTGCTTGTTGCTAAAAAAGTGAATGCATTTGAAATGTTGCTGCAACATTTATATAATTAACAAGTTATCCAATGTGTTTGTCATTATTTCTGTAAAATGATCAGATGCAAATCTTCTACCGCTTTGCTGTTATTGTATGCATCCTCATATTGCACACAGAAGACTTGCAGCGATTTGTCAACATTTCAAGTCCAGTATGATTGATGCTATTTAAATACATGAGAAAGTAAACAAAGACATACATTTCAATTCTTTTACCACTTTCAAAATATCAGAGACCCCAGTTGTAATGAACACCAATAGCCTACAAATGAAAGTGAATAATACAGTCACACAAAGTGACACAGATAGTGATTTTGATTCAGGTCAGATGGACTGATGATCGGCCGCAACCAGTGTTGGTCAAGTTACTTGGAAATAGTAATTAGTTACTGATTACTGATTACTTCTCCAAGAAAGTAATCCAGTTACTTTACTAGCTAAGTTACTTTTCAAAAACATGATGCACGAAAGGAATACGCTATAAAGCAATAGACCTTTCTGCTTAATTCTATTCTTTCTGCATATTCCATCTAAAATTTAATCAAATGAAACATTCTTTTTTAAAAACTTGTTTTATTAGTTTCAGTATTTTAACTTTATGCACATTGCATCAATGACTCACTCATTAAGACGGTCGGGCGGTTTATAAATATTATTTCTATGTACAAATAATATTTCTTATTTGTATATTCAAAAAATATTTTAAATAATCTCATTACATTATTTAATGCAGTTTAATTTGATTGGTAACAGCCCTTTAGCATCTTATTATTCTATTTTAATTTATTGATCAAATTTAAGAATTTTAAATGAGAGATGAAGCAAATATCATAAATATGCCAATTTATATAAAGCTGACTGAACTGATGAGAATACT
Organism: Rutilus rutilus; assembly: GCA_021464565.1. Taxonomy (NCBI): domain Eukaryota; kingdom Metazoa; phylum Chordata; class Actinopteri; order Cypriniformes; family Leuciscidae; genus Rutilus; species Rutilus rutilus. The sequence goes on from JAJAQA010000003.1 coordinate 7,282,916, forward strand.
GATTACGGAATAAATTATATTACAACACACACACACACACACACACACACAAAAAAAAAAAAAAAAAAAAAAAAAAAAATTTGTTTCCTGTTCAAACAAATGTTTTTACTCGGTCAAGTAAATGACTGACCGAAGGACAAATGAAAAGGCTTAAATGTTGAGCCCTGGTTTATATTTGTATTATTATTATTCATTTATTTACGCATAAACCTGTCTTTAGGAAGCCATAAGTAACAGTGGCAAGAATAACTTTGTGAAACCTTTGGGGATGGTGGACAGGGTTTACATTAAGACAGGAGTATACCTTAATCTAGTTGATCATGCATTTATTTTCTTTTATTCCACAGCTGATGTGTGCAGTTTTTTATTGCTTGCATTAAAATAAATTTCTCTTGTTTTGTTTTGTTTTTTAATTGTCTTTTTCTTCTGCCATTCATGCTTATCAGCTCCATGCAATCTTAAGCTTTTCTTGGTGCAGCTGTACAGTCTGAAAAGTTTTTTTGGCAGTTTGCTAAAATAAAAGAGCCATTACAGAGCCTTACAGAGTCAACACGAGCGACGTGCTCCCTTTCATAGTCTACAAGTCGGACGCAAGCAACTTGCAGTATCGCCCCCACCAACAACGCATAGTATTGCATACATCGGTGCGTCGCGTATCAAAAACTGGGACGACACATTTTGCTACGCATAGACGCATAATGGCAGCCGAAGCGTAGCGATGCGTAGCCTTGCAGGCGTGTATGCGTATCGATGCGTTGACTCTGTAAGAGCCATAAGAGCCATCGTTTAAGCTGTTGACTTTTCTACCTTGAGAAAACGAACAACTTAAAAAGGCATGACAAATCATGACATAAGACTGACATCACTCACAACGTACCAATGCATTATCCCTCATGAACAAATATAACGTCTGATGTTTGCATACATGCATACCAGTATACCATTACAACATCGTTCATGAATAAACATGACGTCTGAACACGGACAAACGGTGCATGTTGACGCATCAAAATTCACGCTTTTCGTTTAAAGACTTTTGAACGCGATCGCCTGCCATAGTGTTGACCACTGACTTTGCGGCGCTCATGTCATTGTCACTCACGAGTCACGACTCACGTCACGAGACAGTCTCGCAGTATAACGCAGTAACGCAGCCTGCTTACGGGGAAGTAACAGTAATCTAATTACTGTTTTTGCAATTGTAATCCCTTACTTTACTCGTTACTTGAAAAAAGTAATCGGATTACAGTAACGCGTTACCGCAACAGGATTTAAAACATGTTCATTTCTTCTCTAAAAGGAGCGTAGAACCATGAAAGTGACTACTTTTAGAAACGAGAAGTGCTTCATTCAATCCTTCCTGTACACAGACAGATGGGTTTGATGGGGAAGTCAATGAAAATGACAGGCACGTTATGTTACTGTGAATCTTTGGTCTTATGGTGATATTTTGAGGTTTATGAAACTAAAGATGCAGAAAGGGCATAAATATTTCCTCTACTCTGGGTAAACCCACAGAACAGAAACAGAGCAGAAGTCAAACCACAACACTGAGCTCACCTCTATTAGGCCTCTTAAACTAAAGACACTCTCAGTCATATTCTCTCTACAAGCAGCTGCTAAAGTTAACAATACATCTTCAATGATGAGCTGAAAGAAGTCTCTGTAAATGAGGTGATTTGCTGTGACTCTGAATTTTCATTTTCAACCACCAATGGCCTCCAAAAATGAAGGCTACTTTTAGAAACAACTAATGCTTTGACTTCCGCTACAAGGTACGCCTACAAACCACACCACCTGAGAGAAACGTCTGCAGAACTCACTTTGCGAACATTAAGGCCGTTTATATTATCCATAGGGCTGTCAATATTTTTATCACTATTTTTTACAGTTTACAGTTATTAAACATCTGTATATATATAGCCAGTGAGGTGGTGACCAATAGAGGGCATGGCCAGTCCGGGATTTAGAGGGTTTTTAAGCAGGCACTCGAAAGGAGACCTCGAGACAGGCTTTGGAAAATGAGATCATGAATATATCACTTAGCGAATATGAACCAAAAGGAATAACTTACTAAAATAAAGGAACTAAAACTTAAACCACTAAAGAGTGCCAACAAAAATTGGATACCGGAAACACCGTAGGCTACGTCAACTTTATGAAATACAATAAGAAGTAGGAGTAGTGAGGATAGCTAAAAGAATCACCAAAGAGGAAAATATTTTAACAAGATTAAGGGTTGGGCATACCAGCTTAATAAAACTTGTTATTTGTCTCTCAAAAGTATTCTAATGAACGAGAAAGAAAGCGAACTTTGGTGGGAGTGGAAGAACAAAATATTTAAGGATATAATTACTTGTGGACTAGAGAGTGTACGTTGTTATTTGAAGAGTGGGGTGGTGTGGCGCAATGGATAAGACACATGCCTTTGGTGTGAGAGATCCGGGTTGGAATCCACTGTGAGACACCAATGTGTCCCTGAGCAAGACACTTAACCGCTAGTTGCTCCAGAGGCGTGCCACCTCTGACATATATAGCAATTGTAAGTCGCTTTGGATAAAAGCGTCAGCTAAATGAATAAATGTAAATGTAAGAGAACAGAGCTGATTAAGAGAATTTAGATTTTAAAATAATAATAATTGAGAAATGCATCCACATTCCAACAAAGTAGGTGGCGATAATACACCTTAACGTTGGTGCTACCCGCCATAAAACTGAAGAGACCTCGAGATGTGGGCTGTGTCCCAATTCAAAGGCCGATCGCATCACAGCAGCTCGATGAAGGCTGTCTCAGTTCGAAGGCTCCTTCAAATGTGTCCTTCGTTTTCTGTGAAATGAAGGCTACAACAGATGGATCATTCATGGCCTTGCCTAGTGATGGGAAACCAAGGCTTTCTGAAACATTTGAGGCTTTCATCAAATTGTGTCGAAAAAAAGGTTCATTACTCGAAGCTTTTAAAGGTGCAGTGTGTGATTTTTAGCGGCATCTAGTGGTGATATTTGCGAATTGCAAACACCCATTCACTGACGCCCGCTCCCGGTCTTTTCAAACTCGAATGAGAAGCTACGGTGGCCGACTTATGATAAAACTCTGCTGCTGCGTCTTTTTCTGCTGTTTATCAATCGAGTTAGTGACGAAACGCGCTCTGTAGCGCTGTCTGTTCGCTGTCGGCTACGGTAGAAACATGACGTCACAATATGTCGACCATTTATAGAAAGGGGTGGCTGTGGTTATGTAGATATAAATTACTTATTCTAAGTTAATACAAACATAACGGTTCATTAAGTAAGATCTTTTATACACCACTGAAAACATAGTTATGGATCTTATATTGCATTTCTGCCATTAGATCCTCAGAAAAAACACACCTTGCACCTTTAACACAATGCACATTAGTGACATCTGGTGGTATTGAACAAATCACAGCAGAGCAGAAAAAGCATGTGACCAAACAAAGCTTCGGAAGTCGATCAATACAGTTCTGTCTAATATCATCGAAATTTATTTGTGCCACTGAGACCACAACTCATAACAATGTGTACCCTGGTCAACGGATTCACATATTGATAAAAAAAAAAAAAAAAGTAAAAAATAATATATATATACAGTGAGGAAAATAAGTATTTGAACACCCTGCTATTTTGCAAGTTCTCCCACTTGGAAATCATGGAGGGGTCTGAAATTGTCATCGTAGGTGAAAAAAAAAGAATTTAGAAAGCAACTGGAGGCAAGATTGTGCAATAAATTCTTAAGGTCAATATAAGTCTTTTTGTGGCAAGTGACTTCAAATGTATTGTGTTTATTGATAGGTTAACTTACTGAATGGACATGAATGTGTTAGTTATTTGGCCCCTGTTTTTTCTACTTGTGACTTTATGGTTTCTTGGCCATAAGTCAAATAGGCCTAGTGTTGAGCTCATTTGCATATTTAAAATAGATTTTTCAAAGAAACTTGTAAAACAAAAATGTTACTTTTCATGTATACTTTCACTGTGTAAAGTTTTATTGTGGTAGGAGTAAAGGAAGAAATTAAGCCTATGCGGGTGTATTTTGGGTAGCCTATATTCGATTAGTGTATAGCTCATTTGCATATTCAAATTCATTTTCAAAGAAACTTGTAATACAAAAAATTTGACTCTTCATGGGTACTTTAATTGTGTAAAGTTTCATTTTGATAGGAGTAAAGGAAAAAAATAGCCCCATTGGGGTGTATTGTTGGCCTTATTGGCACACAACTCAGATTGATGAGAATTTAACATATTTCCTCAACTAGGATTTCTTAGGACTTTTAGTATGATGTTCTGGACACCTCATAGAAATGATCTAAGCTGCAAAAAATTATTTTACAATTAGTTCTAGTTTTGGCTCCAAAATTAGTTACTTTGCCTGGACTAACTGTGAAAAGATGCGTATCATCAGTTATCTTACAATAGTCAAATGTATGTTGCGTAAGATATATTTGGTTAAATAATTAATATAGTACTCACACTGAACTGTGATCAAGTAATAGGCTATGTGATTTGATGCATCCTGCAAACTGTGTATAGTATTGAATACAATGCTCAATGCTAAACGTTTTAGAATGAAGAATTTTGCTGACTTGTAGAATTGCCTACAAAAACAGCGAACTTTGATGTGCTTGAGCTACCTCTAAATATTAATATTTTTGCCCCATTTTTTTTCTGGGGTGTTTTTAGCATAAATGGAACAAATCTAGCGGGTCAGGCTGCAGAAAAACGAAAAAAAAAAATTCTCTTACATTTAAAGTGTAAGTTGCAGGTTAACCACCACAGCCAATTAATGTGTAAATTAAAGTGCTCTATATGTATATATTTAATTATTTCTGTCTTAAAATGCGTTAAAATAACATTTATTGGGGTTTCTTCAAAGGTAGCGTGTTTTTTCAGTTACTGGGTGATGACGTCACAAGAGGAACTCGCAACCCATACTCTGCTAGATTCCTACTGTATTATGGCTATTTGGAGAACGACTGAGGATGTGGGAAACCATCAAATTCTTTATGGACCACAGCCCTACAATTTTTAACCGGTCAGGCGTGAGAGAGGGGAGCCATGGCACTCAAAGAGTTATTAATGCTTGGTGTGAGGAGAATGAGTGGAGGGTTGGCCATGTGTCCTGGTGAGTAGCTACGTTAGAGCTAGTCTAGCCTGGTGCAAACTTAACCCGGATAATATAACGGAACAAGCAAGTCTTTTCAAAATATTGCCGTCATGTAGAATAGCAAGGAGGGACAACGACTGAAGACATTATTTACTTACATAGTGTCAGTCCAAATCAGAGCTGTAACGTTAGAGATGCACACACTGCACAGGCATCAATCGCTAGCAGTCTCATCGACGCCTCAAACGTCATGTAATACCCTTCCTCAATCCACGCGTTATCAATTTCTCACAATTTAATTAGCGATGTTTATTGTCAGAAAAGAAAAAGAGAGATCGATGTTTGTGTGGGCTATGCCACCCAATTGAATCTGCAGTGGAGAGTATGTGCTGCTGTGTGGTGAACGCGTTTTGGAGTTTAGTGGAACAGCTCAACCTGCGACCGGCTGATCTAACGTGCCTGAACCCGGTGCCTGAACCCGTTTGTTTTGCGAATAGCTTATTCTCATTTCAGGCAGGATCACGGTCCCCTTGAAGTCAGCACACACGAGTATGTGTACAATTGAGTTATTTTATCCATCATTTTTTTTATCAAATAAAACATACAACCAACTTTTCTGAAGTTATGTAAGGCGAATATAGCTGCTAGCGTACGGTAACTCTACTAGTGAGTTCCTCTTATGACGTCACGCCCCATCTAGTGGAAGGGAGCGGGAGCGGTTAAAACCACTGTTAAAAGTGCCAACTTTTCATATTATATCAGCATTTTGGTATAAAAAACAATGGTGGGCGGTTCTTATCTTTATGTTTAATAAACACATTGCATTATCTTCGTGAAAAATTTAACCTGCAATTTACACTTTAAGAGCCACCCTAATGTCCACTGTGAGAGACATAATCTAAAAAAAAAAATCCATAAATCACAATATATGATTTTTTAACTATTTATTTTGTATGATACAGCTGCAAGTAAGTATTTGAACACCTGTCTATCAGCTAGAATTCTGACCCTCAAAGACCTGTTAGTCTGCCTTTAAAATGTCCACCTCCACTCCATTTATTATCCTAAATTAGATGCACCTGTTTGAGGTCGTTAGCTGCATAAAGACACCTGTCCACCCCATACAATCAGTAAGAATCCAACTACTAACATGGCCAAGACCAAAGAGCTGTCCAAAGACACTAAAGACAAAATTGTACACCTCCACAAGGCTGGAAAGGGCTACGGGGAAATTGCCAAGCAGCTTGGTGAAAAAAGGTCCACTGTTGGAGCAATCATTAGAAAATGGAAGAAGCTAAACATGACTGTCAATCTCCCTCGGACTGGGGCTCCATGCAAGATCTCACCTCGTGGGGTCTCAATGATCCTAAGAAAGGTGAGAAATCAGCCCAGAACTACACTGGAGGAGCTGGTCAATGACCTGAAAAGAGCTGGGACCACCGTTTCCAAGGTTACTGTTGGTAATACACTAAGACGTCATGGTTTGAAATCATGCATGGCACGGAAGGTTCCCCTGCTTAAACCAGCACATGTCAAGGCCCGTCTTAAGTTTGCCAATGACCATTTGGATGATCCAGAGGAGTCATGGGAGAAAGTCATGTGTTCAGATGAGACCAAAATATAACTTTTTGGTCATAATTCCACTAAACGTGTTTGGAGGAAGAAGAATGATGAGTACCATCCCAAGAACACCATCCCTACTGTGAAGCATGGGGGTGGTAGCATCATGCTTTTGGGTGTTTTTCTGCACATGGAACAGGGCGACTGCACTGTATTAAGGAGAGGATGACCGGGCCATGCATTGCGAGATTTTGGGGAACAACCTCCTTCCGTCAGTTAGAGCATTGAAGATGGGTCGATGCTGGGTCTTCAAACATGACAATGACCTGAAGCACACAGCCAGGATAACCAAAGAGTGGCTCTGTAAGAAGCATATCAAGGTTCTGGCGTGGCCTAGCCAGTCTCCAGACCTAAACCCAATAGAGAATCTTTGGAGGGAGCTCAAACTCCGTGTTTCTCAGCGACAGCCCAGAAACCTGACTGATCTAGAGAAGATCTGTGTGGAGGAGTGGGCCAAAATCCCTCCTGCAGTGTGTGCAAACTTGGTGAAAAACTACAGGAAACGTTTGACCTCTGTAATTGCAAACAAAGGCTACTGTACCAAATATTAACATTGATTTTCTCAGGTGTTCAAATACTTATTTGCAGCTGTATCATACAAATAAATATTTTTTTTTTTTTTTGATTATGTCTCTCACAGTAGACATGCTACGATGACAATTTCAGACCCCTCCATGATTTCTAAGTGGGAGAACTTGCAAAATAGCAGGGTGTTCAAATACTTATTTTCCTCACTGTATATATATACACACACAACTATGTGACCATAATTATAGTAATTGTAATTAAAAAATATTTTGGGTGTTCGGTTTAAAAAAAAATACAATTTATGTGTAACCGGGTGAAATTGAATAAATACACACCGGAAGCAAACTATGCTTTTTTAAATTTGGGGTTTTATTCTGACTGCTGTTTAAAATAAGTGACAGCAGTCAATGGGAGCATAATTAGACTGATAAAAGTCTAATTAAGAAAAAAAGTTTGCTTTGTTCAAAGAGATTTCACTAGTTGAACAAAAAAACAAAAGAAATTTTGAAAACAGTTTACAGTAAATTTGAAGATGACAATCAAATGTCACAAAAACTCAAGTGTAACCAGTGGATCAATGACCAAATCCACAGAATGCTTAACTCAATTCAAACTGAAATACAGTGTAACGCACTGCAACAGGTCAGATTTAAATCGATTTCTCCAAACCAAAATATGTTACAATTAAACACGATAACACAAACTGGAATACGGCAGGGGCTGAGGTAACTTACAAGAGAAATGAAAGCACATTAACAAAGCCACATAAACGCGCAGAAAACGTGGCCATGTGTGTCTGGAGTTCAGCGAGCTCCACGTACTCCTTCAGTCTATCCACGGAGCGCTCTAAAGTCAACAGCGCTGAATGAATGATGATATGCTTTTATGTCATTTTTCCTTTTTTATTCAGAATATTCACAAATGTGTTACCTATAGCATGAAATATCTGATATTCCGATTGTCAAATACATGCAAGTGGAAGTGTGTTGTTGTTTAAACACCTTTATAACGATCGCATTAGTTGAGCTGTATGCGCGATGGGCGCCGGTGTTACAATATATTCGGTTCCTGAAATATTTGGTTCCAATGGGTGGAGCTATCATGAATATTCACGAGACCATAGCGTGGGCGGGCCGACAAATACAAGCCACTGGAACAGAAATTATTAGCGTGAGCGCCTCGTTTTGTTTTATGGATTATTTATTTCAAACAGGTAATAAAGTTGAACGTTGAACCTCAGATCGTGTTTTGTCCTAAACTACTCCTAACTGTTCGTTTCTCACTAATGACTGAGATTAAACTTTTTAAATGTCTATTATTGCATGTTTAAATAAATATTAACAAATATATTCTTGTGTTTTGATTCGTCTCCCAAAGTTGTCTGTAGGCTATTAGAAGGGTTGATTATAAAGGGAGTGAATGATGAGGTGATGATGAGGTGCAGGTGTGGTGAATCAGTAGTCCGGGGAGAGTGAACGAGTGGGCAGATCTAGTGGATCCCTGACACTGAGGTCTTTTCGTTGAGCAATAATTTTTTTGGTCATCTATCTATCTATCTATCTATCTATCTATCTATCTATCTATCTATCTATCTATCTATCTATCTATCTATCTATCTGTCTATCTATCTATCTGTCTATCTATCTATCTATCTATCTATCTATCTATCTATAAGATATTCATGAACAGCAAGTTCACGTATATTAGGTACAAACCCCAGTGTTATCAGTACAGAAAACACAAAGATAAAGTTGGTTAAAATTGGTAAAACTCAAATACCACAGCTGAAAAAGTGTTGAAATCATATTGCTTTGTTGGCAGAAACTGTGAAAAAAAGAGGTGCCATTTTGAACTGAGTTATAAATATCTCTACATCTAAAGCTGTTCGAAACTGGTACCGTATCATGAATGATACATCTACTATTTGAATACACATAGCCTACATAAAGATTTATTAAATACCATTTAAACAGACAATAAAACGAAAACATGGACAAAATAATTATTTGGATAAAATATGGTTTACATGTAAAATGTAAATGTTTATTTTAGTGCTGGGCAAAGATTAATCGCGATTAATCGCATCCCAAATAAAAGTTTGTGTTTGCATAATATATGTGTGTGTACTGTGTATAATTATTTTGTATATATAAATACACACATTTGCATGTATATATTTTTATTTATTTATATATGAATTATTTATATATAATATAAATTATGTATAAATGTATATACATGCAAATATTTCTTAAATAAATACATGTATATGTGTGTATTTATATATACAAAATAATTATACACCGTACACACACATATATTATGCAAACACAAACTTTTATTTTGGATGCGATTAATCTTTGCCCAGCACTAGTTTATTTCCAGGCTTGTGCTGGAGAAAGTGTTCAAATATCCGTATAAGTGGATGTACAGAGAGAAGCTGATGAAGATACTGACCCCAAACTCTCAAACTCAACATCAGGGCAGAACAATGTTACTGCACGTTAAAACATGTGGTTACAGTGTTCCTGGAAACAAAACAAACAGCAAAGTGACAGCAGGCCTCGGACGTGTAAAACCACATGCGATGAGGTTCGCACATAGCTTCAGCAGAGCTAAAAACCTGCAGAAAACAGCAGAGAGAGTTAATCAAGCAACTCAAACTCACAATTATTCTTTGTTTAGAGACAGAAAACATTCTAATTTGTTGCTTTTGCCCAGTGTTTAAATTATTTTTTTGTGCATGTTTTAATAATTTGATTTGTTGTGATTGGGGGTTTTGTTTTAGGGTTTAACATGTTTGACATTTGTTAAAGGGTACTCCACTTTAAAATGAAAATCCTGTCATCATATACTCACCCTCATGTTGTTTCAAACCTGTATGAATTTCTTTCTTCTGCTGAACAGAAAGGAAGATATTTAGAAGAATGTCAGTAACCAGACATTTTCTGGTCCCACTGACTTCCATAGTATATATTTTTGTCCATGGAGGGACGCACAGACCTCTGCAGGCTAGACAATGGCACCCTGACTGCCATTAGGTATCGGGATGAAATCCTTGGATCCATTGTCAGACCCTATGCTGGTGCAGTGGGTCCTGGGTTCCTCCTGGTGCACAACAATGCCCGGCCTCATGTGGCGAGAGCATGCAGGCAGTTCCTGGAGGATGAAGGAATGATACCATTGAAGGGCCACCACGCTCACCTGACCTACATCCAATAGAACACCTCTGGGACATTGTGTTTCGGTCCATCTGACATCACCTGGTTGCACCTCAGACTGTCCAGGAGCTCAGTGATGCGCTGGTCCAGATCTGGGAGGAAATACCCCAGGACACCATCCGTCGTCTCATTAGGAGCATGCCCCGATGTTGTCAGGCATGCATACAAGCACGTGGGGGCCATACAAACTACTGAGTACCATTTTGAGTTGCTGCAATGAAATTTCAGCAAAATTGACAAGCCTGCTGCATCATTTTTTCACTCAGATTTCCGGGGTGTCTTTGAATTTAATCCTCTGTAGGTTGATCATTTTCATGTCCATCAAACGATGTGGCATCCTTTCGTTCATAACACATTACCCAGTCCATATTAGTATAGATATCCAGCATGATATTTTTCCCCATTGAGATCTGATGTGTTTTCGAAGTGTTCCTTTAATTTTTTTGAGCAGTGTATATATATATATAATAGATTTTTTTAATATGTGCGCTGTGACATAAGTCAACCTGCAAATGTAATTTAAATGAATAGAATAGTGGGTGAATATTAACACCCATGATAGTCTGTTCTTAATTATTCAGAAATTTGAAATGTCAAATAAGTGAAAACTAAGTGAGTTAAGTGAAACTTAAACTACAACTCTCAGCACAAATACAAATGTTTCCATATTTGTGATGTAAATTTTGGTTGCATTATTTATTAAGTAAACATGGCTTAGTGCTTAAGGCCTGTTCCAGTATCCACGTAAAATATCATCCCGCACACGAGCATAAATGTGTTTAGCAGCTCGGCAGTCTGATCAGGGAACCCAAAGACTCCTATATTCTCCTTTAAAGGGATAGTTCAGCCACAAATGAAGTTTCTGTCATTAATTATTCACCCTCATGTCGTTACAAACCCGTAAGATCTTCGTTCATCTTCGGAACACAATAAGAGATCTTTTTGATGAAATCCGAGACCTTCTGACCCCGCCATAGACAGCAATTGTGATGTTTTTTTTAGTGAATAAAAAAGTAAACTGTATATCAAAAGAATCATAATTCTAACATCTAACCAATTACTTCTCCTTTAGGCCTAACAGAACAAAATGTAGCCTACTGTGAAAATTGTGTCGAAACCAGTGGAAAATTCTGAGATGACGGCTAGATAATATTTCACGAGTTCACATTTACATATAATGAAGGGGTAAGGTTTAATGTGTATTTGGCGTGCTGTGCGGAGGGAGGGCTCCGAGCTCGGAGTACGACCCGAACCCAGAGTACTCCCCCCGTATGTAAGTGTTTAGGACTAGAAGCGTGGAGAAGGGGTGGTGGAGGGATGCTGCAAACTGTCAATGGAATGAGGTGAGACTGCTGAGTATATATACACACCTCTTACCATTGATTGCTGAGTGCTCTCCACTTGTGTTAATTATCTGAACGTGCTCCTCCCGAACCTTGTTAATAAAACATCATAAAAAATGTAACAGTCTAGAATAGTCTCATAACATGACATTACATGAGTAATCAACTGTACTTCTAACCTTTTCCATTTCTTTATGATTTGAGATCGAAGTTGCTTCTACCTGTGATGGCTATTCTTCTTCTTCTTCTTCTTCTGTTTTTTATTGGCAACCGCACTAAACAGTGCATTACTGCCATCATCAGGTAGCTTGGCTCAGAAACATTTTCCTATTCCTCTTAACACTTTCTAACCACCCCCACTATATATATATATATATATATATATATATATATATATATATATATATATGTATTATGTAACTTATGTTGTCTTAATCAAAAATGTTCACTAACTTCAGCATTACTGCGATATATTTCACTAGTATTCAGCCACATTCCTATAGGAATCTAATTGATGTCACTCGTGCCATTTCTTTGTTATATATTCTTAACTTCCATTCATTATCTACTTTATTGTTAGAAAATATCATAATTTGTGACTTCTCCACAGAAAACTTAAATCCCCAGTTGTATGACCATTCACCTCATCCACAGCCTTCTGCATTTTCATAATATACTTATTGTTTTTTCCTCTGAACCTTTTATTTCCGCTTCCAAACACATAACCGGATCCATAGTTACTCTTCCTACCCTAAATCCACTTTGATAAGGTGAGAATTTTCCTTCTTTTTCCAAAAAATACACTAATCTGTCCATTATCATTCTGTCCATCACTTTCCCTACATGAGATGCAAGGGCTATTGGTCGTCTTACTTGGATCCTTCCCTGGTTTCCTTATTGGCTTATTGGTTTCACCAGTGCCTCTTTCAACATCTCAACTTTGTGGTAGTACCCTCATTTCCCAGATTTTATTATAGAACTCTAACATTACGTTCAACGATTCCTCGCTTAACTGCTTAATCATATAATAGCTGATTTAATCTTGACCAGGAGTAGTTTCTCTCATTCTCCTCAGTGATGTTTTAGTTCCGTCATTCCAAATGGGACATCCATTATATTATCTCTTTCTTCTCTTTTTTTCCAATAGACGAGGATGTTCTTTTAATGTCTCCTCCCTTTTTTTTCTTAAATTCTTCAGTCAGATTTCCCGTACTGTTTACTTTTATAAATGTATTACAAAAAATGTCTGCTTTATCACTGTATTGTATTTACTGCTATAACTTCCCCTTAATTTAAAACAGGATATTCTATCTCCTGTCTTATTCCATTCATCCTTCTGATCATATTCCATACCTCTTCTATTGATGTACTTCTCCCTATTCTGTCACAGAAATCTCTCCAATGTTGCCTTTTTGCCCTTCTTACCTCAATTTGTACTTTTGCCTGTTCTCTCTTATATTCCATAAGTTCTTGATAGTTATGCCTTCTTCTTACCTTCTTGTACTGTCTCCTTTTCCTTCTAATAGCTTCATCACACTCCTTATTCCACCATGGTACCATTTTAATCTTTCTTCTTCCTTTGCTTTTAGGAATAACTGCTGCATTATTTTTCATTACCCCTATCATTTTCTTACTTATAGCTTCTATTTCACCGCCTACATCATTTATGTCTAAACCATCCTCCACCATGTTCACATACTCAGTCCAGTTAGCTTTCTCATATTTCCATTTCCCTTCTCTTCTTTTATTTCTCTCTACACTCTTATTTATTCACATTTTTATCAAAATAGGAAAGTGATCACTATAGTACATTTCCTTAAAGGAACACTCCACCCATTTGCATTAAGCTTTGCATAGAAACCCAGTCATGGTCGTGCAACACTCTCTCATTTTCCCCTGAGACGGGATAAATCCGTATTTACCTCTTAACACTTCCTCCCACAATGACGCAAAAATCGTCATTTTGCGTCATTGTCGGAGGAAGTGTAAAAGGGGGGGGGGTTCTCTTACGAGAGGTTCTCTCGTATTGCGTAAGCTAGCTTACGCTACGGGTAAAGTTGTCTTTTCTCGAGATCTGAAGCCAAAAAATTATCCTTAATTTTGTATTTATTGTCAACACAGTGCGGCAGCCAGCAGACCATAGCAGGCTGCATAAGCGTGCTCATTGGCTGTCCTGCGGCAACTGCTGCAGCCTACCAGTGAGCCCCGTGTGACGTCACGCCCAGTGAGGGCGTTTCGCGCCCTCCACACCCCTCTAACCGTCAGAATGGGTGTGGCTAGCGTGTATAAAGGAAGGGCTCACATGCTGGAAATCTGATTTTCTTGTCTTCAGCGAAGCACTTCGCATCGCTGGATCTTGAGAGCCGCCGCCACCATTGAATTCAGCGACAAGCAAGCCTAGGAAAGCGCTTGAAGAAGCCGGCCACCTTCGCCGCCTTCAGCCATCCGTGCCTGCTACGCCATCCGGCGACATATCCTTTCTTTGCTGTGTGTGTTCGCCCTGCGACACATACTTTCTCTCTGTTTATTTCTAAAAGAGCACGAGGCGTTTTTTAAAAATGCCTTGTTTTTCCTGCGGCTCGTGCCGAGCCCCGCTTAGCAACGGAGACCGCCACATCATCTGCGCTCTCTGCCTGGGCCGCGAGCACGCCGCCACCGCACTCTCTACGTGGCGGCTGCCCCGAGTGCGAAGAGCTCTCAATGTCGACCCTGCGGGCTCGACTTGAGGCTTTCGATCAAGCTGCCGCTCCGCCTGTCTCTGCCGGGCCGCGCAGGAAGAAGCGCCACTCCCAGAGACCACCGGAGTCTGATGTGGCACTGAGGAGCTCGCCGGAACCTTTCCCTCGAGCTTCTCCCTCGCCCTCTCCGCCGCCCCTCCCGGCTGCACAACCGCCGGCTCTTGCCCTCGCTGCCGCCGCGTCAGAGGATGAGGCGGGTGAGTTGAACGAGGACGCCGCCGCTGACAGCTGCTCCATCCTGGCCTCTGACAGCGAGGTGTGGTCTACCGCCTCCTCGTCTCTCCAGGATTTCGGCCGCACTCGAGCTGGCGAGGACGCGGAGCTTTTGCGCCTCCTCACCAAGGCCGTTGACCAGCTGGGCCTTGAGTGGTCTCCTCCGAAAGAGCCAGCGCCGAACAGACTCGACGGCTGCTTTCTTCATCGAATCAGTGCCGCTCTAATTTTATATGAAGTGTTTATTACATGTGCTGGCCCGTTTCTCCGACTGGCCACCTGTTTCAGCATGTGGTGTTCCCCGGTTTCCCTGGGACTCATGCACTGGATGCTCGGCGCGCACGGCGTTTACAAGGGGTTCCCGTAGCGTAAGCTAGCTTACGCAATACGAGAGAACCTCTCGTAAGAGAACGTACTCGGTTACCTAATGTAACCTCGGTTCTCTCTAGAAGAGGGAACGAGTATTGCGTAACCTGCCGTGTTGCGCCACGAGCTTATTCGCTTCAGACTATGAAAACCAGATTTCCAGCCTGTGAGCCCTTTCTTTATACACGCTAGCCACACCCATTCTGATGGTTAGAGGGGTGTGGAGGGCGCGAAACGCCCTCACTGGGCGTGACGTCACACGGGGCTCACTGGTAGGCTTAAGCAGTTGCCGCAGGACAGACAATGAGCAATGAGTCTGCTGGCTGCCGCACTGCGTTCACAATAAATACAAAATTAAGGATAATTTTTTGGCTTCAGATCTCGAGAAAAGACAACTTTACCCATAGCGTAAGCTAGCTTACGCAATACTCGTTCCCTCTTCTAGAGAGAACCGAGGTTACATTGGGTAACCGAGTACGATTTCTGTTGAGACTACAAGCACTAGTTCCCACCCTTTCAAACCCGCCCATAGGGGGTTGGACCTAATGCGCTAACAGACCTATCACAGATCAGTGCCAGTGCGTTTGATTTCCAATGCCATCCTCTTTTTCCCGGACATGTCCAGCCATCGAGATCGTCCAAATTGTCCGGGATTCGGCTTTTGCTTTCTGCGGTCGCCATTCATTGTTTACATGCACACCTTTTGTTTCAATCTAGCTGAATTCATTCCGATTGGTGAATCTGAATGTAGTGTTTACATGAACGCTAAACAAGTGATCGGTTGATGTGCGTTTTAACATTGCTAAGAAAATTCCCGCTCCTCCGTGAGAGATGCGAGACCAGTGCGTCTCAGTAATGACGCCACCGGCCTCGCGCCGTTCTCCCACGGCCCTCAGCCTCGTCCTGCTCGCCACAGTAAACATGATGAATGGCGACTGTAGAACGCAAAAGCCGAATGCCGGACATTTTGGGAGATCTCGAAATCCAGGGCAAACTCATCACGGAGACTCGCTAGTAACCTAGCTTTGTTGTTGTCAACTGCCCTCTCTTACCGGTAGGTGTGGCTTGGGAGTGGCCTCCTAGGGCAGCGAAGCAAGTGCATTCTGGGAGTTGTTGTCTTTCATCCACATAAGCCAAAAATAAATTTTCTGGCTTTTCTTAGACTAGAAAGCTCCAAATTCAAAAATGATTTCACATTTCTTCTACATAAATGACCTATTTTAAATACACATTCATCTTTCCAGAGGTAAAGTGTCCCTTTAATACCTTCCATTTCATTATTCCCCCTAACCTACTATTTGTTAGAGTTAGATCTAACACCGCTTCTTGACCTGTTCTCATATCTATTCGTGTACCTCTCCTATCATTCAAACAGAACAAATTAATCTCATCCATTTATTCTTCAATCAGCTGCACATTTCTATCAATCACACTTCCTCCCCACATATTATTATGGGTGTTGAAATCCCCACACCAGATCACACTCTCTCTGCTTTGCCCTTCTATCTTCTTCATCTCTTCCAATGTCATTTGCTTACATGGACTGTAAAAATGAATTATTACTACACTCTTGTCTTCCTTCCATACTTCAACCACCACATATATTTCACTTCCTTTCCCCACCATTCTATACTGTATTCCTGAATTAATAAAAGTAACACACCCATGTAACGACTGAGACAAATCAGACACAAGTATTTGTTATATTTTAACAAATAATATTTAAAACTCTGTGATCTGTGGTCCCATCCCCCCAACAAGGGCAAGATTGGTTACCATGACCACGATCAGATAAGTTGGTTTTATTGCTGTTAAAAATGTGCTCACATGGTCAAGACAATGGGGAAGACAGAAACAGTCTTTAATACAGACTTTGCTGCATTAATCATAGGCGAACTTATCTATAAATGAACATGCATCCCAGAAACTGTGTGAATGATTTACTGTCTTGTGTACTATTATGTATTTGATACTAGGCCTGCACGATAAATCGTTATAAAATTGCGATCTCGATTCACCCTGTTCACGATTACATTTTTAAATGACTTCGATTAAAAAAAAAAAACAAAAAAAAAAAAATCAGCCTTTATTTTGAAAGGACAGCTCTCACAAAGTTCAGGGCTTCACCCTCAGCCAATGACAAAGCGCCTTTTAGTCACGTGTTTCACTCGTCGAGCGAGCGCGGTAGTTCGGAAATAAACAAAATGGATATTGATGAAAACCCGGATCCTAGTGACGAGAATCAGCCAACCACTCAGTCTCAAACCGAACTTGTTCCGAAAAAAGGCTCACATTCGGTGGTGTGGAAGTATTTTGGATTCAAGCAAGAAGACGAGGGTCAGTCTGATGTGATTTGCAAGGCATGCTTTACCCTTGTTGCAGCACCGCAAGGTAACACCACAAATCTTTACCAGCACCTCAAACGTCACCACAAAGTGCAAAATGATGAAGCAGCCATACAAGGCAAGAGGTCTGAAAGTCGTCCAAAAACGCAGACATCTATTACGGACAATGCGACGCCATACCCACATAACTCCAGTAGGAGTAAGAAAATAACAGAAGCCATTGCTTACCATCTAGCAAAATATATGGTTCCAATACACAACGTAGAACGTGACGGATTTCAAAAGATGATCCATACATTGGACAAACGCTACTCAATACCATCCCACAACAATTTTTCATACGTTGCACTGCCAGCTATGTATAAGAAAGTGCGGACTGTAGTCGAGGCAGAAGTGCAGCAAGCGGATTATTTTTCAGCAACGACGGATTTATGGTCCAGCCGAACAATGGAACCGTACATGAGCTAACTGTCCACTTCATAGCGACTGATTTCACCATGAAGAGCAAGTGCCTACAGACTGCTTTTTTCCCCGATGACCACAAAGGTGAGATCTTGGCACAGGGACTGAAGGACGCCCTAGCATCTTGGAGTTTGGAAGAGGAGAAAATGGCATGTATAACAAAAGACAATGGATCAAACATAGTGAAGGCAATCTCCATCAACAACTGGACCAGGCTCCAATGTTTTGGCCATAGGCTACATCTGGCAATTGGTGAGTTGGTGTGTGTGCGTGTAACTGTGACTGTGAGTGTGTGTCTGTCTGACTGACTCTGTGTGTGTGTGTTTAACTGTGACTGTGTGTGTGTGTGTGTTTAACTGTGACTGTGTGTGTCTGTCTGACTGACTCTGTGTGTGTGTGACCAAGTTAGCCCTTGTACTGTAGGGCATACTACTACTACAAATAAATAAATAACAAGTTATTTGTGATACTACAGACTAATAGTTTGTGTTGTACTCATTCAGATTTGTTGTATTTTTCTTCTAGAAAATGCCATGAAAGATCCACGAATTGACCGTGTCACAGCTGGCTACGGAGGAGAAACCTTGCCATGGTCCAGAAAGAGCTCAAACTCCCTGAGCATCAACTGAAAACAGAGTGCCCAACAAGATGGGGATCAAGGCAAGAGATGATTCAGAGGATCCTGGAACAGCTTCCAGCCATTTCACAGGTCCTCAATGATCGAAAGGTTAGAAACCTAGTACCCACATGGCAGGACATAGAAGTCCTTGAGGCAGTGAACAACACCCTAAGTCCTCTGGCTGAATTCACCGATGCCCTCTCTGGAGAACTATACGTCAGCATATCCTCTGTGAAGCTGGTTCTCCACCTTTTCAAAACCTCTGTTTTTGCTGTGCAAGAGGGTGACACAGAATTCACAAAATCAATCAAGTCAAACATCCTGAAATATCTGCAAGAGAAGTACAGTGATCCCCAAACTCAGGATCTACTCGACATGGCCACAACCCTCGATCCTAGGTTCAAGATGAACAACATCAGTGAGGAGAAGAAAGCCACAGTTAGAGTGAGACTGACAGACGAGATGACTGGCATAACTCTAGCTATGGTAAGGTCATTTCCACATTTCAATACAATTGTCTAGTCCTGAACTGTTGTGATATTATATTACTTAATATTGATTGAAATTATTAATTCATTTTAAATCCCCAGCCAAATGCCTCCCAGCACCCCTCATGAAGAAGGGCCGAAAGACTCTGGGAAGTTTCTTCAAAGCAGCACAAGGCAATGACGACAAGTCCTCTTCTCTAGAGAAAGCAGTGTCCACAGAGCTGGAGGCATATCTTCTGACATGCAACATCGACAGTGAAGATGACCCCTTAATTTGGTGGTGGCAAAATAGCAATGTATATCCACGGTTGTCTGTTGTGTTGGTGAAGAAATACCTATGCATTCCAGCTACCAGCTCACCTTCTGAGCGGCTGTTCAGTACAGGGGGCAACATTGTGACATGCCACCGTGCATCACTAAAGCCAAAGCATGTTGATAGACTTGTGTTTCTGGCCAGTAATATTTAAGTGCCATATTCAGGGTCACATATCGAGTTATGTGAGAAGCCTATGTCCCAAAGAAAATATCATTTAATTTTCTCTTTTGTAATGGCCAAATTAATATTCATTTTCTTTTGTCATTGACGCCTTAGTAGGTTGGCAGATTTGTGTTTTATTTATGCTTATTTATGTTACAATTTTTAGAGCCTAATTGAATGGGCAATTGCATGTTTGTTTTCTTTTTTCATTGAAGCCTTCAATTACAGGTGTGTGGAGTTAGCTCAAGAAACATTTAACTACTAAAAGGCCAGCAATTAAAGACAATGTGCTGCTATATATACAAAATAAATTATTAATTTTTGATACTGCAACTGCACTTCAATGGCCAATTGATGCTCCTTTTCTTTAGACACTGAACCCTCAGAATGTTGAATGACGTTTCAATTAGCCTATTTAGAGCCATGTTCAGGCCATATTCAGCGCAGTGCGTTAAACTTCTATTTTTGGTAACCTACTTGAATGGCCAGTTGAATGTTAATTGTACAAAAGGCAAGCAGTTAAAGAGTGTTTCTTCTTTATTCATTGAAGCCTCTATGTTTACAGGCTTGTGGTGATGTGCAATGTTATATAGGTGCCAAAACAAATATTTTTGGTACTGCCAATTTGTTTTGTTTTGTCATGGTTCATGTGTGCAATAAACATTACACTTCATTAGAAAAAAAATTGTTGCAGAGAATCGTGATATCAATTCTAAGCTAAAAAATCGTGGTTCATATTTTTCTCAGAATCGTGCAGGCCTATTTGATACTATGGTATGTATTTTATTATACAACCAACGGTCAATGTAACCCCATCTGTATCATGACTCCAATCAAATTAATCCTCATTTAATGTCTCACACTTTAGTGTACATCACCTTCTCTTAGAATGCAGTGTGTGTTTGTTATATCTGAGCATTAATGGACACAAACGGGAAGGCAGATGTCCAACCACACTTGAGATAGCATCATAAATCCTCCCCACAGAGGAATCTCCCGCTTGGAAATTCCCCCTTTCTTATTGGTTGAGCCAACCCTGAAAGAGTGGACCTTTCTCAGGCTTTAAATGGTCGCTACACAAGCTCTTCTCTCTCTTCTTCTGGTAAACGACGAAACGGGTGGGTTGATTTTAATATTAATTTTACTACATTAAGTTAATTATATGAACTGATCCAAATATTCATAATCAAGTATAACCAGTTATTATTGATTATTAATATTTCATAGAGCTAGTTCGTTACACCCACCACCATTTCCCTCTTCCCGATCTCTTCTCACAGATACTTATCCTTTTATTACAAAATCTAATTTAGGTTTCAGCCACTCTTGTAGGCTACACATATCACATCTTGTTTTTCCTCCATCTGATTTAGATAACCCTTAAATTCCAATCCATTAGCCACCAAACTTCTAGCACTCCATTGCAATATTACTAACATCAAGATTGTTGTCCATCCCATGATTCTTGACTAGGTTGTACTTGTTGCTCCCCTGGCCTGGTGGGTGTCAGGGGGGTGGGGTGTGTTCTTAAATCCTGTATGCAGAAACAATGAGACAGAAACTTTAGCTTGCGTTCAGCTCAACTGCAGTATTTATTCTGCAGCGCTTGCCTCCTAAAGGGTTTTATGTTCCTCCCGGCTCCCGAGCGCTCTGCGCCATCTAGTGACCTCTTTAAGTATCGCCCCATCACAGTAACAAGTACAATACAATGAAATGTGCCTTTTAGTAACTATTTAATACACAATGTAAATATCTGATAAACTGCAATAATATTCTCCTACACAGTATTGTATTTATATGTTAATAAAAGACATCGTAGTTCTACAGTGCCACCTTGTCTGTTCTGCTTTTATTTTGAAAAGCGCCGTTTTTCTTCTTTTGATGTTTTTTGTGATGCTAAACTTCCCGCTATGCTCTCTTCACAAGGTGGTGCTCACCCGTCGTCGGAAGAACGGTAAAAAACTTGTAAACACGTTAGTTATTTTTCATGTTCATCCATTTGAATCCTGTAAAGAAAGAGTTTACATTGTGATTTACTTTATTATTTTTGTATTGTTCGTAGGCCTGCATGTTATTTCTAAGAGCTCCGAACTGTGAGGGTGTGAGCTAGAGAGCGTGCTATCTGCTGGCGGGAACTATTTGATTAGGGCCCTTGGAGAGCGGAATGAGGTATGAAGGAAAATTGTGTGGAGTGTGTATTATTATCATTACAGATTTTGTTTAAGGAAAAGAGAATGTCATTACTAAATTTGTTTATGGGTTAATTGCACATGTCATCAATATAAAAACAATCTTTTTTTCTGTGAACAATTATAATGTATTGTATTTCATTTAAAGAAAGCATGTGATATTTTATTTGTGATAAAGGCTAAAAAAACATATTTCATATTGGTTATTAGTTAAAATGATTTGTATTGGGTGTAAACAAAATTAATATGTGAACACGATTTATGTGCAAATTATTTGTGAAGCTACATAGAAGCATTTTGTATTTCTTCTGTTTATCCTGTGGTTTTCAGGTGTTCATGGTGCTCACTGAGAGGAAGAAATAAATCGACACCCGTTTGAAACGTCTTGCGTCTTGATCAATAAATCCAAGGGGCTGCTACCCATAATATCATGAAAGAAAAATATATGGGTGTCTATTTTTTTCCCACATTGTTTATTTTAGCAATAAATGGTAGTATAATTAACTGTACTATCTCAATTACTTTTTTGAACATCTCTTAGGCTATGCCTAACTGTGAACTGTTTTTTTACCCTTTACATACTTCTGAAGTTAGACCATCTCTAATCATTTCCCATGTTGGCCTAGGCTGCGACTCACTATTAGCTGTATCTTTTCTGTTCTTCTTTCAGCCTGCACTGAACAATTTATGACCTCTGCCATGAATAACACAAAACTTGTTTTACTTACTATCATTGTGTCATCTGATATATTGCTTCTCTTTTTCTCATTTCTGATTTGGTCTCTCCATTCCTCCTTCTCACTCTCTTTCTCTTTCCTTGAGTCCACTTTATTATCTGCTTACGAATATTTCCATCTCTTTCCTTTTATATTTCAATTGCCCTCTTTCTAACTTCACATCAAAGGAAGAAACGTGGAAAACGGGGTGGCTGTGCTGTAAGGCTTAAGTCCTACCTGGGTCTCTGGCCTTTGGGACGTTGGGGGAGGTGTTCGGCCAGCGACTCTGTCCGCTGGCGATCCCTGGATCTGTCATATGGGTGGAGTGCTCCCCTGGTCCCAGCCACGGTGACCTCTGAGGGGCCGGTTGCACCTGGGTAGGGTTGCACCAGCCGTTCGTAAGTTCTTTCTTAAATTGGAACGTAAAGGCCACACTAGAGGCTTAGTAACTACTAGCTAGTTTGTAACTAACTCTGAACTTTATTCCGTTGCACCATTTATTCGTAAGGCAGAACGTAGCTAGTAGGTCGTAAGTTCTCTGTAAAGTAATGCGTAGTCGCATAATATGACGTTTAGCCTCGATGATCCAATAGCAGCCTTCAAAACATGAGCAGATGTTGTGTTGAAATGCTGTGAATTTCAGTTTATCCTTCATTCTTTTGCTTCACGTTACTAACGGTTTCCATTAAATACGATACTTGATCATGAATAGCTTAAGTGTTTTTATATGTAAATAACATTCAGAAACTGTAGCCTATTTGAAATGAAATGAATAAGGATCAATAAATAAACATTGATACAAAAAAAAAACATAAGAAATTATGTTTATTGATTTATGACTGATATTTGACATGCACAACATAGACCGATGCACACAGCGGCATGCTGTTTAGGACGGGTTCGTGTTAAAGATAGCCACACTAACAAAGTAATCTTTTCACATAATGTTCTCTCTCTTAAAATGTAAGCGAGTGTAAATGTCAGCATAATCATATATGTCTAAAGAATTGAAGTCTGTCAGGTAAAAGAAGAGCTTATATTGATGCAGTTCAGTCTGTCTGATATTTTATTTCATCCGCTACTCCTGATCGGAGGCTGCCGTAAATATTTAGTTTATTCGTAGAGTTACGCTTCAACTAAGTCTAATGGTGCAACGCAAAAATATTTATAAGTGCGTAAGTCGTACATTTAATGTCCATTTACGTCAAAACTAGGCTAAGTTATAACTTACGCACAGCTGGTGCAACCGGCCCCGGCAACCGGACTGTCCGTCTGCTTCGGTTCAGGCTTGGGTCTACTCAATTCGAGATCGGTGGTAAATAAGACTTTTATTATAAATGACTTTTTTACTTCGTGTGAGTTGGACTGCTTATTTATTACGGAAATCTGGCTTACCGTCGGTGATTCAAGCCCTCAAACTTTTACCTTCAAACCAGACCTCGCTTAACTGGCCGGGGTGGCAGATTACTCCCTATTATTAAAGACACATTCTCATACCACCAAATAGTACAAAATGACTACAGAAGTTTTGAGCTGCAACTTTTTGTATTTGAACTGAATAGTCCACTTTTGATTGCCTTGTTATATCGCCCTCCTAAACACAACGCAGAGTTTTTAAACGAGTTTGCAGATTTTTTGGGTGAATTTGTACCAAAGTAGCCTTTGATAAATTGTTAATTTTAGGAGATTTGAATGTGAATGTGTGTTGCACAACATTCTCTTTAGCTAAACAGTTTATTACTTTGATAAATGCCTTTGATTTAGATCAGCATGTAAATGTTCCTACCCATCAGGATGGACATACTCTTGATCTTGTGTTATCTTTTTTTTTTTTTTTTTTTTATGATCTGGAGATAGTGGACAATGGGTTTTCTGATCATAAATGTGTTATATTTTCTATCCCTACATCATCAAACTCTTTGCAACTTATACGGCTAGTCCGTAAATCCTGATTAATTAACTCTGATACTAGTACAGTTTTCTCATCATATTTTTGCAGTACTATGCAAGCTATGGATGCAAACCAGTATAAATTAAATGCAGAGGAGCTTTTGTGTGAGTTCAATTTTACATGTGTGAATGTATGAATGCGGAGTTTAAGCAATTCAAACCTATTTCTCTCTCCCATCTGCAAGAAATAGTGGGTCAGTTAAAGCCGTCGGGCTCCTCTATGGATGCCATCCCTCCATTTCTCTTGAAACAAGTTGTTGATGCCGTGGGGCCTTATCTTTTAAACATCATAAATCGATGTCTGGAAAACTCCATAGTACCAGAAGCGTTAAAACATGCTATAGTTCGGCCGTTTTTAAAGAAACCAAACCTAGACTTAAATGTTATGGCCAATTTCAGACCTGTTTTAGAGAAGACAGTGTTGCAACAATTGCAGAGTTTCCTGGATGAAAATAAGGTATATGAGCTTTTTCAATCAGGTTTTAAAAAATATCACTCGACAGAGACTGCACTCCTGAAAATTCTAAATGATGTGTTAATAGCTGCCGATTCTGGGGTTTCTACCGTACTTGTATTGCTAGATCTGAGTGCGGCTTTTGATACGGTAGATCATTCTATTCTTCTTGCTCTCTGGAGCATTGGGTTGGTATCAAAGGAGCTGCCCTAGAATGGTTTAATTCTTATCTGTCAAATAGGAAGTTTAGTGTTAATATTGGGGAATATTCGTCGGAGGCTGCTGTTCTGTCTTGTGGTGTTCCTCAGGGATCCATTTTAGCCCCCATTCTTTTCACGTTAGATATGCTTCCATTAGGGTCTATTTTCAGGAAACATGGGTAGTCGCTCCACTGTTATGCAGATGACACTCAAGTTTATTTACCCCTAAAACCAAATATTGATGGACTGGAAACACACAGCCTATCTGATGTGAAAGCTTGGTTATCTTTACATTTTCTCAATTTTAATGAAAATAAAACTGAAATTATAGTTTTTGGCTCATCTGATTCTTTTAGTCAAATAACCCTAGGTAATTTAACACTTTCTGCAAAGCCTTGGGTAAAGAACTTGGGTGTTGTTTTTGATGATGGTCTGAAATTTGACAAGCAGATAAGCTCAGTCTTCAAATCCTGCTTTTTCCAGCTCCGTCTTTTAGCCAAAGTAAAACCTGTTTTATCTTTTAATAACTTTGAAAGATGAATTCATGCATTTTTAACATCGAGGTTAGACTATTGCAATTCACTGTATTACGGGATCAGCAGAGCAGCTTTATCCCGGTTACAGATGGTACAAAATGCGGCGGCAAGACTTCTGACATGTACTAGAAAACGGGACCATATTACTCCAGTGCTACGTTATTTGCACTGGTTACCTGTACGATATCGTGTTGATTTTAAAATTCTTCTTTTGGTATTTAAATCCTTACATGGTTTGGCCCCGCGTTACCTTTCGTATCTACTGACAGAACATCTTCCAGTTATGTCTCTCCGGTCCTCTAATCAGAAATTATTACGTATTCCGAAATCAAAGTTGAAAAGTAGGGGTGACCGTGTGTTTTCAGTGGCTGCTCCCACACTGTGGAATGCGTTACCTTTTAGTTCAAAACTTAATGCAAAAAAAGAAGTGCTGCATGGGGTGTATAAAATCTCGGTGCTCTTTGGTTGTGGGATAGTATATCTCTGAAGACAAGAATTCCAAGGCACTCGAATGTTAGTGAAAAAAGTTAAAAAGCCTTTATTTCATTCATGGCTTACTTAAAAAAATTGGTGAGAAGCACCTACGCGTTGCGGCTACATGCCTTCATCAGGGTGTGTATAACAAACAGCATCTCAGTTCATTTAACAGCAGCTAATTAATCAAATTAGAAACACCTGGTCACTCTGTGTAAAGCAGCTCGAAGAAAAAAAAGAAAAAAAAAAGGAATTCAAATGCGTTACCTTTTAGTATTTGCTCCATTCGTGGCTGTTTTTAAAGACTAAACACTTTTTTTTTTTTTAGCATATGGTCAAGGATGAAATGTATTGCATTGTGTTTTGTTTGTGTGTTTTCATTGCCTCTTATATTGATGTAAAGCACACTGGTCAACTGGTGTTGTGTTTAGTAGTGCTATAGAAATAAAATTGGCAATGACATTGACATCCTCCATATGCCACATTATGCGCCCCACCACAATTACAACATTTTGCTTCAACATTACTTCCACATTTTCCATACTCATGTTCTTTCACACAATGTGCACATCTCTTTTTGGCTCTGCATACACTTGCAATATGTGACCACAAAACCAGTCACATGGGTTGTTGTGTCATGTAATTCATAATGCTACCTAGGGACGTTGTGTTGTAAGAGGAAGAAGAAGTGGGTGAAACAAGGAGAGAGAAGAAGTGTGCTTAGTGCTAAACATGTGAAGTTACTGTTCGGAATAAAATGAGAGGTCTTGAAGATATACGGTGTCGTGCTTACTACTAATACAAGATCTAACATGGGTCAATTTTTGGAAATTGAAATTTATACATCAATGGAAAGCTGAATATAAATAATATAAATAAGCTTTCCATTTATGTAAGGTTTGTTAGGATAGGACAATATTTGGCTGAGATACAACTATTTAAAAATCTGGAAGCTGAGGGTGCAAACAAATCGAAACATTGAGAAAATCTCCTTTAAAGTTGTCCATTTATGTTCACGATTGTGCTGCATTCACTCACAAAAATAAATATTTTATATATTTACGACAGGAAATTTACTAAATATCTTCATGGAACATGATCTTTACTTAATATCCTAATGATTTTTGGCATAAAAGAAAAATGTATCATTTTGAGCCATACAATGTATTGTTTGCTATTGCCACAGATATACCCGTGCGACATGTGACTGGTTTTGTGTTCCAGGGTCACATATGACCATATCTCTGGCAGTTATAACATCTCATTGGAGCACACACATATGCTCTCACCTGAAAGCTAACATATCCAACCATCACTTGGTAACACTCCTCTTTCAAAGCGTGACATTACAGACAGACTTTCTTCATTATTACCTTCCCTTATTCCTTTGCAATCGCTTTGCTTCAATTACATTTCCTCCTTTTATATTCCTCCTCAGCTCTGTCATTGTTACATCCAATGGGACCCCTGTAATTACTCCACATATCCATGTTTTTTCACCTCTTTGCTTACAACTTGAAATCACTTGTTTACACACAACCTTCATTTTCATCACTTTATCCTTCTGTTCCTCATTTTCACATATTACCATGATGCTCCATCCTGAAGTACTCTTGCACACTTAATCTCTCCTGTTTGTTTTCTCAACTCATTTGTTAATTCAATTGGGTTTATCCCTTTTACTCCATATCCCTCTTTAAATCTCACAATCATTTTGATTTCCTCTGTCCTTCCACTTATTAACACCTTTCCCTGTCCTCATCTATACTCACTGAATCCTCTTCACTATCTTTCTTTCTCTTTTTATTTGTTTTGTTTTTTCAACACTTTCTCTTCTCCCACCTCCCACCTGTACCTACCCCGTCTCCATTTCATCATTGTTCTCCGAATCATCAATCTTTTGTTTCTGATCCAACTTCTTCTTCTTTTTTTCACGTTTTCCCCATATTCTTCTTCTCAGTATAATGATTTCTATGCTTTTCAAAATTCAGTATGAATTTATTTGAATTGAAATCAAACTTTTCCGTTACTCCGATCTGAAGACACGCTGCTTCCGTCTTCCGCCTACCATCCACGACCCACCCTGTGACACTCAGTGAGTAGCTGTGTGTTCGTCCCTGAGTTACAGGTGATTGCTGGAGGACGTGGCTTTACACCTGAATGACATCATGGCACTTTAAAAGACACTGCATGGTCAAACAGAGATAGAGAGAAGTATTGCTCGCTGGTGTTGTTGCTGCTCATGAGGCTACCGAAGAACTGACGGGATGTGTGGGTTACGGGAGATCACATCTCGCATCGGAGTTCTCATTTGATCCATCTTCCCCGATTATAATGCATTGATTTGGACCTTTGTTTATGTTTGGTTGGACTTGCTACTTACACTCACATGCTGACACGCTGACTAACAATTACACTGATCACTTCATGTTTCTTACTTTAGTTAAATAAATCGTACAGTTTATGCAGCGGTTGTGTGGCGTCTCCCTTACTTTGTTGCGATCTAAGAATATAAGCGTAACATACCTAGTAACAGAAGGGTTTGCATATGAAGAACCAATCAAATTGTAGGGAAATTATGTAATTTATCATGTCATTTTTGCTCCTATTCTATAAAAACGCTTGTATTCTTTTTTCTGGTGGGATTGTCTCTGAGATTGTGTGAGATCCTCCGGCCGTGATTAAAGCATATCCGAAGGCACTGTCTGAAGTCTATTGGTTATTACTGCTGCGCAGCAAGTTAGTTTGTGGAGCAAGTTATGTAGCGAAACACTAGAGATCTTACTTCTATTCCCAAGTGATAGTGTTCGAACGGACCGAGACATCGTTCGACTCTTTGTGAGACTCATAGGCGGGGTTAGATCTGGGTCAGGTAACTATAATTCTTAGGCATTTTATGCGGTCAGAATAGCTACATTTAGGCGTCAACCCGCGCGGTCAGAGGTGAACTCAACTGAGTATAATATTTTCAGGTGTTAGGGACACTCGGTTCAACCACTCAAAAAATGAGCTTTTGCCTCTTGGTAAATGTGATTAATTAAAATAAGCAAAAGTAACACAATTTTTTTCAATATTTTGTCACAACTTAATTCAATTGTGTTCAATTAACCTAATATATTTAAAACTGAAGTTTACTTAATTTTTGTGAAAACTACATGAATCATTTTTGTTGACAACTAACTGGGCAGTGGATCTGTAGTTCCCAGCATGCTTTGCAAGGGAATGCATTAGGAGGGTAAATTTAGGGATTAAAGTGTTATTTTATGTGTTTTTCTGTAAATGGAAAGATGTTGTTAATGTTAGTGTTTAATATTCGGTAATGTTAGAAACTTATAACACTTTCTGTAATGTTTTTGAATTTTGTGGTTACCATTATGCAGAAGAGTGGTGACTGTGTTTAGTTTAGGGCTGTGGGCACACAGTGTACTCTATACATGCATTAAACCTCTTGCAGACCTGCATAAGTAATATTCAATAATACTCTGTAAAAAGTGGTTTTAATTAAATTGAACACTAGTAGCTTCTATCATTGGAAATAACTGTAGAGTCAAATTAGCTAAAATTATAATGTTGGCGATTTTGGGCAGGGCAAAAATTAAATGTAGGCAACCTGACAAAACTTTATCTAGCAGGAATGACTAAATTAATTTAAGTTCATACAACAAGATTACAACAAATCATTTCAAACAAATTAGATTTTGTTGGAAAAATGTAATTCATTTTCGTGGAAAAGTTTTCCTTAATTTAATTAAGTTCGTTCAACAGCTTATTTTTTGAGTGTAAGTCAGGAGCGTAGGGGAAAAATCTACCACACAATACATGACCACTTTCAAGGCCCAGAAAGGTAGTAAAGACATCGTTAAAATAGTCCATGTACTCCAGTGGTTCAACCTTAATGTTATGAAGCGACAAGAATAGCATCTCTAAACTAGGGATGCGCGGTATACCGGTACTGCAAAAATAATGGAATATATTATATTTCAAACGGTACAATATCATAATTTTGCTCAATCCGGTATTTGATGCGCTGCTGTTTCGAAGTTCACCGCTAGGCGGCAATGCGCTACCCAAACTGACGCGGGTCATGCAAAACCGGCAAACGGCGACAATGGAGGAACACGATGGATCAAACAGATGAAGCTCATTCTACACGCCCCGAAATTAATAAATAAAGAGAGCAGTAGGAGTGAAATATGGCATTACTTTGCCTACAAAAGTAATGAGAAAGGTGAAGCAACAGACCTCAATGCACCACTCTACAAACGCTGCTTTAAATTTGCCACGGGAGGCAACACATCAAATCTGGCTAAGCACTTGTCACGTGCTCATCCTGACTTGTTCAAAGAGTTCAGAGATCGACAGGTGAGTCCATCATTAAACTGATTTAATTTAGACTTTTATTCACAACACTGATCAGCGCACACACATAAGAGCTTATCAATTAAATATAATACGGTAAACGCAAAAGCTCAAATGTGCTTGCATGACACGCTAGAACCAATGAAGTTTAGGTCTCATCATTTTTGCACTTTCAAACAATCATATATTAATTGAATTTGAATGAATAAAGAGATTATTGATATTAATTTTAGTATTAGTGATAGTAAAATTAATGGCATATTACTGCCGCTGTGGCGACCTCTAGAGGAATCAGCTGAGAGAGAAAGAGTAATAGTAGTAATATGAATGTTACTAATATGAATGTTAGAATAACACTTTACAATTAAAGAGCGTTGATGTTACATTAAATAAACCAGTGGGCAACTCTGGCCCTCGAGATCCACTTTAATCAAGATCTTCAGGATTACTAGAAATACACAGGCATTTGAGTTCGATCAGGGTTCTAACAATTGTTCAAAAGAGCAAATCCAAACAAGTTAAAATCCACACTTATTTATTTTGTAATTTGTTTATACAGAACATTTGTTACAGAATAAAACTGGCATGTTTACTAATCACTGAGACGAGTGATCTAGAACAAGCAACATGATAAATGATTTTTTTGCTAAATGAAAAGTTTTAAACAAAGCCACATGAGAACAGTTGCTCGTAATGAAAGAATCTCTGAATGAATGATTTTAATTAGGGCTGCACGATTAATCACAATGAAACCGCACCTGATTTGGCAAAGGCTGCGATTATTTTATGCGCAGTTTTTCAGGGCAGAATCGGTAGTAAATGCTCCATCAGAACACCAGAGGGCATCACACACTCACTCAAACACACACGTGCACGCACACACACACACACACACACATGCACGCACACACACACAAGAGGTTCATAAATGCTTCTTATGTTGGGAAAGATGTTTGACACGTGTTGCTTTTTCAAATGCACGTTATAAGTGACTCAAACTCACAGTGTTTACAGAGCCGTACATCAGTGACAAGCTGCGCATAAAAAAAATAATCGCAGCCTTTGCGATTTCAAAATCGCAATAAGCCAAATCAGTTTAAGTGTGATTTTATGTAAATTGCGATTAATCGTGCAGCCCTACTTTGAATGAATGGTTCAATGACTCACTAATTAACAGTGATTTGCCGCCACCTACTGGAGGATTTCCACTGCACTCTGGAGAACAAGGGTATGAACAACATGCTAAAAACAGAAACGTTTTTCTTTGTACAGATGACAACGTTATCAAAATGATCCCTGTTCACACGGACCCGTAAAAAAAAAAAAACGACTAATAACATTGTATTACGCATGCCAGACAAGTAGTTGGCGATGTGACTTTGTGCACAGTCCCATAGTCTTCATTTACACACACATTATTTTACATTCTTATCACAAATGACATAATCTATCATGTTTTTGTCCGATTTCCATTCTAAGGATGTTAATCTTGATAATACTGTATCATTACTTTGTCCTCTGGATATATTTCATCTTCACAAAGCAGAAACATTCACTATAATCCCAATCTTACAATGTTCTCCTCTGATATAAAGTCACTTTTACTTCCTTTAAGAAAATGTCAAAACCTTTGAACACAAAGGCTTCGAAAAACAAATATCATCACTAAGTTTGTTGTAAGGAACCTTTCATTTAAAAAAGCCTATAGACTAAACACGCAATAGCCTACGCATGTGCATGACGTCACCGTTTTCACAGATTTGATAAGGGTCTCGGTTTCAAAAACTTGCAGTTTGAAACACGTTTTTAAAAGTTTGCGTTTTTCAGGCCCCACAAACGCCACTGTTGTGTAAATGAACACCCAAAACACACAAAAATTATTTCGTCAGGTTTGTTTTTGCCTGTAAAAATACCTCAATAGCCTTTTTTTGTATCACAAATACATTCCATAATAAATTACAATAGCAAGAATCACTGTTCTGTCAAAAATGCAGGCCTACTGTAAGCTCTATCTATTAAAACAAGCGTTCTCTGGGAATGTTTATGATTGGTGGTGTTGATGATATTATTTCTTTATTCTATATACTATTTGTATATATTATCACCCGCCCACCCGCCCCCCCCCCCCCCCCACCCCACACACACCCACACCCTCACACACACCCTCACCCTCACCCTCAGCCCCACCTTCCTGCATCCCTGCAATTATATTACACATTTGAAGTCTATAAAAGAAGAACCAACTACAGTATTTTCAAACCATATGTTGACCGAAATAACAGTCTTTTTACTGTTTAATATCAGGTTGGAGTTTCTTCCTCTGCTACGGTGAACTGACTTTGGTCTTCAGCAGCTGAAACTGTGAAAAAAACAAAAACATTTTCAGCATTTAAACGAACATGTTTTATGTTATTATATTCTTTTCACTTTTTTTATTTTAGAGAGAGAGAGAGAGACAGAGAGAGAGAGAGAGAGAGAGAGAGAGAGAGAGAGAGAGAGAGAGAGAGAGAGAGAGAGAGAGAGAGTGTGTGTGTGTGTGTGTGTGTGTGTGTGTGAGTGAGTGAGTGAGTGTGTGAGACAGAAGTTTTACCTCTCGCTCTGTAACATTTATAAAGCAACACGACTGTCGCTAGCAGATACGGAGAAGCGGCCACAAGAAAACTGAGGATTTTGAGGACAGAAATCTGACCTGAACGTGACACTGAAAAACAGAAACACAAGAACATTATTGAGCAACATTACAGAGCTCTGAAGGGCTTTCAGAAAGTTTCTCGAGGAACCCAAATTTTGTGAGTGAATATAAAAGCTTCCATCACCATTTCCCTTTCAGAGCTCTGTATTAAAGGAATAGTTCATTTAAAAATTCATATTCTGCTGAAATTTATTGACCCTCATTTTGTTCAAACCTGTTTGAATTTCTTTCTTGTGTCGAACAAAAAATATATTTTGAAGGATTCTTTCATTTTCATTGTATGGACAAAAACACAGATACATTTTTCCAAATAACTTATTTTATGTTCCACAGAAGAAAGTGATTCATTTTAATGTTTCAGGGGTGAGAAAATAAATCATTCTCTTCAGAACAAAAATGACACTGACCACATATGAGCACAATCAGATTAATTCCTTCCCGTTAAAAAAAAAAATATATATATATATATATATAATTAATGAAAAGTTGTGGGATGTTGTTTATAAGGTGTTGATTTCACTAAATCTCAGTATTGTCACGATCACCATCTGAAGTGCCCTTGATAGCCACCAGAGGGCACTCAACCCCAGATCAATGACACTCTGTCATGGACTTCATTACCCATAATCCTCTGCCCGAACTCATCAGCACTCATTGCTTTCAGCTGTGTCTCATTAACCTTGTTAGGTCACCCTTTATAAGCCTGGTCAATTCAGTCATTCATTGTTAAGTGTGACATATGTCTTAACTGCATTTCTAAAAGTTTGTATACTGGTTTTCCTGATTCTCTGCTCGTTCAGTTGGAGTTCTCTGTTCGCCTCAGCCCTTAACTTGGTTATTGTTTGCTTCTATATGACCTTTGCCTGTTTATGGACTTTAATTGTGGATTACCCTTTCAATAAATATTAGTGGTGGTAAGATGAAGCCTCATGAAACATTGAAGCTTTTCAGCCCAGTGGTTCACTGAAGGGTTCATTTCTCGAGGCTTCATTTGCTCACACCACCTGGTGGTCAAAGAGTGTAAAACAAGCAGATCCATTACAGATGACCAGGCCTGACAAAAAGTTGCAAAACGGATGGAAATGGTGGTGCGTTGAACACCCTGTTCTGATGACGCAAGAGTTGCAACTACGGCAGCTGAGAAGGACATTCTTTGTGTTCTTTTTGAAGAACTTTCGGTGCCTGATGAAGTCGGTATAAGTATGTGTTTAATACTGCAAAATACACTCAATGTTACAGTCACTGCCCTTGATGTCCACAATAAAAGAGAACATCCCAATCAATTGAAGGGATTTGTGGAAACTGTGATCCAACATTTGCCTCGCATTTCAGGATGAAAAGACAAACATGTATTCTAATATCTTCAACTGTTGCGTATACCGAGCTGCAGGACACATTTGTAAGCGACTTTACTTGGACCCATTGTGCGAGCTGTCTAACGTGTGGTTTATATACATGTTGCTGAGTATTAGGCTGACATTTTTGACACACCCACCAAACAAGAGTAAACGTATCTCAAACCCCGTTGCACACTGAAACATGTCGTTCAACCCGGAAACTGTAGGAAAACATTGCGCATCGGTTTGAGCTTGAACAATGTGATCTGTGATCAAGGCCGGAATTAGCATTGAGCTTGACTGGTCTCTGCCGTTACCTGTTTTTGTATGTTTGATTTGTACAGTTATATGCCAGTCAGAAATTATTAGCCACATTTCCACTGTCGAGCCAGTACGAGCGAGGGCTATAAACGGGCCAGCCGGGGCTAATCGTTTCCGACTGTGATCTTAGAGGCCATAATCAAACTGCATAAACTGGTATTTATAATAATTTTACATATGACGACTATTTAATATTACATCTAAACTTTGGCTATGCTAGGCATGTTGCATATTAACATGTTCCATGAAACTCAAGCATAATGATGTTCTAGTTGAGGTCATTTGTATGTGAGTTTGTCCTGCCCTGTCTGTGATACACTGTTGTTTGTGCCAGTTAAGGCTTAGAAATAAAATCCACATAGACTTATCTATTTATATGAATATAATGTGTATTTTCTGGTGGTGTATAATGATTGTATAACATAACTGTGTAAAAACCGTATTGGCTTGACATAAATCGGGCTATAAAATGTGTGTGAATCAATTATTTGGTCATAATATGCATAAGGGGTGTAAAGATCACCCATTGGCCCAACGACGAAATCCAACGGCCTGGGCAAAGGTATAATGCGTGTATGTCTTTTCAGCGCTCCATTTAAGTTCACTTAATTTATTGGAATTTAGTTTCAATATTACTTTAGTTCTGCGCTTAATCTGACTCCAATTTCAAATGATAATCAAATTTAGATTGTGTTTCTGATGAGAAAATAGTCATAAATATTGATTATGAATTAATTTAGATCTTTGATTATTCTGAGTATCCCATACTTTCAATTATTCATTCATTAAGGGACCCGATGCCGCACAGAGTCACACGCCCCGGGTTTACGTGGATCTCACGGACACAGCCTTGCCAGTCTGATCTTGGTCAGAGGGTGCAGGGTTTGCTAATACCTCTTAAGTCGGTTGCTCACGCATACAAAAAAAGTATCGTTTATTTAGCCACTTCCGTACAACTTGCCAAGTCAGTGATGGACAGAAATCAAAAGGTCTTCAGATGACGTGCCTACTGCTCCGTTCATATGTGCCTTTAGTTTGACCTATCCTGGACACAGAGCTGCGGTAGCGCCAGCCTCCTCATAATCTACTAAAATAATGAGTTCAGAAAACTTCAGAATAAATCAAGATGTAACATTTATTTGTCAGGTAAAAATGTATTGTGCCAATTACACAAGTAAATGATTAAAAGCCAATTCAGAAATAATAAATACATAACATCAATTACTCAAAGATGACTCTAAAAGTAAGCAATGCATTCCTGACAGAGACACAGTGGTGTGTGTGTGAGTGTTTTCCAATGGGAAACACTGAAACAGCACTGTATGGGGGTCGTTCCTGGTTACAGGCTTCCCCCAGACTGCTCTGTCACCTACCCTTAAATACCCAGACCAGAACAAAAGGGTTGTACCAATATTTCTGTTCCCCAGGGGGTAGCATCTGGTTTCGGGAGATATCTTGAAGAGACATCACCCAAAAAGAACAGTATTCTCTTAAGTTCTCAATCTTTCTCATTAAACCAATGACTGCAATGAAATTAAGACCATTTTACCAATCGCACTGAGGCACTTAAAATGATACCAAACATGAAAAAGAAAAACAATAGATTCACAAGATACACAATATGTGATATATAGACATTCTTAGTGAACTTTTGGTGACTTGACTCAGGGGGAGAGGAAGGGTGGAGTGAGAGGAGGATGCAGAGATAAGGAAGAAGAAAAGTTTGGACAGGACAATGTCCTATGCTCTGTCTTTGCTATCTTCTGTCCAGGGTGCGTTTTATGGCTTTATTGCAGGGTGAGTTTGGTCTAAGCAGGAAAATCAGTTCTTACAGGGGCAATATTATTATTCTAAAACTGGAAAGTGGCTGGGTTTAAACCATGAGTTTATATATATGTTGAAATTTTGCACCAAGATTGGAACCGCTTCCTGAACCAGTCATCAATGACGTCATTGGTCTAAAGCGATACAAGCCTCGATACGCGCTTCACTGAAAGCTTCCGGGATTTCTCGACACACACTCCGAAGCCTCGGCACAGAACGTAACATCACTAATAAATACTGTGTTTGGATCCTCAACCTTCGTGTCCCCGACCAGTAGGCTACATGACAAGTTTATTTTGCATGTGATTTGATGGTTAAGCTTTCGTTTATGTGAAACAATAAACACAGATGTCAATAACTGATTTTGATCCAGCAGAAATATGAGCCAGAGACTATAATATATAATAGTATATAATAATGGTGTGGCGTTTCTCATTAAATCATCTCACCGTTCAAGACTCCAGTGACTGAGATCCAGCTGAGGAGTGACTGTCCTCTCTCTGTTTTACAGGAGTAGAAACCCTCATGTGACTTTGAGACATTAGTGATGCTCATCTCTCCTGTCGTCTGATTCTGGATCAGTGATCCGTCTTTATAGAAACCAGCGCTGAGGATCGGGGAGTTTGTAGATCGATGTAAACAGTGAAGAATCAGAGTCTCTCCCTCAATCACAGGATCAACAGAACTCTCCAGAATCACCTCACCGTCTACAAACACAAGAAATACATCAACAGATGTAGTGACGATAGGATACAGGCTGTATTAATCAGAGCCATACTTCAATTATTAATAAGATCTGGAGGGTCAAAATGTCCACTACCTTTAATCTGAGAAACTGATACTTTTATTCAGCAAGGATTCATTATCAAATGTGATGCATTGATCAAAAAATACATCTATAATGTTACAAAATTTTTATATTTTAAATAAATGGTGTTTTTCAAACTTTCTATTCATCAAAGAAAAGAAAATGTTTTCCACAAAAATATGAAGCAGCACAACTGTTTTCAACATTGATAACAATCAGAAATGTTTCTTGAGCATCAAATCATCATGGCTGCGTTCAGCCCCGACAAAACGTTGCACAACGTTTTTTAAACAGAAACGGTGATGCGTTGAACACATTAGCCGTTTCTCAATACCAAGTACGCAAAGCTCGGACTTGAGTCCTTGGTAGTTCGGACTTGACAAGTTCGACTCCGGAGAACGAACTCCCTAGGACGGGAGGACGCAAGTCCGATAATTCTGAAATGGAACAGCGGCATACTTGATAGCGTCACTCAGCTCGCTCTGGCTACTCCGGTTATCTCATGATGTATATCTAGGCTACAAATAAAACAAAATATGTTATAAACCACCACTCTGCCTCTTTTCATTTTCATTTAAAAAAATCTTAAACATAATGGCCACACAAATGTGGTTCAGGCAACGCAATTGATTATCTTCACTGCATATTTATAACACGGAATATAAAGCACAACCCTGACTCTTTTTGTTTTCATTTTAAAAATATGATCAATAAAAAACATTATAATATTGGTCATTAAAACTAACATTTAGCAAAAAGAGACAGGGTTGTGTCATTTTATTTTATTATATATACATACAGTGAAGAGAATGAGAATGATTTGTGAGCTTTAGCTGATTTCTGCGGAAAAAAGAAAGTCATTCACGGAGTGTGATTTAACGACTGAATTGATTGACTGAGGTGTTGTTCAAGAATGCCTGTTTTATAGTAGCATTAAACATATGAATATGAACTACATTTAAAAAAAAATTGTTCAGTTTTGTTCTAATGAAGAAAGACAAACAGATTTTGTAAAAAGAGAGGGAATGTGAGATTCAATTATGACAATTTTCATTTTCAGGCGAGATAATGTTGAAACTT
This sequence comes from Rutilus rutilus, assembly GCA_021464565.1. NCBI lineage: Eukaryota > Metazoa > Chordata > Actinopteri > Cypriniformes > Leuciscidae > Rutilus > Rutilus rutilus. The sequence goes on from JAJAQA010000003.1 coordinate 7,321,399, forward strand.
TTGTGTGAGTGTCAGATAAAATACATCTTAAATCTATTGTTTAAGTAACTGTAAATCATAATCAGGTACAAAACTATGGAGGACCAGGAGTGCCACTTAAAAATAAAATGAAGAATCAATTTATCAATTTAATATTTCACACAAAAATGTATATAAATTAATCACTTTTAAATGGACAAATTAATAGACTTTTTTTTTAATTCATGTTTTTAAACGTAGATTAATAAAACAATAAAAAGTACATTAATAAATCATTTTAAATGTACTGTACATGTTAAATCGTTTTTTTTAAAAAAAAAAGCATTTGGCAAACCTTTTCTCTCTCTATTTGCCAAAAGTTTTTCTTTATCCATTTGTCAATCAAGTTAAAAAATGCCATTGGACAGTACACACGTGGGAGCAACCAATCAGCTTTCGCCAAACCGTCTCCCACTTGTAAATGTAACATGCACTGTCATTGGACAGTTAGAGAAATTATACGTCATTATTACAGCGGGAGTTTGAAGACGGGTTCGAGTGACGCAAAAATATCAGGTGAATCTGAACGTGTTTGGAGAGGGATTGTGGATGATCTGTTAGCTTTAGCTGATTTCTGCGGAAAAAAGAAAGTCATTCACGAAGTGTGATTTAACGACTGAGTTGATTGACTGAGGTGTTGTTCAAGAATGCCTGGAAGCAGGGGCGGTTTCTTCATTTGGGCGATTGGGCGACGCGCCACTAAAGTGTGAGAGGGACTTTTTCAATCACATTCGTATTCAACCACAGAGTTACACTAGCCATCACTGTTGTTCTTGCCTCTGGATATAGTCCAATCAGCGTCAAGTCACGTTCTGTGGAGTACCGCCTCTTTTTGATACTCCACAGTATCTTCTTTACTGTAAGTTTTGATCAATATAAGGCAACCTTGTTGAATAAAAGTATACATTTCTTTTAAAAAACAACAACAACAACAACAGCAACAAAAAACTAAACTAAACTAAACCTAATTCAGACTAAAACACATCTATTTAGCTTCACATACTGACTTTATTTGTAGTTCATACTGTTTTAATACCCTGTATTTTATTTCTCATTTTAAGGAAAAACACTTAATTACAATTGTTTATTTCTATACCAAATGTCATACACTTGCATTGAAGCTAAAAATATAAACAACTACATCATTATGTTGATATCCTATATTTTTACAATAAAACTTACGACAAACATGTCTTCTAATATCCTCAGTTGTTGCGTATACTGAGCTGCATCGAACACATTTGTAAATGACTTTCCTTGAACCCATTGTGCGAGTTCACTTTAATACTGCGTGCTTTATATACATGTTGCTGCTGATTGGACTGCAGTTCTGACACAACCACCAAACAAGAGAAAACGTATCTCAAACCCCGTTGCACACCGGTGCACGCCTTTTCCAGGAAACATGACGTTCAACCCGGAAATCGTAGCAAAACGTCGCGCACCGTTTTGAACTTGAACATGCCCCTGATTAGAATGATTTCTGAAGGATCATGTGACACTGAAGACTGGAGTAATGATGCTGAAAATTCAGCTTTGATCACACGAATAAATAACATTATGTTCACATGTTCACAAGGGTTATTATAACATACTGTATAAGGTTTAGTGTATTTTATTTTATTATAGATTTAAAATATTGATATTCAATGTGCTGTAAAATATCTGATATTTTCAGTTAGTTTATGAATAGGCTAATCAACTGACAACCAACTGAATTCTCAATTATATTAATTTTTAATCTTGAACAGATTTTTATTTATTATGTTTTATAGTTGTAAGTGTGACTGGACTCACCATGTACAGTGATGTTTCGAGGACGCCGTTTCTCTCCAGATTCAGACTCACACCAGTACACTCCAGTGTCAGATGTGCTGAGAGAGTCGATTACACATCGAGATCCTGTTTGTTTTACACAAGTTTGTGTGTCTTTGTCTGTGTATCTTCTCACTGTCCATCCAGCAGAGTTACTCTGATCCTCACAGCTCAGAGAGAGAGAGTCAGATGAGAAGTGTTGACTTCTGCTGGGATTGATGACCAGAGACACTGAAGCAGAAACTCCTGAAAAGAGGAAAATCTCAATCAAAACTGACAGCACAGAGACTGCAGTGAAACACAGATCCGGATGAGCACAAGCATAAACCCTCACCAGTGATCCACAGTGTCTGTGAGCTGCTGTTGTGTGTGTAATAGGCTGGTCGTCCTCTCTCTGCTCTGCACGTATAAACTCCTGTGTGCTGTAGAGCAGCAGGACTGAGAGTGTAAGATCCTCCAGCTCCTCTGCTGCTGTTTGACAGATGATCATGATCTCTGAACCAGCTGAACGTCCAGCCTTTAGAGGAGAATGAAACCTCACAGGTCAGAGTCACTGATTCTCCTTCAGTCAGCCACGGCTGTGGAGACACTCGCACTGATGCCTGAGCTTCAGCTGAACAAAACATCACGAGTTACAGAGCCGTAGAGAAACTGATGGAGAAGCTGATCACAACAAACACACACTCACCTGAGACAGTCAGTGTAACAGCATCACTGATGTTTGATTTCTGTGAGTCTGATCTCTCTCCTCTACAGCTGTATTTACCGCTGTGAAAATATTCAACTTTGCTGATGTTTAACTCTTGTGTTGAGCACAGACTGACAGCCTTTCTGTGTGTCTGTTTATTAGCTCTACTGGTGCAGCAGTCTTGTTCTGTACATCGATTGGCAGAGTTTCTATCCCAGATGTTGGTTCCCTCTATTTCCCATCTGTATGTCCACTCAGTGTCTCCTCCCCACTTTATATCACATCTGAGAGTGACTGTTTCTCCTCTAAACACTCGTTCATCAGGTCGTACCGTCACCACAGCTTTAGGACTCTCTGTACAAACACAGATTATTGCATTTATAGTTTCAGAAGTTGTGTAGATATGTCTCTGATCTGTATTTGTTGCATCACACGTCTCTCTCACCTGTAACATTTACCCACAGTGCATCACTGTATTGTGTGTAATAGACTGGTTTCCCTCTTCCAGCTCTACACCAGTACTGGCCTCCATCAGACACTGAATCAATCTTCAGGCTGTAGGGGTTTGTTTCTGTCTTCTCTGTCTCAGGGTTCAGTGTGTGTTTGTACCAGTAAGAGTCCCAGTTTCCAGTGAATGGATCCATGCGACAGGTCAAAGTCACTGTGTTTCCAGTCAGTGCAGCTCCTGCAGGATCTGATGTGAGTTCAGGCTTCGGCTGTAGATCTGCAGGAGAACAACAACAGATTCAGATCCTCATGAGTCAGAGTTCACCTGCGTTACACAAATCATTGAGTTTTTGTCTGCAACAGTTCATACAGAAGACAATAAGTGCTGAAATATCGATTTTATAGTAGCATTAAACATATGAATATGAACTACATTTAAAAAAAAATTGTTCAGTTTTGTTCTAATGAAGAAAGACAAACAGATTTTGTAAAAAGAGAGGGTATGTGAGATTCAATTATGACAATTTTCATTTTCAGGCGAGATAATGTTGAAACTTTTGTGTGAGTGTCAGATAAAATACATCTTAAATCTATTGTTTAAGTAACTGTAAATCATAATCAGGTACACAACTATGGAGGACCAGGAGTGCCACCTAAAAATAAAATGAAGAATCAATTTATCAATTTAATATTTCACATACAAATGTATATAAATAAATCACTTTTAAATGGACAAATTAATAGACAATTTTTTTTAATTCATGTTTTTAAACATAGATTAATAAAACAATAAAAAGTACATTAATAAATCATTTTAAATGTACTGTACATGTTAAATCGCTTTTTTTTAAAAAAAAGCATTTGGCAAACCTTTTCTCTCTCTATTTGCCAAAAGTTTTTCTTTATCCATTTGTCAATCGAGTTAAAAATTGCCATTGGACAGTACACACGTGGGAGCAACCAATCAGCTTTCGCCAAACCGTCTCCCACTTGTAAATGTAACATGCACTGTCATTGGACAGTTAGAGAAATTATACGTCATTATTACAGCGGGAGTTTGAAGACGGGTTCGAGTGACGCAAAAATGTCAGGTGAATCTGAACGTGTTTGGAGAGGGATTGTGGATGATTTGTGAGCTTTAGCTGATTTCTGCGGAAAAAAGAAAGTCATTCACGAAGTGTGATTTAACGACTGAATTGATTGACTGAGGTGTTGTTCAAGAATGCCTGGAAGCAGGGGCGGTTTCTTCATTTGGGCGATTGGGCGACGCGCCACTAAAATGTGAGAGGGACTTTTTCAATCACATTCGCATTCAACCACAGAGTTACACTAGCCATCACTGTTGTTCTTGCCTCTGGATATAGTCCAATCAGCGTCAAGTCACGTTCTGTGGAGTACCGCCTCTTTTTGATACTCCACAGTATCTTCTTTACTGTAAGTTTTGATCAATATAAGGCAACCTTGTTGAATAAAAGTATACATTTCTTTTAAAAAACAACAACAACAACAGCAACAGCAACAAAAACTAAACTCTTACTGAGCCCAAACATGTGAACGGTAGTGAATAATGTTACAATAGATTTCTATTTCAGATTAATGCTGTTCTTTTGAACATTCTATTCATCAACGAACCCTGAAAAAAATGGTATACAACTGTTTTCAACATTCATAAACAGCATTTCTGAAGGATCATGTGAAACTGAAGACTGGAGTAATCATTTACATCACAAGAATAAATTGCATTTTAAAAATATATCCAAAGAGAAGTCTAGAAAAAGTCCAAGAAATATAAATACAAACTTGCTCATCTGAAATTGTATCCACGGCTGGATCAATTCGTTATTAAAAGTAAGTCCCGCTCTCTTATTCTGAGGAAAATGCGATCTCTACGTCACTATCCAGGACTAGTTGAAGAGCTTCCTCACCAGTGTAGTGTGTCATCTTCCAAATGCGCAGGAAAGTGAATGAAACTTATAATGAAACTTAATGATCTTTAAGGCATTGTTCTTCACGCTCAGAGGGTTAACTCTATTGGCCTGTGACTATGTGCGCCTGAGCCGAAAGCTCAAAAATATCCAATTAAAACGTGAATTATGTGTGGCTTTAACAAATGCTAACACGTTGCAGGCTAATGGAGATGAGAAACGAAACCCCCCATAACCAACTGAGCAAATAGTATGATTATTTAACATCGTTTGATAATCGACATAGTCAAATCCTCTATAGCCTACTATATATGTGGAGTCATTTGGACAATGGATGAATAATGGACATGTATTCAGCTGAACCGAGCCTGAAACACACACAAGTAAATGAAAACATCAGCCTTGAAAAGTGTTGTTGGAAGTTGGTAAATAAAGTAATAAAGCTATACATTTTCTCATGAACATTTACTCATGTCCACTATAGTCGCAGTAACCTTAGGTAAAGGCTTCATATCTTAATACGCATCTCTGCTGCTGTATGCTAGTATTTTACTCCTGCATCAAATGAAAGACTGTAAAACACTTTTCTTAAACAAATAAGGCATTGTTTGATTTTTCGTAGAATAAGCAATGGTTAATATTTAAATATGAATGCCCATCCTGGTTCTGGAACCCAGGGAATTTCCCAGAATTCAGTGATGTTGCTTAATGAAGATGCAGTGTCTCACCAAGATAATAGAAATGTACCGCAAACATTTAGATTTACGAGACATTATTTTACGATATTTGGAATAGAACTCAAATATTTGAACTGAAATTCTATTATATCAGGGCTTGAAAATGTCACAATCTCTGGTGGCCCTTCGGGCAGTTACTCTTCAGATTTTGGTAGCCCGAACTGAATTTTACTAGCCCAAATAAAAAGACAATTTCTAATGTAGAAAATTGGATAGGAGTAAAACCATTAATCAAAAACTTTTTCAAAACACAAATATCAACAATCGGATATAAAACAATAAAATCAGAATCATCAATACAAATATGCATCTGGTTCTAACTGAACTGAAATGTGTGTGAACAGTCTGTGTCAGTTTCTGAATCGGAGATATCAACAGAAGAGAAAATGCCACTCGATGTTGAGGGCATAGCGTCTCCATCAGCTTCTCCTCCTGTGCATCAGTCTCCACTTCTCTGCTCTTTTCTCTTGCTGGGGTTTTATGTTTCAGGTGTCTTGAACATATTCCAGAAAACATCCAGGAACTAACTGCCTTGTCAGGGCAAAAAGATTCAACCTTTTACCCATTCAAAAACCAAACCATTTTCATTAGGATCATAGAGAAACATAATTGTTTGAACTTTGACAATTTCAGACTTTGTTTTCAAGTTTGTGTATGGATTATAAAATCTTAAATGGCCTGACTCCTCCTGTATTATGTGACTTTGTTCAATTTCGCTCTGAAAATGATGTGAGATCTACCAGATTATCATCCAGGAGTGAGTGAGTGAGTGACTTTTTGTGGCCCTGATAGTATGTGTATGTTTTTATTGTATGTGAACACAGGTATTGTCTGTGTAATTTTATGTTAGTGTTGACCTATGTGGGGAAAATTTGCCTTTGGCTAAATCCGGTACAATGCATGAAATGGAAATATTTATGTTAAATATTGTACATGGTCGCTTTATAAATAAATAAATAAAACAAATTTATGGAGAGTTGAATGAGATCATTCATTGTTTCAGACTAGAGAATTACAATATGATGTTTTCACTCGGTTCATGCAGGGAAATCCTCTCTCACAGATGGCTGTCGACGGACTTAATTTCACCAACAACAAGATATGAGAGAGGTGTTCTGGATTCTCAGTGAGGAGATCTTTGTACAAGCAATCTAGCTTGCAACCCCGGTGCTCTGAAAGCCACAAAGATCACAATGTTCTCCACTGCGCACGCAATCTCTGTCACTTAGCAACAATAAATTAAGTGAGAACGGCACTGCTTTATAAGGGGTGGAAGCACAAGTTGTCTTCACCAAACGTCAGAACTTGCAGTTGGCTGGAGAAATAATGACTCTTTGAAGCTTTGACACTTTTCTCTGATTGTTCCGGTACAAGATTCTAAGCATCAGGGCCCGGTTTTTCAAAAGGTTTAATCCGGATAAAATTGATCCGGATTTAGTAATCCTTTTTTTTGTGATCCGTGATCACGTAATCCAGTTTACTTTTGAGCCAGTTTTTCAAAGCAACGTCGGATTGGATCAATCTGATCCGGATAGGAACTTTTCAGGATCACCAAATCCTGTTTACTAGAGCCTTAAATGGAACCAACAGTGTAGCCTACTGGCTTAGCAAAGAACAGCAGTTGGCAAAATACCGGTGGCCACAAATAACCATTGTGTATTTTAATTTTAAGAAACAGAAACACTGTAATAAACAGAAACATTTTACTTTCCTTATTTTGTTATAATGTTAAATTGTAGATTTTGTTGTTTTACCATATCTCATTAGATGTGACATGCTTCATATATGCTTCAAATATGAAGAAATGTATATATCATCAGTAAACATTGATTTTGTGATCATTCACTAAAAAAAAAAAACCTCTCTGGTTTTATTTGGTTCGAAAAATCACAACTGAATCCACCCTTCTGATGGGATCAGGATAATCCTGTTTTTTTGGATCAAATAGATCCTAATCCGAGTTCAAAGTTCTGAAAAACCCAAAGGGCAGGTTTGATCCAGATCAAATTTAAGATCGGATTACATGATCTGATCTTAGTTCAGAATCCCTCTTTTGCTTTTGAAAAACCCATTTCCAAGATTTGATCCAATCCGTGATCCGAAATCCCACTGGATTACTTTTGAAAAACTGGGCCCAGGAGTTTTGAAAACAGTGTCACCTTGTGGCAGGTCAGATCTATAGCAGCCATAAAGCAGAGCGCTGTTGTTTTAAAGCCTGACAACGCTAAAAGTGTTAAATTACTGATGTAATAATTCACATATTGAAGTGTAGCAATAAATAATAATAGTAATAATAATAGTAATAATACCAGACTTTGAGGCAATTAAATGGTGCTCTAATTATTTTATGCTGTTTATATAGCAGAATTTATGATGGTCAAGTCACCTTTATTTATGTAGCGCTTTTTACAATACAGATTTTATCAGCTTTAGTAGTAGTAGTAGCCTTTATTTTCACTTAGTCACAAGTACCAGCGAAATTAGCCATCAACCTGTCCATACAAACATACATACAATATGACAAGGGGGTAGACAGGACAGATATGATTGCATATCTGTATATATATGTAAGAGTTTGTGTATGTGTAAGCCTGGAGAGTCGCTACGCCTGGCATCATAATCTAGATGCCTCAGTCCGCAGGATTGTCATAGCAATACACAGCAAGTTGCCATGGAGACAACCTTGATCAGGTCCCAGACAGAGTCAACAATCAGCAGGTGTCAGTGGGGAGTGGGGGAAGGAACGCAAGAGCGGCTCTTCCGGGGGTGTTGTTGTTCCAACAGCGGCCTTGGCCAAGGCCAGTGCTGGTTGAGGGGGGCCGAAAGCAGATAAGATTGGGGTTGTTTGGTCTTGGGACGAGTAGCCGCATTCCAATTTACACGGCTATTCTCCTGGTCCATTTTGGTCTCCGAAACGATCCATTTGCCTTTGCAAAGCTGTGAGCTTCTCCATGATGTTATCCATATTGTGGTTCATAGACCCAGTCTGAGTGCTGGCAGCTCTGCCCACTGCTTCAATCATGACGGGCAGCCTTGTGGGGCTTTGGACAGCTGTCACCGTCTTCTTAATTCCTCGATAAACCAGGGCAATGCCTATTCCAATCAGCAGAAGACCTGTTATCATGGTTCCGAATAGGTAGATATCTTCAACGTCCTCCACGGAAAGAGCCGCCAGACACACGACCCGCCACCTCTCCCACGCGTCCATCGTGTAGCCAGCTGCGAATGTTCCGGCAGGGCAGTCAGGTTCCCCCGAACCCAAGCTTCTCGTCGAGAAGATGGTGTCAATTGCGTTGAGAGACCAGTTGATCAAATCCATAATTTCTTACAGTGATAGTGTGTTTGCACATGGATTCAAACATTCTGACACGCAAAGTAAAGCATTCATGTGAAAGTGGAGCTTACATTTTTATTGATCATGCGTTTCTCTTAAAGGTCCCGTATTATGCCTCTTTTCACAAGATGTAAAATAAGTCTCTGATGTCCCCAGAGTGTGTATGTGAAGTTTTAGCTCAAGATACCCAACAGATCATTTTTTTACAGCATGTTTAAATTGTCATTTTTTGGGGCTCAGAAAAACCATAGACTGTAAAAAATATGGACAAAGCGTCTGTGACGTCACCCATAGACTTTCTGAAGAACGGGTTTGAAGCCGTTTATGGGGGGTATGGGCGGCGCCATCTTGGAAAATCTTGGGAAATCCTAACCCCGCCCACCTTCTGACGCAGCGCGCGTCACTCAACTCGCTCTGCTTATCTCTGTGTATATTTTAGGCAACGAAATATGTTATAAAACACCAACACCATCTATGTAAAACACCAAACTAACTCTTTTCGTTTTCATTTAAAGAAATCTTAAACATTATAGCCACACAAATGTTATTCACTGCACATAACGTTTGCCTTTTTATAACAAAACGAAATATAAAACACAAACCTGCCTCTTTTCGTTTTAAATATAATATAAAAATATAAAAAATTTTAATATGGTCCAGGCAATATGTGCATTTGTACTAAACAACAGATGTTGCAGTAAACAACATTAGATCATATTCGTTGTATTAAAATGACAAAACTCAACCCAGTCTCTTTTTGATATATTTCAGTTTTATCAATATAAAAGTAAAAGGTAAAGTTACAAGAAGCTATACAAACAAAGCAAACAATTCAGTCAAACATAAAAAGTCAGCGCTCGATCTAGTCTAACCATACAACGGTACAGTTAAATAGCTTATAAAGTTATGAAACTTACTCAGCCAAAACGATTGCCCAGGGAACAAATTATTGATTTTCGTTACGAGACCAAAGATCGCCCGTTAGATATACACAAGACTAATCATGTTTAACCACTACAGAGACGCCAGAGACCGCGGCACCTCAGAACGTCTAGCCGAGCAAAGGCTGTTCCAGGCGGGGTACATCGTGCTGAGCGCCCGGTCATCGCTGGATCTCACAACTGGATACAATTTTCATAAATCTTTATAAATAAACAACAGATTTGAGCTTTAAACAACTACATTCTCGCCTGAAAAACTCTTAAAACTACATTTCATGATACAGAAACAGTAGTATTATATGTCAACTGTATTAAAAAATGGCGCTTCTTATGTTGTCATTCTCCGTGGCGCTGCCTTGTCAGCTGTCAATCAAGCTGTCAATCAAAGTTAACCACGCCCTTATTGTCCTACATTTTATATCTAAATACGATCTAAACTAACGAGTTAGAAAAAAATTCACAGCCCTCATGGTTGTCAGGCACTCGGAACCTATCGAAAAATACAATAAAAGTCCATGGGACCAACCTGTAAAAACATGAATTTATGCTGTGAAAACGGACATTTTAACATGGGGGCTATGGAGATTTGCTCCCTTTTGGGACCTTCCCCTAGCGGATTTTCGATGTATTGCAGTTTTTCGCACTTCCGGGTAGGCTTCATTTTTCAGATGAGAATGTTGCCGCTTGAGAAAAACACGCTGTTTTAGTGTGTGCCCTTTAAATGCAAATAAGCTGCTGCTGCACGGCACAGGGGGCGGAGCTTCATGAGCTCGTGCTCAGTCTCTCAGGACAATTTCATCTCACGGAATGATGATAATATCAGAAACTCTCAGTAACGGCGTTAATTTCGAGTCGGACAATAATGCCTACAGAGTCAGAGTGCTGAATAGAGATGGAACAGGTATAGTTTAGTAGTTTAATTACGGTTATAATGTATTTGTCATCTGCTTGTATGTATCCACTATTAATAGCCTACAAGTCTGCTGTTTCGGACCAGGTCCGAATGATGATCAAACATATACTGATGAGTTTAAAAGTTTATTGTACATCACACAAAAGATGAAGCGTCAGTTTTACTTCAGAAAATCACCGTAAGAGCTGAGTAAACACAGTAAGTTATAAGAAGTGCGCAAGTACATAAACGCATTTCGGTAGAGTTGAGGGAGCATTTTCTTTAAAAACAAAATAATTCCACCTTGTCTTGGCTGCCTCAGATTTCGGGAGTAAATAGAGAGTGCTATGTGGATTAATACATCCAGCCACACAACACCTACAACTCTTGGGAGACATTCTCGTCAGTGCAGCAGCTGTGAGCTTGATCAGGGCGGGTCTATGTTGAAACGGCAGTGTCTGTCAACACTCGTGGGCGTGGCCTGTGCTTAGTGACGTCACTAAAACAGCATTCTGAAAACAGATCGTTGGGAGACACTGCTGATGATTTATGGGGATTAATAAAAAAGGAGTGAGTGGATTTTTATCACTATTGGCTGGTTGTGTACACACACTGTCAACACACATTTATGTCCAAACAGCATACAAAAGTGAATTTTGCATAATAGGGGACCTTTAAAGGAGTCATAACCTAGTATTACATTGGATACCTACTGCTGTATTATAGTCTTTCAGGCCCTTCTAAAAAAGAAAAGTGGAAAAAAAATAAACACAGACCTACTTTTACCCTTATTTCTGAAGGCATTATTGTCTCGCGAGATCAGTGCGATGTTTTGGCTGTCGTGGACGCTCATTTTAATAATGCAAATGAGGGGCGCGTTGATTGGTTGAAGGAAGGAGGGGGGTTGACACGCAGGTAACTTCAGCATCATTACAAACTGACATCATGGCGCAAGTGGTGATTGAACCCGACCCGGCCGCGACCTACGGGATTCAACCCTACATGTTTGAGCCGGACTCTGAACCAGAGCTGGAAAGGGAAGATGTAGTTGTTGGATGGATGTCTACATCAAGATGTCTCTGAATGGTAAAGACAATCATTTTGACTGAGACATACATTAACATCGGTAACGAGCTTAAACGTTTGTTGCTATTTTCTCCCACATAGGTTTACCTTTTATTTAATGTCGATTACATTAACGGAGATGTAGTCTACTTATTTTATCAGCTTACAGTGGTTATTGAGATGAGACGTTTACTATCATGTGCTGTTTTTGCCTTGTTTCACGTTATTTAGACATTCAATATTTTTCTTCTTTAGACAGGTAACGTGTTGTTTTTCTTTGTTTATTATTACTTGACTGTTTGTTTTATTTATCTATGGTGAATTGCCCTAATGTGGGACAATGCCTAATGTGGGACACCTAAGGTCTAGTGTTTGTAGGTCCCCCATAAATACATGAATGACAGTGAAACTATGGGTTAGACAAAGCTGTGGTGTCATGTGATCAAAATCACATGACCTATCAAATGTCCAATAATATTTGAGGGTGGAGCAATCATCAAACAGGAGGCACCTTGTGTGAAGGCCATCCGAAGGCCAGTGACATAGAGTTTTAACCAGTTTGATATTAAGGAGTTAAATACATTTTGAACAATGCAATCCTGCAACTTTTTAGCCTAATATGCTTATGAAATGTTTGTCCATCAAAAAATAGTCTAACTTTGTGCGTATCAACTATATATTTTATATTTTTATCAAATTTCTTAGTGTCCCACATTAGGAAATGTGGTTTCCAAATCCGGGACAGTATGATCAGCCTAATGTGGGACAGTACTTCATTGAGTCAAAAATGTGTGGTGGGGCATGGTTTGTGGGACAAACATGGTTATTTACATGATTTTAGTCTTGTAATGCAATATTACAATACTGTTAATGCAGATTTTTACAGTCATGTGAATTTTTTATTCTTGGAGGGCGGTTTGAAGGCTCTTTTGTGCGTGTGCATGCCTACATACGTGTGTCTCTCTCTCTCTCTCTCTCTCTCTCTCTCTCTCTCTCTCTCTCTCTCTCTCTCTCTGTGTGTGTGTGTGTGTGTGTGTGTGTGTGTGTGTGTGTGTGTGTGTCATGTATGTGTCATGTATGTGTAAAAGGTATAGTTGACTTAAAATGAAAAATAGCTCTGAATTTAAAAATGCCGTAGAAAACCAATAAAGCAATTCCACTTTATTTTATGCATCTGATTAATTCAATGAAATGCATTTTAGATCACAATGGTAAAGGTGAGAAAGACAGGGACAGATTGTCAGATGCAGAAAGAGAGGCAGAAACAGGGAAAGGATAAGAGAAAGAAACTTAATCAGTGGAGGCAGGACAGGATGAGAGGAGCCATAGAGGAGTATAGGCAGATTGTTGAGGATGGTGGGGTCCCTCAGCTGAGACTGTTGGCCAGGGCATGGAATGTCCCTAAATCTACTCTCCAGTGAATCTAAAATAAAAGATTTTACTATTCTACATGTATCAATGTGATTTTTTGGTGTTTTATCATAGATTTTTCAGTGTCCCACATTGGGGACACGTTCTGTCCCACATTAGGAAGCTGCAGTTTTTCTCAGACGACTTGCAATAAGAGCACTAATATGTCTATAATTTATCTTATGAATGGGTTATCTGAATTTTCTCTTTTGATTTGATTAGGATACATCCTGTTTTTTTTTAAATGGTATTGGGTGTGGATTTAATGTTTTGGTTACACATCGAAATATGTCACAGAAGTCTGAAGTGCAAAAAATGTCCCACATTAGGGCAATTCACCCCTATGTATCGTTATCTATTCTATAAAAAATTAATACAAAGATATGTTGTCATAGTTATATAATATACAATTCTATGAAAATATAGCTGTATCATTTTCTTGTCTGTTTATCACTGAGGGCAAACTTCATAATAACAATGTATCATATTTTAAACTATATTTATGTACTTTTCAGTGAGTCACAGTGTATTAGATGATTCACTAATGTCCAGTGAAGTGGCTCATTTGCTAAAATACCATCCTGACTCCTGACACTGTAGTGGACATTATGCATCAAAGTGTCAATGTCACAATCTCACTCTTGTCTACTCCTAGCAGTGTTTTTGTAATTTGACAGATATATCAAAATCATCTAGTCATTCGTTTGCATACAAGCATTTTTTGTAAATGATTCAGGTGTAAAATGTTTAGCGCACACACATAACGATACGCCAGTTGAAAGGGTTGTTGGGACAGCGTCATTAAAAATGAATTTCATCCACTGGTCCCTGATAGTTTCGTCCGATTTTGGGAGATAAAACACATTTACATGTTTTTTATGGCAATCAACCACAGAGCAAGTCCGGTGTGCACTCGGTTTCTCCATCTTTCTCGACTGAACTGAATATGAGGGGGAGAGGGGAAGGGGGGCTTCCTGCTGCGGTGTCCATATATGGTATATCCTACTACCTCATGACGTCAAGAGGGAGCTGAAATCAAAATCTCGTATTTGAGTGCGCGTGCACGCGCGCTGGTTTATTTACCCTGAGGTAAACAAACGCTTCACTTTTAAATATCGGCTTCCCGGCCAGTGTATAATCGTTAGTCGATCATTAGTCGATAACATACATTGATTCTCGTGGAAAAGTGAAAATTGCAGGTTATGACTCCTTTAAAACAGGCACGGAGATTCATAAGAAATTGCGATGCGGATAAATCAGCATGATCAAAAACTTGTGCGGTCATATTTTTCCTTAAAATAACTAGTCAATGTGAACAAAGAGAGGAATTTGATTCCACTATTTGAGATAGCCCGTCAGACAGGCCGGTTATGCATTTTGGTAGCCCGACTGGAAAACACAATAGCCCCGGGGCGTTGGGCTTAGGGCTGCACGATTCTTGCTAAAATGTGAATCACGATTTTTCTCCATGGGAATTGAGATCACGATTCTCTTGCACGATTCTCATTTTTTTCAACCAAAATTTATTGCACTCAAGTACAAAAAAAACAACAACAAAAAAACACAGGACATTCCGTATAATAAAGTGCAGGAGTAACAAAAAAATTGTCTCTTTTCTTTATTTAAAGTGAATAATTTTAAGCCTTTATGTTGTTGAACATAAGAGAACATTAACATATACAATAATAAATAAAAAATTATAAATAGAACCTGGGCTTTTTGCTCCATTTGGCACAGAATGTACATAGTACTTACATCTACTGTGTTTACGGGAATACTCGACCTGGGGCTTATATATGGAGCGAATTATGTGCCATAATTTAACAAACAAATCCAGCATTTTGCAAACAAACTCAATCTACTTCGCAAAGGAAAACTCGACTCGCAAACAAACTCGATCCGCTTTGCAAAGGAAATCTCGACTCGCAAACAAACAGAAAGCAATGTGCAAGCACAAAGGTCAGTTTGAGTGAAAATGCAGTGGAGTAACAAATATGTATTGTGTTTTACAAATATAAATAAATGAGCCAAGATAATACTTCACAAATATAAACAAACCATCCTTCAAATTGCATGTAACCTTTGAACAAATACCAAATCTAGTGCATACAAATGCATATCTGTCTGTTATGATTGTGTGACACTTCACTTTTTATGAGATCTCTCGGCTCGATTTTCTCACAAATGCGTCCAGGCAGATTTTCTCACAAATGCAGTTGAGCAACTTCCTCTTCTAAAACAGTAGATGGCGCTAAACTAGAGGCTAATGTAGCGCTAGTCTCCCAGGAGAAGCACTGATTTGAAACTTGCCTTCGAGGAAAATGACCGGTGAACGGGTTTGTTTCTGTCTTATTTGATCTATAATTAACCTTTTTGAGGTTTTCTCTTGCAAAATATTTATTGCATATCTAGACAGAAATCCACATTAGCACTTAGAAGCACTTCACTCTCTCTAGGATCGGGGAATCTATAAGCTTAAAGCTCTGCCATCATGTTGCTTTTTGTCATTTTTTTCTGCATCGGACTCATGCGAAATTACTAAATTAGTGATTATGTCTACACTTGAACGAATCTATTTCTTTCGTTCTCCATACATTAATGAGAACATTTCATTTAATTGAAAGGAGGGTCCCACTTATTTATTTATTTGGTTGGAATTCAGTCAGCTTAACTGTTAATGTAATAAAATAATTAATGGAAAAAAAAACAAAAAAAACCAATATAGGCTACAATTGTTTCTTAAAGGTGCAGTGTGTGATTTTTAGCGGCATCTAGTGGTGAGATTTGCGAATTGCAACCGGTCAATAATTCGCGGCCTTTCCTTGAAATTTCAAACTCGAATGAGAGGCTACGGTGCTCTTTTCTTTATCATTCATTCATGTTTTGATATTAATAACTTTAAACAGAATCATCAACTGAAATCTGCGCGGATTATCAAAAATACGACACATTATAGGACATAAAAGAGTCTCTGCGGAAAAAAGTGAAAGTAAAAGCACAGCAAAGCACCCGTTTCAATAAAAGGATATATTAAAGTTTATATAACCTACTTTCACATTTCCGCTGCTGTTCTAAAATGGTTTTCGCCATTACCTTAAACAAGCTGCAGCTGCTTGAATCCCAGTGCAGGAGCTGCAGGTTTCAATTTAGCCTACCACAGAAACGTAAGTGGTTAGTTGATTGCTGTGGTGACTCGTGACACTCGCGAACAGCACTGAACACGCACTTTTGCCGGTAGGCCTACAACTTGAATATTATTATTATTATCATACACTTTTCATTAACTTCGGTAGGCTGTACAACAAGGGAATTGTAATTGGCTGCTTTTTTTCTGCAGAGAGCCGATCTTAATTTTTTTTTATCGTTTGTTGGTAAAGGGTGAGAGACCTTGCGAGACCTTTTGTCAAAGAGCCAGGTGTGGCTCGCGAGCCATAGGTTCCGTTCCCAACCACTAATGTACACGAATCAATAGATTAAATTACGTGACCTTTCACGAACTGCCGTGAGACTGGGCTGGTCTGACAGGGTGGGGGGTGTGGGATCACGATGGTAGCTTTCATCGTGATGCCGGTCAGCCATCACAACCCTATTTTGTTATTGTGTGAGTGTGACCAATAACGCGTGAATGCAGCATGATCTGAATGCAGGGAAATACACGGAAATGAATCGCCATCATTAAACGTACAGTATGGAATTTTTCGCCACTAGGGGTCGCTAACCTCTTTACAATAACAAAGGCGTAGTTTGATGATGCAACATTTGCTAAGAATTATGGATCTTGTCGTCCGACTTCAGTCAATATTAGGTAGTTATCATGTTTTTCACTTTAGAATACTGATCCAAATAATTAGTAGTTCCTTTAGAAGGATGTAGTAATACTTGAGTCATTACTAGTGGGTTACCATTATCTTTTATTATAAAGCATTAATCATGTTAATTATGAACCTGTAGATAGTAGTTCTCTGGGAGGTATGAAAAAAATAGTAGTTATTGATTAGCAAATAATGAACTACTACATTCATCTGAGCGCTATTACTTACTAATTTGTTAATCAGAGTTTCTTGTTAGTTAATAGTAGTTACTAGAATGTTAATAATGCGTTACTCGTTTGTTCCTGTGTAGTTATTCATTAATGAAGGAACAGTATTCTAAAGTGTTACCAGAAATCCCTCTCTTCTCACGATACTATTCACTTGTGCTGGATGCGTGCGCGCGACCCAGGGGGCAATGTTTCAGAAAAAAACTGAAGCTTCCCCGGGCGCCGCCATTGATTAGCAGACCATCACCTGCTGTTAGCATGCCATTGACTCCCATTCATTTTGGCGTCACTTTGACATAATAACTTTACATCTGAGGCGTTTAAAGACTCCATTTGTCCATTATTTATTTCTAAAGAAACACGAAAATGTATAAAAGGCTCCATTACCTTGTATCTTACGTTATGGCCCCGTAGAAGCAGTTTTTGTAAAAATAGGCTAACGATTGCATCATAACCACACGACTCTCTGTCGCACAGTAGAGAATTACCGTATGGACAGGAGGAGAAGCTCGCGGGCAATCGGGGGGACGTGGAGACAAAGTGACAAAATAATTAATCAGAATACTTAGCAAAAGTTTCTCCTGCTCCTAGCTCATGGACAGCTCATACTCACACTCTCCGTCTCTGCAAGATTCGGAAGGGAATGATTCAGATTTCTCTTGGCACAGCTACTAGAAGACAGACTATGGAAGTAAAATAATGTCAAATGTTTTTGAAACAAAAAGCCTGTTGAATTGCACTACTTGAAAAAAAAAACAGGCATTTCATTAACCATGCTTGCATTTTAATGCATTGTATTTTTAGGGTTTGCATTTTTATGGGCTGAAATTCAACATGGTTGAATATTTAAGCTGTGAATATTTCAATTAAAAACATTTCAAACACATTTTCATTATTAAAAATTAAATAATCCATATTCACCTTTCATATTTCACTTCCAAAATATTCAAACTGTTTAAAAATACAACCTATAATATTCAACAGGCAATTTTCATTCCATTTTATTTCGCTTTGCAAATTCGCTTCCACAAATTCAGTGGTTCAAATTCGACAGTAAATTCAACAGGAACTGCAGGAAAAGCAGTAGATTACCGAGCATACTCTCCATCTGCTGTTAGTCAACCCCACCAGCAGGTGGTGCAAAAGCGCGTGTTGTTGACGAAGACCAGCAACAGTTAGAACAAGCCATTCATTCATAAAATGAAAATGATTATCTGTGTCAGTATATATGCGGAAAAGATGATAAACACACAAAAGCTGTGTTTATGTTTCATTCAATAACTTCATTGTTACTTTCCCTGTGTAGCCTACATGTCATCAGCTTTCTCTATGAACGGGATTATAGTCGGTTTCCCTCAATACCTCATACTCAAGAATTCCCCTTCCGTTGGGACAAAACGCTTAACGTATCTTAATGGACTAATACAGTGAAATAAAAGACCAAACTTACACCTTATTGGGGATGTAGGCTGTAGGCTACTATATAGGCTACAGGCAAGCAGATGGACTCAGAATATGAACTTAACGCGCAAAGTTTCATGCTGAGCGTTTCGTGATATACTGGCATAAAATCAACACTTGATCAATTAATACTAACACTTTCTTTTCTCTTCTCTCTCTCTCTCTCTCTCTCTCTCTCTCTCTCTCTCTCTCTATATATATATATATATATATAGTATAGTAGGCTATACGTGTATTGCATTAGCTTAAACTGGGAAAAGCCATAGCACTTGTTGTCCTCCTGTTGTTAGTTTAACTGTAAATCGCTTTGGATAAAAGCGTCTGCTAAATGAATGACTAAATGTAGCCTAATAAATGTAAAATTGGCGTGACATTTGGACATTAGCACATTTAGGGACCGTCTCCAAAGTTGCATACGACATTGGCATACACGTTTCTAACTTCAATAGCAAACTTAAGTTTATTTGAATAAATATCAAAAATCCAAAGGGTTTTTGCCCGACACTACATGAACACTTACAGTTGGTTTTATGACTGTAAGTCGTTCTATTCAAATGCTATCGGAGTTAGAAACGTGTATACTAATGTCGTACACTTTAGAGACGGTCCCTAAATGTGCGACTGTCCAACGTCAAGCTAACTTTATGCCAGTCTATCACTGGGAAACGCTCAACATTAAGCTTTGCGCGTTATTCTGAGTCCATCTGCTTGCCTGCGAGTTTGGTCTTTTATATCACTGTAATTAGTCCATTAAGATACGCTAAGTGTTTTATATGTCCAGCAGGGGAATCCTGAAGTATTGAGGGAAACCCTAACAGCCTGCATGCAGCACAACGCCACAATATAAAGTTAAGGCAACTAAACAACCAAGAGAAATATATGTCAACCTCAAAAATGTAACATTGGATCTGTACATCCGCATCGGGGAATAACATTATAATCTCGTTCACGGTAGAGAAAGATGCATGTAGGCTACACAGGGAAAGTAACCGTGAAGACACTGAATTTAACATAAAACCGCCGTCATAATAATCACAAATACACTTGCATTGCTGTTAAATGAGTTTTATGAATGAATGGCTTGTTCTAACTGTTGCTGGTCTTCGTCAACAACATGCGCTTTTGCACCACCTGCTGGTGGGGTTGACTAACAGCAGATGGAGAGTATGCTCGGTAATCTACTGCTTTTCCTGCAGTTCCTGTTGAATTTACTGTCGAATTTGAACCACTGAATTTGTGGAAGCGAATTTGCAAAGCGAAATAAAATGGAATGAAAATTGCCTGTTGAATATTATAGGTTGTATTTTTAAACAGTTTGAATATTTTGGAAGTGAAATATGAAAGGTGAATATGGATTATTGAATTTTTAATAATGGAAATGTGTTTGAAATATTTTTAATTGAAATATTCACAGCTTAAATATTCAACCATGTTGAATTTCAGCCCATAAAAATGCAAACCCTAAAAATACAATGCATTAAAATGCAAGCATGGTTAATGAAATGCCTATTTTTTTCAAGTAGTGCAATTCAACAGGCTTTTTGTTTAAAAAACATTTGACATTATTTTACTTCCATAACAGACAGGTTGCTCACGTCACATCTACGTCGTCAAGCTCAGTTTGAGTCTGCGCAGTACGCTCGACCATCAGGAAGTGAGTGCTTCTAATTAACTTCACTTTTCTCCGTTGAATCCAATGGGGTCGCTGTGTCCATTTCTTTTACTGTCTATGGCACCAGAGAAGCTATTTTTCACTATACAGAAGAGCTCCATGTGGTTGTGCGTGCATTGATCGGATTTACTGTGTTATTTTACTGATTTATATATACTTATGTGATTGTTAAAGGATTGGGTATGTACGTTTCATGATTTATGGGGTAAAATACTGATGCCATGTTTATTTGATAAATCTGTGTTAAAAATGAGTTTATGCTATATTCTGTGATATACAGTATAACTGTATGGTTTAATGCATATTTCTGGTTCTGCATGATTAAAATGTGAAACGCGGGTTGTGGCTTTGTTAATGTGCTTTTATTTCTCTTGTACCTCATTCACTGCCATATTCCAGTTTGTGTTATTGTATTTAATTGTAACATATTTTGGTTTGGAGAAATCGATTTAAATCTGACCTGTTACAGTGCGTTACACTGTATTTCAGTTTGAATTGAGTTAAGCATTCTGTGGATTTGGGCATTGATCCACTGGATAAACTTGAATTTTTGTGACATTTGATTATATGTTTCCACAATTTCCTTTTTTGTTTTGTTTTTTTATTTAACTAGTGAAATCAAATTTTTCCTTGTGGAAACTTTTTTTCCTTAATTAGACTTTTATCTGTCTAATTGTGCTCCCATTGACTGCTGTCACTTATTATAAACAGCAGTCAGAATAAATCCCCAATTTCAAAAAGCATAGTTTGCTTCCGGTGTGTATTTCTTCAATTTCACCCGGTTACACCAATATAACCAGTGAACTTGATGGACATTAAAGTCATTTAAATGTGGATCCAATCTCTGTGTTCTTACCGACACACCATAGCGATGACCAAACCTAAAGAACCAGTCCACCTTCATTACAGTGATCACAGTAGAGAGAGTTTAAATGATCATTAAACAGATGTGAATATGAAGACTCACCTGATACAGTCAGTGTAACAGCATCACTGAAGTCTGTGTGTGAGTCTGATCTCTCTCCTCTACAGCTGTATTCACTGACAGACACACGATCAGCTCTGAAACTGAACTCTGCTGATGGTGTTGTTGGATATGGATAGAAAGTGTTTCCATCTCTAAACCATCTGTATCTCCTCTGAATGTCTCCTCCTCCCTGTATGTCACATGTGAGAGTGACTCTCTCTCCTATGAACACACGCTGATCTGGCTTCACCGTCACTACAGGCTTTCCTGTATTAATACACATATGAGTAAATATTGATTAAAACATCATCACAGTCTCATGATCAATGTTAGTGTTTATGAACTCAAAACCTCCTTATGAGACAAATACTGTATTAAAATGAAAGATCTAGTTTGCTGGAAGTTTGTATTGATTACATTGTTTGTAATTATTGATAAACTATAGACTGATAAACTTTGTATAAACTGAAAGACTGGGTAAAGTGTGCCATACATGTAAACTGAGTCTATAATACATATATGTTATTTTCTATTTGCATGTCACAGAATTGCAGCTTGTACAACATTTACAAATCTTACATAATTTAAGAGTGTAAAAATATTACAGTCTTAAACATGCAAAGTGATGAGGTCATGTGACAATGCAGCATATACAGTTAAATAATAAACTTGCTGGGTTGAAAAGATTGGCAGCAGATTGGGTTAAATGTTTTTTTTTTTACCTAAATTTTGGAGTAAAATGACTACATTTCTGGATTAAGATTAACCCAAAATATTTGAAAATAAAACCAGGAATCTTGGACATTATTGAATCACTTTAAACACACATAATGACTATCAAAAGGTAGCCTACAATTATTTTTTTCAAATGAGAATGAAGGCAAACATAGTCAAAAGTAACAGTGTGCATGAAAGAAGAAAAGCAGAAAAAAAGACAAATCATCAGATATACAGGTACGTGCAGTGACGTTTTTTTTTATTTTTTTTTATTTTTTTTACCATTTCAATGAACACTGATAAAATAACTTGCATTTAAGACCAAATTAGACTTTTTTGTATATTATCCACCACCAACGAAAACATTACACAATAAAATTATGTATTGTTTCGACTTTAAGTAATTAAGTTGGCTTGGAAAACATACTGATATTGTATTTAAGCTTATATTATTATTCTTAGCCAAAATTTCTCAACGCTACTCCTCCTAAACTGTTCAAGCTACAACCACTAAACTCAGACTAAACCTTCAAACTGTTCTGACTCGAGTTGCTTGCTCTTTTCAGACTGATCAGACTAACGGTTTTCCTAAAATTGCTGATCAAAAATTGGAAAAATCCCATAGACTTTCATTGCAGAATGTTCAAATTGAGCCAAAACTATTTAAACTTCAACTGTATAAATGTTGACAGTTGGAGAGGCTCATTAGACTCCATCAGCTGCCATTCTATGTACTATTTCTAATTCAAATCTCTTTTCTTTTTTCTTTCTTTCTTTCTTTCTTTCTTTCTTTCTTTCTTTCTTTCTTTCTTTCTTTCTTTCTTTCTTTCTTTCTTTCTTTCTAACCTATCTATCTATCTATCTATCAATCTATCTTATATTACTTTCTTTCTTTCTTTCTAACTCCAAACTAAATTAAAATTTTGACAGTTGGAGAGGCTCAAATCTCTTTTCTTTCTTTCTTTCTTTCTTTCTTTCTTTCTTTCTTTCTTTCTTTCTTTCTTTCTTTCTTTCGTTCTTTCTTTCTTTCTTTCTTTCTTTCTTTCTTTCTTTCTTTCTAACCTATCTATCTATCTATCTATCTATCTATCTATCTATCTATCTATCTATCTATCTATCTATCTATCTATCTATCTATCTATCTATCTTATATTACTTTCTTTCTAACTCCAAACTAAATTCAAATTTTGACAGTTGGAGAGGCTCAAATCTCTTTTCTTTCTTTCTTTCTTTCTTTCTTTCTTTCTTTCTTTCTTTCTTTCTTTCTTTCTTTCTTTCTTTCTTTCTAACCTATCTATCTATCTATCTATCTATCTATCTATCTAAGAGTATTTTTGTTCTAAATAAGGTAAAATATGTGTTAGATTATAAGGCATTGAGAACTTTGTATTGTGCACTGGTGTTGCCCTACATCAGCTACTGTGTGGGGGTGTGGGGAAACACATACCAAAGCAACACAAAGTCACTCTTTCTATTACAAAAGAGAGTCATGCGAATTATATGTGATCGGTGATCCAAGATGGCGGCGCGAGTACATCGCGAGGCTCGCGGTCTCTCCAGATTCTGTAATTTAGCAGTATTTTTCTTGCTCATTTCGGGTCTGTTCGTCCAGAACAGTTGTGCCTTAACATCGTACACCCAAGGTGAGCTTTTGGATATTGGTTTGCGAATTTCCGACAGTTTTATGGACAACCTTCGACTCCTTCCTGAGATCGCCAGATCACCCGAGGCTATGCACTCTGCCCGGCCGGGCGGAAGTGCTCGCAGGCGCCGGCGAGATCGTAAACAAAGGCGGGGGAAGCGCGGAGGACTAAGAGCTAAGCTAAAGCTAACACCACACCGGCTCTCTTTACCCAGCATTTTCCTTGCCAATGTACGGTCGCTGTTGAACAAAATGGAGGAGATTCGACTCAACATCACATACAGCAAGAGACTTTTGAACTGTAATGTTCTAATTTTCACGGAAACATGGTTAAACAGCGGAATACCGGACAACGCTATTGAGCTAGCGGGACGCCATACATTCCGGGCGGATAGAACATTACATGGCTCCGGTAAGACCAGAGGTGGTGGATTGTGCATTTACATTAACAAAGCTTGGTGCACAAACTCTGCTATTGTTGGGAGACATTGTTCAGCTAACCTTGAGTTTCTCATGGTTAAATGTAGACCGTTTTATCTACCGCGGGAGTTCACTTCCACTATTATAACTGCAGCCTATATTCCCCCGGATGCTGATGCCAAGTTTGCTATGAAAGAACTTCACGCAGCCATCAGTAAACAACAGACCGTTCACCCGGAAGCTGCGTTTATTGTTGCGGGTGATTTTAATCATTCAAACTTAAAGTCAGTGCTACCGAAATTTCACCAGCATGTTTCCTGTCACACCAGAGGAAACAAAACCTTAGACCATGTTTACACAAACATGGCTGAAGCTTACGTCGCGACACCCCTCCCCCACTTGGGACAGTCAGATCACCTTTCTTTGTTCCTCACCCCCAAATATGCACCTCTGATCAATCGTGTGAAGCCATCAGTGAAGACCATCAAGGTGTGGCCTGCGGGGGCAGATTTCTCACTCCAGGAAAGGTTTCTACACACAGACTGGAGTATGTTTGCTTCTCAAGCCACCAGTGGCTCTCACACGGACATTGACTGCTACACCTCCTCTGTACTGGATTATATTAATACCACCATTGACAGTGTTACAACCCAGAAGCAGATCACCACATACCCAAATCAGAAGCCATGGATGAACAGGGAAGTGCGACTCCTATTGAAGACACGCAATACTGCCTTCAGATCAGGAGATGCACAAGCCTATAGCACATCCAGAGCAAATCTGAAAAGGGGCATCAAAGAGGCCAAGCACTGCTACAAGCTTAAGATAGAGGGACACTTTTCCAACGCTGACCCTCGGCGCATGTGGCAGGGCATTCAGGCCATCAGTGACTACAAACCCTCTCACTCCACCCCCGCAGCCACTGATGTCAACTTCCTGAACGAGCTAAATGACTTTTATGCTCGCTTTGAAAGAGACAACAGAGAAACTGCCACCAAGCTCAAATCCTCAGCTGACCACCCACCGATCACACTCTCCTCCACAGATGTCTGCAATGCACTGAGCAGGATCAGCGCGCACAAGGCTGCTGGACCAGACAACATCCCTGGACGCGTACTCAGGGCATGTGCGGAGCAGCTCGCTGGGGTTTTTACAGACATTTTCAACCTGTCTCTTGCCCAAGCAACTGTACCAACATGCTTTAAATGCACTTCCATTGTGCCAGTGCCAAAACACTCCAGCCCGAAGTGCCTTAATGACTACCGCCCTGTAGCACTCACACCCATCGTAATGAAGTGCTTTGAGCGGCTGGTCCTGGCACACCTAAAAGACTCTCTACCATCCACATTGGACTCACACCAGTTTGCCTACCGTAGCAATAGGAGCACAGAGGATGCAGTCTCCATGGCACTGCACTCTGTGCTCACACATCTGGACAATAAGAACACTTATGCACGCATGCTGTTTGTTGACCTCAGCTCAGCATTCAACACTGTCATCCCAACTAAGTTAATAGCCAAACTTGGAGACCTGGGCTTCAACACCTCCATGTGCAACTGGATTTTGGACTTCTTGACCAACAGACCCCAGAATGTTCGATCAGGCTCCAACTGCTCCACATCCATCACACTCAACACTGGTGTACCACAGGGCTGTGTGCTAAGCCCGTTCCTCTACTCCCTCTTCACCTCCGACTGCAAGCCTGTGTACGGATCTAATTCCATCGTCAAGTTTGCGGACGACACCACGGTGATTGGTCTCATCAGCAACAACGATGAGACTGCCTATAGGGAGGAGATCAAGCACCTGGCCACATGGTGCACCGAAAATAACCAGCTCCTCAACACCACCAAAACGAAGGAGCTCATCGTGGACTTCAGGAAAGTGTCAAGAGGCACACACGACACCATCCACATCAATGGAATGGCTGTTGAGCGTGTCTCCAGTTTCAAGTTCCTGGGGACCCACATCTCGGCGGACATGACCTGGACAACCAACACCTCCAGCCTGGTCAAGAAGGCTCACCAGCGCCTTTTCTTCCTGAGGACACTGAGGAAGAATCAGCTTTCCTCCACTATCCTGGTGAACTTCTATCGCTGTGCAATAGAAAGCATCCTGACCAACTGTGCTACAGTGTGGTATGGGAGCTGTTCTGTTGCAGAGCGCAAGGCACTGCAGCGGGTGGTGAAAACCGCCCAGCGCATCACTGGGACTCCACTACCTGCCATCGAGCACATCCAGAGGAAACGCTGTCTGCATCGAGCTCGCAGCATCCTTAAGGACTCCTCTCACCCAGCCCACAGACTGTTTTCTCTCCTGCCCTCCGGCAGGCGTTTCAGGTGCCTCCGGACCAGGACCAGCAGACTAAAGAACAGTTTTTTCCCCAGAGCTGTCTCTTTATTAAACTCTAACCCTCATTGATCCCACTCCCCTTATATACTGATTGACTCTCCTCTCCCTCCTCACACCTGCCTCCATTTTGTTATTTGCAATACTACAATGTTCATTTGCACTGCTGACTGTTATTACAGTAACAACTGTTTACATATGCATCTTGCACTACTACCTTGACTGGAATATGCTCATTTGCACTGCCGACTGTTTATTTACAGTACCGACTGTTATATATACATTGCAATATCGTACCTTAACTGTAATATGCAATTACTTTCCACTGCACTCACTCGGATAGCTTCTGTCCAAACTTTATTTGCACTACTTTAAATCCATTGTTATACTGCTCATTAGCCTAACTTATACATATATCTATTTGTAAAATTCTGTTTATAGTAATATCCATCTGTATATTATGCTCACATTCTGTTTATAGTAACAGCCATCTGTATATATATTCATAGTACATATCTATCTGTAAAATTATGTTTATAGTAACAGCCATCTGTATATTATATTCAGTACATATCTATCTGTAAACATCTGTTTATAGTAATAGCCATCTGTATATTATTATATTCAGTACATATCTAGCTGTAAACTCTGTTCACAGTAATAGTTATCTGTATATTATATTCATAGGACAATCTATCTGTAAATTTTTGTTTATAATAGTATTCAACTCTATATTTATTCAGTACATATCCATGTTCTGCACTTATGAACCACTGTATATCCTGCACTTGCTGCTATTGCACTTCTGGTTAGACCTAAACTGCATTTCGTTGCCTTGTACCTGTACTTGTGTAATGACAATAAAGTTGAATCTAATCTAATCTAATCTAATCTATATTTAAAACAGATTATAGAGAGCACACAAATATCTTATTTTTTTGCTCTAAATTGTAAAAATTTAAAGAATTGGTCGAATTACGGACACTTATTGTTATGTTTAAAGCAAAAGATAAAGTATTGCCCACAAACCTTCAACACTTGTTTATTCTTATAGAAAATGAAGGAAGAAGAAAGGGACATTTTAGGTATCAAACTGCAAGGACAACAGCAAAACAAATGTGTACTTCAGTGGTGGGAGTGAAAGTTTGGAATTCTCTGCAAAATGAACTAAAGCAATGTAAACATATATTTCAGTTTAAAAAAAAAGATTTAAAGAGAAAACAATGGATTTGTATGAACACTTATAGAAATTGATGATGATGATGATGATGATGATGGTTGTGATCATGGTTTGCTTTTGCTTTGGGATCTGTTTCAGGTTGATGTTTTGGTTTCTAGTTTGTTTTATTTGTTATCGTCATGCACTGACGGGGACTTGATATGTTGAGGTTTTTTTTTTTTTTTTAGGGGGCAGGAAATATAAGATATTCTTCACCCTGCCTCCTTTTCATCATGGTTTTATAAATTATATATATGAAGATGATGAAGTAAGTTTTGTTGGAAAACAACCATGAATGAAATAAACATAATCAATAATAAATAAAAAAAATAAAAAAAAATCAATCAATCTATCTTATATTTCTTTCTTTCTAACTCCAAACTAAATTCAAATTTTGACAGTTGGAGAGGCTCATTAGACTCCATCAGCTGCCATTCTATGTACTATTTCTAATCCATCGAGACTCATTTTCCATTCTATCTAATATTTCTAATCTATCTATCTCATAACAACCACCTAGAACACAATGGCAACCACCTAGCAACCACCCAGAACAATTATTTGATAATTTGATCGTTTTTCATGTGACGGCAACAAAATATTTTTAATTGTTATAAAAGGATTGAGAAAGACAAAATCAAGTAATAATGTAATACTTCAAACTACTTTAAACTTCTCGTCCAAACTTTTCCAAGCCAACTTAAAGTTTGTTTCGACGAACTTTCGCATCTAGTTGTATTAACTTATTCAAGCAAACAAAGGAAACAAGTAAACTCCCAAATTTAAGTTCACTCAACTTTAAACTTATTTAAACTTATTTATAAATATTTAATCTTAAGTTATTTAAAGGGATACTCCACTTTTTTCGGAAATATGCTCATTTTACAACTCCCCCAGAGTTAAACAGATGAGTTTTACCGTTTTAGAATCCATTCAGCCGAACTCCGGGTCTGACGGTACCACTTTTAGCATAGCTTAGCATAGATCATTGATTCAGACGAGTCCAGTAGCATTTCTTTCAAAATGACCAAAGAGTTTCAATATTTTTCCTATTTAAAACTTGACTCTTCTGTAGTTAAACCGTGTACTAAGATCGACGGAAAATGAAAAGTTGCGATTTTCTAAGCCTATATGGCTAGGAACTACTCTCATTCCGGCGTAATAATCAAGGAACTGTGTGTCTGTACCATGGGTGCAGCAGGCGTAATGATATGACGCAGCGCCTGAAAATAGTCCCCAGCTCGATAACTTCTTCCAACGTGACCGGGACTAAGTTTGTCTAACCTATTAGACCTATTTTCAGGCGCTGCGTCATATCACTACGCCTGCTGCACCCATGGTACAGCCGCACAGTTCCTTGATTATTACGCCGGAATGAGAGTAGTTCCTAGTCATATAGGCTTAGAAAATCGCAACTTTTCATTTTCCGTCGATCTTAGTACACGATGTAACTACAGAAGAGTCAAGTTTTAAATAGGAAAAATATTGAAACTCTTTGGTCATTTTGAAAGAAATGCTACTGGACTCATCAGAATCAATGATCTGTGCTAAGCTATGCTAAAAGTGGTACCGTCAGACCCGGAGTTCGGCTGAATGGATTCTAAAACGGTAAAACTCAACTGTTTAACTCTGGGGGAGATGTAAAATGAGCATATTTCCGAAAAAAGTGGAGTATCCCTTTAAGAAACTACCTATAGTTTATAACAATTATCCAATAGATCTACATGGTTGCCTAAAATAATATAGAGCTATATTATAAGAGTTTAGTTTTAATAACATTACTGAACACAAATAAACCACAACAATAACACTGACATTATAACATTTGCATAAGATATTGAACTTTCTGCCTGAGACGCGAGTACACATGTGAAAGAATATGAGCAAGTATGAATGAGAGAGCGTGAATTCCTCCACTAAACAAAAACACTGAACGTTTATCATTACAGATTATATAACAGTGTGTCGAGTCTGAACACACACAAAACACACTTCACCGCCAATTCCCATGATCTGCTTAGGAAAAGTGATGTTCAGTCATGAAGAAACTCAATGAGAACAGCAAAGGCATGCAACATCATTCAAAAAATAAAATAATAATAATATATTCTGGAAAACTACTACTTTGTTGAAGTATTAAAACAGACATGGCATATACGTACCGCTTTAAAGAGATAGTTCACCCAAAAATGAAAATTGTCATGATTTACTCTCCCTCATTTTGTTCATAAACCATAAGACTTTCGTTAATATTTGGAACACAAATGAAGTTATTTAATATTCTCAAAATTTTGGTCCATCCATTGCAAGTCTGGGAGTCCAACATTTTCAAATCTTCTGAACAGACATGATCGATTTATATAATATGAAGAGATATAATTTAGGATTTCATATTTTTAGGGGGGGGTGTTTACTTCTGGGGAATATACATTACATTCTTATAGAATATGAGACAAGTCCATTTATGGCCACTTTCCGGCTGAAGGCAGCCCTATCAGGCCCTCTCTCCTAACAACTGCAGAGGGACCCTTTCTAGGCTGCTGAAACACACTCACATACATAGTGTACATTAAAACAGATGTGTGCAGAGAAGCAAGAACATCTCTCCACTGCAATCCCTGTAGTCTCAAAGACCAAAGAGGAAGAAAACAGGGTGAAACAGAGACAGAAAAGGCTGATTAGATTTATCTTGCAGAAGGCTAATCAAATAAATAACTCTGCATGGTCTTCATATCCTTTTTAAAGTTCAAGAGCAGTGAGTTTTTTTTTTTTTTTTTTGTCCTCTGTTGTTTGGTTAACATTAACATAACACCAGGATTATTAGGATGCTGTCACTTTAAGGCTGAATGCATGGATCATGCGTTTTGTGTTTGCGTTCGCTTAAGACATCACCGACTAAGTAGGACTATGTGTTTTGACATAATTTGGAGTGAATTTGTCCACTGAAGCGCAGGTAGGCATGAAAGAGAGCTCAACTTCACACGCTGTCTGAGAGAAGTGTCTTTCAGGGCCGCGCTTCAGATGTTAAACACACACAGCACACGAGTTACGAAATCCCTTTCGCGTGTTCCACTTCCTTGAACATTTACACTGGAGAGGCTGAAACTTTCGTGATGATGAAGCACTGACCCGTCAACTGTACAGAGCGTCAATCACGTTTGTTCACGTTCATGTTGTCTCAACACTGCATTTGTTAGAAATTGTTTCTGGTCAAATAGTGACTGACAGCGTTTCACACACTCGCTGTTTTTTACTCGCATTTGGCTCATGGTGAGTGTTCATTATAGGCCCTGTTTACTGTATTAATGATAAAGTAGTTCAGTCTGAACAGTGTCACTATTATATATACTGTATCTTAAAGAGTTTAGGAGGACAATGATGTTGAACTCACCCTTCACAGAGAGATAAACAGCAGAGCTTGATGTTGATGAGTTTGGTCTTCCATCTCTCTGTCCTTTACACCAGTACTGACCCTGATCAGACTCAGTAGCTCCTCTGATAGTGAGAGTGTCTCCGTTTACAGTGTAACGATCAGACGTCTGTAATATTACACTGTCTTTATACCACTCATATCTCCAGTAACTGTGATCAGAGTTTATCACACACTTCAGATTGACTGTTTCTCCAGTGAATACAGGACTGTCTGGTGTCACAGTCACTGTAGATGTGGGTAAATCTGAGAAGAAAGACAGAAACACAAAATGACTCAAACATCTCTTTCAGTGCAAAGTAAAATAATTACATTTTGTAAATGTTTTGAGGATGTTGAAGATCTCAATGATGAAGTTTTATTGCAGCAACAGTGACAAAGTGCATTAAAGCCCCTGCGTTCATCAGAGTCAGAATAAACCCTGAATAATCTCTGCTCAAACATTATATACTGTATTACATTCTTCTTCCAGCTCTACATGAAATGAAGTTTTGTCTTAAAAGTAAATTGAGGATAACAATGAAAGTGAAAGCCTTCCGTTCCCACATCTCTGATATTGTTTGAGACGGGAACTCCATGTATCCTTCATGTATCTTCTGAACACAGGATTATTCTCGACGTCACACTGCCGTTTCACACTAGAAGTGATAGAGTTTCACTCCGGTGGTGTTTACATATTACTGAGATCAGGAGGAATCGTCTCTATGATAATTAAGCTCTTTTAGGGAAGAAACATATTCTAATACATATCTTGAAGTGGAAGCGGAGTCGGAGCAGACTAACATTTCTCACACTATATAGTTTATAGATGATTTTATCTCATATATCCTAGTATTAGTTGTGTTTTGCTGTTGTACTGTCATTAGTTTTGTCATGTCAGTTGTTTTGTATGGAATTCCAAAGCTGCCAATAATAAAAATAAATAAATACATAAATAAAAACAAATAAATGTAAAAAAAATTAAATAAATATATATATAAATAAATGTAAAAAATAAATAAATAAATAAATAAATATATAAATAAATATACATACATAGAAAAGCAAAAAAACGAAAATAAATAATTTATACATTTCCTTTATGTATATATTTATTTTTTTCCATATTTATTTCTTATTTTATTTATTTCTACATTTATTCATTTCTACATTTATTCATTTCTACATTTATTTATTTATTTTTACATTTATTTATTTATACATTTATGTATTTCTACATTCATTTATTTCTACATTTATTTCTTCCTACATTTCTTCCTGCGTAGGGTAATGAGGAGGGCGTGGTTTACCTCAGACATAGCAATCGAGCTCAGAGTAAGCGAAGGGTTGAGGCCACAGTGACACCCTGTGGCGAAATACAATAAGTATAGCTCACTGACGTTGATACAGTCTGTGACTGCGAGGTATATGGTCAAAATCCTAAATCTTACTGTGTGACATGGATAGGCTACTCTTTATTCCGGACATGGCCGTAGAACATCGTTTGGTCTGGATTTGTAAAATGTCCTGGGCTAACAAACATGAAACAGGGACTCTGAAACGGAAGCGCTTGATATTTTCCATTTTTCGGTCAGAACTCACAGAAAGGAAGCAGGGCACATATAGGCTACAGTGAAGTCCACGCAAGCATATTGACCAATGCTTTTGAAACGAGACCATTGCATTTTAAATGTAGTCAACAATTACGTTGTTTCCCCGAACATGACCCCTCTCTGCCAACTTTTTGAACATTTGGTCATTTATTTATTTATTATTATTATTATTATTAAAATAACGCAAAGGCCTAAATAGAAATGATCCGAAACAAATCCACAGCTGAACCGCTTCATGTCGAGTTGTTTCTGATTCGGTGTATTTTAAGGAATCAAACGAGTGGATTGTCCTCACTCATTAAGACAGTGACTTTCTGCCACCTGGTGTCTGTTTTAGTTTCATATTAAACGTAGGCCAATCACTTCATTGATTCCATCATGTCATATGTCTTCAAAATGTAAAACACTTCATAATATTTTTATGCACTTGTAGGCTAATTGCGGTGTAAATGCATTAAGATCTCTGAATTTATCGATGTGGATTAACGTGACGTTCATACATTTAATAAGGTTGCCCCTGGACATATGGAGGTAGGCTAAAGACTACCACCGCTTAATAGAATTTAAAAAAAAAAACTCTTGTTGCTGTCAGTATTGCTTTTGGAAATTAGGCTACATTAAAATGCAATGGTCTCGTTTCAAAAGCATTGGTCAATATGCTTGCGTCGACTTCACTGTAGCCTATATGTGCCCTGCTTCCTTTCTGTGAGTTCTGACCGAAAAATGGAAAATATCAAGCGCTTCCATTTCAGAGTCCCTGTTTCATGTTTGTTAGCCCAGGACATTTTACAAATCCAGACCAAACGATGTTCTACGGCCATGTCCGGAATAAAGAGTAGCCTATCCATGTCACACAGTAAGATTTAGGATTTTGACCATATACCTCGCGGTCACAGACCGTATCAATGTCAGTGAGCTATACTTACTGTATTTCGCCACAGGGTGTCACTGTGGCCTCAACCCGTCGCCTTCGCTTACTCTGAGCTTGATTGCTATGTCTGAGGTAAACCACACCCTCCTCATTACCCTACGCAGGAAGAAATGTAGGAATAAATAAATGAATAAATAAAATGTAGAAATACATAAATGTAGAAATTAATAAATGTAAAAATAAATAAATGTATAAATAAATAAATGTATAAATGAATAAATGTATAAATAAATAAAAGAATAAATAAATAAATATGGGAAAAAATAAATATATACATAAATAAGGAAATAAATGTATAAATAATTATTTATTTTCGTTTTTTTTTCCGCTTTTCTATGTATATATATATATATATATATATATATATTTTTTTTTTTTTTTACATTTATTTGTATATTTATTTATGTATTTATTTATTTTTAATATTGGCAGCTTTGGAATTCCATAATTCTCTCTGACTTCAGCACAAAACTCATCTTTTCTATTAGTAAATATCTCCTGTAACCATAGCGACAGTGACTACAGTAAATCTCAAAGATGGAGTAATAATAACACTGGAAAGTCACAATTTACATGATGTTTTAAAAATATCCTGATAAAAATATCAAAAATATCCTGATAAAAATGTGCAACACACACAAGACATCTGAAGACAATCATGACTAAAAGTGAATTGCTTATAAGAACAGATGTGGCTGATACAGAAGATCATAAGTGTTGAAATATGGATTTTAAATGATCATTAAACAGACGTGAATATGAAGACTCACCTGATACAGTCAGTGTAACAGCATCACTGAAGTCTGTGTGTGAGCCTGATCTCTCTCCTCTACAACTGTATTCACTGACAGACACACGATCAGCTCTGAAACTGAACTCTGCTGTTGTTCTTGTTGTATATGGATAGACAGTGTTTCCATCTCTAATCCAGCTGTATCTCCACTGAATGTCTCCTCCTCCCTGTATGGCACATGTGAGAGTGACTCTCTCTCCTATGAACACAGGCTGATCTGGCTTCACCGTCACTACAGGTTTTCCTGTATTAATACACATATGAGTAAATATTGATTAAAACAGCATCACAGTATCATGATCAATGTTATAATAATAAACTTTATTTTTTATAGCGCCTTTAAAAGCTAAATTTTTACACATTTACAATAATATTACATTTACACAAAAATAAAAAAGAGAAAAGAGAAATACAACAATATAAAAGAAAAGCAAAAGAGAAGTGCATTCAAATATACAATACAAATCTAAAATATTATCAAAAGAGTGCCATAAGAAAATGGTATAGAAAAAAATAGTTAAGAACTATTTGCATGTATATACTGTATATATTAACATATAATTTATATTATATATAAATATAAATATTTGCATAAATAACACATTTTTCTTAAATATATACATGCAAGTGTGTGTATTTATATATACAAAATAATTATACACAGTACACACACATTTATTATGTAAACACAAACTTTTATTTTGGCTGCGATTAATCGCGATTAATCTTTTCACAGCCCTAATATATAGTTCATTCCTGCTTCTTTTTTTACTTTCTGAATTATATGAAAAAAAAATATTTTATTTATAAATGAATTTCACTGTATATAGTCTAAATTATGAAAGAAATATATGTACAGTTTTAGAATTGACACAACATCATTAAACACAACAATACGCCATCGCATTCACGACTCTCCTATGATTAAAGGCGACACTTCCGGTTTTCTTCCCACCGGAGCCTCGCTTTCGATTTCAAAATAACGGCTGCGTGAAATCAGCGTATAGTCAGGATTCTGGCGGCAGAATTTTGAACAAACTAAATTAGAGTCATCCACATTTAAAATAAAAGACCCAGCTTTGCGTAGCTGGTGGGGTGAACCAATAAGTCTTAGTCTTAGTCAATAACCTCAGTCTTGTCACTGTTTCGATTTTTTTTAATCTCAGAAATACATTGAGACAGAAAGGCAACAGCCACATTATCATCAGGTTTTGAATGTATGTAAATCTGAGTATCATCTGCGTAAAATTGAAAGTTAAGACCAAGTGATCTTAAAAGTTGACTGAGTGGAAAAATGTAGATGCAAAAGAGTAAAGGACCTAAAATTGATCCTCGAGAAACAAGATTTCACCACACCAACCTCAGACCTGCATTCAGCCATAGCAACAAACTGCTTTCGATCTGTAAGGTATGACTTAAACCAGTTTAGTGCAGTATCAGAAACACCAAAGACAGTTTCCAAGCGGTTGATTAAAAGAGTGATCTACTGTGTAAAAAGCGGCACTGAGATCAAGAAGGATCAAAATCCCAACAGCCAGAATCCAATCCAATTAACAAATCATTCAGTGTTGTGGAATTCATGGAAATCAGATTGAAAGGGCTCAAAAAGATTGTTTAAGATGAGAGTGCAATTGAGAAGCAACAATTCACTCTAAAGGTGTAGCATGGGAAGAAATTGGAAATGGGAATGGGAATGAAGTTATTAAGATTATCAAAGTCTGTGTTAGCTTTGTTAGGTGTTACAGCAGCTAGTTTAAATGCTGCTGGCACAACACCAGAGCACAGGGAGTCATTTATAATCCTCAAAACAACAGGACATAAAGAAGCAAAACATGACAAGTCGGTAAAGGGTCAACAATGGAAGTGGCAGCTTTCATTTGTGAAACCTCATTGCTAAGAGAATGAACATATAGAGAAATTTGAGAGAGAGATACCAGAAAAATCTGAAGTATTTAAAGGAGTAACAGATGGAGGAGTAGTGATAATGCATTTACGAATACACTCAATCTTTGTAGTAGTACAAATAGGTTCTGTACTCATAAACGAGGCATTGGAAAGTTTGTAAGTACATCAGGAGTTTATTTAAATAACACTTGCCTGACGGCTCTTGTTACCACTAACCCGGACGTCGACGTCACTTCAGTGATTTGAGAAAAGCACGTAAAAGTCCTGGCCGTTACATGTAGTGTAACGACGCCCAGTTCCAGGAATACACTAATATTTTGTTGGTAGTACCAGTTTATAACAATTATTAGTTAACACTTAAGTTGTCAACACTTCGGAAAAAAATAAATAATTCGTCATTACACTACATCCTTATGCATCGGTTTCTGCCAGGACTTTTACGTGCTTTTCTCAACTCACTGAAGTGACGTCGACGTCCGGGTTAGCGTTAGCATTAGCCGTCAGCAAGTGTTATTTAAATAAACTCCTGATGTACTTACAAACTTTCCAATGCCTCGTTTTATGAGTACAGAACCTACACTGCAAAAACTCAAAATCTTGCCAAGTATATTTTTCAAATTTCTAGTCAAAATATCTCATCACACTTAATATAAGACAAAATCACCTAAAGACCAAGATTTAAGTGAGATAAAGGAGCTTGTTTTTAGACAGTGCATCTTGAATATCTTGTTGAGTGAATCTGTCTTGAAAATATCTTGTTTTGAGTCATATCTCAGATGAAACAAGCTTTTTTGACATGTCATAAGGTTTTTAATCTGCTGTGTTATTTGTAAAAGATGAATCGTCTTGTTTCAAGAAATAGACTTGACTTGAAATGAGACAACAAATCTGCTTTATTGAAAACTGCAGGTCAACATGCCCAACTCACAACAACTCACAATGCAGAGTACAGTGAGTACGTATAATATTTACATATTGACAGCAAAAAAAAAAACGTAATTTATTTACGTATAAACAACTTTACCGACGTGGGTTCTTTGAGCTAATCATGATGTGAAACACCTGCAGAGAATGATAAAAGGTGATGGATCTCTGACTTCAGCCTTTTTTGGTTACCCCTTTGTTGTCTGTTATTTTGGGTTGCTGCTTTATTGATTTATTATTTGTTTGCTCCATGTGTTAGTTTAAGTTTGGGTAGTTTGCAGGCCTGTATTTTGGAGCGTATATCTTGTGTTAATTGTGTAGCTTATTCTTTATTTATGTTGATTTTCTGAACGGTAGTGGTGTTTATTTTGTTATGTTTGATCAAATAAATATTTTTAATTCGCTTTTGTTCTCGCTGCCTCCCTCATTTGTCGCGGCCATGACGACTGTAACATAGCAGAATGAGTAAGAGGACGATGATGTTCAACTCACCCTTCACAGAGAGATAAACAGCAGAGCTTGATGTTGATGAGTTTGGTCTTCCATCGATCTGTCCTTTACACCAGTACTGACCCTGATCAGATGTAATTACTCCTGTGATAGTGAGAGTGTCTCTGTTTACAGTGTAACGATCAGACGTTTGCAATTTTACACTGTCTTTATACCACTCATATCTCCAGACACTGTGATCAGAGTTTATCACACACTTCAGATTGACTGTTTCTCCAGTGAATACAGGACTGTCTGGTGTCACAGTCACTGTAGATGTGGGCAAACCTGAGAAGAAAGACAGAAACACAAACTGACTAAAACAGCTCTTTCAGGGCAAAGTAAAATAATTACATTTTATAAATGTTTTCAGGACGTTGAAAATCTCAATTATAAAGTTTTATATATTTTAGGCTTTATAATTAAACATGCAATGTGACATGTGATAATATTAAACAATATATTATTGTATAGTGTGTTCTGATGCACATTGGTGATAGTAGATAGAATACATATACAAAGCTGACCGGAATTCTGAGGATGAGGACCCAGATGCAGAATATGCAAGGGCTGTTATTTATTGACAACAAGTAACTGCACAAGATAGGTGAGGTAGGAATACAGTCCAAACAATAGCGCAGGACACACAACTGGAGAACAGGTTGAAGATGAGACAGCAAAGACGTGACAGCCAAAGATGGAGACAAGGCAGCGGCTCAGGGAATCAGAGGCATGACAGTTGGTGATGAGACTAGATGTTGCACCAGACTCTGCCAGACCAGGAGAGTCAACGCCAGGGTGCAACAGCATGCGGGACAGGAACCAACACCAGACAAGACTGAACAGGCCAAGACAACAAGTAAAGCAAAATAAAACTGATAATGAGACCAGAGAAAAATAAAGAAACTAAATTCTGTAATAACAGGATCTAGCAAAATAAACAAAAGATATAGAGATAAATAACTGAAACTTGCCAAAAATAAATAAAACGAGACAGCAACCTTGCAGAGAACTAGAGAGAAAAGAAATAAAAAATTAGTTAATAATAAAAAAGAAAAAAAAAAAAGCAGGAAACTAAAAATAAAACTTGGAAGAACTAGATCAAGATAAAGACCTGAACTTGACTAGACTTTAGTAATGTTACATGTGACACTGAAGCTTTAAAGTCACGTGAATGCTTCACTTTGCGTGTTGCAATGTTTGAACCCAGACCACTACTCTACAGGTTTTTGGAAGTTTAAATCCATTTACTCATTTCTTTTTTTATAAATATGTCTATAGCCTATGTTACATGATCAAATATTTTGACATATGAACAGCATAGAAACCATAAAATAATTAGACCACCATTTACTTGCATCAAGCAACTCTGTTGGTATTTTGAGAGGTAACCAGCAATGCAGGTTTGAGAGGTGGCGGCCCGACATATCTTGCGAGAATCACGACTTGCTTTACGGCTCGACGTCACACACATCAACAGCATATGAAGCCGCCTCTATGGAAGACACTAGCACACATTTCAGACGTGAATCATGGCAGAGTCGACGAAGAAAACGAAGAAAGCACGGTCGGAAGAGTCTAGGAAAAGAAAACGAGAAACGTATTTACGACAGTAACGTTAAATACAAGTAGGGGAGCGCGGGGCACAACCTAACGCGGGGTTAGTTGTAGCACGCTTGTTTCAAATACTTCCGCACATGCTTGGATGACGAAACTTTGTGTATTTACTAGTTGCCATATCAACACTATATATATAAAAAAATCCGCCAAAATTATTATTTTTTTGAAGATATCCATAGACATTTATTAAACCATAGCAAAAGTAAATTTCTTACTAAAGTTAATTTTTCATCTCAATTTTTTGTGTTTATTTAAAATAAGACAAATCTGATATTATTTTAATCTCTAAGATGTTATTTAACAGTTGAGATAGTTCTTTAATGCTTCGCTAACCAGCAGAAGACACTAGCCGTGTTTAAATCCCAGTTGTGCAGGCGGAGGCATGTTGTAACACTGCGTTACAATGTGCCCCTATTATAAATATGCTATTATATTCTATACTTTTATTAATTTTATTGAGAAAACATGAGAAAAAGGTGAATAAAGACTGAGAGTCAATGTTCAGAAATTACTAATTATTTATTTGTTTTGAACTATGTTGTATAGCTGTGTTTTCATGTGTTCGGAGTAAAAACTCAAAAATGAGTTTATATTTAATTATTAAAAATTGCCATTATTTTATATGAAAAAGTTTTTTAATTGTATTATATTTAGAAAATATTTTAGTTTGTTTTGTATATTTTTTTTAATTAGATCAGATAACATTTTAAGCTGTCATATGGTCATGTTACAATGTGCCCCTCACATGTTACAATGTACCTCACCTATTAGTTGGGGGCCTTAAGCACATAAATAGGTAATTTCGCGCAAATTCATCTAAAAGCGCCAAATTTGGCACAGATGTAGCTCAGGTCATACCGAAATGATTTAGCTAGGGCGCCGGAGCCAGCGACCCTCGGGGCCAAGATGGCGGCCAAATCCAATATGGCCGCCGCCCGAAAAGGGTTCCGGCTTTAACTTTTGAACCACATGAGCTACAAATACAAACTTGATATGTTTTTCAGCTTAATTGATCATGAGAAACACATAGGAATGTTTATATTTATGACCCAGTATATCTGTACCCCTCGATCCTCCAATTCCAATATGGCCACTGTCCAAAAAAGCAGTTTGGGCTGTAGTATGGGCCTTACACACCATTGTTCGCGCAAATGCATCTACAAGCACCAAATTTGGCACAGATGTAGCTGAGGGGATACTGAAATGATTTAGCCAGGGCGCCCGAGCCAATGGTCCCTGAGACCAAGATGGCGGCCAAATCCAATATGGCCGCCGCCTGAAAGGGTTTCGGCTATAGCTTTTTAGCCAAATGAGATACAAATACAAACTTGATGTCTATTTTACCTTCTTTGACCATGGGAAACCCATAGGAATACTTACATTTATGTTTGGGTATATCAGGACCCCCCAAATTCCCTAAATTCAATATGGCTGCTGTCCAAAAAAACGGTTTTGGCTACAAATTTTGAACCAAATGCGCTACAAATGAGGATATGGTGTCTATTTTATGTTTATTGTCCACAGGAAGTCCATTGGCATATTTATATTTATGCTTGAGTAAGTCTGGAACCTGTATTCTTTTCAAGACTGTGGTTGAAAATCCTTTTTTTTACCACAACTTTGAAGGTTATTCTCAATGTTGATTCATTTCCTTATAAAAGTGAAATGGTTTTCTAGTTTACCACTAGATGCCTGTATAGCTCTCTATGGAGAGGCTTGTGAATTCTTTAGTTGTTTTTGGAGCAAATTACTTCATTTTAAGATGAGGATTTGAATATATTTTTTAGAAATTCTAGAAAGGTTTACACATTTTTTTTCTTTTATAAATTTGATTTGAAGTGTACACGGTTTTGCTTTATTACTACAGTCAAACCTGAATACAGAGAAAGCATTTTGTTACAGGTAACAATTCAATAAAAAAAATATATGAAAAATAAACAGTAATATTTTATCACAGCTTATTATTATTTATATTATTTTTAAACATTAAATTAATTATAATATATATAGAAATTATAATATATAATAATATATAATATAATAATAAAGACAACCTTTTTGATTGGCCTATACTTCTTGTTTGTGTCCCCGCATTTTTGCCACAGGCCATGAGATATATATATATATATATATATATATATATATATATATATATATATATATATATAATTATATTATGCTTTTCACTATAGATGTTTCAGAGTTTCACCCCTTCATTGCTGAGCAGTTTTTTTTTTCTGCATCGTGGCCGATTTGTAGAGAATTTTTGTGTTTTTGTCAATTTCCCATTCATCACTCTAAAAAATGCTGGGTTGTTTTTTAACCCAGAATGCTGGGTCGAGTCTGTTGGGTAATTTTGTTGGGTTATTTTATCACATTTTAAACACCTTTGGGTAGTTTTAATTTTCCAGTTGTTGGGTTAAACCTGCTGGGTTGCAACGCTGGGTTGTTTCTGCTCAGCTGGGTTGTTTCACGAGCTTCGCGCCAAATGGAGATGTTTAAATTCGCTCCCAAACCGTCATCTTGAAGGGCAAAGCAGCTGGGTGCAACTGTTTTAAGGTAAGTTTATATAATGTTTTATTTATTTGTATTAATAATTAGTATGAATTAGCATAATTATAACTTTTTTTTTCTTTTTTTTATGTGTGCTCTATATACAACTGTAAAAAAAAAAAAAAAAAAATGGAACATTGTGTACAATTAAGATAGGCTACTTAATTTATTATTCCAATATCCAAATATGATACTAAATACCACAGGCAAAGGGGCTTCTATTTGTGACATTTACATTTATTCATTTAGCTGACGCTTTTATCCAAAGCGACTTACAATTGCTATATATGTCAGAGGTCGCACGCCTCTGGAGCAACTAGGGGTTAAGTGTCTTGCTCAGGGACACATTGGTGTCTCACAGTGGATTCGAACCCGGGTCTCTCACACCAAAGGCATGTGTCTTATACATTGCGCCACACCACCCCGTCAGTGACGTGCTGTCTTTGCATTTGAACATTGCGCATTTTAAACAGGACAGGCATTAGCTGAATAAATGTTACCCAATAACTTGTTTGCATATGACGTCACGTCACTGCGTTAATGGCGCGAAATGCAGATGGAGGGCAGGAAGTGTTGTGCTACATTTAGGAAGCACTATAACAAACTCAAAATGCCTATGTTTTGCGTCGTTTATGGTTGCTCAAACGATCAAACTTTTCAATTTTGCTTATAGTTTCTATAATTAGCAAAGAGCATTTGTGTTAAATAGGAATACATTGTAATAATGTTAATCAAGCTGACTAAATCACACGACTGTGCAGCAGTTCACATGCACTCACAATAAAAATACAATATAATTTAAAACAAAGACAAGCTCATTATACAAAGGAAATAATATTACATATAGACAAATTGGGTTGCTTATAGTTAAAAGAATGTCATGAACGATTTAGGCTAGATGTATTGATTGCAATAGTGCGTGATATTGAAGAGTGCGCGCCTCGAGTGCACGCCTGACACGACAGGAAAGTTCGTGTTTCTGAGTTTTATATTCGGACATATACCGTGACAACATCTCATCTGACAGAGGACTGTGCGGCGCTGCTGACTGCGTTATTTATATATATAAAAAAAAATTACTGTGAGATTGTTTGCTGTTGCGCGCAAATCCTGGAGAAATCTAGGATAGGCTGAAATCACTCACGTGGTGCTGAGTGATCACACGTCTCTGTGTGAGACAGATTTCAACAATCACCAGTCACAGACAGCAGCAAAGCCATAGCACAATGAAATAAGGCAACTTATGATTATGGAGGTTTACAATAGGCTATTGTCCGGTTTCATATTTGTCAGTCCAAATTTCAAAAATACATTCGGGACTGAAGCCACGTCAAAATCGGCTGGCCGCCTAACTTACTCTGCTTGCAAACCTACGTCTGCGGTCGGGAGGAGCCGAATCGGAAAATGCCCGTGTGTGCAGTGATCACTTCGTTAAAGGTGAGTTAATACAACTTATGTGGCTGGTATGTTTGTGTAACGTACCAGTTTCCGAACTTTGTAAAGTCAGAGTAATTGTTTCTTCTTTTCTTTGGGTTTGTAAGTTACCCTGTAACTGAAGACAAACGTAACGTTATTCAGGCAAATCTTTCAATTCAGTTGAAAAATCGCTCCTCTTCATAACGTAAAGATCACGTCCAACATATGTTTCGATTTTTTTGTTATATCTTTCTTTTGTAATAGCGTCTAAAGTAGTACAGTTCGGACTTTACTCCATCTCGTCCATTCCGCTCTTCACTTCCTGCCCTCCATCTGAGTTTCGCGCGTCATCACAATCACGTGATTGCAAACCACCTATACAAACATATTTATAGAAAAC
The DNA here is from genome assembly GCA_021464565.1 of Rutilus rutilus. Lineage (NCBI taxonomy): Eukaryota > Metazoa > Chordata > Actinopteri > Cypriniformes > Leuciscidae > Rutilus > Rutilus rutilus. The sequence goes on from JAJAQA010000003.1 coordinate 7,365,210, forward strand.
AGTTGACAATGATTAGACAGGAGTCCAATAATAGCATAACGAAACACTTATTATAAAAAGAATATCAAGTAGCCTAGGCTATACCGGTAAGTTAGACGAATCCGACATATGAGGGCTGTGTTAACAGTAAAACGTCCGTCATTTAACGAATTTTAAAAACAAGGATGGATAATGCAAAATGCTTTCTGGCATTTTGACAAAAACAAAACAAAAAAACATGCAAGAACAAAATTTAAACTTAGCCCGTCAAATTTAATTTTACAATTATCTTCTCTCTCTGTGTGCGCGCGTCCGTGTTTGTGAGAGAGAGCTCGCGCAGCACTGATACAACGGTACTTTTTAATCCACAACTAACGTGCTAGTTTTCATACAAAATAAATATGTAACATAATTATGTACTTTAGTTATTATTAACACAATAACGTAACACATGAAGGCTACGTTTCTTAGCACTGAGAATTAATTAATAAACGCCTGTTTCTCCAGACTTATCCGTAATCCACAAATCACATCACTTTCATAATCACTAAACCATAGCGATTTCAAGTTTATTAAGATTTATTGTTCAGCATTACTTGAGCATTTTATTATTTGCATGGCTGAATGATAGCACAAGAGAGCACAAGTGACTTTTTTTTTTTTTTTACGACCACTTAGCATGCTCGGATCATGACCTCGTATATGCTCGCATCTTACCTGGCTCACAGTGACACCAGAAGCCATCCGTCATCAAAACATTCATCGTTTGTCATTGAGAGAAAAGGCCCCCGGCTACCCCTACCGCCACTATTTACCACACACCCCTGCCTGTCACGATGCAAACTGCTCAGCCTCAACTCATTTGCTTCTCTCCTTCAGTTTTTTTGTGTTCACATACCTAATGCCATACAAGTCACCAAGTTTCGTAACATTCCGATGAAGCTGTGATTTAAAAAAAAAAAAAAAAAACATAAAAATGTCCGGTCAGGAATGACCGAAGAGCACCTGAGGGTCACCAATGCCATCAAGTCAAATGAGCATTTGTTCAATATCTCAGACCAGCGGGTACAGAAGTCTCAGTTCTCCAGACCAAATGCAGGAGCTTTTTGCAGATGTAAGACCTCTTGGTATAATTTAGATAATCGCACAAGGTAACTGCATGATAATATTGCTTGATTTCCCATTGAAGATGATGCTGAAGTTTATCCATAAGTGATTCGACATCTATCACGCTCGAAGTATCATTTTCATTAAAAAAAAAAAAAGAGTCTTTAGAGTCTTTTAGCAGAATCTCAGAATAATCTGCTTCACTGAATTCAAATGTCGCACTCAAAGAAAGAAAATCTTCATCTGCCATAATGGAGCCAGCAAGAGGAAGTAATCCTATAGTGTCTCATTTTAGACAAGTACGTCATAATGTCAGTGTTTTACAATATATCGGTATAGAGAAGGTTAAAAAAAAAAAAAAAAAAAAACAAGAGGAGGACATTATGAGAAGAAATTATTACAGAGGGAATGTTTTGTATACCTGGAATGTATACCTTAAATACTTTGTCACCATCAGGGTTGAATGAGGATTTTGATATTAAGCCTTTTTTATAGTGATTGAGCCATCTCTTCATCTGTTGTTGATTATTAGGTAAGCTGTTTGTATATATAGCCTATAGCCTATATCCTATATTCTTTTTTTTTCTTCAGTAATATAGATATTGTTATATTTTTGATATTGCTATTATTTTGTTGTTGTTTTTTTTTTGTCACATGACTTGTATTATTTGTCACATGTTTTTGTGTGTGGGCCCAATTAAGGTGATTACCTGTTTCTATCTAAAGTTGACTTTACTCTACATTGGTATTGTGCCTGATGAAGACCTGATGGTCGAAACGTTGTGCTATTAATAAATTAATTTGGAGCAGCTTTTGTCAGTGTGCGGACTTCACGCTTCTTTTTTTCGTTTATGTTACTTTGTTTGTCCTGCACCTGAGGCCAATCTGAGTGTTTGGGATGTGCACACAGTTGTGTACATTTAATGCATTGCCACACTTTAATATGTGAATTAAATTATCAGAAAACGGCGCTGCGCACTCGGGTTTATGGCTGCTATAAACTTGACCTGCCACAAGATGGCGCTGTTTTTGACACTCTTGATGCTTCGAAACTTTTCCTGAAACAATCAGGGGAAAGCCTCAGTGCTTCATGAGGCTTCATTTGCCCATCCCTACTAAACTTAAAATCAGAAAAAAAAAAAAAACTGCATTAAAAAAAAAAAAAAAACACAAAGCTAGAACTAACAGATAAACTAAATCTAGCACTTACTGACAAGAAGCGACAATGAATGCAGACAACACATAAATCAAACCAGCAAAGACATGAAGGAAAGAGGCACAATATAAAGGGACCAGAGCACGTTTAAGAGGACGATGATGTTGAACTCACCCTTCACAGAGAGAGAAACAGCAGAGCTTGATGTTGATGAGTTTGGTCTTCCATCTCTCTGTCCTTTACACCTGTACTGACCCTGATCAGATGTAATTACTCCTGTGATAGTGAGAGTGTCTCCGTTTACAGTGTAAGGATAACCAGACGTCTGTAATATTCCACTGTCTTTATACCACTCATATCTCCAGTCACTGTGATCAGGTTTTATCACACACTTCAGATTGACTGTTTCTCCAGTGAATACAGGACTGTCTGGTGTCACAGTCAGTGTAGATGTGGGCAAATCTGAGAAGAAACACAAAAACATACAAACTGACTAAAACAGCTGATTTTAGGGCAATGTAAAATAACATTTTGTAAATGTTTTACAAAACTGTTGTAAGAAAAAAAAAAGAGGACGTTGAAGATCTGAATGATCTGATCTGAATGAAGTTTTATTGCAGCAACAGTGACAAAGTGCATTAAAGCCCCTGCGTTCATCAGAGTCAGAATAAACCCTGAATAATCCAGTGTTTCCCACACATAGACTAATTCGTGGCAGTGCGCCACAGAATCAACACGGCCGCCACATATTGCGTTTCGTTATTCATTCAATTTTTTTAACACTATTTAAAACACGCAGCGTATTCGTTCAGCTGCATTTCCTTTCCCTGCTCTCCCCTCCATCTCTCTGTCACTCACACGTCTCTCACACACACACACACACAGCCCCACTCCTCCATGCATACCGCGTCTGTCTTCACGAAAACAAGATCATCCGAGATCAACAAGATAAAAAAAATATTTCATATTCTGAATACAATGTTGTCAGTGAGTTAATGTTGGAGTCCCGACCCGACCCTTCGCAAACAAGCGATTGCACCTTCTTTAGTAAGTTAACTAACGTTAGTCGCAAGTTTGTGGTAAAAATGCAGTTGGGTTGTCGAGGTCAAAACACTATATAAGCTGTGAATCAAATAAACTTATTATAAATAATGTTATGTCATTTTTAGGGTGTTAAATATGTAGATTTTGTGACGGTGTGAAGCATTTTTGATGCTTTTTGAAGTCTTATATTAATGTTAGCTATGCTTAAAGCTACAATCGTTATTTTTTTTGCCACTAGGGGTCGCTAACCTCTTCAAAACATTAACGAAGGCGTAGATTGATGACGCAGTAAATGAGAGTGGAATCATGGAACTTGCCGTCTTGCCGATGGATCTAATAATGTTTAGGGAAATAATGTTTGGATGAGTGAATAAGTTCATGTTTTTTTTTAACGTGACTGTGGTATGAAGCAGTATCAGGTATCAGCACCGCACGTGAGTCCTGCAGATATAAAGGTATATATACAGTTAATATATAACATTGATTGGTTTTATGTACATTTGCTCACCTGTCTAATAAAGCACTTGAAGAGCGGCGCTTCTTTCAAATCATGAATCTATGTCAAGTCGAAGTTTGTTGCAAAGCTCTTGGCATCTCGAAAACGCTGCGCCAATATTGATCATCATTTTATTTATCTTTTTGTCCCAAAGTTTGCTTGCCATGATCCATAATGTTTGAACAAAACAACAACAGCGTGCCGATGGACATTAAGCAGTTGTCCACGTCTGTTGCCATGGTTACTATGGCAGTACAAGTGATTTGGTTCTATCCCTTCCTGTCTATGTCATCATTGTGCAGCGCTTGTTTTCTCACTCATCAGCATATGTATAGAACTTTATTGTCTGTTTTCTTTATTTGAACTTTGTCTATAGTCTATAGACAAATAAAGTCTGAACTTTATTTGTCTGTTCTCTCATTACCCTGTGCAACTGTGTAGGGTGAACTTTATATGTTCACCTCTTCAATGTTTGTGTTGAAGAAGGCTCTGCCCTTTTCTCTGGTCTCCTTTGTTGGGGGGGTTAATTCATGTATGTTACATGTGCAACAGCAGCTTGTCTTACATGCTCACAACAATATCTGTGAATGTATTGGCAGTAGTAAGTCTTGGTTCTTGCTCTGCTGCAGCAGCGTAGCAGATATATTCCACCAAGACCAAATATATTAACATTGCCATATCCATTACCATGCCAATCTCTATTACCATACCAATCTCACGAGAGTTGTCATGACAGAATATAGTTTATAGATACCTTTATCACATTTTTCATTATATTAGTTGTGTTTTGCTGTTGTACTGTCATTAGTTTTGTCATGTCAGTTGTTTTGAGGCTCTGGCTCCGTCACGATCTCAGACAAACACCTCTGACTCGCCATAGAAAGCAGAATGAAGCTCCTGAAGGAGAGATGAAGATCTCCAACTACAAGCTCATATGAGGAGATACTGAGCAGAGCCTCAGTGCTTCATAAGGCTTAATTTGCCCATCCCTACTAAACTTAAAATCAGGAAAAAATCAGAAGAAAAAAAAACTGGATAAAAAAAAACAAAAAAAAAACACAAAGCTAGAACTAACAGATAAACTAAATCTAGCACTTACTGACAAGAAGCGACAATGAATGCAGACAACACATAAATCAAACCAGCAAAGACATGAAGGAAAGAGGCACAATATAAAGGGACCAGAGCACATTTAAGAGTACAGTGATGTTCAACTCACCCTTCACAGAGAGATAAACAGCAGAGCTTGATGTTGATGAGTTTGGTCTTCCATCTCTCTGTCCTTTACACCTGTACTGACCCTGATCAGACTCAGTAGCTCCTCTGATAGTGAGAGTGTCTCTGTTTACAGTGTAACGATCAGACGTCTGTAATATTACACTGTCTTTATACCACTCATATCTCCAGTAACTGTGATCAGAGTTTATCTCACACTTCAGAGTGACTGTTTCTCCAGTGAATACAGATCTGTCTGGTGTCACAGTCACTGTAGATGTGGGCAAATCTGAGAAGAAACACAAAAACATACAAACTGACTAAAACAGCTGATTTCAGGGCAATGTAAAATAACATTTTGTAAATGTTTTACAAAACTGTTGTAAGAAAAAAAAAAGTGGACTTTGAAGATCTGAATGATCTCATCTGAATTAAGTTTTATTGCAGCAACAGTGACAAAGTGCATTAAAGCCCCTGCGTTCATCAGAGTCAGAATAAACCCTGAATAATCCAGTTTTCCCACACATAGACTAATTCGTGGCAGTGCGCCACAGAATCAACACGGCCGCCACATATTGCGTTTCGTTATTCATTCTATTTTTTAACACTATTTAAAACACGCAGCGTATTCGTTCAGCTGCATTTCCTTTCCCTGCTCTCCCCTCCATCTCTCTGTCACTCACACGTCTCTCACACACACACACACACACAGCCCCACTCCTCCATGCATACCGCGTCTGTCTTCACGAAAACAAGATCATCCGAGATCAACAAGATCAAAAAATATTTCATATTCTGAATACAATGTTGTCAGTGAGTTAATGTTGGAGTCCTGACCCGACCCTTCGCAAACAAGCGATTGCACCTTCTTTAGTGAGTTAACTAACGTTAGTCGCAAGTTTGTGGTAAAAATGCAGTTGGGTTGTCGAGGTCATTTTTAGGGTGTTAAATATGTAGATTTTGTGACGGTGTGAAGCATTTTTGATGCTTTTTGAAGTCTTATATTAATGTTAGCTATGCTTAAAGCTACAATCGTTATTTTTTCACCACTAGGGGTCGCTAACCTCTTCAAAACATTAACGAAGGCGTAGATTGATGACGCAGTAAATGAGAGTGGAATCATGGAACTTGTCGTCTGGCCGATGGATCTAATAATGTTTAGGGAAATAATGTTTGGATGAGTGAATAAGTTCATGTTTTTTTTAACGTGACTGTGGTATGAAGCAGTATCAGGTATCAGCACCGCACGTGAGTCCCGCAGATATAAAGGAATATATAAAGTTAATATATATAACATTGATTGGTTTTATGTACATTTGCTCACCTGTCTAATAAAGCACTTGAAGAGCGGCGCTTCTTTCAAATCATGAATCTATGTCAAGTCGAAGTTTGTTGCAAAGCTCTTGGCATCTCGAAAACGCTGCGCCAATATTGATCATCATTTTATTTATCTTTTTGTCCAAAAGTTTGCTTGCCATGATCCATAATGTTTGAACAAAACAACAACAGCATGCCGCTGGACATTAAGAAGTTGTCCACGTCTGTTGCCATGGTTACTATGGCAGTACAAGTGGTTTGGTTCTATCCCTTCCTGTCTATGTCATCATTGTGCAGCGCTTGTTTTCTCACTCATCAGCACATGTATAGAACTTATATTGTCTGTTCTCTCATTACCCTGTGCAACTGTGTAGCGTGAACTTTATATGTTCACCTCTTCAATGTTTGTGTTGAAGAAGGCTCTGCCCTTTTCTCTGGTCTCCTTTGTTGGGGGTTAATTCATGTATGTTACATGTGCAACAGCAGCTTGTCTTACATGCTCACAACAATATCTGTGAATGTATTGGCGGTAGTAAGTCTTGGTTCTTGCTCTGCTGCAGCAGCGTAGCAGATATATTCCACCAAGACCAAATATATTAACATTGCCATATCCATTACCATGCCAATCTCTATTACCATACCAATCTCACGAGAGTTGTCATGACAGAATATAGTTTATAGATACCTTTATCACATTTTTCATTATATTAGTTGTGTTTTGCTGTTGTACTGTCATTAGTTTTGTCATGTCAGTTGTTTTGAGGCTCTGGCTCCGTCACGATCTCAGACAAACACCTCTGACTCGCCATAGAAAGCAGAATGAAGCTCCTGAAGGAGAGATGAAGATCTCCAACTACAAGCTCATATGAGGAGATACTGAGTCTGAATCAACTTCATCAGACTATCTGAAGACTTCATGAACTCATTTAACATCATTATCTGTGAGTCTCGTCATTCTCTCTGACTTCAGCACAAAACTCATCAGTACTGAACTCAATCGCCTCAAGTCCTTTTCTATTCCCAAAATACTCATGAATATCACCTGTAAATAGTGACAGTGACTAAAGTAAATATGAAAAATGGAGACTTCCTTAAAACTGGAATGTCACAATTTACATGATATTTAAATAAATCAGAAAATTCACAAAAACATGCAACAAACACAAGTTGTGCAGTGCAGAATGACCGTCTCACTGAATCACATCATATAAAACTATATTGTCCAGTGCTGATCTGTCCACACAGCAGTTTACTTAATGTTGGCATGAAATGGAAATTCAATCTATTTTCTAAATGCACGTTACTGATCCTATTGGGAACAATTCATCCATATTGTATATTTAATTTTTTTCACCCTGTAATTTTTAATCCAAATATTACAACTGGATCTTCAGATGAAATGACAGATTACTCAGATTATATATATATATATATATATATATATATATATATATATATATAAATAATAATAATAATAATAATAATAATAATAATAATTAAATATAATATATCATTTAGTCCACTTAAACTCTACATGTTTCTTACAATTGATCACAAGCTCACATTCAGATCTTCCTCTGTTCTTGAGTGGAAAATTCACATTTCATAATACAATCAATAAACAGTGACAGTTGAAGCATAGAAACAAGGCCCTGCCATAAAGTTATTTCACTACTTCTGTTTCATTCTGACTTTAAAATATTGATGTGAGTCCTGAGAGTTATAAACTCTATAAAGTCACTTCAATTATGAAATACAGTTTTCACTCTCAAAATCACTGGTAACACATTATTTGTCTTATAAAGACACACTTTATGTCGTTGTGCATCTGACAGAATAATGACTAAAGGTGAATTACTTCAGTCCTCTTGGCTGATTCAGAAGATTATAAGAAAAGTGTTGAACCACAAATACTGAACAGATTAAAACAGATGTGAATATGAAGACTCACCTGATACAGTCAGTGTAACACCAGCATTGATGTCTGATCTCGTTGCTTCACATCTGTATTTATCACCATCAGACACAGATGTGATGTCGTAGACTCTATCAGTGATGTATGGATTGATTGAACCTTCTCTAAACCAGCTGTATCTCCACTGAATGTCTCCTCCTCCCTGTATGTCACATGTGAGAGTGACTCTCTCTCCTCTGAACACAGGCTGATCTGGCGTCACCGTCACTACAGGTTTCACTGAGAAACAGAAGTAAACATTGAAAAAGTATTGCAGAATAATGATGTGTGTTAAGAGCTCAAAATGTCCTTATGTGAAAAACATCATAATATTAAAGACCTAGTTTGTGTTTTTGACAAAAAACAAACAAACAAAAATTATTGGTAAAAACTGTAGTCTACTGTACTAACATCTGTACATGAAAAACATGAAGGAAAAACATTGGATCATTGCATGTGTCCTATTTCACACTAAAGTATCCCATTATGCTATTTTTATATAAAAACAAAATGTTGTGTTTTTCGTAAAGAAAATAAACATGATGTGCGTTCTCCCGTCTCTCTCAATGTGAAGATCATTCTGAAACGTGACAGAAAAGGATCTGTAACTCAGCGAATGCTTGTCACTGTGACATGAAACATATTTTAAATTATGTAAATCATATCAAAAACAAATGTTCTCTGTTTAAGTAATCTGTATAAGCAACGACATGTACAGTTTCTCCAGTCCGAGCTAATTACAGTGGTGGACAGAATTAATTAGCCTGGTTCTACCAGACTCTCGTACATTTCATTTGTTCAGAGAGTCTGGCCTCTCTCCATTGAGAAACGTTTACTTCCTTGTAGGCGGGTACTCTGTTGAAGTTTAAAACTATTGGATCTGACCAGAGTCACTCTGGATCTGCCATAACCAATTGCTAACGTTTGGTCGTGACGTATGTCAACTCAAACTAGCGCACGATCTCAACGTCATCGTTCTCAGCCACTCCCTCTGTTCCCTCTGTTCGATTGGACTGGTTAAAAATTGACCGGAGAAAACCAAAGAATACACCACAATCCCAGACGGAGTTACTGAAGGAAAATGAAATTGAGCGGAAGTACGTGGGAGGGCGGAGCCAGGCTAAGAATTAATGGCACCGCTGGTAAATATGATCAAAAATGGCTGTAAAAAATTAATCTGCATTGTTTATCCTTTTGAACTTTTATTCAAAAATTTTTCAAAAATCTAACCTTTCACTGAAGTAAAAGAATTGAAAGTGGGGAGGAAATCACATTATGTAATAAATGTTTTTCCAAATAAAGTATTCCCATTAATATTTACCTTTTTTTAGCACACCAGGGTGACTAGGAACAAGAAATTGTCTAGCTATGACTTCTTGTTTCACAGGAGTTTAAATATGATGAATACACAAAGGCCAAATTCCCTTAATCATCCATCACAATGAGTAAAACTAAAGAATATAGTTGTAACGAATGTGCAAGAATCATGATTCTGTTTTCCCTGCACACACACGTTTAACCTGTAAATGTAACTCATAGCCCTGGAGCCGCTAGGTCTGCCTTGTGGCAACTTTTACGGCTCCCCTATTGACTTCATAGCACCCTAGACACACTCCAGAACAACGTTCTGCATTCCAAACCCCCCTTCTCTCTGCACCAAAGAGACCCAGGTGGCCAGGAGATTTCCACACACGCCACACACACACACACATACACCCACACACACACAAAGAAACATCCTTTGGGTGTAACTTAGGATATAAATATCCTTTTCAATGTATGTACATTCCTACAGTACATGTACTTGTTAACCCTTAAAGGCCTAGAACATTTTTGGGGCGCCTGACTCACCTGTACTTTTCTTTGTTTTTCTAACCCATTCTAGCAGCAAGCATCAAGTGCCATATATCATTTTAAACAGGAGAACCTAAAGTTTCCAGCTAGCTCATTTAAAGTCCCAGTTTTACATTTCTTTTGTCAGAGAATTTATGAAATTAACAGGATTTTAAGAAAAACGGCAGCAAAAAATGTGGTGTTTTCAGTGTGAACTCAAACAGAACTTCCTGAAATTTTCTTTTTTTTTTCTTTTAGAAAGTTAGACTTGGTTGTTTTAGACTTCCAGATGAAATTTTGTCTACATGTAACAATCCCTCAGCAAGTTATAGCCATTTATTATAATATTATTCTAGGCGTTTTTGAGTAAAAACAGGTGTATTACATTTACTGACAATGTAGATGTGTCCAAATAAGTTCAGGAGGTAAAGTAAATAGAAAAGTTGTTATATTACAACAGAACACTGAAGCAAACATTTTTCTTCAGAAAATTATATTATAATTTGACCATGAACAACAAGTGCAAACAATATAACAAGTAGTGACAACTGTGCAATATAAATACTAACAGTACAATATACAGAGTGTAAATGAACAAATGGTTCAAATAATCTTCACAATCTAAATACAAAAAGAAATAAACAGTGCAAATGAAGAAATGGTTCATTGAGGGTAATATATTGAGTGCTAATGAACAAATAGTGCAAATAATCTTCACAAACTAAATACAAATAGATAAATAAACAGTGCAAATGATTCAAACAATCTTCTGAATCGGAAGGTTCCACCAGGTCTAACGACTCGTTTAAAAAAATCTATTCTAACAATCTATTCTATTCTGTTTTTTTTACATACTCATGCTCTTTCGTGTTTTATGCTCTTTCATGTTTTGCGCTCTTTCGTGCGCTCTATGGTCAAAAACTTTGCATCCGTTAGTTTTCATGCGTAGTTTTCAATGCATTGCGTTTGTTAAAAATGTATCAAGAAACGTGATTGGTTGTTAAAATCACCAATCACTATGTTTGTTGGTTGAGTTGATGACCGTTTGGACGAATCTGGGCATGGGGGTGGGACTAAGCATCAACAATCATTCCTGTTTGGCTCAGAGAAAGAAACCACATGTGTTTCCTTGACGAATCACTGCTGCAGATTTTGATGACGCAATCACCGGCACTACGGAGCCACTGAATGACCAATAGAGACAGCCGTGATAACACGGTAAAGCTGAGAATCTTATCTTTACGGTGCATTTTACAGATTGGATTAGCGACTCAAAAGTTATTAAACATTTTAGAACGATAGTTATTTTATGCCGCGGGCGGCTGTATCGGTCTTTAAGGGTTATTGTTGATGGTGAGGAATTACAGTGGCAACATCTCATAATGTACTTCAAACTGAGTAGTGTATCACTGAGAAACGTCCATCAACGTCCAAGTCATCCTTGCGATGGAGGTTCGGGTTGAATGAATAGTTCTTCCAATGTTTCATCATCGGACTCGCGCTTGGATCGATATGGTAAAATCGACGCCATTGTTTGTTACTGTCTTTAGTTTATGGTGTTTGAAGCCTCAGGACAAGCAGAGCTGACGCTGTTATGGCAATGGGCGTTTTTGTTTTTGACGTGCATGCTGTAAACCAATCACAACAGACTGAGCTGTCTGGCCAATCAGAGTGGAGTAGCTCGGAAAGGCGGGATTTAGAGAGATTGATTCATCTGACGAGTCGTTTGAGAATCATTGAAAATGTGGTGATGTGCAAATGTATATTATGAGGAAATGAAGCAGTTTTTTTTTTTACCTTTGATGCATGTAAACCTGTTGTAGGAGACTCCAAAACACCATTAGGAAACTTTAAAATAGCATAATGGAGCACTTTAATAAAGTAATATTAGAAGCACAATAAGTCGTGAAAGAGAACTGAGTCCACTACTGACAGGATCATTTCTGTGTGCTTCGAGTGAAACATGGACGAGCAAAGTAGCAGCTCTTTAGTCAGAAAGGTTCCTGACCCCAGACCTAAAGTATCTGAGTGTCAAATCAGACTTTGTTCACATGCAGATAATGAAGATCATAGTCTGGTATTATGCAAATTAGTTACTTTGTTGCATAGATACGTTAAGGAAAGAGAGACTGGAAATACTGACGACTCATTTCTGCAGTTCAGAATCTATTCTTTTAGGAGACAATAACTTTATCTATCTGCACTTTGATCTCTAAAACTTTGCAGACCTTTTACATACCCCAACAGGGTAACTCTTTATAATAACGTTCAGTCGTAAGTCATTTATAAGTGGTTAGTTAATAATGAACCAATGATTGACAAAACATTCATGAATGATTAGCAAGTGATATACTAACATTTTATGTATGTTTTGTAAATTCCGTTACAAGTCATTTAGAAGTGAGTAAATGTACAAGTAAAAGTAAAAAGATGAACTAGTCATTTACGAAACATGACTATGCATTCATAAATGATTAATAAGTGATATGTTTATTATTTTAAGTATGTTTTGTAGATTCAGTTATAAGTAATCACAATTGATTAGTTAATGATTAACTAATCATTTACAAAACATGACTATGCGTTTCAGAAATGTTTAATAAATTGTTACTTTTTTGTATGTTTTTCTCACATCAGGTGCACAGTGGTTAAATACTCCATGTGTTTCAGAGAAGACAGCTGTCTATACCCTCACCAGTCAGCACTTACACTGCAGTACACACTACACTACACTACACTACACTACACTACACTACACTACACTACACACCACACTACAGAAGACAGCTGTCTATACCCTCACCAGTCAGCACTTACACTGCAGTGCACACTACACTACAGAAGACAGCTGTCTATACCCTCACCAGTCAGCACTTACACTGCAGTGCACACTACACTACAGAAGACAGCTGTCTATACCCTCACCAGTCAGCACTTACACTGCAGTGCACACTACACTACAGAAGACAGCTGTCTATACCCTCACCAGTCAGCACTTACACTGCAGTGCACACTACAGTGTTCAACACCTGTTATAGATGATGTGTAAACGCATGAATAAATCATTTACAACACTTTCTGCAACCCCTAATCTAAAGTGTAAACTATTCATCACTTGTAAATGTGTTCCATATACATTCGTAGATAAGATTCGTTGATCTTATGCCTTATTGATTCTTGAAGTGGTAATCTACGAATGATGTGTAACACATTTACAAGTGATGAATAGTTTACACTTTAGATTAGGGGATGCAGAAAGTATTCATGTGTTTAGACAGCATTGTGTTGAACACTGTTACTTACCTGTTACAAATTCTGTACGTAGGCATTTACAACACTTTCTGCACCCTCTAATTGCTACATACATACATAAAAATAAAAAATAAAAACCCATAATTTATTAAACATTTATGAAACGTATATTCATGTTTATTCAACTAATCACTTTTAAATGACTTGAATTGACTAACAGAATTTACAAAACATACATACAATGTTAGTATATCACTTGCTAATCATTTATGAATGTTTTGTAAACGATTAGTTCATCATTAACTAACCACTTATAAATGACTTACAACTGAACATTATTATAAAGTGTTACCAAAAACGGCAACATCACCTCATGAAAGGTAATATTCTAAAAAAGCATAATAAGGGAACTTTAAAGAAATAAGCAGAATACAGCATGTACTGAGCTGTTTTCAGCAGTTCTGCATCTGAGAGAATAATGACTAAAAGTGAATTGCTTTAGTTCTATTATAAAAACAGATGTGGCTGATACAGAAGAGTATAAAAAACGTGTTGAACCACAAATATGGATTTTAAATGATCAATAAACAGATGTGAATATGAACACTCACCTGATTCAGTCAGTGTAACACCATCACTGATGTCTGATCTCTGCGAGTCTGATCTCGTTGCTTCACAGCTGTATTTATCACCATCAGACACAGATGTGATGTCGTAGACTCTCTCAGTGTGTGGTATGACTGAACCGTCTTTAATCCAGCTGTATGTCCACTGAATGTCTTCTCCTCCCTGTATGTCACATGTGAGAGTGACTGTCTGAGGTGGATCTTGATTCTTTGTCTCTGCAGGTGCTAAAATTGAAAAAGTATTGCAGTATCAAGATCTCTGTCATGAACTCAAAACTTTGAGAAAAAGACTGCATTAAATAAAATATTTAGTTTGCTTGTGTTGATTACATTAAAAATGTTTGCATTTATTGTTAAAACTAAATCAAATATTTATATTTATATTTAGTCCACATGTATGCTCCTTGAATTAATCAGAAGCATGTTCAAATTGCAGCTTGTCCAACATTAACAATATTTACTCTACATAAGTTAAATACATTTTCAATAAGACTAGTTAAGTTGTCTTATGATACTATGAAATTTCCTATTAATGTTATTTATAGACTCTTAGAAAAGATGTGTTAAAAATTACACAACTGTTGATGTTAAATTCTTACACTTTATTGGGACAACATGGTCATTTGAACTCGTATTCTGTTAATGAGTTTAACACAGTAAATGTGTCAGAAAGGTTATCACAAATATGTGTAAACATAATAGTAACATAAGTGCTGTCCTACTACTGTCTCTATACTGATTTCTGCTGTCAGAGCCATGAGATAAAGGAGGATCTACACGATGCTCAAGTCACTGCCAGAGGGATAATCGGAATACACTGTTGTAATATTTATTTTTAATCTTATTGTTTTTGTTGTAGCGGCATGTTTATTATGATTAATCTCCAATCTGTCTATGATATAATGCTGTCCAATCATTGCACTCAAACCAGGAAGATATGACTCGTTTAAGATGATCAAACCAGTTATTTTGGAATAAATCAAATCTGGGCTGTAAATATTTTTTTATTTTCATGACTTCAGTTAGATTTTTTATTGATGATTGTATTGGAAAGTAAAGTAGCAATATGAATATAATTATTGTTTAATTTGTCTTTACTCACAATTAATGTTTTATGGAATGTATAACCTTTTCTAATTCTAATGTTGTGTTATGTCATAAGTTGTCTGAATTTCATTCTTGCATCTCTTTAATAAAAAGGTTGTCCTGACTCGGAAGTATTGTGCACACACATACAGTACAGTAGGCTTGTACATGGTCCTTTAAATAGGAAAATGAAATATGTGTCGTAATGACATGACAACATTTTTCCTAATTGTAAACTGTGGTTGATGTTCTTAAAGTCAATAGCCAGGGGGTCCATGACATAATGTACACTGTACTAATTAGCTTTTTAATTCAGACTAATTAGCTTTTTCTATTATCTGAAACGTGTTGATATTTATAATCCAAAGTGACCAAATTTTCGAAGTGTACAAGACATACAATACACTTCAAATTATTCATAAATATATATGTAAATATACACTACTTTTACGACAAGACTACAGACGAGATAGATGAGATAGCTGTTGTGTAAAAAAAACAACTAATAAAGAATACCTTCACAGCAGCAATCGTTCTCTCCTCCATTGTTTTGAAAATAAATATAAGTAAATAGATTATTTCAAAACCTTACTAGTAGTCAGCGAGAGTATTTGATTGACATAATGTAAGGACTGAATTTCCTGCTAAGACCAAACTCACCCTGCAATAAAGCCATAAAACGCACCCTGGACAGAAGATAGCAAAGACAAAGCACAGGACAGACCTGCATTATTGAGTGTGACTTAGCCTGTCCAAACTTTTCTTCTTCCTTATCTCTGCATCCCCCTCTCCCTCCTCCCTTCCTCTTCTCGCGAGTCAAGTCACTAAAAGTTCACTAAGAATGTTTAATATGATGTATCTTGTGAATCTATTGTTTTTCGTTTTCAGGTTTGGTATAATTTTAAATGTCTCAGTGCGATTGGTAAAATGGTCTTAATTTCATTGCAGTCATTGGTTTAATGAGAAAGATTGAGAACGTAGGAGAATCCTGTTCTCCTCTCTGGGTATGTCTCTTCAAGATATCTCCCGAAACCAGATGCTACCCCCCTGGGGTACATGAATTGACCCAAACAACTCTAAACAATATTTGTATAACCCTTTTGTTCTGGTCTGGGTATTTAAGGGTATGGGGACAGAGCTGTCTTTGGGACCCTTTACCAGGAACCAGTGTTTCAGTGTGTTCCTGTTGGAAAGTCTCTGAATGCATTGCTCACTTTTAGAGTCATCTTTGAATAATTTATGTCATGTATTTATTATTTCTGAATTGGCTTTTAATCACTTGTGTAATTGGCATGATACATTTTACCTGACAGATAAATGTTACATCTTGATTTATTCTGCATTTTTCAGAAATCATTATTTCCAGTAGATTAAAGTACAGTCTGGTGTTTCCGCAAATCTCTTCCAGGATAGATCAAACTGAAGGCACTATGAATGGAGCATGGGGCACATCTTAGGGAGACCTTCCGATTTCTGACTATCACTGACTTAGCACGTTGCAAACTCGCAACTATTACTATCTAAATTAATTCATAATCAATATTTATGATTATTTTCTAATCAGAAACACAATCTAAATTTGATGATCATTTGAAATTGGAGTCAGATTAAGCATGGAGCTAAAGTAATATTGAAACTAAATTCCAATAAATTAAGTGAACTTCACTGAAGCGCTGAAAAGACATACACGCATTATTCCTTCGCCCACCGTTGGATTCCGTCGTTGGGCCAATGGGTGGTCCATAATGAAGTATAATTATTGTATATGATGCTTTACAAGTAAAAATGAAATGGCAAGTCACTGTCATTAACAGACTATATGTGACCCTGGATAACAAAATCAGACACAAGTCGCACGGGGAAATTTGTGGCAATAGCCAACAATAAAATTGGTCAAAATAATCGATTTTTCTTGTATGCCAAAAAATCATTAGGATATTAAGATCATTTTTCATGAAGATATGTAGTACATTTCCTACAGTAAATGTATAAAACATTTATTTTTGTGAGTGAATGCAGCACAATCACAAAAATAAATTGACAACTTAAAGGTGATTTTTTTTCAATGTTTAGATTTTTTTGCACTCAGATTCCAGTTTGTCAAATAGTTTTATCTCGGCCAAATATTGTCCTATCCTAACAAACCATACATCAATGGAAAGCTTATGTATGCAATTTCAAAAAAATGTACCCATGTGACTGGTTTTGCGGTCCAGGGTCACATATGGGCTGACTGGATTCTGTTCAGTTCAACTAGATAATTTACATAACTCATTTAATAAAAATAACATGTGAAGTGTGTTAAGCACATCAGTCTCCTACATACTGTGTTAAATGCTGTATATTCCCAAGTTGTGTTCATTTTTAAATGTGGAATTTCTTCTACACATTTTTAGCACTGGCAAAATATGTTTAAATTACAGTTTTATATAGCCTAATTTATGTCATTTTTCATCTTTCTAATAGTACATATTTCTTTAATTTCCTTGCTGTTAGGCTACTTGCCCTTCTTTACAAATGAAACCATTTGCAATCCTTTTTTAAAATCCTGATCATATGATCACTCTGGGTTTCTGAAGCTCAAATGTCATTATGCCTCACAAACAATATTTTAAAGGAGATATTATATCATTCAAACAGACTTTTTTTTTAACTGATGAGAAAACGTTTGTCTGGCGGTTGTTGAACAGAACCTGTTCTGGCCGGTAGATGGGGCTGTTTACAGTCAACAGGATTCAACAGAAAGACTGACTGATCTACAACTGCAAGACTGTGTTTGATTGACTGAATAAACAGCCAGAAACAGTGTTTCAGCAGCATGAGGAACTACACAGACAGATGATGCTGTGTGGAAATGTGTGACAGCAAAATATGGACATAAACATCAGCAAAGAGACAAATATGGGGTCCTGATCTGATCCATACAATAAACATAAAAAAAAAAAAAAAACTACAACACAACCCACATTTGTTAAATAGATACAATTTACTGTAATAATGCATATATAGTACCTTCAGCATCCGTCACATCTTGACTGAGTCCAGAGTGAACGAGGGACATCAGCACTAAAAGCAGAAGAAACAGATATGAAGCTTTTCCATTCATTCAACACAATGTAAATCACACACTGAAACATAGAGTTTATTCTACATGAACTGAAAGTGATTTTCTGTTGTGATGCTCATTCAGGGGAGAACTGATGGATTATTCTCCAGCATTTAACCCTCAGGTGCTCTTCGATCTTTTTTTTTTTTTTTGATCGTTTTGAATCTCTAAAAATCACAGCTTCATCAGAATGGTACGAAACTTGGACCTTTCTGGGCCTTGAAAGTTGTAATGACATTGCTGGCTATGTGGGGTCAGAAGCTCTCGGATTTCATCAGAAACATCTTCATTTGTGTTCTGAAGATGAACGAAGATCTTACGGGTTTGGAACGGCATGAGAGTGAGTAATTACTGACTATCTAACTATCCCTTTAACATCATCACACTCAATGACGTCACATGACTCGTGAACTGATATGAGAGTCGATTCACTGAAGGATTCACTGATGCTCAACAATAAAGCAGCAGTTTGAACCACTGAGCTTCACAGCAAACAACATATGATGTTAATCTCGTCAATAAATGTGATCAATCAGTGAATCTCTGTATCTCTGTCTCTTTTGCTTTTCTATACAACTATTCATGTTCCATATCAATTTTGTATCATTCCCTCTGTTCCCCTGTTTGTGTTTGCTTATTGGTTTGTAAAACATGAAAAGTATATAAATAACATAGAATAATCCATACATACACAGATACAGATACAGATAGCTTTATTAATCCCCAAAGGGCAATTCAGTTTCTACAGTAGCCTACACCGTCTAGACATACAACCATTCACACAGCCATAGTATGTAGTATATAACAAGGGTAACATGATAGGGTCCGGGTCCAAGGACAGTTTATAAATAAAAAGACATCAAAAGCAGAATAAAATAAAAAATAATAATAATAATAAAATAAAATAAAAATTTGCACATATCCGTAGCTCCTAAAGTGCATAGTGCCAAGAACAGATCAGTCCATAATTATTTCCTCAGCTCAATGTTTAACAGCATAATTGCTCAAGGAATAAATGATCTTCCATAACGGTTTGTCTTTCTAGGGGGCTGCAAGTAACGCCGACCTGATGGCATAAGAACAAATTCATCTCCCAGAATATGATTTTGGTTCATCAGACTTTTCACTTTTTGAAGAACACGTTTTTCCCAAAGAGAATTTAGGTCGCACATTTGGATTCCAATAATTTTGGAGCAGACTTTCACAATATTATTTAAACAGTTTCGGTCCTTCACTGAAATGTTACCAAACCAACAAATGAAAGAAAAAGTAAGAAGGCTCTCAATATAAGACAAATACACAGTGCACAGTATAGATTTAGAAACCCCGAAGGAATTTATCCTGCGCAATAAATGTACTATACTGGGCCCGTTTGACCACTGATTCAGAGTTCCTTTCAAACTTCAGTTGAGAATCAAAAAAACGTACCCAGATATTTATAATAATTTACGACCTCCACATCCTCACCATGGATCCTGCATACTGAGGAATTTGTCCCTTTTTCTCTAAAATCGATAATGAGTTCCTTAGTTTTAAAAACATTAAGGTCAAGAAGGCTGTCATCACGCCACTTAACGAAATCAGGAAGTGCACGTCCGTGATCTGACTCTGTGCCATGGAGGAGTGACAGCAGAGCAGTATCATCAGAAAATTTAACAAGAAAACTGTCCTCTTTAAGAGACCTACAACTATCTGTGTATAAAATGAACAGTAGCGGGGAAAGTACACAGCCTTGTGGGGAACCTGTGTGGGAGACGTTTTTGCGTTTTTGAAGTAACCCCATTTACTAAAACCCTCTGGGTCCTATCAGTCAGAAAGTTTAAGAACAAGGCTAAAAGCTGGTCGGGCAGATTAAAATAAGAAGCAAGCCTCTCAATCAAAATGAGAGGCTGCATTTTGTTAAAAGCTGATGAGAAGTCAGCAAATAAAAGCCTAGCATGAGATTTGTGTTTCTCCAGATTCTTATAAAGTGTGTCAAAGATAAAAAGCTTAGCATCATCCACACCTTTATTCCTCTGATAGGCAAATTGAAGAGAATCAAATTTGACCTCAACCAAGATGAGAACCTCTTCTTTTAGGATTTTCTCGAGGTTTTTTACTACAAGAGAAGTAAGCGCCACAGGTCTGAAATCTTGTAATTCCCTAGCTCTATTGATTTTGGGGATAGGAATAACAATGGAAGATTTCCAAATAGTTGGAAGCTTGCAGTTATCAACACACATTTGAAAAAGATTGTGTGTGTTTTAAGACACTCGCATACACACATTACAAGCTAAAATTAATATGATTAATGTGGTAACAGATTATGGGCAACACATATTCACTATTAACTACAACTTTAGCCTCTATAAACTAATATTTTACTGCTTATTAATAGTTATTAAGCTTATTAATAGTTTTTGTAGCGTTTAAGTTTAGGTATTGTGCAGGATTAAGAGATGTAGAATATGATCATGCAGAATAAGGCATTAATATGTGCTTTATAAGTGCTAATAAACAGCCAATATGCTAGTTATATGCCTGCTAATAGGCAACTATTTAAAAGTGAGAAATGAACCCTCAAATAAACTGTTACCATTAACGTTTCACATCACTGATTCTTTACTGGAACAAAACAAGCTTCAGAACTCCAAACCAAATCAGGTCAAAGTGTTTGAGACACACGACATCACTTCCTGTTTGATGTCGGCACCATCAGCTTCATTGTGTCTTTATATTGGCTGCAAAAATAATTTGGACACTTAGTGTGTTTCACATATACAAAACTTTGATGAACCAAATCCTGTTCAGTTCTGGCCAATTCACACTGTACCGACATCGACGACAAACTGCAACAGAGACTCAGTCGGTTTCTGTCAGATCAATGTGTTTCTCTGTCTCTGTTGGTATTGGTCAGCGCTTGTTTTTGGATTTATTAAATGTCTGAGGAGTGATATACTGTAATGATTGTCCGCATTGGTCAGTGTTTGTTAGTGTGAACTGGCATTTAACAAGAACCAGAAAGAGAACCAGGTGCATGACCTCAGTACTTGTGATGATCACAATGTAAATGGACAGAAAATAAGTTGGTCTGAGTGGTTTATTTATTATGGGTCCTCTGCATATATATTATGCTAATTGCATATGTTATGCGATTTATGTCTCTGCTGGTGTTGCCCTGACTCCACAATTTTTCAGTCTGGACCAACACTGCAGAGCTTCAGGAGAGACAACAGCATTTTAAAGCATGGTGTGGTTCGGGTCACAGTCTTTATGTCAAACGGGTCGGGTAAGGAACTGTCGGATAACAGGTCTGGTGTTCTGTCTATAGTCATACTGTGTTTGCGGGTTCAGTGAACAGGACCTGTGCAGGCAGCGTGACTCTGCACGTCTCGTGAAGAGAAACATACTGACTCCAAGTACATTACAAACCAAACTAAACCAAACATTCTTTCCATGAGTGTTGTCGCAAGTTGCTCTCTAGCTGACATACCTGATGATTATGCAGTTGATACTTAAAATTCATCATTGTGTGTAAAAAAAAAAAAATAACAGAAAGCACAATATTGTGTGTAAGGTTATGTTGTAATGCTAAATATTGTCGTGCTGTTGATTTGGATTAATGCACATGGAAACGTGGGTGGAATGAGCCACGACAAGGAGATTCTTTCACAAGCTTTACTGAACTTCTTCTGACACAGATGTGGGTTACAGTTCACAGCACACTCACCAATAGTGCGATATTCATGAACTCAGACTTTATATTCAGTCAATGCAGCTGATAGGCGCTCTTGCTCCAGCACTAAACGTGACGTTTCCAGCGTAACTTCACGCTCCATACTAAGGAGTGCGTAACTGAACAACCAATAAGCAACAAGAACACAGTAGAGGTAGTTAAGGGACTTAAAGGGCCAGGTTACTACAATATAACTGTAGAAGTGTGTGCATTATGATGCGCCGGGACTCTATGTGAGATCCACCAATCAGAGAGGTTCCTGAATCTGTTGATTTTTTGAGTGGATGAATGAATGAAGTCTATCTTGTGTTTTTGCCGGAGGCTCGAGTACACACGGAATCGGCGACTATGATCTGAGATCATTTAGGTTGTTGATAAACATGCAATAGATAAGTGATATTTAAAGGAATATTCCAACAAGCAGTTTTCACTCCAAACATTTCACAAAATAAAGTATTCACAATATTAAACAAAATGCTGTTCAAATGTTCACATACATCTGCGTTTATTCTGCCAGTTTGAACTGACTTCATACATCCAATAAAAAAATGACACTGAGACCAGCTTGTTAAAAAATAACTGTAAAGTGTCTCAGAAAAGAGAAGTTAGTTCTGAGAAAAGCTTGAGCATCATTTGATGGCAGTTTCCTCTTGGTTTGATAAACTGTGTCAAATGTAATGAAACTCAGACACATCTATGAGTGATTTAAGTGTCCAAATACTTATTGCAATTATTTCTTAAGATGGTCAGAGAGAAAGAGAAGTGGTAGAGAAGCTGACTGTGTGTTCAGTCACTGGTCTCAATCTCTCTGAGTCTCTGATGGAGAGATACAGCATCATTCAACACTAACTCACATCAACACAAATACAATCAGGGGTCATATTCACAAAACATCTTAAGGCTAAAAGTAGCTAACTTGCCGATTTAGGAGAAAATCTTACAAATAATGAGCATGCCAGTCCTAATTTTAGGACTCCTACATTTTTGCTCTATGAGTATTTCCCAAAGGTTTTTAGCGCTAAAGCCAGCTCCTAAATCTGAGAAAAGTCGCTAAAACCAAATCACAAACAATGGATGTTGCTGCCAATCTGCCTCGACACTGAACGCCATTTGAGCCTTGGGTGCTGATCCTTTTCTTCATAAATGCAATAAATATTCTGATTTATAGATTTTAATCTGCAACGACATTATATAAAGATTAATTTATGTACAAGCAAAATACATTGAATGATGGAGAATAAAATATTGCGGTCAAGTTGAAAATAATCAATGCGTTTACATGCACCCTCATAATGCGACTATATTGGGATTTTGGCAATAGGCTATTGCGATGAAACTTTACCTCATGTAAACGCAATACTTTGATCAAACTAATGCGATTAAGATCATAATCATAGTAAACTGTGGCATACAAAGATTTTAATCACAATAAACAGGCATGTAAACACCTTAAAGGGATAGTTCACCCAAAAATGAAAATTCTGTCATCATTTACTCACCCTCAACTTGTTTCAAACCTGTAAGAATTTCGTTTTTCTGCTGAACACAAAAGAAGATATTTAGAAAAATGTCTGTAACCAAACAGTTGATGGACCCCATTGACTTCCATAGTAGGAAAAAAAAAAACTATGTTAATTAATATGAAAATCTCAAAACTTTAAACTGCAGCTGTAAAACGGTTGGATCTCAAATCAGCTCAGATGTGACGTAACACTTGGGGGATTTCCTTATTTGGATCTGGTCTGCACCTTTGTCATGCCCTTAAATTTGCATACACACAGCCCACTTTCTGGGCCCAGCAATATCAATGGTGGTCATGCAGTCAGACACAGTTTAGCCGGCGCGCTAAGTTTACTGCTTCTGGAATGATCAAAAATACTGACGGTGGCTGGCAAAAAAACGCTGGCGGTGAAAGAGTTAACATAGCTGTCAAATAAACGGCTTGCACACAAACCACTACGCCCAGCAAGAGAGTAACGGGTTAACAATGCGTTCCCTGTTGTACTGCATGTTAAACGGAGAGGCTTTGCTTTGCTTAAATGCGGCGCATGCTTGTCGAACAGCACGACCCGTATAAAGGCCTATTCCTCCCCTCACTTGACTTTAGATGTGATAATACCACACAACAATAGCACACATTGTGTTTTAAGGTGCTGATTCAGGCTCAAACATATATGGTTGCACACCTAACGTCTCCATGGTACACCTCCAGTGAATGCTGCCAATCTTCATTGGGCATGTTGCATCTTTGCTTTGGAGATTCCTCGTTGTAAACCAACCAATCAGCGTGCAGCTCATCTAAATATTCATGAGCATATCATAACAGGGAGAAAACCGCTCGTTTCATTCTGGGTCTATTTCTCAGGGTTGCATTAGGGCATATAAAAGAGCCACCGGGGCATTTTCAGCCCAACCAATGTGTCATTCAAATCATTCTATCACCCCTTTAAAATGAAAATTATCCCATGATTTACTCACCCTCAAGCCATCCTAGGCGTATGACTTTGTTCTTTTAGACGAATACTATCAGAGTTATATTAATAAACCCTTATTAAATAAGTTTGGAAGCATCAGGGTGTTTATTAATATAAGTATTGGTCTGAAAGTAGAAAGTCATATAAGCCTAGGATGGCTTGAGGGTGAGTAAATCATGGGATAATTTTCATTTTAAAGTGAACTACTCCTTTAATCACATTATTACCACTCTGACCAAAGTGCGCTTGTGCTCGGTTCTACACTGATGTCGTGTGTGTTGTTCACACAACTTCTTGAATGAACTATATGACATTATTCTCAAGTTTTCTCTTCTCCAAATCGCTAAACTCTGTACAAATCACTGCGCAGTCTCTGCTCCGTATCTTCATCCAGACGGTGTATAAACATGTATTTTGAATTTGATGTGAGTAGATTAACATGCATACTGAATGCCTATCTGAGTGTGGTATAACCATACTTATTAACGAATAATCAGAATAATGAAAATTGCATGTAAACTGGAGTGTAGAGTTCTGCTCGTGTCATATAAACATGTTACTGCGATTAAGACCTTACTCTGACTATTAGAAATAAACTCATTATTGGTGCACATGTATTCATTGTCCCATCATCTGTGCCGATAGCCTTGTGGGAAGCTCGGCTGACCCGAGGTCGAGTTCCGGCTCGTGAACCTTTCCCGATCCCCCCCACCCTTTCTCTCTCCCACTTCGCTTCCTGTCACTGTCCTATCATAATAAAAAGGCAAAAACAGCAGAAAATAAATGTTAAATAAATAAATAAACAATGTCCAATTACCTGTGGCAGTTGTTTTCATGAGTTCACACAAATGATCTAATGTGAATAGAGTAAACGAGTAACATAAGTGTATTTGGCGTGCTGTCCGAGGGGATTGAGGGCTCAGAGTTCATAATTTATCCCAAACCCAGAGTAATGGTCACTATCCCCGACTGGGAAAAGGAACCAGCCGAGAGTGAGGAGTCGAGTGGTGGAGGAATGCAGAAAACTGTCGAGGTAACTTGGTGAGTCAGTTGTGTGTGTGTGTGTGTGTGTGTGTGTGTGTGTGTGTGTGTGTGTGTGTGTGTGTGTGTGTGTGTGTGTATATATATATATATATATACAGTGCTATGCATAAGTTTAGACACCCATGCTAAAGTTGACTAAAAAGAGGAATAAAAAATCATCTTTTGGAAATTGAACTTAATGCCTTAATTAAAAAAAAAATAAAAAAAATAGGAAAAATCCAACCTTTAAGGACACCAATTTTCTTTGTGAATGAATAATGTATCATAAATTAATAAATGTTCTTCCTTAAAATACAGGGTGCATAAGTCTGGACACCCTTTAACATATGTTAAATTCCCATAGAGGCAGGCAGATTTTTATTTTTAAAGGCCAGTTACTTCATGGATCCAGGATACTATGCATCCTGATAAAGTTCCCTTGGCCTTTGGAATTAAAATCGCCCCACATCATCACATAGCCTTCACCATACCTAGAGATTGGCATGGTTTTATTTCAGTTAGCCTAATAGCTGGTTTGATTTGCATTGAGAGATGATCTTATGGAAAGTACTCCATGCCAATCTCTAGGTATGGTGAAGGCTATGTGATGATGTGGGGCTATTTTAATTCCAAAGGCCAAGGGAACTTTATCAGGATGCATAGTATCCTGGATCCATGAAGTAACTGGCCTTTAAAAATAAAAATCTGCAAAGCTTGATCACAAAGAAAATTGGTGTCCTTAAAGGTTGGATTTTTCCTAATTCTTTTAATTAAGGCATTAAGTTCAATTTCCAAAAGATGATTTTTTATTCCTCTTTTTAGTCAACTTTAGCATGGGTGTCTAAACTTATGCATAGCACTGTATATATATATATATATATATATATATATATATATATATATATCCTCTCGAGATGATGACATAGACCGTTTGAACATCCTCTTCCGGAATTGTTTATAAAGCACCATTTGTCGCTTGAATTCAGCAATCTCTAAAGATGCAGACATGTAATAGGCTGACAATTAGCTGAACATATTAATAGTGACCCCTAGCCTATATTTCTAAGATCTTTATTTGAATATGGCAACATTTTTATTTTAACATCTTTATTAGAATATGGCAACATGATACTTATATGATTATATCACTGACAGAGACGCCTCTCCCATCTGCCAATCACTGTGGTCATAGTTAGTAAGCTTGATGACATCATCCATAGCAACGAGGTCAATCCCGCCCTTTCTCTTAGCTTAATACTTCTCTCTCTCTATTCCTTATTAAAAGTTGATCTCAACAGCTTTGTGAATAGGGTTTAAGAGAAAACTATAAACTAAGAGCTTTTACTGCTATTTAGGAGAACTCTTAGTCATAAGAAAACATGTTTTGTGTATACAGCCCCTGATTTAACTGAACTACTTGAAATAGGAAGAAACATTACAACAAAACTAAGCAAAAATACATGCACACATTGCCTCCATCTTTCACAAGCATTATCACACAGATACATCACAACACGTAACATCATCACATAAGATCTGATCAATAAATAATACAATAAGCAGTGAGACTGTGGATTCATAGACTCTCCTACACAACACTCATTATTATATCCCATCTTCAGCTGAATACATTGCATTAGAAACAGAAGATATTAAGAATATAATAAAATACTCACAGATGAGAGGCAGTGCACTGGAGCCCATACTGTCACATTAATAGACTGTTTTAACAGCGCCGTGTGCTAAAACACACACTTCCTGTGTTTAAACAGTCATTTCACACTTCAAGAAGAGATGAGGGAGGAGGAGACAAAACTCTACACAGAAGTACATGAAAAAAGGAAGAAGAAAGGAAAAGAGAGAGCCATTCTAAGATATTTAGCTTGTCTTTTGGTGTATGCAGGTTGTTTCAGCTCTGTTCATCTACTTGAAAAAAGTTTTTCCAGTGATTGTTCTCACACTTCACACAGCCTCACACTACAGACAGTGAATACAAAGTGAAATCACCATGTGATATCTAGTTTAGGGCTACTGTGAAAGGTGTTAAGGCACTTTCATGCAGAGCGAGTATCATGCACACACAACGAATGCAAACTGCAAAACGATTGATCGCCTTCGGATAATTAACCCCTGTGTATCTCATACGTTTTTCCATAGGCTTTATAACCTCATCCCCCTTTAAAAAAAAAAAAAAAGAAAAAAAAAAAAACAAAAGGCTGATGTATACTTGCAATCACCTTGAGTGATGGCCACCTACTGGACATACAAAGTAATGTTTCCAGATTAATTATACATGTTTGACTCATTAAGGGCCTTTTGTACATTGTACTACACCAGAAACACAAACTAGCTATAATGCTTTTCTAGAATTATTTTGACCAAATACATCACAAAATCGCAGCTGGGTAACAGATGCACAAGAGCTACAATTAGCATCTAGCTAATCACACTGCAAGCACATCACAATTCATGAGATTATCACTATGGAGAATTTATAGAAATGCTATTCTGTTTAAAGCAATATTAAGTGAACATGTTAAAATAAATCTGTGTCTGACCCCAATGATATCAAGCCATTGTAATTAGAGTCATTTAAGATGCCAAAGGCCTCGTCTTGAAAGCAGACGAA
The DNA here is from genome assembly GCA_021464565.1 of Rutilus rutilus. Taxonomy (NCBI): domain Eukaryota; kingdom Metazoa; phylum Chordata; class Actinopteri; order Cypriniformes; family Leuciscidae; genus Rutilus; species Rutilus rutilus. The sequence continues at coordinate 7,393,222 of JAJAQA010000003.1, forward strand.
AGAGTGGCTGAAACCAGGGAGAAAAGAGCGGTCGAGTCGGACAACTTTCAGCTCTGTTTGACCAGCACTGATCTGCAAACGCAAATAACGCTACAGCATTGCTTGTTGCTAAAAAAGTGAATGCATTTGAAATATTGCTGCAACATTTATATAATTAACAAGTTATCCAATGTGTTTGTCATTATTTCTGTAAAATGATCAGATGCAAATCTTCTACCGCTTTGCTGTTATTGTATACATCCTCATATTGCACACAGAAGACTTGCAGCGATTTGTCAACATTTCAAGCCCAGTATGATTGATGCTATTTAAATACATGAGAAAGTAAACAAAGGAATACATTTCAATTATTTTACCACTTTCAAAATATCAGAGACCCCAGTTGCAATGAACACCAATAGCCTACAAATGAAAGTGAATAATACAGTCACACAAAGTGACACAGATAGTGATTTTGATTCAGGTCAGATGGACTGATGATCGGCCGCAACCAGTGTTGGTCAAGTTACTTGGAAATAGTAATTAGTTACTGATTACTGATTACTTCTCCAAGAAAGTAATCCAGTTACTTGACTAGCTACTTTACTAAGTTACTTTTCAAAAACATGATGGACAAAAGGAATACGCTATAAAGCAATAGACCTTTCTGCTTAATTCTATTCTTTCTGCATATTCCATCATCTAAAATTGAATCAAATTAAACATTCTTTTTTAAAAACTTGTTTTATTAGTTTCAGTATTTTAACTTTATGCACATTGCATCAATGACTCACTCATTAAGACGGTCGCCTGCCGCGTCCTACTGGCGGTTTATAAATATTATTTCTATGTACAAATAATATTTCTTATTTGTATATTCAAAAAATATTTTAAATAATCTCATTACATTATTTAATGCAGTTTAATTTGATTGGTAACAGCCCTTTAGCATCTTATTATTCTATTTTAATTTATTGATCAAATTTAAGAATTTTAAATGAGAGATGAAGCAAATATCATAAATATGCCAATTTATATATGTTAAAGCTGACTGAACTGATGAGAATACTAATTACGGAATAAATTATATTTACAACACACACACACACACACACACACACACACACACACACACACACACACACACACACACACACACACACACACACACACACACACACACACACACACACACAAATAAATAAATAAAAAATCTTTTTTTTTCCTGTTCAAACAAATGTTTTTACTCGGTCAAGTAAATGACTGACCGAAGGACAAATGAAAAGGCTTAAATGTTGAGCCTTGGTTTATATTTTTTTATTATTATTATTCATTTATTTATGCATAAACCTGTCTTTAGGAAGCCATAAGTGGCAAGTGGCAAGAATAACTTTGTGAAACCTTTGGGGATGGTGGACAGGGTTTACATTAAGACAGGAGTATACCTTAATCTAGTTGATCATGCATTTATTTTCTTTTATTCCACAGCTGATGTGTGCAGTTTTTTATTGCTTGCATTAAAATAATTTTCTCTTGTTTTGTTTTGTTTTTTAATTGTCTTTTTCTTCTGCCATTCATGCTTATCAGCTCCATGCAATCTTAAGCTTTTCTTGGTGCAGCTGTACAGTCTGAAAAGGTTTTTTGGCAGTTTGCTAAAATAAAAGAGCCATTCTAAGGGCTCTTACAGAGTCAACACGAGCGACATGCTCCCTTTCATAGTCTACAAGTCGGACGCAAGCAACTTGCAGTATCGCCCCCACCAACAACGCATAGTATTGCATACATCGGTGCGTCGCGTATCAAAAACTGGGACGACACATTTTGCTACGCATAGACGCATAATGGCAGCCGAAGCGTAGCGATGCGTAGCCTTGCAGGCGTGTATGCGTATCGATGCGTTGACTCTGTAAGAGCCATAAGAGCCATCGTTTAAGCTGTTGACTTTTCTACCTTGAGAAAACGAACAACTTAAAAAGGCATGACAAATCATGACATAAGACTGACATCACTCACAACGTACCAATGCATTATCCCTCATGAACAAATATAACGTCTGATGTTTGCATACATGCATACCAGTGTACCATTACAACATCGTTCATGTATAAACATGACGTCTGAACACGGACAAACGGTGCATGTTGACGCATCAAAATTCACGCTTTTCGTTTAAAGACTTTTGAACGCGATCGCCTGCCATAGTGTTGACCACTGACTTTGCGGCGCTCATGTCATTGTCACTCACGAGTCACGACTCACGTCACGAGACAGTCTCGCAGTATAACGCAGTAACGCAGCCTGCTTACGGGGAAGTAACAGTAATCTAATTACTGTTTTTGCAATTGTAATCCCTTACTTTACTCGTTACTTGAAAAAAGTAATCGGATTACAGTAACGCGTTACCGCAACAGGATTTAAAACATGTTCATTTCTTCTCTAAAAGGAGCGTAGAACCATGAAAGTGACTACTTTTAGAAACGAGAAGTGCTTCATTCAATCCTTCCTGTACACAGACAGATGGGTTTGATGGGGAAGTCAATGAAAATGACAGGCACGTTATGTTACTGTGAATCTTTGGTCTTATGGTGATATTTTGAGGTTTATGAAACTAAAGATGCAGAAAGGGCATAAATATTTCCTCTACTCTGGGTAAACCCACAGAACAGAAACAGAGCAGAAGTCAAACCACAACACTGAGCTCACCTCTATTAGGCCTCTTAAACTAAAGACACTCTCAGTCATATTCTCTCTACAAGCAGCTGCTAAAGTTAACAATACATCTTCAATGATGAGCTGAAAGAAGTCTCTGTAAATGAGGTGATTTGCTGTGACTCTGAATTTTCATTTTCAACCTCCAATGGCCTCCAAAAATGAAGGCTACTTTTAGAAACAACTAATGCTTTGACTTCCGCCTACAAACCACACCACCTGAGAGAAACGTCTGCAGAACTCACTTTGCGAACATTAAGGCCGTTTATATTATCCATAGGGCTGTCAATATTTTTATCATTATTTTTTTACAGTTTACAGTTATTAAACATCTGTAGATATATATAGCCAGTGAGGCAGTGACCAATAGAGGGCATGGCCAGTCCGGGATTTAGAGGGTTTTTAAGCAGGCACTCGAAAGGAGACCTCGAGACAGGCTTTGGAAAATGAGTTCATGAATATATCACTTAGCGAATATGAACCAAAAGGAATAACTTACTAAAATAAAGGAACTAAAACTTAAACCACTAAAGAGTGGCAACAAAAATTGGATACCGGAAACACCGTAGGCTACGTCAACTTTATGAAATACAATAAGAAGTAGGAGTAGTGAGGATAGCTAAAAGAATCACCAAAGAGGAAAATATTTTAACAAGATTAAGGGTTGGGCATACCAAGCTTAATAAAACTTGTTATTTGTCTCTCAAAAGTATTCTAATGAACGAGAAAGAAAGCGAACTTTGGTGGGAGTGGAAGAACAAAATATTTAAGGATATAATTACTTGTGGACTAGAGAGTGTACGTTGTTATTTGAAGAGTGGGGTGGTGTGGCGCAATGGATAAGACACATGCCTTTGGTGTGAGAGATCCGGGTTGGAATCCACTGTGAGACACCAATGTGTCCCTGAGCAAGACACTTAACCCCTAGTTGCTCCAGAGGCGTGCGACCTCTGACATATATAGCAATTGTAAGTCGCTTTGGATAAAAGCGTCAGCTAAATGAATAAATGTAAATGTAAGAGAACAGAGCTGATTAAGAGAATTTAGATTTTAAAATAATAATAATTGAGAAATGCATCCACATTCCAACAAAGTAGGTGGCGATAATACACCTTAACGTTGGTGCTACCCGCCATAAAACTGAAGAGACCTCGAGATGTGGGCTGTGTCCCAATTCAAAGGCCGATCGCATCACAGCAGCTCGATGAAGGCTGTCTCAGTTCGAAGGCTCCTTCAAATGTGTCCTTCGTTTTCTGTGAAATGAAGGCTACAACAGATGGATCATTCATGGCCTTGCCTAGTGATGGGAAACCAAGGCTTTCTGAAACATTTGAGGCTTTCATCAAATTGTGTCGAAAAAAAGGTTCATTACTGGAAGCTTTTAAAGGTGCAGTGTGTGATTTTTAGCGGCATCTAGTGGTGATATTTGCGAATTGCAAACACCCATTCACTGACGCCCGCTCCCGGTCTTTTCAAACTCGAATGAGAAGCTACGGTGGCCGACTTATGATAAAACTCTGCTGCTGCTGCGTCTTTTTCTGCTGTTTATCAATCGAGTTAGTGACGAAACGCGCTCTGTAGCGCTGTTTGTTCGCTGTCGGCTACGGTAGAAACATGACGTCACAATATGTCGACCATTTATAGAAAGGGGTGGCTGTGGTTATGTAGATATAAATGACTTATTCTAAGTTAATACAAACATAACGGTTCATTAAGTAAGGTCTTTATACACCACTGAAAACATAGTTATGGATCTTATATTGCATTTCTGCCATTAGATCCTCAGAAAAAACACACATTGCACCTTTAACACAATGCACATTAGTGACATCTGGTGGTATTGAACAAATCACAGCAGAGCAGAAAAAGCATGTGACCAAACAAAGCTTCGGAAGTCGATCAATACAGTTCTGTCTAATATCATCGAAATTTATTTGTGCCACTGAGACCACAACTCATAACAATGTGTACCCTGGTCAACGGATTCACATATTGATAAAAAAAAAAAAAGTAAAAAATAATATATATATATACAGTGAGGAAAATAAGTATTTGAACACCCTGCTATTTTGCAAGTTCTCCCACTTGGAAATCATGGAGGGGTCTGAAATTGTCATCGTAGGTGAAAAAAAAAAGAATTTAGAAAGCAACTGGAGGCAAGATTGTGCAATAAATTCTTAAGGTCAATATAAGTCTTTTTGTGGCAAGTGACTTCAAATGTATTGTGTTTATTCATAGGTTAACTTACTGAATGGACATGAATGTGTTAGTTATTTGGCCCCTGTTTTTTCTACTTGTGACTTTATGGTTTCTTGGCCATAAGTCAAATAGGTCTAGTGTTGAGCTCATTTGCATATTTAAAATAGATTTTTCAAAGAAACTTGTAAAACAAAAATGTTACTTTTCATGTATACTTTCACTGTGTAAAGTTTTATTGTGGTAGGAGTAAAGGAAGAAATTAAGCCTATGCGGGTGTATTTTGGGTAGCCTATATTCGCTTAGTGTATAGCTCATTTGCATATTCAAATTCATTTTCAAAGAAACTTGTAATACAAAAAATTTGACTCTTCATGGGTACTTTAATTGTGTAAAGTTTCATTTTGATAGGAGTAAAGGAAAAAAATAGCCCCATTGGGGTGTATTGTTGGCCTTATTGGCACACAACTCAGATTGATGAGAATTTAACATATTTCCTCAACTAGGATTTCTTAGGACTTTTAGTATGATGTTCTGGACACCTCATAGAAATGATCTGAGCTGCAAAAAATTATTTTACAATTAGTTCTAGTTTTGGCTCCAAAATTAGTTACTTTGCCTGGACTAACTGTGAAAAGATGCGTATCATCAGTTATCTTACAATAGTCAAATGTATGTTGCGTAAGATATATTTGGTTAAATAATTAATATAGTACTCACATTGAACTGTGATCAAGTAATAGGCTATGTGATTTGATGCATCCTGCAAACTGTGTATAGTATTGAATACAATGCTCAATGCTAAACGTTTTAGAATGAATAATTTTGCTGACTTGTAGAATTGCCTACAAAAACAGCGAACTTTGATGTGCTTGAGCTACCTCTAAATATTAATATTTTTGCCCCATTTTTTTTCTGGGGTGTTTTTAGCATAAATGGAACAAATCTAGCGGGTCAGGCTGCAGAAAAACAGAAAAAAAATGTTTTCGTACATTTAAGGGCCACCCTAATGTCCACTGTGAGAGACATAATCTAAAAAAAAAAAATCCAGAAATCACAATATATGATTTTTTAACTATTTATTTGTATGATACAGCTGCAAGTAAGTATTTGAACACCTGTCTATCAGCTAGAATTCTGACCCTCAAAGACCTGTTAGTCTGCCTTTAAAATGTCCACCTCCACTCCATTTATTATCCTAAATTAGATGCACCTGTTTGAGGTCGTTAGCTGCATAAAGACACCTGTCCACCCCATACAATCAGTAAGAATCCAACTACTAACATGGCCAAGACCAAAGAGCTGTCCAAAGACACTAGAGACAAAATTGTACACCTCCACAAGGCTGGAAAGGGCTACGGGGAAATTGCCAAGCAGCTTGGTCTTGCCAAGCAAAAAAGGTCCGCTGTTGGAGCAATCATTAGAAAATGGAAGAAGCTAAACATGACTGTCAATCTCCCTCGGACTTGGGCTCCATGCAAGATCTCACCTCGTGGGGTCTCAATGATCCTAAGAAAGGTGAGAAATCAGCCCAGAACTACACGGGAGGAGCTGGTCAATGACCTGAAAAGAGCTGGGACCACCGTTTCCAAGGTTACTGTTGGTAATACACTAAGACGTCATGGTTTGAAATCATGCATGGCACGGAAGGTTCCCCTGCTTAAACCAGCACATGTCAAGGCCCGTCTTAAGTTTGCCAATGACCATTTGGATGATCCAGAGGAGTCATGGGAGAAAGTCATGTGGTCAGATGAGACCAAAATAGAACTTTTTGGTCATAATTCCACCAAACGTGTTTGGAGGAAGAAGAATGATGAGTACCATCCCAAGAACACCATCCCTACTGTGAAGCATGGGGGTGGTAGCATCATGCTTTGGAGGTATTTTTCTGCACATGGGACAGGGCGACTGCACTGTATTAAGGAGAGGATGACCGGGGCCATGTATTGCGAGATTTTGGGGAACAACCTCCTTCCCTCAGTTAGAGCACTGAAGATGGGTCGAGGCTGGGTCTTCCAACATGACAATGACCCGAAGCACACAGCCAGGATAACCAAGGAGTGGCTCTGTAAGAAGCATATCAAGGTTCTGGCGTGGCCTAGCCAGTCTCCAGACCTAAACCCAATAGAGAATCTTTGAAGGGAGCTCAAACTCCGTGTTTCTCAGCGACAGCCCAGAAACCTGACTGATCTAGAGAAGATCTGTGTGGAGGAGTGGGCCAAAATCCCTCCTGCAGTGTGTGCAAACCTGGTGAAAAACTACAGGAAACGTTTGACCTCTGTAATTGCAAACAAAGGCTACTGTACCAAATTAACATTGATTTTCTCAGGTGTTCAAATACTTATTTGCAGCTGTATCATACAAATAAATAGTTAAAAAATCATACATTGTGATTTCTGGATTTTTTTTTATTTTTTATTATGTCTCTCACAGTGGACATGCACCTACGATGACAATTTCAGACCCCTCCATGATTTCTAAGTGGGAGAACTTGCAAAATATGTGACCATATATTTTATGACCATGTATAACTATGTGACCATAATTATAGTAATTGTAATTAAAAAATATTTTGGGTGTTCGGTTTAAAAAAAAATACAATTTATGTGTAACCGGGTGAAATTGAATAAATACACACCGGAAGCAAACTATGCTTTTTTAAATTTGGGGTTTTATTCTGACTGCTGTTTAAAATAAGTGACAGCAGTCAATGGGAGCATAATTAGACTGATAAAAGTCTAATTAAGAAAAAAAGTTTGCTTTGTTCAAAGAGATTTCACTAGTTGAACAAAAAAAAACAAAAGAAATTTTGAAAACAGTTTACAGTAAATTTGAAGATGACAATCAAATGTCACAAAAACTCAAGTGTAACCAGTGGATCAATGACCAAATCCACAGAATGCTTAACTCAATTCAAACTGAAATACAGTGTAATGCACTGCAACAGGTCAGATTTAAATCGATTTCTCCAAACCAAAATATGTTACAATTAAACACGATAACACAAACTGGAATAGGCAGGGGCTGAGGTAACTTACAAGAGAAATGAAAGCACATTAACAAAGCCACATAAACGCGCAGAAACCGTGGCCATGTGTGTCTGGAGTTCAGCGAGCTCCAAGTACTCCTTCAGTCTATCCACGGAGCGCTCTAAAGTCAACAGCGCTGACTGAATGATGATATGCTTTTATGTCATTTTTCCTTTTTTATTCAGAATATTCACAAATGTGTTACCTATAGCATGAAATATCTGATATTCCGATTGTCAAATACATGCAAGTGGAAGTGTGTTGTTGTTTAAACACCTTTATAACGATCGCATTAGTTGAGCTGTATGCGCGATGGGCGCCGGTGTTACAATATATTCGGTTCCTGAAATATTTGGTTCCAATGGGTGGAGCTATCATGAATATTCACGAGACCATAGCGTGGGCGGGCCGACAAATACAAGCCACTGGAACAGAAATTATTAGCGTGAGCGCCTCGTTTTGTTTTATGGATTATTTATTTCAAACAGGTAATAAAGTTGAACGTTGAACCTCAGATCGTGTTTTGTCCTAAACTACTCCTAACTGTTCGTTTCTCACTAATGACTGAGATTAAACTTTTTAAATGTCTATTATTGCATGTTTAAATAAATATTAACAAATATATTCTTGTGTTTTGATTCGTCTCCCAAAGTTGTCTGTAGGCTATTAGAAGGGTTGATTATAAAGGGAGTGAATGATGAGGTGATGATGAGGTGCAGGTGTGGTGAATCAGTAGTCCGGGGAGAGTGAACGAGTGGGCAGATCTAGTGGATCCCTGACACTGAGGTCTTTTCGTTGAGCAATAATTTTTTTGGTCATCTATCTATCTATCTATCTATCTATCTATCTATAAGATATTCATGAACAGCAAGTTCACGTATATTAGGTACAAACCCCAGTGTTATCAGTACAGAAAACACAAAGATAAAGTTGGTTAAAATTGGTAAAACTCAAATACCACAGCTGAAAAAGTGTTGAAATCATATTGCTTTGTTGGCAGAAACTGTGAAAAAAAGGTGTCATTTTGAACTGAGTTATAAATATCTCTACATCTAAAGCTGTTCGAAACTGGTAGGTATCATGAATGATACATCTACTATTTGAATACACATAGCCTACATAAAGATTTATTAAATACCATTTAAACAGACAATAAAACGAAAACATGGACAAAATAATTATTTGGATAAAATATGGTTTACATGTAAAATGTAAATGTTTATTTTAGTGCTGGGCAAATATTAATCGCGATTAATCGCATCCCAAATAAAAGTTTGTGTTTGCATAATATATGTGTGTGTACGGTGTATAATTATTTTGTATATATAAATACACACATTTGCATGTATATATTTTTATTTATTTATATATGAATTATTTATATATAATATAAATTATGTATATACATGCAAATATTTCTTAAATAAATACATGTATATGTGTGTATTTATATATACAAAATAATTATACACCGTACACACACATATATTATGCAAACACAAACTTTTATTTTGGATGCGATTAATCTTTGCCCAGCACTAGTTTATTTCCAGGCTTGTGCTGGAGAAAGTGTTCAAATATCCGTATAAGTGGATGTACAGAGAGAAGCTGATGAAGATACTGACCCCAAACTCTCAAACTCAGCATCAGGGCAGAACAATGTTACTGCACGTTAAAACATGTGGTTACAGTGTTCCTGGAAACAAAACAAACAGCAAAGTGACAGCAGGCCTCGGACGTGTAAAACCACATGCGATGAGGTTAGCACATAGCTTCAGCAGAGCTAAAAACCTGCAGAAAACAGCAGAGAGAGTTAATCAAGCAACTCAAACTCACAATTATTCTTTGTTTAGAGACAGAAAACATTCTAATTTGTTGCTTCTGCCCAGTGTTTAAATAATTTTTTTGTGCATGTTTTAATAATTTGATTTGTTGTGATTGGGGTTTTGTTTTAGGGTTTAACATGTTTGACATTTGTTAAAGGGTACTCCACTTTAAAATGAAAAGTCTGTCATCATATACTCACCCTCATGTTGTTTCAAACCTGTATGAATTTCTTTCTTCTGCTGAACAGAAAGGAAGATATTTAGAAGAATGTCAGTAACCAGACATTTTCTGGTCCCACTGACTTCCATAGTATATATTTTTGTCCATGGAGGGACGCACAGACCTCTGCAGGCTAGACAATGGCACCCTGACTGCCATTAGGTATCGGGATGAAATCCTTGGATCCATTGTCAGACCCTATGCTGGTGCAGTGGGTCCTGGGTTCCTCCTGGTGCATAACAATGCCCGGCCTCATGTGGCGAGAGCATGCAGGCAGTTCCTGGAGGATGAAGGAATGATACCATTGAAGGGCCACCACGCTCACCTGACCTACATCCAATAGAACACCTCTGGGACATTGTATTTCGGTCCATCTGACATCACCTGGTTGCACCTCAGACTGTCCAGGAGCTCAGTGATGCGCTGGTCCAGATCTGGGAGGAAATACCCCAGGACACCATCCGTCGTCTCATTAGGAGCATGCCCCGATGTTGTCAGGCATGCATACAAGCACGTGGGGGCCATACAAACTACTGAGTACCATTTTGAGTTGCTGCAATGAAATTTCAGCAAAATTGACAAGCCTGCTGCATCATTTTTTCACTCAGATTTCCAGGGTGTCTTTGAATTTAATCCTCTGTAGGTTGATCATTTTCATGTCCATCAAACGATGTGGCATCCTTTCGTTCATAACACATTACCCAGTCCATATTAGTATAGATATCCAGCATGATATTTTTCCCCATTGAGATCTGATGTGTTTTCGAAGTGTTCCTTTAATTTTTTTGAGCAGTGTATATATATATATATATAATAGATTTTTTTAATATGTGCGCTGTGACATAAGTCAACCTGCAAATGTAATTTAAATGAATAGAATAGTGGGTGAATATTAACACCCATGATAGTCTGTTCTTAATTATTCAGAAATTTGAAATGTCAAATAAGTGAAAACTAAGTGAGTTAAGTGAAACTTAAACTACAACTCTCAGCACAAATACAAATGTTTCCATATTTGTGATGTAAATTTTGGTTGCATTATTTATTAAGTAAACATGGCTTAGTGCTTAAGGCCTGTTCCAGTATCCACGTAAAATATCATCCCGCACACGAGCATAAATGTGTTTAGCAGCTCGGCAGTCTGATCAGGGAACCCAAAGACTCCTATATTCTCCTTTAAAGGGTTAGTTCAGCCACAAATGAAGTTTCTGTCATTAATTATTCACCCTCATGTCGTTACAAACCCGTAAGATCTTCGTTCATCTTCGGAACACAATAAGAGATCTTTTTGATGAAATCCGAGACCTTCTGACCCCGCCATAGACAGCAATTGTGATGTTTTTTTTAGTGAATAAAAAAGTAAACTGTATATCAAAGGAATCATAATTCTAACATCTAACCAATTACTTCTCCTTTAGGCCTAACAGAACAAAATGTAGCCTACTGTGAAAATTGTGTCGAAACCAGTGGAAAATTCTGAGATGACGGCTAGATAATATAAAAAATGTAACAGTCTAGAATAGTCTCATAACATGACATTACATGAGTAATCAACTGTACTTCTAACCTTTTCCATTTCTTTATGATTTGAGATCGAAGTTGCTTCTACCTGTGATGGCTATTCTTCTTCTTCTTCTTCTTCTTCTTCTTCTTCTTCTTCTTCTTCTTCTTCTTCTTCTTCTGTTTTTTATTGGCAACCGCACTAAACAGTGCATTACTGCCATCATCAGGTAGCTTGGCTCAGAAACATTTTCCTATTCCTCTTAACACTTTCTAACCACCCCCACTATATATATATATATATATATATATATATATATATATATATGTATGTATTATGTAACTTATGTTGTCTTAATCAAAAATGTTCACTAACTTCAGCATTACTGCGATATATTTCACTAGTATTCAGCCACATTCCTATAGGAATCTAATTGATGTCACTCGTGCCATTTCTTTGTTATATATTCTTAACTTCCATTCATTATCTACTTTATTGTTAGAAAATATCATAATTTGTGACTTCTCCACAGAAAACTTAAATCCCCGGTTGTATGACCATTCACCTCATCCACAGCCTTCTGCATTTTCATAATATACTTATTGTTTTTTCCTCTGAACCTTTTATTTCCGCTTCCAAACACATAACCGGATCCATAGTTCCTCTTCCTACCCTAAATCCACTTTGATAAGGTGAGAATTTTCCTTCTTTTTCCAAAAAATACACTAATCTGTCCATTATCATTCTGTCCATCACTTTCCCTACATGAGATGCAAGGGCTAATTGGTCGTCTTACTTGGATCCTTCCCTGGTTTCCTTATTGGCTTATTGGTTTCACCAGTGCCTCTTTCAACTTCTCAACTTTGTGGTAGTACCCTCATTTCCCAGATTTTATTATAGAACTCTAACATTACGTTCAACGATTCCTCGCTTAACTGCTTAATCATATAATAGCTGATTTCATCTTGACCAGGAGTAGTTTCTCTCATTCTCCTCAGTGATGTTTTAGTTCCGTCATTCCAAATGGGACATCCATTATATTATCTCTTTCTTCTCTTTTTTTCCAATAGACGAGGATGTTCTTTTAATGTCTCCTCCCTTTTTTTTTCTTAAATTCTTCAGTCAGATTTCCCGTACTGTTTACTTTTATAAATGTATTACAAAAAATGTCTGCTTTATCACTGTATTGTATTTACTGCTATAACTTCCCCTTAATTTAAAACAGGATATTCTATCTCCTGTCTTATTCCATTCATCCTTCTGATCATATTACATACCTCTTCAATTGATGTAGTTCTCCCTATTCTGTCACAGAAATCTCTCCAATGTTGCCTTTTTGCCCTTCTTACCACAATTTGTACTTTTGCCTGTTCTCTCTTATATTCCATAAGTTCTTGATAGTTATGCCTTCTTCTTACCTTCTTGTACTGTCTCCTTTTCCTTCTAATAGCTTCATCACACTCCTTATTCCACCATGGTACCATTTTAATCTTTCTTCTTCCTTTGCTTTTAGGAATAACTGCTGCATTATTTTTCATTACCCCTATAATTTTCTTACTTATAGCTTCTATTTCACCGCCTACATCATTTATGTCTAAACCATCCTCCACCATGTTCACATACTCAGTCCAGTTAGCTTTCTCATATTTCCATTTCCCTTCTCTTCTTTTATTTCTCTCTACACTCTTATTTATACACATTTTTATCAAAATAGGAAAGTGATCACTATAGTACATTTCCTTAAAGGAACACTCCACCCATTTGCATTAAGCTTTGCATAGTTAGAAACCCAGGCATGGTCGTGCAACACTCTCTCATTTTCCCCTGAGATGGGAGAAATACGTATTTACCTCTTTAACACTTCCTCCCACAATGATGCAAAAATCGTCATTTTGCATCATTGTCGGAGGAAGTGTAAAAGGGGGGGGTTCTCTTACGAGAGGTTCTCTCGTATTGCGTAAGCTAGCTTACGCTACGGGTAAAGTTGTCTTTTCTCGAGATCTGAAGCCAAAAATTATCCTTAATTTTGTATTTATTGTCAACGCAGTGCGGCAGCCAGCAGACCATAGCAGGCTGCATAAGCGTGCTCATTGGCTGTCCTGCGGCAACTGCTGCAGCCTACCAGTGAGCCCAGTGTGACGTCACGCCCAGTGAGGGCGTTTCGCGCCCTCCACACCCCTCTAACCGTCAGAATGGGTGTGGCTAGCGTGTATAAAGGAAGGGCTCACATGCTGGAAATCTGATTTTCTTGTCTTCAGCGAAGCACTTCGCATCGCTGGATCTTGAGAGCCGCCGCCGTTGAATTCAGTGACAATCAAGCCTAGGAAAGCGCCTGAAGAAGCTGGCCGCCTTCGCCGCCTTCAGCCATCTGTGCCTGCTACGCCATCCGGCGACATATCCTTTCTTTGCTGTGTGTGTTCGCCCTGCGACACATACTTTCTCTCTGTTTATTTCTAAATGAGCACGAGGCGTTTTTTAAAAATGCCTTGTTTTTCCTGCGGCTCGTGCCGAGCCCCGCTTACCAACGGAGACCGCCACATCATCTGCACTCTCTGCCTGGGCCGCGAGCACGCCGCCACCGCACTCTCTACGTGGCGGCTGCCCCGAGTGCGAAGAGCTCTCAATGTCGACCCTGCGGGCTCGACTTGAGGCTTTCGATCAAGCTGCCGCTCCGCCTGTCTCTGCCGGGCCGCGCAGGAAGAAGCGCCACTCCCAGAGACCACCGGAGTCTGATGTAGCACTGAGGAGCTCGCCGGAACCTTTCCCTCGAGCTTTTCCAGCCTGTGAGCCCTTTCTTTATACACGCTAGCCACACCCATTCTGATGGTTAGAGGGGTGTGGAGGGCGCGAAACGCCCTCACTGGGCGTGACGTCACACGGGGCTCACTGGTAGGCTGCAGCAGTTGCCGCAGGACAGACAATGAGCAATGAGTCTGCTGGCTGCCGCACTGCGTTCACAATAAATACAAAATTAAGGATAATTTTTTGGCTTCAGATCTCGAGAAAAGACAACTTTACCCATAGCGTAAGCTAGCTTACGCAATACTCGTTCCCTCTTCTAGAGAGAACCGAGGTTACATTGGGTAACCGAGTACGATTTCTGTTGAGACTACAAGCACTAGTTCCCACCCTTTCAAACCCGCCCATAGGGGGTTGGACCTAATGCGCTAACAGACCTATCACAGATCAGTGCCAGTGCGTTTGATTTCCAATGCCATCCTCTTTTTCCCGGACATGTCCAGCCATCGAGATCGTCCAAATTGTCCGGGATTCGGCTTTTGCTTTCTGCAGTCGCCATTCATTGTTTACATGCACACCTTTTGTTTCAATCTAGCTGAATTCATTCCGATTGGTGAATCTGAATGTAGTGTTTACATGAACGCTAAACAAGTGATCGGTTGATGTGCGTTTTAACATTGCTAAGAAAATTCCTGCTCCTCCGTGAGAGATGCGAGACCAGTGCGTCTCAGTAATGACGCCACCGGCCTCGCGCCGTTCTCCCACGGCCCTCAGCCTCGTCCTGCTCGCCACAGTAAACATGATGAATGGCGACTGTAGAACGCAAAAGCCGAATGCCGAAACATTTTGGGAGATCTCGAAATCCAGGGCAAACTCATCACGGAGACTCGCTAGTAACCTAGCTTTGTTGTTGTCAACTGCCCTCTCTTACCGGTAGGTGTGGCTTGGGAGTGGCGCCCTAGGGCAGCGAAGCAAGTGCATTCTGGGAGTTGTTGTCTTTCATCCACATAAGCCAAAAATAAATTTTCTGGCTTTTCTTAGACTAGAAAGCTCCAAATTCAAAAATGATTTCACATTTCTTCTACATAAATGACCTATTTTAAATACACATTCATCTTTCCAGAGGTAAAGTGTCCCTTTAATACCTTCCATTTCATTATTCCCCCTAACCTACTATTTGTTAGAGTTAGATCTAACACCGCTTCTTGACCTGTTCTCATATCTATTCGTGTACCTCTCCTATCATTCAAACAGATCAAATTAATCTCATCCATTTATTCTTCAATCAGCTGCACATTTCTATCAATCACACTTCCTCCCCACATATTATTATGGGTGTTGAAATCCCCACACCAGATCACACTCTCTCTGCTTTGCCCTTCTATCTTCTTCATCTCTTCCAATGTCATTTGCTTACATGGACTGTAAAAATGAATTATTACTACACTCTTGTCTTCCTTCCATACTTCAACCACCACATATATTTCACTTCCTTTCCCCACCATTCTATACTGTATTCCTGAATTAATAAAAGTAACACACCCATGTAACGACTGAGACAAATCAGACACAAGTATTTGTTATAGTTTAACAAATAATATTTAAAACTCTGTGATCTGTGGTCCCATCCCCCCAACAAGGGCAAGATAGTCTTGGTTACCATGACCACGATCAGATAAGTTGGTTTTATTGCTGTTAAAAATGTGCTCACATGGTCAAGACAATGGGGAAGACAGAAACAGTCTTTAATACAGACTTTGCTGCATTAATCATAGGCGAACTTATCTATAAATGAACATGCATCCCAGAAACTGTGTGAATGATTTACTGTCTTGTGTACTATTATGTATTTGATATACTATGGTATGTATTTTATTAACCAACTGTCAATGTAACCCCATCTGTATCATGACTCCAATCAAATTAATCCTCATTTAATGACTCACACTTTAGTGTACATCACCTTCTCTTAGAATGCAGTGTGTGTTTGTTATATCTAGCTGAGCATTAATGGACATAAACGGGAAGGCAGATGTCCAACCACACTTGAGATAGCATCATAAATCCTCCCCACAGAGGAATCTCCCGCTTGGAAATTCCCCCTTTCTTATTGGTTGAGCCAACCCTGAAAGAGTGGACCTTTCTCAGGCTTTAAATGGTCGCTACACAAGCTCTTCTCTCTCTTCTTCTGGTAAACGACGAACAGGTGGGTTGATTTTAATATTAATTTTACTACATTAAGTTAATTATATGAACTGATCCAAATATTCATAATCAAGTATAACCAGTTATTATTGATTATTAATATTTCATAGAGCTAGTTCGTTACACCCACCACCATTTCCCTCTTCCCGATCTCTTCTCACAGATACTTATCCTTTTATTACAAAATCTAATTTAGGTTTCAGCCACTCTTGTAGGCTACACATATCACATCTTGTTTTTCCTCCATCTGATTTAGATAACCCTTAAATTCCAATCCCTTAGCCACCAAACTTCTAGCACTCCATTGCAATATTACTAACATCAAGATTGTTGTCCATCCCATGATTCTTGACTAGGTTGTACTTGTTGCTCCCCTGGCCTGGTGGGTGTCAGGGGGGTGGGGTGTGTTCTTAAATCCTGTATGCAGAAACAATGAGACAAAAACTTTAGCTTGCGTTCAGCTCAACTGCAGTATTTATTCTACAGCGCTTGCCTCCTAAAAGGTTTTATGTTCCTCCCGGCTCCCGAGCGCTCTGCGCCATCTAGTGACCTCTTTAAGTATCGCCCCATCACAGTAACAAGTACAATACAATGAAATTTGCCTTTTAGTAACTATTTAATACACAATGTAAATATCTGATAAACTGCATTAATATTCTCCTACACAGTATTGTATTTATATGTTAATAAAAGACATTGTAGTTCTACAGTGTCACCTTGTCTGTTCTGCTTTTATTTTGAAAAGCGCCGTTTTTCTTCTTTTGATGTTTTTTGTGATGCTAAACTTCCCGCTATTCTCCCTTCACAAGGTGGTGCTCACGCGTCGTCGGAAGAACGGTAAAAACTTGTAAACACGTTAGTTATTTTTCATGTTCATCCATTTGAATCCTGTAAAGAAAGAGTTTACATTGTGATTTACTTTATTATTTTTGTATTGTTCGTAGGCCTGCATGTTATTTCTAAGAGCTCCGAACTGTGAGGGTGTGAGCTAGAGAGCGTGCTATCTGCTGGCGGGAACTTTTTGATTAGGGCCTTTGGAGAGCGGAATGAGGTATGAAGGAAAATTGTGTGGAGTGTGTATTATTATCATTACAGATTTTGTTTAAGGAAAAGAGAATGTCATTACTAAATTTGTTTATGGGTTAATTGCACATGTCATCAATATAAAAACAATCTTTTTTTCTGTGAACAATTATAATGTATTGTATTTCATTTAAAGAAAGCATGTGATATTTTATTTGTGATAAAGGCTAAAAAAACATATTTCATATTGGTTATTAGTTAAAATGATTTGTATTGGGTGTAAACAAAATTAATATGTGAACACGATTTATGTGCAAATTATTTGTGAAGCTACATAGAAGCATTTTGTATTTCTTCTGTTTATCCTGTGGTTTTCAGGTGTTCATGGTGCTCACTGAGAGGAAGAAATAAATCGACACCCGTTTGAAACGTCTTGCGTCTTGATCAATAAATCCAAGGGGCTGCTACCCATAATATCATGAAAAAAATATATATGGGTGTCTATTTTTTTCCCACATTGTTTATTTTAGCAATAAATGGTAGTATAATTAACTGTACTATCTCAATTACTTTTTTGAACATCTCTTAGGCTATGCCTAACTGTGAACACCTTTTTTTTTTTTCTTACCCTTTACATACTTCTGAAGTTAGACCATCTCTAATCATTTCCCATGTTGGCCTAGGCTGCGACTCACTATTATCTGTATCTTTTCTGTTCTTCTTTCAGCCTGCACTGAACAATTTATGACCTCTGCCATGAATAACACAAAACTTGTTTTACTTACTATCATTGTGTCATCTGATATATTGCTTCTCTTTTTCTCATTTCTGATTTGGTCTCTCCATTCCTCCTTCTCACTCTCTTTCTCTTTCCTTGAGTCCACTTTATTATCTGCTTACGAATATTTCCATCTCTTTCCTTTTATATTTCAATTGCCCTCTTTCTAACTTCACATCAAAGGAAGAAACGTGGAAAACGGGGTGGCTGTGCTGTAAGGCTTAAGTCCTACCTGGGTCTCTGGCCTTTGGGACGTCGGGGGAGGTGTTCGGCCAGCGACTCTGTCCGCTGGCGATCCCTGGATCTGTCATATGGGTGGAGTGCTCCCCTGGTCCCAGCCACGGTGACCTCTGAGGGGCCGGTTGCACCAGCCATTCGTAAGTTCTTTCTTAAATTGGAACGTAAAGTCCACACTAGAGGCTTAGTAACTACTAGCTAGTTTGTAACTAACTCTGAACTTTATTCCGTTGCACCATTTGTTCGTAAGGCAGAACGTAGCTAGTAGTTCGTAAGCTCTCCGTAAAGTAATGCGTAGTCGCATAATATGACGTTTAGCCACGATGATCCAATAGCAGCCTTCAAATACATGAGCAGATGTTGTGTTGAAATGCTGTGAATTTCAGTTTATCCTTCATTCTTTTGCTTCACGTTACTAACGGTTTCCATTAAATACGATACTTGATCATGAATAGCTTAAGTGTTTTTATATGTAAATAACATTCAGAAACTGTAGCCTATTTGAAATGAAATGAATAAGGATCAATAAATAAACATTGATACAAAAAAAAAAAAACATAAGAAATTATGTTTATTGATTTATGACTGATATTTGACATGCACAACATAGACCGATGCACACAGCGGCATGCTGTTTAGGACGGGTTCGTGTTAAAGATAGCCACACTAACAAAGTAATCTTTTCACATAATGTTCTCTCTCTTAAAATGTAAGCGAGTGTAAATGTCAGCATAATCATATATGTCTAAAGAATTGAAGTCTGTCAGGTAAAAGAAGAGCTTATATTGATGCAGTTCAGTCTGTCTGATATTTTATTTCATCCGCTACTCCTGATCGGAGGCTGCCGTAAATATTTAGTTTATTCGTAGAGTTACGCTTCAACTAAGTCTAATGGTGCAACGCAAAAATATTTATAAGTGCGTAAGTCGTACATTTAATGTCCATTTACGTCAAAACTAGGCTAAGTTATAACTTACGCACAGCTGGTGCAACCGGCCCCGGCAACCGGACTGTCCGTCCGCTTCGGTTCAGGCTGGGTCTACTCAATTCGAGATCGGTGGTAAATAAGACTTTTATTATAAATGACTTTTTTACTTCGTGTGAGTTGGACTGCTTATTTATTACGGAAACCTGGCTTACCGTCGGTGATTCAAGCCCTCTGTCGGAACTTTTACCTTCAAACCAGACCTCGCTTAACTGGCCGGGGTGGCGGATTACTCTCTATTATTAAAGACACATTCTCATACCACCAAATAGTACAAAATGACTACAGAAGTTTTGAGCTGCAACTTTTTGTATTTGAACTGAATAGTCCACTTTTGATTGCCTTGTTATATCGCCCTCCTAAACACAACGCAGAGTTTTTAAACGAGTTTGCAGATTTTTTGGGTGAATTTGTACCAAAGTAGCCTTTGATAAATTGTTAATTTTAGGAGATTTGAATGTGAATGTGTGTTGCACAACATTCTCTTTAGCTAAACAGTTTATTACTTTGATAAATGCCTTTGATTTAGATCAGCATGTAAATGTTCCTACCCATCAGGGTGGACATACTCTTGATCTTGTGTTATCTTTTTTTTTTTTTTTTTTTTATGATCTGGAGATAGTGGACAATGGGTTTTCTGATCATAAATGTGTTATATTTTCTATTCCTACATCATCAAACTCTTTGCAACTTATACGGCTAGTCCGTAAATCCCGATTAATTAACTCTGATACTAGTACAGTTTTCTCATCAGCTTTTTGCAATACTATGCAAGCTATGGATGCAAACCAGTATAAATTAAGTGCAGAGGAGCTTTTGTGTGAGTTCAATTTTACATGTGTGAATGTTCTAAACATAGTAGCTCCCGTAAAGACCTTAAAACCTAAGCCAAGAGTTGACCCGTGGATTGATGATAACATGCGCTCCTTGAGGCAGTCCTGCAGAAGAGCAGAGCGTAGATGGAAGAAGGATAAGCTTCATGTCTCTTTTGAAATATTAAGTGATTCATTGTTAAAATACCAAAAGGCCTCGAGAGCAGCAAGATCCAATTATTTTATGAAAATCATTACTAAAAATTATCATAGACCAAGAACTCTTTTTACTGTTTTTAATTCTATTATAAATCCACCTGTTTATGAGTATCCTGCTGTATCAAGGACTTTGTGTGATGATTTTCTTACATTTTTTGTGAATAAGATCAATGACATTAGATTGGGGATATCTTGCCCTTCTTTTGATCCTTCTATCTCGACGGCTTATTCGGCGGAGTTTAAGCAATTCAAACCTATTTCTCTCTCCCATCTGCAAGAAATAGTGGGTCAGTTAAAGCCGTCGGGCTCCTCTATGGATGCCATCCCTCCATTTCTCTTGAAACAAGTTGTTGATGCCGTGGGGCCTTATCTTTTAAACATCATAAATCGATGTCTGGAAAACTCCATAGTACCAGAAGCGTTAAAACATGCTATAGTTCGGCCGTTTTTAAAGAAACCAAACCTAGACTTAAATGTTATGGCCAATTTCAGACCTGTTTTAGAGAAGACAGTGTTGCAACAATTGCAGAGTTTCCTGGATGAAAATAAGGTATTTGAGCTTTTTCAATCAGGTTTTAAAAAATATCACTCGACAGAGACTGCACTCCTGAAAATTCTAAATGATGTGTTAATAGCTGCCGATTCTGGGGTTTCTACCGTACTTGTATTGCTAGATCTGAGTGTGGCTTTTGATACGGTAGATCATTCTATTCTTCTTGCTCTCTGGAGCATTGGGTTGGTATCAAAGGAGCTGCCCTAGAATGGTTTAATTCTTATCTGTCAAATAGGAAGTTTAGTGTTAATATTGGGGAATATTCGTCGGAGGCTGCTGTTCTGTCTTGTGGTGTTCCTCAGGGATCCATTTTAGCCCCCATTCTTTTTACGTTAGATATGCTTCCATTAGGGTCTATTTTCAGGAAACATGGGTAGTCGCTCCACTGTTATGCAGATGACACTCAAGTTTATTTACCCCTAAAACCAAATATTGATGGACTGGAAACACACAGCCTATCTGATGTGAAAGCTTGGTTATCTTTACATTTTCTCAATTTTAATGAAAATAAAACTGAAATTATAGTTTTTGGCTCATCTGATTCTTTTAGTCAAATAACCCTAGGTAATTTAACACTTTCTGCAAAGCCTTGGGTAAAGAACTTGGGTGTTGTTTTTGATGATGGTCTGAAATTTGACAAGCAGATAAGCTCAGTCTTCAAATCCTGCTTTTTCCAGCTCCGTCTTTTAGCCAAAGTAAAACCTGTTTTATCTTTTAATAACTTTGAAAGATGAATTCATGCATTTTTAACATCGAGGTTAGACTATTGCAATTCACTGTATTACGGGATCAGCAGAGCAGCTTTATCCTGGTTACAGATGCTACAAAATGCGGCGGCAAGCGTTCTGACGTACTAGAAAACGGGACCATATTACTCCAGTGCTACGTTATTTGCACTGGTTACCTGTACGATATCGTGTTGATTTTAAAATTCTTCTTTTGGTATTTAAATCCTTACATGGTTTGGCCCCGCGTTACCTTTCGTATCTACTGACAGAACATCTTCCAGTTATGTCTCTCCAGTCGTCTAATCAGAAATTATTACGTATTCCAAAATCAAAGTTGAAAAGTAGGGGTGACCGTGTGTTTTCAGTGGCTGCTCCCACACTGTGGAATGCGTTACCTTTTAGTTCAAAACTTAATGCAAAAAAAGAAGTGCTGCATGGGGTGTATAAAATGTCGGTGCTCTTTGCTGCCGCACTAAGGCAAAAGGTCGTAACTTCAATTTTTGGCGAAAATTAGTTATTGTAATTTTTAGGACAATAAACATAAGTTTTATCATGTAGACAAACATCATGTTTCAATTCGATTGTTTTTTGGGTGGAATAAGATTATGTTTTTGCCGTAACTTCAAAAAGCCAAGGGGAAACTATGGTAGAAGCCCGTAACGTAAGTTACGGCTTTATGCCTTCGTTTCTCGCTGCTCCTGAACACTCGAATGAAGTTACGGGTGCGCTGCCGTGAAGTTACGGCACTCTGCCTTCTAACCGACCATCAAAGTATTGCCGCGCTGGAGTTACAGGGTTATGATGTAGCAATTAAATCACCTCAGACACACACGTACATTTTTCACAGTGATTGCTTTTGTTAGGTTTGAAGAATGGCATAGGGGAGCGCGGGGCACAACCTAACGCGGGGTTAGTTGTAACGCGCTTGTTTTAAATACTTCCGCACATGCTTGGATGACGAAACTTTGTGTATTTACTAGTTGCCATATCAACACTATATATAAAAAAAAAAAATCCGCTAAAATATTTTTTTTTTTTGAAGATATCCATAGACATTTATTAAACCATAGCAAAAGTAAATTTCTTACTTAAGTTAATTTTTCATCTCTATTTTTTGTGTTTATTTAAAATAAGACAAATCTGATATTATTTTAATCTCCAAGATGTTATTTAACAGTTGAGATAGTTATTTAATGCTTCGCTAACTAGCAGAAGACACTAGCAGGGTTTAAATCCCAGTTGTGCAGGCGGAGGCATGTTGTAACACTGCGTTACAATGTGCCCCTATTAGAAATATGCTATTCTATTCTATACTTGTATTAATTTTATTGAGAAAACGTGAGAAAAAAAGGTGAATAAAGACTGAGAGTCAATGTTCAGAAATGACTAATTATTTATTTGTTTTGAACTATGTTGTATAGCTGTGTTTTCATGTGTTCGTAGTCAAAACTCAAAAATGAGTTTACATTTAATTATTAAAAATTGCCATTATTTTATATGAAAAAGGTTTTTAATTGTATTTTATTTAGAAAATATTTTAGTTTGTTTTGTATATTTTTTTTATTAGATCAGATAACATTTTAAGCTGTCATATGGTCATGTTACAATGTGCCCCTCGACATGTTACAATGTACCCCACCTATGGGGCATGTTGTCACATTTCACTTCCATTCTTTCGGGGTATATCAAGAAAAAAGTATATACTGTATTAATAAAACAAAAACACATAATTGTAGTAGACATGTGGGAAAAAAAAATACTCTGAACCATAAGTAGATTTACACAAACTGAGAAAGTCAGTTTGTGCCCCGCTCTCCCCTACTCTCGGGGGAAAATGATGGTGGAGATGGCTTTGAATCTTTAACATCCAATAATAGCTAGCGGTAGCCTTAAGCTAGCGATACTACTTCACAAACTAGACACAAACACTTTTCGAGCCATAATCAACAATTTATCCAGTAACAAGCGCTGAATAGAGCAGGCTTGTATGATATCTTAATTCACAGCCCGTAATACAAAGCTACATGTACAACTGAAATAAAATATGCTTCTAGCTAGCTCTCGCCTGCCAATGACAGTCCTCTGACTGAAAACTACGCGAGTTGGTTGGTTGGAGCCGCAACGACACACCCATTATACACCAGCATCAGGAATATTTTAGAGCCTACCTTTTGTTGAACCTTGGTTAAAATCCATGTCAAACAACTGACGAGAAGGCAAATCCATTACATCCACCACGACGAGTTTTTAAAACTTGCGACAGGTGTCGTGCCGAAAAGTGATGGTCTGCCGAAAATTGATTTCATTATTATTGCAATAAGTAGAGGCTTCAATAATTTTGTTGTAAGTAGAATACTGCATTTTATGGGTTGTTTTCGACATTTAAAGGTATTTTAACAGGTAAAAGGGCTGGATTGGTTGGTACACAGTAGGTAAAATAATGCAGAGTCAAGGATATTGCAAAAGAGATCATGTCTCTATTTTATATATAGCTCAGCAATAAGTCATGTTATTATAGGCTACAGTCCGTTTTCCAAATACAAACACGTATTCCATCGGCAACAACAGGCTTCTATTATTTCCTATAATCATGTAAATGTCATACCTGATTAAGCTATAAACTGCAAACACTTATTTGGCCACAATTGTTATGTTAAAATAAACGTTAAAGTTTCACACAGACATACCTTTGCTATTACCACGGACATAAACTGATGGTTATTTGCACGTTATGTCTGTTTGATCCAGCTGTAGACGTAAAGAGACTGGGCGCAATCAATTTTAGGCGGACCATCACTTTTCGGCACGACACCGGCTCTAAAACTGAAGAGTGTGTGTGTGTGTGTGTGTGTGTGTGTGTGTGTGCGCGCGCGTGCGTGCGTGAGAAAGAGAGAGAGAGAGGCGCGGACGCGATCCCACTTTTTCAAAACAAAAACTTTAAATGTTCCACATCTTTTATACTTTAGTGATGTTAATCAACTTTGTTTTATGAAATTCATGTTAATTAAAACCATTCATACTTTTCCAACTATTCTCACTACTTTAACTTCTTGTTGATACATGTAGGCTAAAGCCATTTTTATCATAGTGAGTCCAATTTTAATATTGCTTACATTTTAAGCATAACATTGGCTATAAAATAGAAGTTAAGGTATTTTGCCTTGGTATGACCAACTGTCATTTTGTGGGCAATGCTAAGGCAGAATACAGTAACTTCCGAAAAAGGGTCAAAGGTCAAATTTGAGTTCAACATTTTTTTGTAGATGGGTTAATAAAGGTATACACTACAACATGTGAAAATTACAATATTATACCTATAACTCAATTGCCAGGACATTACGATAACTTTAAAGTCATTTTTCTCAGTTTCACACTCTGGTGAGTTAAGGTATTTTGCCTTAGTAGGGCAGTTTGGTTGTGGGATAGTATATCTCTGAAGACAAGAATTCCAAGGCACTCGAATGTTAGTGAAAAAAGTTAAAAAGCCTTTATTTCATTCATGGCTTACTTAAAAAAATTGGTGAGAAGCACCTACGCGTTGCGGCTACATGCCTTCATCAGGGTGTGTATAACAAACAGCATCTCAGTTCATTTAAAGGTAGGGTAGGTGTTCCTGTTCAGAAACACTTTTTTTTATACTGGGTGAAATGGTCCTTCCATCCTGATAGTAGTCAATACATTATGTGTTTAGAAAAAGGAATGAAAAAAATCAGACCTCTGTAGCAGCTGCAGGACAGTAAAAACTCTGACCAATCACTGCCATTCGGTACGAATGTAAAGAACCAATCAGATGCCTTCATGTCTCGTGCCCGCCCCGAGCCCCACTGCGCGCGCTGCCCTGCGTGCGCTCATCACATGTCACCGTTCCCGGAAATATTCAGCTCAAAGCACCTGCATATGCAGTCAACGAAGGCAAACAAGGCAAAAACTACTTCCTCGGACCCTGCCCGCACTCTTGAACGACCTCCTCTGCTTCGCCCTCAACCCCGGACCTGTCCTCGAACCGACGATGAGGTACTTGTCTCCGGACTCGGAGTGTACGTTAGTCTTCATTAGAGTCAACAATGTTTTCATCATGGAGACTCTTACATGCAAAACACCGTATATGTTATGAATCTTACACGAAATTCACCTTCATCACAGTGTAACTGATGGTAATGGAAAAACGTGTATCAATGCAACCTGTTTTTAGTTTTGCCTTATAAATATAGCTCGTTACCGAATGAAACTTTACCATTATCGATATGCTAGCTTGATAGTGAGTACTAAAAGAAATCTTATTTGTTTATATTCATAGTGATAAAGTTAGGTATTTTATTACATGTGATTCTGACATGATGTCACTGTATGTACTGCGCTCCTTCCTCTCCACTCGTCTCAGGTAATAAATGCGTCTTGTTCCAGCCTGAGCGTTTGGCGTCGCGCGTTCATGTGTTTTGGGGGCGTGGCTTTGGAAGGAGCTCAGAAGGGAGGGTGTGGGAGTGAATGGAAATAATGAGCTGTGTTTATTGCAGATTAAAAGGTCTACAGTCACTCGATTTTTATATTTTCTTTTTCAGAGTACTTACATTTTAATTATGTATTGGTATATAAAGACAGTTTAAACAAATTTGGAATGTTTTTTTTTAGAAAAATGATTACCTACCCTACCTTTAACAGCAGCTAATTAATCAAATTAGAAACACCTGGTCACTCTGTGTAAAGCAGCTCGAAGAAAAAAAAAAAAAAAAAAAAAAAAGGAATTCAAATGCGTTACCTTTTAGTATTTGCTCCATTCGTGGCTGTTTTTAAAGACTAAACACTTTCTTTCTTTTTTTTTTCTTTTTTTAGCATATGGTCAAGGATGAAATGTATTGCATTGTGTTTTGTTTGTGTGTTTTTATTGCCTCTTATATTGATGTAAAGCACACTGGTCAACTGGTGTTGTGTTTAGTAGTGCTATAGAAATAAAATTGGCACTGACATTGACATCCTCCATATGCCACATTATGCGCCCCACCACAATTACAACATTTTGCTTCAACATTACTTCCACATTTTCCATACTCATGTTCTTTCACACAATGTGCACATCTCTTTTTGGCTCTGCATACACTTGCAATATGTGACCACAAAACCAGTCACATGGGTTGTTGTGTCATGTACTGTAATTCATAATGCTACCTAGGGACGTTGTGTTGTAAGAGGAAGAAGAAGTGGGTGAAACAAGGAGAGAGAAGAAGTGTGCTTAGTGCTAAACATGTGAAGTTACTGTTCGGAATAAAATGAGAGGTATTGAAGATTAGATATACGGTGTCGTGCTTACTACTAATACAAGATCTAACATGGGTCAATTTTTGGAAATAGAAATGTATACATCAATGGAAAGCTGAATATAAATAATATAAATAAGCTTTCCATTTATGTAAGGTTTATTAGGATAGGGCAATATTTGGCTGAGATACAACTATTTGAAAATCTGGAATCTGAGGGTGCAAACAAATCGAAACATTGAGAAAAATCCCCATTTATGTTCGCGATTGTGCTGCATTCACTCACAAAAATAAATGTTTTATATATTTACGATAGGAAATTTACTAAATATCTTCATGGAACATGATCTTTACTTAACATCCTAATGATTTTTGGCATAAAAGAAAAATGTATCATTTTGAGCCATACAATGTATTGTTTGCTATTGCCACAAATATACCCGTGCGACATGTGACTGGTTTTGTGTTCCAGGGTCACATATGACCATATCTCTGGCAGTTATAACATCTCATTGGAGCACGCACATATGCTTTCACCTGAAAGCTAACATATCCAACCATCACTTGGTAACACTCCTCTTTCAAAGCGTGACATTACAGACAGACTTTCTTCCTTATTACCTTCCCTTATTCCTTTGCAATCGCTTTGCTTCAATTACATTTCCTCCTTTTATATTCCTCCTCAGCTCTGTCATTGTTACATCCAATGGGACCCCTGTAATTACTCCACATATCCATGTTTTTTCACCTGTTTGCTTACAACTTGAAATCACTTGTTTACACACAACCTTAATTTTCTTTATCCTTCTGTTCCTCATTTTCACTTACCATCAACTCTCCATCCTGAAGTACTCTTGCACACTTAATCTCTCCTGTTTGTTTTCTCAACTCATTTGTTAATTCATTTGGGTTTATCCCTTTTTTACTCCATATCCCTCTTTAAATCTCACAATCATTTTGATTTCCTCTGTCCTTCCACTTATTAACACCTTTCCCTGTCCTCATCTATACTCACTGAATACTCTTCACTATCTTTTTATGTGTTTTTTTTTCAACACTTTCTCTTCTCCCACCTCCCACCTGTACCCACCCTGTCTCCATTTCATCATGGTTCTCCGAATCATCAATCTTTTGTTTCTGATCCAACTTCCTCTTCTTCTTTTTTTCCGCGATTTCCCCATATTCTTCTTCTCAGTATAATGATTTCTATGCTTTTCAAAATTCAGTATGAATTTATTTGAATTGAAATCGAACTTTTCCGTTACTCCGATCTGAAGACACGCTGCTTCCGTCTTCCGCCTACCATTCCCGACCCACCCTGTGACACTCAGTGAGTAGCTGTGTGTTTGTCCCTGAGTTACAGGTGATTGCTGGAGGACGTGGCTTTACACCTGAATGACATCATGGCACTTTAAAAGTGTTGCTGGTGTTATTGCTGCTCATGAGGCTACCGGAGAACTGACGGGATGTGTGGGTTACGGGTCACATCTCGCATCGGAGTTCTCATTTGATCCATCTTCCCCGATTATAATGCATTGATTTGGACCTTTGTTTATGTTTGGTTGGACTTGCTACTTAAACTCACATGCTGACACGCTGACTAACAATTACACTGATCACTTCATGTTTCTTACTTTAGTTAAATAAATCGTACAGTTTATGCAGCGGTTGTGTGGCGTCTCCCTTACTTTGTTGCGATCTAAGAAAATAAGCGTAACATACCTAGTAACAGAAGGGTTTGCATATGAAGAACCAATCAAATTGTAGGGAAATTATGTAATTTATCATGTCATTTTTGCTCCTATTCTATAAAAATGCTTGTATTCTTTTTGCTGGTGGGATTGTCTCTGAGATTGTCTGAGATCCTCTGGCCGTGATTAAAGCATATCCGAAGGCATTGTCTGAAGTCTGTTGGTTATTACTGCTGCGCAGTAAGTTAGTTTGTGGAGCAAGTTATGTAGCGAAACACTAGAGATCTTACTTCTATTCCTAAGTGATAGTGTTCGAACGGACCGAGACATCGTTCGACTCTTTGTGAGACTCTTAGGCGGGGTTAGATCGTGGTCAGGTAACTATAATTCTTAGGCATTTTATGCGGTCAGAATAGCTACATTTAGGCGTCAACCCGCGCGGTCAGAGGTGAACTCAACTGAGTATAATATTTTCAGGTGTTAGGGACACTCGGTTCAACCACTCAAAAAATGAACTTTTGCCTCTTGGTAAATTTAATTAATTAAAATAAGCAAAAGTAACACAATTTTTTTAATATTTTGTCACAACTTAATTCAATTGTGTTCAATCAACCTAATTTATTTAAAACTGAAGTTTACTTAATTTGTGTGAAAACTACATGAATCATTTTTGTTGACAACTAACTGGGCAGTGGATCTGTAGTTCCCAGCATGCTTTGCAAGGGACTGCATTAGGAGGGTAAATTTAGGGATTAAAGTGTTAAAGTGTTATTTTATTTTATTTTATGTGTTTTTCTGTAAATGGAAAGATGTTGTTAGTTAATGTTAGTGTTTAATATTCGGTAATGTTAGAAACTTATAACACTTTCTGTAATGTTTTTTTATTTTGTGGTTACCATTATGCAGAAGAGTGGTGACTGTGTCTAGTTTAGGGCTGTGGACACACAGTGTACTTATACATGCATTAAACCTCTTGCAGCCCTGCATAAGTAATATTCAATAATACTCTGTAAAAAGTGGTTTTAATTAAATTGAACACTAGTAGCTTATATCATTGGAAATAACTGTAGAGTCAAATTAGCTAAAATTATAATGTTGGCGATTTTGGGCAGGGCAAAAATTAAATGTAGGCAACCTGACAAAACTTTATCTACCAGGAATGACTAAATTAATTTAAGTTCATACAACAAGATTACAACAAATCATTTCAAACAAATTAGATTTTGTTGGGAAAATGTAATTCATTTTCGTGGAAAAGTTTTCCTTAATTTAATTAAGTTCATTCAACAGCTTATTTTTTTGAGTGTAAGTCAGGAGCATATGGGAAAAATCTACCACACAATACATGACCACTTTCAAGGCCCAGAAAGGTAGTAAAGACATCGTTAAAATAGTCCATGTACTCCAGTGGTTCAACCTTAATGTTATGAAGCGACAAGAATAGCGTCTCTAAACTAGGGATGCGCGGTATACCGGTACTGCAAAAATAATGGAATATATTATATTTCAAACGGTACAATATCATAATTTTGCTCAATTCGGTATTTGATGCGCTGCTGTTTCGAAGTTCACCGCTAGGCGGCAATGCGCTACCCAAACTGACGCAGGTCACGCAAAACCGGCAAACGGCGACAATGGAGGAACACGATGGATCAAACAGATGAAGCTCATTCTACACGCCCGAAATTAATAAATAAAGAGAGCAGTAGGAGTGAAATATGGCATTACTTTGCCTACAAAAGTAATGAGAAAGGTGAAGCAACAGACCTCAATGCACCACTCTACAAACGCTGCTTTAAATTTGCCACGGGAGGCAACACATCAAATCTGGCTAAGCACTTGTCACTTGCTCATCCTGACTTGTTCAAAGAGTTCAGAGATCGACAGGTGAGTCCATCATTCAACTGATTTAATTTAGACTTTTATTCACAACACTGATCAGCGCACATACATAAGAGCTTATCAATTAAATATGATACGATAAACATGAAAGCTCAAATGTGCTTGTATGACACGCTAGAAACAATGAAGTTTAGGTCTCATCATTTTTGCACTTTCAAACAATCATATATTAATTGAATTTGAATGAATAAAGAGATTAGTGATATTAATTTTAGTATTAGTGATAGTAAAATGAATGGCATATTACTGCCGCTGTGGCGACCCCTAGAGGAATCAGCTGAGAGAGAAAGAGTAATAGTAGTAATATGAATATTACTAATATGAATGTTAGAATAACACTTTACAATTAAAGAGCGTTGATGGTACATTAAATAAACCAGTGGGCAGCTCTGGCCCTCGAGATCCACTTTAATCAAGATCTTCAGGATTACTAGAAATATACAGGCATTTGAGTTCGATCAGGGTTCTAACAATTGTTCAAAAGAGCAAATCCAAACAAGTTAAAATCCACACTTATTTATTTAGTCATTTGTTTATACAGAACATTTGATACAGAATAAAACTGGCATGTTTACTAATCACTGAGACGAGTGATCTAGAACAAGCAACATGATAACAACACACACACACTTTTTTTTTAATCTTTTTTTTTTTTTTACAGTTTATGGTTATGACAAATATAGTTTTCACAGATTTATAAACACAATACAATTTTTATAACGAAATCAACACATTGGAGGAATGCCCCAATAATGAGTTCCTGAGTTTTATATTTATAATGATATAGGCAAGCAATAAGAGTAAAGAGCAAGAGTGCTGTTCTTCCTGGAAAAGCATATTGCAAATCTGATATAGAAAAGTTTAATAAACAAGTTCGTATGAAGTAAATTACATTTCAGACATATTTTTTTGCTAAATGAAAAGTTTTAAACAAAGCCACATGAGAACAGTTGTTCGTAATGAAAGAATCTCTGAATGAATGATTTGAATTAGGGCTGCACGATTGATCACAATGAAACCGCACCTGATTTGGCAAAGGCTGCAATAATTTTATGCACAGTTTTTCAGTGCAGAATCGGTAGTA
Source organism: Rutilus rutilus (assembly GCA_021464565.1). NCBI lineage: Eukaryota > Metazoa > Chordata > Actinopteri > Cypriniformes > Leuciscidae > Rutilus > Rutilus rutilus. The sequence continues at coordinate 7,424,890 of JAJAQA010000003.1, forward strand.
AATGCTCCATCAGAACACCAGAGGGCATCACACACTCACTCAAACACACACGTGCATGGGGGGGGGGGGGGGGGGGGGGGGGGGTTGGGGGGCTGATGTCCCCACCAAAGCTGAGGCCAAACCTACGCCCTTGGATTTGTGGAAACTGTGATCCAACATTTGCCTCGCATTTCAGGATGAAAAGACAAACATGTCTTCTAATATCTTCAACTGTTGCGTATACCGAGCTGCAGGACACATTTGTAAGCGACTTTACTTGGACCCATTGTGCGAGCTGTCTACCGTGTGGTTTATATACATGTTGCTGAGTATTAGGCTGACATTTTTGACACACCCACCAAACAAGAGTAAACATATCTCAAACCCCGTTGCACACCGGAACATGTCGTTCAACCCGGAAACTGTAGGAAAACATTGTGCACCGGTTTGAGCTTGAACAGTGTGATCTGTGATCAAGGCCGGAATTAGCATTGAGCTTGACTGGTCTCTGCCGTTACCTGTTTTTGTATGTTTGATTTGTACAGTTATACGCCAGTCAGAAATTATTAGCCGCATTTCCACTGTCGAGCCAGTACGAGCGAGGGCTATAAACGAGCCAGCCGGGGCTAATCGTTTCCGACTGTGATCTTAGAGGCCATAATCAAACTGCATAAACTGGTATTTATAATAATTTTACATATAACGACTATTTAATATTACATCTAAACTTTGGCTATGCTAGGCATGTTGCATATTAACATGTTCCATGAAACTCAAGCATAATGATGTTCTAGCTGAGGTCATTTGTATGTGAGTTTGTCCTGCCCTGTCTGTGATACACTGTATTTTGTGCCAGTCAAGGCTTAGAAATAAAATCCACATAGACTAATCTATTTATATGAATATAATGTGTATTTTCTGGTGGTGTACAATGATTATATAACATAACTGTGTAAAAACCGTATTGGCTTGACATAAATCGGGCAATAAAATGTGTGTGAATCAATTATTTGGTCATAATATGCATAAGGGGTGTAAAGATCACCCATTGGCCCAACGACGAAATCCAACGGCCTGGGCAAAGTTATAATGCGTGTATGTCTTTTCAGCGCTCCATTTAAGTTCACTTAATTTATTGGAATTTAGTTTCAATATTACTTTAGTTCTGCGCTTAATCTGACTTCAATTTCAAATGATAATCAAATTTAGATTGTGTTTCTGATTAGAAAATAGTCATAAATATTGGTTATGAATTAATTTAGATCTTTGATTATTCTGAGTATCCCATACTTTCAATTATTCATTCATTAAGGGACCCGATGCCGCACAGAGTCACATGCCCTGGGTTTACGTGGATCTCACGGACACAGCCTTGCCAGTCTGATCTTGGTCAGAGGGTGCAGGGTTTGCTAATACCTCTTCAGTCGGTTGCTTACTGCTCAAGCATACAAAAAAAGTATCATTTATTTAGCCACTTCCGTACAACTTGCCAAGTCAGTGATAGACAGAAATCAAAAAGTCTTCAGATGACGTGCCTACTGCTCCGTTCATATGCGCCTTTAGTTTGACCTATCCTGGACACAGAGCTGCGGGAGCAACAGCCTCCTCTTAGTCTACTAAAATAATGAGTTCAGAAAACTTCAGAATAAATCAAGATGTAACATTTATTTGTCAGGTAAAAATGTATCATGCCAATTACATAAGTAAATGATTAAAAGCCAATTCAGAAAAATACATCATTTACTCAAAGATGACTCTAAAAGTAAGTAGTCTTTTCCTGACAAAGACACACAGTGGTGTGTGTGTGAGTGTTTTCCAATGGGAAACACTGAAACAGCACTGTATGTATGGGGGTCGTTCCTGGTTACAGGCTTCCCCCAGACTGCTCTGTCACCTACCCTTAAATACCCAGACCAGAACAAAAGGGTTGTACCAATATTTCTGTTCCCCAGGGGGTAGCATCTGGTTTCGGGAGATATCTTGAAGAGACATCACCCAAAAAGAACAGTATTCTCCTAAGTTCTCAATCTTTCTCATTAAACCAATGACTGCAATGAAATTAAGACCATTTTACCAATCGCACTGAGACCTTTAAAATGATACCAAACATGAAAAAGAAAAACAATAGATTCACAAGATACATCATATGTGATATATAGACATTCTTAGTGAACTTTTGGTGACTTGACTCAGGGGGAGAGGAAGGGTGGAGGGAGAGGAGGATGCAGAGATAAGGAAGAAGAAAAGTTTGGACAGGACAATGTCCTGCGCTCTGTCTTTGCTATCTTCTGTCCAGGGTGCGTTTTATGGCTTTATTGCAGGGTGAGTTTGGTCTTAGCAGGAAAATCAGTTCTTACAGGGACAATATTATTATTCTAAAACTGGAAAGTGGGTTTATATATCTGTTGAAATTTTGCACCAAGATTCAAACCACTTCCTGAACCAGTCATCAATGACGTCATTGGTCTAAAGAGATACAAGCCTCGATACGAGCTTCACTGAAAGCTTCCGGGATTTCTCGACACTCACTCCGAAGCCTCTAGCCTGGCTGCGCCCTCCTACGCACTTCCGCTCAATTTCATTTTCCTTCAGTACTACGTCTGGGACTGCTGTATATTCTTAGGTTTCCAGAAACCAATTTTTTGTAGGACCAATCAGCGAACAGAGGGAGTGGCTGAGAACGATGACGTTGATGTAGTGCGTCAGTTTGAGTTGGAGTTCAGTAATGGCAGCGGAGAAAGACGTGAGAAAAGCTATTCGGTCCGTTGTTGCAAAACTGCTGACTATGTAAGGAATAATTGACGACAGGCCGTTGAATTATTAGAAAAATAATGCACACCCGAGGTGGTAATGCGGTCACGACGCGAAGCGGAGTTACACCTCGGGTGTGCATTATTTTTCTAATAATTCAACGGCCTGTCGTCAATTATTCCGCTTATACTACAGTTACCACACCTTGAAACATTGTTCAGATTATGTATTTCAAGACGGTTGTAAAGTTTTTGTCATTAAAATGCTCTTGTAGGCTATGTAGGACTAATTTCTTACGCATCTAATCCCCTCCGTTGCTAATTCCAAAACGTCATTTTAGTAATTTCATTAGAACGTCATTAGAGTTAGTAACGGAGGTTTGAGCCACTGATAGCAGACTCATGCTGGGGACACACGTCACGACTGTTTTCATCGACTGCAGCAGATTTTAAACACCGACTTTGAACACAGACGGAACGCACACGCGTTTGGGCATGATCAGTCATAAGTATCAAATTACATTCATTATGCAGTTATTAATGCAGTTATTAGAGAGAGATGTTGCAATAATGAGACAGAAAAGCATGTGCGTCAATATTATTATTTATTTATTAATTTAATTTGTTTTAATTAATTCGTTCATTCTTTTTTTTTTATTATTGACAGATGACAGTAGACTATAGCCAAATAAATGAAACACAAAGCCCTTTTAACAAGTAACGTTAGGCCTATCAATAATTATTTATTTGTTATATTATCTGCAATAAAAATCCGTGCTGCAGGACTATCCATTTATTTAGCCTATATTCAGTTTAATTTTCTATTGATTATAGATAGGACTATATACTTTATATATACTAGGACTATATACTTTTACACTGTTTCTCAATGGCATTTTACTGGATTTTCTGGACTTTTTTACGGCCCTTGGAGTTTTAGAGGGTGTGGGGTCTCTGTCTCTCTCCCCCCTGGCATGTCTCCGTCGTCTCCTCGTTCTTCCACCTTTGAAATGTTTCCGTATCGCACAGTAGCCTGGTGATCACTGTACAGCATTTGCGACAGATCCGAAACGACCGCAGCGGCGTATTTCGGTTTCGGCGCATGACAAACGTCACGACCACACGTTAGCGATTGGCTATGGCAGATCCTGAGTGACTCTGGGCAGATCCAATAGTTTTGAACTTTAACAGAGAACCCGCCTACAAGGAAGTAAACGTTTCTCAATGGAGAGAGGCCAGACTCAGCTCCACACCCCAAACAGTTGGTGGCGGTAATGCAACAAATTGGTATGCCAACCGCCAATAAAAAAGAAGAAGAAGAAGAAGAAGAAGAGGCCAGACTCTCTGTACAAATGAAATGTACGAGAGTCTGGTAGAACCAGGCTACGAAGCCTCGGCACAGAATGTAACATCACTAATAAATACTGTGTTTGGATCCTCAACCTTCGTGTCTCCGACCAGTACATGACAAGTATATTTTGCATGTGATTTGATGGTTAAGCTTCCGTTTATGTGAAACAATAAACACAGATGTCAATAACTGATTTTGATCCAGGAGAAATATGAGCCAGAGACTATAATATATAATAGTAAATAATAATGGTGTGGCGTTTCTCATTAAATCATCTTACCGTTCAAGACTCCAGTGACTGAGACCCAGCTGTGGAGTGACTGTCCTCTCTCTGTTTTACAGTAGTAGAAACCCTCATGTGACTTTGAGACATTAGTGATGCTCATCTCTCCTGTCGTCTGATTCTGGATCAGTGATCCGTCTTTATAGAAACCAGCGCTGAGGATCGGGGAGTTTGTAGATCGATGTAAACAGTGTAGAGTCAGAGTCTCTCCCTCAATCACAGGATCAACAGAACTCTCCAGAATCACCTCACCGTCTACAAACACAAGAAATAAATCAACAGATGGTAGTGACGATACAGGCTGTATTAATCAGAGCCATACTTCAATTATTAATAAGATCTGGAGGGTCAAAATGTCCACTACCTTTAATCTGAGAAATTGATACTTTTATTCAGCAAGGATGCATTATCAAATGTGACGCATTGATCAAAAAAGACATTTATAATATTAAAAATAAATTATATTTCAAATAAATGGTGTTTTTCAAACTTTCTATTCATCAAAGAAAAGAAAAAGTTTTCCACAAAAATATGAAGCAGCACAACTGTTTTCAACATTTATAATAATAATAAATCTTTCTTGAGCATCAAATCATCATATTAGAATGATTTCTGAAGGATCATGTGACACTGAAGACTGGAGTAATGATGCTGAAAATTCAGCTTTGATCACACGAATAAATAACATTAAATTATAACATATAATGTATTTTATTTGATTATAGAGTTGAAATCTTGATATTGATGGGTGAAAAATAAATCAGATATTTTCAGTTAGTTTAATGCATAATCACACATGACTGAATTCTCAATTATAATAATTTTTGATTGTTATTTATTATGTTATATAGTTGTAAGAGTGATTGGACTCACCATGTACAGTGATGTTTCGAGGACGAAGTTTCTCTCCAGATTCAGACTCACACCAGTACACTCCAGTGTCAGATGTGCTGAGAGAGTCCATTACACATCGAGATCCTGTTTGTTTTGCACAAGTTTGTGTGTCTTTGTCTGTGTATCTTCTCACTGTCCATCCAGTAGAGTTACTCTGATCCTCACAGCTCAGAGAGAGAGAGTCAGATGAGAAGTGTTGACTTCTGCTGGGCTTGATGACCAGAGACACTGAAGCAGAAACTCCTGAAAAGAGGAAAATCTCAATCAAAACTGACAGCACAGAGACTGCAGTGAAACACAGATCCGGATGAGCACAAGCATAAACCCTCACCAGTGATCCACAGTGTCTGTGAGCTGCTGTTGTGTGTGTAATAGGCTGGTTGTCCTCTCTCTGCTCTGCACATATAAACTCCTGTGTGCTGTAGAGCAGCAGGACTGAGAGTGTAAGATCCTCCAGCTCCTCTGCTGCTGTCTGACAGATGATCATGATCTCTGAACCAGCTGAACGTCCAGCCTTTAGAGGAGCCTGAAACCTCACAGGTCAGAGTCACTGATTCTCCTTCAGTCAGCCACGGCTGTGGAGACACTCGCACTGATGCCTGAGCTTCAGCTGAACAAAACATCACGAGTTACAGAGCCGTAGAGAAACTGATGGAGAAGCTGATCACAACAAACACACACACTCACCTGAGACAGTCAGTGTAACAGCATCACTGCGCTGAGAGCTTTGAGTGTGTATCTGTCCTGTACAGCTGTATTTACCGCTGTGAGAGAGATCAACACTGCTGATGTTCAACTCTTGTGTTGAGGTTTGGTTGACAGTGTTTTTATATTGGTTGTTGGTTCCCTCTATTTCCCATCTGTATGTCCACTCAGTGTCTCCTCCCCACTTTATATCACATCTGAGAGTGACTGTTTCTCCTCTAAACACTCGTTCATCAGGTCGTACCGTCACCACAGCTTTAGGAAACACTGTACAAACACAGATTATTGCATTTATAGTTTCAGAAGTTGTGTAGATATTGTCTCTGATCTGTATTTGTTGCATCACACACTACAGTCTCTCTCACCTGTAACATTTACCCACAGTGCATCACTGTATTGTGTGTAATAGACTGGTTTCCCTCTTCCAGCTCTACACCAGTACTGGCCTCCATCAGACACTGAATCAATCTTCAGGCTGTAGGAGTTTGTTTCTGTCTTCTCTGTCTCAGGGTTCAGTGTGTGTTTGTACCAGTAAGAGTCCCAGTTTCCAGTGGACGGATCCATGCGACAGGTCAAAGTCACTGTGTTTCCAGTCAGTGCAGCTCCTGCAGGATCTGATGTGAGTTCAGGCTTCGGCTTTAGATCTGCAGGAGAACAACAACAGATTCAGATCCTCAGAGTCAGAGTTCAACTGCGTTACACAAATCATTTAGTTTTTGTCTGCAACAGTTCATACAGAAGACAATAAGTGCTGAAATATGGATTTTATAGTAGCATTAAACAGATATGATTATGACCTACATTTACAAAAATTGTTCAGTTTTGTTCTAATGAAGAAAGACAAACAGATTTTGTAGAAAGAGAGGGTATGTGAGATTCAATTATGACAATTTTCATTTTCAGGTGAGATAATGTTGAAACTTTTGTGTGAGTGTCAGATAAAATACATCTTAAATCTATTGTTTAAGTAACTGTAAATCATAATCAGGTACAAAACTATGGAGGACCAGGAGTGCCACTAAAAATAAAATGAAGAATCACTTTATCAATTTAATATTTCACATAAAAATTTATATAAATAAATCACTTTTAAATGGACAAATTAATAGACCTTTTTTTTAATATATTTAATTCATGTTTTTAAACGTAGATTAATAAAACAATAAAAAGTACATTAATAAATCATTTTAAATGTACTGTACATGTTAAATCGTTTTTTTTTTTTTTTTAAGCATTTGGCAAACCTTTTCTCTCTCTATTTGCCAAAAGTTTTTCTTTATCCATTTGTCAATCGAGTTAAAAAATGCCACTGGAGTACACACGTGGGAGCAACCAATCAGCTTTCGCCTCAATTTGGAGCGCCAAACTAGGGGTGTAACGATTCATTTTAACAACGATTCGATTCGTATCGCGATTCGTGGTTGTCGATACGATTCAAGGACGATATTGGTTCATTTAGAACGATACGATCCGATACGATTCAGTGACTTGAAATCGATTCAGTGACTTTTTAGCCAAAAATTCTTGAAAGAGAATCAGGTATCAATGAATTATGCGCGTGCAATTAAAGAGTGCACGCTACGAGCACAGTATAACGATGACAGGACATGAGATTTAGTTTTTCTGAGGTGAGAGACTTTATTTCGTTACAAGTTATGAAAATAATGATAGAATAATGACACAGACATATAGCCTGACAACATCATCAGACTGCAGATACTGAATCTGGACAACACGTTTTTTTCCAATTTAAAACGTAACGACGTTGCATGCTTGTAGTTTATTTTGTGCTTTATATATAGGCTAGTGAAACGATATAAGCCTGCAGCGCGCAGCGCGCGCCGCCGCATTTGCGCGTGCAATTGAAGAGTGCGCGCTACTGCAGTATAGCGGCTGAGAAAGCCCGTTTTTCTGAGGTGAGAGACTTTGCGCTGCTTGTTGTCTTCGTGCTGCTGCTGGCGCGTCACGCATGGCGATCACGTCACAGATAGGCAGACTGAATCGAGTAATGGTTAACGCCTTTATCATTAAAAGTACTAAGAAAAAAACATTCTTATAAAGTCTGACGTGCTTAAATCCAATGCGTTATTTCATAGTATCGATACAATCGATTCATTACCTTTTAAAACGATGTTAGATCGATATATGTCTAGATCGATATTACTTGCCGAGCACAGATCGATGTAGTTGGATCATTAAGAATATAAATCGATACATCGATGTAGTTGATGAATCGTTACACCCCTACGCCAAACCGTCTCCCACTTGTAAATGTAACACGCGCTGTCATTGGACAGTTAGAGAAATTATACGTCATTACAGCGGGAGTTTGAAGATGGGTTCGAGCGACGCAAATGTCAGGTGAATCTGAACGTGTTTGGAGAGGGATTGTGGATGATCTGTTAGCTTTAGCTGATTTCTGCGGAAAAAAGAAAGTCATTCACGGAGTGTGATTTAACGACTGCGTTGATTGACTGAGGTGTTGTTCAAGAATGCCTGGAAGCAGGGGCAGTTTCTTCATTTGGGCGACTGGGCGACGCGCCACTAAAGTGTGAAAGGGACTTTTTCAATCACATTCGCATTCAACCACAGAGTTACGCTAGCCGTCACTGTTGTTCTTGCCTCTGGATATAGTCCAATCAGCGTCAAGTCACGTTCTGTGGAGTACCGCCTCTTTTTGATACTCCACAGTATCTTCTTTACTGTAAGTTTTGATCAATATAAGGCAACCTTGTTGAATAAAAGTATAAATTTCTTTTAAAAAAAACAACAGCAATAGCAACAAAAAACTAGACTCTTACTGAGCCCAAACACAACTGTTTTCAACATTCATAATAAGACATTTCTGAAGGATCATGTGAAACTGAAGACTGGAGTAATCATTTACATCACAAGAATAAATTGCATTTTAAAAATATATCCAAAGAGAAGTCTAGAAAAATTTCAAGAAATATAAATACAAACTTGCTCATCTGAAATTGTATCCACGGCTGGATCAATTCGTTATTAAAAGTAAGTCCCGCTCTCTTATTCTGAGGAAAATGCGATCTCTACGTCACTATCCAGGACTAGTTGAAGAGCTTCCTCACCAGTGTAGCGTGTCATCTTCCAAATGTGCAGGAAAGTGAAAGAAACTTATAATGAAACTTAATGATCTTTAAGGCATTGTTCTTCAGGCTCAGAGGGTTAACTCTATTGGCCTGTGACTATGTGCGCCTGGCTACACGCTGTAGGCTAATAGAGATGAGAAACGAAACCCCCCATAACCAACTGAGCAAATAGTATGATGATTTAACATCGTTTGATAATTGACATAGTCAAATCCTCCATACTATATATGTGGAGTCATTTGGACAGTGGATGAATAATGGACATGTATTCAGCTGAAACGAGCCTGAAACACACACAAGTAAATGAAAACATCAGCCTTGAAAAGTGTTGTTGGAAGTTGGTAAATAAACTAATAAAGCTATACATTTTCTCATGAACATTTACTCATGTCCACTATAGTCGCAGTAACCTTAGGTAAAGGCTTGCTGCTACATTTCTTAATACACATCTCTGCTGCTGTATGCTAGTATTTTACTCCTGCATCAAATGAAAGACTGTAAAACACTTTTCTTAAACAAATAAGGCATTGTTTGATTTTTCGTAGAATAAGCAACGGTTAATATTTAAATATGAATGCCCATCCTGGTTCTGGAACCCAGGGAATTTCCCAGAATTTAGTGATGGTGCTCAATGCAGATGCTGAATAGCAGTGTCCACCAAGGTAATAGAAATGTACCGCAAACATTTAGATTTACGAGACATTATTTTACGATATTTGGAATAGAACTCAAATATTTGAACTGAAATTCTATTATATCAGGGCTTGAAAATGTCACAATCTCTGGTGGCCCTTCGGGCAGACACTCTTCAGATTTTGGTAGCCCGAACTGAATTTTACTAGCCCAAATAAAAAGACAATTTCTAATGTAGAAAATTGGATAGGAGTAAAAACATAAATCAAAAACTTTTTCAAAACACAAATATCAACAATCGGATATAAAATAATAAAATCAGAATCATCAATACAAATATGCATCTGGTTCTAACTGAACTGAAATGTGTGTGAACAGTATGTGTCAGTTTCTGAATCGGAGATATCAACAGAAGAGAAAATGCCACTCGATGTTGAGGGCATAGCGTCTCCATCAGCTTCTCCTCCTGTGCATCAGTCTCCACTTCTCTGCTCTTTTCTCTTGCTGGGGTTTTATGTTTCAGGTGTCTTGAACATATTCCAGGAAACATCCAGGAACTAACTGCCTTGTCAGGGCAAAAAGATTCAACCTTTTACCCATTCAAAAACCAAACCATTTTCATTAGGATCATAGAGAAACATAATTGTTTGAACTTTGACAATTTTAGACTTTTTTTCAAGTTTGTGTATGGTTTATAAAATCTTAAATGGCCTGACTCCTCCTGTATTATGTGACTTTGTTCAATTTCGCTCTGAAAATGATGTGAGATCTACCAGATTATTATCCATGAGTGAGTGAGTGAGTGACTGACTTTTTGTGGCCCTGATAGTATGTGTATGTTTTTATTGTATGTGAACACACAGGTATTGTCTGTGTAATTTTATGTTAGTGTTGACCTATCTGGGGAAAATTTGCCTTTGGCTAAATCCGGTACAATGCATGAAATGGAAATATTTATGTTAAATATTGTACATGGTCGCTTTATAAATAAATAAATTAATAAATAAAACAAATTTATGGAGAGTTGAATGAGATCATTCAGTGTTTCAGACTAGAGAAGTACAATATGATGTTTTCACTCGGTTCATGCAGGAAAATCCTCTCTCACAGATGGCTGTCAACGGACTAGTGTCAGCATTAATTTCACCAACAACAAGATATGAGAGAGGTGTTCTGGATGCTCAGTGAGGAGATCTTTGTACAAGCAATCTAGTTTGCAACCCCGGGGCTCTGGAAGCCACAAAGATCACAATGTTCTCCACTGCACGCAATCTCTGTCACTTAGCAACAATAAATTAAGTGAGAAAGGCACTGCTTTACAAGGGGTGGAAGCACCAGTTGTCTTCCCCAAACCTCAGAACTTGCAGTTGGATGCAGGAGTGATGGAGAAATAAGGACTGTTTTAAGCTTTGACACTTTTCTCTGATTGTTCCGGTACAAGATTCTAAGCATCAGGAGTTTTGAAAACAGTGTCACCTTGTGGCAGATCAGATCTATAGCAGCCATAAAGCAGAGCGCTGTTGTTTTAAAGCCTGACAACGCTAAAAGTGTTAAATTACTGATGGAATAATTCACATATTGAAGTGTAGCAATAAATAATAATAGTAATAATAATAATAATAATACCAGACTTTGAGGCAATTAAATGGTGCTCTAATTATTTTATGCTGTTTATATAGCAGAATATATGATGGTCAAGTCACCTTTATTTATGTAGCGCTTTTTACAATACAGATTTGATCAGCTTTAGTAGTAGTAGTAGCCTTTATTGTCACTTAGTCACAAGTACCAGCGAAATTAGCCATCAACCTGTCCATACAAACATACATACAATATGACAAGGGGGTAGACAGGACAGATATGATTGCATATCTGTATATATATGTAAGAGCTCGTGTATGTGTAGGCCTGGAGAGTCGCTACGCCTGGCATCATAATCTAGATGCCTCAGTCCGCAGGATTGTCATAGCGATACACAGCAAGTTGCCATGGAGACAACCTTGATCAGGCCCCAGACAGAGTCAACAATCAGCAGGTGTCTGTGGGGAGTGGGGGAAGGAACGCAAGAGCGGCTCTTCCGGGGGAGTTGTTGTTCCAACAGCGGCCTTGGCCAAGGCCAGTGCTGGTTGAGAGGGGCCGAAAGCAGATAAGATTGGGATTGTTTGGTCTTGGGGCGAGTAGCCGCATTCCAATTTACACGGCTATTCTCCTGGTCCATTTTGGTCTCCGAAACGATCCATTTGCCTTTGCAAAGCTGTGAGCTTCTCCATGATGTTATCCATATTGTGGTTCAAAGTCACAGTCTGAGTGCTGGCAGCTCTGCCCACTGCTTCAATCATGACGGGCAGCCTTGTGGGGCTTTGGACAGCTGTCACCGTCTTCTTAATTCCTCGATAAACGAGGGCAATGCCTAATCCAATCAGCAGAAGACCTGTTATCATGGTTCCGAATAGGTAGATATCTTCAATGTCCTCCACGTAAAGAGCCGCCAGACACACGACCCGCCACCTCTCCCACGCGTCCATCGTGTAGCCAGCTGCGAATATTCCGGCAGGGCAGTCAGGTTCCCCCGAACCCAAGCTTCTCGTCGAGAAGATGGTGTCAATTGCGTTGAGAGACCAGTTGATCAAATCCATAATTTCTTACAGTGATAGTGTGTTTGCACATGGATTCAAACATTCTGACACGCAAAGTAAAGCATTCATGTGAAAGTGGAGCTTAAATTTTTATTGATCATGCATTTCTCTTAAAAAAGGCACGGAGATTCATGAGAAATTGCGCTGCGGATAAATCAGCATGATCAATAACTTGTGTGGTCATATTTTTCCTTAAAATAACTAGTCAATGTGAATAAAGAGAGGAATTTGATTACACTATTTGAGATAGCCCGTCAGACAGGCCGGTTATGCATTTTGGTAGCCCGACTGGAAAACACAATAGCCCCGGGGCGTCGGGCTTAGGGCTGCACGATTCTTGCTAAAATGTGAATCACGATTTTTCTCCATGGGAATTGTACGGTGGCCGAGAGGTGCAAAACAAAATAACAATTCAGAAAACAAAATAACAATTCAGAAAACACAATAACAATTCAGAAAACACAACGACAATTCAGAAAACACAAAGACAATTCAGAAAAAAAAAACGGAAATGGTAGGTATATTTTGAGAATGACGTACTTATCACTGATTGGACGAGACACCTGTCAATCACAAGAAATTTGTGATCAACTTTGTTTTGCTATGCGAAAATACAACACATTAAACTTTACTTTGAAGAAGGACATTCATGTGCCGTGATTGTGGACATGCTGGCGACATACCACATAATATTTACTATATTAATAGTGTGTCATGAGTTTAGTATGCCTGAGCACATGGTTAGCATGAGTGTTTCGCGATTAGCGCGATAGCCCGCTATTCATTATAACTGGTCATTATGTCGATGTTATTTGAGTGTATGAGAGTACATGATGTTGTTTCAGTCTTATTTTGTTTGTAAAAAGCATGAGATTAGAGTGTTACTCCAGCTGCCACACGTCATTTTGGGGCGAGCTAGAGCATGAGAACTGCACAGAGAGAGAGTGTTAAATAGCTTGTTGATCATATTTTTCCTTCTAGTGTGATGGAATGTCACTTATGTCTACAACGGTCATTACTGTGAAACGTGATATACATGTTGAGAATGTATGTTTTGAGCTTTTGTTATGCATATTCTCTTATGCTTCATTCTGAGTAAATACACCAACAAAGAAGCCATCACTGCAATGCTCTCTTTTATTTCATTTTTCGACATACCACGACATTAAAAGCTGCGTCGACCAGGACAGTTGTTTGGCTACAGGACAATGTGGTTAGTAGCCTACTTCTCTGCAGAAGTTGCGTGTTAAACGTGATATGCGGCTGCTCCAAGAACTCAACCCACCAGGGACAGAACAAGGACACGTCGTAGATTCGTTAGGCGTACCTATCACTCCACGGGACCAAACTATGCTCCATGGCACGTTGATTGGTACGATTTGTTTCTACCGGTACTTCCAGACAGTATCGCTTGATTCCGGTTCTGGCTTGATTGACAGGTATCTCGTCCATTCAGCGATAAGTACGTCATTCTCAAAATATACCTACCTTTTCCGTTTTTTCTGAATTGTCGTTGTTTTTTCTGAATTGTCGTTGTGTTTTCTGAATTGTCGTTGTGTTTTCTGAATTGTCGTTGTTTTTTCTGAATTGTCATTGTGTTTTCTGAAATGTCGTTTTGTTTTTTCTGAATTGTCGTTGTGTTTTCTGAAATGTCGTTTTGTTTTTTCTGAATTGTTATTTTGTTTTCTGAAATGTCATTGTGTTTTCTGAATTGTTATTGTGTTTTCTGAATTGTTATTTTGTTTTCTAAATTGTCGTTGTGTTTTCTGAATTGTTATTTTGTTTTCTGAATTGTTATTTGTTTTGCACCTCTCGGCCACCGTAGAATTGAGATCACGATTCTCTTGCACGATTCTCATTTTTTTCAACCAAAATTTATTGCACTCAAGTACAAAAAAAACAACAAAAAAAAAACCACAGGACATTCAGTATAATAAAGTGCAGGAGTAACAAAAAATTGTCTCTTTTCTTTATTTTAGACCCCTTAAAGTGAATAATTTTAAAGCTTTATGTTGTTGAACATAAGAGAACATTAACATATACAATAATAAATAAAAATAAATAAATAGAACCTGTGCTTTTTGCTCCATTTGGCACAGAATGTACATAGTACTTACATCTACTGTGTTTACGGGAATACTCGACCTGGGGCTTATACCATGAAGCCGGTTTAGGTGGCTAGCCAGCTATGTTTCAGTTTAGTTTCCACCAACACTGGGTTTTAGGTACTGTGAAAGTAGCTTGGCTTTAATCGGAGTTCGTCGCCATGGTATCTTACGCTGTACGGCTAGCCTGCTCCGGGGCAGGTTATGTTCTGGATTCGAGATCTCAGACTGAAGATTGACCAATCAGCTATGAGCAAAGTGACACGTCTGATGCGATAAAGTCACTCCACCTGTTTCTACTCCAAATTAAAGATCACTACATAGTAAATGTTTTTTAAAGACAAAATCGTTTGGCTGTTAGTAATGCTTATTTAGAATAATAATTTTGTATGATTTAGCACCGTCCTTCGGATGAGACGTTAAACCGAGGTCCTGACTCTCTGTGGTCATTAAAAATCCCAGGATGTCCTTCGAAAAAGAGTAGGGGTGTAACCCCGGCATCCTGGCCAAATTTGCCCCTTGGCCTCTGTCCATCATGGCCTCCTAATCATCCCCATATACTGATTGGCTTCATCACTCTGTCTCTTCTCCACCAGTAAGCTGGTGTGTGGTGGGCGTTCTGGCGCAATATGGCTGCCGTCGCATCATCCAAGTGGATGCTGCACATTGGTGGTGGTTGAGGAGATTCCCCCATCTATGTAAAGCGCTTTGAGGTCTCAGAAAAAGCGCTATATAAATGTAACGAATTATTATTATTATTATTATTTAGATATTATGTAATTATTATACTCTTAATCGATCACACATGTACAATTTTAGTTCATCAATTATTATTACGCAGAGTTTAAATGAATAAATATATAAAGGAAAATAGGAAATATAAATACGCTTTAGAATCAAAAGATAAAGCTATAAAATGACTACATGTGAGCTTAAATGTTCAATTCTCGATACCTTCATCAAATGTATAAACTAACTTCACAACTTTTACTTGCACTGATAGGCTATACAGTAGCGAGACTTTTTCTTTTAGTTGTCCTCTTTCATAGACAGCTATTTTCTTCTTGCTGTGTAAATTTGTTTAAATTCTTAATATTTTAGTACTTTTATTTAATAAGTGAATTGCGCTGCTTCTCTCGCGAGAAATGAATCGCAGTTTCACTCTTTCTCAGCATGTGATTCTGATGTCACACCTAAACTCCTAAACTCAGGATCAAAGCCTGAGTTGACAGAGAAAGTTGATGATCAGCATCATGGTACCAACAAAGCCTGGTTGGATTGGTTTGGTTTTGTCAACTCAAACTTGTTCAACTACCAAAATGGTACAGGCCCCTGGGATTTTGAAATATTTCTGTGTTTATTTGGCTGTTTAGGCGCGCAACCGAAGACAAAGGCTACTGTGCTTGTCCGCGTTGCGCTTGGAGCGTGCGCACAGCATCCTGTCAGTATAATTCAGTTCTCTTTCGCGACTTATCGCGCTTTTAATATTTCATTTCAATATAAAGCACATCCTGCTCTTTTCTTTATCATTCATTCATGTTTTGTTATTAATAACTTTAAACAGAATCATCAACTGAAATCTGCGCGGATTATCAAAAATACGACACATTATAGGACATAAGAGTCTCTGCGGCAAAAGTGAAAGTAAAAGCACAGCAAAGCACCCGTTTCAATAAAAGGATATATTAAAGTTTATATAACCTACTTTTACATTTTCGCTGCTGTTCTAAAATGGTTTTCGCCATTACCTTAAACAAGCTGCAGTTGCTTGAATCCCAGTGCAGGAGCTGCAGGTTTCAATTTACCACCGAAACGTAAGTGGTTAGTTGATTGCTGTGGTGACTCGTGACACTCGCGAACAGCACTGAACACGCACTTTTGCCGGTAGGCCTACAACTTGAATATTATTATTATTATCATACACTTTTCATTAACTTCGGTAGGCTGTACAACAAGGGAATTGTAATTGGCTGTTTTTTTCTGCAGAGAGCCAATCTCTGTTGATGTGTCTTAATTTTTTTTTTATCGTTTGTTGGTAAAGGGTGAGAGACCTTGCGAGACCTTTTGTCAAAGAGCCAGGTGTGGCTCGCGAGCCATAGGTTCCGTTCCCAACCACTAGTGTACACGAATCAATAGATTAAATTACGTGACCTTTCACGAACTGCCGTGAGACTGGGCTGGTCTGACAGGGTGGGGGGCGTGGCATCACGATGGTGGCTTTCCATCATGATGTCGGTCAGCCATCACAACCCTATTTTGTTATTGTGTGAGTGTGACCAATAACGCGTGAATGCAGCATGATCTGAATGCAGGGAAATACACGGAAGTGAATCGCCATCATTAAACGTACAGTATGGAATTTTTCGCCACTAGGGGTCGCTAACCTCTTTACAATAACAAAGGCGTAGTTTGATGATGCAACATTTGCTAAGAATTATGGATCTTGTCGTCAACGTCAAGCCGACCGATCTAATAATGTTTATGGATGACTGAATACATCGATGCTTTTATCATGACTGTGATATAAAGTAGGTCGGCATTGCTAAGAGACAGCTATCAGCTCCACACGCGACGCGAGTCCCGCTGGATATAAAAGGAATATGGACATTTCATTCTACCGAACTACACGCAAGTGCAGAATTACTACTCACAGGCCAGTTTATTAGACAAATTAAACTTGTGAGGTAACGCAGCGCTGTTTCACTTGGTCTAACATTACTCTAGCACACTAAACTGCATTTAAATGTGTTGAAATGCAACGTTATGTGTTAGTTTGTCTGTATGAGACTAGCAGTAAGCTAGATCAACATTAGAATAACATACAGATCATATTCTAATATTTTATCATTGTTTAATAACATTGATTAGTTTTATGTAAATGTGCTAACCTGTTTAAAAAGGTACATGTAGGACCGGTCGAAGTCTCGGACGTGGAGCTCTCGTTTATATACTGTCTATGGGAGCTCTCGGCATCTCGAAAACACCGCGCTGATATTGATTCTCATTTTAGTTCCCCTTTTTTATCCAAAGTCTGCTTGCCATGGTCCATAATGTTTGAACGAGACAACAACAGCGTGCAGATAGACATTGCGAACTACACAGTTGTGCGCGTCAGTCGCTTTGGTTACTATCAGAGGGCTCTGGTTCATAGCTCTGGTTGCTATGGCAGTACGAGCGGAAACCAGGGACAACGTGGATATGACGCCATTGACGGCGACAAAACGGAAATAAAGAAACGGGACGTGTCTTCGAATTAAATTACAAATTTCTCCTGGTTTGAAAGTTGTTGGAAAAAGTCGGGATAATGTAAGTATACAACAAAAAAAATATATATAACATAGATTATATACTTGATTTTTGCTATTTTTAAAGCAAAAAAGTTACATATTGTGCCTTTAAGAAATGAGATCGCATTTATGTTTGAATCGAGATCGTGATTTTTTTTTCGATTAATCGTGCAGCCCTAGTCGGGCTAATATCTATTGTACATGAGTTACATTGCTAATGCGTTACTACTTGGCATTTCATATCTGTCCCATACAATGGTTGTCAACAACACAATTTGAGAGTGAAACCCACATTCTGTCACTCCTGAACTTCGCACCCTGCACCGACTGTCTGTCCTCACCACAGCATAAACACTTAAGTTACTCAATGAATGACATATAGCCGTGAGAGCAAAACTCATCTCAGCCCGTGCGATCTCAGAAGGGCCGCTACATCAATGAGCGGTCCAAACTGCAATGAGTCTCTTATTTACACTCCTGTTGTGAAGCAAATACTTCTGCAATAATTAGCAAATTCAGTGTCTAATTAACCGCAACGTCTGCTAGTGTTTGTATTGCCGTTGATATTTGCTAACATTGCAATCTGATTTGTTATTCATGTTGCTGCTGTACAAATATTAGGATTTACTGTAGCTCTGTTAGATATGTGAATAAACAAAAGCCTATCTCACTTTAAAGAGTTCAGCAAGCTTGTCTCTGTCTCCTTACATTGCCTGCTTGCTTGCTGCTGCATAAATGTAAAATGCATATTCTCCCAGCTAACAGGGAACGTTCCCACAACTTTCACTAACGTTCTTTAAAAGTTGTGTAAATGTTAGCACAAAACGTTAGTAAAATAATGTTTTCGGAACGTTCATACAACGTTATTAACGTTCTTGTAACGTTGAGTAAAAAACGTTCTTAGAACAACGTTCTTGGAACGTCTTTATGACGTTATTTGTGATTGATGAACGTTCTCATAACGTTGATAGAAAACGTTCTTAGAACAAGGTTCTTGGAACGTCTTTATGACGTTATTTGTGATTGATGAACGTTCTCATAACGTTGATAGAAAACGTTCTTAGAACAAGGTTTTTGGAACGTCTTTTTGACGTTATTTTTGACTTGATTAACATTCTCATAACGTTGATAGAAAACGTTCTTAGAACAAGGTTCTTGGAACGTCTTTTTGACGTTATTTGTGATTGATGAACGTTCTCATAATGTTGATAGAAAATGTTCTTAGAACAAGGTTCTTGGAACGTCTTTATGACGTTATGTTGTGATGGATGAACGTTCTCATAATGTTGATAGAAAACGTTCTTAGAACAAGGTTCTTGGAACGTCTTTATGACGTTATTTATGATTGATGAAAGTTCTCATAACGTTGATAGAAAACGTTCTTAGAACAAGGTTCTTGGAATGTCTTTTTGACGTTATTTGTGATTGATGAACGTTCTCATAATGTTGATAGAAAACGTTCTTAGAACAAGGTTCTTGGAATGTCTTTTTGACGTTATTTGTGATTGATGAACGTTCTCATAACGTTGATAGAAAACGTTCTTAGAACAAGGTTCTTGGAACGTCTTTATGACGTTATGTTGTGATGGATGAACGTTCTCATAATGTTGATAGAAAACGTTCTTAGAACAAGGTTCTTGGAACGTCTTTATGACGTTATTTATGATTGATGAAAGTTCTCATAACGTTGATAGAAAACGTTCTTAGAACAAGGTTCTTGGAATGTCTTTTTGACGTTATTTGTGATTGATGAACGTTCTCATAATGTTGATAGAAAACGTTCTTAGAACAAGGTTCTTGGAATGTCTTTTTGACGTTATTTGTGATTGATGAACGTTCTCATAACGTTGATAGAAAACGTTCTTAGAACAAGGTTCTTGGAACGTCTTTATGACGTTATTTGTGATTGATGAACGTTCTCATAACGTTGATAGAAAACGTTCTTAGAACAAGGTTCTTGGAACGTCTTTTTGATGTTATTTTTTATTTGATTAACGTTCTCATAACGTTGATAGAAAACGTTCTTAGAACAAGGTTCTTGGAACGTCTTTTTGACGTTTTTTGTGATTGATGAACGTTCTCATAATGTTGATAGAAAATGTTCTTAGAACAAGGTTCTTGGAACGTCTTTATGACGTTATGTTGTGATGGATGAACGTTCTCATAATGTTGATAGAAAACGTTCTTAGAACAAGGTTCTTGGAACGTCTTTATGACGTTATTTATGATTGATGAAAGTTCTCATAACGTTGATAGAAAACGTTCTTAGAACAAGGTTCTTGGAATGTCTTTTTGACGTTATTTGTGATGGATGAACGTTCTCATAATGTTGATAGAAAACGTTCTTAGAACAAGGTTCTTGGAATGTCTTTTTGACGTTATTTGTGATTGATGAACGTTCTCATAACGTTGATAGAAAACGTTCTTAGAACAAGGTTCTTGGAACGTCTTTATGACGTTATTTGTGATTGATGAACGTTCTCATAACGTTGATAGAAAACGTTCTTAGAACAAGGTTCTTGGAACGTCTTTTTGATGTTATTTTTTATTTGATTAACGTTCTCATAACGTTGATAGAAAACGTTCTTAGAACAAGGTTCTTGGAACGTCTTTTTGACGTTTTTTGTGATTGATGAACGTTCTCATAATGTTGATAGAAAATGTTCTTAGAACAAGGTTCTTGGAACGTCTTTATGACGTTATGTTGTGATGGATGAACGTTCTCATAATGTTGATAGAAAACGTTCTTAGAACAAGGTTCTTGGAACGTCTTTATGACGTTATTTATGATTGATGAAAGTTCTCATAACGTTGATAGAAAACGTTCTTAGAACAAGGTTCTTGGAACGTCTTTATGACGTTATTTATGATTGATGAAAGTTCTCATAACGTTGATAGAAAACGTTCTTAGAACAAGGTTCTTGGAATGTCTTTTTGACGTTATTTGTGATTGATGAACGTTCTCATAACGTTGATAGAAAACGTTCTTAGAACAAGGTTCTTGGAACGTCTTTATGACGTTATTTATGATTGATGAAAGTTCTCATAACGTTGATAGAAAACGTTCTTAGAACAAGGTTCTTGGAATGTCTTTTTGACGTTATTTGTGATTGATGAACGTTCTCATAACGTTGATAGAAAACGTTCTTAGAACAAGGTTCTTGGAACGTCTTTATGACGTTATTTATGATTGATGATCGTTCTCATAACGTTGATAGAAAACGTTATTAGAACAAGGTTCTTGGAACATCTTTATGACATTATGTTGTGATGGATGAACGTTCTCATAACGTTGATAGAAAACATTCTTAGAACAAGGTTCTTGGAACGTCTTTATGACGTTATTTATGATTGATGAAAGTTCTCATAATGTTGATAGAAAACGTTCTTAGAACAAGGTTTTTGGAACGTCTTTATGACATTATGTTGTGATGGATGAACGTTCTCATAACGTTGATAGAAAACGTTCTTAGAACAAGGTTCTTGGAACGTCTTTAAGACGTTATGTTGTGATGGATGAACATTATCATAATGTTGATAGAAAACATTCTTAGAACAAGGTTCTTGGAACGTCTTTTTGACGTTATTTGTGATGGATGAAAGTTCTCATAACACTGATAGAAAACGTTCTTAGAACAAGGTTCTTGGAACGTCTTTATGACGTTATTTGTGATTGATGAAAGTTCTCATAACGTTGATAGAAAACGTTCTTAGAACAAGGTTCTTGGAACGTCTTTTTGACGTTATTTGTGATGGTTGAAAGTTCTCATAACGTTGATAGGAAACGTTCTTAGAACAAGGTTCTTGGAACGTCTTTATGACGTTATGTTGTGATGGATGAAAGTTCTCATAATGTTGATAGAAAACGTTCTTAGAACAAGGTTCTTGGAACATCTTTTTGACGTTATTTGTGATTGATGAAAGTTCTCATAATGTTGATAGAAAACGTTCTTAGAACAAGGTTCTTGGAACGTCTTTTTGACGTTATTTGTGATTGATGAAAGTTCTCATAATGTTGATAGAAAACATTCTTAGAACAAGGTTCTTGGAACGTCTTTTTGACGTTATTTGTGATTGATGAAAGTTCTCATAATGTTGATAGGAAACGTTCTTAGAACAAGGTTCTTGGAACGTCTTTATGACGTTATGTTGTGATGGATGAACGTTCTCATAATGTTGATAGAAAACGTTCTTAGAACAAGGTTCTTGGAACATCTTTTTGACGTTATTTGTGATTGATGAAAGTTCTCATAATGTTGATAGAAAACGTTCTTAGAACAAGGTTCTTGGAATGTCTTTTTGACGTTATTTGTGATTGATGAAAGTTCTCATAATGTTGATAGAAAACGTTCTTAGAACAAGGTTCTTGGAACATCTTTTTGACGTTATTTGTGATTGATGAAAGTTCTCATAATGTTGATAGAAAACGTTCTTAGAACAAGGTTCTTGGAACGTCTTTTTGACGTTATTTGTGATTGATGAAAGTTCTCATAATGTTGATAGAAAACATTCTTAGAACAAGGTTCTTGGAACGTCTTTTTGACGTTATTTGTGATTGATGAAAGTTCTCATAATGTTGATAGGAAACGTTCTTAGAACAAGGTTCTTGGAACGTCTTTATGACGTTATGTTGTGATGGATGAACGTTCTCATAATGTTGATAGAAAACGTTCTTAGAACAAGGTTCTTGGAACATCTTTTTGACGTTATTTGTGATTGATGAACGTTCTCATAATGTTGATAGAAAACGTTCTTAGAACAAGGTTCTTGGAACATCTTTTTGACGTTATTTGTGATTGATGAAAGTTCTCATAATGTTGATAGAAAACGTTCTTAGAACAAGGTTCTTGGAACGTCTTTTTGACGTTATTTGTGATTGATGAAAGTTCTCATAATGTTGATAGAAAACATTCTTAGAACAAGGTTCTTGGAACGTCTTTTTGACGTTATTTGTGATTGATGAAAGTTCTCATAATGTTGATAGGAAACGTTCTTAGAACAAGGTTCTTGGAACGTCTTTATGACGTTATGTTGTGATGGATGAACGTTCTCATAATGTTGATAGAAAACGTTCTTAGAACAAGGTTCTTGGAACATCTTTTTGACGTTATTTGTGATTGATGAAAGTTCTCATAATGTTGATAGAAAACGTTCTTAGAACAAGGTTCTTGGAACGTCTTTTTGACGTTATTTGTGATTGATGAACGTTCTCATAACGTTGTTAGAAAACATTCTTAGAACAAGGTTCTTGGAACGTCTTTTTGACGTTATGTTGTGATGGATGAACGTTCTCATAATGTTGATAGAAAACGTTCTTAGAACAAGGTTCTTGGAACGTTTTTTTGACATTATTTGTGATTGATGAAAGTTCTCATAACGTTGATAGAAAACGTTCTTAGAACAAGGTTCTTGGAACGTCTTTTTGACGTTATATTGTGATGGATGAACATTCTCATAATGTTGATAGAAAACGTTCTTAGAACAAGGTTCTTGGAACGTCTTTTTGACATTATTTGTGATTGATGAAAGTTCTCATAACGTTGATAGAAAACGCTCTTAGAACAAGGTTCTTGGAACGTCTTTATGACGTTATTTGTGATGGATGAACATTCTCATAATGTTGATAGAAAACGTTCTTAGAACAAAGTTCTTGGAACATCTTTTTGACATTATTTGTGATTGATGAAAGTTCTCATAACGTTGATAGAAAACGTTCTTAGAACAAGGTTCTTGGAACGTCTTTATGACGTTATTTGTGATTGATGAAAGTTCTCATAACGTTGATAGAAAACGTTCTTAGAACAACATTCTCAGAACGTCCTTATAATGTTATAAGTATTTTCTGAATGTTATATTTAGGCTATCATAGGCTATCATAGGCTATCATATTTTGAGTGTTTTTAGTAATTGTTGTTTTGGTGTGTTTGAGTGCTCATTGATGTTACAATTACACAGCAAAAGTTCAGTGACATTTTTATTTGTGAATGGTAGAAAGCAAGTACTGATCCTGAAATAATGACATAAATAAAGGTAAAAAATTGAACTACATGATGCAGGGAGCAGACTACACAGTGAACTCAGAGAAAACGCTACGCTTGAGTAAAAACAGTTTGTGAATAGGCTACTACAAATGATGCCCATGAAAGAGATTGTGAATGCATTGAATAGGATATGTTTTGTTGGTTAATAGCATGCTACTATTACACAGTAGTGATAATGTTAAGCACCAGAATGAAATAAAATATTCAGAAGTTAACAGCATAGCTGACTTACAGATTCAGTTAACATCCACTAATGAGTAAGCGTGATGATTCAGGGAGCTGGCTACACAGTGAACTCAGAGGAAACGCTACCCTTGAGCAAACAGTGTGTGAATAGCTACTACAAATGATGGGAAAGTGCCCGTGCAAAATCAGTTTTTGTGTGTGTTTTTAATAATTGTTGTTTTGGTGTGTTTGAGTGCTCATTGTTACAATTACACAGCAAAAGTTCAGTGACATTTTTATTTATGCATGGAAGAAAGCACCAAGTAAAATTTGACTATATACGATTCAGGGAGCAGGCTACAGTGAACTCTGAGAAAAGCTGTGAATAAAATACAATATTCAGAAGTAAACAGTGTAGCTGACAGAGTGTTTATGCCAGAATGTTAATTTTTAGACAATTACCTTCTTTTACCGATATATTTAACAATATCTTTTGCATTTCTAATCCAAACAACGTCAAACTTTACACTGACTGCACTTACTTGTGCCCGTAGCAAAAAACCTGTCAAGTTTGAAAATGTTGTTAACAGACAGACAGACAGACCTTCCTATAATTTGGATAGATGTACAGATAGATAGATATGCTATTCAAATATGTGAAGCACTGTTAAATATATTGAAATACATTTTGAAAATATATTATTTCAAAAATACATTGAACATAAACCTTTTAAATTGTTCCTCATGTTACATCTTTAAATATGTGTACATATTGTGTATATTTCACAAAATATATTCATGCCTTTTATCATGTTTAGTTTTTAATAAATGTTTTTGCAATTTTATTTCTACACCACGTTAACCATTTATAAAGCTATATAATATATTACATTATATTATAATATATAACTATATATAGCCTATTAACCTATTATATAAATGATTTTGTAAACATTGTTTTACACTCATACTTCATATACTCATTCCGTTTACAGTTTGGTGATGGCCACTAGCCATACACTTAATAATGTTAACCTCACATTTCAGGATATTTTATATGATTATCAAATAATTCCCTCCATCAATTCTTCTTTTATATTAAATGCTGCGTGAGCGTGACTTCTACGTCTTTTAATTAGCGCGCGCACTCGAGTTGGATTTGAACCAGATTTGAACTGGAGTTACCATGGAAACGGGCGGGGAGCTCAACTGACGACCACACCACAGTCTATGCTGACGACAAGCAGCAACTCCGTCTCTCACTGTTGTCTCTTCGCTAATTTCAGGTAAGTTTAGTCACCAAAATTAAACAAATTGTACATAAAAATGTTTCTGACACATTCTTTCATGTAAATGATACGCTTCCGTTGAATATTTACTTTATAGAAATGGTTTTAGTGTCTTCGGGAAAAGTCCGTTAGCATCTCAACTTTTAGGCTAACGTCAAGGTAAGTTAAGGTTAGGTTGATTAGACTTTAGCTGCTAAGTTTAGGCTTTAGGCTTTTAATCAGAGGTTTTGTAAAGGTTTTGCTGGCATTTTTTCAATGTGAATGGAAGTAACGTTAAACTAAATTATCTTAAAAGTAATTAACTTAAAAGTATTCACTGGACCGTTAATTCATAGTTTTCACGTGACGGAATGCCCACCTGGAGGGCAAATTGGGGTTTTATAATGCCATTTATCCCTAGTATTAACATGCAACCGTTTCAAGTCAAGTTTCAAGTCAGTTGAATCACCGTTTTATATTATTAATGTGCTCTTTTAATTTAAGCATACAGCCGCACACACACACATACGTTACACACAGATTAATAACCTTACTTAAAAAAAAAAGATATATTCCTGGACAAGCTACTTTTTTTTTTTTTTTTTTTTTTACAAGTGAATGAACGATTTATTTGTCCAAAGGACAAGTAACTTACAAGACCAGGGTTAATGCTAAGCCCTGTGGCCAGTTGCATAAACTGTTAAGACTAGTCTTACAAGTTAGTCATCCAATTTTATTCTTTAAAACTGTTAATAACTTTTTAAAGTCAGTAACATAATAGATTGGTCTAATTTGACACCGAACAGTAAGACTGATTATTACCCCTAATTAACTTCTAGTTGATCATACTAGTTCTTAAGACACAGTCTTAACATAGTGGTTATGTTTATGCAACTGACCCCTGGTTTATACATTTTTATAATTTTATTATAATAACGTTAGCTTCAGAAGACCTTTCTCAATGCTGCTATTGTCATACAATGAAAGTATTATATTCCTACTTCCATATAGTATGGCAAATTAGTACAAATTAGAAAAGTTTAGCAGGTACAGAATTTTGATGCACGTTATCTTATTTTCCCCTCAATGATAGTTTTCATTTTCAGGTGTAGCTAATCCTTTACAATGTGTTATTGAACCTTTCCATTGTATAACATTTGTAAGCTACATTTTAATCTTGTGTGGTTTAATATTTATAGGACTCAAAGCACAGCCTAAATAACTTAAGGGTTAACATTTATTGAGTAGTCACAATGTTATTATTAAATGTTTATGAAACAATAAATCACCATTAGTAACATCAGTCAATCTGTTCACTTTATAGACGGGGCATGAAGAGACTGGACCACAGCATGAAGAGACTGGACCACAGTGCTAGTTTGGCACCCCCACACTACTTATATTTAAGGGTTAGTTCACCCAAAAATGTATATTCTGTCAGTAATTATACACCCTCATGTTGTTCCAACCCCTTAAAGGATTAGTTCACCCCTAAATGTAAATTTCCTAATAATTTACTCACCCCAATGCCTTCCAAGATATCTATGTCTTTCTATCCTCAGTGGGAGAGAAATTATGTTTTTCGAGGAAAACATTTCTGGATTTTTCTTCTAACAACAGACTTCATTGGTTACCATCGTTTTTAAGTCCAAATCAATGCAGTTTCAAAAGTCTTTTAAGTGTTTAAACGGGCTGTACGCGATCACAGCTGAAGAAGAGGTTGTTATCTAGCGAAACGATAGGGCGTTTTCAATTTTTTTTTATAATTTATAGACTTTTTACCTTCAATAGTTCGGATTGAGATGATCAACAAACGGACAGGGAACTACGTCATCACGTTGAAAGGTCACGCCGGCAATACTATTTGAACTACTTTTCATATTCAGCAGAATGTTATTCATATACTATTCATATTCAGTGAATACTATTACTATATATAATTGCAAACAATACTATTTGAACTATCCTCCTACGTACGGTCGCATTGTAAACAGTGGGGCGATACTAGGGGTGCACCGATCCGATATTAGGATCGGATATCGGCCGCGATACTGATAAAATAGCTGGATCGGGGATCGGAAAAAATAACAGATCCACGGGCCGATCCAGGTTTTTTTTTTTTTTTTCGTCGTCGCAGCAGAACCTACGTCATTCGTCAGCTTCACGCGTGTCGCATGCTAGAAGCAACATGGAGCGAGCCAGAGGCCGTTTCTCAATACCAAGTACGCAAACTTCGGACTTGCGTCCTCCTTGGTAGTTCGGACTTGCCAAGTTCGACTCAGGAGAACGAACTCCCGAGGACGAGAGGACGCGAGTCCGGTTATTCTGCAAATGGAACAGCGGTGTACTTGATCGCGTCACTCAGCTCGCTCTGGCTACTCCGGTAATCCCTTTATGTATATTTTAGCCAACAATAAAACGAAGTATGTTATACAACACCACTCTGCCTCTTTTCATTTAAAAAAAAAAACTTAAACATATTAATGGCCACATAAATGTGGTTCAGGCAAACGCGTACATTGATTATCTTTACTGCATATTAACAACACGAAATATAAAACACAACCCTGCTTCTTTTTGTTTTCATTTTAAAAAATATGAAACATAATGATCATTAAAACTGACATTTAAATTTGCCATTGCTGATTAAGTGAGCATTCACAGGTCATGTTTGTGATGGTGGTGTGACACGTTTGACCAATACACAGTTTTTTTGTTTCCACCGCTACAATTTTTTTTTTTTTTTTTTTTGACATTTATTTAAAGAAGTTTGATTATATTCTATTTTCGATTACATTTATTTAAAGAAGTTTGATTATATTCTATTTTCGATTTTGAATGCACAATTGTTTTTTAAATAAATAAGAATACAACACATTACATACATCTGTTATTTTGTCTTAGTTATGTTTAGTTAGTAAAGTCTGGTGCCTTTAGTCTCTTCAAGGAAGGTATTTGTGGAAGGTATACAGTTTATTATTAATTCAACTATAGTATCGGATCGGTATCGGGTATCGACAGATACACAAAGCCCAGGTATCGGTATCGGGACTGAAAAAGTCGGATCGGTGCACCCCTAGGCGATACTTCTGCCGGTGCCGGCGTGACCTTTCAACGTGATGACGTAGTTCCCTGTCCGTTTGTTGATCAGCTCAATCCGAACTATTGAAGGTAAAAAGTCTATAAATTATAAAAAAAAATTGAAAACGCCCAATCGTTTCGCTAGATAACAACCTCTTCTTCAGCTGTGATCGCGTACAGCCCGTTTAAACACTTCAAAGACTTTTGAAACTGCATTGATTTGGACTTAAAAACGATGGTCACCAATGAAGTCTGTTGTTAGAAGAAAAATCCAGAAATGTTTTCCTCGAAAAACATAATTTCTCTCCCACTGAGGATAGAAAGACATAGATATCTTGGAAGGCATTGGGGTGAGTAAATTATTGGGAAATTTTCATTTAGGGGTGAACTAATCCTTTTAAAGGATAATTCCGGTATTTAGCACTTTTGAGTCTCTTTTCTGGTTTGTTTTGGATGAACTAGAGTGGTGGACACAGAAATGTTGACGATGGGTCCTGTCTCGACTTTTTGACTCGTTTAGAATCGCCTTTGTCCGCTTCAGAGTGGCTGGCTACGGGCATGCACGAACATGTCCTTAAAACAACCTTTAACGTTAGTTTTCAAAACTGTGCAACTCACAGAGTGGTGTTCGTTGATGATTAAAAACAAATATATCGGCACAATGTATGATTTCAATCCGTGTTATTTGCTATAGTGGAACTATTTATTCAGATAACTCACAACTGCGTATAAACTTCCGCTCGATATTTGAGTCTGAAGCGCAGTAATATCAACGAGCAATGAGTCCTCCAACAGAAATCAATGGGATTTTACAAAATGTCAAATAAAACACGACAGAAACTGTATTTCGCTACGCTACTTGTTTTGGAACATCAACGAACACCACTAGCCACTCGGTGAGTTGCACAGTTTTGGAAACGAGCGTTGAGGGTTGTTTTAAGGACATGTTCGTGCATGCCGGTAGCCAGCGACTCTGAAGCTGTCAAAGGCGATTTGTCCACCACTCTAGTTCATCCAAAACAAACCAGAAAAGAGACTCAAAGTGCTAAATACTGGAATTATCCCTTAAAGGGATAGCTCACTTTGAAACAAAATTTTGGTATGTTTTAGCTTACCTCAAGGCCATCCAAGATGTAGGTGTCTTTTTTTCCGCAGTAGTTTGAATTTTTATATTTTTAGGTCAAACCGTTCTTGTCTGATAGTCCTATGAATGCAGGTCTGTGGTCACTGTCTCAAAGAGCATGCACAGAGTCCAAATTAAACAATTTCCCATCGTCCAAATTAAACAATTTCCCATCGTTCAAATTAAACAATTCCCCATCGTCCAAATTAAACAATTCCCCATTGTAAGTACACATTGATGGCCTAAGACACGAAACGAGCGGTTTGTGTGAGAAAACGACCAGTATTTCTATCGTTTTTAACTCTTGTACACAGCCACGTCCAAGTGATCTGAGGGCATAGATGTATATATACTAGAATAGATGTTGCCTTGCCTACGGCATTCGTTCCAATGAACTGCCGTAGCCAAGGCGACATCTAGTGTATATATCTATGCACCAGTCTGCGCACACGTCACACACCAGGATGCGCTCCTGCCCTCAGATCACTTGGACGTGGCTGTGTATTAGAGGTAAAAAACGATATAAATACTGGTCGTTTTCTCACACAAACCGCTCGTTTCGTGTCTTAGGCCATCAATGTGTACTTACGATGGGGAATTGTTTAATTTGGACGATGTTTTAATTTGGACTCTGTGCTTGCTCTTTGAGACAGTAACCATAGACCTGCATGATATGACTGACAGACAAGAACGGTTTGACCTAAAAATATCAAAATTGAAACTACTGCGGAAACAAAGACACCTACATCTTGGATGCCCTTGAGGTAAGCTAAAACATACCAAAATTGAATCTTAGTCAAGACATTGTTAAAATAGTCCAAGTGACTGGCTCAACCTTAAATTCATCAAGCGACAACAATCAATTTTGTGTGCAAAAATAACAACTTTATTCAACTATTAATTTTTTTATTTGTGGGCCTCTGAGTGAGTTCACAAAAGTGCCGCACTACATCCGAGACCCATCTGCGTCATCTTCTCAGTTCTCGCTGCTCTTGTGAACTCTAGGGCTGGGACGATACAACTATCTCCCGATTCGATACTATCACGATAGGGATCTTCGCCGTGACGTCACGACGCGGTTACATGCGCTCTGGTTGGCAGAAGAAAAGTAATAGCCGCTTGCTGCGCAGCGCAAACACAGAACAAAAATGGTTGTATCGTGCTGTGTGATCAGCAAGATTGGTTACTGTACTGTGTGTATCATCTGTGTACATATCCTTATAAATTAAGGGCAAATTATTGTATTTTCATACATTTTTACGTATGTTAACCAATGTTATATACAGGGCCTGAAGTTAACTTTTTTGACTTTTTACCAGACAGGTTTTTTTTTTTTTTTGGCCTCATAAAAGGTGAAAAAAAGGAATTGCACAAACATTTGTTCTTTAACTTGTAAGAATACACATTTAAGTGCTGTCAAGTTATTAACGAGATCCATAAGTAATAATAACTCTTAGAATACAGATATAGACCTAGTGCAGCTCGTATGTAAACAAATTACACGTGGCTGTGTTGATGGCTGGGCAGCTGTTAGTTACAGCGTTCAGGAACCGTTAAGCAGAACTAAATTAATATTGTTATTACTGGTGAAGTTACCGGGTAGGCTACCGGACATTTTCTCACCGGTTCCCAACTCCCAACATCTGTGCAACTGTCATTGTACTGTCAGCATTGCATGATCTCATCTCATCTCATCTCACCAACGTAGTCAGAGAAGGGCCTCATCTTTCTCTCCGATCACATACACGTTCCGAAACACTCAAACTGCACTGCTTTCACAGATGCTTTTTTTACTCCAGTAATGTGCCGCCAGATTTTTTAGCTGTAAATCCAACGAAATTGCTGACTTCGTTTAAATGTCAAAGAACAACAAAAAATTCTCACTCAGGTGATATGGATCAGGCAGAGAACATGAACCCTGGTTATATAAAAGCTTAATTATATCTCTTTTTAGCTTCTTCGGACAAATAATTAACATATGCTGACAAAACACAGGTAGACTGCTGCGACATGCGACATGTTTTGGTTCTTTCTGCCAACCAGTTCGCGCCCACGCCCATATCGTGACGTCACATTTGACTCCGGCGAACATCCCTATAGGTGCTGATACTGCTGGTATTATGATTTTGTCTTTTCGTAACGATTTTTTACTGCACGAATCGTAACTACCACAATGTTAACAGAAAATAAACAAAGTTAATAAAAGGCTGATTTGACGTTTACTTGTCTGACAGGACAGCGGTTTCTGTGTTTGCCTAGCAACAAAAAACGCAGTTCACTGCTCGTTCTGTGTGATTGGGGCAGTGCTGTGCGCCTCGCGTTTTCGAACCGGAAAAACGCGTTAGGTGTGATTGGGGCTTTACTCTATTTTGATCGCTATCATAAACATCAGTGTTTATATTTGAAATTTTAACTTTTATCCTAGTACTTCTATGATAATTTTAACTATTGTATCACAGAAATAATGATACTATGAGGTTGAAAAGACTGTTTGTGAAGCTGTTTCATGACAACTCTGAGTCAGCACAGCTTTAAATGTTGCGATGTGATTTTGTCAAAGGTTTAATAGACAGACAAAATGGAAGCAGATTGCGTGGGTGTTTGAATCGAGATCACATTTTTTTAAAGATGAATCGTGCAGCTCTATTGTCTTATCTCTCTCCCAGTATATGAGTAGCGCGAGGGCTTTTCAATGCATTCAATCTCACGTCGCTTTTACGCATCCACTTGAAAGGGATATTACGTTACTCGACACTCAAAATTTAACAACACATTTCATCCTTTGTTGGAACGAAAGTGACTTACTTCGGTCAACCTCATCTATAAGCAAGGACAAAAATAAAGCAATTTAATTTGAATTAATATCGATTCTGTAATAAAAAATTTTTTTTAAGATCGTTTAAAAAAAACAACAACGCGATACCTAGGTGAATCGATTTTTTCCTCCCAGCACTAGTGAAGTCACTCAGAGGCCCATACGGGAGAAAATTAATAGTTGAATAAAGTCTTTATTTATTTATTTTTTTGTGTGTACAAAAATTGTTGTCGTCGCTTGATAAACTCGCCAGAATAAAATTGCCTAGAAGCCTATGGAGGAGTGAGCCAGCTCTCATATTTCATCAAAAATATCTTAATTTGTGTTCTGAAGATGAACGGGAGTCTTACGTGGTTGGAATAACATGAGGGTGAGTAATTACAGACAGATTTTTTTGGTGAACTAACCCTTAAACACCGTTTTCATTTCATTTAAATGTTTATATGAAAATATTTGTTGTTGTTTTTTTAAGCTATAATGTAGCGTTTAAAATGTATGATAATCATATGAAATTTTCTGCTTTTTGATATACTGTAAAAGTGTGCACTTATAATTCACATGGTTGTGTTAATAAAAAAATAAAGTTGGACGAATAGTGCAGAATTTTTTTTCTAACCTTAAAATAACATTTTAACTTGAAAGAAAGTGGACATTTTATCGTTCTTTGAATGTTGTATTGATAATAACATTTTGGGGGAAAGAACGTTGCAGGAACGTTATGCTTACCTTAAGATGATGTTCCAGCAACGTTATGCCAATGTTCCAGCAATGTTATGCTAACCTTAAGATAACGTTGCATGAACGTAATGCTAACCTTAAGATGATGTTCCAGCAACGTTATGCCAATGTTCCAGCAATGTTATGCTAACCTTAAGATAACGTTGCATGAACGTAATGCTAACCTTAAGATGATGTTCCAGCAACGTTATGCCAATGTTCCAGCAATGTTATGCTAACCTTAAGATAACGTTGCATGAACGTAATGCTAACCTTAAGATAATGTTCCATGAACGTTATGCTAACCTTAAGAATGTTCCAGCAATGTTGTGATAACGTTCCGGCAACGTTATGCTAACCTTAAGATAACGTTCCAGCAACATTATGCAAACATTAAGATAACGTTCCAGCAACGTTATGCAAACCTTAAGATAATGTTCCAGCAATGTTGTGCTAACGTTCCAGAAATGTTATGCTAACCTTAAGATAACGTTCCAACAACGTTATGCAAACCTTAAGATAATGTTCCAGCAATGTTGTGCTAACATTCCAGCAACGTTATGCTAACCTTAAGATAACATTCCAGCAACGTTATGCAAACCTTAAGATAACGTTCCAGCAACGTTATGCAAACCTTAAGATAACGTTCCAGCAACGTTATGCAAACCTTAAGATAATGTTCCAGCAATGTTGTGCTAACATTCCAGCAACGTTATGCTAACCTTGAGATAACATTCCAGCAACGTTATGCAAACCTTAAGATAACGTTCCAGCAACGTTAAGCAAACCTTAAGATAACGTTCCAGCAACGTTATGCTAACCTTAAGATAACGTTCCAGCAACGTTATGCTAACCTTAAGATAATGTTCCAGAAACATTTTGCAAACCTTAAGACAATGTTCCAGCAACGTTATGCTAACGTTCCGGCAACGTTATGCTAACCTTAAGATAACGTTCCAGCAACATTATGCTAACGTTCCAGCAATGTTTTTTCTAACATTAAGATACCATTCCAGCAACGTTTCGCAAACTGGACATTTCAACATTTTTAGAACGTTTCAAGTCAACGTTCCCACAACGTTCTTAGCAAACCTTAAGACAATGTTCCAGCAACGTTATGCTAACGTTCTGGCAACGTTATGCTAACCTTAAGATAACGTTCCAGCAACATTATGCTAACGTTCCGGCAATGTTTTTTCTAACATTAAGATACCATTCCAGCAACGTTTCGCAAACTGGACATTTCAACATTTTTAGAACGTTTCAAGTCAACGTTCCCACAACGTTCTTAGGACATATTTTTGTTAGCTGGGCTCTAGCTGCTAATGCTAGTAATTCACTCTAAGCATTAAATCATGACTCTTGACATGACACAAGATTTAAACCTTGTGAATGGTTAGTTTATAAGGAATTGATGAAGCAGATTACACAAATATAGCATAAAAACCTATGCTCTTATCTCAGATGTTGAATTTCTGAAAGCAGACTGCTAAGGTAAATGCTACTCAAGTATTTGAAGGTTGAGCAGTGATCTCATTGGCTACTGATACAGCAGGAACCAATCAGCTGTGCCCTATAGATAACGATGTGATTATGAACAGGTGAGTAAAGGACCTATTAGCCTGTGCCATCTAGAGTTTAATGCCAGAACTTTGTATATGTCTGGAGGATATAGATAATGTACTCTGAAAAGATCCTTTTTTTTTTTTAGTTCAGTCAATCTTTCTTTTGTAATTTACTGTAAACATCAAAAACAAAATAATTATTGTTAACAGTAATATTCTTCTCAATAGTTTAATCAGTAAAAAAAAAAAAAAAAAACTGATTAAAGTTTTAAAGATTCATGTCGAAGCTGCGTCCTCTTGACGTCACATTTATCGGCCGCATACGTCATAAAGAACGTCTTATTTCAGGACAGTCACCATTATAAACCTGAGCGTTATTGCTAGTGAAGTGTAAACTGTTGTAGTGTCCTCATGGGAATGTAATGGTCAGTTTACTGAGATGAAGAGCCTCATGACGTTGCGGCAGATAAATGTGACCTCCGGAGGATTCAGCCTTCGAGATGAGACACAGCCGGTGACTCCAGGATTTGATGATCTGTTGAGATTGAGAATGTGTGTGTGTTGTTCACCATGATCTCTGAGTGACTGAACTTACTCACAGCGACCTTTCTGGAGCCCATAACCACGAGTGAGAAAGCTTTAGAGTTCAGGGTTTATGGGACGGTAAGTTAAACCTGCTTTCTGGAACAGTCTCTGTCACTTTACGGTTACTGGTTGTTAAATATTAGAAAAAACGACTAAGCAATCACAATTCTGTATGCAGATAAATAAAAGAAAAGAAAAAGAGATCAGAAGTCAAGTGGATGTTTGTATTTTAAACGCTGAAGTTAATCGAGATTTTCAGATTTGAATCTTACATTTCTCCTTAAACACTTCTAAAAATATATCACACACATGCGGCTGAAATAATCAACAAAAGAGTATTTCTGTTGGAGCTTAAATGTGGACATAATGCAGACAAAACATCTGTTTTCTATGCAACACATTAACTAAATTAAATGATATTCATATCCAGACTGCATGTTTTCCATTCTGAGCAAAACCACAGTCTCTTGATTGTATGTGTGATTGTAGAAAAGGGGGACACCACTATTATCCATTCATCAAATATACAGGACAAGCCTATATACTGTAGTGATCATGTCCCAATCATGCGAACGGACAGCCAATCAAACCACAGCATTGGTCGAGTGACTGTGTGCAGAACTTTTTCGTTTCGTTTTCGCTCTATCATAGAGAGATGGTTTGTGAGTTGTTTTTCCCTAATTCCTGCCAGAGTTGTGTGCGTCAATGACAACACACACACACACACACACACACACACACACACACACACACTCACACGCACACACACATTCTTGTACATCTATCTATATGAGGACATTCATTGACACAATGCTATCTCTAGCCGCTTACCCTAACCTTACCCATCACAACTAAGTGCCTAACCCGAACCCTTACCCTAAACCGACCCTTAACCTCATAATAACCTGATTGCTAAAACCAAGTCTTGACCCTCAAACAGGCCTTTAAAGGGGTCTCAGAAAGTGAGGACTGGCCAAAATGTCCTCACTTTACTCTCTTTGTCCTCACTCCAATGGTCTAAAACTCAAACTGGTCCTCACAAAGATAGTTGTACAAGTACACATACACACACACACACACACACACACACATATGCTAATGCTAGTGCATATGCTAATGACCACCCATACCAATGTGGCCAAGTATGTAAATATATCTCGTTTCTATTTTGCATTAAAAATGTTCGTGGCCCCTTTAAGAAATCCGGTAACACTTTAGAATACTGTTCCTTCATTAATGAATAACTACACAGGAACAAATGAGTAATGCACTATTAACATTGTAGTAACTACTATTAACTAACAAGAAACTCTGATTAACGAATTAGTAAGTCATAGCATTCAGTCGAATGTGGTAGTTCACTATTAGCTAATCAGTAACTACTATTTGTCATACCTCACTGAAGACTACTAAGAACTACTATATACAGGTTTATAATTAATATTAATAATGCATAATATATAGTAAGGTAATGGTAACTCATTAGTAATTAATCAAGTGTTACTACATCCTTCTAAAGGAACTACTAATAATTTGGATCAGTATTCTAAAGTGAAAAACATGATAAATACCTAATATTGACTGAAGTCATTGTAAGTTTTAAGGCTTTTGTAAGGTTTTTGATAGTAATGACTCAAGTGTTACTACATCTTTCTAAAGGAACTACTAATTATTTGGATCAGTATTCTAAAGTGAAGATCATGGGAACACACTAGTAATGACTAAAGTGTTACCAGATCCATTGGAAGGAATTACTATTCAAAATCTTACAAAAATCTCAAAAGCTTACAATGACTTCAGTCAATATTAGGTAGTTATCATGTTTTTCACTTTAGAATACTGATCCAAATAATTAGTAGTTCCTTTAGAATGATGTAGTAATACTTGAGTCATTACTAGTGGGTTCCCATTGCCTTTTATTATAAATTATGCATTATTCATGTTAATTATGAACCTGTAGATAGTAGTTCTCTGGGAGGTATGAAAAATAGTAGTTATTGATTAGCTAATAATGAACTACTACATTCATCTGAGCGCTATTACTTACTAATTTGTTAATCAGAGTTTCTTGTTAGTTAATAGTAGTTACTAGAATGTTAATAATGCGTTACTCATTTGTTCTTGTGTAATTATTTATTAATGAAGGAACAGTATTCTAAAGTGTTACCAGAAATCCCTCTCTTCTCACGATACTATTCACTTGTGCTGGATGCGTGCGCGCGACCCAGGGGGCCAATGTTTCAGAAAAAAACTCAAGCTTCCCGGGCGCCGCCATTGATTAGCAGACCATCACCTGCTGTTAGCATGCCATTGACTCCCATTCATTTTGGCGTCATTTTGACAGCGAATAACTTTACATCTGAGGCGTTTAAAGACTCCATTTGTCCATTATTTATTTCTAAAGGAACACGAAAATGTATAAAAGGCTCCATTACCTTGTATCTTACTGTCAGGGTTCACAGATGAAACAGACAAGATGGTAAGTTCAATGCTTTAATTGCAGAATGAATCGGAGTTGGAATCAAAAGGTGAGTAATCACAACACAGAGAATCAGAATAGGCTTAGCTGAAATGTAACAGTCTTTCTCTCTTTCTTTCTTGCAGATGATGATGATTGAAGATCGATGAAGACGGTTGGCAGACTGATGGAAGGCGATCGCGTCTCAGGTAAGTAAACAGGTAAGTGATCCGAGAGTCTGTGTGTCATGAATTGACGAGACCAGACAAGTGACTGCAGGGAGAGTGCACATTATAAAGGGAGTGCTGGTGATGGAACACAGGTGACGGTGATCAGCAGTCCGGGGATAATGAACGGGAGAAAGGATGAGTGGGCGGAGAGAGAGAATGAGTGGGAGGAGGTGATGATGAACGTGATGGAGATGGAATCCTGACACTTACGTTATGGCCCCGTAGAAGCAGTTTTTGTAAAAATAGGCTAACGATTGCGTCATAACCACGCGACTCTCTGTCGCACAGTAGAGAATTACCGTATGGACAGGAGGAGAAGCTCGCGGGCAATCGGGGGGATGTGGAGGCAAAATGACAAAATAATTAATCAGAATACTTAGCACAAGTTTCTCCTGCTCCTAGCTCATGGACAGCTCCTACTCACACTCTCCGTCTCTGCAAGTTTCGGAAGGGAATGATTCAGATTTCTCTTGGCACAGCTACTAGAAGACAGACGAATTGCTCACGTCACATCTATGTCATCAAGCTTCACTTTTCTCCGTTGAATCCAATGGGGTCGCTGTGTCCATTTCTTTTACTGTCTATGGCACCAGAGAAGCTATTTTTCACTATACAGAAGAGCTCCATGTGGTTGTGCGTGCATTGATCGGATTTACTGTGTTATTTTACTGATTTATATATATATATATATATATATATATATAAATATATTACGGATTTACTTTCTTGGTAAATATTACTCAGATATCTTTAATATGCACAGATATGTTGTGAAGCGGAGTTTAAAATAACATTTAATGTGTAAATTTGTTTATAGATTTATTTGGAGCACATGTGTGATGAGTGAACCTCGTGGTGATTGTTAAAGGATTGGGTATGTATGTTTCATGATTTATGGGGTAAAATACTGATGCCATGTTTATTTGATAAATCTGTGTTAAAAATGAGTTTAAGCTATATTCTGTGATATACAGTATAACTGTATGGTTTAATGCATATTTCTGGTGCTGCATGATTAAAATGTGAAACGCGGGTTGTGGCTTTGTTAATGTGCTTTTATTTCTCTTGTACCTCAGCCACTGCCGTATTCCAGTTTGTGTTATTGTATTTAATTGTAACATATTTTGGTTTGGAGAAATCGATTTAAATCTGACCTGTTGCAGTGCATTACACTGTATTTCAGTTTGAATTGAGTTAAGTATTTTGTGGATTTGGGCATTGATCCACTGGATAAACTTGTATTTGTGTGACATTTGATTATGTCATCTTCAAATTTACTGTAAACTGTTTCCACAATTTCCTTTTTTTGTTTTGTTTTTTTATTTAACTAGTGAAATCAAATTTTTCCTTGTGAAAACTTTTTTTCCTTAATTAGACTTTTATCTGTCTAATTGTGCTCCCATTGACTGCTGTCACTTATTATAAACAGCAGTCAGAATAAATCCCCAATTTCAAAAAGCATAGTTTGCTTCTGGTGTGTATTTCTTCAATTTCACCCGGTTACACCAATATAACCAGTGAACTTGATGGACATTAAAGTCATTTAAATGCGGATCCATTCTCTGTGTTCTTACCGACACACCATAGCGATGACCAAACCTAAAGAACCAGTCCACCTTCATTACAGTGATCACAGTAGAGAGAGTTTAAGAGGACAATGATGTTCAACTCACCCTCCACAGAGAGAGAAACAGCAGAGCTTGATGTTGATGAGTTTGGTCTTCCATCTCTCTGTCCTTTACACCAGTACTGACCCTGATCAGATGTAATTACTCCTGTGATAGTGAGAGTGTCTCCATTTACAGTGTAACGCTCAGACGTCTGTAACTTTACACTGTAGTCTTTATACCACTCATATCTCCAGTCACTGTAAGACTTTATCTCACACTTCAGATTGACGGTTTCTCCAGTGAATACAGGACTGACTGGTGTCACAGTCAGTGTAGATGTGGGTAAACCTGAGAAGAAAGACAGAAACACAAAATGACTCAAACATCTCTTTCAGTGCAAAGTAAAATAATTACATTTTGTAAATGTTTTGAGGATGTTGAAGATCTCAATGATGAAGTTGTATTGCAGCAACAGTGACAAAGTGCATTAAAGCCCCTGCGTTCATCAGAGTCAGAATAAACCCTGAATAATCTCTGCTCAAACATTATATACTGTATAACATTCTTCTTCCAGCTCTACATGTAAATTAAGTTTGTTTGTAAACACAGGATTATTCTCGATGTCCCACTGCCGTTTCACACTAGAAGTGATAGAGTTTCACTCCGGTGGTGTTTACATATTACTGAGATCAGGAGGAATCGTCTCTATTATAATTAAGCTCTTTTAGGGAAGAAACATATTCTAATACATATCTTGAAGTGGAAGCTGAGTCGGGGCAGACTGACATTTCTCACACTATATAGTTTATAGATGATTTTATCTCATATTTCATTATATTAGTTGTGTTTTGCTGTTGTACTGTCATTAGTTTTGTCATGTCAGTTGTTTTGAGGCTCTGGCTCCGTCACGATCTCAGACAAACACCTCTGACTCGCCATAGAAAGCAGAATGAAGCTCCTGAAGGAGAGATGAAGATCTCCAACTACAAGCTCATATGAGGAGATACTGAGTCTGAATCAACTTCATCAGACTATCTGAAGACTTCATGAACTCATTTAACATCATTATCTGTGAGTCACGTCATTCTCTCTGACTTCAGCACAAAACTCATCTTTTCTATTAGTAAATATCTCCTGTAACCATAGTGACAGTGACTAAATCTCAAAGATGGAGACGCCAATAACACTGGAAAGCCACAATTTACATGATGTTTTAAAAAATATCCTGATAAAAATGTGCAACACACACAAGACATCTGAAGACAATCATGACTAAAAGTGAATTGCTTATAAGAACAGATGTGGCTGATACAGAAGATCATAAGTGTTGAAATATGGATTTTAAATGATCATTAAACAGATGTGAATATGAAGACTCACCTGATACAGTCAGTGTAACAGCATCACTGAAGTCTGTGTGTGAGCCTGATCTCTCTCCTCTACAACTGTATTTACCACTGCGATACACATCATCAGCTCTGAAACTGAACTCTGCTGTTCTTGTTGTATATGGATAGACAGTGTTTCCATCTCTAAACCAGCTGTATCTCCACTGAATGTCTCCTCCTCCCTGTATGTCACATGTGAGAGTGACTGTCTCTCCTATGAACACATGCTGATCTGGCTTCACCTTCACTACAGGTTTCACTGTATTAATACACATATGAGTAAATATTGATTAAAACAGCATCACAGTCTCATGATCAATGTTAGTGTTTATGAACTCAAAACCTCCTTATGAGACAAACACTGTATTAAAAATGAAAGATCTAGTTTGTTGGAAGTTTGTATTGATTACATCAAAATTGTTTGTAATTATTGATAGACTATATACTGATAAACTTCGTATAAACTGAAACACTGGGTAAAGTGTGCCATACATGTAAACTGAGTCTATAATACATGTATGTTATTTTCTATTTGCGTGTCACAGAATTGCAGCTTGTACAACATTTACAAATCTTACATAATTTAAGAGTGTAAAAATATTACAGACTTAAACATGCAAAGTGATGAGGTCATGTGACAATGTAGCATATACAGTTAAATAATTTACGCTTGTACAGTACAAAATGCTGGGTGGAAAACAACCCAATTTGGCAGCAGATTGGGTTAAATGTTTTTTAACCAAAATTTTGGAGTAAAAATACAACATTTCAGGATTAAGATTAACCCAAAATAGTTTGAAAATAAAACCAGGAATATTGGACATTATTGAATCACTTTAAACACACATAATGACTATCAAAAGGTATAATTTTATTAAAAATGAGAAAGAAAAGCAGAAAAAAATGACAAATCATCAGATACACAATTTACGGTTACATTTATTTTATTTTTTACCATTTCAATTAAGACAGATGAAAATAACTTGCATTTAAGACCACATTAGACTTTTTTGTATATTATCCAGCACCAACAAAAACATTAAACTATAAAATTATTTATTGGTTTTGACTTTAAGTAATTGTATTAAATATTGCACCAACTTCTAACAATTGGAAATACTCAACGCTCTCTTCTCTATGCAATAACAACTCGTTTGAATATCATGCACTTTAACTCCCAATAAGATCCATATTGTAGTCATATATCATAGCCCCCCCCCCCCAGGTCAACTGGGAAGCTTTGTAGAGGAGCTGGATGTGCTGCTGTCCTCTTTCCCTGAGGATGGCACCCCACTTGTAGTCTTTGATGATTTCAACATTTATCTCGAGAAATGTGTTCTCGAGATGTGTTCTCTATAGGTATAATATATATATATATATATATATATATATATATATATATATGGCCTATTGTAAAAGGTAAAATATCCTAGGATATATTCTATATTTACCCCATATGGCTAAATGATCACAGAAATGTAAATCAGTTCAATATTTTAAACTGTAGTATAGTTTAAAATTAATCTTTGAAATTCCATAACATAAAAGTCATAACAGATGAACGTTATCATTTCAAATGAAGTGAATTGTAAATCATTCAAGTCAACTGCATTTAATGCATTTAATAGGCACAAGGTCACAATCCGGAAATAATCTGAAATTATTTCAGATGATTTGTGCAAAACTCAATGAAATTGCTTTTGTTAATTAATGTTTAACTCAACTGACAGAACATTGTTAATTCAGGACAGTAATTTTACATCAAACACGTTGCCTTTTAATACAAAATATAAAGTTTTAATAAAACAAAAGAAGTATTTACCTCTCACTGTTATCGTTATTGCATCACTGTACTGTGTGTAGTATTCTCCTCGCTGTGCTGTACACCAGTATGTTCCTCCATCAGAGACTCTCACAGAACTGATTGCTTTAGTTCCTGCATCAGCACTGGATTCAGGGTTTGAGTCTTTCCACCAGTGAAACGTCCATCCAGTTGAGCTTCCCACGTCACAGCTGAGAGTAACTGTGTCTCCAGTGAACACTGAGCTCTGGGGCTTTACAGTCAGAATCGGTTTATCTGGAAGTGAACAGTGATGCAGTGTTGAGCTCATTTATATTATTGGTCATATCTTGTCTTGTCTTTTTTTTGTACAGTAAACTGTCATTTATTTTGATTTGAAGGGATGTGTCCTTTCTGCTCCCACTAGTGACACCACTGAATAGAACAGCAAAAATATTGATTTTGAGAAGTCTTCATTTAGGCCTACAGAACCAAACAAGGAAAACCACAAACTAAAGAGTTTATCTTAAACTAAACACAGATGAGGAACATATTTAATAAGCAAGGAAACAAATGAGAACATGCAGCATAACATGATCAAAACATCTTTGAACAGGAATCAATAAGATATGTCACTCTTTCAAGATAGCCAAAAGTTAAAGTCTCAGCTAAGCTCAGGTCTAAGACTACTTCACACTTCTGTTACTTTGCTATTGCTGGATATAGATGGTTAAATGTTTGCAAAAAAATAATAAAAAAATGCAGATAAACGTGAGAAATAAAAAGAATGCAAGTTCTAATCATTTTGAATGCTGAAGTTAATGTGAGATTTTCAGACTTGAACCTTACATTTCTCTTAAAATGGACACTTTAAGGTTTCATTTTTATTTTAGAATTTTTATTTATATTACAATTGATACATATTAATTTAT
Organism: Rutilus rutilus; assembly: GCA_021464565.1. Classification (NCBI taxonomy): domain Eukaryota; kingdom Metazoa; phylum Chordata; class Actinopteri; order Cypriniformes; family Leuciscidae; genus Rutilus; species Rutilus rutilus. The sequence goes on from JAJAQA010000003.1 coordinate 7,468,381, forward strand.
TCATATATCTTTTTTTATTATTTACTTATGTATTTTATGTACATGTATTTGAAGTATATTTCTATGTGCTTATTTCTATTAAATTGTAATATTGCCCCTGTGGTGACACATTTATCTAGTGACAGGAAAGTCAAAGTCTAATGGACCGCTGCTTCTACACTCCTAAAACATTATCTCTGACATGAGGCTGAAATTATTATCATAGAGTAACCAGTTGATATTTGAGCTTCAATGTGCACATTAATGCAGCCGAAACATCAGTTTATCCCACATCTCATTTACTATGAATGAATATAAAAAACTACACTGATTTTATTATTTTATTTTCATGTATGCATTTCAATGCAGCATCGGATCTATTTAAAACATGCAAAATATTAAAAATAAATAAATAAATAAATAAATAAAATAAATCTGTAGACTCAATGTTGTTACAGTGATGGGATACAGCCAAAGTTACTGGTTAAAATGAGCAATGAAAAATACTCTTAAATCATATATTAATCTTAGTCCATTTTAATTTCAACATTTACTAATATATTATTAAATCAAAAGTTGCAGCTGTGAATATTATTTAATGGACCTCAGCTAACATGAACTAACAATGAATAGTTGTATTTTTATTAACTAATGTTAAAGATTATTAAACAACAAATGTATTAATATGCATTAAGTAAAATGAACAAATGGAACCTTGTTGTAAAGTGTTACCAACAAATCTAACAAACAAACAAGTAATTCTGTCTGAGGAACACATGAACACACTCACCTGATACTGTCAGTGTAACTCCATCACTGATCTTTGAGTTCTGTTGGGTTTCAGTCAGAGTTCCTCTACAGCTGTACAGACCAGCATGAGACGGCTCCACAGATGTGATATAGATCTGGTCTGTTCTTCTGCTGTTATCTTGATCTTTATACCAGCTGTACCTCCAGACTCCTGTCTCCTGTATGTCACATGTGAGAGTGACTCTCTCTCCTCTGAACACATGAACATCAGGCGTCACCTTCACTACAGGTTTGGGTCTCACTGTGAAATGAGCAAACACACACTTCACATGTCTGAAATTATTTCAGATGATTTGTGCAAAACTCAATGAAATTGCTTTTGTTAATTAATGTTTAACTCAACTGACAGAACATTGTTAATTCAGGACAGTAATTTTCACGTTTACATCAAACACGTTGCCTTTTAATACAAATTATAAAGTTTTAATAAAAGCAAAGTATTTACCTCTCACTGTTATCGTTATTGCATCACTGTTCTGTGTGTAGTAGTTTCCTTGCCTTGCTGTACACTCATATGTTCCTCCATCAGAGACTCTCACAGAACTGATTGTTTTAGTTCCTGCATAATCACTGGATTCCCAGTTTGAGTCTTTCCACCAGTCAAACGTCCATCCAGTTGAGCTTCCCACGTCACAGCTGAGAGTAACTGTGTCTCCAGTGAACACTGAACTCTGGGGCTTTACAGTCAGAATCGGTTTATCTGGAAGTGAACAGTGATGCAGTGTTGAGCACATTTATAGTGTTATTGCTCATAGTTTTCACCAGTCTTCTGTCTTCACTCACATTTTTTCTTTTTTGTACATTATATGGTGTAATTTATTTTTATTTAAAGGGACATCTTCTTTCTGCTTTTTCTTTTGCATTGGCATGGTTTTATTTCAGTTAGCCTAACAGCTGGTTTGATTTGCATTGAGAGATGATCTTATGGAAAGTATGCCATGGCAATCTCTAGGTATAGTGGATATGATGATGTGGGGCTATTTTAATTTCAAAGGCCAAGGGAACTTTATCAGGATGCATGTATCCTGGCCTTTAAAAATAAAAAATCTGCATGCCTCTATATATAGTAAAAAGGTAAAAGGTAAAAAGGTAAAATATCCTAATCTAAATAAAGTGCAAAAACTTTTGCGGTAATTTTCATTAAACTTCTTACAGAAAAACAGTTATTTTACAGGTATTTCCTGAATTATTAGTAACAAACACATTAACTTTTAAATCAACCAGAAATAGCATAGATGAAAGGTGAATTAATGTAACTATATGCCACTGCATCAGCACAGTTACTGACACTTAACTAAAGTAACATGCAGCTTATCATCAGTGTTTGTTGGTCTTCTCCTGACTGAAGCACAGACTCTTCAGCACAACGGTGACCCACAAAACTCACACAACAGAAACACTTTAAATCCCAACAGAACTTTAAACACTAACAGATCTCTCAAGATCTCAGCGTCTTCACTTATTACAATCCAGACTTTATTTCTTTCAAACAAAAGTTCTTATTGAGAATTAACAGAGGTTTAGTTGTTGATGTTTTATTGAAAATAATAAAGTTTGATGTCACCATGATGGTGATCAGAGTTTGCTCTTCTTGGGCTCTTGACCCTTGACTTTTTAACATTAGTGTTTCTGATACACATTTGTTACGACCAAAAAAAAAAAAAAAAAAAACGTAAAAGAAAGAAACTGATCAGATGATATTGGTAAATTTTTAGTGAATATATAATCATCATGTAAGCGGCCTGATTCACTGATATCACTTGAAGTCAAATCTATGAGTATGTTTACTGTTAATTTCACTTGATTACAGTAGTCTTGTAATTTTGTGGCATCAGTATTATAGTAGTGAAGCAGACAATCAAACAAAGCTTTTTTGTGACTTTAGTAGCTTGGTTTGTGACATTCAGAGTTGGTCTGAATATTTTGTTGATTCCCACCATTGTTGAGATTCATCCGCTGATTCTTGATGTCTGTGTGAAGATATGATCCTGTCAAAACATTTTCTGCATAATGATTTCATAAAATCTTTCCGAGTATCATGGCACTGCAGGAACTTCTGCAGTAGTATTGGCATGAGAAATAACAACTAATATTAAAGGTCACCTATTATGCAAAATTCACTTTTACATGGTGTTTGAACATAAATGTGTGTTGGCACTGTGTGTACACAACCACCCTAATGATAAAAATCCACCAAGTGCTTTTTTTTATAATCCACATAAATCATAAGCACTGTCTCAGAACAAGCTGTTCTCATATTCGGGGCAATGTGACGTCACTTTGAACAGGCCCCTCCCACGACTGTTGATTGACACTGCAGTTTGAGCATAGACCCGCCCTGAGGGAGCAGGACACAGTCCGCTATTGTTTCGACGCTTGAGCAGAGATGGGGACTCGAGATTGAGACTCGGACTCGAGTGCGACTTAAGTCGCACACACAGTGACTTCAGACTCGACTTGAGACTCGTCCTCGAAAGACTTCAGACTCGACTCGGACTCGAGCTGCGGGACTCGTGAACAATGTTTATTTTTAGGAAACGTCTGATGAGCTCGCTGTTATTCCCCTCCCTCCGTTACCTATAACCTGCCTATGTAACACGTGACGTGAGAGGACAACAAACATGTCGACTGCACCGGCTGCTGGCTGCTGTGCCATTCATCATAAGCTTTGGGTTTAAAAACTTCAACAGAGCTGCCAATGCCAACTGTCACGCATTCACCGTGAGACTCACGCGATTGACACTTTTCACACGCTCTCACACCATACATCCATTTTCTCACGCACAGAAAAATCGCGAAGCAAAGAGGACACAGAGACCGACAGACTAGACAGAGCAGGTTACTTATGATAGAAAAAAATCTAGCTCTCAAATTCTGTCAATTCTATTACAAAATTCAAACAATAAATACCGTTTTGGCGCTTGTAAATGTGACGTGACCGATCCCTAACGGCACATCAACCGATCCTTTCTACTAGCTAATAGTAAATAAACACGAACACTGTTGAAAGATACAGTACAACTTACCGAAATGTATATTCCTCATACATGATATCGATCAATCAGTGTTTTTCATCCGCGGAAAGGGGTCAATAAAAGTATATTTTTATAATAGTATATTTTACATAATTTGGTTCGTTGCAATAGTGTTTTGCATTTAGCTACAATGTGATGTTTTGCACTAAATAGGAGTATGTCAATTTTAGTACTGTAAGGTATAACATTTTCTATATTTGGTCTTATGGCCCCACAGAGCCAGCAAAATAGGAGCCAAGGCCTTTCATTATAATTCGGCGACAGACAAGGGAGTCCTTTTTCTTCAGAAACTAAATTTTTGGTCTGTACTGTATGTTCATGCTACAAAGCAAAATACAGATATTAACTTAAAAGTAAAGCATTATTGGTGTTTTTGTCATGTTGCAATAGCCTGTTTACACTGATTATATACCAAAATCAAAGCTGATACTGTATGCTAATAAATAAAGGAGTCATAATAACATATTACATGCTTTGAATTCCTTATATATAGCTATGCAGTGTTCTAAGCAGCCTGGATGGGTCGCTGTACGTGATGCAACACTTATTATAACCACAAGAGACTTGAGACTTGACTTGGACTCTAGCTCAGAGACTTGAGACTTGACTTGGACTCTAGCTCAGACACTTGTGAGCATCTCTGCGCTTGAGCAGCTGTAGGCAAGAATGTCTCCTAAGCGATTGAGGTGTTTTGTTGTTGGATGTAAGAATGAACATAGCAGTCTTCATTTACTCTAGTTGTTACTCGAGGATGGATCTGTACCAACTGTTCGTGATCGAGCTTAACGTTACAGTCTCCGGAGCGACAGGCCTAACGTTACTGATCACGGCAAAATGAAAGTGAGAGTGCGCACTTTATGACAGCTCTGGAGTAAAACTAACGCTTCATCTTTTTGTCATGTACAATAAACTTAATTGAACTCATCAGTATATTTTGGTCATCATTCGGACGAGGTCTGCTACAACAGGCTTGTATTAATAGTGGATAAAAGCAGATGACAAATAAGTTATAACCATAATTAAGCTAAACTATACCTGTTCTATCTCCATACAGCATATATTCTCTGGCTCTGTGGGCATTATTGTCCGACTCCGAGTCGAAATGAACACCGCTACTGAGAGTTTCTGTTTTGATATTATCAGATGAGATTGTCCTGGCTCTGAGCGCGAGCTCGTGAGGCTCCGCCCCCTGGGCCGGCAGCAGCAGCTCATTTGCATTTAAAGGGATACACACTAAAACGGCGCATTTTTCTGAGCCCCCAAAAAAGGACAATTTAAACATGTTGTAAAAAAAATATCTGTTGGGTATTTTGAGCTAAAACTTCACATACACACTCTGGGGACATCAGAGACTTATTTTACATCTTGTGAAAAGGCTCATAATAGGTGCCCTTTAAACAATTTAATCAGAAGACTCTGGTATCAGTGAATCAGGCCACAACATGATGACTTTACCATCACTAAAAAGTGACCAACATTATCTGATCAGAGTTTCTCTAATAAATAAATAATGTTAAAGAGGCAATGGTCAAGAGCCCAACTAAAGCAAGTACTGGTCTGAATGGTGACTGTAAGCAGCCAAGTCTATTACTTAAAGCAGCTGAGGGTTGTCCTTCACCAGTACAGATTTCTTACTGCACAGCGTGGCGTAGCATATCTTAGCATAGCATATCTTAGCGGTCAAAAAAATGTGTGCACCTTCCCTCCAGCAACACGTGTCATCTTCTTCTTCTTCTTCTTCTTCTTTAAATTTTATGGTGGTTGGCAACTAACTTTAATGGTGCATTACCGCCACCTGCTGGACTGGGATGTGGTACTGGGATCTAACCTTTCCAATTATAAAAAAAACAACAACAACAACACCTACATTCTTTTAATTAGTCCTGTATCGCTCAGGAAACTAAATATATATTTAACACATATTTCACCTGAGCTTCTTTGTAGGATGTCTTCTAAGTTTAATCTTAACTGTTTTCTTTGCAATTGTGAACTTAATCTTTGTCTTTCTTCCTGATATTTAGGACATTGTAGTATAACATACTCTACAGACTCTGGACTATCACATAATTCACAATTGCCATCAGGATGCTTCTTCATTATTACCAAAGTCTTATTTAATCGTGTGTGTCACACCTGTCACCTGAAGGAAGGTTCCTGCCTATATTCAGTAACCAGTCACCCAAAGAGAGACTCCTACTGGACACACACTTACATAACAAGGTTTAAATAAAGACAAAACGGCTCTTACAGTGACATCAAACTTTACTTTTATTTTCCAGTAAAACATTAACAACTAAACCTCTGTTGATTCTCAATAAGAATGTTATGAAAGAAATAGTCAGACTGGATTGTAATAAGTGAAGATGCAGAGACTTGAGAGATCTGTTAGTGTTTAATGTTCTCTTGCTGTCATTTGAATTAATTCAGGAAATACCGGTAAAATAACAGTGTTTTTCTATAAAACATTTAAGGAAAATTTGTATTCAAGGTTTTTTGCACTTTATTTAAATTAGAATATTTTACTTTAATTTTAGTGTTTTTGTTTGGCCAGTTATTTGACTTGTATTTTCAGTAATGAGGAAGGAGATGAAATCCCTGAATACAAGAATCCCTGAATGCCAGCGTGAGGCCAAGATCACATGGATCACATTTCTTGTACTTTATTTGTCTAAATGCAAATAAGATTTGAAAACTTTCTGCACATTTCAACTCTTTGTTGTTACAGAGTTGCAACCACAGTTAGATACTGTAATAAAAAAAATGTCTTAAATACATTTGTCTGCAAAAATCTGCAAACAATGGCAGTATTAAAGGTCCCATATTGTCAAAAATGAAATTTCCTGTCTTTTTTCATGATAGCAGAGGTCTAAGCTAGGGGCTATTTAACTACCATATAAGTTTCAAAACAGTCAACCCACAGACACATGCACACAGCTTGCATAAAGTAGCTGTGCCTTTTCACGAGCCGGAGTGACTTCCGTAAAAATGTGATGTCAGAACAACTCAGTCACCGCCTTCAGTCACCAAACACTGTCCACCCCCTCCTTTTGTCCAACTCCCAGACAACATCGTTGCTGATCAAGCAACAACAACACAGAAACGTGTCGAGAAAATGCTGTTCAGTCGATGGATGTGAGACCTGCACTCCCGCGGGACCCAACGCAACAGAGTGCGGCGCGGGACTAGATCTGATGGCCGAGTGCGGGCGTAAGGTATTGTACTCCTGTGTGTGCGGGTTGCGGGAGAATACAACGATTTGCGGGACTCCCGCAAAATAGAATCTCAAAATAAAGCATCTAAAAACAAATAAATCGTTATTCATATGTTGCACAAAAGCAACAAGATAACTAAAACTAAATAAAACCGATTTACAGGCCAGAACGAGTTTCTATTTATAACATGTTTGCAGCGTTGAGCAATGTAGCCAATCACAGACATATGTGTTGATTTCTTGAACGCAATGGACAATGAGATGCATTTAAGATTGAATCCACCGAGTTTTTGTTCAGTGCTGAATTCTGCATGCTGGCAAATCCTCTGATTATAACAAACGAAGTGTTGATATTATGAAAGATTTATTGTGCAGTCAGCTCCATTTATGAAAATGGAGCTTTGTGAGATCGCGATGAACTCAGATGGGCCTATCAGCTTTTTAGGAATTATTAAGGGAGCGCACTTTGCGCTATTTCTGTCATTCCAAACCATACACGTAGTAGCCTATGCTTGCTTTTTAGTTAAATTAACAGTTTGTGAATGTTTATGTTTTAATAACAAATTATTTATCACCATCATTACTGGTATTTTATTTACCTTACTTGTGAGCATCATCAAGCCACAGCATACATGACCCTAGTTACCTGTGGTTGGCCTGGCCGTGCGTCACTCAGAAAACAACAGGCCAATCAGAAGAGAGGCTCATGGATATTAAGTAGATAGGCCAAAATCGACCTGTTATATATATACCAAAAATATATTGAGATGGTTTTTGGTACTTATACAGCAAATAGATCATTTTAAGGACATCAAAACCTAAAATAAACCTTCAGAAAGGTGTACAATATGGGACCTTTAAAGGGAATGAGAGATGAGACTGCACTTAAAGTTTATTGCACTTAAAGCCCAAAACACACCCATTACTCATTAAGAGAATAGGGACGACACTTTTAGACCATGCGCTGGGTGTTAAACTAGCAAAAATGGATTCAGACACGCACTAAGTGCACTTGCCGTGCGCTTTAGACCATGTGCTTAGATCGTTAAAATAGGGCCCATAGTGTTAATGGTCATATTTAAATTACTGCAAACTATATAATTTATTTAGATTTGAAGGGGTGTTTGTCTTTTCTGCTCCCACTAGTGACACAGAATGACAAAAATATAGATTTTTAAAAAAAAAAAAAAAAAAAATCCAGAGCTTTCAAAGAATAATGTTAAAGTCTCTGGTAAGTTCAGGGAATAGTTATAGTTCAGAGTATCAACAGGTAATGTGACAGACCGGGTAAATTTACTGATAAATAATCTTATAATCTAAACTTTTTATAGCAAAAATAAATATGATAAATATCACCACACGACAAATGTTGAAACAAAAAGGTTAAACATATATATATATATATATATATATATATATATATATATATATATATATATATATATATATATATATAAAAACAACTTATTCAGTCATTTTAGGACAGACTGTTTTCAGTTCAGTTAATTTATTGAAAACATCAAAAACAATATCATCATTGTTCACAGTAATATACTTCTCAATAGTTTAATCAGTAATAAAAAATAAAAATAATAAGTTTAAAAATTAAAAAATAAGTTTAAAATAATAATGATTGCACAATCTGCAGTAAGAATGTAAATTGTGAATTGAAAGGAGAAGAACGACTCGCTGCTTCTCAGCGTCTGTTTTCATGGATCTGTTTTCATGATACAATGGAATGAACTATGACAGTCACGAACAGAATTGATTAGATTACAGATTCAGCTAGGTGGAGTTGGGGATGGAGGCGGGAGTTACAGCGCGCAGATAACCCATAGAGAGATGCTGAATGAATAGGGGTTTTAAAGGAACCGCTGTGATGAGTGTCACAACTGGATTGGTACATCTCAGAAACAGCTGATGCAAGCTTGACTGACATGGCCTATACCTGAACTAACGGAATGCTCATTTTTTGTCTTAAAAGTAAATTGAGGATAACAATGAAAGTGAAAGCCTTCCGTTCCCACATCTTTGATATTGTTTGAGACGGGAACTCCATGTATCCTTCATGTATCTTCTGAACACAGGATTATTCTCGACGTCACACTGCCGTTTCACACTAGAAGTGATAGAGTTTCACTCCGGTGGTGTTTACATATTACTGAGATCAGGAGGAATCGTCTCTATGATAATTAAGCTCTTTTAGGGAAGAAACATATTCTAATACATATCTTGAAGTGGAAGCTGAGTCGGGACACTATAGAGACTATAATTTCTTACATTATAGTTTATAGATGATATTATTAAATTTTTCATGCTGTTGTACTGTCATTAGTTTTGTCATGTCAGTTGTTTTGAGGCTCTGGCTCCGTCACGATCTCAGACAAACACCTCTGACTCGCCATAGAAAGCAGAATGAAGCTCCTGAAGGAGAGATGAAGATCTCCAACTACAAGCTCATATGAGGAGATACTGAGTCTGAATCAACTTCATCAGACTATCTGAAGACTTCATGAACTCATTTAACATCATTATCTGTGAGTCTCGTCATTCTCTCTGACTTCAGCACAAAACTCATCTTTTCTATTAGTAAATATCTCCTGTAACCATAGCGACAGTGACTAAAGTAAATCTCAAAGATGGAGACGTCTATAACACTGGAAAGTCACAATTTACATGATGTTTTAAAAAAATATCCTGATAAAAATATCAAAAATATCCTGATAAAAATATCAAAAATATCCTGATAAAAATGTGCAACACACACAAGACATCTGAAGACAATCATGACTAAAAGTGAATTGCTTATAAGAACAGATGTGGCTGATACAGAAGATCATAAGTGTTGAAATATGGATTTTAAATGATCATTAAACAGATGTGAATATGAAGACTCACCTGATACAGTCAGTGTAACAGCATCACTGAAGTCTGTGTGTGAGCCTGATCTCTCTCCTCTACAACTGTATTCACCACTGAGATACACACGATCAGCTCTGAAACTGAACTCTGCTGTTGATGTTGTTGTATATGGATAGACAGTGTCTCCATCTCTAAACCAGCTGTATATCCACTGAATGTCTCCTCCTCCCTGTATGTCACATGTGAGAGTGACTGTCTCTCCTATGAACACACGCTGATCTGGCGTCACCTTCAGCACAGGTTTTCCTGTATTAATACACATATAAGTAAATAAATATTGATTAAAACAGCATCACAGTCTCATGATCAATGTTATAATAATAATAAACGTTATTTTTTATAGCGCCTTTAAAAGCTAAATTTTTACACATTTACAATAATATTACATTTACACAAAAATAAGAAAAAATAAAAGAGAAATACAACAATATAAAAGAAAAGCAAAAGAGAAGTGCATTCAAATATACAATACAAATCTAAAATATTATCAAAAGAGTTCCATAAGAAAATGGTATAGAAAAAAATAGTTAAAGTAATCAAATAAATCAAATAAAAGCTATGCTAAAAAAAGTATGTTTTGAGGAAAGCTTTAAAAACACTTATTCCGCTTGCCTAATCTCAGAGGGCAGAGAGCTGCATAGTTTTGGAGCAAATGAAGAGAAAGCCATAGATCTTAAACGAGTTGGCGGGACAGTTAAAAGACCAGCTTCGGAGGAGCAGAGATCACGCGCTGGGATGTATGGGATTAAAAGTTCTGACAAATATTGAGGAGCCAGGCCATGCAAAGCCTTATAAGTAAGTCATTTTAAAATGAACACGAAACCTGACAGGGAGCCAGTGTAAGGATTACAAAATAGGAGTGATGTGATCCCTAGTCCTGGTCCTAGTCAGGTTTCTGGCGGCAGAATTTTGAACAAACTAAATTTGAGTCATCCACATTTAAAGTTAAAGACCCAGCTTTGCGTAGCTGGTGGGGTGAACCAATAAGTATAACCTCAGTCTTGTCACTGTTTCGATTTTTTTTAATCTCAGAAATACATTGAGACAGAAAGGCAACAGCCACATTATCATCAGGTTTTGAATGTATGTAAATCTGAGTATCATCTGCGTAAAATTGAAAGTTAAGACCAAGTTGATGAGAGTACAATTGAGAAGCAACAATTCGCTCTAAAAGTGTAGCATGGGAAGAAATTGGAAATGGGAATGAAGTTATTAAGATTATCAAAGTCTGTGTTAGCTTTGTTAGGTGTTACAGCAGCTAGTTTAAATGCTGCTGGCACAACACCAGAGCACAGGGAGTCATTTATAATCCTCAAAACAACAGGACATAAAGAAGCAAAACATGACTGAAACAGACAAGTCGGTAAAGGGTCAACAATGGAAGTATTTAAAGGAGTAACAGATGGAGGAGAAGTGATAATACATTTACGAATACACTCAATCTTCAAGCTGAAGAAATCAAGGAACCTATTACAAATGTGAGTTGAAGCAGGGACATTTGAGAGACTGTAATATTTGAGAAGTTTGTTGATGGAATGAAACTATTGTCTAGGGTTTCTCTGATTGTTTACAATTAACTGTGAAAAATAATCAGACCTGGCCGATACAATCTCAGACTTATATTCTAGTAATCTGTCTTTCCAGGCCTGGTGATGAACAGTGAGACGCTCCAGTTTACGATGATAAGATGTCTTCATCGCACGCAGGTCATCATTATACCAGAGAGCAGAACATACAAAGGAAACAGATCGTGATTTTAAAGGAGCAAATGAGTCCAGGCCAGTCAAGATAACAGAATTTAGCATAGAAACTTTGGCCTCCAATGCAGATGCAGAAAAAACAACACAAAGAAGAGTGAATAAAATCAGAGAAATCAGAGGACTCAATAGATCTCCATTTGAGGTAATAAATTATGCGAGAAGAGGAAATGTTTATGTCAGGCAGTTCCAGATAAAAAGAAATATAGCCAGATGATCAGACAGCCCTAAATCAGAGGTGGACAACTGAGACACAAATGAACAATTAGAAATCACAAGGTCTATGGTCTGGTTTAACTCAAAGCACTCCAATAAGGACAATAAAGTCTTCTTTTTTTTTTCTTCTTTTTTTTTCATGTGGATATTAAAATCACCCAAGATAAAAATCATCTCAAATTTGAAGCACAACATAGACAGCATTTCTGCAAATTCTGATAAAAGTCTTTGTCTTCCGAGGCCTGTAGACTGTAGCAATGGCTGAGGAGTGCAGAGACACTCAGAACAAGACATTCAGTATGAACGCAAAAAAACAAACTTCTACAGTAGTACAAATAGGTTCTGTACTCATAAAACGAGGCATTGTTAAGTTTGTAAGTACATCAGGAGTTTATTTAAATAACACTTGCCTGACGGCTGATGCTACTGCTAACCCGGACGTCGACATCACTTCAGTGATTTGAGAAAAGCACGTAAAAGTCCTGGCAGAAAGCGATGCATAAGGATGTAACGACACCCAGTTCCAGGAATGCACTAATATTTTGTTGGTAGTAGTTTATAACAATTATTAGTTAACACTAAGTTGTCAAAACTTCATAAAAAGTAATAATTTGTCGTTAGACTACTGTTTGGTAGTCTCTTTAATCACCAATGCCATCAAGTCAAATGAGCATTTGTTCAATATCTATATGCAGGAGCTTTTTGCAGACGTAGACCTCTTGGTATAATTTTCTGGTGGAGATAATCGCTAGGTAACTGCATGATAATATTGCTTGATTTCCCATTGAAGATGATGCTGAAGTTTATCCATAAGTGATTCGACATCTATCACGCTCGAAGTATCATTTTCATCAAAAAAAAAAAAAAAAAAAAGTCTTTAGAGTCTTTTAGCAGAATCTCAGAATAATCTGCTTCACTGAATTCAAATGTCGCACTCAAAGAAAGAAAATCTTCATCTGCCATAATGGAGCCAAGCAAGAGGAAGTAATCCTATAGCGTCTCATTTTAGACAAGTACGTCATAATGTCAGTGTTTTACAATATATCGGTATAGAGAAGGTAAAACAAAAAACAAAACTAAAAAAAACTCTAGAGGAGGACATTATGAGAAGAAATTATTACAGAGGGAATGTTTTGGGTGTATACTTTAAATACTTTATCACCATCAGGGTTGAATGAGAATTTTGATATTAAGCCTTTTTTATAGTGATTGAGCCATTTCTTCATCTGTTGTTGATTATTAGTTAAGCTGTTTGTATATATAGCCTATATCCAATTTATAAAACAACGGCGCTGCGCACTGGGGTTTATGGCTGCTGTAAACTTGACCTGCCACAAGATGGCGCTTTTTTTTTACATTCTTGATGCTTCGAAACTTTTCCTGAAACAATCAGGGGAAAGCCTCAGTGCTTCACGAGGCTTCATTTGCCCATCCCTACTAGACTTAAAATCAAAAAAAAAAAAAAAAAAAAAAAAAAACCTGGAAAAAAAAAAAAAACACAAAGCTAGAATTGACACTTAAACTAAATCTAGCACTTATTGACAAGAAGCGACAATGCATGCACACAATGAAAGCAGGCAACACATAAATCAAACCAGCACAGATGAGGGAAAGAGGCACAATATAAAGGGACCAGAGCACATGAGGATCAGGGGTCTCATTTATAAAACTGTGTGTAGGAACCTTACTAAAAGTGTACGTGCGCCCGAAAGCCAAAAGTGGCGTACGCAAAAAAAATATTCAGACTTATAAAACCGTTCGTACGCCAGAATCTGCGCAGAATTCACTTTATAAATCCCAGTCAGCGGAAGATTGTGCGCACATGCGTCTCCACCCCGATATAACCATATATGGAGCTTACAACGCCTAGTTTTACTATGCAGATCCTCATCTGCATATCATTTGCATATGATTATTCATCCACGTGATAACGTTACGTTTATTAATGGTACAAGACACATTACATTAATAAAAATCAAGTAGTTGCCTATCCTTGCCTTGTTTTTGAATACATAAATCAAATATTGTAAAAAACATTTCAGAGAAAGTTTTTCTCAATCTTTTCCACTGGCCGAATTGTATTTTTAATTGATTTATATTTTTAATGGAAACAGATGCCTTGGGCATTATTTGCACCAAACTGTTTTCTCAGACAACCTGGCATTATCATGATAAGCAATTAGCCTATCTCTGTGGTTAAAACATTACAACAGCACGCCACAGGAAAAGTGTTCAAAAACATTACATCCACAACAAATATTTATATTGATTGAATTTGAATATATATTTTTTTTTTGTAACTTCTCAGTAATGATTTCATGTTTCAGTGTTTAACTCCATAATTTGAATGGCATATTTAATCTAAATGTTTATATCAGGAGTACAACATATAGTTTAAATCATTATTTTATTTAAACTGTTATTTGCGTCAGTTTCACTAAACGGCCCAACGCGCTCGCTGGCGCGGACATTTAACCCTTTAGAACCTGAAGCTAAAATAGGTGTTTTTCACATAATTTGATTTTTTTACTGTAAAATTCTAAAACAATGTGCTATCTTCATGTGCAAGGTGTCATCTTTTTCAGAAAAAGATAAGCTTTCAACAAATTACAGTTATTGACCATTATTGTGTGTGGTGAGATTGTAAATAGAATTTAAATAGACAAAAATAAAAAAAACGAGAATAAATTTACTGATTTTTATTTAGAAAAAAACTGAAAAAATCATGAACGAAAGAAACTAACACTTTAAAGTTGAAAAATGAACTATAATACATATATACAAGTCTTTTTGTGACATTGAGATGCACAGTTTTCATTTAGGACACTTTTTTTCATTCACGCACACATAAAAATGCACGCATTCATAGGCACGCGCAAATACACATGCACTCACTACATGCTTAGATGCGTGAAAGAGTAACGGCCATCCGCCTCCCAAATTTCATTAAAAATCATCCCAATCCCCTCTTCTGCTGTCTAACACATCTTTCGCCATGTATTTGTTCGTTTCTTTTATTATTTTATGCAATCCAAAACACTCTAACCTGCCGCGCGTCATTTCTCTCTGTTCAAATCCTTCCATCCCGCGCTGATGTCATTTGCAGACGGGCATTAGACATTACCGTAATAAGCCGTATATTGGTGAAAAGCGCATGATGTCTACTTCCAGGAACTATTTGAATTATATTGATAGTGCAAACGGTTGAAGAGTTACAGTGAAATGAAAACAGCTTGGTTGGCTGTGTCGTCGACGACACGTCCGGTTTTAAAGGGTTAAAGGGGTCATATAATGCCATTTTTGTACAAGCTAATATGATTCTTTAGGGTCTAAATTAAAAGACTGTAATATACTTTAATTAAAAATTGTCATTAGTATTGTAAGAAAACACTCATTTTACCTGGTCAAAAACAGCTGTTTTCAGCACGCCGTTTAAGTGCATGTGTCTTTAAATGATAATGAGCTTTGCTCCCCCCGCCCCTCTGTTCTGTGCATACAACGTTTTTAATAATAACACAGTAACCATAACCCGTTGTTCATTATAAACGTGGGATTATGAATTATATTGAGAACGTCGTACATAGAAAACATGCCATAATGTACCCTGAGTGTAAACCTTAGCTGCATTCATCGTGAAGCGTGCAGCAAGCGATTTGCAAAGATTAATATAAATATTAATATATAAAGGTTAATAAAACGTTACACTCACTTCTTCTTCTGGAGGTGCAGCAGGAACACCAATAGTTGGTACCGATCCTTTTTTCAGGAGCAGCTTCTTAGCAAAACCTTTATACTGACCTCGTTTGTAAAGCAGTCTGGTGCGTGAAATGATTCGCGCAAACATGAAAGCATTGACGTTGATCGTGAGGAATATCCCCTTCGAAAACAAACTCAGCCACTGCGACTTCAGCGGTTCGGATTTAGGAATATCAAAATGACTGTGTTCCTTATTACACCCAAGAACAGAACACCACAATCGCTTAGACGCCATTCTGCTCATATACAGCGTATCAACAATGACCGCGCCGGTCCGCGCGGACTATGATTGACAGCTCGCTCACGAGTGAGGGCGGGTCTGTGTTGAAACGCTGCTGTCAATCAACAATCGTGGGAGGGGCGTCGATTTTGTGACGTCACAAAATCGAACAGCTTGATTTGAGACGGGGGAAAACATATAAGAAGATAAAAAAAAAACACTGGATGGATTTTTATCATTATATGATGGTTGTGTACAGGCACTGCCAACACACATTTCAGTACAATCAACTTGTAAAAGTGCATGTATACCATTATATGACCCCTTTAATAAGGGATGGATATTTGCTTCAAGTGACAGGCTTGAGTGAAAGTATATTTGTATTATCTTTCTGTATGTGTTTAATTTTCTTTAGATTTTCTGTCTAAAAGTGACCAAAAATACACTTAACTCCAGCTCACCATCGGTGTCGCCAAACTGCTCCATCTCCAAAATGTTCGTATACATGGGTCAGAGTTTGCGTGCAGGTGCGCAAATTTTCCTGTCAAGTTTGTTTTTTATAAATAACAACTTATGCGTCGGAAGTGGAATACGCACATTTTCAGCCCCATTCTGTCCGTACGCCACGTTTATAAATGAGACCCCAGGTGAGCACAATTAGTAAAAACTACTGGATGAGGACTAAACAAGGGGGCGTGGTAACAGGAAACAAGGCGGCGGGACAAGAGGAGCACATGGCAAACACAAACAATGACAGAGCCATGTGCTCGAACAAAGACAAGGCTGCCAGGACAGAACCCTGACACAAAGCTGTATTAAAGGGATACTTAACCTCTGGAAAGATGAATGTGTAGCCTATTTAAAATTGGTCATCAGATTCACCAATCAGAATGAATTCAGTTAGATTGAAACAAAAGGTGTGCATGTAAACAATGAATGGCGACTGCAGAAAGCAAAAGCCGAATCCCGGACATTTTGGACGATCTCGTTATGTTTTTCACATGTCCGGGAAAAAGAGGATGGTAAATCCTACTACTCAGCTTTCTCCACAGAACAAGAATAAGTTTAGGAGGACAATGATTTTCAACTCACCCTTCACAGAGAGAGAAACAGAGCTTTCTTTTGATGAAACCGATCTTCCATCTATGTGTCCTTTACACCTGTACTGACCCTCATCAGACTTAATAGCTTTAACAAAACTGAGAGTGTCTCCGTTTTCAGTGTAACGCTCAGACGTCTGTAACTTTACACTGTCTTTAGACCACTCATATCTCCAGTTACTGTGATCAGACTTTATCACACACTTCAGATTGACTGTTTCTCCAGTGAATACAGGACTGACTGGTGCCACAGTCAGTGTAGATGTGGGTAAATCTGAGAATAAAGACAGAAACACAAACTGGCTCAAACATCTCTTTCAGGGCAATGTAAAATAATTACATTTTGTTAATGTTTTACAAAACTGTTGTAAGAAAATAATTATGAGGACGCTGAAGATCTGAATGATCTGATCTGAATGAAGTTTTATTTCAGCAACAGTGACAAAGTGCATTAAAGCCCCTGTGTTCATCAGAGTCAGAATAAACCTGAATAATCCAGTGTTTCCCACACATAGACTAATTTGTGGCGGTGCGCCACAGAATCAACACCGGCCGCCACATATTGCGTTTCTTTAAATCATTATTTATTTTTTTTACGCTATTTAAAATACGCAGCGTATTCATTCAGCTGCATTTCCTTTCCCTGCTCTCCCTCCGTCTCTCTGTCACTCACACGTCTCTCTCACATACACACACAGCCCCCCCTCCCTCCGTGCACAACGCGTCTGTCTCCATGAAAACGAGATAAAAAATATCTTATATTCTGAATACAGTGTTGTCAGTGAGTTAAAGGGTTAGTTCACCCAAAAATGAAAATTCTGTCAGTAATTACTCACCCTCATGTTGTTCCAACCCCGTAAGACCTTCGTTCATCTTCGGAAAACAAATTAAGATATTTTTGATTAAATCTGAGAGCTGGCTCACTCCTCCATTGGCTTCTAAGTGATTGAAACTTGCTGGCCCAGAAAATCTATTAGGGCCCTTTCACACCTACCTTGTTTGGTCCGGACTTTCGGACTTTTCAGTTTGGTCCGAATCAAAATTACAGGTGTGAAACCTCCCCCGGACCACGGTCCGGACCAAACAGACAAAATTTGGTCCGACGAAAAGAGGTAGTCTCGGTCCGGATCAAACTGAACAAAGGTTTAATTCGTTTCTAGTGTGAAAGCATTTTCTGTATGGTTCGGACTTTCTGACCATTTACAGGAAGTTCCGATGGTTCCCGCGTAGCCTAAACAACTGAAGAAGAATGTTTATGTGTCCTGCCCACAGCATTTCTTCCAGCTGATTCGCACGTGCGCACGCGAGCACGCACGCACACACATACACATTTGTCCTGCGTCCTGCCGGCGATGATAAAATGTTCGCACAACGAGGACGTTTATTTGGCGAATTTGAACTAGCGTCGAGTATAGTTGGTGCTGCAGGGAGTATTGCCGTAATAATAACAGTAGGCTATAGTGGCAACGATATGCGTCTGTTTATTCATTCTTGTCAAAGTTACCCGCCGAATTGACAACACGCTGACGTCAGACGCACGTCCATTTACAAACCAATCAATGTCAAGATGCAGCCCATGTAAAGTTCTTTAGTGCGCTCGCATAATTGCAATGTGAAACCAAACCAAAACTGTATACAATGTATCAAAACATGAACTTTGGTTCGGACCTTGGTGCAGACTTTCAGGTGTTAAAGGGCCCTTAAAGACATCGTTAATATAGTCCAAGTGACTACAGTGGCTCAATCTTAAGTTTATCAAGCGACGAGAATACATTTTGTGCGCAAAAAAAATAAAAAAAAATAACGACTTTATTCCACTATTTATTTCCTTCTCTCTGGGCCTCGAGTTAGTTTACGTAGTGTTTTTGCGCAGCGCGTCTGTGTTGTACGTCACACGTATCACATACATGACCAGCGTCGGCCAATAGTGAGCCTACGTGTGACGTACAACACAGACACGCTGCGCTATTACACTACGTAAACTAACTCGAGGCCCAGATAGAAGGAAATGAATAGTGGAATAAAGTTGTTATTTTTTTATTTATTTTACGCACAAAAAGTATTCTCGTCACTTGATAAACTTAAGATTAAGCCACTGTAGTCACTTGGACTATATTAACGATCTCTTCAATAACTTTTCTGGGCCAGCAAGTTTCAGTCCCTTAGAAGCCTATGGAGGAGTGAGCCAGCTCTCAGATTTAATCAAAAATATCTTAATTTGTGTTCTGAAGATGAATGAAAGTCTTACGGGGTTGGAACAACATGAGGGTGAGTAATTACTGACAGAATTTTCATTTTTGGGTGAACTAACCCTTTAATGTTGGAGTCCCGACCCGACCCTTAGCAAACAAGCGATTGCGCCTTCTTTAGTAAGTTAACTAACGTTAGTCGCAAGTTTGCGGTAAAATGCAGTTGGGTTGTCGAGGTCAAAACACTATATAAGCTGTGAATCAAATAAACTTATTATAAATAATGTTATGCAATTTTTAGGGTGTTAAATGTTTAAAACATTTTTTATGCTTTTTTGCTTTTTGAAGTTTTATATTTATGTTAGCTATGCTTAAAGCTACAATCTGTATTTTTTCACCACTAGGGCTCGCTAACCTCTTCAAAACATTAACAAAGACATATATTGATGAGAGTGGAATCATGGCATAGAAACACAAGCATAGAAACAAGGCCCTGCCATAAAGTAATTTCACTACTTCTGTTTCAGTGCGACTTTAAAATATTGATGTGAGTCCTGAGAGTTATAAACTCTATAAAGTCACTTCAGTTATGAAATACAGTTTTCACTCTCAAAATCACTGATAACACATTATATGTCTTATAAAGATACACTTAATGTCGTTGTGCATCTGACAGAATAATGACTAAAGGTGAATTACTTCAGTCCTCTTGGCTGATTCAGAAGAATATAAGAAAAGTGTTGAACCACAAATACTGATTTTAAATGATCATTAAACAGATGTGAATATGAAGACTCACCTGATACAGTCAGTGTAACACCAGCATTGATGTCTGATCTTGTTGCTTCACATCTGTATTTACCACCATCAGACACCGATATGATTTTGGTGTTTCTCTCAGTGATGTCTGGATTGTCTAAATCATCTCTAAACCATCTGTATCTCCACTGAATGTTTCCTCCTCTCTGTATGTCACATGTGAGAGTGACTCTCTCTCCTCTGAACACAGGCTGATCTGGCTTCACCGTCACTACAGGTTTCACTGAGAAACAGAAGTAAACATTGAAAATGTGTGTTATGAGCTCAAAATGTCCTTATGTGAAAAACACCTTGATATTAAAGACCTAGTTTGTGTTTTTGACAAAAAAATATATATAAATAAATATTGGTCAAAACCTGTAGTCTACTGTACTAACATCTGTACATGAAAAACATGAAGGAAAACCTTTGAATCATTGCATGTGTCCTGTTTCACACTAAAGTACCCCATTATGCTATTTTTAAGGTTCCTAATTTTGTTTTGGAGTCTCCAACAACAGGTTTGCATGCATGTAAGGACACAAATTATTTAAAACTTTATCGACAAAATGAACTAGCTTCCGGCAGACGGCCGTACGCATAGATTTACCCAAAAGAGTAACAATTGAACTTGAACTCAAAGCTTCCGCTACTCCTACATCTACGTCATACATCGTCAAGTGTTACTCATAAGTCGACTTGCGTACGGCCGTCTGCCGGAAACTAGTTATTTTAGTCTACAAAGTTTTAAATATGGACATTTTTCTTACACGAACGCATCGCTTCACTTCAGAAGGCCTTTAGAGTCTGTGGAGAACTTTGATGATGGATATGATGCACTTGTATGGACTTCAAAAAATGGATTGTGTGTCCATTCACTGCCATTATAAAGCTTGGAAGAGCCAGGACATTTTTTTATATAACTCTGATTGTATTCGTCTGAAGGAAGAATGTCATACACCTAGGATGGCTTAAGTAAATAGAAGAGTAAGATGGAGTAAATCATGGGTTAATTTAATTTTTTGGGTGAACTATCCCTTTAACACTCCAGTTACTCTGCATGAACCAAGCAGTTGACTTGAATCAGGGGCAAATTGTACGTTTCTTAATGTTTTCTCATGAATCTGAAATAACTATTTTGTGGAAAAAAATAGAAAAGAATCAAAAGTTCTGCTCGTCGAAGCAGTTCTGCTGCGTTTGATGTTTCGTTACAAATTTCTTATCCTAATATTGTATCATAAAATCATATAATCATGCATTCTTTGTTGAAATATGCAGAAATTTAAATGACAAATATGAAGATTTTAAATATTCGAACTAAAGGAATTCCCACCCAGTGCAAGGATATAGTCTCTCCAGGATATATCTGTAAAACAATAGTGTTTTTTCTATAAAATGTTTATTGAAATTTTCTTTAAAAGTTTTTGTATTTTATTCAAATTAGGGTCTTTTAGAGCTGGTGGCGCATCTTGGACAGTGTGGGCGTCGAGGAGAGCTGAAGTCAGGTCAACTTTATGGTAATGAGCTATGATGCGGTTCCGCGGCAACCAATCGGGATGTAGAAGTCCTCCGGGTGTGAGGATTCCAGAGAAAACTTTGGTTACGACCACATTAGTTCCCAAGCAAAATGAAGGAGAGGTTGATCATGTGAATTTGATAAGAAGGCGTGCAACACTATTTATAGGCCACATTTTCGCGCTAGAATGCTTGTTTTTCAGTGGGAATGCAAAGTTGATTAGCACTTAACCATGAACACAAAAGCCACACCACACAAATGGCTTTTAATTGGTTTATTTCGTTAGCAAACATGTCACTATAATTGTTTAGTTCTCTCCATCAATCAATTTCTTACTTTCACATTTAAAAGATTTCCTGAGGTTAACTTATACTCTACTTGGTCAGTCTGCACAAATAACGATCAGCATGCTTGTTTGCTTTGCGTACCCTTTAAATTAAGTAAAAAAAAAGACCAATCATTCGATCTACGTCTGAGCGTCCACGAATCTTTCTACAGCGTTGTTGGCAGGACGCCGAGAGCGAATTTTGCCGCTCTGGCCGGCCGGCGGCGGTGTGAGCGCACAGTAATGAGGCGATGATAATAGTTTCTGTGCAAAAAACAAAACAAAAATAACGACTTTATTCAACAATCTCTTCTTTTCCACGTCATTCTCCTCTGCTGTTGATGTAGTGTAAACAGTGAAGAGCTTCCAGGTTCTACGTCAGGACGCCGGCTCACTATTGGCCAGTTGCTCATATGCTCATTTGCACTGCCGACTGTTTATTTACAGTACCGACTGTTATATATACATTGCAATATCGTACCTTAACTGTAATATGCAATTACTTTCCACTGCACTCACTCGGATAGCTTCTGTCCAAACTTTATTTGCACTACTTTAAATCCATTGTTATACTGCTCATTAGCCTAACTTATACATATATCTATTTGTAAAATTCTGTTTATAGTAATATCCATCTGTATATTATGCTCACATTCTGTTTATAGTAACAGCCATCTGTATATATATTCATAGTACATATCTATCTGTAAAATTATGTTTATAGTAACAGCCATCTGTATATTATATTCAGTACATATCTATCTGTAAACATTCTGTTTATAGTAATAGCCATCTGTATATTATTATATTCAGTACATATCTAGCTGTAAATTCTGTTCACAGTAATAGTTATCTGTATATATTATATTCATAGGACAATCTATCTGTAAATTTTTGTTTATAATAGTATTCAACTCTATATTTATTCAGTACATATCCATGTTCTGCACTTATGAACCACTGTATATCCTGCACTTGCTGCTATTGCACTTCTGGTTAGACCTAAACTGCATTTCGTTGCCTTGTACCTGTACTTGTGTAATGACAATAAAGTTGAATCTAATCTAATCTAATCTAATCTTCCTGTGTCAGCATCACACGCATGTGTCGTGGTGATCACGTGACCAGCGCCGGCCAATAGTAAGCTGGCGTTCTGACGTAAATTACTGTATGTTTATGAGACGGCTATTTTCTGTTATTTCAGGTTTAGTTTTGTTTGTTTTTTACAGTGTATGGTTCATGAGCAACACCTGGCTCTTTACAAAAATCTTGTGGTCTGATCTCTCAGCCTTTACCAACAAATTATAGAAAAAAAATAAACATCACTAGAGATCAGTTTTCTGCAGAAAAAGCAGCCAATTACTATATTCTTTTTTTTTTTTTTTTTTTTTTTTTTTTTATGTACCAAAGTTGATAAAGTTTAGAATAATAAAACATGTAAAGTTGTTCCGGCCGAAGTGTGTGTTCAGTGTGTCAACACTTGTGTTCCTATGATAGCCTATCTCCTGCACTCAGATTCAGGCAGCTCCGTCGCTTGTTTGTGGTAATGGTGAAAATAACTATTTTTTAAACTGCACCGAAAATGTCAAAGTATATATAAAAAAAATAACTGGACTGAAACAGATGTATTTTAATTTTTTTTACTGAAAATCATTTTACTAAAACTGCAGCTCTGCTGTGCCAAGAGACATTTCGAAACATTTCACCTGTGGATACTTTCGCTTTTGCTGCAAAGACATTTCATCTCCTATAAATGTTGTATTTATGACTGTATGTTAATTCGAGTATAGCTTTCAGTCGGTGGAACTGTTCAAAGTAATTAATAAAGAAATATTAAAGCTGCGCAAGAGAACTGAATCCGCTACTGACAGGATGATTTCTGTGCGCTTCGAGTGAAACGAGCAAAGTAGAATAAAAATGTCTCTTTAGTCAAAAAGGTTCCTGACCCCTGACCTAAAGTGTTTGAGTGTCAAATCAGACTTTGTTCACGGGCAGATAATGAAGATCATAGTCTGGCATTATGCAAATTAGTTACATTGTTGCGTAGATAAGTTACGGAAGTGAGACTGGAAACACTGACGACTCGTTTCTGCAGTTCAGAATCTATTCTTTTAGAAGACAATAACTTTATCTATCTGCACTTTGACATTTTGCAGACCTTTTACATTAAAAAACAGCTTCATCACTGCATGACAGGTAATATTGAAAAAGCATAATGGGGCTTTAAAGAAATAAGCAGAAAACAGATACTGAGCTTTATTCAGTAAGCAGTTCTGCATCTGAGAGAATAACGACAGAAGTGAATTGCTTCAGTTGTCTTAAGAACAGATGTGGCTGATACACTGTAAAAAATTTGTAACACTCCCCAATCAAAAATTTCAATTGACCGATAACATCTAAATTTTTCAATTGGCCCAAGTGAAATTCTGTAAATTCTAAAATTAAATGTACAGATTTTCACTTGGGCCAATTGAAAAATTTAGATGTTATCGGTCAATTGAAATTTTTGATTGGGGAGTGTTACAAATTTTTTACAGTGTACAGAAGAATATAAGAAAAGTGCTGAACCACAAATATGGATTTTAAATGAGCAACACAGTTGAATATGAACACTCACCTGATACAGTCACTGTAACACCATCACTGATGTCTGATCTCGTTGCTTCACAGCTGTATTCACCACCATCAGACACAGATATGATGTTGATGTTGTAGACTCTCTCAGTGTGTGAGATGACTGAACCATCTTTAATCCATCTGTATGTCCACTGAATGTCTTCTCCCTGTATCTCACATGTGAGAGTGACTGTCTGAGGCTGATCATGAATCTCTGTCACTGCAGGTGATAAAAAAGTATTGCAGTATCAAGATCATTGTCATGAACTCAAAAAAAAAAAAAAAATAGTTTGCTTGTGTTGATGATTACATTATAAATAAATAAATGTATTGTTAAAACTAAATAAAATATTTATATTTATATTTAGTCCACATGTATGCTATGATCTTTGAATTAATCAAGCATGTTCAAATTGCAGCTTGTCCAACATTTACAATATTTACTGTACACAAGTTATACAAATACATTTTCAATAAGACTAGTCAAGTTATGATACCATGAAATTAATATTCCTATTAATGTTATTTACACACTCTTAGAAAGGATGTGTTAAAAATGACTCAACCCGTGTTAAATACTTACACTTTAATGCGTGAGCTTTGTTCATTTTAACTCCTTTATTGTGTTAATGAATTTAAACACAGTAAATGTGTTAGAAAGATCATCACAAAGATGTGTAAACATGTAACATTAACATATGTGCTGTCCTTGGCCACAAACATTCTGTTAAAAAACATACCAAAAGCCCTATTGTCAAAAAATATATAAAAAATATATAATTCATAAACTTTCAGCATATAAACTATAAAAAAAAAATCCAACATAAGGCAAAATATTTAAAAGATTTAAATTATTTAAACTTGAGTTTCTCAGGGGCAGGAGCTCAGATGTAAAAAAGGAGGCAACTAGAACTATTTTAAATGTACAATAATCAGATTGATTGCAACAAAAAGATAGACGGCAGATAAAAATAAACAGTAAATAAACCTTTAATCACAGCAGCTTATTTGATTTTTAACGGGAATGAAAGTGAGGCTGTGGATAGACATCTTCAGTGGTTTTACTGTTATTTAATGTGTTTTTGGATTGTTCTGCTCATGAAACACTGAAAAAATATCTTTCCAAGAAATTTCAGTAGACAAAAAAAAAAAACCCAGACAATATGAGCTGTGGAAAATTATAAGTGATCTATGAGCTTTAGCTTTTAACAGCAGATGTCATTGAAAACGGTAGATTTATCCCTCACAGCCTCGCTTTCATTCCTGTCATGGCGCAGCTCTGCATAAGGTCTATAAATTACTTTTGAGTGATTTGTTACAAAAGTGCATAAAAGGAGGAAGCACCGCCAAGGGGGAGAAAATTAGGATGACTCTAAGGGCCCACGCACTTTTGGGGCCCAATCTCATATTCTTTATAGAGCCCAAAGTTTCTAGCGGCTCCCCTTACTCTATACAGGTAAATAAAAAAACTTAAATAATGATTAAATTAAAATGTATTGCAGATTATGATTATGATTAAGATTATGTTATGAAAATGTACTTAAAAGTTAAATAAAAACTGTACTGTACTTAAAATATTAAAGGAGAACTTGGTAACTTTTTTAACTTAATAAAACTGTCTAGAAATCATTTGGATGGTTAAACAACCTGTTCTGGTGATATTGGTGACTTTCCCCGCTCCCCCCAGCGTTCCCAGGCGGAAAACCAACCTTGCAACTTGGGGACTACCGTCCCGGCAAGATAGAAATTGGAAGTCTCGTGAGAAGCGAGAACGAGAACGAGAACGAGCGCGAAACACAAATTGCTTTACGGCAATTCGACATAAACACACACGCATGTATGATGTATTACCAGATTACCCACCTCGGTAGACATAGCTCCACACGATACAGTTGGCTTGCTCCGATCAAAACAAACGCACATGAGCAGCGGTGAGAGGGGGAGGAGGCCGCCGCAAGTGAGTTTTTTACGACTGTGTTGTGACATATACACCCTCCCACAGCTGTAGGGGGAGCTCGTGGGGAAAACATGCGACAACAAAAGGGAAAATCAGCGAAGAAGTGACTAGAGTTCGCTAGAGTTACCGAGTTCTCCTTTAAGTTAAAAAAGTACTGTAATTAATTTAAAAAAAAAAATAACACAGGCTCTGTATTCATATTTAACCTTTTTACACGTACATTTCAAATATTCTGGCTTTATAACGATCGCATTAGTTGAGCTAGCCTTATGCGCAATGGGCGGCGCCATGTTAGTTTGTGCCTCAGACTCAGTTCAGGGAATCAGATCTGTTGGATTTACAACACGTGAAATCATCCACTTCTCCCGAAATAAATGAAAGTAAGTGGCCAGTGAACTGGGAGAAGAATAGAGTAATCTTAAAGCTGCAGTAGGTAACTTTTGTAAAAATGTATTTTTTACATATTTGTTAAAACTATCATTATGTCCTGACAGTAGAATATGAGACAGATAATCTGTGAAAAAAATCAAGCTCCTCTGGCTCCTCCCAGTGGTCCTATTGCCATTTGCAGAAATACACCGTTCCCAGTCAGAAACAACCAATCAGAGCCAGGAGGAGTGTCTTAGCAGTGTCAATCAAGCTTGTGTATGCGCTGATCACACCCATCTCTTGCACAGCGCGTACCGTCGTTCAAAATCAAGATTGCCGGTGTGCCGAGCAGCTGTGCTAATGGCGGACAAACAACCAAAACTGCCAATTTCTCGAGTGGCACCTGCTCATACAACAAAGACAGGTAAATGGAAAAAGACCGATTACGATAAACAAGCCCATTGGAGCCCATTGACTCAGTGTCAAAACTCTAGCCGCATAACACAGATAAAATGACAAGCACTGTGCAAAGCAACAATTGAAACCTGCTAATTCACTGGCTTGTCATGTTGCTGGAATAATGTACGAGCAAACCTTATTTAGCATTACACATCGCTAGAATAATTACTTATATACTGTAACGTTAGTTACCATTATATTATCTTACTAGCTATTTATAACATAGGCTATAGAAAGAGTGCAACGTTATAAAGTTACATTACATGTATTGCAAAATACATAATGCAGGGTTGCCAACTCTCACGCATCTGGCGTGACACTCACGCTTTCAGCATCAATCTCACGCTCTCACGCACACGCAAGAAATGTCACGCCAAAATCCATTTTTCTCCCCTCTCAATCCGTTAATTTTCTGTTGATGACTAGACCACAGCGTATTAATGACAGGAGAGGAGTTTAAGGCCCACAGCTGTAACATCTGCCTACAACGTTCTCACTGCAGTATTCTCTGATCGTTGAGTTGCGTGTGAAAAGTTCAGAGAGAGTTCAGAGCATAGGTTCAGAGTCGGAACCACTGATGCGCGTTTGAAAGTTTGGATGACAATCAAGGTAAGCAGATAATAAAATGGTGCCTTTCACTACAGACGTAGCCTTGCCTAATCAGTCTGTGTGCCAAGAGTAGACTTCAACTAAAGTTGCAAACGTTGTCTGACGTGCGTTATAGTCCAGTCATTTTAAGCCAAAATGGGGGTCAACCTTGAACAAATTGCAACAGAAGCAAACTCAACTGATTTTGTATCCTCAATATGTCCTGACTGAGTAAGGGAAAAAAAGTCCCGAAGAATCCCATTAGGGGAAAGTTTCGAAAAAGACCCAAATATAGCCTATTCATTCTTTTTCTTGCGTGAATAGGGTAAAAATTTTAACCTTTAGATATCACCATGAAAATGTTATGTTACTTACATGAAGACAAACAAAAAATGTATTACAAGTTTTTTTAAATGGTTTGTTAACATGGACAAACAGTGCATAATCTAATTACGTATGTGCTAATTTGCATAAAAACCACAACAGATCTAAACATTGTGTATCGCCAGGTAGACGCAATGGCCCTCATTTATCATTCTTGCGTAGAAACGGGTGTATATGTTGGCGTAAGATTATGCTTACACTCTTCCCACCGCCTGATTTATGAAGCTGTGCGTACCTCTGAAATCCAGGTGTACGCAATACCTGCCCTTGATAAATGCTGCAGCTGAAAACGATCGTCATTAGAATAACACACCCCTATATATTCAAGTCTCCGCTTCCCCCACGCCCTCATTTTACGCCATGGACACACGGAAGACGGCAAAGAAGAGAAACTTGGATGAGCAAATGACCTATCACAATGCATTATTTTACAGCACGTGTTTTGAAACAATGTGCCCGTGCACACATCGACCAGAGGAGAGCAGCACAGCAACGCACTTCAACAGGAAATCATCGGCAGCGCTGCATAGGTTTTACAAACAAGGCCCAGTTCGACGCCGGATTTGCAGATCGTCTAATGCTTAAGGATGTAGCAGTCCCAACGATAAAGGTTCACGGTCGTGCGTTGGGACCGCAGGCGGTGAGTAAAACTGCTTCAAATGTCTGTGTGTTGTTAGCTATCGGCGCGTAAGCACCGCCCACAAGGCACGCCTCCAGCCGCTCGTTTTTTTCCAGAAAGACTCGGTACAGCCTATCTTTCTTTTATAAATATAATAAAACTAAAGACTTTTTGGAGATATGAAGGATGCAATACTACTCTATAGGTACTCAAGATTAACATGAGATTGACTGAAACTGAGTGTTTCACCCCCCCTTTAACTGATGAGAAAACGTTTGTCTGGCGTTTGTTGAACAGAACTTGTTCTGGCTGGTATGGGGCTGTTTACAGTCAACAGGATTCAACAGAAAGACTGTCTGATCTACAACTGCAAGACTGTGTTTGATTGACTGAATAAACAGCCAGAAACAGTGTTTCAGCAGCATGAGGAACTACACACACAGATGATGCTGTGTGGAAATGTGTGACAGCAAAATATGGACATAAACATCAGCAAAGAGACAAATGTGGGGTCCTGATCTGATCCATACAATAAACATAAAAATAAAAAAAACTACAACACAACCCACATTTGTTAAATAGATACAATTTACTGTAATAATGCATATATAGTACCTTCATAATCCGTCACATCTTGACTGAGTCCAGAGTGAACGAGGGACATCAGCACTAAAAGCAGAAGAAACAGATATGAAGCTTTTCCATTCATTCAACACAATGTAAATCACACACTGAAACATGTCTAGAGTTTATTCTACATGAACTGAAAGTGATTTTCTGTTGTGATGCTCATTCAGGGGAGAACTGATGGATTATTCTCCAGCATTTAACCCTCAGGTGCTCTTCCATCATTTTTTTTCGATAGTTTTGAATCTCTAAAAATCACAGCTTCATCGGAATACGAAACTTGGACCTTTCTGGGCCTTGAAAGTTGCAATGACATTGCTGGCTATGTGGGGTCAGAAGCTCTCGGATTTCATCAAAAACATCTTCATTTGTGTTCTGAAGATGAACAAAGATCTTACGGGTTTGGAACGGCATGAGAGTGAGTAATTACTGACAGAAACTTCATTTTTGGGTGAACTATCCCTTTAACATCATCACACTCAATGACGTCACATGACTCGTGAACTGATATGAGAGTCGATTCACTGAAGGATTCACTGATGCTCAACAATAAAGCAGCAGTTTAAACCACTGAGCTTCACAGCAAACAACATATGATGTTAATCTCATCAGTAAATGTGATCAATCAGTGAATCTCTTTTGCTCTTCTATACAACTATTCATGTTCCATATCAATTTTGTATCATTCCCTCTGTCCCCCTGTTTGTGTTTGCTTATTTTGTAAAACATGAAAAGTATATAAATAACATATAGAATAATGCATATTCATGCCACTATTACATTACATAAAAAATAAAATAAAAAAAAGATAGTGTGTGTTTTAAGACACTCGCATACACACATTACAAGCTACAATTAATATGATTAATGTGGTAACAGAGTATGGGGAACACATATTCACTATTAACTACAACTTTAGCCTCTATAAACTAACTTATTACTAGTTTTTGTAGTGTTTAAGTTTAGGTATTGGGCAGGATTAAGAGATGTAGAATATGATCATGTAGAATAAGGCATTAATATGTGCTTTATAAGTGCTAATAAACAGTCAATATGCTAGTTATATGCCTGCTAATAGGCAACTATTTAAAAATGAAAATAAACTGTTGCCATTAACGTTTCACATCACTGATTCTTTACTGGAACAAAACAAGCTTCAGAACTCCAAACCAAATCAGGTCAAAGTGTTTGAGACACACGACATCACTTCCTGTTTGATGTCGGCACCATCAGCTTCACTGTGACTTTATAGTGGCTGCAAAAAGAATTTGGACACTTAGTGTTTCACATATACAAAACTTTAATGAACCAAATCCAGTTCAGTTCTGGCCAATTCACACTGTACCGACATCGACAACAAACTGCAACAGAGACTCAGTCGGTTTCTGTCAGATTGTGTTTCTCTGTCTCTGTTGGTATTGGTCAGCGCTTGTTTTTGCATTTATTAAATGTCTGAGGAGTGACATACTGTAATCTGGTGATTGTCCGCATTGGTCAGTGTTTGTTAGTGTGAACTGGCATTTAACAAGAACCAGAAAGAGAACCAGGTGCATGACCTCAGTACTTGTGATGATCACAATGTAAAGGGACAGAAAATGAGGTGGTCTGAGTGGTTTATTTATGGGTCCTTTTAGGGGGTCCTGAGACATAGATTTATGTTTCTGCTGGTGGTTGCCCCGACTCCACAGTTTTTCCAGCGTAACTTCACGCTCCATACTAAGGAGTGCGTAACTGAACAACCAATAAGCAACAAGAACACAGTAGAGGTAGTTAAGGGACTTAAAGGGCCAGGTTACTACAATATAACTGTAGAAGTGTGTGCATTATGATGCGCCGGGACTCAATGTGAGATCCACCAATCAGAGAGGTTCCCGAATCTGTTAATTTTTTGATTGGATGAATGAATGAAGACTATCTTGTGTTTTTGCCGGGGGCTCGAGTACACACGGAATCGGCGACTATGATCTGAGATCATTTAGGTTGTGGGGTGTTATATGTTTTTTGTTGGTGGTAAGTTGGATGGGGGTGACGCTCTTCCACCTGCACACCAGGGGGCATAGGCAGGGCATCACAGTGGTTATGGAGGCTACAGGTGACTACAGGAAGTCACAGGTGAATAGCGAGAGGGAATTACGATCTGGGGAGTTTTTCAACCGTGCATGCGTGCATGTGTGGATGTTCGTGATGGATTTTGTCATGTCCAGCTATTAGCATCATGTTTACTGTTGCTTGCATACGTACAAGCTCAATATACATCAGCAATGCAAGCAGCAGGGTTTGTAAGTAATTCTACTCTGCACAAAATAAAGTGTTAATCGAATGCCATGGCAGACCTGATTTCTTGCACCATTACGCGTTGGAGACGACTTCAAATTCCCTCAAGTAGTTTTTTTTTTTTTTTTGTGGTACGATCGCCACTACAAGTGATTTAAAGGAATATAGCACAAACACAGTTTTCACTCGAAACATCTCACAAAATAAAGTATTCACAATATTAAACAAAATGCTGTTCAAATGTTCACATAGGCTACATCTGTGTTTATTCTGCCAGTTTGAACTGACTTTATAAATCCAATAAAAAATGACACTGAGACCAGCTTGTAAAAAAAAAAAAAAAAAAAAAAAAAACAACCTGTAAAGTGTCTCAGAAAAGAGAAGTTAGTTCTGAGAAAAGCTTGGCCATCATTTGATGGCAGTTTCCTCTTGGTTTGATAAACTGTGTCAAATGTAATGAAACTCAGACACATCTATGAGTGATTTAAGTCTCCAGATACTTATTGCAATTATTTCTTAAGATGGTCAGAGAGAAAGAGAAGTGGTAGAGAAGCTGACTGTGTGTTCAGTCACTGGTCTCAAGCTCTCTGAGTCTCTGATGGAGAGTTTATTAAAGATACAGCATCATTCAACACTAACTCACATCAACACAAATACAATCAGGGGTCGTATTCACAAAACATCTTAAGGCTAAAAGTAGCTAACTTGCCGATTTAGGAGAAAATATAAAAAATAATGAACGTCAGTCCTAATTTTAGGACTCCTACATTTTTGCTACGAGTATTTCCCAAAGGCTTTTAGCACTAAAACCAGCTCCTAAATCTGTGGAAAGTTAGGCTTAGTCAAGAGGACTCCTCAGTCACTAAAACCAAATCACAAACAATCCTAAAATGGATGTTGCTGACAATCTGCCTCGAAGACACCGAACGCCATTTGAGCCTTGGGTGCTGAGCCTTTTCTTCACAAATGCAATAAATATTCTGATTTATAGATTTTAATCTGCAACGACATTATATAAAGATTCATTTATGTACAAGCAAAATACATTGAATGATGGAGAATAAAACATTGCGGTCAAGTTGAAAATAATCAATGTGTTTACATGCACCCTCATAATGCGACTATATTGGGATTTTGGCAATAGGCTATTGCGATTAAACTTTACCTCATGTAAACGCAATACTTTGATCAAACTAATGCGATTAAGATCATAATCATAGTAAACTATGTGGCATACGCAATAAACAGGCATGTAAACACCTTAAAGGAGTAGTTCACTTTAAAGGAGTGATAGAATGCAAAACCAAGTTTACCTTGGCATAGCTGAAAAACAGCAGATCGTGGGTAAAATAGCCATACACATAATCTCAAAATCCTATGTCACCTCCTTAATATGAAAATCTCAAAACTTTAAACTGCAGCTGTAACACGGTTGGATCTCAAATCAGCTCAGATGTGACGTAACACTTGGGGGATTTCCTTATTTGGATCTGGTCTGTACCTTTGTCATGCCCTTAAATTTGCATACACACAGCCCACTTTCTGGGCCCAGCAATATCAATGATGGTCATGCAGTCAGACACAGTTTAGCCGGCGCTAAGTTTACTGCTTCTGGAATGATCAAAAATGCTGGCGGTGGCTGGCAAAAAAAAAAAAAAACCCGGGACATTGCGATGTTCATCACGCCACAGAATAATATCCAGTACGTTCATAAACATGTATTTTGAATTTGATGTGAGTAGATTAACATGCATACTGAATGCCTATCTGAGTGTGGTATAACCATACTTAACGAATAATCAGAATAATGAAAATTGCATGTAAACTGGAGTGTAGAGTTCTGCTCGTGTCATATAAACATGTTACTGCGATTAAGACCTTACTCTGACTATTAGAAATAATCTCATTATTGTTGCACATGTAGTCATTGTCCCATCGTCTGCGCCGATAGCCTTGTGGGAAGCTCGGCTGACCCGAGGTCGAGTTCCGGCTTGTGAACCTTTCTCCTTTGAGGAGTCGAGTGGTGGAGGGATGCAGAAAACTGTTGAGGTAACTAGGTGAGTCGCCTGTGTAGTTTATGTACATATATATATATATATATATATACCTCCTCTCGAGATGATTAGATAGACCGTTTGAACATGCTCTTCCGGAATTGTTTATAAAGCACTGTAAGAATTTGAGAAATTAGAAAATGCCGGACAGTCTGGTTGAAGAGCGACCAGACCCTGAGAGGACAAAGGACCTCTCTGGAAAATAACATTTGAACTCCCCCTCGTGCACTATTGAGACGAAAGTCTCACCTTCGAGTCATCCTAATACACCCCCCCCCCCCTCATCCCCCCCCCCTCCTTTCCCCCCATGCGAAGATCACCAAAAACTCAACCAAGAATATATGGTTGAATGTGAATGATATAACATTGAGTATTATACATCTTTAGTATCATTTGAAATGTCTCCATGCGACTGGTACAAATGTCTCATTTCCAAAGAAGTAAAACAAAAGGTAATAAGGTTTTTAAGAGTTTACGGATAACTGGCACACAAAGGAAGGTAGTCTCCTGGCAAATGGTCTCTTACCCCCAAAAGGTGTCAACTCTGAATGCAAATGTCCATTGTTAGTACGTTTCCATGTGAAAGAGGTCGGTCTATATAATGGAATGTAGCAAAGGGTTCGGGGCCTTCTGTTACTCAGATGAGCCCATGATATTGAAGGACCTCAAAGAATTCAGCATCATGTATTTTAATGTTGGGTTGCATCTCTTCTCTTTATTCCAGAACATTTGATGTTTTGTATTGATAATCTTTGAATTGATTATGAAATTGGCATGATACATTTACCTGACACAATAAATTGTTACATTTGATTATTTTAACTGACTTTGACATTATTTTCATTAAAGAGTTAAAAGGAATAGTCAAACATTCGCTTACATTTAATGATGCACAGATATCATTAAAACCTTTTCATTTATGGTGTCAGATGAAATAACGAGAGAATACATATTCAAATGTATTGCATTTAATAAAAAAAATACTTGATGCCGGACTTTGGGCCGATCGAGCGCCAGCTTACAGCACCATTTGTCGCTTGAATTCTACAATCTCTAAAGATGCATACATGTAATAGGCTGACAATTAGCTGAACATATTAATAGTGACCCCTAGCCTATATTTTAACATCTTTATTTGAATATGACAACATGATACTTCATGTATGAGAGACGCCTCTCCCATCAGCCAATCACTGTGGTCATAGTTACTAGTGTGATGACATCATCCATAGCAACGAGGTCAATCCCGCCCTTTCTCTTAGCTTAATACTTCTCTCTCTCTCTATTCCTTATTAAAAGTTGATCTCAACAGCTTTGTGAATAGGGTTTAAGAGAAAACTATAAACTAAGAGCTTTTACTGCTATTTAGGAGAACTCTTAGTCATAAGAAAACATGTTTTGTGTATACAGCCCCTGATTTAGCTGAACCACTTGCAATAAGAAGAAACATTACAACAAAACTAAGCAAAAATACATGCACACATTGCCTCCATCTTTCACAAGCATTATCACACAGATAAATGCATCATCAACCTCTTTGTCTGATCAACACGCAACATCATCACATAAGATCTGATCAATAAATAATACAATAAGCAGTGAGACTGTGGATTCATAGACTCTCCTACACAACACTCATTATTGTATCCGATCTTCAGCTGAATACATTGCATTAGGAACAGAAAACAGAAGATATTAAGAATATGATCTTATACTCACAGATGAGAGGCAGTGCACTGGAGCCCATACTGTCACATTAATAGACTGTTTTAACAGCGCCGTGTGCTAAAACACACACTTCCTGTGTTTAAACAGTCATTTCACACTTCAAGAAGAGATGAGGGAGGAGGAGACAAAACTCTACACAGAAGTACAGTACTGTGCAAAAGTCTTAGGCATGTTAATACCCCCCCCCCCCCCCCCCCCCCCCCCAAACTAGTAGCCCTAAACTAGATATCACGTGGTGATTTCACTTTGTAGGGGGCGGATATTAACATGCCTAAGACTGTACATAAAAAAGGAGAAAGGAAAAGAGAGAGCCATTCTAAGATATTTAGCTTGTCTTTTGGTGTATGCAGGTTGTTTCAGCTCTGTTCATCTACTTGAAAAAAGTTTTTCCAGTAATTGTTCTCACACTTCACACTGCCTCACACTACAGACAGTGAATACAAAGTGAAATCACCATGTGATATCTAGTTTAGGGCTACTGGTGTAAAGGCGCTTTCACACAGAGTGAGCGTGATGCACACACACCGAATGCAAATTGCAAAACGATTGATCGCCTTTGGATGATTAACGCCTGGACAAATAGGTGGCGCTGACCAAACATTTTTCCCTGTGTATGTATCTCATACGTTTTTCCATAGGCTTTATAACCATTAAAGGCTTGTCCCCATTAAAAAGGAAAAAAGAAAAAGCCTGATGTATACTTGCAATCACCTTGAGTGATGGCCACCTACTGGACATACAAAGTAATGTTTCCAGATTAATTATACATGTTTGACTCATTAAGGGCCTTTTGTACATTGTACTACACCACAAACACAAACAAGCTATAATGCTTTTCTAGAATTATTTTGACCAAATACATCACAAAATCGCAGCTGGGTAACAGATGCACTAGAGCTACAATTAGCATCTAGCTAATCATATTGCATTATTGCATATTAACATTTATATTTGAATATTGTTTTTTCTCTACTGGACAATCCAGCTTCTTGTCTCTGATGTTTACTGTAGTAACTGAGATAGTTCAGTTCCTCTCCTCCCTCCCTCTCAATCTCATAAGATACAGATTGAATCAGTTCCAGGTGTTTTTTTTTTAAATTATTATTATTATAGTATATCGGTCTGTGTGCATGCACTATAGCCTACTTATTTTTCACTAGTTGTTCACAAATGCTGACACATGTCAACAAATGTAATTTCAGCACTTCGTGCTTGAACCCATAATGAATAATAGTGGGCCAATATTAACACCCCTAATGCTGCGTTCACACCAAACGCGAATATGCGTCTGGCGCGAGTGATTTCAATGTTAAGTCAATGGTAACGGTGCGTTTCCACTGGCGCGTTGCGAGCGGAGCGGAGCGAGCGTTTTCAATTCATTCCTATGGAAGTTGAGCTTCACGCTCGCGCAGTGCATTTTGGGATTGACAGCGGACCGGAGAAAGCGTTGAGAGCGACCGAGAGCGTCAAAAGGTTGGGCAGTTCTCGACTTTATGCAAATATCAAGCGAAAAACGCGGTCGGCAGCCAATTGCTGTGAGGTTCGGGATGTGACATCTGTTTTGAGAGTTTAAAAATATGCAAATTGTGCCGGATTTTATGCTGGATTTAGTGCGTAAATCATTTTGTTTACAAATTAGACGCTTTGCAGTTGTTATATATATGTTAAAGGGATACTCCACTTTTTTCGGAAATAAGCTCATTTTACAACTCCCCCAGAGTTAAACAGATGAGTTTTACCGTTTTAGAATGCATTCAGCCGAACTCCGGGTCTGACGGTACCACTTTTAGCATAGCTTAGCACAGATCATTGATTCTGATGAGTCCAGTAGCATTTATTTCAAAATGACCAAAGAGTTTCAATATTTTTCCTATTTAAAACTTGACTCTTCTGTAGTTAAACCGTGTACTAAGATCGACGGAAAATGAAAAGTTGCGATTTTCTAAGCCTATATGGCTAGGAACTACTCTCATTCCAGCGTAATAATCAAGGAACTGTGTGGCTGTACCATGGGTGCAGCAGGCGTAATGATATGACGCAGCGCCTGAAAATAGTCCCCAGCTCGGTAACTTCTTCCAACGTGACCGGGACTAAGTTTGTCTAACCTATTAGACCTATTTTCAGGCGCTGCGTCATATCATTACGCCTGCTGCACCCATGGTACAGCCGCACAGTTCCTTGATTATTACGCCGGAATGAGAGTAGTTCCTAGCCATATAGGCTTAGAAAATCGCAACTTTTCATTTTCCGTCGATCTTAGAACACGGTTTAACTACAGAAGAGTCAAGTTTTAAATAGGAAAAATATTGAAACTCTTTGGTCATTTTGAAAGAAATGCTACTGGACTCATCAGAATCAATGATCTGTGCTAAGCTATGCTAAAAGTGGTACCGTCAGACCCGGAGTTCGGCTGAATGGATTCTAAAACGGTAAAACTCAACTGTTTAACTCTGGGGGAGATGTAAAATGAGCATATTTCCGAAAAAAGTGGAGTATCCCTTTAAAAAATTTATTTTGGATGTGTTCATTGTGATTATATTGGCTGGGTTTATAAAAGTTTATAAAATTGAAAGGATCTTTGCTTGGGGCATTTGGAAACAAAGCTTGTCTATTTCTAAATGTAATCGCGTGCATCGCTGATCATGATTACTGTCCGTGTGTTGAAAAAACTTATATTAAACACACTCGGAACAGACACACCCCAAAGCGGAGACGTTACAGCGTTGCCAGCGGCACTGAGCGGACTTTTGCCGCTGTAGTGGAAACGCACCGTAAGACGCGTTTACGCGCGTCTGGAGGTCTTGCGGCGCGAATGAGGCGTTTAGCGCGGCGCGGTAGACGCGAATTGAATTCGCGCGAATTGAGCGTCTGGCGCGTTTCGCACGTTAAGCGCGTTGTGCTTTTTGTGCATCACGCGTTTGACGCGAATTCGCGTCTGCCGCCCGAGTTGAAAAATCTGAACTTCTGCGTCAATTCGCGCCGCGTTAACCAATCAGGAGCCTGCCTGCTTGCTGCTGTCACGTGGTGAACTGACAGTTTAATGTTAGTTTATGTTTGGCCTCAATAAATTATTTTGTAATATGACTAAAATGCACAACAAAGCAAATCTTTCACATAAAAACTTGATTTCAATATGAGAGATAGCCTACTCATTTGTATTGAATGCTATTTATTCCATATCTATTCTAGATTAGCCTATATGAAACTTTATTAATCTAATGTAAAGACACCAAACACAATTAAGTGTATAAAAACTTTTCAAAAAAAATAACAGGACAGGTTTCACTTTTGGAGGCTGCCTCCATTTATTATCAAAACAAAAATAAATGACAGATTAGGTGCGGGAGAGGGTGAACCTCGCGCCGGGCTTTACAGCGCGGGCTCGTCAGGCAGCGACCACTCGAGGCCGAGGCTTTATACGGCCTATTCTGTCCTCGTCAGCGTCCTCACCGTTAGGTCCACCAAACCTACCTCCTGGAGCAAATTGTGAAACTCCTGAAACCCTCCGGAGGTTTTGGTGGACCCGAGTACAGCGACGATGTCCCCTACGCAGCTGTTTCTGCTCTTCAGATCATATAAGGAGGTTCATTCTCCTGTTACGCATCACGTTTGAGCTTCAACGCACTTCCGGTGGAGAGTACGCTGGCGCATGTTGGTTGCCGCTTCTCTGTCCGTTTTATTTTTACTTTTTTAAATGAATATTTTAACTATTTATTCTTAAATAGTATACTACACGTATTAGTTGGTGTGTTTTTTACACTGCTTCTAATGACACTGGAGTTCTACTGTGGAGTCTTTCGGTATGTTCCCCTATTGTTTGATCGGGTTTAACACTGTGGGAACGCAGACCGTGGGAACGCAGATCCTGTCAACCGGGAACGCTGCGCGTGACTGTTGTCTGAGCAGCTATCTGCGCTGCTGTGTGACTCTGGATTATAACGGATGGAAAAAACTCTGGATTCTACTTCAAGAAACTCAAATCGGATCTCTCTGTTTCTATCATGAGAATTTCCCTGCTATCTATCGTCATCATCATTTCGACCCTGTCTGGGCTTCGTGGAGAGTGGGTCCTTCAACATTTGGATTTCATTATGATAAGGTACTCTTTCACTGAACTTCTCTTGTTGGAACATCATTTACTTCCTGATGTCTGTGTTCAAAAGACCCTGAAATCGTTTCGACTTCTACGTCGCCCGAAATATTTGCACAGAGGGTCGCGGCAGAATGTTCACACTACTGGAACTGGGAGTGGCATTAAAGTTGTAGGCGCTCGGTCGATGAACTCAGAAACAAAAAAGCATTCTTTACGCGGTGTTTGTCATGCAAACCTGCGTTATCCACAAATGACTCAAAAAATACGACTCGACACTATGCGATTTGCACATCTTAATGTTCGTTCTTTGAACAATAAGACTGCTTTACTCTACGACACCATATTGAACAATGCTCTGGATTTATTTTGTATCTGTGAGACTTGGCACCAACCAAATGACTTCATAAACTTAAATTTGTGTACTCCACCAGGATTTACATATATCCAGAGGCCACGTCTAAGTGGTAAAGGCGGGGGTCTTGCTGTTATATACAGAGATGTATTATCTGTTACGGAAATTACTATTCCCTGCGTATCATCATTTGAATGTGTTGCTTTTAAAATGAACGGTACTTCTCCTGTTCTTATTGTATTCATCTATCGACCTCCAAAACCTAATTCTTTGTTTTTTAATGAGCTCTCAGAGCTACTTACATCTGTTTGCTCTGTTTGTCCATCAATGATTCTCACTGGCGATATTAATATCCATGTGGATAATTTCAAGAGTAATCTAACTGTGGAATTCATGGAGGTATTAGATTGTTTTAACATGATTCAGCATGTGAAATTTCCCACTCATAATAAGGGTCACACACTTGATCTGGTGTGTTCTGTAGGGGTGGACATTGACCAGCTAGACAGCAGTGACTTGTGTATTAGCGATCATAGGCTTCTCACTTTTAACTTAAATGTCCCATCTTTAAGAAATGCTCAAAAGAGGGTCATTAGTTTTAGGAATGTCAAGAATATTAACTTTGACAGTCTTTCTTGTATGATATCAGAGCACTCTACTGTTGAAACTGTTGATCACTATAATTCTATTTTGTCTTCTGCTTTGGACATACTAGCCCCTAGGAGAGAACGTGTTGTTTCATTTGCTAAATCATCTCCTTGGTATACCACTGAGCTTAGGGCTCTTAAGATGAAAAGCAGACAGCTTGAACGCCAATACAAGAAATCAGGTTTAACTGTCCATAAGCTAATGTATGATGATTTTTTATGTCAATATGCTGAAGCACTTAAAACAGCAAGAACAGAGTACTACTCGTCTATTATTAGGGACGGTGCTGCAAATCCCAACAAGTTGTTTAAGACGATCAACAAAATGCTTGCACCAATTAAGCAATCAATCTGTTCTTCTGTGCAGGAGTGTAACAAATTTCTTATGTTTTTTACGGAAAAAATTGTAACTATCTACAAGTCTATCAGCCTGCTACCTTGCTTTGCAATTCCTGAGATCTACCCAGTTAATTTTCCTAAATCTGCTTTCTCCAATTTTAACATAGTCACTATTGATTGTATTTCAAAATTGGTGATGGCAATGAATACTACTACAAGTACCCTTGACCCTATCCCAACATCTGTTCTTAAGGGGTGTCTTTCTTCAATTAGTCCCCTTATTTGTACTATTGTGAACACTTCTCTTACAACTGGTATTGTCCCTAAAGCCCTAAAGGTCGCAGCTATTACACCAGTCCTTAAAAAGCCTGGATGTGATAAGTCAGACCTATCAAACTATAGGCCTATCTCAAATCTCCCCTTTCTTTCTAAGGTTTTAGAACGTGTTGTTGTGGCACAAATTCAATTACACTTGTCATCCAACAAGCTTTTCGAACCTTTTCAGTCGGGGTTTAGAAAGGGACACAGCACAGAGACAGCCCTGGTTCGTGTTATGAATGACCTGCTTGTCTCAGCTGACTCTGGAGCCTCTACCATCTTGGTCCTGTTAGATCTGAGTGCAGCTTTCGACACAGTGTGCCATTCTATCCTGTTAAATAGGCTGGAGAGCTGGCTTGGTATTACTGGTACTGTACTAAATTGGTTCAAATCATATTTCACTGATCGTTCCCAGTTTGTTGTCTTGGGAAACAACAAATCCGATACTGGACAAGTCCGTTTTGGCGTTCCTCAGGGATCTGTTCTGGGTCCCACATTGTTCAGTGTCTATATGCTTCCATTGGGGCAAATAATCAGGAAATATGGTCTGGGGTATCATTTTTATGCTGATGATACTCAAATCTATATTAGCTCTAAATCTGATCCTACTGTCACCTCCAAAATTCTCTCTGAATGTGTGCAGGAAATAAAAACATGGATGCATCATAATTTTTTAAAATTGAACTCCTCTAAGACAGAGATTTTACTCATTGGCACACCTGCGGCTACCCAAAAAGGGAGACATTTTAACTTGATCATCGATGATAGTGTCTTATCTCCATCTTCTTGTGCTCGTAACCTTGGTGTGATTTTTGACGCCCACTTAACACTAGACTCTCATATTAAGAGTATTACTAAATCTGCATTCCATCATCTAAGAAATATTGCAAGAATTAGGCCCTGTCTTACTCTACCTGACGCTGAAAGGCTTATTCATGCATTTGTTACATCCAGGATTGATTATTGTAATGCACTTTTTGTTGGTTTACCTGCTAAATCTATAAAACGCCTGCAGTACATTCAGAATTCAGCAGCACGTGTGCTTACATACACTTCACCACGTCAGCACATTACAGGTGTGCTTTATAGTTTGCATTGGCTACCTGTCCAGTCACGTATTGCTTTTAAAACTCTTACACTAACGTACAAAGCTATGCATGAAATCGCTCCTTCTTATATCTGTGACTTAGTCAGCCTGTATGCGCCTTCTCGTTCCCTTCGGTCTACGGATTCTCTTACTCTTCAGCAGCCTCCCTGTAGATTAAAATCTATGGGGGAGAGAGCTTTCTCTGTTGCGGCACCCAGGTTATGGAATGCACTTCCTCTTACTGTTAGAGACGCTCCTACATTAGCCAGTTTCAAGAAGTTGTTAAAAACACATCTTTTTAAAATTGCTTACTTGAACTGTCATGACTAGTATTTTATTGGGTTGCACTGTAATGATTATTTTTACTCCTGTACTTTGTACTTTACTTGTTTTATTGTTTGTAGCGCTTTGGGTTTCAGAAAAGCGCATTATAAATAAAATGTATTATTATTATTATTATTATTATAAGAGCGGTGACTCTCTCGATTAATGCTACTGCTAATGCTCGATAAACATCTAAAAAAGATGTCCGCCAACAGCTTAGAAACTTTCGCCCCCTGACTTCGCCTTTGACGCGCGTAAATTTCACTCTTGACGCGCGAATGCACACAAAGTGGTCACGCGTATAACTAGACGCGGCAGGCGCGAATTTTGACGCAGATTCGCGTTTGGTGTTAAGCCGCTTGTCCACCAGCGTCTCGATTTCTGACGCGACGCCAAAGCCCATTCATTTCCTATGGAACTACGTCAGGCAGCAAAAACGCCCCGCAAAGCATGATGGGTCACGTCGCGTCGATTTGGTCAACAGCGGCGCTGCAAAAAAGTATCTCGGTGGATACTTTATGCAAATGAGAGCGTCAAAACGCGGGGCAGCAGCCAATGAAAACTCAGCGGCGAGAATTTGTGTATGAGCGTTGCTATGGTTTCATATTTAACCAAGCAGCGAAAACGTCACAGGCTTCGCGTCGGAACAGAAATTGATCGGACGCTGGTGGACAAGCGGCTTTACACCGTGTCCTAACTACACGCGACGCGACGCCGCGACACGCGATAAAAGGTATCTTTTCCATGTTAATCAGAGTTTTTGTCCTAACCAGGCGCGAAGGCGACACGCGACGTTTCTAATTTAGAAAGGGTTCCTATTTCTGCGACGTCGCGGCCGACAGATCCGCCCACACAGAGATCTCATTGGATGGAAATTCTGCGTGTCATGAATATTTAATCATCAAACATGGACGACGAGAAACTGATTGTTGAAGTTCAGAGGCATTCAATTCTCTACGATAAATCCCACAAATTCCACAAAGACATCAGGAAAAAGGATTCCGTCTGGAGAAGTATAGCTGAAGCATTGAATACACATGGTAAGTTAAGTTTAGACTTTCATCTACAGCTAATGAATGAATGAATGTAGCATTTAGCTATATAGTAGGCTAATAATGACTCATCAACCTGTGTAAAACAAATTCTGCTTTATTTTCAATGTAAAGTAGAGTGAATAGGCATGACGATTTGTGTCCCTGTATCCAGGGGTGTCACTCCAGACAATCTACTGAAATACTCACCTGTGGCACATAGCATACACTGTCCTCAGTGCAGCTTCTCTAGTAAGCAACCCTATTCGTGGAGAAACAAACCAACAGCCTACACTTTTAACATCTCTATGTATATTTTATATATATGTAATGCAATGTTAATAGTTATTAATGATTTTAACTATTA
Source organism: Rutilus rutilus (assembly GCA_021464565.1). NCBI lineage: Eukaryota > Metazoa > Chordata > Actinopteri > Cypriniformes > Leuciscidae > Rutilus > Rutilus rutilus. The sequence continues at coordinate 7,512,448 of JAJAQA010000003.1, forward strand.
TGGTAGTTTACTATGGCGTGTAGGTCAATATAGATTTTTATTATGTACTGTACTGTATTGCATAGCATATTATGTTTTCCCATGCTGATTCAAATCATAAGCTAGTGGCAAAAATATATCCAAAATGTGCATGGATTAAAGACAGTACAAAAAAGTTCAGGTGAAATTAAACCTTTTTATTCTGAACTAGAGAAATTAAATAAAGTTATTTAATAAAGATATTAAATAAATAAGAGTAAATCATGGAAGTTTACAACAATCAGATTTGCATCAATAAAAAAGTGTTTGATACAACACATTTTTAGAGCGGCTCCAAGAACTAAATTTGGATGTTTTCCAATCAAATTTATTGATCAGAAACATGCTGCCTGAGAGCTGAAGTAATCTGCAAACTTCTCTCGCACATTTGATGCTTCCAGGCTTCCTCTGTTAGGACGTTCAGTCAGCCCCCTCAAGGACACAACTTCAGATGCCTCTCTGAGCCAGTGTTCTGCTTCACCTGGGTGTGTCAGCATGTTGTGCAGAATGCATGTCGCAACAATCATGGTGTCTGTGGTCTCGGGCATCAAGTTAATGTCTCTGTGGAAAATTCGCCAGCGCGAGGATAGTATGCCGAATGCTTTTTCCACTGTCATTCGGGCTCTGCTGAGGCGGTAATTGAAATTTGCCTTTCTTCTCTCTAGATTCTTCCCTGGGTAGGGTCTCATTAAGTAGGGCTTGAGAGGGAATGCGGCATCTCCAACCATCACGTAGGGAAGTCTTCCCAGGTCCTCAGAACCAGGCAAACACTTTTCCTCAGGAACACTCAGTGTCTTCTCCTTCATTGCTCTACCTAGTGTGGAGTTGCTGTAGACCCCTCCATCACTGCTTTTTCCAAAATCACCAACCTGGATTGCGATGAATTTATAGTTGGCGTCAACAAGGGCAAGGAGAACTATTGAGAAAGAGCCTTTATAATTGTAAAAAAGGCTTCCAGATTTTGGCGGAGCAGTGATGTAGATGTGTTTCCCATCTAGTGCCCCAATGCAGTTGGGAAAATTCCACCGATCTTCAAAGGACAAAGCTATGTCCTCCCACATTCCCTTTGTGGGCTTTGGGAGATAGATTGGCAACATTTGTTCTTCAATGGCCCTACATGTCTCCTTGATACAGTCGGACACTGTCTGGGCTCCGAGACGGTAGCAGTACGCCAGACTGTGCATCGAGTCTCCTGTTGCCAAATACCTGTGAATAAAAAACACATTGTTAGAGTTTGTGAATAATGCATCTGTGTTTGTTTTACAGATTATGAAACACTAAAGTCCAAGTGGAAAAATCTACGAGACACATTTGTGAGAAACACAAGCAGACCACGCCCACCGAGTGGTTCAGGGGCAACTACACAAAAGGAATGGAAATACTATCACTGTATGACATTCCTTTTGCCATATATTCAGCCAAGAATGTAAGATTCTTTGTTATCAAACTACAACATTCTGTCATATGTTAGTTCAAACATTGCATTTTTATAATTTAATTTAGGTTATTTTATTATTTGTTTTCCTCAGGACAAGGAGCAACTTGGATGACTACAGTCACACCAATGAATTTGCATGTGAAGAACAAGATGATGAAGAAAATCAGAATCAGAAAGAGCTTTATTGCCAAGTGTGCTTGCACCCACAAGGAATTTTTCTTGGTACTGAAGCTTCCAGTGCACATATACAAATACAAATACAACAAGAACATAGTAATACAAATTCTAAGAATGAAAATATATAAAAAATAAATAAAAATAGTATAAAAGTAAAAAAGTAGGGTCACAGTTGGGTTTAGTCTGAATAAACATTTACAGATTATGAACATATTTACAGTATTTTGAGTAGTATGAATAATATAAATATCACCTGAATTAGAGAATATTACACTAGACAGTGGGAGTCTAGCGCATGTTACAGATTATAAACATATTTACAGTATTTTGAGTAGTATGAATAATATAGATATAAATATCACCTGAGTTTATTGCACTAGACAGTGGGAGTATTGCACTTACAGGCATATGCTTTGGGGGGCATGTTAAGTGTTCAGAAGGGAAATGGCCTGTGGAAAGAAACTGTTCCTGTGCCTGGAAGTTCTTGTGGCCAGTGATCTGTGTCGCCGTCCTGACGGTAACAGTTCAACAAATAAAGACCGTTCTGCAAATAAAGAACATTCAACAGATGAAGGAGAAAGAGGAAGTGAGAGAGAGTACACCATGACAGGAGACGAGCAAGAAAATGCAACATCGAGACCTAGAAGAGGAGGTCAGATAAAGAAGAGGAGGTCAGCTGCACAAGTGGCCACCTCAGAGCTGTACAAATTTCTTCAGCAGCCAATGCCTCATGAAGATCCTGATGAACTTTTTTTATTGAGTTTGGCACCCGAGATGAGGAAAATAACGGTAAATAAAGGGCAATTAAAAGTAAAATTAATGTCACTCATTGTCAACTGGGAGGAGGAGCAGCATCAAATGCCCAGGCCCATGTCTACTAATCAATTTGCACCTCAATACCACGTGGAACCTCACAACTACATGCTTAATCATACACACAGCCTGCCAAATCATCCTAATTTTTCAGCTGCACCATCACAGCTTAGCTGGGGAAATTTACACAGTTAAGTTCTGACACAGACACACACACACACACACACATATAATATGCACAGACACACACACAGAGGTGCAGGTGTAGACGCATGCAGACCACTCACACAGACAAACACCCAAGCAGACACAAACACTTGGTTCTGAAGACTACATTACTACATGTTTGAGTAGTTTAATCTTATTTCAATATTTCATTGATGTTCAAAATGTCTTGAGGGTTTACACCCAGTTTCTCCCAGTGTCATATGTGACTAATTTTCCAGCATACTATGAACTACTGTCTACTACTGTGGTTTTTTTATTTATTTATTTTTTATTGTTTGTTTTGTTTTTGTAAAGGCTATGTTTAAGCACATTTGTGTGGTCTTTTATAAGGTTGATGTTTCTTTTATAAGGTTTACGTGCACAGTTTCTCCCATGTGCACAACCAAATATACTGTTTACAGCGTCATATGTGAACAGGACTAATTTTGCAGCATACTGTTCATATATAATTTCCAAGTTTGTCACAAACTATGATCTACCGGACTACTGTCTACTACTGTTGTTTGATTTTTTTTTTTTTATTATTGTTTGTTTTGTTTTTGTAAAGGCTATGTTGAAGCACATTTGTGTGGTCTTTTATAAGGTTGATGGAAAAATGTTGTGTTGAGCAATTTTAAAACAGTTGCTATGAAATAAACTACTTTACAGATTATTATTTTTCTGTGTAGTTGTTTATGCATAGTCATCAATTGACTAGTCTTGTATAATGTCATCATCATTTGTGCCCCCAAATGGAATTGCAATATATTTACCTTAATAATATCATTTTCATTTTTATATATCTTTAATTGTGTTTGAGGCATTCACCTAATAACATTAAAAACAATAACAATATTTGCATTTAACTATGAATAAAAAAAGGTGCTTTTACACAGACTTTCTTGGCATATAAGCCACTTAAGACAGCTTCTTTGACAATTTGGTTAAAAAAATAAAACAACAGTACAGTGTATTTGACTTACCTTAGTGTTACAGCAAGGCGTTGTTGTGGCTCAACTGGAACACGGTATGATGTGGTCTGCTTCCTCAGGTCCTTCCCAACATAGGACAGCACATTCTCCATATCAGTGGAGGACATACGGAAATAATTAAAAAAACGTGCCTTGTCCAGGAAAAGTTCCTGCACTAGGTTGTGATAGGCCCCTTGCTCTGCTCTTCTTTGATTTATTGGATGCACCCACATCCTCGTCTTCCTCCCCTGTAATAAAAGAAAGGCCACTACTCTCTTCCTCCTCCAGAGCTCTCGTTTGAACCTCGGACCTAAATGGGGGAAATAATAAATGCGATATTTCGTATTCAATAATCTCATTTGTAATCTTTTTGGTCATAAATAATCTCAGGTGTTCATTCGTTTTTTTGTGTACTATTAAAATTGTTTCATTTGAGTTTGAATATAATTTTCCTTCCATCCATAATAAAGCGACGGGATGGAGCTGAATTTCCCTATGAACAAGATCGAATAAACTGATTGTCATATGAAAAAATTACACTGGTTATGAGTACACATTATTTATTTTTTGTTAAAAAATAGGTCACTGTGCCACAAGCGATAATGGATAATTTACCTCAGATTTTGAAAGCATATAATATAGCGTTCAAACTGAATTCTATGCAAACATACAACTGTACTTCATAACAAAATTAGTCACTGAGTACATTTTGTTAATGTTTTGATTTTTAATAATGTTATTTCTTGATTTGATTATGTCCTTACCCATTTTCGAGTGCGGGCCAGCAGTGCGCTTTCAGAGAGACTCCGCCCACATGCTGTTCTGAATGGCTGTGATTTTTTGATTGACGTGTGGCATCTCACAGTCGCGTCGCGTCTAGTGTGGACAGATACACTGCCTGTCGCTGGAATTTTATCGCGTCGCGTGTAGTTAGGACACGGTGGAGTCAAACAATATGTTTTTATTTATTTATAAATCTGAAATGTCAAGTCCACTTGTATGTCATGAAGAGGACATCATGTTGAGTAACACAGGTAAACATTTACTATTTGCTTTTATAATCATTTTTATCATGCTATGTTAATGTCTACTTCCAACTTTTCTTCCAGTTTGTGGAAGTGAACAACTAAAATCAAAGCAATCAATGTGTCTCGACTGTGATGTTCCATAAGAGAACATATTTAGGTTATTTAAATACTATTTGATAACTTATTTATTCTTAGTTCTTTACTCTTCAGCGCAATATAACAGAAACTTAATTTGAAAAATAAAATAAAAAATAAAAGTCAGATTTGCTTTTATGACTGGTAATGTCAAGATGTTACTGAATACCATCAGCTTTATGAGAGAAAACTCAACTAGACTGAATTCAAGACATTTTGTAAGTTGGAAAATCTTTTTGACCCTCTGATAATGTTATTGTTTCATGACACATTATGTCAAATTTCTATAACTGATTCATGATTTGTATGTTCACAATGACATGGCTATTTTCTCTGTTATCTTGTGGCATGAACCGTTTGCATTTGTGCTGGTAATGTATGCACTCCTAAATTTCAATGCTCTGATGTATGAAGCCAACTGAATGCAGCATGTGTGTTTTGTCCCTAATGAGAGTTGTGTGTTTGTTATTAAAGTGAGTGAGTGGCACAGAATCATTGGAGAAACAGTCAATCTGAAGTGTGTGACTTACAGTGACTGGAGATATGAGTGGTATAAAGACAGTGTAATATTACAGACGTCTGATCGTTACACTGTAAACAGAGACACTCTCACTATCAGAGGAGCTACTGAGTCTGATCAGGGTCAGTACAGGTGTAAAGGACAGAGAGATGGAAGACCAAACTCATCAACATCAAGCTCTGCTGTTTCTCTCTCTGTAGTCGGTCAGTCTGACATCGTTCTATTTCTGAAATATATTGCAGCGAAACCACCATTATCATAATTTCATAACTTGTCTAAAGAACAGCACACGTGCCCACTCATATAAATATTCCACACAATACATGTTCTAATAGTATATAATCCATTTATAATTGCTGGAGAGGTTTTTATTTTTCAGTAGCAGTTTAATAAATTATTATACGAGAGTATACTGTATGTAGAACCTTTTTGACAATGCCACAGCAGGACCAGAATGAAAATGAGCAGAAATGTGCCACTCAGTCAATCCAGTTATCAGAGCATCAGATTCTGAGGCTGGACAAATGCAGGTCATTATATTCAGACCATGTGGATTAAACCGTAACTGAAAGTTACAAACATCTACAACAATTATATATTGGATTAGGCCTACAAGTTTATTGGCTTAATATCAGAAAATACAAAGTTTTTATTAATATTGACAAGATTACAGCTTAAAAATGTAGCCTATGTCTGTCTTGTGGATGTAGCATCATGCAGTCTTCAATATACAGAATGGCTGCGTCTGAAACCGAAAAGGTACTTAATTTCAATGAGTACTTACTTAACGAGCGCTAAAAAAGTAGGTACTTTATAGCCTGATCTCGTTAAGTATGAATGCGAGCCGTACATCATCCGCCATGTTGACGTTATCACAGGCGCAACAACTTAAAAGATATGAGCGACAGGTTTAATTAATCTATCTGTAAATATCTTGATATTGACGAAACTTGCTCATTTTGTGGTCTTGAAGAAACAGCTGCCCATTTATTTTGGTATTGTAGTATAACCAATAAAATATGGGTTGATTTAAGTTCTTTAACCCACTAATGTGACCCACAGTTTTATCCTTAAAGATGTTATTTTTTTATTACAAAACCCCCAAATTGTCATCTCTTGAATATGTTGTTAAATTTCTTTCGCCCAAAATCAAAAGTCTGCGGTTTCGGATGCAGCCAAGGAACTCATTGCTTTGAAAATTTAATTAGTACATCCCAAATCGTAGTATGTTGAAATGAGTGTTCCAAAGATACCCGGATGGTCTACTATTTCCGGTCAGAATCCGAAGTGCAGATCGATGCGCACTATAATGGCTAATATTGCCCACAACCCATCGCGCGTTGGATCAGGATTCGGTTAGAACTACAAACGAGTGGAAAGTGTTAAAAAAAAACTACAGACATGGAGAACGTGCGAGTGATTAATTATCAGTTTCTAACCTGACGAAAATGTATTTATTCAATGTTGTCTGTATTATATTGCATCTGCAGCAGCATTGTGAACTTCTGTAAAGATACGTTTAGCCATTAACATTTAAATGCATCATTATATTCAAATTGCAAACACATGAGGAGAGTATCCGCGTGAAAGACCCACTGGCAGATGAACCTGCTACTACATTTCTCTCCGAAACAGTAGGAAATTAAATTAGATTGAATGGAGGATTTTAACTGTGACAAGATGATTGACAGGGCAGTTTACGGTGACAGGATGCATGCGACAGATCTGTCCGTTAAGATGACGAAGTATTGTGTCCCAAAGCTTGCCTACTCTTTTGCTACACACTCAAAAGTATGTACTTTTTATTCACAAAAAGAGTATAGGGCGTAGTATAAGTAGGCAAACTGGGACACAGCATCTGTCTCCCTCTGACCACCAGACAGACAGAAGAACAAGAATAGAGAACTGGTCGCCACCTACTGGCATAACAATGTAATACAATCTTTATTTGAAGTGTAACATTAGTTTCAAAGGTCATTTACTCATTTTGATCGCGGCTGCCGCAACATCAGTGTTTATATCCGGACCATATACATGTATCCCAATACTTTCTTTATTATTTAGCCTAACGTTTGCAACACAGAAATAGCTATATTTTATTGTAACACATGTAACACATTTGTTATTCTTACCTTAAACTTCAGTTGTATCCTCCAACTAGTCAACATTTGATTGCAATGACAGATTTAGAAAGTTATGTGCAGTGTATAGGCCTAAATGATAAATAAAAGGCTTTTTTTAACCTATTATTAACGAACAAGGCAAGCTTTGACAGTTCATTTGGAAAAGCACGAAATATTCCACATAATTGTTCTCCATCTCCCATTAAAACTGAAATTTCAGGAACAGACATGTTTCGGAATGTTTCATACATGGCCGTAGCCAGCAGGTGTATATGATAAATGTTGTGAAATAATAGCCTAATGCTAGTGCTGCAAGGATATTGCACAGCACCAAGATCTTCTCATCTGTCAATGCCAAAATATTTGAAAACATACGTTTTTTTTATTATTATTTTTGCTCAAAACAAAACAAAAATACAGTAGCTAATTAACAGCACTTAAGACATAAAAAAAAAAGAATCACACATCAAACTGGCAAAAGTTACAGCAGGCAACACTGCGCAGGCGTCACGTAGCTTCTCCCATGGCTTCTTCCGTAGCTTTCTCACGCATGAAGGGGGTGACAAGAGTGTTGCACTTCTTATCTTCTCACGTGTCACATCATTGATCACAGCGTCTGTTCAAGGCAAGGTAAGCGACGATCAACATGATTGGCTGCATTGTTAGCTAAGCAGTGGCACAAAATACACCTCATAAAAATACACCTCATATACACCGGAATCTTGTTTCTGGACACTAAGCTAGCATAAAGTCTTGTGCACACGGGACAATTATCGCTCGCTTATCACCAGCATGATTTTCGGCGCGTCTTTGTGTTCAAACCCAAGCAATGTTTACATTTGAATGTGCAAATTCACTCCCTGAAAGTAGATGGTGCTTATTGAAAAACAGAAATACCCCGGTACACAAGGTGGCATCCAGGCACGTGAACAAAAGCACCAATCTCATTGGTCGGCCAGTTTTTAACGCGCCGCATAAAAAAAAAACGAAAAAAAAAAAAGGCGTTTATTTTTATTTTTATTATTACTCTTTTTTTTTATATTATTATTAAAAAAAAAAAAATTGCACACGCGATAATCGTCCCGGTGTGCACGGGCCTTAAGAAACGTCTCCGGTTCCCTAACGTAACCTCGGTTCCCTGAGAGATTCTGAGGCAATGGCGTTCACCTCTATTTTGCGCTCTTGAACGCCATTGGCGGGCGGATTCACGCCCGTAAGATTTCATAAGGCTTCAGTAGGAATAGAGACCCCTTTTGATGACGCAGTGTCGAGAGGCAGACTCAAAAGGGAACCGTTTTCTCCTCTATCTTACTTTCCTCTCCCCTAATAAAATAACTTAAAAGCACAAAACTCATGTTTTCCTCGTCTCATCAAATTTCCTTTGGCATAGATCTGGCCCAAGTAAACAGTTGAAGAGTGGACCAGATTAGATGGTGTTTGCCGGCCCACTTCCTTTTTAGCAGAACTAAACCAAAACAGTGCCATAACTCCACAGTGAGACAAATAATATAAACGAATGTGGCCAATAATTGAACCTATAATTCTTGAATTGTCGGGTTCTGTAAAGGGTTGTCAGCCCTTATGTGGCCCACATGTGGACTGACAGACCAAAAGCCAAGCCACATACTGTATGCCACATCCTCAATTGTGTACTGTCATCTGGGCCATACCACAATACAAATATGGGGGGTGGTGTGGCGCAATGGATAAGACACATGCCTTTGGTGTGAGAGACCCGGGTTCGAATCCACTGTGAGACACCAATGTGTCCCTGAGCAAGACACTTAACCCCTAGTTGCTCCAGAGGCGTGCGACCTCTGACATATATAGCAATTGTAAGTCGCTTTGGATAAAAGCGTCAGCTAAATGAATAAATGTAAATGTAAATGTAAATAATGGCCCAAAATAAAATTCCCTTCAAATCTAAAGCCATGGCCATATCAAAGCCAGATATACCAGCAACAGTGCTACATTTGGCCTATCTATGATGATTTAACGGCTCACATCCAGTTTGCTGATTGGATGTTAAAGACGCTAAATGTCCTCAAGAATGGGATATTGTTTAAATAACAACACCCTGTTCACTGTGAGTTTATAATGCACTGCAAAGTCAAAATACATTTAAGATTTCAATGAATTTTGGTTGCTATCCGTTTTTATACAGTTTAGTCACAGTAAATACACTGAAAATCACCCTGAACTGAACTGTTTAAAACTTGGTCATTACTTTAGTTCATAAGAATGACAACAATCCAAGAAAAACATTTTTAACATTTTTCAACCCTTGTGACCTTAGGTTATATGAAAAACTCATGCAAAGAAAATCATGTTTGTATGTCTGTAATTAAGACTATGTTAGGCTCTGTTGGAAAGTGAGCAGTCACAAGACACAAGTCACAAGTCAGATATGAATATCTCTTTAATGGATGGTATTGCAGACACATTTAGTGGTTCTAAAAAAAATGCACAGAAGAACATAAGCATTGTAATACTATCGTGTTATCCATTACACCATCCAAAGTTATCAACTATGGCTCATAGTGTTCACTAAATACAACTATTAGTGATAAGATACATGCAATTACTTAATATTTCACAGATATTTAAGTATAAATCACTTAACATAAGGAACAAGTGAAATAACCGTATAAAATGGTCACGTTCTCTGACACGTGATCTCAATCGAAGCAATTGCACAGGGAGAATATAGTTCTACCAGAAAGACTCGGAGAATAGATATTGTAACAATCATGCATTTATTAGTGACCCAGCAAGCAATATATGCGATAAAGTATTTGGTCCGTAACTCGCAATCCGAGGGTACGGATTCAGCATTTCCTGCCTGAAGATGAAGGCAGGGGCGCAGCCGACCCCCCGTGAGGTATTGGAAGGGACCGTCCTGGACTGGTGGTGGTGGGGAGGCTGGAGGGGAAGGGAACATCCTGCGGTGGTAGAGAAGATGGAGGGAAGAAGCCATCTTGTTGGTGGAGGGAAGAAACCATCTTGGTGGTGGTGGGGTGGATGGTGGTGAGTGAAAGCGTTCAGCATCTGCGAACTCAGACAAGTGTAAGTACGGGTCCTTTATACTTCTAGTATTAGAACATGATTGGATAGATGAGAAGGTAATAAGTGACGCAACAATTGAGTCTTCCCGGCAGAACTTACGCTAAAGCTTTCATATCCTACATGTTACATAGACATTAAAATTATATGATCACGGATAGACACTGAACCATAGATTATATGTATTTGCTTCAGCTAAACACAAAGATGCAATGGACTACTTGCTGAGCTTCATGACACAATTCTGTTTTGAAATAGTACAACTAGTAGAAATAGAACAAAGATTTAAAAATCTGGATGTTTTCAGAAATAGAATAGATAATCTGATTACAGTGTAAAGAATTGTCCAAACTCAACGGAACATGAAGTTGTTCACAGGGTGTCTGTGCTCCTCTAAATTGCAACCCCGATGCTGAAGTGTGAGACCTGATGAATACGACCCTTTATTTATTTGAATTAAATATTTTATCCTGTGAAATTTTTCATTGTCAATCATTAAACTGTACGTAGCTAATTTACATTTCGATGCCCAAAATTCTTAATTAATATTCAAAGTTGCTGACTGTTATTCTCTATGCTGTGTGCACTGCTTTTTAAGATTATTATTTAACAGTTAGATTTATTTAAGGCATGTAGGCCTACCATGCATTCATTCATTGAACTATTTTAAAAGACTGGAATAAGAGCACCAGCGCACACAAGCAATATATATATATTTTTTTTTAATCAGTCAAATTCAATGTAAAATCAACAGGTTTGAAATATGATCAGTACAAGAAAAAGACAGTTAATGAGAAGACGAGCACTGGACTGCTGCAGGTTAGTGGGGAAATATTTTCACAATGCACAACCTGTTTTTTTTTAACAGGTTCAGGATAATTCATGTTAACTCAGAGAACATGATTCACTGTTTTAATTAACTGACAGCAATAAAACGTAGTAGCCTAATAATCTGCGGTCTCAAATATATAGGTGTGTTGAACACTGCTACCGGAAACTCCTGAGTTGTACAAGTAGAATGTGCAAGTAGTCCATAAGCAAATGCGTGCAGCACAACTTTTTTTTTTTTTATCAAATTACATATTTTAACATAAAATAGTAATACTTGAAACTCTTATGAGTTATAACTGAGCAAAGATGACTCACTTGTATATGTCAAGTGTGCCGCACAAGCCCTGAAAAGTGAAGCCAAAGTGTCTTGATCGCCCCCCAGTGACTGGTCCTAGTATAGGTCATAAACCCGCCTCCCCTATTATTTAACGGCACGTGAGACCAACTAAACAATTTAATTACACTTCAAATATCTTTTTTCCAGAGATGGTTTCTGTCATTTACTGTAGTTTTTATCACGCTGTGTGATGATGAACCTGTAGTTTATCATCAGGTGAATATTAGTTCAGTGTCATTGTGTAGATTGATTTATTGTTTAAGGTTCAGATAGTTTGTTTGTTTTTGTTATCTTTTGATTAATGATATTATTTATGATTATGTTATTTGTTCAAATGCATATGTAAGAGCACTGACATTGGATGGGTTTCTGAAGTCATTAGTTAACAGACCCCTACTGTTGATATGTTCCACAGTCATGAGAGTTAACAGACCCCTACTGTTGGTATGTTCCGCTAGTGTTTGGCGGGAAGAAATCATATACCAAGGAGTGAGAATAGTTGAGCAGAAAAAGAGGGACCAAGGTCCAGAGCTTGTGCAGTCCTCATTGTCAGAGCTTTGTTCATTGAGGCTAGATCTGATGCCGGGTTTTGCTGCTCTCAGCATGTTTTATTTATGTTTTGTACCGTCTATTTTGAGCATGTTTTGATGATTTATTTTATTTTTTTTTTTTTTTTTACTTTATTTGGATCACGTGTGTGGCGACAGCGCTACTAATAAATTCACCTGGACTTGAATGAGCTTCTGCATTGTACTCAAGTTATTCCATCTCTCCCCGGGCCTATCGGCATACAAATTGACATAACTCAGGGTAACCGTATACAACTAGCCCTCTGACAACAAGCCATAGCGGCTTTCCTTCATCAGGCGGTTATTGTAAGTTCAAGTGTTTGTTTTTTAGTTGGTTTTAGTAGGTGGTGTAATTGACAGGTTCTCTGAGCGAAGTAGTTACTGAAGATCCAACAGACTTTTTTTCAGGATCTTCAGAGGAATGGGGAGATTGGAGCTTTAAATTTAATATCTAAATTTCTATAATTAATTTAAAACAGTGCAGGAGCGTGTGCTTGCGATTGATTCTGCGAGAGTGAGGGCGGGGCCTTGATTTCGCGGCTTTACTTCCTGCTCACTACTGCGCAGATCTGGTCCCGAGATCGCTACTGCGCAAACTCAGGTCCCAAGATGTCAGCGCCATATCGGGACACTGGTGGCTTCACTTCTCAGCAAAGGAAGAGAGCTAAGGGGCGTCGTCCATCTTTTTTTTACAGTCTATGGTATATGTACGCACATTGTCAAATAGATTAACACAAGAAGCATAACTCCATGAAAGTTTATCTGAGTAGGCCTATGTGCTTTATGGCAAGATGTTTTGACTCTTATTCATTCCCAGGATATGAATTCTAGATATCAGTGCCCGGTTGCATAAAGCACCTTAAGTGTAATTTTCCCTTAAGTTCGCCCTTATATTTCCCTTAAACCTAAGGGTGTTGCAGAAAAAAAAAACGTAAGTTTCTTTAAGTGAAACGTCATAAACACTTAGAATTTCCCTTAAATTATGTTTTTTCACTTAAGTAATCCCTTAAAAAGCGTTAAGTGTTGCATAAAACCCCTTAACGGTCATTTCCCTAAGTATAATTTAAGGTTTGGAAATCGTAACCTTAAGAGTAACGCGGACAAAAATAAGATGACATGGCTGAATTTATGGAACCAGCTGAAGATCATTATGTGCCAAGAAGAATTTTTAGGGATAGGGAGAACCCTTTGGATCATCTTAGCGATGAAAAATTGTTGCAAGAATACCGATTTGATCGACGCGCAATATTTGACATCGCTAACAAACTAGACGGCGACCTTGACCATGTCACACATCGCAACCACTCTTTACCTTCTGTCACGATGCGGTAGAAACGGGGAGGAAGCAGGATCCACATGCAGCACACTTTATTCAATAAACTGAAAACAATACAAAGACTCAGACCAGGAACAGGACTCAGGAGCAGTACAACCAGCATCAACAGTAACAAACTTGGATTACCTCTGTTTAACAGAATCGTGGCTCCACAGTAACATTCCAACTAATATGATTGACATTGCTGGGTATCAGTGCTTTAGAAAGGACAGAATTACAGGCAAGGGGGGAGGAGTATTAATATACATCAAAGACAAATTTAAATGTCATTTAATTGAACTGAACACCCCCCTGGAATGTTTAGCCCTAAATGTAACCCTATCGCCTTCTATGAATTTTTATATTTCTGTCCTCTATAATCCACCTTCTCATAATGTTAAAGGGGTCATATAATGCCATTTTTGTACAAGCTAATATGATTCTTTAGGGTCTAAATTAAAAGTTTGTAATATACTTTAATTAAAACTTCTCATTAGTATTGTAAAAAAAAAAAACACTAATTTTACCTGGTCAAAAACAACTCTGTTTTCAGCACGCCGTTTAAGTGCATGTGTCTTTAAATGATAATGAGCTTTGCTCACCCCGCCCCTCTGTTCTGTGCGTACACCGTTTGTAATAATAACACAATAACCATAACGCATTGTTCATTATAAATGTGGTTAATAATGATTAATATAAATATTAATATAAAGGTTAATAAAACGTTACACTCACTTCTTCTTCTGGAGGTGCAGCAGGAACACAAATAGTTGGTACCGATCCTTTTTTCAGGAGCAGCTTCTTAGCAAAACCAGCTTTATACTGACCTCGTTTGTAAAGCAGTCTGGTGCGTGAAATGATTCGCGCAAACATGAAAGCATTGACGTTGATCGTGAGGAATATTCCCTTCGAAAACAAACTCAGCCACTGCATCTTCAGCGGTTCGGATTTAGGAACATCAAAATGACTGCTGTGTTCCTTATTACACCCAAGAACAGAACACCACAATCACTTAGACGCCATTCTGCTCATAGACAGTGCTCCAGCGTATCAACAATGACCGCGCAGACTATGATTGACAGCTCGCTCACGAGCGAGGGCGGGTCTGTGTTGAAACGCTGCTGTCAATCAACAATCGTGACGTCACAAAATCGAACGGCTTGATTTGAGACGGGGGAAAACATATAAGAAGATTTTTTTTTAAAAACACTGGATGGATTTTTATCATTTTATGATGGTTGTGTACAGGCACTGCCAACACACATTTCAGTACAATCAACTTGTAAAAGTGCATGTACCATTATATGACCCCTTTACGTTTTACGATGAATTAAATGTTATAGTTAAACAACTGGACTCTTACAGAGAGACAATATGGTATGGTGACTACAATATTAGCTGGTCTGACAAAAACTGTAAACATAAACTCAAAGCACTTATGACAAAATTCAACTATCGACAAATGATTGTAGGACCCACAAGATTAACAAGGCAGACTAAGACCCTCATTGATTTGGAATTTACTAACAGACCTGAACGAATAACAAGGATTTATAATTTGATTACTGGACTCTCGGACCACAACATGACTTTGACTGTTAGGAAACTGACGAAGAAGCGCCTGCAGTACTTGGGTAAACCTGTTCATGAAAAAATACAATTCATTATTCCTAAAAGTAGAATTGTGCATTTGAAAGAGAACTTAAAAACATAAACTGGGAACAAATTATGACACTAGATGATGTAGAGGAGTGTTGTAATTCTATGACCACATCTATTACAAATCTAATGGAAAAATTTACAAAGCAAATAAAATCTAAACAAAAAGATTTCACGGTGCGCTGAATAAATAATGAAATACGAAAACTCGAATGAAAAAGCGAGACTTAGCTTTGAAAACATCTTTAAGATCTAAACTTAATACCGATCTCCTGACTTACAGAAGTTTAAGGAATAAAGTCGTATTTGAGCTGCAGAAAGCAAAAGTGACATATTACACTCATCTAATTGATAGTGCTAAAGGCAACAATAATTCACTTTGGAGGCATTTAAATAATCTGACTAATAAATCAAATAAACACAAAAAGATTACAGAACTTAACATTAATGGTAATAGTATTACCGATCGTGCCACTATGGTTGATGAATTAAATTCATATTTTGTACAATCTGTTGAAGAATTAACAAAAGAATTCCAGCCTGTCAATCCTCTCAATCATTCATTGAGAGGCACCTCAACAGATTCCTTTTATATTAAAGAGGTGTCGGATACAAAAGTTGCAGAAATAATCAATAAACTTTCAAATTCCAAGTCTGATGACATTTTTAGGATGAATAGTTGTTTTCTTAAACAAGGATGTTCTTGTCAAACCATTGACCCATCTTGTTAATCTTTCCATAAGAACCAGTACATTTCCCAGTGCATGGAAACAAGGAATAATCATCCCTGTGTTCAAAAGTGGTAGCCAAGACTCAATGAGTAACTAATCGCCCTATATCAATTTTACCAGTTTTATCTAAAATAATTGAAAAAGTTGTAGTAGTGCAACTGAATGACCATTTAAAAGCCAGACAGCTACTCCATCCTCACCAGTTTGGGTTTAGACCAGGTTATTCAACTGAAATAGCAAATTGCTGTTTAATTGAAAATGTAAAAAAGTCCCTGGACAAGGGCAATGTGGTGGGAGCTGTATTTATTGACCTTAAAAAGGCATTCGATACGGTCAATCATAGTCTGCTTTTATCTAAAATGTTACATTTTAATTTCTCAAATGAGGCAGTGTTGTGGTTTACATCTTATCTCCAGTCTAGAGTGCAGTGTGTTAAAGTTGATCAAAACATATCTGCACTATCAAACATAAAAATGGGCATTCCGCAGGGCTCTATACTTGGCCCCTTGCTATTTGGTCTCTTTATAAATTATTATACAAATTCCCCGAACACATCCACCTACGCAATCTTGATCATATTCTGAATTAAGAAATCATTATAATGCAGTCAAAAATAATTTACAGGGAACATAAATAATTACTTTACCTTCCGAGTCTTTCGTTCATTTGTCACGTGACAGACGCAATGAACGGATCGTTCATGAACGGCTCATCAGTCAGCTCTACGTGGATGATGCAGTTATTTATGCACCCGCCAAGTCACCTGAGCAGGCTGCAGCTGTACTGTCTACTAGTATGTTTGACATCCAACAATGGCTCATCCAAAATCAGCTAGTTCTAAATCTCTCAAAAACAGTTTCCATGTGTTTTTCCATTAAAAAACTTGATTTAAAAGGAAGATTTAATATTAATATACAAAATAAAGAAATTCATCCAGTTACAGAATTCAAATATCTAGGATTGGTTTTAGGTCCTCAACTAAAATTTGACAAGCATATAAAGAAAATCTTAAAACCAATACAAAGTAATCTCAACTATTTCAAATTAATTAGAAGCTACCGAACCAGGCAGCCATGCTGTACATGCATGCTATGATTTTTTCTCATATATCATACTGCATGACAGCATGGGAACAAGCCGCTCCCACTGCAACCAAATGCATAGGTTCTGTATACAACCGAGCAATAAAAATTATGGATAAAAAACGAATACGCCACCATCACTGTACCATCCTTAAATATAATTTAATGAATTTTGAGAGCTTTAGCAATTTTTGCTTTCACAAGTGCATTAATCATTTAGCACCTGAGCCACTAAGTTAATTTATTGAGAGACAAAGCAGCACTCGAGTCACTAGGAGCTTCACAAATCATGACTGTAAAATACCATACTGCAGGACCAGCTTTGGTCAGACGATCTTCTCTGTGAAGAGTTCCAAACTCTGGAACTCATTACCATCTGACATCAAGACTGTACTTGACTTTAAAGTGTTTACTTCCAGGCAAAAAAACTGGTTAAAAACAAACCAAAAGTGTACTCATTTTTAATTATTGTAAGTAGGTAAGAGTTGTATATGATATGCATGTATATATATATATTTTTTTTTTATTATTATTATTATTATTATTATTATTTTTTATTATTATTATTATTTTTTTGAGGTAGTGTGGTATGTAAATTTTACGGGTAAATTTCATGGGTAAATTGTATTGTGTATAAAGGCCCAACCAGGGACAGGAGTTGTTTATATATCATGTTTATATTGTTTTAAATTGAAATAGTGAAGTATGTAAATTCTATTGTGTCTAAAAGCCCAACCAGGGACAGGAGTTGAAAATTAGCATTTGCTATAAACTTTTTATGCAGCACTTCAGTGACAAGCTTGCTTTGACACTATGTTTGTTTGCATTGTCCCTGTCAAATAAATAATTTAAATAAATAAATGTCACCATAGGCTGCCATTCAAATTGAATTTGTTGATATCAATAATTAATTACTTACTAGTTGAAATTCCAATTTCACATATCAAAAATAAAATCTGCACTGTGCTTAGGGACTGGAGCAGACAATGGACTGGGCTCAGGGGCTGGAGCGGATGCGTGTGTCGCCCAAACACACAACAGCAGCAACATAAATGGAAATGACCACCTCTTTGATCCCACCAGGGTAGACAGAAAGGGCGAACTCTGGAATTTTACTCAATGGAACGGACTGTGGAATTTCACTCACTGGAACGGACTGGGGAATTTCACGCACTGGAACAGACTCAGGAATGAATTTCTCTCACTGGAACGGATTTGGGAATTTCACTCACTGGAACAGATTCTGGAATTTCTCACAATGGAACGGACTCAGGAATTTCTCTCACTGGAACAGACTCAGGAATTTCACTCACTGGAACAGATTCTGGAATTTCTCACAATGGAACGGACTCAGGAATTTCTCTCACTGGAACAGACTCAGGAATTTCACTCACTGGAACAGATTCTGGAATTTCTCACAATGGAATGGAACGGACTCTGGAATTTCTCTCACTGGAAAAGACTCAATAGAACTGAGATTAACTGAGTGCTGAGATTTGAGCGGACACAGGAGTGGATTCTGGAGCAATGGATGAGATGGTCCCGATGTTCAGGGATGTAGAGGGTTTGGTCGCAGGTTCGGGGTGAGCTGGATTCGGGATGGAACTCATCCAAGGTTTTGTATTGTCCTCTTTGACTTCAACCACCACAAAATCAAAACCATTTAGCCAGAGGATGAAATGAATGGAATCGACTATGGGTAAATAACAATGACCAGGAGACAGGAACTGAATTACCTCATCATCCAATCCCATTCGAAAGCAGGCATTGAGCGTAGTATTGCTCCAACTCACCAAATTCCCAAAATCTCGATGAGATGAACCTCAGCCCTCTTTATTATTGAGTTTTTGTTGTGGTCTTGCATTCTGTCACAGAGAAGGTGGCTGTGAAGAAGCGCACAACAAAGGAAATATTCTTGACTTTTAATCTAATATTAAACACAACACACAGGAGAATAACTTGGAGAAATAACAACAACCAACACATTGACATCAAATATTAAAGCTGCAGTCCGTAACTTTTTTTTGTGTTCAAAATGTACGAAATTTATATGATAGGCAAGTACATCATGAATCCATTTTCCAAAACGTGTTTTTGTCTTATCCTGAATCAATATGGTACACCTATAATAAGTATTTATATTTGGACTATTTTATACTGGTTCGGGTCATACCACTGTGGAGTAGCGCAGTACCTGCATGACTCGTCATAGACATAAACAGAGAAAAGTAGCTCTGGCTACAACATTCTTCCGTAAGATACGTGCAGTTACGTTTATTAACCGCTAGAGCCCCAAAAGTTACGAACTGCAGCTTTAAACAATACAAAATGAGAAAACAGACTCAGACTCTGACAGTCTGTTAAATGTAATGCTGGGTACACACCAAAAGATAATTGGGCTGATTTTGGGCCGATTCCCCCCCTTCCGACAATCCTAGCTATGTCCCGATTATCTTGATGGTTCTACAGATTATCTTATCATATTTTCCCTTGGTGTGAGGTGTGTTAAGAGTGTCCGAACCTGCTCGGAAGAACGTCGGAGCCGCCCTGATCGCGAATCGTAAATATTCAACATGTTGACTATTTATGATCAGGAATCCTGATGTGTGGGGGGAACCCCGAGGACAAACGCGCACACGCTCTGGAGATTATCACGTGAAACAAAAGAATATCCAATCAGAAAGCGAGATAATGGAAGACAGAAGCATAACAAACGCAGTCATGGTGCAGCACAAAGTGAAATTGATGTGGACAGCAGAGATGAAGGATCAGTATTGTTGTTCCAACAACAAAATCATTCCAAACACTATCATCGCAATTTCTTCCTGCATATCGTCTGCCATGCTTATTCTGAAGTCTCACAAGAATTCTTGTGTTCAGTCGAGACTCTGGTTTAAAATCTGTTCATGTGTGGTGTGCTGTTTTTGTCGCATCATGGCACAGGACACACGGAGCAAAACGGTTAAATCTAGGATTTTTTGTCCTTATGTTTGTGGTCTATCACATTTTGAAAATCTTATAAGACGTAAAAGATATTTTGGTGTGTACCCAGCATTACAGTGCTGATCTATAAAAGACACAATGATCATTAGGGTCACTTTAAGAGTTTTGTCACTCAAATATTTTCTGATTACATGCATTAACTGCTCATTTATTAATAAAGATTCAGAAACTGTATTTTCTTTTTTCATGTGGTTTAATAATTCATAACATGTGATGAACTGATTTTATACCTGTGATTATCTTTAAAGCAGCCTTTTTTACATCTGGCTGGGGGACTACCGATGAAAATTTGCACTTTTGAGCTAACTCGGGTACATTTACATTGTTTTAATGTTGATTAATGTACACTGTCCCCTTTCAAATAAAGAAAAAATGAAAAATGAAATGAACTGCTCCACACCTTTCTTGTGTTTGTGTCTCCACAGCAGAACCAGTGAGATGAAGAACAACAAGCAAACACTCAATCCTACAGACAGACAAAAAAAAAAAAAAAATCCTACTTTTTTTTTTTTTTTTGGTTGACACACCAATGACCAGAAGAGAAGATGAAGCTGTTGAGACTGAAGAACATGACAAACACACCGATCTGTCTGTGAGTGACGTGATACTGTATGATCATATTACAGTAATATCATCACTGATTATTCAGAGACCTCTGACTGAGATCCAGCTGTGGAGTGACTGTCCTCTCTCTGTTTTACAGTAGTAGAAACCCTCATGTGACTTTGAGACAGTAGTGATGTTCATCTCTCCTGTCGTCTGATTCTGGATCAGTGATCCGTCTTTATAGAAATCAGCGCTGAGGATCGGGGAGTTTGTAGATCGATGTAAACAGTGTAGAGTCAGAGTCTCTCCCTCAATCACAGGATCAACAGAACTCTCCAGAATCACCTCACCGTCTACAAACACAAGAAATACATCAACAGATGTAGTGACGATACAGGCTGTATTAATCAGAGCCATACTTCAATTATTAATAAGATGTGCAAAATCTTGCAAAAATTATCAAATGTGACGCCTTGATCCAAAAAAGACATTTATAATGTTACAAAAGATTTACATTTCAAATAATTTATGTTCTTTAAACTTTATATTCAACAAATAATTGTTTTATCTCCTTTCACAAAAATATGAAGCAGCACAACTGTTTTCAACATTGATAATAATGATAAATGCTTCTTGAGCAGAAAATCATCATATTAGAATGATTTCTGAAGGATCATGTCATGTGACACTGAAGACTGGAGTAATTGTAGGAGCCTAAATGCAGTTAAAGGGATAGTTCACTTTGAAATTAATTTTTGATATGTTTTAGCTTACCTCAAGGGCATCCAAGATGTAGGTGTCTTTGTTTCCGCAGTAGTTTCAATTTTGATATTTTTAGGTCAAACCGTTCTTGTCTGTCAGTCATATAATGCAGGTCGATGGTCACTGGCTCAAAACACAAGCACAGAGTCCAAATTAAAACAATTCCCCACGTCCAAATTAAAACAATTCCCCACGTCCAAATGAAACAATTCCCCATCATAAGTACACATTGATGGCCTAAGACACGAAACGAGCGGTTTGTGTGAGAAAACGAAGAGTATTTATATCGTTGTTATCTCTTGAAAACAGCACACGTCCAAATGATCTGACGGCGCGGGCGGGTATAGATATATACATAGATGTCGCCTTGGCTACGGTTTCGTTCCAATGAACTGCAGTAGCGAAGGCGACATCTATGTATATATCTATACCCGCCCGCGCCGTCAGATCATTTGGACGTGTGCTGTTTTCAAGAGATAACAACGATATAAATACTCTTCGGGAATTGTTTTAATTTGGACTCTGTGCTTGTGTTTTGAGACAGTGACCATAGACCTGCATTATATGACTGACAGACAAGAACGGTTTGACCTAAAAATATCAAAATTGAAACTACTGCGGAAACAAAGACACCTACATCTTGGATGCCCTTGAGGTAAGCTAAAACATATCAAAAATTAATTTCAAAGTGAACTATCCCTTTAACTGATAAATAATTTTAATTTATGCGTTAAATAGTAATTTACATGATTCATTTATGTGGAGGAAATTGAAGGGAATATTTACAGTATTTATAGGTTGATGCAGTTAAAGGGATAGTTCACCCAAAAATGAAAATTCTGTCATCGTTTACTCACCCTCAAGTTGTTCCAAACCTGTATGAGTTTCTTTGTTCTGCTGAACACAAAGAAAGATATTTGGAAGAATGTTTGTAACCAAACAGATCTCGGTCCCCATTGACTACCATAGTATATTTTTTTCCTACTATGGAAGTCAATGGGGACCGAGATCTGTTGATTACAAACATTCTTCCAAATATCTTTCTTTGTGTTCAGCAGAACAAAGAAACTCATACAGGTTTGGAACAACTTGAGGGTGAGTAAATGGTGACAGAATTTTCATTTTTGGGTGAACTATCCCTTTAATATTTACAGTAATGCAAGGAGTTAATTGTGTAATTATCTAAAATGTGTGTGGATAATTTAGAGTGCATTTATATTACATTGGTGATATTTGGGGAATAGAGGACTGTTTGCATTTTTACCTTTAACCGCATGTACCTTTAATTGCTTGGAATACTCTCGCGAGAATTGTAAAAGTTTCTGAGTGAACAGTCAGGCAAGCAGAGAGTGGAGCCACACAGTTTTTTTTACCTTTTTTCTCTCTCTCTCCCTTTTTTTTTTTTTTTTTGTCGTTAATTAATCATTTTTATTTTCTGTAATATTCCTGTGCTGATGTTTTTGTTGCTAACTGAGTAAACGGATCATTTTTTTCACGAGTGGTTCTGTGGATGTATTGATGTGGATTCTGACGAAGGGAGTGGACAGAGTGTCAAGCTAGGGCTTCATTCAGTGGAAACCTACAGTAATGATGCTGCAAATTCAGCTTTGATCAGGAATAAATTACATTTTAAAATATATTCACATTTTAACAACAGTTATTTTAAATTATAATATTACAGAATATTACTCTTTACTGTATTTTTGATCAAATAAATGCAGCCTCGGTAAACAATTTTCCAAAACATAAATTTGTACATAATACTGATCCAAAACTTTATTATAGATTTAAAATATTGATATTCAATGTGCTGTAAAATATCTGATATTTTCAGTTAGTTTATGAATAGGCTAATCAACTGACAACCAACTGAATTCTCAATTATATTCATTTTTAATCTTGAACAGATTTTTATATATTTTGTTTTATAGTTGAAAGTGTGATTGGACTCACCATGTACAGTGATGTTTCGAGGACGACGTTTCTCTCCAGATTCAGACTCACACCAGTACACTCCAGTGTCAGATGTGCTGAGAGAGTCCATTACACATCGAGATCCTGTTTGTTTTGCACAAGTTTGTGTGTCTTTGTCTGTGTATCTTCTCACTGTCCATCCAGTAGAGTTACTCTGATCCTCACAGCTCAGAGAGAGAGAGTCAGATGAGAAGTGTTGACTTCTGCTGGGCTTGATGACCAGAGACACTGAAGCAGAAACTCCTGAAAAGAGGAAAATCTCAATCAAAACTGACAGCACAGAGACTGCAGTGAAACACAGATCCGGATGAGCACAAGCATAAACCCTCACCAGTGATCCACAGTGTCTGTGAGCTGCTGTTGTGTGTGTAATAGGCTGGTCGTCCTCTCTCTGCTCTGCACGTATAAACTCCTGTGTGCTGTAGAGCAGCAGGACTGAGAGTGTAAGATCCTCCAGCTCCTCTGCTGCTGTCTGACAGATGATCATGATCTCTGAACCAGCTGAACGTCCAGCCTTTAGAGGAGCCTGAAACCTCACAGGTCAGAGTCACTGATTCTCCTTCAGTCAGCCACGGCTGTGGAGACACTCGCACTGATGCCTGAGCTTCAGCTGAACAAAACATCACGAGTTACAGAGCCGTAGAGAAACTGATGGAGAAGCTGATCACAACAAACACACACTCACCTGAGACAGTCAGTGTAACAGCATCACTGCGCTGAGAGCTTTGAGTGTGTATCTGTCCTGTACAGGTGTATTTACCGCGGTGAGAGAGATCAACACTGCTGATGTTCAACTCTTGTGTTGAGGTTCGGCTGACAGTGTTTTTATATTGGTTGTTGGTTCCCTCTATTTCCCATCTGTATGTCCACTCAGTGTCTCCTCCCCACTTTATATCACATCTGAGAGTGACTGTTTCTCCTCTAAACACTCGTTCATCAGGTCGTACCGTCACCACAGCTTTAGGAAACACTGTATAAACACAGATTATTGCATTTATAGTTTCAGAAGTTGTGTAGATATTGTCTCTGATCTGTATTTGTTGCATCACACACTACAGTCTCTCTCACCTGTAACATTTACCCACAGTGCATCACTGTATTGTGTGTAATAGACTGGTTTCCCTCTTCCAGCTCTACACCAGTACTGGCCTCCATCAGACACTGAATCAATCTTCAGGCTGTAGGAGTTTGTTTCTGTCTTCTCTGTCTCAGGGTTCAGTGTGTGTTTGTACCAGTAAGAGTCCCAGTTTCCAGTGGACGGATCCATGCGACAGGTCAAAGTCACTGTGTTTCCAGTCAGTGCAGCTCCTGCAGGATCTGATGTGAGTTCAGGCTTCGGCTTTAGATCTGCAGGAGAACAACAACAGATTCAGATCCTCAAGACTCAAATAAATGAGCTTTTAAATGACTAAAATAATTGCTTCAGTCCTCTTTTTGGCACAGATGTGGCTGATACAGAAGTGCATAAGAAAAGAGTTGAGCTACACATTAGCCCTTCACTGTCACCCCTCTTTTATCACATAGACATGAACATCACTATCCAAACTTAAATAGTTGTAATTCAAGAATGCTTTGGAATATAGACCTGTGACTGCTCTTGTTTTAAAGAAGACATTTGGAAGATTATTGTAGAAGTGAAAATCATGAAAGTGAAACAGAAAAAAAGTTATAGAAGTTTGAGTTTATGAAAATTTATAATGTAAAAAATATAATTATTTATATAAAATATATATTTTTACAAAACATGTTTTACTTTAAAACTGCAAGAAAATCAAAGCCAAGTTGTGTTCCAAATTTTAGGTTGATATCTCAAAAAATGAGCTTTCAGTGAGATTTAGTTTGGTCGCAGTACCAAACCTTTTCACTAGAGGGCAGCCAAGCTCTGTTCATGACCATATAAGGGCGCCTCCATTTCCATATGTTTAGAGTGATCTGAACCATATATTTCCATAATTATCATACAATTTATGAAGTAGACATCTATTAAGAAGTAGTATGAGCGGTTTAGCAGTACATGAATTAAATTCAAACTCTAATAAACGCATAAAAACATGTATGTGCGTTACAGCTCGCGCCGCATCACAAATCAAGAATCCATCATTTGTTTCTTTAAATTTAAAACCTTTTCAGACCTTTTTTCCTCATAAAATTTTATTCAACATATATAACATTCTCTCTATTCATTAGCAGAAATGTTCAACTAAGTTCATTCACCCCACTTTACATACTGTAAGTATAATTTATCAAATACAATTAGCGATATTAACATGTTTAAAACAATATTCTTTTTTAACGCAGCCCGTTTTGAGTTCATGTCTCTGTAGCTTTGATGGTTTTAGCGCCTCATTTGACAAAATTTCTCCACATTCAACACACTGCGCCTTCAGCTTAAGGGGATTGCATACCAGACTATGGAAAGCCAAGAGGGCCAAAAACATGTGAATTTTAATGTCAACAACGTGTATTTAACACGTGTACTTAAAGTGTTAAATACGCGTGAAATAAGCATGAAATATACATAAAATACTTGTGAAATACACAGTAAAAATCAGTTTGAACGGGTGAGTGTCATTGGCTGCTGAAGACTTGGGTCTAACCATTTCTGTGAGCTTAGGGGGGTGTACCGTTCATAGGCTAGGCTACCACCATTTAACATGCTATAGATCAGCTTATTCAGCCTATTTATTTTGTCCTTTTTTGTCTTTCTTTGTATAGCCTATAGAAATAATATATTTAAATTGCAGTTTTATGAAAATTTTGATAAAAATAAAATTGCCTTGTTTTTCTCCACTCATGCCTTTTTGTAAATAAACACATTAGTGGACATTCTAGCTTTAACATCAAAGCATTTGTGTGGGGAAATCAGTTACAGTGGAGGTAAGCAATCAATGCAGGTTTAAGATACAGACCATTGTTATCAATATCTGTCTTTGGAAAACAACGTGAGCTTTTGTTCTGCTTACATTTACAGCTATCGCAAGCAGGCGGCGCTTATTGAAACCTTTTTGTTCAGAGATTGGGCACTCATCAGACAAACAGTAATTAGGTACACAGGTGATATCAATTTAAATGAATTTAAAGACTTAAGGGCCGTACACACCGGGACGAATATCGGCGCGCGTTATTCGCCAGCGTTTTTCAACGCGTTTTTTGTGTTCACACCCAAGCGATTTTCGCTGACGATGAGCCGAGTGAACATGCAAATTCATTCCCTGACATTAGATGGCGCTTAATGTAAAACAGAAACATAAACAGTTCTCTTTTATCAAGATTTTTGTAGTCGCTGTCGTGTTTGTCATATAGTTCTTTATGTTCCGACACCAACGAGACCAGCAGCTCTACATTCATCTTGCCTTGCATCTTCCTCGTCTTATTTCTTCCCGGCAGTGTAAACGCTACTTGCCGTATATCTTCTTCGCCGTTACGTATGTGTGCTCGGCAAGACCGTTTTGTGTTTGAGCGCCCCCAAGTTGTGTTTTACTGTAACTTCAGAAGCTCCAGACACGTGAGCAAAAGCGCCAATCTCATTGGTCGGATAGTTTTTGACGCGGCGCGTCAAACCAAAAAAACGAACTCGAGGCGTTTTTTTAAAAATGACGCTTTTACGCATGCCGTTTTTCGCGTCGGTGTGCACACTCACATTGGCGCCCTTTGTTTAGTCACGAAGCGTTAAACGTCGGTGGTGTGAACAGGCCTTTATAGTATTTAAATATGGTATTTAAGACTTTTTATGTAAGTATGTATAAGACTTTCAGGATTAGAATGAGAGTTTGTTGTCAGGTCAGGACAGGTATAAGAACTTGATTTGGCTTTCCTGACAGCAGAAGTATTGTACTGCTACCACAACTAAATATCCTCCTATTTCTTTTTCTTTTTTTCCATTTTCTTTTTTTTCTTGTGTAGCCCAAAGAAAATATCTAGTGTAGCTGTTGCAGATAGTGTATTTTCTTGCTGAATATTTTTCACTTTTGAAAGTTTTTGTTTTGTTTGTTTGTTTTGTTTTGTTTTATAAATGTTGTGTAATACTTTAATACTTATTTGGGAATTGTATATTTAATTTGCATGATAGTTTGGCAATAGTGACACCTACTGGAGAAAATGAGTAACATAAGACGTACTGGTCATGTGATTTGATTATTTGTGTGAACACCGGAAAAGAAAAAAATATATAAACATGAGGTGTCGCACACAAATTGAGAGGTATAAAATTAAGAGTGTTTGAGCAGAAAATGTCTCCTAATGTCTCCTGAATCCTGATTGGAAAACACGGTATGTTTGCATATCTCTTGGTTATTGTTTATTTATAATTTAAGGTATTGTGTGTATTGATTTCAGTTTAATAAGCTATATATCGAACAATGTCATGGCAAAATCACTTCATCACGAATTTGATTGTAATTTTTGTTTATTTTCAGTTTTTTCACGGTGTCCATTTGATGTTTGTGATCTTGATTGTCCTGATTCTTGAGAGGAAGACATTAAATATAGAAGACATCGAAGGCATCAGTTGAAGCGTGATCTTTTTCTGGTTTGGAGAAAACATTCAGGAGGCGTTATATCTAGATTGCAATTTTATGAAAAAAAAATGTTTTACCACGATAAGATTGTCCCCCTGTGCACATTAGTAGCATTCTAGCTGTAACACCATTCACCACACCTCAAGTTTTCTAACATTAAAAGCTAACATTTGATTGGGGAAAAGTGTACAGATGTGGTTCTTGATCAATGCAATTGTAATGAATATCTGTTAAACAACATAACCTTTTTAATTTTTTTAATTTTTTTTATTTAATTAAATGTATTGTTATGGCGAGCAGGGTGCCACAGGGACCAAATTACAGAAACGTCCTATCTTAAATTTCCATAATACATAATCAGCAAACGAGCACAACAATACCACTCCGCATGAGTACGCCACCAAAATAAGTAACGTCAGTTGCCACCAGCACACACACAAATTATCAAAACTATAAATTTATTTGGGATTTAATGATCCCGGACGAGCCCCCATTAAATGTTACGAACTCTTATGATCTAGAGTCAGAAGAGGTAACACTGAGGTCATGAAAAAAATTTGGTTTGATTTGGGTGGCAAGAAAGATAATTTATTACACATAAGTGAAATAATTATACAAAAAGATGAATACTAGTAGCCTGATAATAATAATGGTGAATATAAGCAAGGAAAAATAAGCCAACTATTTACAGATCAAAAAGATATCAGATAAATAACCCAAGAGAAAAAAAAGGGGATGCAATTAGTGAAGCCAAAGTAATGAAAAAAAAAAAAAAAAAAAAAAAAAACTCATTCTAACTTGTAATTAAGCCTCTTATCTAACTAATACAAATAAAGAAAAGAAAATATATCAAATCTTCAGGGTGTTGTTTTATGTAAGTCATGTGACATTTAACCTGTCCACCTTACTCTTGGTCACCTCAAACCATGCCATCAAAAAGGCAGAAAAGAGAATGTTACAGAAGAAAATAATGAAACGTCCTATCATTTTTACAGATAAATTGCTTTAATACCAATTAGGGTGGCCTAGGACTTTAGTACAGTAGAATACTTCTGCTGTCAGGAAAGCCAAATCAAGTTCTTATACCTGTCCTGACCTGACAACAAACTCTCATTATAATCCTGAAAGTCTTAAATACTTATACATATAAAGTCTTAAATACCATATTTAAATACTTTAAGTCTTTAAATTCATTTAAATTGATATCACCTGTGTACCTAATTACTGTTTGTCTGATGAGTGCCCAATCTCTGAACAAAAAGGTTTCAATAAGCGCCGCCTGCTTGCGATAGCTGTAAATGTAAGCAGAACAAAAGCTCACGTTGTTTTCCAAAGACAGATATTGATAACAATGGTCTGTATCTTAAACCTGCAATGATTGCTTTCCTCCACTGTAACTGATTTCCCCACACAAATGCTTTGATGTTAAAGCTAGAATGTCCACTAATGTGTGTATTTACAAAAAGGCATGAGTGGAGAAAAACAAGGCAATTTTATTTTTATCAAAATTTTCATAAAACTGCAATTTAAATATATTATTTCTATGGGCTATACAAAAAAGACAAAAAAAACGGACAAAATAAATAGACTGAATAAGCTGATCTATAGCATGTTAAATGGTGGTAGCCTATGAATGGTACAACTGACATGACAAAACTAATGACAGTACAACAGCAAAACACAACTAATACTAGGAAATATAAGATAAAATCATCTATAAACTATTATTTTAAGTTGTAATAATATTTCACAATATTACTGTTTTGTTTCTGTATTTTTGATACAGCGAGGAACAGTTGCGGATGATGGAGGAACAATGCCCTCTGTAACCGGTAGGGTTTCTGGGAGTTGTTGTCTTTCGTCCACATGAGCCAAAAATACATTTTCTAACATTTCAGACTGACATTTCTCACACTATATAGTTTATAGATGATTTTATCTTATATTTCCTATTAGTTGTGTTTTGCTGTTGTACTGTCATTAGTTTTGTCATGTCAGTTGTTTTGAGGCTCTGGCTCCGTCACGATCTCAGACAAACACCTCTGACTCGCCATAGAAAGCAGAATGAAGCTCCTGAAGGAGAGATGAAGATCTCCAACTACAAGCTCACATGAGGAGATACTGAGTCTGAATCAACTTCATCAGACTATCTGAAGACTTCATGAACTCATTTAACATCATTATCTGTGAGTCTCGTCATTCTCTCTGACTTCAGCACAAAACTCATCTTTTCTATTAGTAAATATCTCCTGTAACCATAGCGACAGTGACTAAAGTAAATCTCAAAGATGGAGACGCCAATAACACTGGAAAGTCACAATTTACATGATGTTTTAAAAAATATCCTGATAAAAATGTGCAACACACACAAGACATCTGAAGACAATCATGACTAAAAGTGAATTGCTTATAAGAACAGATGTGGCTGATACAGAAGATCATAAGTGTTGAAATATGGATTTTAAATGATCATTAAACAGATGTGAATATGAAGACTCACCTGATACAGTCAGTGTAACAGCATCACTGAAGTCTGTGTGTGAGTCTGATCTCTCTCCTCTACAACTGTATTTACTGACAGACACACGATCAGCTGTGAAACTGAACTCTGCTGATGTTCTTGTATATGGATAGACAGTGTTTCCATCTCTAATCCAGCTGTATCTCCACTGAATGTCTCCTCCTCCCTGTATGGCACATGTGAGAGTGACTCTCTCTCCTATGAACACACGCTGATCTGGCTTCACCGTCACTACAGGTTTTCCTGTATTAATACACATATGAGTAAATATTGATTAAAACATCATCACAGTATCATGATCAATGTTAGTGTTTATGAACTCAAAACCTCCTTATGAAACAAACACTGTATTAAAAATGAAAGATCTAGTTTGTTGGAAGTTTGTATTGATTACATCAAAATTGTTTGTAATTATTGATAGGCTATATACTGATAAACTTTGTATAAATTAAAAGACTGGGTAAAGTGTGCCATACATGTAAACTGAGTCTATAATACATGTATGTTATTTTCTATTTGCGTGTCACAGAATTGCAGCTTGTACAACATTTACAAATCTTACATAATTTAAGAGTGTAAAAATATTACAGTCTTAAACATGCAAAGTGATGAGGTCATGTGACAATGTAGCATATACAGTTAAATAATATACGCTTGTACAGTACAAAATGCTGGGTTGAAAAGATTGGCAGCAGATTGGGTTAAATGTTTTTTAACCAAAATTTTGGAGTAAAATTACTACATTTCTGGATTAAGATTAACCCAAAATAGTTTGAAAATAAAACCAGGAATATTGGACATTATTGAATCACTTTATACACACAGAATGACTATCAATAGGAACAGTTTTATTAAAAATGAGAATAAAGGCAAACATAGTCCAAAGTAACAGTGTGCATGAAAGAAGAAAAGCAGAAAAAAAATACAAATCATCAGATATACAATTTACAGGTTTTTTTTTTTTTTTTTACCATTTCAATGAAGACTGATAATATAACTTGCATTTAAGACCAAATGAGACTTTTTTGTATATTATCCACAACCAATGAAACCGTTACACTATAAAATGATGTATTGTTTCGACTTTAAGTAATTGTATTAAACATTGCACCAACTTATTCAAGCAAACAAAGGGAACAAGTAAACTCCCAAATTTAAGTTCACTCAACTTTAAACTTATAACTATAAATCTGTAATCTTAAGTTATTTAAGAAACTACCTAAAGTTTATAACAATTATTCAACAGATCTACATGGTTGCCTAAAAGAACATAGAGCTATATTGTAAGAGTTTAGTTTTAATAACATTACTGAACATTAATAACATTACTGAACACAAATAATCCACAACAATAACACTGACAGAGTTTATGTGTCTATGTATGCGGATGATGTAACACTTTATATGCCTGCACCAGCTTTAGAAAACATTACTGCAGCTCTCAACAATGAGTTGCAGATGGTATCTAATTGGGTTATTGATAATAAACTTGTCTTAAATATAGCCCAGACTAAAAGTATCTTATTTGGAACTAAATGTTCATTAAAAAAAAGGGCCATGTTGGATTTAGTACTAAATAATGTTGCTGTTGAGCAGGTACATGAAATAAAGCTTCTTGGGGTAACCTTAGACTGTACTTTGTTGTGGTCAAGACATATAGAAGAAGTGGTGAAAAAGATGGGGAGAAATATATCTGTAGTTAAAAGGTGTTATTCGTTTTTAAATCCATATTTAACTAAACGTTTTGCAGACCCTAGTGTTATCACACTTAGATTATTGCTCTGTGGTTTGGTCAGGAACTACAAAGAAGAATTTAGGGAAACTACAGAGGGTTCAGAATAGAGCTGCTCATTTAGCCCTTTGCTGTACAATAAGGGCTAATGTTAACAAAATGCATGGCAAACTATTCTGGTTAACGGTTGATGGGAGGTTAAAAGCATCACTTCTTGGCTTTATAAACAAAATTAATGTATGGAAAACTCCTGACTGTCTGTATAGACAACTTACTCTGAGTTCTAATGTACATACATATCTCACGAGGCATGCCGTCATTGGTAAATATATTATTCCAAAATCCAGAACAAACTCAAAACAACGTACAGTGTTGTATAGAGCTATGGTTGAATGGAACTCTCAAAATAATATTGGTTTTACAAAAACAAAGGAATGTTAGCTTATATTAGTAGATAGAGTATGTGTGTATGTGTATGTATATGTATATATATGTGTATGTGTATGTATACATGTATATATGTGTGTGTGTATATATGTATATTTGTATTTCATGAGAATTTGTTGTTTCAGTGTATGATTGTGCATTGGCTGTGTATATTTTGTAATATGTTAATCTGTGTATTGATTATGTAGTGCGTTTTTTATTCGTGTTATGTGTTTTGTGTGGACCCCAGGAAGAGTAGCGGATGCATTTTGTTGCATCAGCTAATGGGGATCCTAAAAAAAAAAAAAAAAAAATTATAACATTTGCATAAGATATTGAACTTTCTGCCTGAGACACGAGTACACATGTGAAAGAATATGAGCAAAATATATGAGTGTATGAATGAGAGAGTGTGAATTCCTCCACTGAACAAACACGGAACGTTTGTCATTACAGATTATGTAACCGTGTGTTGAGTCTGAACACACACAGAACACGCTTCACCGCCAATTCCCATGATCTGCTTAGTTCAGTCATGAAGAAGATGCTGAATGCACGGATCACGCGTTTTGTGTTTGCGTTTGCTTAAGACACCGACTATGTAGGACTATGTTTTTTGACGTAATTTGGAGTGAATTTGTCCACTGAAGCGCAGGTAGGCATGAAAGAGAGCTCAACTTCACACGCTGTCTGAGAGAAGTGTCTTTCAGGGCCGCGCTTCAGATGTTAAACACACACAGCACACGAGTTACGAAATCCCTTTCGCGTGTTCCACTTCCTTGAACATTTACACTGGAGAGGCTGAAACTTTCGTGATGATGAAGCACTGACCCGTCAACTGTACAGAGTGTCAATCACTTTTGTTCACGTTCATGTTGTCTCAACACTGCATTTGTTAGAAATTGTTACTGGTCAAATAGTGACTGACAGCGTTTCACACACTCGCTGTTTGTTACTCGCATTTGGCTCATGGTGAGTGTTCATTATAGGCCCTGTTTAGTGTATTTAATAATAAAGTAGTTCAGTCTGAACAGTGTCTCGATTATATATACTGTATCTTAAAGAGTTTAGGAGGACAATGATGTTCAACTCACCCTTCACTGAGAGAGAAACAGCAGAGCTTGATGTTGATGAGTTTGGTCTTCCATCTCTCTGTCCTTTACACCTGTACTGACCCTGATCAGATGTAATTACTCCTCTGATAGTGAGAGTGTCTCCGTTTACAGTGTAACGATAACCAGACGTCTGTAATATTACACTGTCTTTATACCACTCATATCTCCAGTCACTGTGATCAGAGTTTATCACACACTTCAGATTGACTGTTTCTCCAGTGAATACAGATCTGTCTGGTGTCACAGTCACTGTAGATGTGGGTAAATCTGAGAAGAAAGACAGAAACACAAAATGACTCAAACATCTCTTTCAGTAAAAAAGTAACAGAATTACATTTTGTAAATGTTTTGAGGATGTTGAAGATCTCAATGATGAAGTTTTATTGCAGCAACAGTGACAAAGTGCATTAAAGCCCCTGCGTTCATCAGAGTCAGAATAAACCCTGAATAATCTCTGCTCAAACATTATATACTGTATTACATTCTTCTTCCAGCTCTACATGTAAATGAAGTTTTGTCTTAAAAGTAAATTGAGGATAACAATGAAAGTGAAAGCCTTCCGTTCCCACATCTTTGATATTGTTTGAGACGGGAACTCCATGTATCCTTCATGTATCTTCTGAACGCAGGATTATTCTCGACGTCACACTGCCGTTTCACACTAGAAGTGATAGAGTTTCACTCCGGTGGTGTTTACATATTACTGAGATCAGGAGGAATCGTCTCTATGATAATTAAGCTCTTTTAAGGAAGAAACATATTCTAATACATATCTTGAAGTGGAAGCTGAGTCGGGACACTATAGAGACTATAATTTCTTACATTATAGTTTATAGATGATATTATTTAATTTTTCATGCTGTTGTACTGTCATTAGTTTTGTCATGTCAGTTGTTTTGAGGCTCTGGCTCCGTCACGATCTCAGACAAACACCTCTGACTCGCCATAGAAAGCAGAATGAAGCTCCTGAAGGAGAGATGAAGATCTCCAACTACAAGCTCATATGAGGAGATACTGAGTCTGAATCAACTTCATCAGACTATCTGAAGACTTCATGAACTCATTTAACATCATTATCTGTGAGTCTCGTCATTCTCTCTGACTTCAGCACAAAACTCATCTTTATTGAACTCAATCGCCTCAAGTCCTTTTCTATTCCCAAAATACTCATGAATATCACCTGTAACTATAGTTACAATGACTAAAGTAAAAAAAAAAGATGGAGACGTCCTTAACTGGAATGTCACAATTTGCATGATATTGAAATAAATCAGAGCATTCACAAAAACATGTAACAAACACAAGTTGTGCAGTGCAGAATGACCGTCTCACTGAATCACATCATATAAAACTATATTGTCCAGTGCTGATCTGTCCACACAGCAGTTTACTTAATGTTGGCATGAAATGGAAATTCAATCTATTTTCTTAATGCACGTTACTGATCCTATTGGGAACAATTCATCCATACTGTAGGTTTTTTTTTATTTATTTTTTATCAAAGTATTACAACTGGATCTTCAGATGAAATGACAGATTACTCAGACTTTATATATATATATATATATATATATATATATATATATATATATATATATATATATATATAATTTAGTCCACTTAAACTCTACGTTTCTTACAATTGATCACAAGCTCACATTCAGATCTTCCTCTGTTCTTGAGTGGAAAATTCACATTTCATAATACAATCAATAAACAGTGACAGTTGAAGCATAGAAACAAGGCCCTGCCATGAAGTAATTTCACTACTTCTGTTTCATTCTGACTTTAAAATATTGATGTGAGTCCTGAGAGTTATAAACTCTATAAAGTCACTTCAATTATGAAATACAGTTCCCTTTCGAAAGCTACAATCGATGCTGCGCTGCTCAGCGCATTGGGAACATATTTTATCGTGACCAGCTGTGAATAGTGTGTATAACACGTCGATGGAATTGACCCGGAGGTAATATAGCCTCGGTCGGTGACGTCATCGGCGCGCCCCCGCGACACGAGGCTATAAGTAGATGAGCCACAGGTGCATCATCAGGTCTTTTGTCTTCAGACCATTACTGTGCAGTGTGTGCGTTGGAAAACATTCTCTCTACTCTCATCTGTTCTCAGATCTTTGTTAGGAGTTAGTTTTTGTCAGGCAGTGTGCAGAAATTTCTCATTCTCAAATCTTTTTCTCTCACGTTACAACAAAGAGTTTAAAAAGTAAAAAAAGAAA
Organism: Rutilus rutilus; assembly: GCA_021464565.1. NCBI lineage: Eukaryota > Metazoa > Chordata > Actinopteri > Cypriniformes > Leuciscidae > Rutilus > Rutilus rutilus. The sequence continues at coordinate 7,548,291 of JAJAQA010000003.1, forward strand.
GAGAAATGAGCCAACAAAGCAATAAGCGTTGTGTTCCTCCATGCTCCCGTCCCATGTCTGAGCTGGATACACACGATTATTGCTTTGTTTGTTTGGGGGAAGAGCACGCGGTACTGGCGATAGAGAAAGGCGGGTGCGAGCATTGTGATCAGCTCACAGTTAAGATGCTTCGCTCCCGTCTGAACTATTTCCAGTCCGCACCCGCATTACCATCGTGGGGCTCTCGTATGGATCTGCATGACGAGCAAGAGACGGGTCCGTCCCTTTCGCTTGCTGCGTCACCAGATCCTAACATCCCTTCTCGTGATTTCGAAGCGCGCTCCGGTGCTTCTTCGGTTCACGAGGGGGATGATATTTCTCTTGGTTCGTCAGATCATAACGAGCGGCCAGCCTCTGAGCATTCCTCCCGTGAAAAAAGATCTGTTGAGGAATTGCTAGAGGTGGTCACTCGCGCGGTGGCCAGGTTACAGCTTGACTGGCCACGCGACCAAGAGACCCCCAAACCCAGTAAGCTTGAGGATAGGTTTCTGTCCGGTGGCAGGGGGGAGAGAACATTACATCAGTCTCTCCCCTTTTTCGAGGACCTCCATGACGAGCTGTCTAAGTCATGGAGTAAACCATATACTTCTCGCGTTTTTGTGCCCTCGACGTCGACTTTTTCGACTATCGTGGGTGCGAAGGCGCGGGGGTATACGGAGATGCCGCGGGTTGAAGAGACGCTCGCGGGCTATCTCTCACCCGAGTCGGCATCTTCGATAAAGAAACCTACCCTCCCCACTAAACCCTGTCGTGTAACATCATCATTAGTGGGGAAAGCTTATCAAGCTGCAGGTCAGGCTGGTGCTGCGCTGCACACTATGGCAGTGTTACAGGCGTACCAGGCTGACCTGTTGAAGGATTTGAGTGTGGGCAGTACGATCGACGAGGAAGCGTTCACGGAGCTTCGTCGTGCCACAGATCTGTCTCTCCGTGCGACCAAGCAGACGGCCCGTGCCATCGGCCGTTCTATGTCTGCTTTAGTCAGCACGGAGAGGCATCTGTGGCTTAATCTGACAGGGATTAAGGAAAAAGATCGGTTGTTTCTTATTGACTCTCCTGTATCTCCATCTGGGCTGTTTGGTGACGCGGTTAACACCGTAGTCACACGCTTTAAGGAAGTCAAGAAACACGAGGAAGCGTTCGTGCAGTTTCTTCCTCGCCGCACTCAAGGGGAGGGGCCGTCTGCCACCCAGCCCCGCCCCGGTCCTTCAAAAGCCAGGGAGGTGAAAAAGCAGAGCGTGGCGAGTCGCGCTCCCCCTCAGAGAGACTGGAGGCAGACTCGCCAGGCTCAGCAGCCTCCCAAGCCAGACCTCAGGACTGTCATCAATAGAAAGAGGAAGTCCTGATGGTCTGGCGCCCATTCTAGTGGGGGTAGTCCCCCGCGGGATGGGGCGCGTTCAAGATCTATTCGTCCCTTCCCGCTACCCTCACAAAACCTCTCCATCCCCGCCACCTCTCGTGCTTCGGGGGGCAGCGGTTTCCAGCGAAATATTAGATGTTCCGTCGTTTCCGGCTGTCATTCCGGACACGGAACATCTAATATCCCCTCAAAAGGAAGTATTAAAATTAATACCACTCTCAGAAAGTCTGGCAGCGTGGGAACTTCTGCCGGGCGTTTCTGCGTGGGTATTAAGCACAGTACAGTTAGGATACAGAATCCAGTTTATTCGTCGTCCTCCGCGTTTCAACGGCGTGATTTTCACTACCGTGAAACCGGAGCAGATGCATGTACTGTCGCAAGAGCTGCAGACTCTTCTGAGCAAAGAGGCCATAGAACGTGTTCCTCTTCCAGAGAGGGAGTCAGGTTATTACAGCAGATACTTCCTAGTACCCAAAAAGGATGGGGGGTTGCGTCCAATCTTAGATCTTCGAGGCTTAAACCGCACAGTCAAAGCACTCAAGTTCAAGATGTTAACCGTCAAGACGGTCGTGTCGCAAATACAACATCACGATTGGTTCGTCACGATCGATCTGAAGGACGCATATTTTCACATAGAAATATTGCCACAACACAGGAAGTTCCTGAGGTTCGCTTTCGGGGGCGAAGCGTACCAATTTCGGGTTCTTCCATTCGGTCTAGCACTGTCACCCCGCACATACACAAAATGCATGGATGCAGCACTGGCTCCATTACGACTCCAGGGCATTCGCATTTTGAATTACATAGACGATTGGTTAATACTAGCACAATCACGAGAGATGGCGCTCCAACACAGAGACATCGTGTTAGCTCATCTAGTTTCTCTAGGGCTGAAACTCAACACCAAGAAAAGTGTTCTTTCTCCTGCTCAGAGAACGAATTATCTCGGGATCGTTTGGGATTCGGTTACGATGCGGGCACAAATGTCTCCCGCTCGAATCGAGACCATTCAGCAGACCATGACCAAAGTCAAGCTAGGCCAAGTTCGTACTGTTCGACAGTATCAAAGAATGTTAGGTCTCATGGCATCAGCCTCCACGGTGATTCCTCTGGGGCTGTTGCACATGAGACCGTTTCAGTTGTGGCTAAAAGCCAGAGGTTTTCATCCAAGAGCCAATCCTCAAAGGCTAATAAAAGTGACGCGCCGCGGGCTTCGTACACTATCTCTGTGGCTCAGACCCCGGTTCCTCGCCTTGGGTCCCACTTTAGGGGCGCCGTGTCGTCGCAAACTGCTAACGACGGACGCCTCCCTGACAGGCTGGGGAGCGGTCTTGGATGGCCGTCCAGCTCAAGGGGAATGGGAGGGTCATCAGCTCGATTGGCACATCAATTGCCTCGAGCTGATGGCCATATTTCTGGCTCTAAAATATTTTCTCCATCAATTGAGGGGCTGTCATGTCCTAGTGCGGGTGGACAACACAGCAGCAGTCTCGTATATAAATCACCAGGGAGGTCTGCGCTCACGCAATCTGAACAGAATAGCGAGGCAGATTTTTCTCTGGGCCCAGGGAAAGTTCCTGTCACTCAGGGCAGTATACATCCCAGGGCATTTGAATGTGGGAGCAGATCTATTGTCCAGACAGACGCTACCGACGGGGGAATGGAAACTCCACCCAGAGGTAGTGAAACAGATTTGGACCAAATTTTACGAAGCGGAGGTGGACCTCTTCGCCTCCCAACAGACAGCGCAATGTCCCCTCTACTTCTCTCTGAGTCACCCGGCTCCTCTGGGTCTGGATGCGATGGCGCACACATGGCCCAAGATGCGCCTTTATGCGTTTCCTCCAGTTTCTCTGCTCCCGGGAGTTCTAGCCAGAGTTCGCCAACAAGGGTCTTGCCTCTTGCTGATAGCGCCACGTTGGCCGAACAGAGTGTGGTTCTCGGAGATAATAGCTCTCCTCGACGGCTCGCCGTGGGCGATTCCGGAGAGGAGGGACCTTCTGTCTCAGGCGGAGGGCACGATATTCCATCCCAGGCCCGACCTGTGGAATCTTCATGTTTGGCCCCTGATGGGAACCAATTAAGAGACACTGGGCTTTCGCCGGATGTTATTGAGACCATTCTGAGTGCTAGGGCTTCCTCCACTAGAAGAAGTTATGCTATTAAGTGGGGTGTTTTTGAAAGGTGGTGCGTTGAACACAATGTAGATCCAGTTAACTGCCAGATTGCTTCAGTGCTGGACTTCATGCAAGAGAAATTATCAACAGGCACATGTCCTGCCACTCTTAAGGTTTACGTGGCCGCTCTTTCGGCTTGCCACGCCTTAGTTGACGGGGCGCCACTTGGGAGACACCCTCTGCTCTCACGCTTCCTTCGGGGAGCCAGGCGACTGAGGCCTCCAGTAAGAACCAAGATCCCTTCATGGGATTTAGCTATAGTTCTTGAGGGTCTGGTTGACACCCCCTTTGAACCAATAGAATCAGCGTCTGATAAACTTCTGACTCTAAAAATGGTTTTTCTGATGGCAATAACTTCCTTGAAGAGAATTGGGGATATGCAGGCTCTGTCTATCTCGCCATCCTGCTTAGACTTTGCCCCAGGTATGGTGAAAGTGATTTTGCATCCACATCCTGATTTCCTGCCTAAGGTTCCATTTTCGGCTGTACATCCTGTCATTCTTGAGGCTTTCTGCTCCCCGCCGTTCTCAACGCCGGAGCAGGAGAGATCTCATAGGCTGTGTCCAGTCCGTGCTCTTCAGGCTTACGTCCACCGCACTAGCCAGTGGCGTAAGTCAGAGCAACTGTTCGTCTGTTATGGGGGCAGCAACAGAGGAGGAGCTGCTACCAAGCAGACTATGTCTCATTGGGTCAGGGATGCTATTGCTCTTGCTTATGAGGCGCGCGGGCAAACTTCGCCTATAGGTCTTAGAGCTCACTCCACCAGGGGGGTCGCCTCTTCTAGTGCTCTGGCAAGGGGGGCCCCTTTGCAACATGTTTGTGATGCGGCAGGTTGGTCCTCTCCGCACACATTCATAAGATTTTATAGTTTGGATGTTCATGCCACTCCGGGCTCTCATGTCCTTGAGTCGACATCGCAAGCTAATGTCTAGGCTTTCTTACGTTCTTGTGAAACACACCTGCACAACCGTGGGAGTCCAGACATGTTCAAGCACGGCGGCGTGGGTATTCTCGTTCCCAATGCGCTGAGCAGCGCAGCATCGATTGTAGCTTTCGAAAGGGAACGTCTCCGGTTACTTGTTGTAACCTTGTTCCCTGAGAAAGCGGAACGAGATGCTGCGCTACTTTGCCGTGCTGAAGATGTCCCGGGACTGCTCTTCAGACAAAATATCCTGATGATGCACCTGTGGCTCATCTACTTATAGCCTCGTGTCGCGGGGGCGCGCCGATGACGTCACCGACCGAGGCTATATTACCTCCGGGTCAATTCCATCGACGTGTTATACACACTATTCACAGCTGGTCACGATAAAATATGTTCCCAATGCGCTGAGCAGCGCAGCATCTCGTTCCGCTTTCTCAGGGAACAAGGTTACAACAAGTAACCGGAGACGTTTTCACTCTCAAAATCACTGATAACACATTATCTGGGCCCTATTTTAACGATCTGAAACGCAAGTGTCAAAGCGCAAAGCGCAAGTAACTTTGTGGGCGGGTCTCGGCGCTGTTGCTATTTTCCCGGCGGGATAAATGACTCTTGCGCCCGACGCAAATCTAAAAGGGGTTGGTCTGAAGTAGCTTCATTATTCATAGGTGTGGTTTGGGCGTAACGTGAAATAAACCAATCAGAGCGACATCTCACATTCCCTTTAAGAGCAGGCGCGTTTTTTCTAAGCGGATTCCTATTATAACGGCGGATTTGCCAGGCGCGCGCCAGGAGCGGTTCACAGCCGAGGAGACCGACGTCCTCGTCACGGCCGTAAAACACAGAGAAGTGACATTGGGGATGGAGAAACACACACAAATTAGCTTCGGTTAAACAGGCGTATGATAATTTGGGCGTATGATTAAATGTGTAAGCTAGATTTATGCCTATTTTATTTTCACATCTTCATGGACACAACAATGATTTCCCTCGTGTATTAATATGAATAAATGAATGAAATCTTTATTTCGAACAATTAAAAAATAAATTAAACCAAAGACAGCAACACATTAAATATCCATCAATAAAAATAAAACAAAATCAAGAACAAAATTATTATTTATTTTTTTTTGCATAATAATCACACTGTTCGAAAAGGGATATGTAGAAGCCCTAGGCTTATCAAGACCTACAAGACCTAATATTTTTCCTAGTAATAATGTATGATTTGCAAAAATGAAAACGGCTGCTTCTGTGTAGATGAGAGCTTCAAATTGTAACGCGCGTTGTGCACACGCTACGTTGATTATGGCCAAGCATGCGCCCTTAAAATAGCATGAATAACATGCGGAACGCGCCACTGACTTTAGACTAGGTTTTTCCTGGTCACTGGCGGAATTGTTTTCTAAACCTGCAAAATAGCATGAGGGAACGTTTGCGCCGGAACACGCCTCCTCTTTGCGCTGAACCGCCCTCGGGAGCGCAAGTGTATTTGCTAGTTAACCGACGTGCATCTGTGGAGGGAAAAGTCCGCTTTGCGCGGGTGCAAAATAGGAATGATACATGCGTCAGTGTACAAAGTCAATTGCGCTGGGTGCAAGATAGGGCCCACAGTCTTATAAAGACACACTTTATGTCGTTGTGCATCTGACAGAATAATGACTAAAGGTGAATTACTTCAGTCCTCTTGGCTGATTCAGAAGAATATAAGAAAAGTGTTGAACCACAAATACTGATTTTAAATGATCATTAAACAGATGTGAATATGAACACTCACCTGATACAGTCACTGTAACACCAGCATTGATGTCTGATCTCGTTGCTTCACATCTGTATTTATCACCATCAGACACAGATGTGATGTCGTAGACTCTATCAGTGCTGTCTGGATTGATTGAACCTTCTCTAAACCAGCTGTATCTCCACTGAATGTCTCCTCCTCCCTGTATGTCACATGTGAGAGTGACTCTCTCTCCTCTGAACACACGCTGATCTGGCTTCACCGTCACTACAGGTTTCACTGAGAAACAGAAGTAAACATTGAAAATGTGTGTTATGATGTGTGTTATGAGCTCATAATGTCCTTATGTGAAAAAACACCATGATATTAAAGACCTAGTTTGTGTTTTTGACCAAAAAAAAATAAAATAATAATATTGGTAAAAAACTGTAGTCTACTGTACTAACATCTGTACATGAAAAACATGAAGGAAAATCTTTGAATCATTGCATCATTGCATGTGTTTCACACTAAAGTACCCCATTATGCTATTTTTAAGGTTCCTAATTTTGTTTTGGAGTCTCCAACAACAGGTTTGCATGCATGTAAGGACACAAATTATTTAAAACTTTATTGACAAAATGAACTAGCTTCCGGCAGACGGCCGTACGCATAGATTTACGCCAAAAGAGTAACAATTGAACTTGAACTCAAAGCTTCCGCTACTCCTACATCTACGTCATACATCGTCAAGTGTTACGCCGGTTTCACACTGCACGCATTAAAAGGTTAGTGGCCAAGCTTGAGCCGAAGTATCAAATGCCGTCGCGGGCTCATTTTAGTCAAACTGTGTTCCCTGCTCTTTACCGTGAGACAAAAGAACGTGTCATGTTGAACCTTAAACAGTCTGAGTGCATTGCTATTACCACTGATGGGTGGACTTCCAGAGCGACTCACAGTTACATCACTATTACGGCACATGTTTTGACGAGTGAATGGGAAATGCAGAGTTACGTTTTACAAACTAGACAGCTTAGCGAATCACACACTGGCGTAAACATAGCCGAAGTCCTTAAATCTGCAGTCAAAGAGTGGGGGCTGGACAAGATTGGAACAAGGATCGCTGTTGTTACTGACAACGCAAGCAACATGCGAGTAGCAGTAAAGGAAGCCGAACTGTCCCCTCACATACGGTGCTTTGCGCACACACTAAACCTGGCCTCCCAAGCAGGTTTAAAGGTCAACGCAGTGAGCCGCCTCCTCGGTAGAGTCAGACGTGTAGCAAGTTTTTTTCACCGCAGTTCTACAGCCACAGCCGTGCTGACCACCAAACAAAAACTACTCAATCTCCCTGTACATAAACTCATTATTGATGTAGTGACAAGATGGAATAGCTCTCTGGACATGGTGGAGCGCTACCTTGAACAACAACAAGCTGTTGCTGCAGCCCTACTGAGTGATGAACTGAGACACAAGTCACGTGAAATTGACACTTTGGACACATCTGACATTGCAAATGCAGAGGATCTTGTGAAGATTCTTTTACCAATAAAAAAGGCCACAACTGTTCTCTGTGATGAGTCGCAACCAACAATATCTCTCATTTCACCACTAAAACAAATGATTCAAGACAGCATGGCCACAGATAATCACCACTCAAATGCCATTGCTCAGATGAAGGCAGCCATTCTGAAGGATCTTACTGACAGATACCAAGGAGAGGATGAAAAGTTCATGCAGGAGAGCAGTGCTTTGGATCCACGCTTTCGGACCTTGCAACATCTAGGCAGTGGAGAGAGAGAGGACGTCTTTGAAAGAATAAAGTTCAAAGCATCACAGATGCAACAACAGGTAAAAAATGTTAACGCTGTGCCATAGAGAAAATTGAGAGAAATACAATAAAATGCTAATATAATGTCTTTTTATCATTTATGAACCAGGACCAAGATGTGCTGCCCAGGAGCCCACATCCAGCAGATCTAGACGACAGCAGCGCGAGCTTTGTGCCTCCTCTTAAGAAGCATGCCCTTGAGGACCTCCTTGGCTCTTCTTTTAGCAGTAATCAAGTCACAGGTGGAATTCAGGCAGAAATTGACTCTTACTGCAAAGAAGCATTAGTTTCTCTGTCTGCTTGCCCTCTTAAGTGGTGGAGAGACAATGCAGGGCGGTATCCTATTCTGTCGTCATTAGCAAAGACCTACCTGTGTATACCTGCTACCTCGGTGCCCAGTGAAAGGGTATTTTCAACAGCAGGGGATATTGTAAATGCCCAGAGGTCTCTTCTTCTCCCTTGCAATGTAGATCTTTTGATCTTTCTAAAGAAAAACTTGAACATTAGCTAAAGGATAGGTCAGTGTTTTTCAGAAGGCTTTTTGCCAGACTGTTTAAGGATTTTTTTTTTACTGGTTTTTTTTTTTCTTCTCCCTTGCAATGTAGATATTTTGATCTTTCTGATGAAAAACGTGAACATAAGCTAAATGATAGGTCAGTGTTTTTTTAAAAGGCTTTTTGACTGACTATTTTATTTAAGTTTAAGTTATGTTCCTAAATACCAGTTTTAAAAGGCTGCTTTTATTTGCCTTGCACATTTAAACCTGACTTAACTTGATCTTTGTTTGCACTTAAAGGGAATTCCCTATTGTTTACAATTGTTCTAGTTGCTTCTTAACTTGAACATTGCACAGAAGAATCAGTTAGGCAACCATATATGACTATACAGAATATTGATGTTCCTGACTACAACTTGCACTTTAAAAGCACTATGTGATCAGCGTTTTATGTTGTCATGATCCATAAATACAACAATAAATTGCCTTTTGACTGGCAAAAGCAGAATAAATGTCAGTGTTTTTTCGCTATTATCATCACAAACACTATCGTGAGCTATTTAACAATACCGTGAGCTTTTCCACAATATCGCAATAAATATCGTACCGTGAGGTCAATATCGAAATTGTATCGTACCGTGAGATTTTGATATCGTTACATCCCTAGCTATTTTGCAGGTTTAGAAAACAATTGCGCCACTAACGAGGAAAAAATTGTTTAAAGTCAGTGGCGCGTTGCGCATGTTATTCATATGCTATTTTAAGGGCGCATGCTTGGTCATAATCAATGTAGCGTGTGCACAACGCGCATACACTTTGATTCTCTCATCTACACACAGACGCAGCAGTTATTTTTGCAAATCATACATTATTACGATAGATAGATAGATAGATAGATAGATAGATAGATAGATAGATAGATAGATAGATAGATAGATAGACAATTTATTATAAAAGCATACATCTAGCTTACACATTTACCCAAATTATCATACGCCTTTTTAACCGAAGTTAATTTGGGTGTGTTTCTCAAATCTGACGTTATAATAGGAATCCGCTTTAGAACAAGCGCGCCTGCTCTTAAAGGGAATGTGAGATGATGCTCTGATTGGTTTATTTCACGTTACGCCCAAACCACACCTATGAATAATGAAGCTACTTCAGACCAACCCCTTTTAGATTTGCGCCAGGCGCAAGAGTCATTTATCCCGCCGGGAAAATAGCAACAGCGCCAAGACCCGCCCACAAAGTTACTTGCGCTTTGCGCTTTGACACTTGCGTTTCAGATCGTTAAAATAGGGCCCATTAACTTTATTTATCAGCACTTTGATCTTTAAAATTTTGCAGACCTTTTACATTCAAAAACAGCAACATCACTGCATGACAGGTAATATTGAAAAAGCATAATGGGGCTTTAAAGAAATAAGCAGAAAACAGATACTGAGCTCTATTCAGTAAGCAGTTCTGCATCTGAGAGAATAACGACAGAAGTGAATTGCTTCAGTTGTCTTAAGAACAGATGTGGCTGATACAGAAGAAAAATACCGATTTTAAATGAGCAACACAGTTGAATATGAACACTCACCTGATACAGTCACTGTAACACCATCACTGATGTCTGATCTCGTTGCTTCACAGCTGTATTCACCACCATCAGACACAGATATGATGTTGATGTTGTAGACTCTCTCAGTGTGTGAGATGACTGAACCGTCTTTAATCCATCTGTATGTCCACTGAATGTCTTCTCCCTGTATGTCACATGTGAGAGTGACTTTCTGAGGCTGAACTTGATTCTTCATCCCTGCAGGTGTTAACAAAAAGTATTGCAGTATCAAGATCACTGTCATGAACTAAAAAAAAGAAAAGAAAAAAAAAATAGTTTGCTTGTGTTGATGATTACATTATAAATAAATAAATGTATTGTTAAAACTAAATAAAATATTTATATTTATATTTAGTCCACATGTACGCTCTTTGAATTAATCAGAAGCATGTTCAAATTGCAGCTTGTCCAACATTTACAATATTTACTGTACACAAGTAAAAAAAATTGCAATAAGACTAGTCAAGTTATGATACCATGAAATTAATATTCCTATTAATGTTATTTACATTACAGTTCAACTAGATAATTTTCTAATTTTCATTCACAATGCACACTACAGAAATACACAATTCAGATTAGTTCAAAATTAATAATAATTTACTGCAGTACCTTCAGCACCTTGACTGAGTCCAGAGTGAACGAGGGACATCAGCACTAAAAGCAGAAGAAGAACAGCTGAAGCTTTTCCATTCATTTCATCTGTTTTGATGCTCATTCAGGTGAGAACTGATGGTTTATTCTCCAGCATTTACATCACACACAGTGGTGACATCATACTGGTGAACTGATATGAGAGTTGATAGTGAATCCACTGATAGATTCACTGATTCACTGATGCTCAACAATAAAGCAGCAGTTTGAACCACTGATCTTTACAGCATACAACATATGATGCTATTCTCATCAATAAATGTGATCAATCAGTGAATCTCTGTATGTCTCTTTTGGTCTTTTTTTTTTTTTTCATAAAAAAAAAAGTTTCATATTTGTTTTGCTCCCTCTTGTATTTTGCTTTTCTATACAACTATTCATGTCCCATATCATTCCCTCTGTTCCCATGTTTGTTTGCACTTATTTTTTGTAAAACATGAAAACTATATCAATAACATATAGAATCATGCATATTTCATGCCACTATGACATTACATAAAAAAAATCTTTTTTTGTGTTTTAAGACCCTTGCATACACATGTTACAAGCAAAAATTAATATGATTAAATTCAGTATGGGGAACACACTATTAACAACAACTTTCGCCTCTATAAACTCCTATTTTACTGCTTATTAATAGTTATTAAGGTAGTATTTGTAGCGTTTAAGTTTAGGTATTGGGATTAAGGGATGTAGAATATGATCATGCAGAGTAAGGCATTAATATGTGCTTTATAAGTACTAATAAACAGCCAATGACTAGTTAACAGTGAGAAAAGAACCCTAAAATAAACTGTTGCCATTAATGTTTCACATCACTGATTCTTTACTGGAACAAAACAAGCTTCAGAACTCCAAACCAAATCAGGTCAAAGTGTTTGAGACACATGACATCACTTCCTGTTTGATGTCGGCACCATCAACTTCATTGTGACTTTATAGTGGCTGCAAAAAGAATTTGGACAGATTACTATCTTTTCTGGGATGGCAGATATCGATTACCTAGCAGCCTATGAAGGAGTGAGACAGCTCTCAGATTTCATCAAAAATATCTTAATTTATGTTCCGAAGATGAATGAAAGTCTTAGAATGTTGGAACAACATGAGGGTGAGTAATTACTGACAGAATGTTCATTTTTAGGTGAACTAACTCTGTAACCCTCTGGGCTTCTTCGGTCAAAAATGATGACAAAAACATTTTTGAATTTTTAAAAATTGTTGCTTCATCGGAATGGGATGACACTTGGTGACTTTTGTTGTATTAGCTATGTGAACACACAAAAAAAATCATGGACATGATTCGGATATGTTAAAGGGTCGTAAAAAAAATAGTCACACTTAGCTTCCTCCCGGTCAAAAATGACCGACATAGGAAATGAATGGGAAATACGAAAAACTCAGAGAAACTTTTGGTGGTACAAGCTACAGATCAGCCACTGTGCAGAAAAAAAGTGCACAGCAATGAAGGGGTGACACTCTAAAACATCAAGAGTGCAAATAAGACCCCCCCCCCCCCCACACACACACACACACACACACACACCCACACACACAAACACACACACACACACACAGAGAAATGAACTGGTAAGACTGAAACAGCAAATTTTGCTCCAAACTATATAAAAATGATATACTCATAATAACTCTAGCAAGGAGAGTCAAAAGGTAGGTATCGTTTGAAAGAACTCTTTTTAAATTTTTTGAAAATATAAATTACATTACATTTGGACATTGTGCTGTAGAGAAACTGCGGATAAAAGACAATATATATATATATAATTTTTATTATGATTTTGCATATCTTTCTTATTTGTCATGGAATAACTCAGGAAGGAAATAAGGTAGGAGGAAATTCTTTTTTAGTGAAGTCCCCCTACATGTTAGCTGCATCTGGATAAAAACATAATAATTTTTGGATAAAGGAATCAAAAGTTACAGCATTTGGAAAAGAGAGAGCCTTTTTGTACAGTCTTTAACACCCCCTCATGGGCAATTTTTTCTCCATGAAGAATATCTTGTCATAAAAGCAATAGATTATGTTGATTTTGGGCTCATTTTAATTGCAATAATATGCTGTAAAAAATGAAGTGCCATTTTCAATTATCTGAGAATGTTTCATGAGCTGTATGATGTTTTTGACACATTGCAGTACATTATTTTATAGATTATGAAAAAAAAGAAATTCTATTTATCAGCAAATAACTCAGCAATACTTAAGAGTTTTTCAAAGTGGATACATTCACTGTAAAGTTCAGACTCTAAGCTTTCAAATGACATCAGCTTTGTGTTAATCAAGGCAAGATTTTTGAAAAATATGGTAATGAATATTTTCGCAGCTAGGCGGCACCTGCTGGCGGTACACTCGATTTTAGAGGGATTACTCAGCACTCGTTAGGAGTTAACCCATTTAAGCCACATTCAAATATGATTTTCAAGAAAGAAAAAAAAAAACTTTTTTCGCAACACCGATTTTTGTCGTTGTTCTCTCTACTGACAGCACTCCAAATGTACAAAAAAATGAGCTCTATGTTAAAATTGACCGGAGGTCTCCTTTAAGTCTCAGATGTTTTAAAAAAAAATTTTTTTAATGTTCAGACAAATATTTACACATAAGAAATCCGCTGCTGCTGCTGCTGCTGGGTGGGTATGGGTGGAGGAGCAGTTGAAAGTTTTTCTTTGTTTCTTTTCTTTTTTTTTCCCTTTCTTTTTACGTTTACGTTATTTTGGCTCAAGAGCACTTGAAGTCCCCAAACGAACAAGATGTGAAAACACCCTTAAGCCACATTGATAAATGTATTTGCAATATATCAAAACAAGTGATAATTAAAGGAATATAGCACAAGCACAGTTTTCATTCAAAACATTTCACTAAATAAAGTATTGTTAAAAATATTAAACAACATTTTGTTTCAATGCTAACATTCAATGTTAACTGTGGTTATTCTGCTAGGACACCAAATAAAAATGACATTGAAACCAGCTTGTTAAAAAAGACATATATGAGTGATTTAAATGTCCAAAAACTTATTGCAATAACTTTTTAATAAGAGGGTCAGAGAGAATGAGTCTCTGATGGAGAGTTTATTTAACAATCCCAACAGGATTTCGCGATATATTTTTTTGTGATTCTTGTGATCAAAATTACAGATTTTGTGGTGGTAATTTCTAGAAATCTGTGTAAAAAAAAGTCAGTGTTTTTTTTTTTTTATAATTAGGATCACACATTTACCATATTATGTATTATGCTCAATAGTCATACAGGACAATAGAACACAGAATGCATAGATCTTGTTTATTTTGGTATCTTACAAAAAAGGCTAGTCCTGGCGGTATTCCAGAAAGTAGGTTATGTGACACACCCGGGTATGTTTAAGGGTAAGTAAGTGGACAATCTCAATTTTTGGTTCCAAAAACGGAGGGAACTCGCAGGGTATGTACGGTAAGTAGCCATAGCAACTCACTCTCTGAACATATCCTGCTCTGGATCAGCTCATAGTCTTGGGTTAGTTTACTTCAGAGGTGTTCAGGGTTAGTTTACTTCAGAGGCGTTCAGGGTTAGTTTACTTCAGAGGCGTTCAGGGTTAGTTTACTTCAGAGGCGTTCAGGGTTAGTTTACTTCAGATGTGTTCAGAGTTAGTTTACTTCAGATGTGTTCAGAGTTAGTTTACTTCAGAGGTGTTCAGGGTTAGTTTACTTCAGATGTGTTCAGGGTTAGTTTACTTCAGAGGCATTCAGGGTTAGTTTACTTCAGAGGCGTTCAGGGTTAGTTTACTTCAGATGTGTTCAGAGTTAGTTTACTTCAGATGTGTTCAGAGTTAGTTTACTTCAGAGGTGTTCAGGGTTAGTTTACTTCAGATGTGTTCAGGGTTAGTTTACTTCAGAGGCGTTCAGGGTTAGTTTACTTCAGAGGCGTTCAGGGTTAGTTTACTTCAGAGGCGTTCAGGGTTAGTTTACTTCAGATGTGTTCAGAGTTAGTTTACTTCAGAGGTGTTCAGGGTTAGTTTACTTAAGATGTGTTCAGGGTTATACACTTCAGAATGAATTTCAACAATAAAGAATAGTGAGAATGTGGGTCAGACTCTCCTCACAACACTATCATGTATCTCATCTTCAGCTGAATACATTAGAAACAGAATAAAATAGTACAGGATATAATAAAATACTCACAGATGAGAGGCAGTGCACTGGAGCCCATACTGTCACATTAATAGACTGTTTTAACAGCGCTGTGTGCTAAAACACACACTTCCTGTGTTTAAACAGCAATTTCACACTTCAAGAAGAGATGAGGGAGGAGGACACAACACTCTGAGTTAAGTTATTCTGGTAATTGTTGTAGAAATGCACACTGCCAGACACTACGGAATACAAACGGCTCATCTGAGACGAGGCTGAATCCAGCTTCTTATTGACGCTATCCGTTCCGTTCCACCTTAAAAGACTCTTCCGCGTTTGTTTGCTTGTTATTCATGCTCAACTTAGGGACAGTGCAGTTTTTCTCTTTTGCACGTTTTTTAAGGGATTGTGTTGCTTTTGTGTCTATTTTCAGAATGAAATAATTATAAACAATGTTTAAATGCAAATAACACTGATATATCAGCGAAAATGGATTGTAAAAATGTATAGCCTATAATTACAGTATTCTTTAACTATTGTACATGTCATAAACTCAATTTAGAGACCATGTGGTTTTTCTCTTATTCACACATTTTAGGGACCCTATATTGTGTCTATTTTCAGAAAAGAATAATAAACTATTTTGAAAGGTAGGCCTATAACAAATAATAACAACACATAGGCCTAAAATGACTGTAAACATATAATTGCATCATTCTTTAACAATTGCACATGCCAGCATTTGAATGCATTTATAAATCAATTGAATAAAAAAATATATAATTAAAACAATTATTACAAATTTCAATTTCACAAGGTAACTAGAGATTATGATCCAGCTTGGATCCAGCCTCTTATGAAGACTGCAGATGACCCAACACCTTTGAATAGATGGATAGACACCTACCCCTGCAAGGACCCCAGAACATCAAACATGGATGATTATTGTAATGGAACATTTTGATTTTCATTGATCTTCAACATATATTGCAAAGTTATGTGTCAAATGTTTCTATTGTCTATATTGTGGTAACAGGATATGAATGTTTGTACACCTGTATCCGTGCAGAGTGAGACAGGATGGGGAAAGCTGAAGAGGGACCTCAGAGGTCAGGATGCATCTGCATTTGTTGGTCCCATTGTCAGAAGTAGTGATGAATAGGAGCATGCACAAAAGTGTGCCAAAGTCAGTGGAAAACTACTAGGAAAAGCAACAGCTGAAGGAGACCTTGGTAAAGAATATAAAAGGTTTCGCACAGCTCCAACTCCTTGTTTTACACTCTGCAGACAGACAGGCTCTGAATGTCTGTATGACTGTCTGACCTTCTCTTGCAAGAGAAAAAATTACTTTAAAAGACAGTCTGACTCAGTGTCTCTTATGCAGTGATGATATTTAAGAAATTTTTGCCACAACATTATACAAAATTATAATTCTATCATTGCTTTAAAATGCACACTAATTTCTCTAAAATGCATATATGATATTTGTAAATACTATAATTTGTGCTATCTTACAACTGTACTTTCTGAAATCATCTCATAAAACGTTATTGTGGTTTTGTACCTGTAAAGCTGCTTTGAAATTATATGTATTTTGAAAAGGCAAGCGTTATACAAATGGGAATGTGTGAATTAAATTGAATTGACTTGAAAGAGCCATTGCATTGTTGGTCACTGTATTTTGAAGTTATGGACCCAATCTGACAATACAGAAGAGTTATCACATTGTTGGCTCATTTGGGGGTGTTTCACTGGTGCTTTATACCCAGTGTGCTTGATATCATCATGCACAATTTCAGATATTTTTACTGTAGCATTTTGAAGTTATGGACCCATGAATTTGACAAACATGGCAATTGTTGAACCATTTGGAGGCGCTATATATCAGCTGACTTTGAGAGTGCGTAAAAGGTTGCACTGGGGCCTTGTGAACGCGGCAGTTCGAGTCTTTTAAGGTGGAATGGATAGCGTCAATAATAAACTGGAATAAGAAGCTGGACCTCCTATGAGACGAGCCTCGCCTCTTCTGGAATTCAGCTAAGTGTAGGTGGCTATGGAATTCCAAAAGCTGACTAAGTAACAAATAAATACATAAATAAATATACAAGAAAATAAAAATAAATGACTAGGCCTATTTATACTTTAATTTCCTTAATTATGCATATATGTATTTATGTCTACATTTATTTATTTCCCTGTTTATTTCCCGTATAATGTATGGAGGACGAAACCTATGGATGAGGAAACCTGCAACAACAATAAATAAATACGCAAATAATAAATATATCCACAAAATTATATATTGGTAGGGGAAATTAAAGAAAAAAAATGTTAAAGTAAATTCTAAACTAAAGTTGTCTTTTATTTTTCATTTAACCATTTATTTATTTTTGAATGTAGCTCTGTATTTATTTTTCCTTGGTGCAACATGCCAATGAGAGAGTGCAATCAAACACCAGAAGGTGGCATGTAGGCCACCATTGGCTGATTGCTGTTGAGGTTGACACCTTATTATGTCTATAGTTGACACCCTCTTCATTGTTTGTATGTTGAGGCAAGATGAATAAACATTTGAAAGGAAAAAAGACAACTTAAAATTTAGCATGTCCTTTAACATTTGTTTTATTTCCTCCAACATTTGTTTTATTTATTTGATTATTTCCTCATACATTCAGTAATTTATATAAAATTTATGTTTGCAGGAATTATTTATTTTATTTATATATATATATATATATTTTTTTGGCAGGTTTTGTTCTCCATACTAGAGCTTAGATCAGGCCCAAAAAATCAAGCCCGACCCTACCCGAGCCCGTGCACGTTGTGTCCAAGCCCGGCCGGCCCAACACATTAACTGTAATTATGAGCCCGAGCCCGATTTAAACCCGACCATTTTTTAATACGTGATTTTTATTAATAAACAGTGTTGGCTGCAAAGATGAAGTTGATGATCGCCATATCCGTAGTGAATGCGCCTATAGAGAGAAATGCACATCATGGATTACATAATCAGAGAGTAGCCTATTTCTTTTCGTTTTGAATTGTTTCGTTTAAAGACATTTCGAGCTTTCTTTAGATATATTTCTCATGTCTGTGAGGCATACACTGAGTTTCGGTTAATTTATGATGAGATGCGCTCCAGTTCACGTGCAATGCAAGTGATTAATCCTCCATGATTATATTGTCTGCTATAGTTGCTTCTTATTTATTAAATACAGGCAATTCGTTGATGAAAAATTGATTAAAATTAAGATACAATTTATACAACGTAAGGTTTTCTACAAAACAAAATTAATGAAGTGGTCAAAATCATGTCTGACCCACTCCATGTCTCCCGATTTATTGCGCATCCTATCTTACTCATGATGTTCACTTTTCATAATCAACATAGATGGGAAAAAAAATAACATTGTAATATTTTAACAAATATGAAACTAAATGAGCTTATTTAATGGCTACAACACATATAGTAGGCCTACAGACTCTCTGTTTGTACAAATTGCTGCACATTCATTTACTTCTGAATTTTGCACACATAAGTTGAAAGGCATTTGTTAGTGCATAGTAAAACATATCTGCAACATTTATCAAGTTCACAGATAATTGTGCGTGCATTTATAAATTAGGCCTATTATGAACACAGAAAATTAACAAGAATGAACTTGCTTAGGATGAGTATAGGCCTAGGCTACTATTTCAACAAAGTTTTAGAATATAGAATTTTTTTAAACAAAATAAATATTTTTAAAGCCTATATTATCCCGGCCCCGGTGTGATGTGTGCGAGCGGAGGAGACGCTGCACATGACACGTGACGTGTTGCATTTTGTAACACAAGTGCTTGATCAAGGGCTGACCCGGCCCGAGGATAGTGGCGGGAAATATCGGCCCCTGGTCTGAGGGTCGGGTCAAGTTCGGGCTCAGGCAGAGAATCTAATGGCGCTTTTCCACTGCATGGTACGGTACGGCTTGGTTCGGTAAGGCACGCTTTGGCGCTTTTCCACTGCATGGTACGGTACGGTACGGCTCGCTTTAAATGGTACCACCTCTGTTGAGGTTCCAAGCGTACTGTACCGATACTAAAATGTGACGTGAAAACACTGCAGATCACTGATTGGTCAGACAGAATCATCTTTACCAGCGTCATTGTATTTACGACACGAGACACTCCCGCTAGCCAGTAGACAACAGCCAACGCTGTAGCGCCTGTTTTAAAAGTATTTGCTTTAAAAAAAAAGAGTAGGCTATAAACTTCAAAAAAAGAAATGGCTGAATCGTGGTCAGTGGACGAGGTGCAGACGTTCCTCTCGGTAGTTGCCGAGGAGTGGATGGGGAAACACGGAATGAAAAATTCGCATTTAATATGATGTCATGCCAGTAGAGACGGCAACTATACGGTCAGTCCCACCCACTTTGAAGCGGTACTAACTGCAGTGGAAAAGCAACATAGCTAAAGCGAACCGGTACCGTGCCGTACCGAGTCGAGTCGTACCACGCAGTGGAAAAGCGAAGCGAGCCGAACCGTTCCGCGCCGAGTTGAACCGTACCGAGCCGAACCGAGCCGTACCATGCAGTGGAAAAGCGCCATAAGCTCTACTCCATACTTAATGAGGGGACACGTTTTACCTTAGACATAGCAATCAAGCTATATATATATATATATATATATATATATATACAGTATAAATAACTGTTTTCCACCAACATAATTCATGAACTTAAATAAGCTGAATAAACATCTTAAACAAGAATCTGCTGATTCAGATGAACCCTGCTGTGCCTTTTAAAATCCATTCGCATGATTAGAAATATTTGAAGAAACAGAAACAGATTTATTTCCTTTATATTGTTGAGACTTACAACATCCCCATCTCCTCTTTTCATCTTTACAAAAGTAAGAATGTATTCATTATGCTTTCATGTTTGAATTTCATTGTTTCATTGTAAATCAGTTGAGCTTCATGTTTCAAAAACAAAAACTTTTTTTTTTTTTGAAAATGTTCCCCAGTGACCAGGGGTGGACTGGGACCAAAAAGTGGCCCTGGACTTTCTGGCCCACAGCAGCCCACATCATAACACATTGGCACATTAAGATGGCAGAATAATTTTTAACACCACTTATAGCATAAAAATATAACACAAATGTAACACAAATGTATAAATGTGTATATATATATTTATATATATATATATATATATACAGTGCAATGCATAAGTGAATACACCCATGCTAAAGTTGATTAAAAAGAGGAATAAAAAAACATATTTTGGAAATTGAACTTAATGCCTTAATTTAAAAAATTAGGAAAAATCCAACCTTTAAGGACACCAATTTTCTTTGTGAATGAATAATGTATCGTAAATAAATAAATGTTCTTCCTTAAAATACATGGTGCATAAGTGAGTACACCCCTATGTTAAATTTCCATAGAGGCAGGCAGATTTTTATTTTTAAGTATTTTTTATTATTATTTTTTTAGGATACTATGCATCCTGATAAAGTTCCCCTGGCCTTTGGAATTAAAATAGCCCCACATCATCACATAGCCTTCACCATACCTAGAGATTGGCATGGTTTTATTTCAGTTAGCCTAAAAGCTAGTTTGATTTGCATTGAAAGATGATCTTATGGAAAGTACCCCATGCCAATCTCTAGGTATGGTGAAGGCTATGTGATGATGTGGGGCTATTTTAATTCCAAAGGCCAAGGGAACTTTATCAGGATGCATAGTATCCTAAAAAAAAATAATAAAAAAATACTTAAAAATAAAAATCTATGGGAATTTAACATAGGGGTGTACTCACTTATGCACCATGTATTTTAAGGAAGAACATTTATTTATTTACGATACATTATTCATTCACAAAGAAAATTGGTGTCCTTAAAGGTTGGATTTTTCCTAATTTTTTTAATTAAGGCATTAAGTTCAATTTCCAAAATATGATTTTTTATTCCTCTTTTTAGTCAAATTTAGCATGGGTGTATTCACTTATGCATTGCACTGTATATATATATATATATATATATATATATATATATATATATATATATATATATATATATATATATATATATATATATTTATTTATTTGTGTACCAACCCACATTGGCCAGCAGCCCACCGGGAAAAGTCCCGGTGCTCTAGATGGCCAGTCCGCCCCTGCCAGTGACCACAAACAGATTCGTCTCAGAAACACAACTACCACAGTCAGATTTGGTATCAGTTCTATTTGAGCTCTGTGGGTTTAACCATGTCTGACAGTAAAGTGGGTTAAAATAAATATAAACTCAGTACTTCCGCATTGCTCAAGATCATCAAGCTATTTACAGTCACTCGGCATGGACAAACTCAGCGTAAGATAAAGTTTCCCTGAAGATAGAGATTGTAAAACTATTGTAAAAATTACAATAGTTTTACTGTAACAGCTAGCATGTAGTGAAATCCAATAAAGAGATGCACAATGCAGAATGCCATAAACACAAAGAGCAGGAACACTATACATCAACTATAAACTTCAAGATGGAAAACAGAGTGCTTATAACTGGTACTCAAAGAAACAGGGAACCAGAACCTTAAATTCTTCAGACAAATATGATAATGCTGACATGTACACCTGTTTATATTTTAAGAGAAAGAACATTATGTAAATATTACTTTGTTTGCAGCTCTTCAACACAAACCCAATCTAAACAGTGCACCTCTGTTTTGTGCATGTCAAATAAAATCAGTCACAATAAATAAATGTCCTTTCCAATATGCTATCTATTTGTTATTCATGATTAAATAGTAGAATCACTGAAAACCTATTTTTACCGTTAGCGACGTGAGACAAAATAATTTAGATTACATAAAAATAAAAATTACAGCATTTCAACAAAACTTCTCCTCACGTATTTAAAGGCTGCTAATGGATCATTGAGGGTAAACATCATTTTATGCAACTACGCATTACTTTACAGAGAGCTTATGACCTAGCCATGTTCTGCCTTAAAGGGATAGTTCACATAGAAATTAAAATTCTGTCATTAATTACTCTCATGTCGTCCCAAACCCGTAAGACCTTCGTTCATCTTCGAACACAAATTAAGATATTGTTAGAAATGTATTTTCTTTATCTCAGCTTTATCCATAGAAAAGGCCCTGTGCTCTACAGTGAAAAGGCCTTGCTTACAAATTCCTCTGTATGTATGTAATGCCACATCTGTTTCATATTAGGAAGGACCCTCAGAGTTTGAGGGAGAGAGGGTCCCGTTCTTTTCCATGTATGGTACAGAAAAGCCTTCGGACCACAAGGCTCAGAAGGAAAACTTTACCGGATATTTACCATTTATAGGATTGTTATATAAGTATATCTGATATGATATGATGTCATGTATGTTCTCATTGGTTGAGATTGTGATACTCCCTATACATTTTCATTATATATTCTTTGTTCAGAATATTGGAAGCTAAGCTATTTTTCCTAGCTTCCCAGGCTGGTCTTTCTTCTTTTGTTTTATTCATTCACTACCTAAATAAAGGACGGAGAGAAAAAGGCACTTCGTTTTGGAATTCTTTATATTTCTGACAGATATTTTTGATGAAATACGATGGCTAAGGGGGGCTCAGTTGACAGCTATTTAATTAACACTTTGAAGGCCCAAAAAGGTAGGAAAGACATCATTAAAAAAGCACGTTCCAAAAACGCATCCGAGAGTAAGTTCATCCAACTCAGAGTAGGTTAATGGTTAACACACAAGACATTCTCAACAGAGCGACTAATCAACAAATCACCATGAAAGTTCGCTAAGAAAAAAGCGCGCCATACTATTTCTTTCTTCTGTTTTTGTAAAATGCCAAATTGCATATACTGAATACCTGTTTGGTGGTTGTGCAATCATTTTCAATCCTTTCATTTAATAATCTTTTAAGTTCCCCTGTGTTGAAAATTAAGCTTGTAATGTTGTTTATATGTCTATGTGGTGTTTTTAATATGCTTTAAGTCAAACCATGTGTAAATTCACAAGTCATCACCATTGCTGAGTGTTTTCTCCGTAAAACTGCAGTGAACCAAAGACAGTCTCAAAAACACGCTTTGAAATCGCTGGTGTTTCTGACGTCACAAACTACATTGTGATCAATCAGATCAATGTGTGATCGTCAACCAGTGGATCTCTGAGCTGGTGTGAGTGAGTGGAGGCGGGGCTCATTTGCATATTCATAGAACCGTGTATACTAAATGAGGCAAGGGTGTCGAGTTATATTCAAGCTATCTTAAGACATGAAGATTTTTTTTTTTTTTTTACTTTTAAATATGTCATTTTGGTGATCAAAGATGAGTTTTAACAGATACAATTATTGACTACAGGGGGACTTTTATAGCCTACATCAAGATGTTAGGTCTGGCAACTCACCATAGACACGGCTCAATCCGAGGGGCGGGATAAACCGCTGTCTTTCAAATTCACTCTGCACGCAATAGGACAGCGCTTCAACCAACCAGAGCGTTTTCCCACCAGCGGAGCTAACGTTAGTTGATAGATTCAACTTTTGAATCTGGCCGGCAAAACTACGAACACATCTTCCGTTCTTTGCTCTTTTTTCAAAGAAAAGCTTAACTCCAAGTCCTCCCGAGTCGCGGCTAAAGCCGATTCGAAAGACTGTTCGCCAGCAGCAGCCGCCATTCTTTGTTTTCAAGTAGCAGAGGGAACCGTCGCAACTCTGTCGTCATTATGTTAAGCCCGCCCCGCCTACTCTATACACGATGTGATTGGCCTGACCCAATTTAGGTTTTTACAGCTCCGTAAGTCAACGGAGAGTTGCTAGACTGCTCTGGCTGCAAAATACATTTTGCTGCCGCTAGGGTGCGTCTAGATTTCTAGGCTAGGACTTTTAATTACTGTGAAAAAGAATTATACTGTTTGTTTGATGCTAATTATATAATAAAAAGAAAGACTGATTAAACTTAATAATAGTTTGTGATTGAAAAAATAGTAAAAAGTAAATATTTATTTCTTAAGTGTAGTCATTTTGCTTCCACATTGCTTGAAAGGTAAGATATATCATTGTAGCCCCTCACCCAGGTACTCGCCTCGCTCTGCAGGGGCATCGAACTCGGGTTTCCAGCGTGGGAGTCAGGCATTCTAACAAGGAGGCTAAAGTATACAGTCTCTAGAGCGCCTCTTGGGATCAGGGAAGTGAGGTTTTACTTGCACAGCATACTAGCTGGCATCCGTTACATCATAAATGTTTGTTTTTTTATTGTTATAGAAATACATTATAACTAACCCGGGGCTATGAGCTGCTCCGGAGCAGGTTATGTTCAGAGAGCCTGCGTTTTTGGAACAGAAAGTTGAAGTTATCCGGCGCTTACTTACCCTTAAACATACCCAGGTCATAACCTGCTTTCTGGAATACCCCCAGGTGTTTGTCACTAATGGTCAATCATTAATCACTTAATTATCTCATTAACTTCAACACTGCTTCAGTGTTATTTTAAAACCTTGTAGTGTAGACACAAATGAACATAAGAGCAGTGTAAAATTAACACTGGGTATTTTGCCATGTACCCAAAAACAGACAGAACATGATGCCATGTGGAAACTTGTGGGTCAGCGTTAAACACACAAACCACAGACGAAATTTCCCTCTGTGAGTAACATGTATTGTGCAAGCTTCACCAAGAGATTATTGTTGTTACTTTATGCTTCTCCTTTGTCATTATCAATCTTGTTTGCACTATACATTCCTCTGTGTTTGTATTTCAATGTGTGAGAGAAATTTTAAAATTAACTGTCGGTATCAATCCTAAAATAAATCCCAGGTATATGACACTGTATGTGTGGTCTGAATCCCATGAATTGCAATGACAACATATGAAGTTCAGGGACTGAACAAACATTTCCAAATGGTTGCAAGTCACATAGTAAGACCACATACTGCAGTCTAAAGACTCAGCACACAGTAACACTAAATAAGACGTATTACTTGTGAGTTTTGGAGAAGGAGGGTGTTGAAATGTTCTTACCAATTCTGCTCTCTCAACCAAAGACCAGCAAACACTATAAATACTGAAGCTCGTCACCTTGTCATGTAAAAAAAAAAAAAAAAAATCTTCCAAAGTGAAAACTTTGTGAGACGCTGTGACTTGTCAAAGATGCCATGACAAATTGTTCAGATGAGTTTAGAATGAGGGTGACTATATATATATATATATATATATATATATATATATATATATATATATATATATATATATATATATATTCTATATATACTATATAGAATATATATATTTCCACTCAGATTCACACATTCTTTTAAGTAAAAGCCCACATCAGTGAATTGCTATTGGACTGACTGATCAGACTTTATTATTATATTTTTATTTTACTATTTACTTTTTAGTACTGTCCAACTATCAACCATATAGATGGCAGAAATGATCCTTTCAAGTGAGTTTACTGACTAGCATTAAACACGGTGCACTGACTCCAGCTATTCATGGATCTATTTGCTTGAATTGTTGTGAAGAATTTTTCGAAATCCACAAATTTGTCCTTTGATTTACAGGATTTTGACGACATTGAATTGTAGACGAATTGTGTTACCTGTTCATTATCTATATCTTCTTGTAAAACCATGCATCCAATGCATTGGTAATAATGCATCGCAAAAGAATGCAATATGAACTAGGCTATAGCTATAAATTGCATACACACAATTTACATATTAGTTGAATTATGTGCTTATACACAAATAGAGAAAAATATTAAAAAGCCCAACAATTTGTTTTTGGTTATAAAAAAAAAAAAAAAAAAAAAAATCTAGACCATTAGGAAATGATTCCCAATTAAATAACCAAAAAGGGAACCATACAGAAACCTGCTTTTGGGGAAAGTGCTATCTGCTGGGGATTTTTTTTACAAGCAACTTACAAGATGAACATGACAACTAATGTGTTATAAACAATAATATTTGTAGTACACAAATTTAAGGTATAATAGGTAGTGAAATGCAGAAAATACGACAAAGAGAACTAGTTATATAGTAGTTATAGAGAGGCAACGCCATCATTAATTAAAAAGAGAAGGTGTGGGTACAAGAAAGACTGGGGAAATGAATATTTGTGGCAGAAAGGTGTTGAGGGGGATACCGAGAGGGCTTTTTGTGACCTTTGCAAAACGTCCTTCTCAATCGGACATGGAGGGGAATACGATGTCAATCGTATTTTTTTTTTTTTAAATACTTTTTTTTTTTTTTACTGTTCCTGTGGTGTTGAGCAACTACAATTCCTGTTAATCCTATAATTTTATATTATAATTTATTTAAAGTGAATAAATTGTAATGAAAAATAAATAAAATTAAATAGTAAATAGTCTTTATTTAGAAAAAAAATACACATTGGTTGGCCTATTCATGAGCATACATCAGCAATTACTCATGTTTAGGAGAATAGGGCATTATTAATATACCATGTAAGGTGGTATGTGCTAGAAATGGGTAAACCACTATCAGTGAGTCTGCCCGTGGGCTGGGGGCACCGCCGCGCCAGGCAGTGTCCCACATTGTCCCTCAGAAACATACCCCTTGTCCCCCCTTGGGCTTATTAGCAGGTGGTCACCCTAGCTGTATCCAATAAGTATTATATGGCCTAAAGTGTTTAAGAATGGTTTATAAATGTCTGCAGGGCAATACGGTTCTGTTTTGTAGTTTGCACTTCACATTGAAAGTACAGTTTGTGCAGTGTGATCATGATCTGGATTTGCATGATTTGTCATGTTTCATTAATACCTCTTTGTTTATTGGCTTATTTCAGGTCATCAATGTTGTTACTGCATGGGTGATTCAGCACTGAATTTTGTACCCCTTTATTTAGTCAAAAAGCTCCAAACACAAGCAGGAGTGATCACAATTATTCATGAATGTAAGTATTATCCAAATAGGAAATAGGCCTCCGTGAGTCTTAAGGAAATCATTTATAAATCCCAATTACCAATCCACTGGCAATGTGTGGTTTGTAAGTCAAAATTGATTATAAATTATGCACTTCTCTATAGCCAAGATATTTATTCATGTATTTTTTTTTTACTTTTTTTGTTTGTTGTTTCTGGTGTTGATGAATGATGAAATGTCGTTGTCAGGCTATTGGGTGAGATTTTCTTCTTCGCCTTCTCTCTTGAGTACAGGAAATAACTTTCTTTAAAACAGACTGTGTGTTTGACAGTTTGTCATTAATAGATCAGTATGGAGCTCAGTTCACTTCTTCTGATGCTCTGTGAGTATTATTTTCTCATTTATTATGCATTAGAGCAAATATCAGGTTTTGATATGTATTTTAACTCATTCATAGGCTTAGTTTTAACTTTTTTTTTGGACTTGGTTATTAGTTACATTCTGAATCTGATGTTTGTCTATTTCCACAAGCCTCTTTCTTTCATTTGACATATTCTCAATTATTCTTCAGTTATTGTCTGCAATTGTTTGTTTTGTTTTTCTATCCTTTGTTCTTTATTAAAACATTACAATAATAATTTCATCTTCAGAGGAGTCTGCAGTGCAACCTTCCAGGTCATGTTTTGTGTTTGCTTTCATTCACACCTGACTCTGTGAACTTAAAGGGCACTTATTCCCCTTTCACAAGTAAAATAAGTCTCTGATGTCCCCAGAGTGTGTATGTGAAGTTTTAACTGAAAATACCCCACAGATATATGTTTTGTCTAATTTAATTTAAAATGTCTGAACAGAAACTGTAGCAGTGTTCAGTTCGAACCGGAGTTCGACAAATACTGCATACAGAGCCAGAAAATATATGCTGAATGGAGATAGAGCAGGAATAGTTTAGTTTAATTACGGTTATAACTTATTTGTCATCTTGTTTTTGTCCACTATTAATACAAGCCTGCTGTAGCAGACCCTGTCTGAATGATGGCCAAAAATATACTGATGAGTTTTATGAAGTTTATTGTACATCACACAAAAGATGAAGCGTTAGTTTTACTCCAGAGAATCACTGTAAGAGCTGAATAAAAACAGTATGAAGTGCGCATTAAAGTCTTGTCCATAAAACTCTTTATATCCGACCGTAAAACAAATCTGATTGATTTTGGCTCGAGGTCATGGTGCAAAGGGTTGATTTTACTCTGAGCCATCCCTTTATTTTTTTTTGCTCACCAGCCACTGTGGCTAGTGGTTTTTAAAAGTTACAAGCCACTCAGCATTTTCACTGGCCACAATTTTGACATCGATACCATAGGGAAAACTGCCATACAGATATTTTAAATATTATCTCATAATTTGGCAGACGGTATATTAGGCTGCTGTCAATTTAAGACCTGACACACAGACCCACTATACTGTTTTATATAGCCAGTAGCTATACTTTTATGTACTGCACTTTGGGTGTGAGCACAAAATCTGCTGAAATGAGTACATTTGCTCAATACGTGCAGTCCCTCGACGAAATTCAAGCCCTGTTACACCAACAATATTCATCCTGAGCAAATTAAATGAGTGCGTAAAGGTGTTGGTAAGGACGAGTCACGTGCGCATGCACTACTTTCTGCCAGTCATCATCAGAAGCCAGATTGACTCGGGAAGGTGCAAGCAGGATTGTGTGTGCAAAGTGTGGGTCAATAAACAAATGTAAGTTGACTGTTAACCAAGTTAATGACAAATGCTGGTTAAGGAGTTTGTCAAGCCTTGATACAGTGTCATCCTTTTATTATTGATTAACAGTGATGCAGCAGTTTGTCGCGTGCTTGTCGGGTGCACGTGAATGTGCCGATTATGTTCAATATTAGGCCTACTTCCAATTCGTAGTATTAATATTGCATCCAGTGTTTGATTTGTATACGTATGTGTGATCATCACATTAACAGCTGAAATATTTCACGTTTATGAACGCGATGTTTCTGATTATGTGCCGTTCATTTAAATCACTTCATTATTAGTTTCGGTTTTGAATGTTTTACCATTTCTGACCACTAGGTGGTAAACATTTGCGTAATATTGCGTAAACATTTCGTTGCTTGTATATTGTTTTGATTATTTTATTCTAGAATTGAACTTGATAATCTCTTTATTTGAGAGATGTGGTAGCTTTGTGGAAATAATGTTTGTGTAATAATACACAAGACATTTGGGCAATTCCCGCGTTATGGATGTGACATTTGAACTCATAATGACAGGTGAAATGTCTCAGAAAAAAAAAACTTCTTACAGTATTTAAATTGGAAATGCATATTCTCAGAGCACCCAATCTGGGGAATTGACAGGCAAAATATGTTTTTCTAAAATATATTTAAGCACCCCCAAAAAAGGAAAATATGCGTGCGTTATGGATGTGACGGGAAATGACAGAGTTTTTGGTATACTGTTCGATTTCCTTTAAAGTCTGTGAACTTTTAAGTCCAATGTATAAATATTGCTATCCACATGATGAAGGGGTCTTAGCTGAACATGAAAATATCAATGTTTAAAATATATATATTTTTATGAAGTGTATTATGAGGAAAAACCAACGTTATGGATGTGACAAAAACCCTGTTATGGATGTGACGCGTCTGAAATACATAGAATCTGTTTGGAAAATCAACAATCAAACCATCATGGCACTTTTGTTGACGCATAATGGCTGTTTTGACATTAAGAAGACTGTCTGAAATGATTCTGAAGCGTCAAGACCTCTTTATTATAGCCCTTATAAATTCAACAGGCAGTGCTGTTATGACCAAATTTGTATATTTATTTCTCAGGCATGCCTCCATCTTTCTGCAAAATGCTTACTGTTAAAATAAAGTTTAAAAAGGGGGGTCTTTGATACCTTTTTTTGAAAGCATGAAATATGGCTGGTTGAAAATGTAATTTAAGCATTGTTGCTCACCTCATATGTGGTGGATAAACAAGGCAATTTTCTTAACATTTTTGTTAAAGCACATTAATACAGTATATTACAGACCTAAATGGACAACTTAAAAAGGGTTTTGTTCTTTTGGTTAAAACTTTTATTTTTTCATGGTAAAGATGACCTTTGCATGGAATTGCCCATTTGTTAATATATATCTTTATTCCTTTCCCTTTGTAAACACACTATTAAGGTGTAAATGTACTGCTGTGTTGTGTACAGCCAAAGATTGTCAACAATAAACCTCCTTTGCCTGGAACTAATCGAATCCAGTGTGTTCTGACCAACACCCCATTGAGGAAAGCTACATATAAACCATCACCTATTACAGTCCAACCTTTTCAGTCCTATTATCGAACAAAAGAACCCACACAGACCACAGGGTGAGCAGCGCCCCCTGCTGGCCTCACTAACACCTCCTCCAGCAGCAATCTGGATTTCTCAGGAGTTTCCCCATCCTGATACAGACCAGACTCAACCCTGCTGAGCTTCAGTGGTCTACAGGGTGATATGGCTGCTGGCTATCACCCTGTATGCATATGAATGAATGTTTGTTTTACTGAAATACATTTCTGTGAATATGGAATTTTCTTATAAATGTTTAGAATGACATGCATATGGACGCCATACAAATATATGCCTTATTTTTTAAAAGCAGCATCTATAATTTGTGTTCTCTCTATTTCTTTCCCTCTTTGTTTCTTTTTGGAGTTTTTAGCTCTGACTTCAAATATCCATTCTGGACACACTCAATGTGAGTTGCATATTTGTTCTTTATAAAACAATACATGACACGTGACCATGATGACATGAGCAATTACAGACATTACTTCCGACTGTATATTAACTCAAGACTGTATCATTATATTCTTCCAGATAGACCAGTACCACATCTAATTGTATATCCCCAGAGATCTGTGTTCACGGGAGACACAGTAACTTTCACATGTGATCTGGGAATCTCGACTGGATGGACGTTTTCCTGGTACATCAAGACCATGTGGCATTATGGCATAAATCAATATCAATTGATCAATGTTCAAGCCTCTGATGGCGGACTTTATCGGTGTTCTGCATCCAGAATAATGCTCTACGGCACAGAGTACTCAGAGTGCAGTGAAATGGTCATGTTAACAGTACATGGTAAGCTTTTCTTTGGTTTTGTTTGTCTATACTGTTAAGTACAAATGTTACAAAAATGTAGACTACTTTCCACTACTAAAGATACTTAAAGGGTTACTCAACCCCTGGTCAGAGCCTGACTCCACCCACTGGCACTATTTGAAAAAGCCTTGTGCACCTGAGACCTGCTTTCAATAATCATGTTCACATTAGCAGATAATGAGTTGCCATGAGAACGACTGACATCTTTATCTTTTCATACAGATTACATAAAGAGAGAATATTTATTTTCATTTTGAATTAGATCATTTAATAGCAGAGACTTAAATGTTTATAAAGATATATTGCTTATGCCTGTGTGACTAGTATTCGCTGAGTTTTGTTTAAGTTTAGAGATGTGCTCCTGAAAAAAAGTTCATGGAGACGGAGAGGCAGAAAGCAGACCCTGTTTTCTTTATTTTACAAAAGCACAAAGGTTTATTGTTTGCCGCGTTTGTCGACCCCAGAGGATTAACTTTAGCCTAATAGGAAGGAACAAAAATTGTGATTACAAATATATGCTCACTCACATCAAAACGCCGCTGCGGTGGTGGAGTCCATGCAGGAGGAGCAGCGTTTGGCACAGAGTCGCTTTACAGCGCGAGCTGTGTGGAGAAGCCTATTTTACCTAGGCTACACAAAATAATCTAAATAACTATATAAATGCTATGCTAACTAGATGCTAATAACTCGCAATTCCAACTCCTGATTCACTACAGTGGTTTTGATGGATCAAGATGTTTTTATACCAGGGGCTGCCAAGGGCATGGGGAGCTTGTCCCTTCTTATGTCACGCGGCACCACAACTTCCAATAGGAACATTTAACTGCAGTAGCAACCGTTCAACCTGAAGAGGGCAGCACTCAGACGTTTTTACACCATATATTGTAGAATTGAAACACTTTATACCCAAATGTCAAAAAAATTACTTGAATCAATGAACAGCATTAATAAAGACCCAGTCTTACAGACCATTAACTAAAAAAAAAGTTGTTTTAGGGTTTAGTTACCCTTTAACATGTCATTTCAGTGGTTTTAATTCACACACACATACATTATCATGGCATTAAACATATGCCATTTATCTTGTTTAACACGTTCATTTTGTCATTATTTGCTATATCCAGCAAAGTAAACAATCAGACAGACAGGTCTTATAAAAAAAAAAAAAAAATTATATATATATATTATATAAGTTATGTCTGTGTGTTTATGCTGCATGGGTAATATATGCAATATATTACACAAACATTACTATATCTAATCACATACATCTATATATTATGAAGTGTATTACTGAATATAAAATTACATGCATTATGATATATAAGTAAATATATTGTCACATATTAATTAAAGGTATAGCGGAGGATCTTTCCGAATTTTAGATAAGAACCGCCCTCTCCACTTTTTGAAAAAATGCACATGCGCAACACTCTACCTGCTCCCGAGAGGGAACGCCTATTAAACGTGTGCGAGGTTCTCCTCGTGCACGCTCTGTTTACAAGTTGCTGTCGGCATCGCTCATACAAGATTACTTTCCAAAAGAAGATTTGCACTTTTTCTCCAAATAGCATGCCAAACTTACCTGTCGAGTAGAAACTTCGCGACTGAGGCATCAGTGGGAAGCCTAACCTGTGTTTTCAGCGCACGCCATCGTGTGAAACAATCTCCCAAAAACACTCTGATCTTGTTTCTCTCTTCTGAGGCCTTTCTCTTCTTCTCATACAGTTCGTACAAACTTTTTCTCTTGCGACCCTCAGACATTTTCAAACGACCCGGTGAAACGGCGAGCTTCAATGAATGGCTTAGCTCTAGCTCACCACACATATAAACACCTGAAAGTGCGCATGCGCAGAAAGCGAAAACTAAGGGATGAGCACGTACGACGGCCTTACGTAAACATATCACCAGAATGATTGACACTTAGGTGGACCAATAGTTTACACTACCCACCCGGAAAAAGAAAATCCTCCGCTATACCTTTAAATAAATAAACAAATACAATTCCAAGGTTTGTTTGGTTTTTATTAAAAGTTTCTCGTATCCCATTTGTGTGCGAAAAGACCTATAATTAAAGGGATCATGAACTGCATTATTTTATTATTTTATAATGTTTCCTGGGGTGCACTTGCATCACTATTATGATTTTTACATCAAAATTGTAATATTTTAATAATAAAAGGCATTATTTCCTATCCTGATTTTAGCTCTCTGATTTGAATGCTCTGTTTTAAGGGGCGTGTCTGCTGTGAGCATTCAGTGTAAACGCCCACTGCTGTGATTGGCTAACATCTTTGCATATGGAAATAGCTAAGTATTACATGTGGAATTCTCTCGAAAACGTTTAGTACATTTTTACTATTACAGTTTTCAAGTCAAGTCACCTTTATTTATATAGCGCTTTTTATAATACAGATTGTTTCAAATCAGCTTTACAGTGATAACAGGAAAATAATGCAACAAAGTTTATTTCACTGTACAGCAGATCTAGAAGAAAATAGTGTCATAGTTCAGCTATTAGTTATTAATTTAGTTCATATATAGCCACTCTGGAGAAAACAGTGATGTCATCGTCCAGCTCAGTTCAGTTCTCATAATGGTGTCAATGCAGGCAGATCAATAATATTTTTGAATGTTAAGTGTCACCAACTAAGCAAGCCAAAAGCAAAAGGCTTTTGCCAACAGTGGTAAGGAACCAAAACTCTTATCAGGTGACAGAATGGAGAAAAAAAACCTTGGGAGAAACCAGGCTCAGTCGGGGGCCAGTTCTCCTTTGGCCAACGAACAAACAGTGTATTATGATTCAGGGTCCATTATAGGTCAGAAGTCAGATTGGATTGGAACATTCAGAATATTTATCCAGTTCCATCTGGTTGAAGATCGGAGTCATCACGCCGGTATGGAGACGGGTTTGTTGAGGATCAGTGCCACTGGCTGTCGTGTCTTCACATGGGAGAGTCTAGTTGACACAATCTCTGCTGCGTTGTGGTCGTGTCTAGGCTCAGGTCTGATCTGGATACGGCCAGAATCCGCCTGTCTACAGTAAACCTCGGAATAAACAGAAAGATTAGCGCAGATGCCATTCTTCTTATGCTGTAACAACAAGTACATTGGGTGTTATAAGAAGTGCTCCCGGTTCTGGCTGACCTAGTTTATA
The DNA here is from genome assembly GCA_021464565.1 of Rutilus rutilus. Taxonomy (NCBI): domain Eukaryota; kingdom Metazoa; phylum Chordata; class Actinopteri; order Cypriniformes; family Leuciscidae; genus Rutilus; species Rutilus rutilus. The sequence continues at coordinate 7,582,424 of JAJAQA010000003.1, forward strand.
GGTTTATGAATAGTGGAAAGTGTTGATTATAGCATCATATTTAGATTGTGGAATGAAAGGTTGCAGTGGATGAGCATTGTAGCCGATCACAGACATGTTGAGCGCATGAATGCAGCGATCTCGTCATTGTAACTCGATATCTGCACACTAACAAATCCTTTCATCATAACTAACAGTGCAAACACAATATAAATAAGAGATTTGTTGATTCAAACGGGAGTAGAATACTCGCGCTGTTTGATTGACAGTTCCAGCGATTGTTAAGTGAGCGTGCTTTGATTGCTTTCTATATATAATTTAACCACAGTTTAAATAACATATTATTTTTATCCTATGTGATGTTGACCGTTTAGTCACTGGTTTGATTTACTGAGAGTAAATGATTTTGAGACAGAAAACATCTGACTGTAGGCCTACATGAATAATTACATATCAGAAATCACTGGTCACTGCACTGGTGATTTTGCTTAGACATGTACACATCATCTGTACATATCAATCTGTAGCAAAGCAATATTGACACAGTAAAGAGTAAAAACTTTTTTTACTTGCATGTTGCGCAGTTCCTGTCGGATCCAATATAGAAGGCACAAAAGAGTTTTTTTAATTTCAGGCTCTCTGCAAATCTAATGCAGCTACTACGTTTTTCCACAACCTGGCTCTGCACAACATTTTGCACTCATCAAAGGCATGGTTATTGCTTAGTTGCTTGATCCATGTCTGTTATTTACCTACTACTACTTGTTGTGCTCGAACCAGTGGGTGGGGCTACTGAACTTTAGGGTTCGTGATGTCACCAACCCGGGAAGAAGCTTGTTGTAGTTCCTACCAGCCGTAGTCCTTAAAAATCGATTTCTGTAAAAGAAAATATCTCCCTTTGCATTATTTGAGCGTCGTAACTTTGCAGATGTTGTTTATGCTCAAACAGCAGCATTGCACACTAAGGCCCCGATCACACCTAACGCGTTTTTTTTTTTGCAGTGAGATGTGCCTTTTTTCAATTGTTTTCCTATGGCAGTGAGCGTTCTGCGTGCTGTTTATGCGCCCCAGTCGCCTCGCGTTTTACCGCCTGCTGCGCCTTACGTTTTTGCAGTTGAAAGCAAAAAGCAACTAAGAGCGGAAAAAGCGCCCGACGTCATCACGTTGTTTTTTTTGTTCGTTTTTTTAAGAGCGCTCGATTAGACTGACAGGACAGCTGACTCCCTGGTTACTTAGCGACATAAAAAACACAGCGCACTGCCAGTTCTGTGTGATCGGCTGATTGGCCGTGCTGTGTGCCTCGCGTTTTCGAACCTGAAAAACGCGTTAGGTGTGATCAGGGCTTAACTAAAGTTAAAAAAGTGAAATCATAGTCAAGGAACCCTTTAAGTCATTGGTAAATTCTAAGCACTATATCTCCATATCTCTCTTTGAGTGGTCTGACATGTCATTTGTTGGCACAAACACAAATGTGAGTTTGGTCTGGCACTATCTTTTGGTTTGTTTAGGAAACACACTCAGAAAGTACTTGGGATAAAAGCATCCACTAAACAAATAAATGTCAATGCAAATCATTATTATCATTATTCGTTATGTTGGCTTTTTTCGTTGGGTGCTATTAGTAAAAGTGGAACAACACTTTTATATTTAAAAGAAAACATTTTCAGACAATCTGACAAATATGGAAAATAATGCCTGTGTTTGTGAGAGATACACTCAAGGTTGTTTCACTGTGTAGATAAACTGCAGCCGATTCTGACTGTAAAGCCCCAGAGTTCAGTGTTCACTGGAGACACAGTTACTCTCAGCTGTGACGTGGGAAGCTCAACTGGATGGACGTGTCTCTGGTGGAAAGACTCAAACTGGGAATTCGGTGATGATGCTGGAACTAAAACAATCAGTTCTGTGAGAGTCTCTGATGGAGGAACATACTGGTGTAGAGCACAGCGAGGAGAATACTACACAGACCTCAGTCATGTTGAGATAATAGTGAGAGGTAAGTATTCTTTCTATATTTTGAGTTTTAATGACTTTCAGACATGTGAAATGTGTGTTTGCTTATTTCACAGTGAGACCCAAACCTGTAGTGAAGGTGAAGCCTGATGTTCGTGTGTTCAGAGGAGAGAGAGTCACTCTCACATGTGACATACAGGAGACAGGAGTCTGGAGGTACAGCTGGTATAAAGATCAAGATAACAGCAGAAGTACAGACCAGATCTATATCAAATCTGTGGAGCCGTCTCATGCTGGTCTGTACAGATGTAGAGGAACTCTGACTGAAACCCAACAGAACTCAAAGATCAGTGATGGAGTTACACTGACAGTATCAGGTGAGTGTGTTCATGTGTTCCTCAGACAGAATTACTTGTTTGTTTGTTGGTAACACTTTACAACAAGGTTCCATTTGTTAATTTTACTTAATGCATATTAATACATTTGTTATTTAATAATCTTTGTTAACATTAGTTAATAAAAATACAACTATTCATTGTTAGTTCATGTTAGCTGAGGTCCATTAAATAATATTCACAGCTGCAACTTTTGATTTAATAATATATTAGTAAATGTTGAAATTAACATGGACTAAGATGAACACATCACAAAGATTTCTACACATCATTGTGCATTATAAAACAGAGTTTCTTGGTCTTCTCTTGCTGTACGAAGGAAAATACATTGGTACTTACTTATTGGACCAACAGAATGGAACTCTCTCCAAATGACATTGAGGCTGAAACATTTGCTGTCTTTCAGCAATTTTAGAACACTTATACATGTGCTAGAGAAAGATTTAATGACTTGCAAATGCTTCTGAGATTGTATTTTTAATACCAATTTATTGTGTGCTGTATTGTTTTATTGTCATATGTGTGTTTGAATAATTGGGCCGCCTATCTTGGCCAGGACACTCCTGTAAAAGAGATTTTAATCTCAGTGAGGTTCTCTCCTGGTTAAATAAAGGTATAATAATAATTAATATATGATTTAAGAGTATTTTTCATTGCTCATTTTAACCAGTAACTTTGGCTGTATCCCATCACTGTAACCACATTGAGTCTGCAGATTTATTTTATTTATTTATTTTTTTAATATTTTGCATGTTTTAAATAGATCCGATGTTGCATTGAAATGCATACATGAAAATAAAATAATAAAATCAGTGTAGTTTTTTTATATTCATTCATAGTAAATGAGATGTGGGATAAACTGATATTTCGGCTGCAATAATATGCACATTGAAGCTCAAATATCAACTGGTGACTCTATAATAATAATTTCAGCCTCATGTCAGAGATAATGTTTTAGGAGTGTAGAAGCAGCGGACCATTAGACTTTGACTTTCCTGTCACTAGATAAATGTGTCACCACAGGGGCAATATTACAATTTACTAGAAATAAGCACATAGAAATATACTTAAAATACATAAATACATAAGTAAATAATACAAAAAATATATAAATAAATGAATATTTATCATAATTGTAATATAAATAACTCACTTCTTTCAGGGCAAAATAAAAATTCAAAAATAAAAATGAAACCTTAAAGTGTCCATTTTAAGAGAAATGTAAGGTTCAAGTCTGAAACTCTCACATTAACTTCAGCATTCAAAATGATTAGAACTTGCATTCTTTTTATCTTTGTATTTCTCACATGTATCTGCATTTGTTTTTTTAGTTTTTTTATCAGACATTTAACCATCTATATCCAGCAAAATCAAAGTGACAGAAGTGTGAAGTAGCCTTAGACCTGAGCTTAGCTGAGACTTTAACTTTTGGCTATCTTGAAAGAGTGACACATCTTATTGATTCTTGTTCAAAGATGTTTTGATCATGTTCTCTTACGAGAAGTTCTCTCGTATTGCGTAAGTTGCTTACGCTACGGGTAAAGTAATCTTTTCTCGAGATATGAAGCCAAAAAATTATCCTTAATCTTGTCAACGCAGTGCAGCAGCATTCAGACCTAGAGCAGGCTATCTAGCGTGCTCATTGGCTGCCCTGCGGCAACTGCAGCAGCCTACCACTGAGCCTGGCGTGACGTCACGCCCAATGAGGGCGCTTGGCGCCCTCACGCGTCACGGCCCGTCAGAAGGGGCGTGGTTAAGCGCATAAAAGGAAGGCTCTGAGGCTGGTTCACTGATTTTTGTCTCTTCAGCGAAGCTCTCCGCATCGCTGGACTCTGAGAGAAGCCGCCTTCGAATCAAGCGACCAGCAAGCCGTGGATAAGAGTCTGAGGAAGCCGGCCGCCTTCAGCCATCCTTGCCTACTTCGCTATACGGCAATAATATCCTTTTGCTACTTGCTTTCACTGTGTGCTCGCCACCACGACACACTTCTCTAAAAGAGCGCGAGGCGTTTGTTTCAAAATGCCTCGCATTTCCTGCGGCTCGTGCAGAGCCCCGCTCAGCGACAGGGACCACCATGTGATTTGCGATCTCTGCCTGGGCCGAGACCACGCAGCCCTCGTGCTCTCTTCCGGGGGCTGCGAATTCTGCGAAGAACTGTCGATGTCGATCCTGCGGGCTCGACTCGCCTCGTTCGACGCTCCTGCTGTCTCTCCGCCTGCCTCCACCGGGCCGCGCAAGAAGAAGCGCCGCTCCCAGAGGCCACCGGAGCCCGATGCAGCAGCTGAGTGCTCGCCGGATCCCTTCCCTCTCTCCTTCTCTGCCCCCCTTTTCGGACGCGCAGCTGCCGGCTCTCGCCCGCACTGCCGTCGCCTCAGGGGATGAAGCGGACGACGCTGCTATCGGCGAATCATCTCACAAAACAGCGCTTCTCAGCCATCTGGAAAGCCTGGGTCTCTCGGTCAACTGGACCAAGAGCTCCATACTGCCCAGTCAGTCAATTTCCTTTCTGGGAATAGAACTGGACTCTGTGGCTATGACGGCCAGATTGTCAACGCAGCGCGCGCGCCGCATTCGACATCTCGCTGCATCTTTCCACACAGGCAGCCGGGTTCCGCTGAGAACATTTCAAAAAAAGTTGGGCCATATGGCCTCAGCTGCAGCTGTGCTTCAGCTGGGCTTACTGCGCATGCGCCCGCTACAACGCTGGCTGAAAGCGCGAGTGCCTCACCGAGCCTGGACTGCCGGCGGCCTGCGAGTCAATGTGAATCAGGGCTGTGTCTCAGCCCTGCAGCCCTGGCTGGCGGCCGAATGGTACCACACAGGGGTGACAATGGGAGTTGTCTCGCACCGAAAAGTTGTCTCGACAGATGCCTCCAACCTAGGTTGGGGGGCGCTTTTCGAGGGCAGACCGGTCTATGGCCTGTGGTCAGACCAGGAGAATCGCCTTCATATAAACTGTCTAGAGATGCTGGCGGTCGAGAATACGCTGAAGCACTTCCTCCCACACCTGCGGGATCACCATGTACTAGTCCGCACGGACAATACGTCAGTGGTGTCCTATGTGAACCGTCAGGGCGGCGTCAGATCCAAAAGTCTCTGCGCCCTGGCGGGACACCTCCTCGTTTGGGCTCAGCACTCACTGCGCTCGCACGGTCACCTGAACGATGGTCCAGACAGACTGTCCAGAGACAATGTTCCCCCAGGGGAATGGTCTTTGCATCCCCAGACAGTCCAGCTATTGTGGCGCCTTTTCGGCAAAGCGAAAGTCGACCTTTTTGCGTCAAAAGACAACGCTCACTGCCAAAGGTTCTTTTCAAAGAGCGAGGATGCGCTGGCCCAAACCTGGCCCAGCGGCCCGCTGTACGCTTTCCCCCCGGTCTCTCTGTTGCCACAGGCCATCGGGAGAATCAGGGAAGCGCGCCACTCGGTGCTCCTCATAGCCCCGCACTGGGAGAATCAAACGTGGTTCCTGGAATTAATGCGGCTGACAGATATAGCCCCATGGACGATCCCGGTGAGGAGAGACCTTCTCTCTCAAGCCCGCGGCTCGATCTGGCATCCTCATCCAGAGCGCTGGTCTCTGCATGCATGGATAATCAACGAATACCCGTTGACCTGCCAAAAGGGGTTGTGAACACGATCACACAGTCTAGAGCTCCCTCTACGAGACGGCTCTACGCTTCTAAATGGTCTGTGTTCGATAAGTGGTGCTCCGCCAAAGAATTGGATCCACATACATGTGGGGTCTCGCAGGTGCTTTGCTTCCTTCAAGAGCTGTTGGACATGGGCAGGTCCCCCTCCACGCTCAAAGTGTATGTTGTGGCCATTTCAGCGTTCGCTGACTCGGCGCATTAGGAAGGAACGAGTTCATCATCCGCTTCCTTAGAGGAGCCAGGAGGATGAATCCCCCGCGGCCCCCTTCGGTTCCTATCTATCTGGGATCTTTCCCTGGTCTTAGAGGCCCTGAAAGCGCATCCCTTTGAACCGATAGAAACTGTGGATTTCAAATATCTCACGCTCAAGACCGTTTTTCTGATAGCCCTGTCTTCAGTCAAACGTGTGGGTGACCTACACGCGTTATCAGTTAACGCTGCGTGCCTTGAGTTTGGACCTAATGACTCTAAAGCAGGGCCGTGCACAGGGGGGTGGCCCGGTGGCTAGAGCCACTGCCCCTCTGTTCTCATCGACTGAGGTGCCCCTCTTCCCCACCCCCACCGCTCCGCTCAAAGCATTCCGCTGATTCCACTAATACGCTCCAGGTTTTCTCGCTCGCTCTGCAGCATCACTCACAGTATAGAAAGGTATGCTATACCTTTTATGCATTAAAAGGTAGGTTATGGTGTATATATATTTTTTTTGTATTTATGTCGGTAATGTTTTTCTCTTGGTCTTTTACTAGTGCTAACAACTTGTACAACATATCCACGTTCTTAGAATTAGCTGCTTGTCTAATCAAATTATTGTACTCTCGATCAGATCTAATACAAATAACAAAATTTTCTGATGTTGGCACACTTTGTAGACAAGGTAAATTGGGTAAACCAAGCCCTGGGTATTTTTGAGAAAATGAAAGCTCAGACGGGCGAATCTAGAAATCTTCCCCTTATGTCGTCATAAGGGGAAAGGTTACCTCCCCTTCTCTTCTATGCCTTGGCCCGCCCATGAGAAAATGAGCTGCGCGAGCGTGATATTGGTTTTTCCTCGAGAGACATCATGGCTTGCAAACGAGCGAAGCATGGCAGTTGCTCAGTGTTTGGATGTACAAATGAATGTACAAATGTATTGTTTTAGTTCCTTCATCCGAGCCTCTGAAGAACCAGTGGGTTATGTGAATTTTTTATGTGTAATTGTTCAAGTTCAGACAGATAATCTTTCTCTCAAAGTCGTTCAATACTGTTTATGCATCAGTAAATCAAGCCAGTGACTAAACGATCAACTTCACGTCGTTTCTCTTAGGATGAAAATAATCGTACTTAAACTGTGATTAATATATATACAGAAAGTGATCAAAGAACAATCCCTTTCCAATCGCCCAAGCTGTCAATCACACAGTGCGAGTTTATCTGGACACTTGCCAAAACTCGTTATGAAATCAATGACGTTGTTACGCTGCACAACGAAGCTCTTATTGTACTTACCTCATGTTTGCATTGGTGAAAGCATTAGTGAGAGTGCAGAAACTGTTGCAATGATAAGATCTTCATTCACGCGATCAACAGACTGTCATTTGCTCAATGCTCATCACTGCAACCTTTTATGTGATGGGAATAGATCTAAATACTTAAAGGTGCATTGCGCAAGTCTCTGAGTTTTTGCAGAACTATGTCCCCTTCTGGCGACATGCGAAACTGCAACCAGAGTTGTGCACGCGGTTATGTGGAGTTTGCGTTGGGATTTGGGATGAACTAGAAGCCGGTCTCTTTGAATCCATCTTCTACTTTTGCAAAAGTCTCTTGAGTTGTCTTCGCTGATGCGGATAATGGCGGCGAATACACAAACCTGCCAGACATAGCCAGGTGAGCGTGAACGCGCATGACATCACGCCCAGTCGATTCCGTCCCGAATCCCTCTTATTTATTTTACTGTACAGGATTATAGAGGCAATCGCAGTGATCATAGAAGGGCTCATTCATCCCATCAGGCAATTGTTTAAGCATGTATGGGTTAGAAAAACGGGTATTTTTAACATGAAAAGTTGCTTAATGCACCTTTAAAAAACTTCTCACGATTCGTTAATCTCAATAGCTGTAATAGTAAAAACGTATAACAGCTGTAATAGTAAAAGTATTCGAGAGAGTTCCACATGTAATGCTAGCTATTTCATATGCAAGCATGTCAGCCAATCACAGCAGTGGGCGTTTACACTGAAGTCTCACAGCCAATCACAGCAGTGGGCGTTTACACTGAAGTCTCACAGCAGTGGGCGTTTACACTGAAGTCTCACAGCAGACACACCCCTTCAAACAGAGCGTTCAAATCAGAGGCTAAAATCAGGCTAGGAAATATGCCTTTTATTTCTAAATTATAACAACTTTTGATCTTAAAAACATACTAACATTATAAGATCACCACAGGAAACATTCTAATAAAATAATCCATGCAATGGGACCTTTAAGATATTTTAGGACATGGTACCAAATAGAAAGGTTTTGCTGTAAAAGGAAAAGGTAAATACCAAAATGTAAAATGGTAAATAGTTTCTGTTATTATCACCAATGTGTAATTGTGAATCATAAAAAAATTAGGTTATCAAGATCTTTCAGGAAATGGTACCAAATAAAAAAAGTGTTGCTGTAAATGGAACAGGTAAATATAAAAATGTAAAACAGCAAATAGTTTATGTTATTATCAGCAATGTGTAATTGTGATGTTCTATCAAAACATCTACAATAAAGTCTAAAATGTATTTGAGTGTGTGCTGTCTTCTCTTTTAATTGTATATTTTGTAATAACTGGATAATTTGTGTTAACAAGCAACCACCCCCTTAGTGCCCCTTTTTTTGGTTTAGGCCACTGCCCCTCAAAATGTCTGTGCACGGCCCTGCTCTAAAGTCATTCTGAAACCAAGGCACGGTTATGTCCCCAAAGTGATGGGCACTCCCTTCATAGCGCAAGACATTTCTCTCTCAGCTTTGCCGGCATCCGGCAGCGAGGTCGATAATAACCTCCTCTGCCCTGTCAGAGCACTGAGAAATTACATCACGCGCTCCACCGCTGTCAGGCGCTCGGAGCAGCTTTTCGTTTCATTTGGTGGGCGCACCAAGGGTCTCGCCGCCTCGAAACACAGTCTGTCCAGATGGATAGTGGACGCTATTGCGGCTGCTTACGCATCTAAAGACCTGCAGTGCCCCTTAGGCTTCAGAGCTCACTCCACTAGAGGCATGGCCTCGTCGTGGGCTTGGTCCAGCGGGATTTCCATTCATGACATTTGTACGGCGGCGGGCTGGGCCTCCCCCTCCACATTTATTAGGTTTTAAAACCTGGAAGTTCCCGCCCTGCAGGCTAAACTTTTATCAGTCTAAGTCGCGCGTATGCCCTGCCCACATTCTCGTGCGCAGGCTACTGCTGTTCGATTTAGCTCTCCTGGTTGAGCTGCATTATAAAGGGTTGTGTCACTTTACTTCAGACCGGCTGCGCCGCTCTGCACTCCCTACTGTGTGCTTATGTACATGCGCTAGCCATTCTGTTGGCTGCCCAGCTCTCACTTATCGTGTTCCCCGGACTTTCCCTGGGACTCATTCAGTGGATGCTGGGCGCGCACGGCGTTGACAAGGGTGTTCCCGTAGCGTAAGCAACTTACGCAATACGAGAGAACCTCTCGTAAGAGAACGTAATCGATTACCTAACGTAACCTCTGTTCTCTCTAGAAGAGGGAACGAGTATTGCGTAACCCGCCGTGCTCACGCCACGAGCTCATTCGCTTCATTGACGAAAACCAGTGAACCAGCATCCGAGCCTTCCTTTTATGTGGAAGCACCCTCATTGGGCGTGACGTCACGCCAGGCTCAGTGGTAGGCTGCTGCAGTTGCCGCAGTGCAGCCAATGAGCACGCTAGATAGCCTGCTCTAGGTCTGACTGCTGCTGCACTGCGTTGACAAGATTATAAAAATTAAGGATAATTTTTTGGCTTCATATCTCGAGAAAAGATGACTTTACCCATAGCGTAAGCAACTTACGCAACACTCGTTCCCTCTTCTAGAGAGAACAGAGGTTACGTTAGGTAACCGATTACGTTATGGTGCATGTTCTCATTTGTTTCCTTGGTTATTAATTATTTTCCTCATCTGTGTTTAGTTTAAGATAAACTCTTTAGTTTGTGGTTTTGCTTGTTTTGTTCTGTAGGCCTAAATGAAGACTTCTCAAAATCAATATTTTTGCTGTTCTATTCAGTGATGTCACTAGTGGGAGCAAGAAAGGACACATCCCTTTAAATCAAAATAAATGACAGTTTACTGTACAAAATAAAGACAATACAAGATATGACCAATAATATAAATGAGCTCAACACTGCATCATTGTTCACTTCCAGATAAACCGATTCTGACTGTAAAGCCCCAGAGTTCAGTGTTCACTGGAGACACAGTTACTCTCAGCTGTGACGTGGGAAGCTCAACTGGATGGACGTTTGACTGGTGGAAAGACTCAAACTGTGAATCCAGTGATGATGCAGGAACTAAAACAATCAGTTCTGTGAGAGTCTCTGATGGAGGAACATACGAGTGTAGAGCACAGCGAGGAAAACACTACACACACTTCAGTAATGCAATAAAGATAACAGTGAGAGGTAAGTGCTCATTTACTCTTTTGCTCTTTTTTTTTTTTCAGTGAAAAGCTAATTTTGAGTTTTAAAAGATTTAAAGATGTTGTTTGCTCATTTCACAGAGACACCCAAACCTGTAGTGAAGGTGAAGCCTGATGTTCGTGTGTTCAGAGGAGAGAGAGTCACTCTCACATGTGACATACAGGAGACAGGAGTCTGGACGTACAGCTGGTATAAAGATCAAGATAACAGCAGAAGAACAGACCAGATCTATATCAAATCTGTGGAGCCGTCTCATGCTGGTCTGTACAGATGTAGAGGAACTCAGACTGAAACCCAACAGAACTCAAAGATCAGTGATGGAGTTACACTGACAGTATCAGGTGAGTGTGTTCATGTGTTCCTCAGACAGAATTACTTGTTTGTTTGTTTGATTTGTTGGTAACACTTTACAACAAGGTTCCATTTGTTCATTTTACTTAATGCATATTAATACATTTGTTATTTAATAATCTTTGTTAACATTAGTTAATACAAATACAACTATTTTAAACACATCATTGTGCATCATAAAACAGAGTTTATTGGTCTTCTCTTGCTGTACGAAGGAAAATACATTGGTACTTATTGATATACAAAGCTTTTTTTTTTTTTTTTTTTTTACCATCTTATCTTTGTGGTATGCTTAAGCAAAAAGTAGCAGGTAACTATTCATTGTGTTCACAGTCTTATTACAATATGCATGTACCTCGAGCTAGAACTATGTTAGGCAAAACTGCTTTTAATTATGCTGTACCAACAGAATGGAACTCTCTCCAAATGACATTGAGGCTGAAACATTTGCTGTCTTTCAGCAATTTTAGAACACTTATACATGTGCTAGAGAAAGATTTAATGACTTGCAAATGCTTCTGAGATTGTATTTTTAATACCAATTTATTGTGTGCTGTAATTGTTTTATTGTTATATGTGTGTTTGAATAATTGGGCCGCCTATCTTGGCCAGGACACTCCTGTAAAAGAGATTTTAATCTCAGTGAGGTCTCTCCTGGTTAAATAAAGGTATAATAATAATTAATATATGATTTAAGAGTATTTTTCATTGCTCATTTTAACCAGTAACTTTGGCTGTATCCCATCACTGTAACAACATTGAGTCTGCAGATTTATTTTATTTATTTATTTTTAATATTATGCATGTTTTAAATAGATCCGATATTGCATTGAAATGCATACATGAAAATAAAATAATAAAGTCAGTGTAGTTTTTTATATTCATTCATAGTAAATGAGATGTGGGATAAACTGATGTTTCGGCTGCATTAATGTGCACATTGAAGCTCAAATATCAACTGGTGACTCTATGATAATAATTTCAGCCTCATGTCAGAGATAATGTTTTAGGAGTGTAGAAGCAGCGGACCATTAGACTTTGACTTTCCTGTCACTAGATAAATGTGTCACCACAGGGGCAATATTACAATTTAATAGAAATAAGCACATAGGAATATACTTAAAATACATAAAATCATAAGTAAATAATACAAAACATAGCCTATATATAAATAAATGAATATTTATCATAATTGTAATATAAATAACTCACTTCTTTCAGGGCAAAATAAAAATTCAAAAATAAAAATGAAACCTTAAGGGCCTTACACACCGGGACGAATATCGGCGCGCGTTATTCGCCAGCGTTTTTCAACGCGTTTTTTGTGTTCACACCCAAGCGATTTTCGCTGACGATGAGCCGAGTGAACATGCAAATTCATTCCCTGACATTAGATGGCGCGATTGTCAAACGTTCGTGGGAAAAAGTTACAAGCCTATGTACATGAAAGACAATTAAGTAAAATGAAACTCACCATCAAGGCCCATTTGCTCTGCAATACCACTCCATAACAGTTCTCTTTTATCAAGATTTTTGTAGTCGCGTTTGTCAAATAGTTCTTTATGTTCAGACACCAACGAGGCCAGCAGCTCTACATTCATCTTGCCTTGCATCTTCCTCGTCTTATTTCTTCCCAGCAGTGTAGACGCTATCTTCTTCGCCTGTATGTGTGCTCGGCAAGACCGTTTTGTGTTTGAGCGCCCCCAAGTTGTGTTTTACTGTAACTTCAGAAGCTCCAGACACGTGAGCAAAAGCACCAATCTCATTGGTCGGATAGTTTTTGACGCGGCGCGTCAAACCAAAAAAACGAACCCGAGGCGTTTTTTTAAAAATGACGCTTTTACGCGTGGCGTTTTTCGCGTCGGTGTGCACACTCACATTGGCGCCCTTTGTTTAGTCACGAGGCGTTAAACGTCGGCGAATATCGCGCGCGAAATTCGTCCCGGTGTGAACAGGCCTTTAAAGTGTCCATTTTAAGAGAAATGTAAGGTTCAAGTCTGAAACTCTCACATTAACTTCAGCATTCAAAATGATTAGAACTTGCATTCTTTTTATCTTTGTATTTCTTACGTTTATCTGCACATTTCTTTTTCTTTTTTTTTTTATCAGACATTTAACCATCTATATCCAGCAATAGCAAAGTGACAGAAGTGTGAAGTAGTCTTAGACCTGAGCTTAGCTGAGACTTTAACTTTTGGCTATCTTGAAAGAGTGACACATCTTATTGATTCCTGTTCAAAGATGTTTTGATCATGTCATGGTGCATGTTCTCATTTGTTTCCTTTCTTATTAATTATGTTCCTCATCTGTGTTTAGTTTAAGATAAACTCTTTAGTTTGTGGTTTTGCTTGTTTTGTTCTGTAGGCCTAAATGAAGACTTCTCAAAATCAATATTTTTGCTGTTCTATTCAGTGGTGTCACTAGTGGGAGCAGAAAGGACACATCCCTTTAAATCAAAATAAATCACAGTTTACTGTACAAAAAAAAGACAAGACAAGATCTGACCAATAATATAAATGAGCTCAACACTGCATCACTGTTCACTTCCAGATAAACCGATTCTGACTGTAAAGCCCCAGAGTTCAGTGTTCACTGGAGACACAGTTACTCTCAGCTGTGACGTGGGAAGCTCAACTGGATGGACGTTTGACTGGAGGAAAGACTCAAACCCTGAATCCAGTGATGATGCAGGAACTAAAACAATCAGTTCTGTGAGAGTCTCTGATGGAGGAACATACGAGTGTAGAGCACAGCGAGGAAAACACTACACACACTTCAGTAATGCAATAAAGATAACAGTGAGAGGTAAGTGCTCATTTACTCTTTTGCTCTTTTTTTTTTTTCAGTGAAAAGCTAATTTTGAGTTTTAAAAGATTTAAAGATGTTGTTTGCTCATTTCACAGAGACACCCAAACCTGTAGTGAAGGTGAAGCCTGATGTTCGTGTGTTCAGAGGAGAGAGAGTCACTCTCACATGTGACATACAGGAGACAGGAGTCTGGAGGTACAGCTGGTATAAAGATCAAGATAACAGCAGAAGAACAGACCAGATCTATATCACATCTGTGGAGCTGTCTCATGCTGGTCTGTACAGATGTAGAGGAACTCTGACTGAAACCCAACAGAACTCAAAGATCAGTGATGGAGTTACACTGACAGTATCAGGTGAGTGTGTTCATGTGTTCCTCAGACAGAATTACTTGTTTGTTTGTTTGATTTGTTGGTAACACTTTACAACAAGGTTCCATTTGTTCATTTTACTTAATGCATATTAATACATTTGTTATTTAATAATCTTTGTTAACATTAGTTAATACAAATACAACTATTTTAAACACATCATTGTGCATCATAAAACAGAGTTTCTTGGTCTTCTCTTGCTGTACGAAGGAAAATACATTGGTACTTATTGATATACAAAGCTTTTTTTTTTTTTTTTTTTTACCATCTTATCTTTGTGGTATGCTTAAGCAAAAAGTAGCAGGTAACTATTCATTGTGTTCACAGTCTTATTACAATATGCATGTACCTCGAGCTAGAACTAAGTTAGGCAAAACTGCTTTTAATTATGCTGTACCAACAGAGAGGAACTCTCTCCAAATGACATTGAGGCTGAAACATTTGCTGTCTTTCAGCAATTTTAGAACACTTATACATGCGCTAGAGAAAGATTTAATGACTTGCAAATGCTTCTGAGATTGTATTTTTAATACCAATTTATTGTGTGCTGTATTGTTTTATTGTTATATGTGTGTTTGAATAATTGGGCCGCCTATCTTGGCCAGGACACTCCTGTAAAAGAGATTTTAATCTCAGTGAGGTCTCTCCTGGTTAAATAAAGGTATAATAATAATTAATATATGATTTAAGAGTATTTTTCATTGCTCATTTTAACCAGTAACTTTGGCTGTATCCCATCACTGTAACAACATTGAGTCTGCAGATTTATTTTATTTATTTATTTTTAATATTATGCATGTTTTAAATAGATCCGATATTGCATTGAAATGCATACATGAAAATAAAATAATAAAGTCAGTGTAGTTTTTTATATTCATTCATAGTAAATGAGATGTGGGATAAACTGATGTTTCGGCTGCATTAATGTGCACATTGAAGCTCAAATATCAACTGGTTACTCTATGATAATAATTTCAGCCTCATGTCAGAGATAATGTTTTAGGAGTGTAGAAGCAGCGGACCATTAGACTTTGACTTTCCTGTCACTAGATAAATGTGTCACCACAGGGGCAATATTACAATTTAATAGAAATAAGCACATAGGAATATACTTAAAATACATAAAATCATAAGTAAATAATACAAAACATAGCCTATATATAAATAAATGAATATTTATCATAATTGTAATATAAATAACTCACTTCTTTCAGGGCAAAATAAAAATTTAAAAAATAAAAATGAAACCTTAAAGTGTCCATTTTAAGAGAAATGTAAGGTTCAAGTCTGAAAATCTCACATTAACTTCAGCATTCAAAATGATTAGAACTTGCATTCTTTTTATCTTTGTATTTCTTACGTTTATCTGCACATTTCTTTATTTTTTCTTTTTTTTTCAGACATTTAACCATCTATATCCAGCAATAGCAAAGTGACAGAAGTGTGAAGTAGTCTTAGACCTGAGCTTAGCTGAAACTTTAACTTTTGGCTATCTTGAAAGAGTGACACATCTTATTGATTCCTGTTCAAAGATGTTTTGATCATGTTATGGTGCATGTTCTCATTTGTTTCCTTGGTTATTAATTATGTTCCTCATCTGTGTTTAGTTTAAGATAAACTCTTTAGTTTGTGGTTTTCCTTGTTTTGTTCTGTAGGCCTAAATGAAGACTTCTCAAAATCAATATTTTTGCTGTTCTATTCAGTGGTGTCACTAGTGGGAGCAGAAAGGACACATCCCTTTAAATCAAAATAAATGACAGTTTACTGTACAAAAAAAAAAAGACAAGACAAGATATGACCAATAATATAAATGAGCTCAACACTGCATCACTGTTCACTTCCAGATAAACCGATTCTGACTGTAAAGCCCCAGAGTTCAGTGTTCACTGGAGACACAGTTACTCTCAGCTGTGACGTGGGAAGCTCAACTGGATGGACGTTTGACTGGAGGAAAGACTCAAACCCTGAATCCAGTGATGATGCAGGAACTAAAACAATCAGTTCTGTGAGAGTCTCTGATGGAGGAACATACGAGTGTAGAGCACAGCGAGGAAACCACTACACACACTTCAGTAATGCAATAAAGATAACAGTGAGAGGTAAGTGCTCATTTACTCTTTTGCTCTTTTTTTTTTTTCAGTGAAAAGCTAATTTTGAGTTTTAAAAGATTTAAAAGATGTTGTTTGCTCATTTCACAGAGAGACCCAAACCTGTAGTGAAGGTGAAGCCTGATGTTCATGTGTTCAGAGGAGAGAGAGTCACTCTCACATGTGACATACAGGAGACAGGAGTCTGGAGGTACAGCTGGTATAAAGATCAAGATAACAGCAGAAGAACAGACCAGATCTATATCACATCTGTGGAGCCGTCTCATGCTGGTCTGTACAGATGTAGAGGAACTCTGACTGAAACCCAACAGAACTCAGAGATCAGTGATGGAGTTACACTGACAGTATCAGGTGAGTGTGTTCATGTGTTCCTCAGACAGAATTACTTGTTTGTTTGTTAGATTTGTTGGTAACACTTTACAACAAGGTTCCATTTGTTCATTTTACTTAATACATATTAATACATTTGTTATTGAATAATCTTTGTTAAAGGTATAGCGGAGGATTTTCTTTTTCCGGGTGGGTAGTGTAAACTATTGGTCCACCTAAGTGTCAATCATTCTGGTGATATGTTTACGTAAGGCCGTCGTACGTGCTCGTCCCTTAGTTTTCGCTTTATGCGCATGCGCACTTTCAGGTGTTTATATGTGTGGTGAGCTAGAGCTAAGCCATTCATTGAAGCTCGCCGTTTCACCGGGTCCTTTGAAAATGTCTGAGGGTCGCAAGAGAAAAAGTTTGTACGAACTGTATGAGAAGAAGAGAAAGGCCTCAGAAGAGAGAAACAAGATCAGAGTGTTTTTGGGAGATTGTTTCACATGATGGCGTGCGCTGAAAACACAGGTTGGGCTTCCCACTGATGCCTCAGTCACGAAGTTTCTACTCGACAGGTAAAGTTTGGCATGCTATTTGGAGAAAAAGTGCAAATCTTCTTTTGGAAAGTAATCTTGTATGAGCGATGCCGACAGTAACTTGTAAACAGAGCGTGCACGAGGAGAACCTCGCACACGTTTAATAGGCGTTCCCTCTCGGGAGCAGGTAGAGTGTTGCGCATGTGCATTTTTTCAAAAAGTGGAGAGGGCGGTTCTTATCTAAAATTCGGAAAGATCCTCCGCTATACCTTTAACATTAGTTAATAAAAATACAACTATTCATTGTTAGTTCATGTTAGCTGAGGTCCATTAAATAATATTCACAGCTGCAACTTTTGATTTAAAAATATCTTAGTAAATGTTGAAATTAACATGGACTAAGATGAACACATCACAAAGATTTCTACACATCATTGTGCATTATAAAACAGAGTTTCTTGGTCTTCTCTTGCTGTACGAAGGAAAATACATTGGTACTTATTGATATACAAAGCAATTTTTTTTTTTTTTTTTTTTTACCATCTTATCTTTGTGGTATGCTTAAGCAAACAGTACCCGGAAACTATTCATTGTGTTCACAGTCTTATTACAATATGCATGTACCTCGAGCTAGAACTAAGTTAGGCAAAACTGCTTTTAATTATGCTGTACCAACAGAGAGGAACTCTCTCCAAATGACATTGAGGCTGAAACATTTGCTGTCTTTCAGCAATTTTAGATCACTTATACATGCGCTAGAGAAAGATTTAATGACTTGCAAATGCTTCTGAGATTGTATTTTTAATACCAATTTATTGTGTGCTGTATTGTTTTATTGTTATGTCAAGTCAAGTCAAGTCAAGTATATTTGTATAGCGCTTTTCACAATACAGATTGTATCAAAGCAGCTTCACAGTATTAAATTTAAATAATACAACAAGGTTTGTTTCTAGTGGAATTTATTGATTGATAAAATCAGATTAAATATCCCCAGAATATCCCCAACTGAGCAAGCCAAAGGCAACAGTGGCAAGGAACCGAAAAACTCCATCAGGTGACCCAATGGAGAAAAAAAAACCTTGGGAGAACCCAGGCTCAGTCGGGGGCCACTTCTCCTCTGGCGTTTATTAACTAGAGGCCGGATTGTAATTTGAACTGTGAGATTAAAAATATTATATGAATGCCTGGCTGAAGAGATGCGACTTTAATCTAGTTTTAAACTGGGAGAGCGAGTCTGAGCAACGAACACTATCAGGAAGGCTATTCCAGAGTTTTGGAGCTAAATGTGAAAATGCTCTCCCTCCTTTGGTGGTTCTGGATATCTTAGGTATGACCAAAAGCCTTGAATTAAGTGATCTTAAAGAGCGTGATGGATTATAGGGCGATAGAAGATCCGTTAAATAGACTGGAGCTAAGCCGTTTAGGGCTTTATAAGTCAGTAGCAATACCTTGTAATTAATACGGAACTTTATAGGTAACCAATGCAGTGATGATAAAATCGGTGTTATATGATCATATTTTCTTGACCTAGTAAGAACTCTAGCGGCGGCATTTTGGACTAACTGTAGCTTGTTAATTGAGGATGCAGGACAACCGGCTAATAAAGCATTACAGTAATCTAGTCTCGAGGTCATGAATGCATGAACTAACTTTTCTGCATCAGGAACTGATAGCATATTCCGTAGCTTAGCAATGTTTCTAAGGTGGAAAAAGGCTGTTTTTGTAACATATGAAATATGATTTTCGAAAGACAGGTTGCAATCGAGTATAACACCCAGGTCTTTTACTGTAGAGGATAAAGTAACAGGACATCCTACAATATTAAAGTTGTATTGCGAGAGGTTTTGCGGGTGGTTTTTTGAACCGATAAGTAGTACCTCTGTTTTGTCTGGATTTAATAAAAGAAAATTACGCGTCATCCAATCTTTTATATCGTTAACACACTCTGTCAATTTGGATAATTTAGCGTTTTCATCTGGCCGTGACGAAATATATATTTGAGTGTCATCAGCATAACAATGGAAACTAATTCCATGTTTCCTTATAATATTTCCAAGTGGCATCATATATACTGAGAATAATAGAGGGCCTAACACAGATCCCTGCGGCACTCCATAGTTTACTGGAGTTATGATCGATTTTTCTCCATTTAAGTAGACAAAATGGTAGCGGTCAGATAAGTATGATCTGAACCAGCTTAATGCTTGTCCTTGAACACCAGTATAATTTTGTAGTCGATCTAAGAGTATTGTGTGATCTATAGTATCGAACGCAGCACTAAGATCAAGTAAAACTAGTATTGAGATACAGCCTTGGTCAGAAGCTAAAAGTAAATCATTTGTGATTTTAACGAGCGCAGTTTCAGTGCTATGATGCGGCCTGAATCCAGACTGAAACTTTTCATAGATATCATTTTCTTGCAAGAAAGAACACAATTGAGCAGACACCACTTTTTCTAATATTTTAGACATAAATGGAAGATTTGAAATGGGTCTATAATTTGCTAGGTTATTATGATCTAATTGTGGTTTTTTAATGAGAGGTTTTATAATTGCCAGTTTAAAGGAGAACTCCGGTCAATTTTAACATTGAGCTCATTTTTTTGTACATTTGGAGTGCTGTCAATACAAGTAGTCGATTGCCGAGTTCACGCGCGTGATCATAGCAACTAAACCTATGCGCGTGAACTCGGCAATCGACTACTTTGGACTTCAACCGAAAACAGGATGTAAACACAGGTATTTGCGCTGGCTTAAATAACATCATTTTTATACTTATCTTTCACATCTACTGCAGTCAGATTCACTCGTAATCACTCACATTTTCTGTGCACTTGTAATGACACATCAAGGATGTCAAGAGGCTAAAAGCAGGTTTACTACTTGCCCCATTGAAGTCAACAGGGTGCAAATTTTAAAAATAGAATAACTCGGTGTAGGCAACCCCGATTTTTGTCGTTGTTCTCTGTACTGACAGCACTCCAAATGTACAAAAAAATGAGCTCAATGTTAAAATTGACCAGAGTTCTCCTTTAAATGTTCTTGGAACATGACCTAAAGATAAAGACGAGTTAATAATATTGAGGAGAGGCTCTTCCACTACAGGTAACACTTCTTTCAGTAGCTTAGTTGGTATAGGATCTAATAAACATGTTGTAGTTTTAGATGAAGTGATAAGTTTATTTAACTCTCTTTGTTCTATAGTTGTAAAGCACTGTAATTGTTCTTGCGGGGTGATAATTGAGGCTGAATTATAAGCCGCAATTGCATTTACATTTACATTTAGCTGACGCTTTTATCCAAAGTGACTTACAATTGCTATATATGTCAGAGGTCGCACGCCTCTGGAGCAACTAGGGGTTAAGTGTCTTGCTCAGGGACACATTGGTGTCTCACAGTGGATTCGAACCCGGGTCTCTCACACCAAAGGCATGTGTCTTATCCATTGCGCCACACTATTGAAGATTGAATGTTTACAATTGTGGTTCTGATGCTTTCTATTTTCTCAGTGAAGAACTTCATAAAATCATTACTACTAAACTGTAACGGGATATTTTGTTCGGGTGACGTCTGTTTATTTGTTAGTCTAGCCACGGTGTTAAATAAAAACCTTGGATTATTTTGGTTATTTTCTATTAGTTTGCGGAGATGCTCAGCCCTGGCCGCTTTTAGGGCCTTTTTATAACGTGACATACTGTCTTTCCACGCGATTCTAAAGACCTCTAAATTAGTTTGTTTCCATTTACGCTCTAAAATACGGGTTTCTCTCTTTAGAACATGCGTAGTATTGTTGTACCACGGTGCTTTAATTTTCTCTCTGACCTTTTTTAATCTAATAGGTGCAACAACATCCAATGTTCTAGAGAGAATAGTGCTCATAGTGCTAGTTAGTTCTTCTAGTTCATCTGTTTGTTTGGGTTCAGGCAGCAGCTGAGACAGATCAGATAAGCAATTCGAGAAATTATCTATGGTGGATGGAAGGATTGTTCTGCCTGGTTGATAACGCGGTGCCGCATGACATATTACAGCAGTACGTAATATGCAAGTTACCATGTAATGGTCAGTGACTTCATCACTTTGCGGTATAATATCTATATCGGTTGGATCGGTTCCATGTGATATAATTAAATCGAGTGTATGATTAAGACGATGAGTTGGTCCGGTGACGTTTTGCTTGACCCCAAATGAATTTAATAAATCTGTAAACGCAGCCCCTAACGCATCATTTGGATTATCTACGTGTATGTTAAAATCTCCAACAATTAATGCTTTATCGACATTGACTAATAGGTCTGAGAGAAAATCTGCAAACTCTTTTAGGAAATCAGCGTAAGGCCCAGGCGGTCTATATACGGTAACCAAGGCTAGAGATAATAGGGATGTTTTTCTAACATCTAAGAGCGTAACATTTAGTACAAGTACTTCAAACGAAATAAACTTATAACCCGCTTTCTGAGTAACATTGAGAATATCTCTATAGATTGTTGCAACACCGCCGCCACGACCAATCAGACGGGGCTCATGCTTATAGGAGTATCCAGGAGGAGCAGACTCATTTAGTGAGTGATTATCAAATAATCATTTGTTTTAAGCCAGGTTTCAGTAAGGCAAAGTACATCGAAGCTATTATCTGTGACTATTTCATTTACAATAACTGCCTTAGGTGTGAGTGATCTAATGTTTAGAAGACCTAGCTTTAGAAATTGTTTTTGTTTACTTATAGCAACATTTTGTGTTTTAATAACAATTAGATTTTTCCTAGATCCTGCAGTGTATTTATTATTTGATCTCACTAAACGAGGAATAGACACGGTTTCTATGCAATGTTCTACACTAGTATTTATATCAGTTAAATTGGTGCAGCAGAGACTATGATTTGGACTTTTGGTTACGAGTCAAAAGGTATTTAACATTTTGGAGATGTTATCCGACAGAAGATCTGCTCGGAATCTGCTTGGGTGTAAGCCATCAGCACGGAAAAGCCTAGGACGCTCCCAAAACAGATTCCAATTATTTACAAAGAGCAGTTTCTGCTCATGGCACCATGACATTAACCATTCATTTAGCGCAAATAATTTGCTAAACTTTTCATGTCCTAGTCGGTACGTGGGAAGCGGTCCTGACACTATGATCGTTGTTTCAGGCGATGTGCTGCGTACCGTATCGATCAGATTCCTGAAGTTTTTATTCAGAATCTCCGTCTGGCGCATCCTGATGTCGTTCACTCCCGCGTGCAGGACAACAGTTCCGACGCGCTCGTCACCGTTCAGAATCTCGGGAACGCGAGCAGCGATTTCAGAAACACGAGCACCAGGAAAGCAGTGACTGTGCACCTTACTTTTACCTAACGTAGCGCGTACGTGCCGAACGATGGAATCGCCGATGATCACAGCATCGCGTTCCGTTTCGCGAAGAGGGGAGAAGCGGTTTTGTGTGGATAACTCGAAAACCGGGAGGGTCGGAGAGAGTCTTGGTCTAGACCTGACTCGCGTCTTCCGCTGCGGAACCATCCAGGCTTCGTGGTGGCATGTTGGAGCCGGAGTGAACGAGACCATGGCTGATCGCGACCTCTGCGCTCGGGACCGATGTTGAGAAACATACGGAGTAGACGAAGTCGGAGTCAGCAGGTTAGTAACGTTAATCACTGATTTGTGTGCATCGGCGCGTGATGTTTCAAGAGCTAACCGCCGGTCTATCAGCTCGGCTTGTCTCAATAAAAGGTCGTGGATCTGTTTCTCAACAGCTTCCAGCTCAGACTGCAGTGCGTGCAGTTCAAATGTGTCCTCACCTGCACCAAAAGGTAGACTACTTACATCTGATATATTCGCCATTTTAACAGATGGACAGTGAGTTAGCAACGAAACTACCAGTGATGCTATCAATATTGTAAGAACTGATTTTCCTGCTAAAACAAAACGCACCCTGCAATAAAGCCATAAAATGCACCCTGGTCAGCAGATAGCAAAGACAGAGCACAGAACCTTGTCCTGCCCAAACTTATCTCCTTGTCCCCTTGTTTGACTTCAACTCATCCCCCCTCTCCCTCCTCAAGGCACTGAAAGTTCATTAAGAATGTCTATATAACACATATGGTGTATCTTGTGAATATGTTGTTTTTCCTTTTCATGTTTGGTTTCATTTTAAGTGTCGCAGTGCGATTGGTAAAATGGTCTTAATTTCATTGCAGTCATTGGTTTAATGAAAAAGATTGCGAACTTAGGAGAATCCTGTATCTCCTCTCTGGCTGATATCTCTTTACGATATCTCCTGAAACCAGGTGCTACCCCCCTGGGGTACATGGATTGGCCCAAACAACTCTAAACAACATTTGTTTAACCCCTGTTGTTCTGGTCTGGTATTTAAGGTGAGGGGACAGAGCAATCTTTGGGAATCTTTTACCAGGAGAATCCCCCGCACAGTAATACATGTCAGTATTTTCCTGTTGGAAAACCCTAACACATTACTGTGTGTCTTTGTCAGGAAAACTTTACTTACTTTTAGAGTCATCTTTGAGTAAATGATGTCATATATTTTTTGAATTGGTTTTTAATAATTTACTTCTGTAATTGGCATGAGATATTTTTACCTGACAAATAAATGTTAACCTTGATTTATTCTGTATTCTTCTGAAATCATTATTTCCAGTAGATTAATGTGTAGTCTGGTGTTTCCGCAAATTTTGTCCAGGATAGATCAAACTGGAGGCACTTTGAATGGACCATGGGGCACATCTTAGGAAGACCTCCTGATTTCTGACTATCTCCTGACTTAGCATGTTGTACGCTGCAAATATTATAAAAAATTACACCTATGGGTCTGCAGTGAGCGGCTGCATAGGGTAAAATATTTGCACTGCACCCTCTGACTATTTCAGGACTGGCTAGTTTGTGATCGTGAGCGCGCAGTCGCGACGTGACGTCTCAAAGCGACACTAGGTCCGTGATGAACGAATAATTGAAAGTATGGGATAATCAGAATAATCAAAGATCTAAATTAATTCATAATCAATATTTATGATTATTTTCTAATCAGAAATACGATCTAAATTTGATTATCATTTGAAATTGGAGTCAGATTACGCATAGAGCTAAAGTAATACTAAAACTAAGTTCCAATAAATTAAGTGAACATCACTGGAGCGCTGAAAAGACATACACGCTTTAAACCTTCGCCAGGCCGTTGGATTCCGTCATTGGGCTAATGGATGGTCCTTACAATATTAATACTAATTTATGACTTAAGTCTTAGATATAATCCGTCTTTTTAGTGGTACGGGTGTAGAGTAGACGCACGATAGGCGAAAAATGTTTGTAAGTGAGTGTTGAGAAGACGCGTTCAGCCGTGATCCACGGACGTAACCTATAGGAGTATCCAGCGTTGGATCACTAATAGGCTTGAGACGCGTCTGCTCAACAGTCCGCGTTGTAACTATGAGGGTTGAGCAGTAGTGCTTCTCAGTGAGGTAAAGTAGAAAATGTTTGTTGTAAGTAAGTTTAAAGAGTAAAATCAAGATTTATAAATCAAATCGATGGAGCTCCAAAGACAACAACGCGTTGAGACGCGACGCATGCGCATTCGAAAACAGGAAGTCACGTGCACATTCGTTGTGGGGGTGTGTTTGAATAATTGGGCCGCCTATCTTCGCCAGGACACTCCTGTAAAAGAGATTTTAATCTCAGTGAGGTTCTCTCCTGGTTAAATAAAGGTATAATAATAATTAAAATATGATTTAAGAGTATTTTTCATTGCTCATTTTAACCAGTAACTTTGGCTGTATCCCATCACTGTAACAACATTGAGTCTGCAGATTTATTTTATTTATTTATTTTTAATATTTTGCATGTTTTAAATAGATCCGATGTTGCATTGAAATGCATACATGAAAATAAAATAATAAAATCAGTGTAGTTTTTTATATTCATTCATAGTAAATGAGATGTGGGATAAACTGATGTTTCGGCTGCATTAATGTGCACATTGAAGCTCAAATATCAACTGGTGACTCTATGATAATAATTTCAGCCTCATGTCAGAGATAATGTTTTAGGAGTGTAGAAGCAGCGGACCATTAGACTTTGACTTTCCTGTCACTAGATAAATGTGTCACCACAGGGGCAATATTACAATTTAATAGAAATAAGCACATATACTTAAAATACATAAATACATAAGTAAATAATACAAAAAATACATAAATAAATGAATATTTATCATAATTGTAATATAAATAACTCACTTCTTTCAGGGCAAAATAAAAATTCAAAAATAAAAATGAAACCTTAAAGTGTCCATTTTAAGAGAAATGTAAGGTTCAAGTCTGAAACTCTCACATTAACTTCAGCATTCAAAATGATTAGAACTTGCATTCTTTTTATCTTTGTATTTCTTACGTTTATCTGCATTTTTTTTTTTTTTTATCAGACATTTAACCATCTATATCCAGCAATAGCAAAGTGACAGAAGTGTGAAGTAGTCTTAGACCTGAGCTTAGCTGAGACTTTAACTTTTGGCTATCTTGAAAGAGTGACACATCTTATTGATTCCTGTTCAAAGATGTTTTGATCATGTTATGGTGCATGTTCTCATTTGTTTCCTTGGTTATTAAAGGAGCTGTATGTAAGAAATGTATTTCAATTAATCATAAAATGGCCCTGATATGTCACTAGACATTAAGAAATCATGTTCATTTCAAATACTTATATCACTGACAACAGTAGTCCGGCCAGGATATTGTCATTTAAAAATTGAAGTTGCAGCCCTCAACTGATGTTGATGTTGTCATGTTGTGTTCTGGCCTGATGCCCCACCCTCCACCTATCTACCAATCACGAAGTCAGTAGTGTTTCGGCATCCGGGTTGCCAGCTCTGCTCTAGTTACCACAGCTGCAGCTACAAACGTGTCAGCCTACGTTCCTGCTGGATCCTGCAGCCTATCTGGCAACCTCGAGTCAGGGGGGAGGGGGAGGGGATACACCGCTCTACAGTAATTTGAAAGTGATTGCAGTACCAGTTTTGGCCACAATCTTACATACGGCTCCTTTAATTATGTTCCTCATCTGTGTTTAGTTTAAGATAAACTCTTTAGTTTGTGGTTTTGCTTGTTTTGTTCTGTAGGCCTAAATGAAGACTTCTCAAAATCAATATTTTTGCTGTTCTATTCAGTGGTGTCACTAGTGGGAGCAGAAAGGACACATCCCTTTAAATCAAAATAAATCACAGTTTACTGTACAAAAAAAAAAGACAAGACAAGATATGACCAATAATATAAATGAGCTCAACACTGCATCACTGTTCACTTCCAGATAAACCGATTCTGACTGTAAAGCCCCAGAGTTCAGTGTTCACTGGAGACACAGTTACTCTCAGCTGTGACGTGGGAAGCTCAACTGGATGGACGTTTCTCTGGAGGAAAGACTCAAACCCTGAATCCAGTGATGATGCAGGAACTAAAACAATCAGTTCTGTGAGAGTCTCTGATGGAGGAACATACGAGTGTAGAGCACAGCGAGGAAACTACTACACAGACCTCAGTCATGTTGAGATAATAGTGAGAGGTAAGTATTCTTTCTATATTTTGAGTTTTAATGACTTTCAGACATGTGAAATGTGTGTTTGCTTATTTCATAGAGAGACCCAAACCTGTAGTGAAGGTGAAGCCTGATGTTCATGTGTTCAGAGGAGAGAGAGTCACTCTCACATGTGACATACAGGAGACAGGAGTCTGGACGTACAGCTGGTATAAAGATCAAGATAACAGCAGAAGAACAGACCAGATCTATTACAGCGCAGGACAAGACCAGATCTATATAATCACATCTGTGGAGCCGTCTCATGCTGGTCTGTACAGCTGTAGAGGAACTCAGACTGAAACCCAACAGAACTCAGAGATCAGTGATGGAGTTACACTGACAGTATCAGGTGAGTGTGTTCATGTGTTCCTCAGACAGAATTACTTGTTTGTTTGTTAGATTTGTTGGTAACACTTTACAACAAGGTTCCATTTGTTCATTTTACTTAATGCATATTAATACATTTGTTATTTAATAATTTTTGTTAACATTAGTTAATAAAAATACAACTATTCATTGTTAGTTCATGTTAGCTGAGGTCCATTAAATAATATTCACAGCTGCAACTTTTGATTTAAAAATATCTTAGTAAATGTTGAAATTAACATGGACTAAGATGAACACATCACAAAGATTTCTACACATCATTGTGCATTATAAAACAGAGTTTCTTGGTCTTCTCTTGCTGTACGAAGGAAAATACATTGGTACTTACTGATATACAAAGCAAATTTTTTATTTATTTTTTACCATCTTATCTTTGTGGTAAGCAAACAGTACCCGGAAACTATTCATTGCGTTCACAGTCTTATTACAATATGCATGTACCTCGAGCTAGAACTAAGTTAGGCAAAACTGCTTTTAATTATGCTGTACCAACAGAGAGGAACTCTCTCCAAATGACATTGAGGCTGAATCATTTGCTGTCTTTCAGCAATTTTAGAACACTTATACATGCGCTAGAGAAAGATTTAATGACTTGCAAATGCTTCTGAGATTGTATTTTTAATGCCAATTTATTGTGTGCTGTATTGTTTTGTTGTTATATGTGTGTTTGAATAACTGGGCCGCCTATCTTGGCCAGGACACTCCTGTAAAAGAGATTTTAATCTCAGTGAGGTCTCTCCTGGTTAAATAAAGGTATAATAATAATTATGACCGCCGCAAAAGCGGTCATATAGGGATTGTCAAAGGTTTTTTTTCGTCAACGATACCAGGGACACCGAAACACCAGGGAACATGAAATTTGGTGGGCATGTAGCCCCACTAGACTTTTACGGAAAAATTTAGTTTGGTCCCCGGGGGCCACTTCCCCCCCCCCCCCCCCCCGCCCCCCCAAACCCAAAAAATGCCGTTTTTCCTAAATAACTACCTGAACCGTGGCACCGAGGATGAAGAAATTTTTATGGTATGTTGGTCTTAAGGGCCCACATCAACCTAGCCCATAATCACTCATTTGTGATTTGCGCCTCTCCCATAAAAAATGAAAATGCAATATTATTCTGCTTTAATCGCCCCTATCTTCAGTTGAGATGTTCAGAACTGCACCATATTTCATGTGTATGATTAACTTGACATCCTCGGGGGGTATGCTAAGTTTCGTAGAATTTCATCCATGGGGGGGGTATAAAATAAATTCATTTATGTGCACATTTAGTGACTGTACACTCATCGGCCTGTAGATGGTGGTGTTGAGCGAAGGGTTGCTGGTTTAGGATGATACTGTCACTAAGGTTGCCAACTGTCCCGAATTAGGCGGGGCCTATTTTGGGCCTAATTTATTTGTCCCGTGCGTGACCTCCCGTGTCCCGTTTTTTGACAAGCTGATAAACCACTGACTGATACAACAGCAACAGCAGCAGTGCTGACCACGACACTTGAGAATGATCACCGACACCTGTCATCATCCAATCACAGCTTTTTTTAATCACTGTTTTGAGACAAATCATTGTTTGATTTGCGAACATCCTCTGCCGTCTGGTCACTTCCGCTTCAAGCCGGACTCGTCTCGCGCTAACGGTAATTTCCTTTCACTGTCCACGTTTTGATTTCGGCTAATCAATTTTGGCGAATGAAAACAACGTGATTATTGTTCATGAGTCTAACATCCAGCCACGCAAGAAAACATGTAATCTACCTGAGGGAATAATATGCTCAAAAAACATTTCTGATTATTATTAATGTTTTAAAGCTTTTAGAAAGTACATAGAAAGCTTTTGTAACATTATCTTAACTGTCACTTTTGATTAATGTAATGCATCCTTGCTGAATAAAAGTAGGCAATTACTTTCTTTATTTTTTTTCCCAAAAAATAATCTTACTAACCCCAAACTTTTGAACTGTAAGCCTAGTGTATAATGTTAAAAAAGCTTTCTATGTTAGATAAATGCTGTTATTTTGAACTATGGTTTGTTTGTAATGTGACTTTTTTCATGTATGACATTAAAATTATTTTTAGAATTAAATACATAAATAGGTTAAGCAATACAAATGTGTTTATGTCTGATAACCTTTTAAACACAAACTTAACTGCAGACACTGAAATGACGTACACTGTGTGATACAGTACAAATATTTTGAGTGGCCCTCTTTTTTCTATAAATAACCACGATTGTCCCGCATTTTCCTTTTCTGAAGTTGGCAACCCTAACTGTCACACACACACACACACACACACATGCAGGAATACAAACAAACGCAAGCATGCACACACACTGACATCCACACGCACAGACACACACCCATACACACACATACAAATCCACATGCACAGACACACACACACGCGCACACACATGTACGCACGCATACATACACGCACAGACACACACACACACAGACATTTTTGTGGAAAGCCAGTGCAGGCCTGAGCGGCGGTCATATTTTGTACCGCCATGCGGTACATCTAGTTAATATATGATTTAAGAGTATTTTTCATTGCTTGTTTTAACCAGTAACTTTGGCTGTATCCCTTCACTGTAACAACATTGAGTCTGCAGATTTATTTTATTTATTTATTTTTAATATTTTGCATGTTTTAAATAGATCCGATGTTGCATTGAAATGCATACATGAAAATAAAATAATAAAATCAGTGTAGTTTTTTATATTCATTCATAGTAAATGAGATGTGGGATAAACTGATGTTTCGGCTGCATTAATGTGCACATTGAAGCTCAAATATCAACTGGTGACTCTATGATAATAATTTCAGCTTCATGTCAGAGATAATGTTTTAGGAGTGTAGAAGCAGCGGACCATTAGACTTTGACTTTCCTGTCACTAGATAAATGTGTCACCACAGGGGCAATATTACAATTTAATAGAAATAAGCACATAGAAATATACTTAAAATACATAAATACATAAGTAAATAATACAAAAAAATATATATAAATAAATGAATATTTATCATAATTGTAATATAAATAACTCACTTCTTTCAGGGCAAAATAAAGATTCAAAAATAAAAATGAAACCTTAAAGTGTCCATTTTAAGAGAAATGTAAGGTTCAAGTCTGAAAATCTCACATTAACTTCAGCATTCAAAATGATTAGAACTTGCATTATTTTTATCTTTGTATTTCGTATGTTTATCTGGAAGGTTTTTTTTTTTTTTTTTTTTTTTAAACAGACATTTAACCATCTATATCCAGCAATAGCAAAGTAACAGAAGTGTGAAGTAGCCTTAGACCTGAGCTTAGCTGAGACTTTAACTTTTGGCTATCTTGAAAGAGTGACACATCTTATTGATTCCTGTTCAAAGATGTTTTGATCATGTCATGGTGCATGTTCTCATTTGTTTCCTTGCTTATTAATTATGTTACTCATCTGTGTTTAGTTTAAGATAAACTCTTTAGTTTGTGGGTTTCCTTGTTTGGTTCTGTAGGCCTAAATGAAGACTTCTCAAAATCAATATTTTTGCTGTTCTATTCAGTGGTGTCACTAGTGGGAGCAGAAAGGACACATCCCTTTAAATCAAAATAAATCACAGTTTACTGTACAAAAAAAAAAAGACAAGACAAGATATGACCAATAATATAAATGAGCTCAACACTGCATCACTGTTCACTTCCAGATAAACCGATTCTGACTGTAAAGCCCCAGAGTTCAGTGTTCACTGGAGACACAGTTACTCTCAGCTGTGACGTGGGAAGCTCAACTGGATGGACGTTTCTCTGGAGGAAAGACTCAAACCCTGAATCCAGTGATGATGCAGGAACTAAAACAATCAGTTCTGTGAGAGTCTCTGATGGAGGAACATACGAGTGTAGAGCACAGCGAGGAAACTACTACACAGACCTGTCTCATGTTAAGATAACAGTGAGAGGTAAGTATTCTTTCTATATTTTGAGTTTTAATGACTTTCAGACATGTGAAATGTGTGTTTGCTTATTTCACAGTGAGACCCAAACCTGTAGTGAAGGTGAAGCCTGATGTTCGTGTGTTCAGAGGAGAGAGAGTCACTCTCACATGTGACATACAGGAGACAGGAGTCTGGACGTACAGCTGGTATAAAGATCAAGATAACAGCAGAAGAACAGACCAGATCTATATAATCACATCTGTGGAGCCGTCTCATGCTGGTCTGTACAGCTGTAGAGGAACTCAGACTGAAACCCAACAGAACTCAGAGATCAGTGATGGAGTTACACTGACAGTATCAGGTGAGTGAGGTTATCTTTTCCTCACTGTGACAATCATGAGCCCACAAAGACATTAGATAACCAGGCAAACGTGTGCTTAGTTTGTCTTTGTTTTTACTGCTTTTCACTGAAATAGTAGCACACACTACTATCATGTTCCAATTCCGTTTATGTTCTAGATAACATTTTGCAAACAGACGTTGGTCCAATCAGCGATGGTGACACTGTGACAGAGAATATGAGGCTGTTTTAGTTCACAGAAAGTACACTCAAAGTCTCAATGTGCAGGACAGGTAGACTTGGCCTATGTCCTCAAGACATTTTCAGTTCATTCTAGTTGGCCTTCTCTTCATGTTATCAAAAGATGACTTGTAACCAGTGTATTGTGAAAGCTTGGATGTTAAAGTTTGCCCTCGGTCAGACAGAGTCAAAATACATGTCCTTTAGAGGAGGCAGTCAGAAGGCGTATCTCCTCTTTCAAGCATTATTCATTGATTAAAATGGAAAGGAAAAGGTCAAGTTGTGACCACTTTAATTCTGTAAATGCAATGGAGAATAGATCTGTTTTGAAGAAGCTCCTCTTGTTTTTGGAACTAAGAAATAATCTCCATGTAGTTTGTGACCTTAACACATAGAAACTATGCAGCTGAATAATTCGTTACATTTATATAGCGCTTTTTCTGAGACCTCAAAGCGCTTTACATATGGAAGGGGGGAATCTCCTCAACCACCACCAATGTGCAGCATCCACTTGGATGATGCGACGGCAGCCATATTGTGCCAGAACGCCCACCACACACCAGCTTACTGGTGGAGAGGAGACAGTGATGAAGCCAATCAGTATATGGGGATGATTAGGAGGCCATGATGGACAGATGCCAAGGGGCAGATTTGGCCAGGATGCCGGGGTTACACCCCTACTCTTTTTCGAAGGACATCCTGGGATTTTTAATGACCACAGAGAGTCAGGACCTCGGTTTTACGTCTCATCCGAAGGACGGTGCTCTTTTGGCAGTATAGTGTCCCTGTCACTATACTGGGGCATTAGGACCCACACAGACCACAGGGTGAGCGCCCCCTGCTGGCCTCGCTAACACCTCTTCCAGCAGCAACCTAGTTTTTCCCAGGAGGTCTCCCATCCAGGTACTAACCAGGCTCAGCCCTGCTTAGCTTCAGTGGGCAACCAGTCTTGGGCTACAGGGTGATATGGCTGCTGGCGATATGGCTGGAATATGCATTGGGAAACCATCATTTTCCACATCTATACTCTAATATCAGTGTTACACAAGTACAGGTGATGTTTTCTGACTATTATTATGTCCTGTGAGTGTCTAGGGTTCTTTTCTTTACAGAACATAACAAAATTAATGTTTTGAAGAGCATTTGTCTGGGTCCTGCCACAGCACCACAACAAAAATATCCTTTTTAACACCTTTATTCAAAGGCTCTTAACATATAACAGTTTACTTACAGAGTACAACTTAAGCCCTATTCGCACGGGATAAGTATTACCTGGTGACCTTTAGTCATTTGTAATTGCGGAGGTTGTCTGTGATCTTAATCCTGTGCGAATTGGCCATGTCTGTAATTTGTAAAGTAAAAATTCCCCCGCAAATGACCTACCATATTTCGCTGAACACAGAGGTCCTGTGATAATATCAGTCTCGCGCGAATCGGCATCTCTGTGATTCGGCGGAGTCGTATATAATTTGTGCATACGCTTTTTTATCCATCTTTCGCGAAGAATGAGTTGGAGTGTTTTGATTTTGGGTGCTGGGTCATATCGCTATACACCATACAACAATACAATTTGCAGAAAGAGAAAGCTGAAAACCATCAGAAGAGCAAAATAAAAAAAAGAATGATTAGATGGAGATGAATGACATATAGCAGCATGCGGTAAGGAACATTCTTCTGTTTGTTATATCATACAGCTAGACCTATAACAGCAAGACATTTCCAAGCAATAGCCTATTGACATCATATCCGGGAGATAAGTCAGTAAATTCGAGTGAAATCACAGGCTTCGCTTATCCCGTGCAAATGCGCCACATGAAATTCGTGGTCCCCAGATAATACTAATCCAGTGCGAATAGGGCTTTAGGAAGGAAACAAAGACTTCAGAAGGGAGCAATGGCAAAATAACAAACAAAAGTTTAGTCTACCTGGTAGTTAAAATCTTACTAAGCCTGTCAAAGAATAACAAATAAATAACAGAAATGTACATTCACTCCCTAACCACAAACCAGGTGAAAGCTCATGGTTTTGATTTGTTCTTTTGTCTATTTTTGTTGTCTTTTTTGTGCTCAGCTCTTGAGGTGTTATACCCTCGAAATCCAGAATTCTCGCAAGAGCACAAGTTGAATTTGCTCAGCGAGTTTACTCTGGTGTCCAGTAATGATGCTCATTAAATATGCCCTTGTATCCGAGCTGCACCAATCACATCGGGTTATCTGATATAGGCGGGCCAGAGGCGAGCTGAACAGATGACGACAGCGCTGCGACGTCGAAGTCATTAGTAAACATTGCAAGATGGCTATGGATGAACACCAGTTGTTTGAAACGGCTTTGGCCGCTACAATGAAAGAGTTAGACTTGGCTTTTTATCTAAAAGAGGAACAGAAGACGGCGCTCAAATCGTTCCTTTGCAAGAAGGACGTTTTTGCTATTTTGCCGACCGGATACGGCAAGAGTCTAATCTACCAGTTAGCTCCGCTGGTAGCTAAGCGTATGGGGCTTGTTGTGATTGGTCGTAGTGTTATCCAGTTGCGTGCAGTGAGATTTTCAAATGCATGCTTGGTGTCGCCCCTCGAGCTGGCCGATTTTCATTAGTCAACGCCAGACCATTAATCTTTCAGATTTAGGTCTGGATTTCCAGGCTGGAGGTGTTATAGAGTAAAGCAACAAGCCCTGTGAAGCCGTGGTTTACAGTGAATTTAGAACAGCTAAGGGACACTGTTAGGCAAGACGCTGAACACTCTTTTTATGGCATAGTCCATAAATATTTATTTTAATTATTTATTTATGTTTGTAGTGTAATTTACAATGGCTTCGAACACAGCTTAGCCAATCAGAATCAAAGACTGAAACTCTCTATTTTATAAGTGTTCATAAGTGTTTTTAAATATGCATTTTGTGTTTTTACACTTAATGCTTTGCTCCAGCACCTGTTCATAAATTATTTTATGTGCATCTTTCTCTTTTGTTGAACCATAGAAAAAAAAAAATAGAAAAAAAAAAAGCTTTTGTTTTTGTTCTCAAGCTTTGGTTGATTTTATCAGCATATATCAAAGATAGTTGACAATTTTACAGCTTACACACATTTCTTGTGTTTATAGATGGTGACGTGATTCTGGAGAGTTCTGTTAATCCTGTGATTGAGGGAGAGACTCTGACTCTACACTGTTTACATCGATCTACAAACTCCCCGATCCTCAGCGCTGATTTCTATAAAGACGGATCACTGATCCAGAATCAGACGACAGGAGAGATGAGCATCACTAATGTCTCAAAGTCACATGAGGGTTTCTACTACTGTAAAACAGAGAGAGTACAGTCACCCCGCAGTTGGATCTCTGTAAAAGGTGAAAATGCATCAGCGCATATTTGTAAATGCATAAGAGTGCAATGTGTTCATGTTTTCTTCCTTGTGTATAACTTTGTCAGTTTGTTTTTCCAGAAGCTTCAATCTCAGTCCCCAAACTTCTCAGTTCTCTACTGGCAGCCTTCATGTTTCTGCTCGTGTCCATCATATTGGCTGTCAAATGCTACAGAGTTCATGGTGAGATCTCCTTTCTTTCAGTGTGACTGTTGAATTTTTTTAATGCTCTGTCAGTTTTATTAACAATCAATACAGCATCTCAGGTTTGTGTGTGCATTTGTTCTACGAGTCCACCAGGGCTGTTCAGTAATGCAGAAAAGTGTGATATGCAATAACTTGTTAAATAATGTGATATGCGCAACAATAATGCACAAAACAGAAGTTGAATAATCAAATGTAAAAATAAAACTGCTGAGGCTTTACTGTAAAACAGTAAAAGTTATAAAAGTTCTTCAGTCAAGAGCAGTGAGTGATTTTCTCTTTGTTTTTTGTTGTTTGATTAACATTAATGACATGGTCAACAGCAGGTTTATAGGCTTAAAGAAAACTGTTATTTGCAATCAGTTTGAGTTTGCCAGTGGGGGACTAGTTCACCACAGATGTCCGGTTAGAGACATGAAGAAGGAGCAGAAAGTTTTCTTTGTAGCTTTATTTTCTCCACAGCAATTTCATAATGCTTCAATTAGCTTAGCACATGAGTGCAGGTGAGTATATTCTTGAGACCATGAGTATGGGTGTGTTTTGTATAAGATACGCACATGCACACCTCAATGGCAAGAAAGCAGAGTCTGTTTGCTACACTCACATGCAGAGCTATTTACTGCTAATGCCAATCAATGCCACCTGGTGGAGATGGGCGGAGCCCATTGTTATCACGTTGCTGATTTGACAGCGTGCTCTGAGATTGGCTGATTGCCAGAGCAAGTCTCACACTCAATACAAAATTCACAATGGGCCTTTTTAACAGGCTGCTGTCACTTTAAGACCTAATGCATGGATCCAGTGCATTACACACGTGTTTTTCTTTCTCAACAGTCTATGTTCACTTAGCACATGAATACTCACCAAGACTGGCCTTTTGACATAATTTTTTGTGTATTTGGCCATATGAGCTGTGGAAGAGAACTGAATTCGGGATTGTGCGCTGTCCGAGAAACCGCTTTGTGTGCGTGCGAGTACCGCATTGAGTTTTTTTAACTATTTTTAACATTATGTATATTACACGGATGTAACAGTCATGTGTCCAGTCTGTTCTCTGCTATCTGCATTAAGCTAACGTTTTGATTTGACCTAACTTTACATTCAGTTATTGCAAGCCATTGCGATATGCATATCACAATATGTATTTGCAATATTTTGTTCAGCCCTTATAGAAGGTTTAGATTGTTTAGAAATAAACAAGGGAACATTTGTAAATATATTTAGCCAGAATTATTTTATAAGTTACATGGAAGTAGTAAAGTAAAATGCTTCTGTAGCATTTCTCAGATAGTAAAGGAGAAAATGGTTCTACAGCCATTAGTCTAGTCATTATGATGAACTTTATGTAAAAACAATAAATGTATATGTGTCTTAATTTACACTGCTAGGTTAATGTGTATGTGTGTTTGTGTTTTACAGCTAAGCCTGATGAGATTGTGCCATATACCAATATACAGTCACAGAGGAATGGAGTCATGATGAATCAATGAAATCAGAACTCTGTTTTCTTATATTCTAAAAGAAACTGGCAAATGCACAGCAAATTGTCTGGTGTAACATGTTTGGAAATTGTTTTGATATATCCCCTGTCTGTATTATTAACCTTGAGTGTTGATTTGTTTTACTATGCAACTTGATTTGTGCTTTTATTTTAAATAAATCTGCACACCATCTGTTCGGCTCAGTTAATTATGTTTCATTCAGCTCAGGCAGAGTAGATGGTTGTTAATTTGGCAGATGACTTTATCCAAAGCAGCTTACATTGCATACATTTATTTTATTTTTTATAAGTTTAAGCATTCCATGGGATGGGAATCAAACCCATGACCTTGGTGTTGCTAGCATAATGCTTGTTGAGGTACAGAATTAAATATAAATATAATAATACAGCACAAAGGAGTTTCCTTCTAGCCATGTAACTGTTCTTGACTGCTGTTCAGTTTGCTGAAGCACATTTTATGTAACCTGGAGATAACCATAGGCTAGAAGGTGTGTTCTTAAAATGCTGTGCATACTTGCCTCTCAATTTGGAAATGTCAAACATGGCAGCTTTGATACTTGATCTAAGAACCATAATTTTCAAACCATCCGGTGCTTCTGCTTTTTAACCCTTAAATATGAAGGTTATTTTTGTTCGAACCTCTATTATGCTCTAACATGTAGTATAAATAATAATAATGTGTCTTTAAGAGAATGTCAGTTTAACTGATGTGTTCAGTAATTAAGTTAAACCATTGCATCATATTTTGAAAGCATTCTAAACTGTAATGAACTTTTGCCTTTTTGGTGCAATATCAGAGTCTGCAAATGGTTCCTGTGACCAATGCACTGCATGCACATAATTTTATTTGACCTAAATTATTAAACAAGAACCTCAAACCCACTCAGAATGAAACCATGCTAGTATATTGCAACCAGTCAGATAATTAATTCACAAAGTATGAATAATAACCTAAAGTCATGCAGTTTTAGTAGTGTACAATTTCTTTAAGAAAACATGGCTGATATGGCAAACATCCATATAACAACTTGTCTTGGTAGTTCTGTTGTAATCATGTAATAATTTAAATTGATAAAAACAATGTGCATCAGTAATTGAGAAAATTAGTTCTAATCACACCATCCAATTACCAAATTTTAATTCTTGTGTTTTTATTAAGGCTTACTTACTGAGTTATTAATTTCATGAGTTATTCAGCTGACAAGTTTAGTTTAGTACCGAGTACTTCATCAACGCGTGTCTGTGCTCATGAAATTGACCTGCTGAATGCTCGGAGTTTGAGCTTCGTTCTGATATTCTAAAGCCATGAAGCAGCGAGATATGTAAGGAGCAATAGTAACTGCAGATAAACATCAGACATGAGAGTCAAACACACACAGATGTGAGTGTGTGCTTCAAGCTTCACAAAACAACATCTGAATGAAACGCTCCACAAGTCCCTCAGCGATCTTTCTAACATTAAAGCCATTGTCAAAGTGCTAGTTCAAAACCAGGATGACACACTGCATCGTTTACCACTGTTAATACACAAAAATACATTAAATATACACGCAGCCTTGTTCATTACCGGTGCCTATGAAGGTAAAATGATGCCATAAAGTATTGCATGCGCAGGGTAAGATTTGTGAAAGTGTACATAAGATTGCAAGCGTAAATTAAATTTGCATGCGCAAGAGAAGATTTGTAAAGGTGTAAATCGCCTTTCAAGTGTAAGAAAAAAATATTTGCAGCATTTAACTGTTATTCGTAAGTGTAATTCATATATTGTGAAGCTGCAGCTTCATGCTAACGCAAAATAAATAGGATCTGTATTCCTCTGACTTCCATTTTTCCGCGCGAACACTTTTGGCACGGTTTTTGCGCTCAAATACGGCCAAAAGTATTGCAGGCCCGTGAACAGCAATTTGCGACCGAAAACAACAGAGTTAGGAACTGCAAAACAGATTCACTGCATAAAATCAAACTTTGTGTAAAAAATAAACTGTTGCAAATGTCTAAATGTGTGCATAGGGCAACAAAGTTCCCGAAATAACCCGATTTGTACAGTTCCGTCTTTCTTTTACCTGCGCTTCCAGTTTTGGCACGATTCTCTCACTCATTGAGTTTTGCAAGCGCGAAGAGGAGGGCGGGTCCACCTTCTTCATGTAGCCAATCAGATGAGCTTCTCGCTGACTCTAGGTTTACTCTTATCTGATTGGTTCAATAAACACGCCAGTCACCAGAACACATCTTTATCTTCATTTGGCTCAGAAACCTTCTGGTTGCCGAAATGGTACTTTTAATGCACACATACATGTTAAATAAATAGATAAACAAATAAAGAAACAAATAAGTCATGATTGCTTAATAAGCTGTGCACGGTAGGATGACTATATGAGTACATACTGAATTTCGAGCTGGTGTGTTAAAAAAAAATTGTATCTGAACTACTTCATGCATAATTTCACCTGTCTACTGATAGGGGGATTCCACTATTATTATGTTACAATAATATTTTTTCGTGTGTTAAAGAGCATCTCTAAATTATGCACCATTTATCACCTGCAATGCCATCGTGTAACCACTAGATGGCTGTATAGCCCTATATATGAACATATCAAGACGCTGTATATTCCCTGGTTGCTGGGTTTTTATTCAGACATAATTAGTTACTTTTTGTAAAGGTTGAGTTTAAGTTGATTTAGTATCAGTTTTTCATTACAGTCAAATCTGGACAAAAAGAAAGCATTTTGTTATTTATACTAGCTACATATAATAGCTT
Organism: Rutilus rutilus; assembly: GCA_021464565.1. NCBI lineage: Eukaryota > Metazoa > Chordata > Actinopteri > Cypriniformes > Leuciscidae > Rutilus > Rutilus rutilus. Next base: position 7,621,817 of record JAJAQA010000003.1, read on the forward strand.
GATCAGTCACACGAAAGTAATCACTAAATCAGAATTAATATTGGCAGTGTGACCAAGACAATATTTCAAAATATGTAATTGAGTGTTAAATGCCTCGAACAGAGACATGATGTGAAAAACACTGCATCAGAATTGTATTATTACATAAAGAATGGGTATTAAATGTTTTGATTGTAAAGTTTAACATCTGCTCAGTGGTGTAACAGATTATATAACATATCAAATTTCAATCCAGTAACGTTAACACCAGCTTGAAATTCAGTATGAATGTTAGTCAGCTTTAATCAGCCTAATGGTGCACAGCTTATTAAGCAATCATGACTTATTTGTTTCTTTATTTGTTTATCTATTTATTTAACATGTATGTGTGCATTAAAAGTACCATTTCGGCAACCAGAAGGTTTCTGAGCCAAATGAAGATAAAGATGTGTTCTGGTGACTGGCGTGTTTATTGAACCAATCAGATAAGAGTAAACCTAGAGTCAGCGAGAAGCTCATCTGATTGGCTACATGAAGAAGGTGGACCCGCCCTCCTCTTCGCGCTTGCAAAACTCAATGAGTGAGAGAATCGTGCCAAAACTGGAAGCGCAGGTAAAAGAAAGACGCCACTGTACAAATCGGGTTATTTCGGGAACTTTTTTGCCCTATGCACACATTTAGACATTTGCAACAGTTTATTTTTTACACAAAGTTTGATTTTATGCAGTGAATCTGTTTTGCAGTTCCTAACTCTGTTGTTTTCGGTCGCAAATTGCTGTTCACGGGCCTGCAATACTTTTGGCCGTATTTGAGCGCAAAAACCGTGCCAAAAGTGTTCGCGCGGAAAAATGGAAGTCAGAGGAATACAGATCCTATTTATTTTGCGTTAGCATGAAGCTGCAGCTTCACAATATATGAATTACACTTACGAATAACAGTTAAATGCTGCAAATATTTTTTTCTTACACTTGAAAGGCGATTTACACCTTTACAAATCTTCTCTTGCGCATGCAAATTTAATTTACGCTTGCAATCTTATGTACACTTTCACAAATCTTACCCTGCGCATGCAATACTTTATGGCATCATTTTACCTTCATAGTGCACGCTCTGGATTTGATCCAACGATGTTTAAATAAATGTTCACTTGTCGCGTATTTTAGTCTTCAATTAAAGTTCAATCTCTCTACTCGATGTGTATGTTGTTTTTACTCTACTAAACTCTTTTACAACTCCAGTTGTATTCCAAATACGAAAGGAGAAAACACAAGCAAAGGCGTTAGTGGAGGAGCAGACACTGAACAGAGCATGTTGAGTCTACGCGGTTCTCATGCTGCGGTTAAATGCGCTGCGGTTCATTGTCGATCACAGTCAGATTGTGTGAGTCCAGATTCACTCAGAGAAATCATGGCAGAAACCGCTCCAGCATCCGCGACCAAAGCGGCCAAGAAGAAATCAGCAGCTAAAAGCAAGAAAGCAGGTCCAGGCGTCCGCGAGCTGATCGTCAAGGCTGTGTCCGCATCTAAAGAGAGGAGCGGTGTGTCCCTCTCCGCCCTGAAGAAAGCGCTCGCTGCCGGTGGATACGATGTGGAGAAGAACAACTCCCGCGTCAAGACCGCCGTCAAGAGTCTCGTTACTAATGACATCCTGGTCCAGACTAAAGGAACCGGCGCCTCGGGCTCCTTCAAACTCAACAAGAAACAGACCGAGACCAAGAAGAAACCCGCCAAGAAAGCGGCTCCTAAAGCCAAGAAGCCCGTAGCCAAGAAACCCGCTGCCGCTAAGAAGCCCAAAACTGCAGCAGCAAAGAAGCCCGTCGCTAAGAAATCTCCGAAGAAGGTGAAGAAACCCGCCGCTAAAAAGGCAACGAAGAGCCCCAAGAAGACAAAGAAACCGGCGACTCCTAAGAAAGCAGCCAAGAGCCCAAAAAAGGCAAAGGCGGCCAAACCCAAAACGGCGAAACCTAAAGCAGCAAAACCTAAAGCAGCTAAGCCTAAAAAGGCAGCTCCCAAGAAGAAATAAATCTAACGTTACTGTTTGTTTCTTTTTTCTTTTCTCAAAAAAGGCTCTTTTAAGAGCCACCCACTAATTCATAGTGAAGAGTATTTTTTAATCAGTCATCTGTTCAATGAATGTCATTGTTACCGCGAAGACAATACATGGGCCCTTTATGTTGATGTGCACACACATTTATCCCGTTTCACAGACAATGAAGGCTTAAGTCTAGTTCCAGACTAAAATGCATATTTTAGATGTTTTAACTGAAAGCAACTTGCACTAATGTATCTTAAAATAGGTCGGTGCCATTGTTTTATCTCAAGATGCACACCAATAGGCCTAATGTTTTTTGTTTAGATTTTTTCTCCCAAAGGCACGTTTATAAAAGCTACTTATATTTCCTAATTTAACTAATTGTCCTAATCTTGGTTTAATTTGAGACGTTTTATGTTTACATTTACCATTTAAACATTTTTATTATATCTGTATCTGTTCGTAGACGTTTATATGTTCATACCAGTGAACTTTGAAACTGCATTGCTTCAAGAGCGACTTTAATTTATTACTATGCTTAAAACCAGACAGTAAAGTGAAAAATAATTCAACATGCTTTACAAAGTCATAAATACTAAATAAATAAATAAAATATCAAAATAGTGAAAATTAAGAAACTGAAGAAATGAATGGCCCATTAAAAACTTAAATAAAGAAGTACATTAAAAGTAGGAAACACGTTAAAAGTAGCAAACACTATTGAGAATAGCAGAAAGGGGGTTGGGTTTGGATGGAAGTTCACTGATTGGCTCGATGATGTGTTCAGACACCAGCCAATAGGAGACTAGTGAGCTTTCTTTTAAAAGTCAGAACAAAGCTGCTGAAAGTATTACTTTCTCCAATAGAAGAGCATCAACTATATACTACAATGAGTGGAAGAGGTAAAACCGGGGGAAAGGCTCGTGCTAAGGCCAAGAGTCGCTCTTCCAGGGCGGGATTGCAGTTCCCCGTCGGCCGTGTTCACAGGCTTCTCCGCAAAGGCAACTATGCCCAGCGCGTCGGTGCCGGAGCTCCGGTGTATTTGGCCGCTGTGCTCGAGTATCTGACCGCTGAGATCCTGGAGTTGGCTGGAAACGCCGCTCGGGACAACAAGAAGACCCGCATCATCCCTCGACACCTGCAGCTGGCGGTGCGCAATGACGAGGAGCTGAACAAGCTTCTGGGTGGCGTGACCATCGCTCAGGGTGGTGTGTTGCCCAACATTCAGGCCGTGCTGCTGCCCAAGAAGACCGAGAAGCCCGCGAAAGCCAAGTAGACTGACTGAAGCTTCTCTTCAAACCAAAGGCTCTTTTAAGAGCCACCCAATTTCTCCAAGAAAGAGTGTTTGCATTCATTCGATTTTTATTTGATTTTCTATTAAAGTTAGTTTGATAAAACGGTAAAAAAAAAAAAAAAAGGCAGATGAATGCCCATAAATTGACTGGTCTCGTACTACAGAATGTTAGAAACTATACAACAACCATACAATGCGTTGTATATTTATATGTATGTATAGAGACGCTTTCCAAAAACCAAAGCTCTATAGTGTCTGAGATTCCATTCCTAAATCAGTTTTTCAATGACGGTATTTTTTTAATTCTTTAAAATCTGACTAGAAATGCATGTCCCTAGAGAATTTTAATGTTATTGTTATCCGGTCTCATTCGTAAGGATTCGTAAGTTTTATTGGCATGGCTAAACATATTTAAACTGATATATTGATATCATTACAAGGAAATGAAACACAACGTGGTTAAGTAAATGTATATCTCAGTTTTTACTATTCGTGCTGTGCCACAAGTCCAACTCTACACTTTCAATAATATTTTAAAATCGATCACGGGTTTTGCTGTACAAATTTATACCTGATTTCGCCTATTAGACCAGGTTGAAATCACAAAAATGTGCCTAAATAAAAATCCTCAGGCATTTTTGAGTAAAAGTTGGCAAATAGACTATTCTAGGGGTATTTTTTATGCTGAATCCATTTTTGCTGTTTGCCAAGCTGTATCTCTTACATGAAACTCAGTAGAGTGCAAAATCCAAGATGACCGCCTCATACGCCAAAATGAGCAAATTTCTCAGCACTGGCTCAAAGATAAACTGTTTTTATTGTGCTATAGCATTTATTGAGTAAAGGAAACAAACAGAATAGTCAGAACAAGTTAGTCATTCTGTCTTACAATATTTCTGGTAAACACTGACTTGTAATTTTGTGTATTTGAGTATGTCCATCATCCTATTACATTATGTTAAGAGTGTTTATTACTTTTCAACATTTACATGTCCATGTAAACAAGTTTAAGGACTTCAATTTAACCAAACTAAATTCTCTTTTGGTTTATTTATGAAAAAGATATTCTCAGAAAGATTGGTTGTAAATATTAAGAATTGAGACAAATTACCAAATTACCAAAACATATCATGGTAATGTGTCACACCACTAACATTAGCTTTGAACAGATAAAGGAAATAAACACAGTAAACTTGGCCTAAAATTACCTTATAAAGTTGGACATAACATTAGCTGAATAATAACTAAAACATGAACTGCATGGCATATAAAATGTAATGTTATTTAAACAATGGTACAACAAGATTCTCCAATATGATCACAACAACACAGGGCAGTGCTCTTATTCAGTTCAGCAATTGCTACATTCTGCATCACTTGTCTTGCACTTGCATGCAGCAGAGCAACGCAGACGAGACTTTTTACATTTACATCGTGCACTCATACATCTTAAGGCGCAGTTGCAGCTGATCAATTCCAAACAGTAGTCTGACTAACCGAGGTTACGTTAGGTAACCAAGTACGTTCTCTTAGGAGAGGTTCTCTCGTATTGCCTAAATTGCTTACGCTACGGGAACCCCTTGTCAACGCCGTGCGCGCCGAGCATCCACTGCATGAGTCCCAGGGAAGCCCGGGGAACACAAAACGTGGGAAACAGGCGGCCAGCAACGCGGGCCAGCACATGTACATAAGCACTTCATAGGGAAATACAGAGTGGCTCCGCCGGTCTATGTATAGAGAATATCGCCCTTAGTACAGCTCAACCAGAAGAGCTAATAGTCACGTGAGAGTAGCCTGCACACGAACAAACTGGGCAGAACATACACACCACTTAGACTGATAAAAGTCTAGCCTGCAAGGCGGAAACTTCCAGGTTATAAAACTTAACAAATGTAGAGGGGGAGTGTCATGAATAGAAATCCCGCTGGACCAAGCCCACGACGAGGCCATGCCTCTAGTGGAATGGGCCCTGATGCCCATAGGGCACTACAGGTGTTTGGACGCATAAGCTGCTGCGATAGCGTCCACTATCCATCTGGACAGGCTCTGTTTCGAGGTGGCGAGACCCTTGGTGCGCCCACCAAACGAAACAAAGAGCTGCTCAGAATGCCTGAAGGCGGCGGAGCGTGTGGTGTAAACTCTCAGCGCCCTGATGGGGCATAGGAGGTTTTCACCGCCCTCGCTATCGGATGCTGGCAGAGCCGATAGGGAGATGATCTGCGCTCTGAAGGGAGTGCCAATCGCTTTGGGGACATAGCCATGTCTCGGTTTGAGGATGACTTTAGAGTCATTTGGTCCAAACTCGAGACACGCGGGGCTAACGGATAGTGTGTGTAGATCCCCCACGCGTTTTACTGATGACAGAGCTATCAGAAAAACGGTCTTGAGCGAAAGGTATTTTAGGTCCACGGATTCTAACGGTTCAAAGGGAAATGCTTTCAGGGCCTCTTGGACCAAAGTAAGATCCCAAATAGGAACCAAAGGGGGTCGCAGGGGGTTCATCCTCCTGGCTCCTCTAAGGAAGCGGATGATGAGTTCGTTCCTTCCTATCGCGCGGCCGTGCGTAGACTCTGCAAACGCTGCAATAGCCGCAACGCAAACTTTGAGCGTGGAAGGGGACCTGCCCTTGTCCAACAGCTCTAGAAGGAAGGAGAGCACCCACAATAACCCCACATGTGCGTGGGTCCAGGCTCTTTGTAGCGCACCATTTGGAGAACACTGACCATTTAGACGCGTAGAGTCTTCTCGTAGAAGGAGCTCTAGACTGCGTGATCGTGTTCACGACCCCTTCTGGCAAAGCAATGGTTATTCGTTGATTATCCACGCATGCAGAGACCAGCGCTCTGGATGGGGATACCGCGAACGCATAGCACAAGCGGTGCCAGACCACGTGCTGTTCTGTGTTCTGGACAAGAAGCACTCTGTCAATTGCTTCTCTGTGTTGAGGATCGTGAAGCTTGCCTCTACTTTGTGCAGCTGCTTTTAGTGTCAAAAGGCCCTGTTCTGTCGCATTGTATAGCTTATCTTTCTTGGATTCTTGGCATATAATGCAAGTATCCAATGACATTGACCGGTCAGGCTTCAAACTACACACAGCTTCCATAATTGGTGATCTTATAATCTGACCAACTTCATGGGTACAGTTCCACAACTGGAAATATTTTGTGTTGGTTCATGTCGCTCTTTGGATATAAAAATTAATTCTGATGAAAAATACGATGTGTGGAAATAACTGCAGAAAGTAATAGAAAGTAGAAAGTAGAATAAAAAACCTCTTGAATAACTCTGAACTCAATTCACACACTTTGATCCAAAGACAATAGTATGCATGTGACTCCAAACAAATGACTCTCGCATTTTAGATATTCTGTTTGTCCATTTGAAATAAGGAGAAAAACAGATATTTTCATGACTACAATGAGAAATAATGCAATTATCATTGTCACATACAAGTATCTTAATTCCCACCTAAATAAACTTTCTCATTAATTGATGTCGTTCATGATGTAAAGTTTATAAATATAGAATTTCCTGACATTTTAGAGGTCATCTTGAAGTTTGCGCTCTACTGAGTTTCACATAAGAGATACAGCTTGGCAAACAGCAAAAATGGATTCAGCAGAAAAAATACCCTTAGAAAAGTCTGTTTGCCAACTTTTACTAAAAAATGCCCAAGGGTGTCACATTATCTGAAAATCGACCTAGTCTATATTCTATTTTCATGTACAAAGAGAAACAAAGGATGTTTGGGCGGGAACCACAAACTCTTGTCTGAAAACAGGAGGCGCACAGCCATTGGTCAACTGTCATTTACAGACGCCAGACAATAACCAATGAAATGCCTCTGAAGCAAAGCCATCCAATGAGCGCATGGCAGCCCTGGGCTTAAATACGCGCTGTGTTACAGCGAACTACTCATTTGCTCGTCAGTCTTTTTCACTGACAAACAATGGCAAGAACAAAGCAGACCGCTCGTAAATCCACCGGAGGAAAAGCCCCGAGGAAGCAGCTGGCCACTAAAGCCGCCCGTAAGAGCGCACCTGCTACCGGTGGTGTTAAGAAGCCTCATCGTTACAGGCCCGGTACCGTGGCGCTGAGAGAGATTCGCCGTTATCAGAAATCCACTGAACTTCTGATTCGCAAACTGCCCTTCCAGCGTCTGGTGAGAGAAATCGCTCAAGATTTCAAGACTGATCTGCGCTTCCAGAGCTCGGCTGTCATGGCCCTGCAGGAGGCAAGCGAGGCTTATTTGGTGGGTCTGTTTGAGGACACTAACTTGTGCGCCATCCACGCCAAGAGAGTCACCATCATGCCCAAAGACATCCAGCTGGCCCGCCGCATCCGCGGAGAGCGCGCTTAAAATCCCGACTGAAACAGTCATACAAACACAAAGGCTCTTTTAAGAGCCACCTCATTGTCCCACAAAAGAGTTTTTTTCTTTTATTTGAGCTTGCTTTATAAAACCATGTAAATATATTTGATAACAGATCTGCTGAATTTTTTATTCAGTTCAAGTTCTTTATTCAGTCATGATGTTATTACAGACACAATAATAATCCACGCTTCCTTCTGAATGGTACCTGCACACTGATCTGCCTTTAGTTCAAGGTTACATTATGTAGTTTTAACAAAAAATAAGTTATATTTCCATAAATAGTATGCAGAACGTATAATGTCACAATGCTTGCTTGTTCATTTTTAAACCAATTGCTTTGAAGGACAACTGGACTTCACTGGTGTAGGAGAGGCTTCTCACTGCAGATTTATGGGTGGAGTGTGAGATCCAGCTCCTCCTCTCTCAATGTAATTAGGGTAATGGGTGAAAATAGACGGCCCAACCAACCCTAACACCCACCCACAACTTTATTCCTCCACGACGTCCAGAGAGGTGGAGCTGCATGTCATTTGCTGAGCACCAGTTGGAGAGTAGCGTGTCATAGAACCACCCATGAATTTGGTTTCAACTAGGTCCGCTAGCCGACTATAAACCTATGTTCTCCAGCGGTAGATTTGCGTTCTGTTTGTTTGTGAATTGAATTCGCAGTTATGTCTGGAAGAGGAAAAGGCGGTAAAGGACTCGGGAAAGGAGGCGCTAAGCGTCACCGAAAGGTTCTTCGCGATAATATCCAGGGAATCACTAAACCCGCTATTCGTCGTCTTGCTCGACGTGGCGGCGTCAAGCGTATTTCTGGCCTGATCTATGAAGAGACTCGCGGTGTGTTGAAGGTGTTTCTGGAGAACGTCATTCGTGATGCTGTGACTTACACTGAACACGCCAAGAGAAAGACCGTCACCGCCATGGATGTTGTGTACGCGCTGAAGCGACAGGGACGCACTCTGTACGGGTTCGGGGGTTAAGAGATCCACGAAGAAGAAAAACCCAACGGCTCTTTTAAGAGCCACCCACATTTACACACAAAGAACAAGTTTCCAAGTGTTTTAAAAACTATATTAAGTGGAGTTTAACGAGATTATGATTTGTTTGTGTTTACATTCAGTAATACAATTATTATAACATTTCCCATTATGTGGCAATTTAAGATAACATCTGTCTTTTTGTAGTATAAATTATGTATTTTATTGTTTAAGTTGATTAAACTGAAATTATCAACATTTTATTTTCAATATCTAATACTGCATTGCATTATGAAAAATGCGGGAAAATGAAACAAAGAAACACGATAGAATGGGGGATGGTAGTATGACATGAGGTGATGGGCGGGATTAACATTTAAAGTCTGTGATTGGGTGTCCCACAAGTCAAGGAACTTTTAATGTAGCCAATGAAATCATTCTATGGGTTGGTCCAGGAAAACTAGCAATCAGAAAAGGTCGTACTTCCCTTTGGATATTAGCATAGAGCAGTGCATAAAAGCCCGCCTGTACTAGTATAAGTTTTATAGGTCTTTGAGTTTCTCTGACTGCATCATCATGCCTGAACCAGCGAAGTCCGCACCCAAGAAGGGCTCGAAGAAGGCCGTCACTAAAACCGCCGGCAAGGGCGGAAAGAAGCGCAGAAAGTCCAGGAAGGAGAGCTATGCGATCTACGTGTACAAAGTCCTGAAGCAGGTTCATCCCGACACCGGGATCTCCTCCAAGGCGATGGGAATCATGAACTCTTTCGTCAACGACATCTTCGAGCGCATCGCCGGTGAAGCGTCTCGTCTCGCTCACTACAACAAGCGCTCCACCATCACATCTCGAGAGATCCAGACCGCCGTGCGTCTGCTGCTGCCCGGAGAGCTGGCCAAACACGCCGTGTCTGAGGGCACAAAGGCTGTGACCAAATACACCAGCTCAAAGTAGAGGAGTCAGCTCAACACACAACACAAAGGCTCTTTTAAGAGCCACACATATTGTCTTGTAAAGAGTTTCACGTTTTTTTTGTTGTACTCTTTCTGGTACAATAGTCCTACGAACAAAAGACTTGTTTGTTCTTGCTGATTTTGCTTAAAATTCAATCCAGTTAAGTAATAGCTGAAATTAGTTTTTCATTAATGGAAGAATTTCACAACAGTCTCAAAATGAAATATCTTGTAGTAGTTTAAACCATTGATTAAGTTATGTCTTCTGTGATAAATATAAGATTTCTGCACAAATATAAAGCGGCTTGCTGTATAGAATAAAATGGCACAGGATTATCCATAAGTTTGCATTTATATAAAAAAATTCTTTTCAAACTGTTCATAATCTGCTTTAACTGTGATTAATAACAGAAAAGTGACAACAGATGTAGGCAGCTGCTCACAAATGTTTGGACAATTGTCACTGCTTGATCTGTTTTGTCTTATTTAAAATATTCCATCTGAAATGAACATGATAAACAAAGGGTTCTGAAATTAAGGCAATTTTAGTTATATCGCACATTTCATACACATTGTTAATTCAAAGAGCTTAAAAAAAAAAAAAAAGAACAATCAAGATAATCACAACATTATTGATGCATAAGAAATAAAAATAAAAAAAACAGTGAATAAAAATGCTTACTAAATTCAGGATGTTCCTATCTGAATGGAAGAGTTTCAGTTTGTGATTTTACACTAGCAACACCAGCTGTGTGTCTTCACCCCTAATGGAGCGCTTGAACTGCTTTTCATGTGTCAAGTGTATTTTACACCATCCCATGACTTAGAGACCTGGTGTCTCATCTGAATGCACAACCAAAATGATAACTCTCCAATGCTCTAAAGCTTCCCCACCAATAGCCTATCATTCGGGACGTCCCTATCTGAATGGAAAAGTCTGTGAGCTTCAGTTCCAGACCTGGTTTATAACCTGGAGAGGTTAAAAAGAGACTGGTCAGTGATGATGCTGCCTCTCCGTTTCCTCATTCTGGAAGTATACGTGTTCTGGATGGTGAACCAATGATCCTGTCAGCCGTCCTGATTGTTTGTTGTAACCTATTTTTGCAGAGTTTGGTAGCTGAACCATACCAGACAGGACCTGAGGGGCATAGGACAGACTCAATGAAGGTTAAACTTCCTCAGATGGCGCATGAAGTAAAACCTCTGATATAGAGCTTTTTGTAGAAATGTGTCCCACTTCAGGTCCATGGGAGATTTTGGTGCCTATATCTGGACAGTAACAATGCCGGCCCAGATCTGTCCCACATCTGGTACGCGTGGAATCCACATGTTCCTGTCTGGGTAGCGACCTAAAGGACTCCACAGATGCCATTGTGCATTCCTGTGGTTCCTCCTAGTCCACTCTCATGTCCACTGTTTTGAGTGTGTTCAGCTTCAGGCTGTCATGACCAGACAACCAGCTGTTAACCTCCGGTCTACTCATTGCTGTCATGATAGAACGAGGTTTTGAGCAGCTTGACGCACACGTGTCTGTGTGACTGATCTTAACCTCCGTTAACTGTAAACCACACTGAGGCCAGCGAACATCAGTCAACCAGTTTAGTCTGGTTTTAGAGGCGGTGTTTTAGCAGGTCTCTTTTCACATCACACATTCTCAAACTGTTGTCACGGCTCTTCTGTTATTAAATGTTTTCACACATGTGTAGATCTAGTTGTTAGATGGACAGCATTTTTGCATATAACTCTTCGGTTTAAAACTTGGATACTGAGAATGTTTAATAGTTTAATCAGTAACTGCATCCTCCTACATTTGGACGTGTCCATATTCGGAAACCTTTAGTGCATCAAATATAATCGATGTTGAAATTATTAAAATTCATACATACTTGCCGTCGGTATACTGCTTACGGTGGCTGCCCCAAATTAAATTTGAACAATTAATAAGAGGTATGTTTAATTAAAGGGTTTGGTTGCAAGACAAGTCCAAATTTGAATAGGCATATAATACAGGTTACAAAAAGGTTTTCAGATCAAACAGTGTTATTTAAGAAAACAAAATAAACAGTACCAGGGAGATTGCTGCTTAAGTTCAGTTCATACTTTCATTTGATTTCATAAACAAACAAAAAACTTGATTTACAATACGTCTCAACAACACAAACGTTTAAATTCTTTTTTAAATATTTTAAAATGTTAAAACTCAGTTTTTCGTGTTAAAAATCAACAAAAAGAAGGGAAAAAAAAAACAAGAAAGAAAATCCAACAAGCGATTGGTGTGTGTGTGTGTGTGTGTGTGTGTGTGTGTGTGTGTGTGTGTGTGTGTGTGTGTGTACTGCGTGACACAGCCACACCCGGTCAACACACAGATATTCCAGCAACAATAAAAAAGGAATATAGACATTCAAATGCTGTGATAGACCTAGTCTACATACAAAAAAGATAAAAGAACTAAGTTTTGTGTGAAAAGTAGAAGGTCCCGGCTTTGTAATGATAAAGCAAGGCAAGGCAAGTCAAAGATAATTCTGTATGTAGGCAATTATTTATAACATAAAAAAAAAAAAAAAAAACATTACAGCCATATGTCAGGGCTATTTCACACATCATGCATCGGTGGTGCACGAGCTGCAGTGCAACTGTCAGCTCATGTTACATTCACCCAGTGCACGATCAACACAAGTTCTACACAAATCCAATTCTAACTTAAATATATTTTAAATACCATAAATAACTAGCACCACAAGTCATTTATCTTTAGTACATTGGATATTTATTTTGATAAGTACTACCAATTATCATAAAATGGTTATTCAAAGTGGGCCATTGAGAATTATTCAATTTAAATAAAAAGGGTAACTGTTATCTGAATTCACTTGCATATACTATATAGAAACTGCTAAGTGCTATTTGTGTCCGAGAACATCAGATTCACAGTTCTTTGTTGCAGGAGCTGACTGGTGTGCGGCGCAGACGAAGTACTGGCAGGAGACAAAGCGACAAATACACATCACATTCATTCACAAGCAAAAGGTGATTCATGAACTCCATCCAAATTCAGGTGACAGTGCAAGAAAGAAAAAAAAAGAGTGATTTATAAATTCCATTCATCTTGTTCTATATTGAAAGCACAACATCAACACATTATTCAAAGTTGTTACAATATAATATGTTAAAACATTTTCAATGTACTAAAAGAGAAGTAAAATAGCTCTCTCTCTCTCTCTCTCTCTCTCTCTCTCTCTCTCTCTCTCTCTCTCTCTCTCTCTCTCTCTCTCTCTCTCTCTCTCTCTCTCTCTCTCTCTCTCTCTCTCTCTCTCGACCCTCCCTCTTCCTTGAAGTATGAAGTGACTGTTAAATAAAGGAAGCATCTGGTTTTGAACACATATCATTGTGGCAGTATGGGGTCGAGTGAACTGTCTCTCATCCTCTGTGAGTATTTGATTGTATCGTGTATTTATATTTACATTGATTCATTCATTTTTTTCATGTTTTAAAGCAACTTACAAAGTTGCATTTTCGCATGAGTTGTTTCGCGGACCCCACTTTGAGAACCCCTGGTCTAAAAAGAGAAGAGCAACAAGTTTTTATCGATTTCTGGAATATTTTAATATTGAATCCCTTACAGTGTTCCTGAATAATTTGTAAGCGATTTAAATGTTTGGGTAGGGTTGGAAGACTATGCAAAAAAACAGTGAACATTAATGTTCAGGAAAGTACTATGGTGCCGTTCTCTAATGATATGAGGTGTCACTCGCTCACTGAGCGCAGAATTCTGAAGGAAATCTTTCTTTCTTTCTTTCTTTCTTTCTTTCTTTCTTTCTTTCTTTCTTTCTTTCTTTCTTTCTTTCTTTCTTTCTTTCTTTCTTTCTTTCTTTCTTTCTTTCTTTATTATTTGTCTCGAACAATCAACAGTTACACAACAAACAAAACAATAATTAAAACCACAAATGAAAACACAACCATCAAATAATAATAATAATAATAATAATAATACCAAAATAAAAGATTTGTTCGAGAAGGAGCAGGCAGAAGCAATTAGCTTATTTAGACCTGCCCCTATTTAACAAAATAATAATATTACAAAGCAAATAAATATGCAGTTACAGCATACATTTTTCTCAGATCTTACATAACTCACAACAATACCTTAACCACAATACTTTCACATTACAGATTTAGTCCTGTGTCTATGCTTATCTATATTTGTCCAATAATGATTTATTTAATCTATTTTTGATCCGAATGATATTATGGCTCTGTTTGATGTCATTATCCAGTCCATTCCATAAGGTTACCCCACAAACTGATATACACGTTTTTTATAGCAGTTCGCACAAGAGGTTGTTTGAACATACAATATCCTCTTAGATGATATTCCCCATCTCTTTCATTAAACATTGCACATTTAAACATAAATTGAGCAGTTTTAAATGAAACAATGTCCATAAATTTTAACAAATGTGAATTAAAAAACAGAAGATTAGTGTGCTCATAATACGCAGTATGATTTATTATCCTGATTGCTCTTTTTTGTAGTGTGCAAATATTTTGTAAATTGCTTTTATAGGTATTTCCCCAAACTTCCACACAGTATAACATATGGCAAAATAAGTGTGCAGTACATAGTATGTAATGTATTTTTGTTCAATATGTATCTGGTTTTACTCAATATACCAATACCTCTGGCCATCTTCATGCACAAATTTTTGATGTGGGGCTTCCAGCACAATTTATGGTCAAGTACAACACCCAAAAATTTACATTCATAAACTCTTTCAATTATTTGGTTATCAGTTACCAGTCTAACATTTGTATTTATATTACGATTCCCACATACCATGAATTTAGTTTTGTTCAAGTTGAGAGATAACTTATTTGAATCAAACCAAAGTTTTAATTTATTGATTTCGATTGTTACCATTTCCATCATCTGTTGCAAATTGTCCCCGCAACAAAAAACGATGAAGGAAATGTTAGTTTGTGAACTGGTGCCGTTGGCTGTTCAAGCGTCAATGTGTTGAACTGATGTGAGCAGCCACTGTTAGCCAATGGAGAGAGATATAAAGAAGTGTGGTGTGGGCTCTCTTAAGCACTTTAACCAGTGTGCTGCTGTGTTCTGTATCATTTGTAGAGGTTTGATTGCATACTTAACAATATAGATCAGGGGTGTCAAACTCAGATCCTGGAGGGCCACAACCCTGCAGAGTTTAGTTCCAACCAGCTCCAACACACATACCTGTAGTTTTTAAATAAGCCTTAAAGGGATAGTTCACTTTGAAATTAATTTTTGATATGTTTTAGCTTACCTCAAGGGCATCCAAGATGTAGGTGTCTTTGTTTCCGCAGTAGTTTCAATTTTGATATTTTTAGGTCAAACCGTTCTTGTCTGTCAGTCATATAAGGTCTATGGTCACTGTCTCAAAACACAAGCACAGAGTCCAAATTAAAACAATTCCCCACGTCCAAATGAAACAATTCCCCATCATAAGTACACATTGATGGCCTAAGACACGAAACGAGCGGTTTGTGTGAGAAAACGAACAGTATTTATATCGTTGTTATCTCTTGAAAACAGCACACGTCCATATGATCTGACGGCGCGGGCGGGTATAGATATACACATAGATGTCGCCTTGGCTACTGCAGTTCATTGGAACGAAACCGTAGCCAAGCTACATCTAGTGTATATATCTATACCCGCCTGCTGGCAGGTATAGATGTATACACTAGATATATACATCTATGTATATATCTATACCCGCCCGCGCCGTCAGATCATTTGGACGTGTGCTGTTTTCAAGAGATAACAACGATATAAATACTGTTCGTTTTCTCACACAAACCGCTCGTTTCGTGTCTTAGGCCATCAATGTGTACTTATGATGGGGAATTGTTTCATTTGGACGTGGGGAATTGTTTTAATTTGGACTCTGTGCTTGTGTTTTGAGACAGTGACCATAGACCTGCATTATATGACTGACAGACAAGAACGGTTTGAAATATCAAGAACCTAAAAATATCAAAATTGAAACTACTGCGGAAACAAAGACACCTACATCTTGGATGCCCTTGAGGTAAGCTAAAACATATCAAAAATTTATTTCAAAGTGAACTATCCCTTTAAGGACTTGATTAGCTGGATCAGGTGTGTTTAATTAGGGTTGAAGCTAAACTCTGCAGGGCTGTGGCCTTCCAGGATCTAAGTTTGACACCCCTGATATAGATGCTGATTGCACAGTTCTTTTGCGGTTATATAAGCTGTTGGTCTGTTCCCGGCTGGATTATGGGAGCATAGTTTGTAGCTCTGCTAGAAAATCATATTTGCAATTTCCAGATACTGTTCACCATCAAGGATAGAGACTTGCCTTAGGAGGTTTCAGGACCTTTCCAGTTCAAAGTCTAGAAGCAAATAAACCATCTCTTCACACTTGAAATTATCCCTTCAATATTTAACTTTATTTTAAGATTGCATCAACATAATCCAGTGTACAAGTCAATATTCTACCCTTAATGTCTACATCTGTATGATGCCAGACATAGTTATATCAGACCCGTTGGAATACGAACAAGACCTCATATAGTAAACTTAGACATAAATCTTAACAAGCCAGAATCACTTCGGTCCAGTTCCTCCATGGAGTTTGAAATAGTTATGCAACAATTTGGATTTGTCCTTCAATAAGAAGGCTGAAACTTATCCACATATTTATCATCAGCATTTCTTTAAAAAGCCTTTTTCCACATCATAATCTTATCTATACTGATGGGTCAAAGATTGACAATCACATATCTGTAGCAGCAGAAAATGGCCACCTACAGTATTTCATTCGTAGACCTAAGTTCCAATTTTACAGAAGAAGCAGGAGCTCAGCAGAACTGTATATCAAGTTTGTAATAAATATGTTTTACACTCTGTTAGCGATTTTACAGTTAAAGTTTACAGTTTACGTCGAGATAGTTTGTAGTTTCATCAGGCAGAATTCAGCTTCAAGACTCACAAGGAGTTTGTAGGCCGTCCAGCTTACAGTTACAAAGATCACAGCAGTTATACACTACACCGAGGTCTAAGCTATGTGCTTACTTCATTGAATGATTCTGATTGGCTAAGAAAAAGATAAACATAGTAAATTATAAGTAAGTTATAGGTACGAGTGGCCCTCTGAGGTCACAAGGCTTTGTGTGTAGGCGCCAGCATGTCGAAGAAAACAAGACAGTCAATGTCCAATAATGCCACTTGTTCCTTAACCTGTAACCAAGAATACTATAAAACACACACACACAGCGACACACAGCTTTTTCAAGTTTGGATCAAGAAGAGAAGAAGTGACAACACATAGAATGCAACAGGACGTCTCTGAATGGTTAGTTGATGAATTTATGTTGCTGATGTGGAGTTAACTATCTTCAATTAGCATATTCTGTCATGATAATCTATAAATCGCTCGTATAGGAACTGTTGTGAGATGCACAGAGTGACTTTCTATTGCATGTGAAAAGATGGACTTAGGTAAAGTTGGTTTTATATTCGCACATTCGCACCTTTTTGCTTAAAAACTGTCTCAACAAGCGCAATAAAGCACATTTTTGCTAAATAAAAGCAGCTACATGATCTTTAGGACAAAGATGGTGAACTACAACACTCTCCACAATCGATCAAAATGGGCAAATATTGTTTTAATGGCATACATGTTCACTGAACATTCAATGTGTGTGGTAAAGAAGATAGGGACCGTCTAAAAAGTTCTATTTTTTTTCCATTGTGTGCAAACAGACAACTACATTTTTGCAAAGTACAGATGTACCAGCAAATCTCTCTCACATTATGTGTTCTAATGCTATTGATTGTACTTTAGCAACAATAAAAAATGCATTATAATGATTGTATTTAGGAAACCTGCCTCACTGTACATAATGTACATAAATATTTTTAGAATAAAATTACATTAATTCACCAAAGGGATTTTTTACTATCCGAAGGTTGTAGCATGTTCCTAGTGACCACACTGACTTACTACAGGTGAAATTTTGACAAAAAGTCCCGTACAGTTGACAAATATGTTTTTTTTTTATTATTATTACTGTAATTCACCCTAAGTATTTTTTCATGTTTTTTTTTTTGTTGTTTTTTTTTATCCCAAAGGTTGTAGTACTTTCCTAGTGAAAGCACTGACTTACTACAGGTGAAATTTTGACAAAAACTCCCTTACTGTACGTACAATAATCAAATATGTTTATGAAAAAATTACTGTTATTCCCCTAAAGTATTTTTCATGTCCCAAAGGCTGTAGTGCTTTCCTAGTGACCAGACTGACTTACTACAGGTGAAATTTTGACAATACCTAATAATACTGTTTTACATAATAATATAATACTGTAATTTTAGTTTTAGTTTTTTTTTTTTTTAAGGTTGTAGTACATTAATAGGGGCTACATTATTATTAACAGTGGTGACTGAACCTGTACACATTGGTGCAGCAAATCCGACAGATAATGAACAGCAAGATCATGGAGGCATTCAACAGTGTACAGTGCACTGTTTCATTTCTATTATCTTTCTAATTGTTCAGGGAATACCACTGGGATTATACATAAAAGTTGTAATTAATTCCTCGTGGTTAGAGTAATATTTCAATTTCACCTCTTCAAAATTTTGCTGTTGTTGATCCTCTCTTGGTTTAAGTTGTTCTTATATTATCATAAACCCTTTAACTGATTGTTTTGTCAAGTACTTTTTACTTTACTATATTTTCGTTTAGTGAAGTGACGTAAAAGTTTAAGTAAAACAAATGTGTGTGTTTGAATACAATTTTTTCAAATGTTTTCAGTCAGGACTACTTTGGGTAAACAAAAATATTTAAGCAATTGAACATGTTATTTAATATTTATTCATTGCATTATGTAATTGGTTAACACACATAACTATAACTGTTAGTGGTTTGTTACATAATTAATCCTTGTCATGTTTACCAATGTGAACAGTGCCAAAGATGGTACCCAATGTATGCTGCATTGGACTATCACCAGACAAGCTACCTGGAAAAGATGCCCAATGGTTGTGCTCACTGTGTACCTTAAACAGTGGAACATCATTAAAGAATATCTGCTGAAACTTCTGTTTTATTGTCCTTGTTTCAATATGGATTACCACTGTACAGTATATCTGTCATGTATTGTCATGTCTTGTCATGTTATGTCTTGTCCTTGATCTTTCTCTCTACTCTGTCTCCCTCTGCTGGGGTTTTGACGTTATTGTTTCTTTTCCCTTCTCCCTTCCTCCAGCTGTTCCTCATCTTCTCTAACTACCTCGTTTACTCTCTTCCCACCTGTTCCCTCTCCCCTGTGATTAGATCCATATTTCTCTGTCTGTTTCTGCTTCTTTCCTTGTCGGATTCTCACTTGATTTTCTCATACAACAAACGAACACAGTCCTGTCTGTCTTGTCCGAGTCCAGTCCTGTTGGCATCTGCCTGGTGAGCGCTATCTGTACCATAATAATCATCTTGATCCTTGTATTCTGTCCAGTTCACCTGATGCTGAAAGAGATCTGCTAACTACTGTAGTGATCTGAGCCTTGTCTACACTGAGAGACCCGCAGCCTTTCGCCGTTATCAGTCATCTGTCTGCCGTCAAAAGAGACTCTTATCTTCTCTCATTTTTATTCTTTTTCAAAAGTATTTTTGTTTCGTTTTTTATCGCCCACTCAGCGGGTTGCCTGTTTTTCCATTATCTCTCAAGAAGAGGATTTGTGTTCTACATTATTGCCACCCAGTGTTGCTACGCTGTGTTCTCATTAAAGACTCTGTTTGTTAATTCGCTATTGGGTCCTCTCTTACCTGCATAACAATATCTGTATTTTGGGACTTACAGTTAAAGACCCAAGGACCAGATATGATTTATTAAGACCAGGCGTTAGAAGTGCAGTCAATTTAAGACAAGAGTCAGAATTATAATAAATTAAAGGAAATTTTTACTGAAGATAGTTTGCAGTTTCATCAGGCAGAAGTCAGCTTCAAGAATCACAAGGAGTGATTACTCCAGTGATCAAAAGTAGGCCGCTTCCCCTGACATTTACAAAAATCACAGCAATTATACCCTTCACCAAGGTCTAAGCTTTGTCATTGCTTCAGGTTGAATGCTTCTGATTGGCTAATAAATAATCACACATTTTCTACACATAGATAGACTGAAGCATATCTCCATCAATTATGCAGCTGACATTCGGACCCTGAATTTAGGCACGTCGTGACCTTCCACACTTGTAGTGATTGTAATGAATAGTAATTGGAGCAATTTTTGAGTCTGTAGGACCAACTCTATAGCGCCACCACCAGTTCAAAAATGCAACATTAAAAGGGTTATAGCTTTTGAACCCTTTGATGTAGATGTGAATGTAAATAGATGTAAAATGAAACTTAGTACACCTGATTCCACTCATTATGGTAATCACAATCAATATCTTACAACAAGACTCTGCCCATTACAGTAGTGGCCATTTTGAAAAGTACAGTGTTCAATTTTTTGTGCTACTCCTCATTCAAATTTTGTTCAATTTTTACAAAAATTGGCTCAGATGATCTTTGGACCGAGCCACACAGAAGTGACTGAACAGATTTTTGATTTCTGCTACCGTTCCCGATATATTTTTCTCCAAATTTGACCTGTATTTGTTGCCTTATGGTAGTTAGCTTAGCATGCTAATTGGTTAGCATGAACCATGAACCATGAACCCTTCCAGTTGTGGGTTTGAATGCTGTGTGGCACATTCACAGATTGCAAGAGGTATTGTGGCCTTAAGTGGTGGAAAAGTTGCTTCTGTTCCAGACATGGTGTCTATATGTGAACGAACTCGATAAATACAACATGCAGCAAATCTATACAAAAATTATTCATTTTGAATTGCTTCTCACTTGAATTATTGGACCTTCTTCATCTTGCCAAAAACACAACTTCCCAGTGGCGCAATGATATGAGTGACAGGTATCTGACCCAGAGATAATGGATTCGAGCCCCACGTGGCATGATTTAAAAAAAAATTGTGTAATGTTGTGTCATGTCGATTCCTTTATTATTCAGCGTTGTACTAATCTTTCTTCCTCTTGGATTAATGTATGTCTTGTTCATTCTATGTTCATTCTCATCTGAACTTCTGTTCATTTTGAGTTCATTTTCACCTATACTTCTAAACCAGCTCTTTTTTCTTCAACTTCTGCTGTTTTTACTCTTCCTGCTCTTGCTGCTGCTTCAGGGGCTTGGCCCCGTATCGCTGCTTGCAGCTATATTTCCACTTGTTCCTTAACCTGTAACCAAGAATACTAACACACACAGACACAGTTTCTTCAAGATTGGATTTGGTGAGGAGGAGAGTCTTCTCAAAACATTAAGATAACATGTTCTTTCTCTCAAGGAGAAGATACTTTAAATCTAACTGTAAAGACTTTAACTAAGAAATGGTCTCTCAACTATGGGTTTCAATGACTCCTGAGACCATTGCTATCAGGGTAGCCTAGAAAAGCAGATGGATGTAGTGACACCTGTTAAAGAAGTCCATATTTAATCTCTGGAAGCCAGGCTAAATGAGCAAGCACTGTTACTGCATTCCTGGCATGGGTCAGACCCTTACGTTACACCTCAGATATCAAATACAGACATTTAAAGGATACATGAAATAACATTTTCGATAATCACACTGGTAATTTCTATAACAAAGTAAAATCTCATAAGCCTAGAGAAGTCATTCAACTCATTTGATATATAGAAGGAAAACTATTGATTAATACCTTGATTATAATCACTCATTAGATATACATTGAAGCAGCAGTGTGTTCCAGAATCCACTTCTTCAGGACTTCATAACAAAAACTTAACTTGAATCATTACAATAAGGCTGTTGCTTATTTATAACGCTGAAAATATGATTAACCTAAAATATCTGCATTTTTTTAATCAATGAAAGAATTGTGTTGTACAAGGAACAGCAGTTCTAATACATACTTTTACCTAATACATTTATCAGTTAATTGAGTGATCACTAGGAACATACTATAACCATAACCAACTATACTTACAGTAAGGGAGGTATTGTCAAAATTTCACCTGTAGTAAGTCAGTGTGGTCACTAGGAAAGCACTACAGCCTTTGGAACAGGAAAAAATACTTTAGGTGAATTACTGTAATTTTTTCTTAAACTTATTTGTTTATTGTACGTACAGTAAAGGAGGTATTGTCAAAATTTCACCTGTAGTAAGTCAGTCTGGTCAATAGGAAAGGACTACCTTTGGAACATGAAAAAAATCCCTTTGGTGAATTACTGTAACTTTTACATAAAACATATTTGCGTACTGTACAGTAGCCTACACAAAAGTACACTAAAGCAGTCTAGGTGAATACGCAGCAAATATCAAACCTGAAACTATTTTTACCCTGGTTGGCAACTTTTTTTTTTTTTTTTTTTTACTTGACTATATGTTCATGGTGCTTACCACATACGTGGATACTGAGGTCCTACATGATCAAGTCTGCAACTTGGGTAAAGTTGGTTTTATATTTGCATATTCGCGGAGTTCCGCGTTCAATATCTCGTGAGCTGAATATTGTTACTACACAAATAACATTGTTTTAATATTTAAATCTTCCTCAAAACGAGCTTTCCTTCGGGTTTGCACTTTGCAGATGGTCCCTTCAGCAGCCTGCGCATAGAGATCAATGTATTTTGTCCAGTGCGAAGGAAATATCGTTTTGAGGAAAATTATGTTGTAGCTTCTGGTGTTTTATCTGTAGTTATATGTGATAGGTGTTTTCTGTAGCAACAACGTTTAGTTCACGAGTTATTGAACGCGGAAGTCCGCGAATGTGCGAATATGTGAATATAAAACCAACTTTACCTAAGTAAAAGATGGATGCTAAAGTTTGAGCTGACAGACAAATGTGTTCTACTACAACAACTCTTCCTCTTCTCAACATGGTCTATATTCCTGGGTGTGGGGTTTATGTACATTTTAGGGTTGGTGATGTCACTAACCCATTTGCTGTAGTCCTTAAAAGAGCGTTGTAACTTTGCAGATGTTGTTTATGCTCAAACAGCAACATTACACACTAACTAAAGTTAAAAAAAAAAAAGAAAAAAAGAAGTGAAATCATACTCAACCACCCCTTTAATAGAGACTCCTCTTGTTGAGCATGTAGACATGAACAAATGAGTTAAACTGAAAATAAGCACAAAAAAATACACTAAGGTGAAATAGTCTCTTTTTTTACAAAAACTAACAAATATAAAATATAATGTATCAATAAACAATCAGTTTGAAATTGAATCGAAATCAAAGATTTGTACTCCTGTGGTTTTAAATAAACATGGAATCGGCACCTATTATTAGAAATACAAAACAATGCAGTATAGGACCCCTTTAAAACTCACTGATTCAGTGCGCAATACCATATTTGACCGCTAGAGGTCATAATTACTCTAACATTGACTATACCCATGGGCAGAACAGTTCGGCTCTAACTATAAACAATCTTCCCAAAACATCCAGGTGACATGTTCTTTCTCTCAGTGAGAGGAAACTTTAATATAACACAGTAAGGTAAAGACTTTAACTTAGAAATGCTTACTTAAACTATTGGTTCCAATGACCCTTGTGACCTATAGTCGTCATGGTGAGCTAGAAGAACAGATAAGACCTTTCTCCAACAAAACAAGTCCATATTTCATTTCATTTTCATATGTGCAGTTCTTCAACAGCTGTTCATATGAGTTATTTTTCATTGTTTTAATAACAAATGCTTAATTTCTGTGTTTGTTTAGACCTGATGCTGTTATTCGGGCACTCTGGACACACTCAAGGTAAAAGAAAATCCTTCATATTATCAAATCTCTGTTTAAGACTAGGGATGTACGATGATAACGGCACAACATCGGTATCGGCCGATAAAAGCTTTAAATGACCATCATCGGCATCGGCCGATATGATCATTTCTGCCGATGAGCCTTGCCGATAGGGTGGCGTGTTTCCTATGTGCACGTGACGACCGTGCATGAGGGCCAGCAACTTAACATGTGGAGGCATTTCCAGCATGGGTGTCAGTTTGGTTTGAGATGTGCTGGGGACAGAGACGCATTCGCAAGTGCATTTTCAGAAGTGCTGGGTACAATGACGCAGTAATTTTTTTTCTCTTTCGTGCAGGTCATGTTTTGAAAGACGATGTCCTGTAGCTTACTAATGTAAACTCTCCAAGCTACTATGCTCTCCACAGAGCATAAACTATTCATTTTATTTTATTTTTCGTGTTCGCATTTATGAGGAAAAACAGTGACAGTTCTCGGTTACGGACGTGAGCGCTCTGAAAGCGGCACTAAAAGAGACTGCTTTAAAACTTCCACAGAGACCTCAAACAGAAAGCACAAAGCCTTTCTAAGTGAATTTCGTTTTGTATTAATTGTATTTTAATCAATGTTTCTGTGGCGAGCACGACGAGGTCGAGGGCCGTGGGAGGACGGCGCGAGGCCGGTGGCGTGATTGATAATGAGCGACACGTGCGCGACGCACCGGTCTCGCATCTCTCATGGAGGAGCAGAAGCATAAAGGAGGAGCGACGACAGTGAAGAGCGAGAGAGGAACAGGCCTGTGTTTTAGTTGATGTTTTGTTTCTGTTTTGTGTGGCCAGCAGTCGTCCGTGAGGGGCTGCTGGCTTTTACTTTCATTTTGTATTTGGTTTATTTTTATTATTAAAATATGTTGAATGTTCGCCGGTTCCCGCCTCCTTCTTCCCATAACATCTGAACCTCGTTACAGTTTCATCAACCAATTGCCTGGATTTAATAAATAATAAGTAAAGCAGATAATAGATAATAGATATCACGACACGGAGGCGCCCGCGATTGAACTGGAGCTAGTCTCATAAATGAAACGAAACTCAGCATAGCCTACTTGCCTGAACTTATTGCCTAGACCTGAGAAATATAGCTATTATCTACAGAAAGCTTGAAATCATATTTTTAAACAGAACAATTCAAAACGAAAGAAAACTATGTAATCCGAAATGTGCATTTCTCTCTGGCGCGTTCACTACTGCGAAGATCGCGAGTCATCGTCAACTTCATCTTTGCAGCCGACACAGAAAACACTTGTTTATTAATAAACAATTAAAATGTCTCCTTTCTATATTTGACATATTCATAATCATTATTTTTGCGGTTCGTTGTGACAGCTTTTAGTTGCTTCATTGGTAGCGCCACCCTTACATGTTACATAAACGGGTCGCCACTGCATCAGCACCGAAAACAGAGGAGCATTTGGTAGACCTGTTCAAGTAGAAGATGTAAAAAAAATTATTTGAACATTTATTTTTATTTATTTTACTCCTAAGGACTGAAGTTTGAAGTCTGAACTTAAAAATAAAATGTGGCACTGGCATATCATTTATTCTCCAAGTGAAATAATTTGCCTATTTTTCAGGGGTGAATGTCTGTCTACATTTGTAAAATGATACATTTATGGTAGAATCAAATGTTGTTTTGTTTGTCTTGTGTATTGCCTTATCTACAACACATGAGTGTAATACGGTAAAGGAGAGACACAGGAGAGACACTTGGATTTCTCTTCAGTAAAATGAATGTGTAAATATATCAGGGGGAAAATGTGTATATATATCGGTATCGGTATCGGCATCGGACAAAATTAGTTTGAAAATATCGGCATATCGAATATCGGCCAAAATGCAATATCGTGCATCCCTATTTAAGACCAATAACTTTATTTCTAAAGGTTAATTCAATGCACTGATATATGCCAACCAATGCAGACTATCACCATGTCATTTTTAAACATTCCACGACGCTGCAAATGGAAACTGAACATACTGAAATTAGCAACGACCAATGTCAACAGGGGTAACGCTGATCCGTGGAAACCTGACAAACGTCTGTTGCCATTGGTCAGTGTCTGTCTGTGCAGTTTGAATTAGTCCTGATCCTGAATGACCAAAGATTAATACTGACTTCTGTCGGTCTACAAAAAACCAAACACAACAGATTACATTGCTTGATTTTTAATCTATCAATATTTGCCCTTATGTGTGTTAACTCAAAAGCAAAACCTGTAGTGAAGGTGAAGCCAGATCAGCGTGTGTTCAGAGGAGAGAGAGTCACTCTCACATGTGACATACAGGGAGGAGGAGACATTCAGTGGACATACAGCTGGATTAGAGATGGTTCAGTCATACCACACACTGAGAGAGTCTACGACATCACATCTGCTTCTGATGGTGGTCAATACCGCTGTGAAGCAAAGAGCATCAGTGAGGCTTTTACACTGACTGTATCAGGTGAGTCTTCATATTCAACTGTTTAATGATCATTTAAAAACTGTATTTGTGTTTGTTTGTTTTTCTGTATCAGCCACATCTGTTATTATAAGAGGATGAAGCATATGTTGCTATAATGAAGCAATTCACTTTTAGTCATTATTCTGTTCAAATGCAGAACTGAATAAGAGGTTTCATTATAGTCAGATAGCGTGCAGTTTTCAGTGATGTTGATCGGTCTCCCGGTCTCCTAAAATCCATAAAATTTGTGATATTAAATTAATTGTCAGCTAATATCTACCTTGGAAAAATTAGGCATCTTCCACTGATGCTTCAGACTGTGATGTCAAATGTTACTGCTGTTCAATTATACATATATGTGACCCTGGACCATAACACCAGTCACAAGTCACACGGGTATATTTCTGGCAATAGCCTAGCCTGGGTTTCCCCATGCTGCCTTGAGCGCAGCACGATTTTATTCACGTTGCTAGGCAGCCTGGACACCATGGACCAGATTTTCCCCTTAAAAAGGGAACCAATCACAGAACGAGGAGGGAGCACCAAGACGATGACGACGTCTATGCGACACACAGAAGCAGCTTGTTTATATCTATGGATCCAACATGGCATCAGACGCGAAGTTACCTTTCGATGCAGCCTTAGATAGTGTTCTAAGTAGTTTAGAACGCAAGTTTATTTTGTCTTCTTCGTCGTCGAATTTCTGTCGCTCTATATACGTCATCTGGTATAATTGAAACGATTGGCTATGAGCTACGTACAGGCGCATTTGATAGACATTCATAGCGCCCAATAAACGGCTCTGGGCATTCGTAAACCACGCCTCAAATACAAGAAAATGAACATGTGGTTCCCAGACCACGTCTCTATTGGCGCTTTTCCACTACACAGTACCAGCTCGCCTCGGCTCGGCTCGGCTCGACTCGACTCGACTCGGCTCTGTTTGGTTTTCCACTGTGTAAAAGTTGTACCTGTACCTGCTTCCAGGTACTTTTTTTCGTACCACCTCCGGCGAAGTTCTAAGCGGGCTGAGGCGAGCTGAGGCGATACTAAAATGTGACGTGAAATCATGGCAGACTGCTGATTGGTCAGAGAGAATCGTCACTATCCACTGCGTCATCATTGCACGCGCCAGACGTAGTATCCTGAATAAAAAACAGCAAAAACAAAAACAAAAACATCCAAAAACAGCATACACTCGATTTCCTCCATTGTCCTGTGTGTGTAGGTAGCGGGTGTGTCTCGCGCGTCTCGCGTAAAAGATTAAGTCACGGCAGTTTCCTGCGGCGTCGCTATGACGACCAGGTACTATTGTGGAGGTACTATCTGCAATGGAAAACGGAGCGAAAAGCGAGCCAAGCCGAGCTGAGTCGAGGCGAGTCGAGTCGAGTCGAGCTGGTACTGGTAATGGAAAAGCGCCATATGAGACGAGGTCTGACGTTAGCCAGGCTAGCAATAGCCAACAATATACATTGACATATGGTCAAAATTATCGATTTTTCTTTTATTCCAAAAATCTTTGGGATATTAAGTAAAGATCATGTTCCATGAAGATATTTTGTAAATTTCATATCGTAAATATATAAAACATTTATTTTTGTGTGTGAATACAGCACAATTGCAAACATAAATGGAGAACTTTAAAGGTGATTTTCTCAATGTTTCGATTTGTTTTTGCACCCTCAGATTCCAAAATTTCAAACAGTTGTATCTCGACCAAATATTGTCATATCATAACAATCATACCATACATCAATGGAAAGCTATTTTTTTCAGCTTTCAGATGATGTGTAAATCTCCATTTCAAAAAAATGTACCCTTGTGACTGGTTTTGTGTAGCCTGACGTCGTCATACTCAGATTCTAGTCAGAATGTGAGTCTGATACTGCTCCATTGCGCTTTGATTATGGGGCGTGTTTCAACCGAACCAGGAAGGAAAATGCTTCTGCACTCAATTGGATAGACCTACAACCAATCAGAGCAACGGAGTAAGTTTTCATTCAGTTTCCGATCGACAAATGCCTTGATCGCGGTTCTCTGTTCCTCTTTTAAAATGAATGCGCTGTCGATATCTTCTATAACAGACGCGATGGCGGAATCTACACATAATGTTTCATAAACAAAGTTCGGGAGGAGCACGTTCAAATAATCAATCCAATCAACTTGTCATCAAACACCATGTCTACCCTATCAGCATGAGAGGAAACATATATTCACTCTGTCAACTCACGTAACATTCCTTGACAGTTTTCAGCATCCCTCCACTCACTCTCGGCCTGTTCTTCCACAGCCAGGAATACAAGGGGTACTTTGGGTTCGGGCCGAATACCGATCCCGGAGCCTCCTCGGACAGCATGTCAAATATGCATTTATTCTATCTGACTTATTTGTAAGTGTGAACTCGTGAAATCTCAATTCTCCAGCGGCTGTCGTCTTTGTTGTTAACGAATTCAACCCAAGCGCTCGTTGGTGACGTAGATGATTACGTTGCTCATCTGTCCATCATCGTACAAAGCCCGCCCTGACAATTTGATTGGTCCGAACAATTTTTGTTCGGGCATTATAGCTCCTCAACGGATCGAGTCCAGACCGAACTTCCCGACCTAAAAATGTTGTGGGCGGGGCTAAGTTCGGCTGGCATCCAGGCTAGGTTTTGTGGTCCAGGGTCACATATATGAGCAACTCGATTTTTTACTAAGTAAAAAACAAACATTTTCTGTCTTAAAAACAACAAATTTAATTAGTATTTTATTGGCAAAACTTTATTAACTCACATTTTCAGTTCAGAATATTTTCTTTTGCTCTCAGGTTTGTCAATTCTTTTACATTGCCCTGAAAGAGCTGTTTTAGTCAGTTTGTGTTTCTGTCTTTCTTCTCAGATTTACCCACATCTACAGTGACTGTGACACCAGACAGTCCTGTATTCACTGGAGAAACAGTCAATCTGAAGTGTGTGATAAAGTCTGATCACAGTGACTGGAGATATGAGTGGTATAAAGACAGTGTAATATTACAGACGTCTGATCGTTACACTGTAAACAGAGACACTCTCACTATCAGAGGAGCTACTGAGTCTGATCAGGGTCAGTACAGGTGTAAAGGACAGATAGATGGAAGACCAAACTCATCAACATCAAGCTCTGCTGTTTCTCTCTCTGTGAAGGGTGAGTTCAACATCATTGTCCTCTTAAAAATATGGATCACATTATTCAACAATAAGCAATTCCAGCTGTCACATGACCTGATCACATTGAAATTTTAATTTCATACAATATGTGAATACAGATAAGATAAATGTGACGTCAAGAGGACGCAGCTTCGAGACACAGATCCAATTTACATTCTAGTGCATATTGTCAACTAGGCGGTTGTGCAATCATTATATTATGTTATTATCTTTTAATCTTTCAACTTTAATCTTTTTTTTTATTACTGATTAAAATATTGAACAAAAAAACTTTTTTGTTTTCCCAGTCCATGAAAAAACAATCCCAGTTCATGTGTAAAAAAAGTGACGCAAAAGTAACGTAACACATTACTTTTCTAAAAAAGTAACTAAAAAAAGCAATTTGTTACTTTTTAAGGGAGTAAAGCAATATTGTAATGCATTACTTTTCAAAGTAACTTTCCCCAACACTGACTGTCAGAGTAGCAAACAAGCCTGAAGACTTTTGTCATCGGTCCTCAGTCAGACCGAGGTCAGGATAGAAATGATGTAACAGTAACTTACAGAGCCCCAGTTTATCTGTTCTCATGGCCTGAGAGTGTGGGCAGTTTTTCAGACTAAAATACTGTAGTAAAACTGACACCAGATCAGCGTGTGTTCAGAGGAGAGAGAGTCACTCTCACATGTGACGCTCCAACACTATCTCACGACCAATTCGTACGAATTCGTACGAATGATAAAAAGTTGGCTAATTCGTACTAATTCGTACGACCTCACTCGTACGAATTTGTACGATTTGTCTAAACCCACGTGATGGGTAGGTTTAGGGGCGGGGTCAGGGGTAGGTCATTCGTATGAATTCATACGAATTGGCCAATTTGTAAAATATGTACGATTTTGCAAAAAACGTACTAATTCGTACGAGTCAGGTCGTATGAATTCGTACGAATAAGCCACCTCGTAGAATTTGTACGTTTTCCCGTGAGATCGGAGGAGGAAACATCCAGTGGAGATACAGCTGGTTTAGAGATGGAAACAATCATATGAACAGTTCAGTTTCACAGCTGATGTTTCTGATCAGTGTTTGTCTGAGATCATGACGAAGCCAGAGCCTCAAAACACATGAGAAAACTAATGACAGAACAATAGCAAACCAGAACATATTAAATATTAGATATAGTAATATGAACTACATAGTTTTGTAAAAGATATACAAAAAAAAAAAAAAAAAAATCCCTGAAAGAGCAGTTTGAGTCACTTTGTCTTCGCAGGTTTACCCACATCTACAGTGACTGTGACACCAGACAGTCCTGTATTCACTGGAGAAACAGTCAATCTGAAGTGTGTGATAAACTCTGATTACAGTGACTGGAGATATGAGTGGTATAAAGACAGTGTAATATTACAGACGTCTGATTATCGTTACACTGTAAACAGAGACACTCTCACTATCAGAGGAGCTACTGAGTCTGATCAGGGTCAGTACAGGTGTAAAGGACAGAGAGATGGAAGACCAAACTCATCAACATCAAGCTCTCTTTATCTCTCTGTGAAGGGTGAGTTCAACATCATTGTCCTCTTAAACTCTCTCTACATGATCATGATCACACAACCATTCGAGAGTCTTTTACTGCCAGATGTTTAATTTACACTGAAAATAAATACAGTTTGTCTTTTGAGGGTTTAATTTTATTCAATTCTCTCTGCTGTTGTGTTCAAAACCATTTCTCGGAGCAAAACAATGAAACTGAATGCAGAGGTCTGAAAATACATTTTAAAGATGCAGTATTTTTAACTTTAATATGGCAAGAGTCCAGATAAAACAAAGAAACACAACAGATAAAGACACATCTGAACACAGACATGATAATTATGCACAAACAACCTGTCGAACAACCAACCTCTACAATATTAAATGCTCTGATACGTGTTCCATGTGCATCAAAATTAAGTCATTTTTTTCTGGGCGAAGACTCAGAATCATGCCAGAATTATTTTTTCTGATGAAGACAAATGCTCATTTATTTGACTCTCGAGGATCTGAATCTGTTGTTGTTCTCCTGCAGCTCTAAAGCCGAAGCCTGGACTCACATCAGATCCTGCAGGAGCTGCACTGACTGGAAACACAGTGACTTTGACCTGTCGCATGGATCCGTCCACTGGAAACTGGGACTTTTACTGGTACAAACACACACTGAACCCTGAGACAGAGAAGACAGAAACAAACTCCTACAGCCTGAAGATTGATTCAGTGTCTGATGGAGGCCAGTACTGGTGTAGAGCTGGAAGAGGGAAAACAGTCTATTACACACAATACAGTGATGCACTGTGGGTAAATGTTACAGGTGAGAGAGACTGTAGTGTGTGATGCAACAAATACAGATCAGAGACAATATCTACACAACTTCTGAAACTATAAATGCAATAATCTGTGTTTGTACAGTGTTTCCTAAAGCTGTGCTGACGGTACGACCTGATGAACGAGTGTTTAGAGGAGAAACAGTCACTCTCAGATGTGATATAAAGTGGGGAGGAGGCACTGAGTGGACATACAGATGGGAAATAGAGGAAACCAACAACCAATATAAAAACACTGTCAGCCGAACCTCAACACAAGAGTTGAACATCAGCAGTGTTGATCTCTCTCACAGCGGTAAATACACCTGTACAGGAGAGATACACACTCAAAGCTCTCAGCGCAGTGATGCTGTTACACTGACTGTCTCAGGTGAGTGTGTGTTTGTTGTGATCAGCTTCTCCATCAGTTTCTCTACGGCTCTGTAACTCGTGATGTTTTGTTCAGCTGAAGCTCAGGCATCAGTGCGAGTGTCTCCACAGCCGTGGCTGACTGAAGGAGAATCAGTGACTCTGACCTGTGAGGTTTCAGGCTCCTCTAAAGGCTGGACGTTCAGCTGGTTCAGAGATCATGATCATCTGTCAGACAGCAGCAGAGGAGCTGGAGGATCTTACACTCTCAGTCCTGCTGCTCTACAGCACACAGGAGTTTATACGTGCAGAGCAGAGAGAGGACGACCAGCCTATTACACACACAACAGCAGCTCACAGACACTGTGGATCACTGGTGAGGGTTTATGCTCGTGCTCATCCGGATCTGTGTTTCACTGCAGTCTCTGTGCTGTCAGTTTTGATTGAGATTTTCCTCTTTTCAGGAGTTTCTGCTTCAGTGTCTCTGGTCATCAATCCCAGCAGAAGTCAACACTTCTCATCTGACTCTCTCTCTCTGAGCTGTGAGGATCAGAGTAACTCTGCTGGATGGACAGTGAGAAGATACACAGACAAAGACACACAAACTTGTGCAAAACAAACAGGATCTGGATGTGTAATGGACTCTCTCAGCACATCTGACACTGGAGTGTACTGGTGTGAGTCTGAATCTGGAGAGAAACTTCGTCCTCGAAACATCACTGTACATGGTGAGTCCGGTTTTTTTTGCACTCATTTCAATCTAAATTCTAACAAAAAGTCTACATACATTTTCATATTTTCTGTACAGCTGATCTGTACAATGGAAATTTGTAACTATTTTACATGTTGGCAAATTGGTGGCTAATGTGTATCAAACAATCCACCATAAGAAGTAATAAAGAGAGCAGAAGTGATCAGCTGTGCCCATATGACAGTGAATAACCAATAAGAAATTAAGAACTAATGCTCCTAATGCTTACTTTTTTCTAAAAAATAAAAATAAATCCAAACAAAACAATAATTTACTCATAAAATAGTTGCGTTTTGTCATGAGATTTGGTAAAACTACACAACGCTAGCATAAAAAAGCTCCAGAGGTACAAAGTACAATTCATAATATCAGTATTTTTATTGTATGACAATGACTGTATATTTATAGTATGTATTGTTTTGCTATATTCTTACTACAGTATTTACAGTATTAAACACACATTTCTTGTGTTTGTAGACGGTGAGGTGATTCTGGAGAGTTCTGTTGATCCTGTGATTGAGGGAGAGACTCTGACTCTACACTGTTTACATCGATCTACAAACTCCCCGATCCTCAGCGCTGATTTCTATAAAGACGGATCACTGATCCAGAATCAGACGACAGGAGAGATGAACATCACTACTGTCTCAAAGTCACATGAGGGTTTCTACTACTGTAAAACAGAGAGAGGACAGTCACTCCACAGCTGGATCTCAGTCAGAGGTTATTTTATTCATGAGCATCTGATGAGATATGCCACACGAATACTAGAATACGAGTCTCTCGCTCTTATTTCTGCTGGAGCACAATCAGTTATTGTTTCACATAACTCACAAGAATATCACATAACAAGTATATATTAAATCAAATAAAAATATACTAAATATTGTGCCTGTTAACCAATTAGAATTGAAATTCTATGATTGACATCATAACCAATATCCTATAGTTTAATAAAATGAACAGTTTTGTAATTACAGCCAATCAACAATAAAATAAAAATTAGATGACTTTCGTGCCAGAATCTGACTGTCTAAAAATTAATTACTTTTCATTTGAAATCAGCAAGGAAGGAATCTGAATGTGCGTATGTAGTCGGTATGTCAGTATTTTTGGGTGAGTAGTTTTGTCCCCTTATAAACATTAAAATAAATGACCAAAAATCAATATACAGGCAAACAAAAGTGCCATAATGTCTCGTTTTAAAGAATTCTGGCCTCCATTTCATCCCTAAGCCTTCTTTGCTGTCATTAAGGACATTAATGAGAATTAAGGTTTTGATTAAAGCACATAAACGGTAATGTTGATGTATGAAGTTATCAAAATAATAGATGTATGTAGACCTGTGTAGAATCTAAAGCAAGTTCAGTTTGTTGAAAAATTCTATTAATCTCTGCCTTTAATGCATAACAATGTTGCTGAATAATGTTCTTGTGTTTCTGTTTTTCAGGTCAGATTTCTGTCCTCAAAATCCTCAGTTTTCTTGTGGCCGCTTCTCCGTATCTGCTAGCGACAGTCGTGCTGCTGTACAAATGTTACAGAGCGAGAGGTAACACTTCTGTCTGACACACACACACACTCTCCCTGTGCATACATTCAGACAGACAGACTAGTTTTGTCCGCTGGCTGACTCTTTTAGTGTGTGGCAAGCTGTTACATATCAGCATCCTTAATTAGGATTTTTAGGATTTGGTAATGCCATAAACTTCAATGCTATTTGTTGGAATTTTGTGAAATAGGCCGATCTACAGTGTAAAAAACTAAATCCGTAAAATAACAAAATAAGTACTGGCAGCTTATTATCTTGACAGTATCCAGTAATTTTACGGACATTTCCGTTAACCCTATAACACCATAAAAAAAAAAAAAAAAAAAAAAGGAAAATTGTGTTAAATGAATCCCTATTAATCTGACATCCCTATTTTTATGGATGTTTTAGGGTGTAATGTTGTGATAGTCCTCTCTCTACAGCCTGACAGTGATCACTCAGTCTATATCTGATTAGGGTCTTTCTCACTTTATGTGACACTTTATCAACCTCCCCATTCATTCCATGTTTATTGTAGTATTAGACACACATATACACACATATATATATTCACACACATACATTTTTTCCTTCTCTCTTTCTCTATCTCTCTTTGTCTTTTTCTGAGTTGGAAATAAATGTTTTTTGTGTTTTTCACAGTTCCATCTACTGAAAACCAAAGTCAGTATGCCGTAACAGAGGAAGAAACTTCAATCTGATATTAACATGTTTTAAGAGATTCATAAGATTCATTTTCCATACATAATTCTGTCAACATATTTGATTTACCTTATATCATTTGTCATCAAGCATGATAAATACCATTGTTTAGTATGTTATTCTTCTTCTATATGGTCCATATTATTGTTATTATTATTTAGATTTGTCATCACCTTATAGAACTAGATTCAGTGACCTTATATCTTTGTAACGTCTGTTCTTCCAATAGTAAAAGCTTGACGTTTTGTTGGTTTTGGTTTCCCGTTGCCTGTTCGGTTTTGCTTGTTTGAGTATTTTGTAAACATAAAGACCAAAGTGTTATTCTGTATCACAATGTATATATATAATAGCTGAAATAAATGCATATATAAAAAAATATATATAAAAAAGTGTAATGTCTTTGTCTCACATTTGTATCATAATTTGTAAACTATCATCTAAGTGTAAAAAATGTCTTAGTATGTCATAATTTAATGGCATTTCATTGTAAGATACAGAAAGTCCTTTAGATTCTCAGGGCCACAAAACTGTTACAACTATATGCATCTGACAGCAATTTTATATCAGGCCTAAGAATGAAAATGTTTCCTTACATTTACAGAATGATTCTATTAAGCACAGAGATGTTTCTACTCACAAACATGATTATTTTTTATTTAATTTTCAGTAAAGCTGAGACGGAGACGTCACAAATATCTTGAAGTTTATTGAATGTGAGGAACAGCAGGTACTTTGACATTTTAACAGAACAATCCTCCAACAGCAACAATGCAGCTAATAATAATATAAATAAGTCAGAGGAATCCTTTCCACCATAGAACTTATATTCAACACATGAGCTTGGCTGTAAAGAGGACACTCAAATAACGGCACATGAACTCTGACACAAGTCATAGATATTTGTGTATTATTGTATTTGGCTGCTCCAGTCAGTCTTGTGGAAGAGATTTTATCTTTAAGATGTGTGTGACCATCATATGACAGTAAAAGAGCACACACACACATCTTATTCTAATGATTGTTGGTACGTGTCAGGAGGGCCTCCACTTAAGCATGAAATATGATGAACAAGTCTAAGAATGCTCCACATATGGTTGAAATACCATCATTGGCCTAGAAGGATCAAGTCAAGTTTTATTTATAGAGCGCAAGTTTAACACAACTGTAGTTGATCCAAAGTGCTTTACAGTACAATAGAATAAATCAAGTAAAAAAAAGTAAAAAAAAAAAAAAAGTAGTAGAAAAAAAAAGAGATAAAAATCAAGTATCAAAATCATTCAGTGTATATACATGCATGCATAACGAAGAACACCGACTAATTTAAAGGAGTCATAATGTTGTGTTACCTTGGATACCCAAATGCTCTATTATAGTATTTTAGGCACTTCTAAAAAAGAAAAGTGGAAAAAAAAATCAACACAGAGCCCCTCAGACCCTTATTTCTAAAGGCATTATTGTCTCGCGAGATCTGATGCGATGTTTTGGCTGTCGTGGACGGTCATTATAATAATGCAAATGAGGGGCGCGTTGATTGGTTGCAGGAATGTATTTTACTACTTCCAAGCGGTACAAAAACATAGACAAAATACTGCAATAGCTCAATAAATGTGACGGTACTTATTGTTAGTGAAATTGTAATCACAACCAAAGAAAAAAGAAAAAATACACCATTGCCATATACATTCTTACAGAAGCCCCACTAACTGAAAGCTATTTTCGATATTTTAGGTCAATACTGCCATAGCCCAAAATAATATCTGCAGTTATATGCTCATGGACGTGAGTTGCAAAAACCATAAACAGCTCAGGTAAACCTCTGAGAAATGACGGCTGCTCTGCACACACACGCAAAGGTCTCTCGCTCCCTCTCTCTGCCGCGCGCGCTACGTATGCGCGCTCATGCTCGCTCGCGATTCCGGGAGATTTAAACTAATTTGCGGGCATTAGGGAGCCGGTATCAATACGCGGGAGACTCCCGGAACTTCCGGAAGACTTGGGATGTCTGTGTTTTGAAAATCGCTGTCCGTGGGTCACTCTTAGATATATTTAAATACGTCCACACCGCAGATATGTAATGTTGCTTCAGACAAGCACGTGCAGGTCGCGGTGTCTGCTGTTTGCGTCATCACAACATTTCGGCCGTATTGTTTCGGTGATAAAAGTCTTTCGGCCGAAAACCGAAAATGCACTTTTGGGCCATTTTCGGCCGAAAATTTTCGGTGGCCGAATATTCGGTGCATATATTGTTTTCATACTTGCATTTAAACAGTTTTAGCCACTGAGCATGGACTCCTGTACCGTCACTACTGTAGCTGCTAGTGTAAAACAAAGTCGAAAGATGTGGCTAGCATTCGTAGAGTCCATTCCCCGTGTTTACCTCGAAGGTAACGTTACATACAATAGCCGCATTAGCTGTTAGC
This sequence comes from Rutilus rutilus, assembly GCA_021464565.1. Taxonomy (NCBI): domain Eukaryota; kingdom Metazoa; phylum Chordata; class Actinopteri; order Cypriniformes; family Leuciscidae; genus Rutilus; species Rutilus rutilus. The sequence goes on from JAJAQA010000003.1 coordinate 7,659,037, forward strand.
TGCTATTTGTTAACCACAGTAGAGCAATAAAAACACAGTCTTACCTTTTCAATTTCTGGCAAGTCCCTGATGGTTGGGATGGCACCTTTTCCCAAACGGAGCTTCGAGGCCAAGTTCGCCTGATATTGCCCCAAATTTGTAAAAGATTCCGGTGTAAAATGTTTAGCACACACACCTAACGATACGCCACTTGAAAGAGTTGTTGGGACAGCGTCATTAAAAATGAATTTCATCCACTGTTCCCTGATAGTTTCGTCCGTTTTTGGTAGATAAAACACATTTGCATGTTGTTTGTGGCAGTCACCTACAGAGCATCTCAGGTGTGCACTCGATTTCTCCATCTTTCTCGAGTCAACTAAACTGAATCTGAGGGGGAGAGGGGCGGGCTTCCCGCGGCATAGGTTTGCGGTGTCCATATTTGGTATATCCTCCCCCGTCTTGACGTCAAGAGGGGGAAGAAATTTTTCGTGCGCGTGCACGTGGCCTATTTTACAAACCCTGAGGTAAACAAACGCTTCACTTTTAAATATCGGCTTCCCGGCCAGTGTATAATCATTATGCAATCATAACATACATTGATTCTCGTGGAAAAGTGAAATTTCTACATTATGACTCCTTTAAAACAGTCATAAATTAATAGTTTTGAGCTAAAACCATATCTGATTAGTAACTTCTCATTAATGAGTGAATGCACTAAAGTTTTGAATGTTACCATGTTTTTACCATGATATTACTTAATTTACCATCTTTTTATTAATTAAATCTTTTCGAAATTCTTTGAAAGTTAAAATTTTACACGAAGAGCAAAAAATAGGGTGATGCAAGAAATCAATATTATGAGAAATTTTCTTTGAACACATCATTATATGACATTTATAAGAACATATCATATAAGAACTACCAGGATGAACTCTGAATTGATTTAATTCAATTCATTTGAACTTATAACTCAGACTGCTGAAAACAAAACAGTTCACACAAAATGTGTAACAATTTAGTTTAAATGGTTATATATACATATTTAAAAAAATTGATCTGAAAAAAATAGCAAAAAATAAAACCAAGTCAAAACTAACCCGAATGCAATACATGAATATCAGTCACGTGACCTCTTACGTCATCCGCTCTTTTTCCAGTTGACTGCCGCCATCTTGAGTACCTACTGAGTACTGTCTATGGTCAGAGAATGTCTAATAAGGGGAGAACTTCCACTCTCAGTAAACTTCCGGCTTCTGAACTGTTCCACTCTGATTCCACATGAGGGCGCTCACAGGACGAGTGCAGAATGAATGGAGGTCTATGGCGCTATACCCATCAAAATCCACTTTTCTCAGGATATAATTTTTTGTCTAGTAATTTGAATGTTGTATTCGAAAGGAGATGCAAAGAAATTACACATTGCTGTGTTAGATTTTTTAGAGTCACTTATTTGCTTTAAAAAGTCTTTTAAAGCGTCAATGATGTCATACACATCGTACGACCAGAGATACTGCTTTACGGCAATCCTTCAGTCACGTTGGTGCTTTCGCGCTCTGCACTTTCTTTTCTCTCGAGGCATCGACAACACAGCTGACACAGGTAAACACACAACACAGCTGTCACAGGTAAACACACAACACAGCTGACACAGGTAAATACACGTGCTAGAAGAGTTTTTGTTTTGTTTGTTTCTGGTCCCGCTGCAGATGACATGATGCCATCAAGCGGTATCTCTGGTCGTAATCAGTCCTTCACTGACCAATCAGCGTTCATTAGCAGAATGCTAGCGTGTTATGGGCAACAACAACTCAACCTGTAAGAAATCGAAAGGACATAAGTACTCGTTCATTCAACTTTCGACCTATAACCTATGTTGAACTTGCAAAACCTACAATCAAATCTGAGATTTCTCAACGGCAGTCGGGTGAAAGAGACAAATTTAGCCGTCTAGCCCCATAGACTCCCATTCATTTTGCACTCATGGGCGACCGCCCCAGTGGAACTTTGGTGGAACTACAACCACAATTCGGTACAATAGGACTTAATAAGGAGTGGGCAGGCTCTCCGTAGACGGGCTCTGCTATGGTACTGACAAGCATTAACTAGCTAGCTTGCTACTATTTACAGCTTCGTACGGATACAGTAAATGGCTACGAAAGACAACATTTCGCACCTCGACTGCCATGAAACGAAACGCTACTTTCAAAAAATAATATCGTTAGGGTGTGATCCCTACGTGATACCTGATGCGTACTTCCAGCCTCTGTCCGCTGCTACCGAACTACCAATCCTGGCATTCAATGATATTATATGTTGATCCGACTGTTTTAAGCGTGTATTTAAATGGTCCAGGGGCAGAACTTTTGCCAAGCGTGTCAGAGGTTCTGATAGAACGTAGAAATATTAGCTATTAAGATTATAAAAAGTAAAACCTAAAAGACATCTCAAGGAACTTTAGCAATTGGTTCCCCCCAAAAATGAAGCAGGAGTTGTGTTGTGTGTTTTCAGTGAGTTCATTACCTGAGTGACGAGGAAGCGTGCGGTGCGTTCAGGCAGACGGCCGTTCTCGTGAGATAAAATGGTCTCTAACATGTCGCTGTGGAGCTTCTCCATCACAACGAACGTATATTCCATCGTCTCAAACATGCCTTCTAAACAAATGACTCCTGGATGAGACAGTTTCTGAAACACACACACACACACACACACACACACACACACACACACACACACACACACACACACACGTCTGGAACATATAACAACAATAAAAAGCAACAAAATCGGTTTGAATTGTGTGGAAACATACCTGCAATATCGAGACCTCGTTTTTAATCTGCATCTCCTGTTTGGAGGGAAAGCGTGTTTTATCGATGACTTTAACAGCGACGGGACGTCCCGACTGCCTGTGAGTGCCTCCGTAAACCACCCCGAACTGACCCGCACCCAAAACCTCATCAGAGAAGATCTGATACAGCTCACTGATGTCCTGCTACACATACGGGAACACACACACAGGTTATTCTGTGAAACACGCCCGGTGTTGTGTGAGGAAACATCTTTACAGTAAATAACTGAGAGTTTCACCTGAGTCTCGTCACCGTTCTCTCCTTCCCCTGCCAACACACCAGGAGCAACTTTATTTAACATTATAGACATACAACAAATGCAGAACACTAAATAAAGAAATGCAGAACACTAAAACACTAACAATAAAGTCTCATTTGTTAGTTAATGCAACATGAACTAACAATGATCAATGTTTTTCAGCATCTTTGTTAATGTTAGTTAATGAAAATACTACTCTTTGTTTGTTTGTGCATCAATATTATATTTGTAGCAGTATATCAAAAGTTGTATATATGTCGATCTAACTGTGTCCACACATACAGTACACTCACATAAAACTATATACATTATATAGCAAATCTCAGCTGCTTGATTGCTTGTATTATTGCTAAGTGTAACATATATGATCACACAGCTGTAATGTGCAACATGCAACTATAAAGCATGAAGGTATTATAAACATTAACATCATGATTTTCAGTAAAGCTTCTTTGAAACAATGAGTATATGTGAAAAGTGCTTTACAAATACATTTTAGAACCTTTCACAGCCATACACACACACACACACACATATATGTATACACACACGCATACATATACACATACATACTTACATACACACACACACACGCATGCTTACATACACACACACACACACACACACACACACACACATATGTATACACACACGCATACACACATACATTCTTACATACACACACACACACACGCATACATACACACATATGTACACACACACACGCATGCTTACATACACACACACAAACACACATGCATACACATATGCATGCACACATGCATACACACACACACACGCATTCTTACACACACACACACACGTATACACACAACCACACGTATACATACACACATATGTACACACACACGCATATGCATACACACATGCATACACATATGCATTCACGCATACTTACACACACACACACACACACACGCATACATGCACACATATATATACACACACATGCATACACATGCACACACACACACACATGCATACAAATATGCATATACACGCACACACACACACACACACACACACACACACACACACACACACACACACACACACACGCACACAACTATTTATCAAGAATAGGCCTATTCCTGTTCTCTAGAACCACCTCTTGTTGCTCTCACCGGGGGCTTCTGTGGTCTCGCACGCGGTGCCCTGAACGGGTCTGAGGGCCAGTTTGAGGGCCGAGTCCCACAACGGGCCGTCCTGATCCGCGAACACACAGTACACCAGTGATGATGTCAGCAGCTCGAACGAGTGCTCGCTGTTGCCTGGCAACACTGGGACCGTGAGCTGAGTCGGGCCTCGAACCTGCAGCACCTCTGACAGAGAGATCTCCTGCGCACGCACGCACACACACACACACACACACACACGAGCATGAAGACCTGATGTAGTGTCAAACTGGATGTGTTTTTCATTATGAAGTGTTAAAGTGTTGAAGGTCACATGATGCCGTATGAAAATGAACAAACCTTATAGTACTTGCTGCTGTTTTCATTCGGGTACAAGGTGATACTTTTACAATCTAATACCCAGTAGTGACGCTTTCTCTGCAAAAAAACAAACATAAAAAACATGATCTACAAACAAACACACACACACACACACAACAGATGGATGGAAAGATAGACAGATACATATACAGACAGATTCTTCACTCTTTTGAACTTTATATTCATCAAAGTATCCTGAAACAATAGTGTATCACGGTTTCCACAAAAATATTAAACATCACAACTGTTTTCAACATTGATAATCAGAAATGTTTCTTGAGCATCAAATATTATTACAATTATATTATAATTATAATATTATTAAATCAAATTAGAATGATTTCTGAAGGATCATGTGACACTGAAGACTGGAGTAATGATGCTGAAAATTCAGCTTACTAGATATTCACACAGAAAACAGTTATTTTAAATAATTATATATAATATAATAATATATAATATTTCATATTAATGCAGCCTTGGTGAGCAGAAACATTAAAAACATCGTTCTGAGCCCAAAGTTTTGCACAGTAGTGTATATAATCATCAGAGGAGAGTCTCACCAGTGTGTCAGTGCTGGTGTAGTGGATCAACCAGCCTTTCTTCACCACTCCACTGGCTCTCCTCTTGCTGTGTTTGAGAGACTGCACCACTCGCATCAGAGGGATATTACTGCTGAAGCACGGCCTGACACACACACACACACACACACAGATGTGAACACGCTGGATCATCTGTCTCCTGGATCATCTGTGGTGTGAAGACTTAACGCCCGTTTCACACATACTCCGTGTGCAGTGCGGGTGCGGTGCGTGTTGCAGTGCGTATGCAGTGCAGGAGCAGCACATGCAATAGTGCTTTCACATATGCTGCGTTTGCAGTGCGTAACTGATCCGCTGCTGTAGGCTATAACACAAATACATACTCGCTATTTGTATTTCAAATCCGGAAGTTATCAGCAACTTTTATTTTAAAAAAAGTTTTTTGTCAGCATTGCAATTCTCTTTGTACACATATACACTCTTTAATAGACGTATTCACGTTTAAACACAATTTAAACAACATATTATTAAATGCATTACTTCTATATAATTATATATTAAGTTGCTCAAGCAAGTGGTAAAATATTTTACCATGTACAGATATTAAAATCGAATAACCTACATACATTTTAAATTAAAAATTTAAATTGACAAAAACAGCAGACTCATACCCTTTCTTTTGCATAATTTAAATCTTTATAATAAACCTTGCATGTCACAAAGAACTTGTTTTTCCACCTCCACGAATGAGACGAGTGTTGTTCATTATGCCTTGTTGAAGCAAATTGTATTTTCCCTTGATTTACCCGCGGTCTTAACGTCTCAGCATTGCGATTATCTTTGCACATTTCACTCTTTAATAGACGTGTGCACGTTTAAACACTATTTAAACAACGTCAGCCTATTATTCAATGCATTACTTCTACTTAAGTTGCTCAAGCAAGTGGTCAAATATTTAACCATGTACAAATATTAAAATCGAATAGCCTACATTTTAAATTTAAACTTAAAATTGACAAAAACAGCAGACTCATACCCTTTCTTTTGCATAATTTAAATCTTAATACAATAAATCTTGCATGTCAAAACTTGTTTTTCCACCACCACGCATGTGACAAGTGTTGTTCATTATGTCGCCTTGTTGAGGTAAATTGTAGCTTTCCTTGCTTTACCAAAAAACGTAGTATTTAATTAAATACATTTATGGTGAGATTTACTAAATTTTATTTAATTAATCGCATTTATGGTGAAATTACTACATTTTCAGGTCAATCTGTGTTCATTTTCACAACGCAACATGCGCTGTCACTTTAATTCAGCGTTTGCAGCACAGCAAAAATAGACTCGGTGCGGAAACGATCTCTGCACTGCTGTATACGCACCGCAACTGGAACGGATCGACGGACTGCAACCGCGTGCAGTGTGGAAGCTCTAACCTGTTAACATGGGTACGGAAAAAAATACGCACCGCATACGCACTGCAAACGGAGTATGTGTGAAACGGGCGTAAGGAGTCTGCAGCGTCATCATCATCTGCTCCGCTGGTGGAGGGTCTTTATATCGCAGCTCTTCATAAAGAGCGTTTACCGACACCACTGCCGCGTTCTCCTCCGAATCCTGGCTCGCCTCTGAAAATGCAATTCACATTTATTTGTAAAGAGTTTTTTATAACACACATCATTTCAAAGAAATGCATATTACAATTTAGAGTGATCTATTATCAGAGGTAACTGTCTAAGTTATGTATTTCAGAAACACATGTACAAAATTACAGTTAGCAAAAAATGTATTGATTTAAAGCTGCAGTCCGTAGTTTTTCCTCTTTGTCGCCATCTCTGTTCAAAATCTGCAATTGCAGTTATTCGCGGAATTATCAACTCTACGTGGGTTGTGCCTTGGCACGCACAGCGCGGACGAATCCAATGTTTTGAGGAGAACGTGTGGTTGTCAGTCGCCGCCGGTGTGGATACTGGCATTCGCAATCACAGATTCTACTTTTGGAAGTATGACCAAAATAAGAATTTTCACCGGAAAATGTCGTCTGAACAAGTAACATCCACTTTTGTGGGAAAGGGAAAAAAAGCATTGCAGTAAATCGCGCTGAATAAAGGGATACTTCACCGATTAGCATTAAGCTTTGTATCAGTAGAAACCCGGTAGTATTTAGACTATGCTTCCCTCCCTCATGTCCCCCTGAGACCAGAGATTTCTGTATTGTGTGTCTGGAAAAAAACCTCAGATGACGCAAAATCAGGCATTTTTGTCAGAGGCGAGAGACTCCTACAGCCAGTAGGAGGAGCTCGTTCCGCATGTGTTCAACCCGCCTATAGGGGGAGCTCACGATAAAACACCGTCTTTTCAGTTTCGAGACGACTAGTAGCCTAGTTGTCTAATTTCTCCCGATACTGCCCTCTGTAACCGGGAGGCGTGGCTTGGGAGTGGGGCAGTGAAGCAAGGGCATTCTGGGAGTTGTTGTCTTTCATCCACATGAGCCAAAAATACATTTTCTGGCTTCTCTCAGTCTAGAAGGCACCAACTTCTAAAATAATTTCACATTTCTACTACATAAATGACCCATGTTAATATCGATTTTCAAACATTTTATTAGTATGTTGACAAAGTTTGTCAAAACAAAAAGTATCAAACATCCCTTGATAAAAAAACAATTATATATATTTAAAAATTGTCAAGTTTTTATCCATCATGCCTTTTTACACTGCCTTTAATTTGTTACTTTACATGAAAATACTACATTTCAGTAATTACATAAATAAATATGATTTCCAAATGAAAAATGTAGGTAACACTTTATTTTACGGTGTCCTTGTTACGCGTGTTACATGTAGTTGCTGTAGTAATAACTATAAATTATGCATAATTACATGCAACTTACCCTAACCCTAACCCTAATCCTATAGTAAGCACATGTAGTTACTTAATCTTACTCAGTACTTAAATGCATAATTACACTGTGACAAAGACACCTTAAAATAAAGTGTAGTGTATGGGAGACAAAAAACAAACTTATAATTGCCTAAGTGACCTAGAAATGTTTTCAACGGTAAATCAAACTGACCTTCTCCGTTTGCCCTCTCGCCCCGACAATCAGGAGGAACGAGAGACTCACATCTGCGGTGACAATTAAACTTACAGTCTGGAGAGAAATGAAGAAACATGTTATTGCTCAGAAGACTTAATGAAGTTTTCAGTATATCAAGGTCGACTTGACTTGAAGAAAACGATTTTAAACGTTTTCTTTAAAATCTCGACAAATCAAAGCTCAGTTTAAGATCTCTTCCAAAACTCAGATAAGAGAGACTCATGTGAGATTACATTTTACCAGGACAAACAAATCTGATTTGATTTCTCACCGATGTTTAAACTCTCAAAAATAAAGCGTCCAAAAGGGGGTTTTCTATGAAAGCTTGATTCCACCACAGAATAAAAAAAATGTAAAAGATAAAAAAGTTTATATCTCGCAATTCTGATTTTATTTCTCAGAATTGCGAGATATAAAGTCAGAATTGCGAGATATAAAGTCAGAATTGTGAGATATAAAGTCAGAATTGCGAGATACAAAGTCAGAATTGCGAGATACAAAGTCAGAATTGCGTGATATAAAGTCAGAATTAAGTGATATAAAGTCAGAATTGCAAGATACAAAGTCAGAATTGCGAGATACAAAGTCAGAATTGCGTGATAAGTCAGAATTACGTGATATAAAGTCAGAATTGCGAGGAGATATAAAGTCAGAATTGCGAGGAGATATAAAATCAGAATTGTGAGATATAAAGTCAGAATTGCGAGGAGATATAAAGTCAGAATTGCGAGGAGATATAAAGTCAGAATTACGTGATATAAAGTCAGAATTGCGTGATATAAAGTCAGAATTACGTGATATAAAGTCAGAATTGCGTGATATAAAGTCAGAATTGCGTGATATAAAGTCAGAATTACGTGATATAAAGTCAGAATTGCAAGATACAAAGTCAGAATTGCGAGATACAAAGTCAGAATTGCGAGATATAAAGTCAGAATTGCGAGGAGATATAAAGTCAGAATTGCGAGATATTAAGTCAGAATTGCGAGGAGATATAAAGTCAGAATTGCGTGTTATAAAGTCAGAATTGCGAGATACAAAGTCAGAATTGCGTGATATAAAGTCAGAATTGCGAGGAGATATAAAGTCAGAATTGCGAGATATAAAGTCAGAATTGCGAGGAGATATAAAGTCAGAATTGTGAGGAGATATAAATTCAGAATTGTGAGGAGATATAAAGTCAGAATTGCGAGGAGATATAAAGTCAGAATTGCGAGGAGATGTAAAGTCAGAATTGCGAGGAGATATAAAGTCAGAATTGCGAGGAGATATAAAGTCAGAATTGCGAGGAGATATAAAGTCAGAATTGCGAGATATAAAGTCAGAATTGCGAGATATAAAGTCAGAATTGCGAGGAGATATAAAGTCAGAATTGCGAGGAGATATAAAGTCAGAATTGCGAGGAGATATAAAGTCAGAATTGCGAGGAGATATAAAGTCAGAATTGCGAGGAGATATTAAGTCAGAATTGCGAGGAGATATAAAGTCAGAATTGTGAGATATAAAGTCAGAATTGCGAGATATAAAGTCAGAATTGCGAGGAGATATAATGTCAGAATTGCGAGGAGATATAAAGTCAGAATTGCGAGGAGATATAAAGTCAGAATTGCGAGGAGATATAAAGTCAGAATTGCGAGATATGAAGTCAGAATTGTGTGTTATAAAGTCAGAATTGCGAGGAGATATAAAGTCAGAATTGCGAGGAGATATAAAGTCAGAATTGCGAGATATAAAGTCAGAATTGCGTGATATAAAGTCAGAATTGCGAGGAGATATAAAGTCAGAATTGCGAGATATAAAGTCAGAATTGCGAGATATAAAGTCAGAACTCGCAATTGCGACTTTATATCACGCAGAATTGTGAGAAATAAAGTCAGAATTGTGAGATAAGGTTGGCTAAGATCTTACGGATCTATGAATGAACCGCTCGTTTTAAAATCAGTTATTAGTAATGACATCCGCTTCAAACATTACAATGCTCATGATCTCTTTCACTAACTCTTCAATAAGTAAATCCACTTCACCAGCTAATTGCACTACAGACTGCAACATAGTGTCGGCCCAGATCCGGCCCACATCTGGGACATGTGGATTCCACCCGGATCTGGGCCGGCACTATTGGCGCTTTTCCACTGCATGGTACGGTTAGCTACGGCTCACTTTTTAACGGTACCGCCTCTGTTGAGATTCCAAGCGTACCGTACCGATACTAAAATGTGACATGAAAACATTGCAGATCACTGATTGGTCAGAGAGGATCGTCACTACCAGCGTCATTGGATCTGCAAAAAAAAAAACTTGAAAAAAGAAATGACTGAATCGTGGTCAGTAGACGAGGTGAAGACGTTCGAGAGGTTGGTAGCCGAGGAGCGGATCCAGCGAGAGCTGCATATTGCGACCATGAATACATTTTTTTTTGGTCTATAGACCTTATTCACAGCAGCGCCATCTTTGATTTTTAATGGGAATGAAAGCGAGGCTGTGAGGGACAGACATGCATCTCTTCAATGGGTTGTACTGTTATTTAATGTGTTTTTGGATTGCTCTGCTCATGAAACACTGGGAAAATATATCTTTCCAAGAAATTTCAGTAGACAAAAAACTCCTGACAATATAAGCTATGGAAAATTGTAAGTAATCTAGGAGCTTTATACAGCTTTTTTCAGCGGATGCCATTGGAAACACAGCAAGTCTATCCCTCACAGCCTCACTTTCATACCTGTCATGGCACTGCTCTGAATAAGGTCTGTAATCCCACCCACTCTGAAGAGGTGCTAAACTGCAGTGGAAAAGCAAAGCGAGCCGAGCCGAATCGTACCATGCCGTGGAAAAGCGCCATATGTTGCTGTCTGAGTTAAACAACATTGCCATATAAATATACAGAGCTACCGCAAAAATTGAAGTTCAAAGACAAAATTCTAAGTAGGTGAATTGGGACACAGCATAAATATTTGATCTGAATCTGTGACCTTTGACCCCTCTCACCGGTGCACTGCATGCCCTGTCTGAAGAGGCCCTTGAGCAGCCGGAAGCAGTGCTGGCACATGGTGGGTTTGGTGTAGGTGTGTATGTGGAAGGTGTGAGGAACACGCGGCCGCCCCTCCTTCCCCTCAGACACCCCCACACACACCGGCACGTCGACCCAGGACGGCGGCCGAGAGCGCGACGGCTTCCTTATGCTGATCTGATGGAGGAGACAAACTTCGTCAGGGAGTAGATCTGCACGATTAATCGCAATGAAACCGCACGCGATCTCGATTATTTGATGCGCAGCTTTTCAGTGCAGCGGCTGATCGGTAGTGAATGCTCCATCTGAACACCAGAGGGCGTCTCACACACACACACACACACACACACACACACACACACCACATATCCATCTGAACACCAGAGGACGTCTCTCTCACACACACACACACACACACCACATATCCATCTGAACACCAGAGGACGTCTCACACACACACACTACATATCCATCTGAACACCAGAGGACGTCTCTCTCACACACACACACACACACACACACACTGTGCACCCACAATGTAGGTGATCTCAGGTTTTACTATTCTTATGGGGACATGTGGTCCCCACAATGTAATATAAACAAGGGCACACACACACACACACACACACACACACACACCACATATCTATCTGAACACCAGAGGGCAATCATAACATACATTGATTCTCATCGAAAAGTGAAATTTCTACATTATGACTCCTTTAAAATACATACACAACATTACTCGAATGCAAGAGAGTAGGTCTTTAAACTGGATTTAAAAGCAACCAGAGATGGAGAGGTCCTGATGTTTAAAGGTAAATTGTTCCAGAGCTTTGGGGCGATTACTGAGAAAGCTCGATCACCTTTTGATTTACACCAAGAGCGTGGGACAGATAAAAGTGACTGATCAGAAGATCTTAGTGACCTACAGGCTGTGTATGGCCTAATAAGATCACAAATATAATCTGGGGCCGAACTATGTAGAGCCTTGTATGCAAAAAGAAGGATCCTAAAGTCGACTCTAAATTTTATTGGTAGCCAATGCACTGTGGCCATGATAACATTCTGGGAGTCAAGACTATAAAAGAGGAAGGATGCCCTCCCTCCACTGTCACGCTCTGCAGCCGTTCTGTGTGACTGTACGACTGCTGGCCTTTTCTTGCAAGGAAATAAACCTCATCAAAGTCTCTTATTCAATGATAGAATTGTGTTTGCCACCACAGTCTCTAAATAATGCAACTACAAAAAAGAGAAACTACATAAATCTGTTTTAGGACTGAACATTTTTCTTTCATTTATTTCAACAGGCATCACTTCATCTGTATCATGTAGTTTGTAATTGCATGGCGTTATGTTGAGTCGGCTCAACTTAAAAAAAAATTTAATAAAAATAAAAAACTGAAGCAAGTAAAAATGTACTATAAAATAATCATCTAAAAAATATAGTTCTTTATTGAACCATCCGATTTGTTTTCTCTAAATAGCTTCTTATCAATAGCTTCACTAAATCACACAAAAGTTATTTACCTTGATGCCCCAAAAACACTACAAACATAAAAGCAGAAACAGAGTTTTAAGCTCTTTAAAAGAATATAGGTGACTCTTAAAAGGGCCTTTGTGTTCGCTGATGAATGAGGCCTATGAAGGAGAAAATGTTATTTCCACTGAGAGAGAGTGATGAGATATCAGATGTTTCTACTCACAAACCTGATTAATTTGAACTTGATTGTCAGCAAAAGCTGAGACAGAGACATCACTATATCGAATGTATGTGTATTGAATGGAGTATGGGGAGGCTGCAGACCTGGAGCCGGTAGATATTCGCCCCGAGCAGTTTTACGGCCCTGTTGTTCCTGATGCGTCCAGTAGGGGGAGGCTGTACAGCGACACGAATTGAGGTATGTTCAATAATCTGCTAAAGTTATTGTTGTTAAGCATGATGCAACATTTATTATTTATAAACGCTTAGCTAGATAGAGCTAGGGTAGGTAGATATCAATTCTTTTCTATATATCAATGGATGGGTCTATAATTTATTTCGAGAGACAAAAAGTTCTTGAGGGTCAGGTTGATGTTCTGTCTGGCTCAAACTTAGCTAACCACGTGTAGGTTTAGCTGCTCCTAGTCTTCTCTACTCACTTTCAAAATTAATTTTCTTTTTAATTTTCTTTTGTTGCCTGTCTTTAGCTTGCGTGAGACGGCCTCTTCTGGTAAGACTCTGTTTACTCGTTGCATTGAAACACACTCCACGTGGGGCAACATTACAGTAGATTTTGGAAATATGTGAACTTTTTTTTTTTTACAGTCTATGGTGTGAACACACAAAAGACACATTTATAATAGGCATATATGTGTATATATATAATCTCTCTCTCTAAGTAAAGAGTTGAACTGCACACTCGCTCAAATATTTTGATTATTTCCAACGTCATACATGATAAAACCCACATTAAAAACTTTTCCCATATGATTTGAATGTAGATTCTGGTTTGAGTTGTTTCTTATAAATGAAATGATCTAATTGTCTAATTTATATCTTAATATAAATTTTTCTTAAAATAGCTTACTGATCTGGACTAAAATGTAGGATATGTGCACTTATGTGTGTTTTATCATACTCTGTCTTTACCAAGTTCTCTTTAACCTGCATCTCATAAAGGTGTGTGTTTGCTTTAGCTACTTAAGGAAATGAAAATCTCTCTCTCTAAACTTGTATAAACTATAAACACCCATCTCTTTAAACTGCATTCCAAACCAACAGCTTGTCTAGTAAATAAACGACTTACAGAGATATGCATGGACATGTTTTTTTTTTTTATGTCATTTTCAATTTTCTCTGCACAGTCCATCATCAGTGGCTAAAAGAAATCAAAGTGGCTTGACTTATTTTCCAAAAGTGTTCCACAAACAAGTGCCTGTGCCGTTGTAATTTGAAGCTCAAAAGCAAATTGTTGCAATCCACACTCACCTGACATCAATTCTGGGACACACACACACACACACACATAGTGACAAGATCAAATTCTGTAGGCTGAGTGAAGAGAGTAAAGCCCAACTGAATATCTACAGATATTTTAATCCTTAGTGCAGATCTACACTGTAACGTTTATATTAAAAATGAACAAAAAAAAACAAGAATTGGTCAGTCTATGGACGGGACAGTTATTAATGTGTAAGTTTCGAGTGTTGATTTAATGATGTTATTTCGCAGTATAAACACATCAGGGAGAACAGGGCCGTAAAACTGCCTATGCCGTATATCTACCGGCTCCAGGTCTGCAGCCTCCCCATGTTGAATGTGTGAATCTCCAGGTTAATATAGTTCAAGCTAACAGATCTCCACTGACAATATTGCTATAAAACAACAAAATTGGTATCAACTATTTTTGTTGAAAAGAATAGTACTAATAAATGAAGAAAAAATCAGGACCCTTTATTTATTATGGTCATTTCAGATGGAATATCTTTAATAAGACAAAACAGATCAAGCGGTGACATTGTTTGAAGATTTGTGAGCAGCTGCCTACATCTGTTAGGACTTTTCTATTATTAATCTCAGTTAAAGCAGATTATGATAATCTATGAACATGTTGAAAAGGGGTTTTCAAACTCCTAAAATTGAGCTAAATATTTGTGAATCTGCTTAAAAAATAAATAAAGCAGATTTATGAATATTCCTGTGCCATTTTATTTGTGTAGAAATCTTATGTTCATAAGAAACACAACTTAATCGATGTTCTAAACTAACTTCAGAATGTTCCATTTTGAAACTATAATTTTATTTTGAGTTATAAAAAAAGTGCAGAAAAACTGAAGCTCTTTCTAAAGACAAAATGGGTGGCTCTTAAAAGAGCCTTTGTGTTGTGAGTTGAGCTGACTCCTCTACTTTGAGCTGGTGTATTTGGTCACAGCCTTTGTGCCCTCAGACACGGCGTGTTTGGCCAGCTCTCCGGGCAGCAGCAGACGCACGGCGGTCTGGATCTCTCTCGATGTGATGGTGGAGCGCTTGTTGTAATGAGCGAGACGAGACGCTTCACCGGCGATGCGCTCGAAGATGTCGTTGACGAAAGAGTTCATGATTCCCATCGCCTTGGAGGAGATCCCGGTGTCGGGATGAACCTGCTTCAGGACTTTGTACACGTAGATCGCGTAGCTCTCCTTCCTGGACTTTCTGCGCTTCTTTCCGCCCTTGCCGGCGGTTTTAGTGACGGCCTTCTTCGAACCCTTCTTGGGTGCAGACTTCGCTGGTTCAGGCATGATGCTGTAGTCAAAGAAACTCAAAGACCAATAAAGCTGAATCGCTGCAGGCGGGCTTTATGCACTGCTCTATGCTAATTTCAAAAGGGAAGTACGTCCTACTCTGATTGCTAGTTCTTGGACCAACCCATAGAATGATTTCATTGGCTACATTAAAAGTTCCTTGACTTGTGGGACATCCAATCACAGGCTTTAAATGTTGATCCCGCCCATCGCCTCATGTCCTACTACCATCCCCCATTATATCATATTTCTTTGTTTCATTTTCCCGCATTTTTCGTAATGCACTGCAGTATCAAATATTTAAAGTACATTATTGATCATTTCAGTTTAATCAATTTGAAAAAAATAAGAGACAATTCATATTACAAAAAGACAAGAGATTAACATATTTAAATACCAAATAATGACCAGTGGGGAATGTTATAATAACGATTCTGTTATTGAATGTCAACACAACGACACTTAATATAGTTTTTAACCACTTGGAAACTTGTTCTTTGCGTGTAAATGTGGGTGGCTCTTAAAAGAGCCGTTGGGTTTTTCTTCTTCGTGGATCTCTTAACCCCCGAATCCGTACAGAGTGCGTCCCTGTCGCTTCAGCGCGTACACAACATCCATGGCAGTGACGGTCTTTCTCTTGGCGTGTTCAGTGTAAGTCACAGCATCACGAATGACGTTCTCCAGAAACACCTTCAACACACCGCGAGTCTCTTCATAGATCAGGCCAGAAATACGCTTGACGCCGCCACGTCGAGCAAGACGACGAATAGCGGGTTTAGTGATTCCCTGGATATTATCGCGAAGAACCTTTCGGTGACGCTTTGCGCCTCCTTTCCCGAGTCCTTTACCGCCTTTTCCTCTTCCAGACATGATTGCGAATTCAATTCACAAAAAGAAAACAAACCTGCCGCTGGAGAACAGAGGCTTATAGTCGGCTAGCGGACCTAGTTGAAACCAAATTCATGGGTGGTTCTATGACACGCTACTCTCCAACTGGTGCTCAGCAAATGACATGCAGCTCCACCTCTCTTGACGTCATGGGTTGAGTTGGATGTAGTTCAGCTCCACCTCTGTGGAAATAATGGGTGGAGGAATTGTGGGTGGGTGTTAGGATTGGTTTGACCGTTTATATACTGTCTATGGGTTTGACCGTCTTTCTTCAACCATTACCCAAATTACATTCAGAGAGGAGGAGCTGGATCCCACACTGCACCCAGTGAGAAGCCTCTCCTACACCAATTAAGTCCAGTTGTCCTTCAAAGGAAACAACAAATCACAAGGAACAAGCAAGCACTATGTTCTGCATACTATTTATGGAAATATAACTTATTTTTAATAAAACTACTTAATGTGAACTTGAACTTAAGAACAGTGTGCACTGTGCAGTTGCCATTAGTTACGCATAAAAATAAATCATTCTTTCAGCAGAGCTGTATCAAATATATACTTTTTTTTTTGTTCTTTTTTGATACATTGAGGTGGCTCTTAAAAGAGCCTTTGGGTTTGTATGACTGTTTCTGTTATGGATTTAAGCACGCTCTCCGCGGATGCGGCGGGCCAGCTGGATGTCTTTGGGCATGATGGTGACTCTCTTGGCGTGGATGGCGCACAAGTTGGTGTCTTCAAACAGACCCACCAAATAAGCCTCGCTCGCCTCCTGTAGGGCCATGACAGCCGAGCTCTGGAAGCGCAGATCCGTCTTGAAATCTTGAGCGATTTCTCTCACCAGACGCTGGAAGGGCAGTTTGCGAATCAGCAGTTCAGTGGATTTCTGGTAACGGCGAATCTCTCTCAGCGCCACGGTACCGGGCCTGTAACGATGAGGCTTCTTAACGCCACCGGTAGCGGGTGCGCTCTTACGGGCAGCTTTAGTGGCCAGCTGCTTCCTCGGGGCTTTTCCTCCGGTGGATTTACGAGCGGTCTGCTTAGTTCTTGCCATTGTTTCTCAGTGAAGAAAACTAACGAATGAATAGTTCACGAGAACACAGCCCCTATTTAAGCCCAGGGCTGCCATGCGCTCATTGGATGGCTTTGCTTCAGAGGCATTTGATTGGTTATTGTCTGGCGTCTGTAAATGACAGTTGGCCAATGGCTGTGCGCCTCCTGTTTTCAAAGACGAGACAAGAGTTTGTGGTTCCCGCCCAAACATCCTTTGTTTCTCTTTGTATACATGAAAATAGATTAGGCGAAATCAGGTATTAGCTTTTGCACAGCAGATTTTAAAAATATTATTGAAAGTGTAGAGTTGGACTTGTGGCACTAATAGTAAAAACTGAGATAAATAAATTTACTTAACCACGTTGTTTCATTTCTTTATAATGATATCAATATATAATTTAAATATATTTAGCCATGCCAATAAAACTATATGCACTTTCATAATACATTCATTAAATCCTTACGAATGAGACCGGATAACAATAACATTAAAATTATCTAGGGACATGCATTTCTAGTCAGATTTTAAAGAATTGAAAAAATACCATCATTGAAAAACTTATTTATGATTGGAAACTCAGACACTAGCTTTGATTTCTTTAAGAAATGTATCTCCATCTCTATACACATACAACGCAGTATAGTAAAAGAGTCAATTTATGGGCATTCTTCTGCCGGTTTTTTTTTTTTTTACCGTTTTATCAAACGAACTTTAATAGAAAATCAAATAAAAACCGGACGAATGAAAACACTCTTTCTTGGAGAAATTGTGTGGCTCTTAAAAGAGCCTTTGATTTAAAGAGAAGCTTCCGTCAGTCTACTTGGTCTTCGCGGGCTTCTCGGTCTTCTTAGGCAACAACACGGCCTGAATGTTGGGCAACACACCACCCTGAGCGATGGTCACGCCACCCAGAAGCTTGTTCAGCTCCTCGTCATTGCGCACCGCCAGCTGCAGGTGTCGAGGGATTATGCGTGTCTTCTTGTTGTCCCGAGCGGCGTTTCCAGCCAACTCCAGGATCTCAGCGGTCAGATACTCGAGCACAGCGGCCAAATACACCGGAGCTCCGGCACCGACGCGCTGGGCATAGTTGCCTTTACGGAGAAGCCTGTGAACACGGCCGACGGGGAACTGCAGTCCCGCCCTGGAAGAGCGACTCTTGGCCTTAGCGCGAGCCTTTCCACCGGTTTTGCCTCGTCCACTCATTTTCAAGAACAGTTACTACAACAGACTGTTAAAAGAATAAATAACATCAGTCCATTCACATACTGTATTTAAACGAGAGTGCCAGTCGCCTATTGGTTTAAACTGTGATAAGTTTCAAACCAATCACTGATCTTCCCTCCAAAACCCAACCCCCTTTTTGGAACAATCACATGTATTGACTACACAAAAGAGACTCATGTTTGATAGAAAATTCAAAAAAGTACAAAAATGGCTATTATACACTCTTCCTACCAACAGTGTTTTTCCTTTCACACACTATATTTTGTGCACATTGACTAGATCTGATACTGTACAGTATTATTATTCTATTTTAATATTGGAATTGAATCACTGCCATTTTTGTTGTTTGTACTGTCACATTTCTTCAGCATATTATTTAGTGTATATATTCTGTACTGTTAATCAACATCCTATTGGGACCGTGATCACTGTTTGAACCATCATAAGCGTTTTGACCTTTTTAATCAATTTCTTATGAATAAAAATGGTTTACTTGAGTTTTACCTAAACTTGGTGACTTGTTTAATTGCATGAGAGTAAGTGGGTGAAGTCACATCTTGGATATTTGATTCCAGAATTAACTAATCATTCAAATACATGAGTTTTGCTCTTTACTCGGAGTCAGTGGTTGGCTCTTAAAAGAGCCGTTGAGAAACAAACAGTAACGTTAGATTTATTTCTTCTTGGGAGCTGCCTTTTTAGGTTTGGCGGCTTTAGGTTTTGCTGCTTTAGGTTTCGCCGTTTTGGGTTTGGCTGCCTTTGCCTTTTTGGGGCTCTTGGCTGCTTTCTTAGGAGTCGCCGGTTTCTTGGCCTTCTTGGGGCTCTTCGTTGCCTTTTTAGCGGCGGGTTTCTTCACCTTCTTCGGCGATTTCTTAGCGGCGGGCTTCTTTGCTGCTGCAGCTTTGGGCTTCTTAGCGGCAGCGGGTTTCTTGGCTGCGGGCTTCTTGGTTTTAGGAGCCGCTTTCTTGGCGGGTTTCTTCTTGGTCTCTGCTTGCTGCTTGTTGAGTTTGAAGGAGCCCGATGCGCCGGTTCCTTTGACCTGAACGAGGGTGCCTTTAGTCACCAGGCTCTTGATGGCGATCTTGACGCGGGAGTTGTTCTTCTCCACATCGTATCCACCGGCAGCGAGCGCTTTCTTCAGGGCGGCGAGGGACACACCGCTCCTCTCCTTGGATGCGGACACAGCCTTGACGATGAGCTCGCCGACGCCTGGACCTGCTTTCTTGGCTTTCACAGCAGACTTCTTCTTGGGCGATTTAGCCGGGGCGGCAGCAGCGGGGGCTGGGGCGGTTTCTGCCATATCTCTCTCTATCTGATTTGAACTGTAGTCTTACAAACTCTGGTTTTAGTAATGTTGTGAATAGCGCTCGAGCGGCGCTGCGGTCTTAAACAACACATGAGAACCTCGTAGACTCAACCTGCCCCGCTCTGTGTCTGCTGCTCGCTGACGCTTGTGTTTTCTTCTCTAACATTTGGAGCAAAACTGGAGCTGTTAAATAGTTTGATTCAGACAAAACTAAGTGAACACCAAGCAGAGGTTCTGGGCTTTCATTAGAGACTAAAGAACGCGAAGGGGAAACGTTACTTTTTCCTTCGTCAGACCAAATCCAAGGCGAGCATCAGCCGCTGGGGAAAGCCGCGTGCAAAACTGATCGATAGTTTTAATGAAAAAGGTGATAAAATCCTGAACGCCTCATTAGTGTGCTCAGCAAACAGTCTGAAAGAGACTTTAATGAAATCAGCATCAGTGATGGGCGTTAGGAGGCTCTCGTACAGCTGTTGTTTTGGGCAGCTTGAAGCACACAAACATCATCCGGAGTCTCAAGAGTATGTCTGTGACTCGTGTATGGCCCTCATCTTCGGTCAGCAGAGTATCTATATTTTATCTCATTAAACACGTTAAATACGTCGTTGATGTAGGCCAACATCATATCACGACATAAACATTTAATTGTAATAAAGTATGTTTGTCTCCTGATTCGCCATTCATCTATATGGAACAATGTGGATGGAAATTGAAATGGAAATGGAAATTCACAGAAGAAAGCAAGCCACTGAGGTTTGAAACAACATTAGGGCGAGTAAATGATGACAGACATCTTGGGTGAAACCCTATGACACACAAATACTTTGACACACAAAAAGCCTTTAGATAAACCTGCTGTACACGATCTATTAGATGCCGTCTCATTGATCGTTTAGACAGACTATCAAGTCAAATTTGTGATTTTATATTATTCAAACATTTTGAAAAGAAGAAATCTGAATGACAGATCATCTACTGAGCGAAGACATGAGTCACAAACAGACTCAGATAATATATGTGAGTAATGCAATGTAAGCGAGCAGTGTATTAGTTAGCAGTGTAATATAAGTGAGTAATGTAATGTAGCCTAAGTGAGCAGTGTGTAATGTAAGTGAGAAATGTAATGTAAGTGAGTAATGTAAGTGAGTAATGTAAGTGAGCAGTGTAATATAAGTGAGTAATGTAATGTAAGTGAGCAGTGTAATATAAGTGAGTAATGTAATGTAAGGGAGCAGTGTAATATAAGTGAGTAATGTAATATAAGTGAGTATAATATAAGTGAGTAATGTAATATAAGTGAGTAATGTATATCACTTATATCACATTACTCACTTATATTACACTGCTCACTTATATTAAATTACTCACTTATATTACATTACTCACTTATATTACACACTGCTCACTTACATTATATTACTCACTTATATTACACTGCTCACTTACATTACATTTCTCACTTATATTACACTGCTCACTTATATTAAATTACTCACTTATATTACATTTCTAGTAGTGTAATATAAGTGAGTAATGTGATATAAGTGAGTAATATGATGAGAGTGGGCAGAGTAAGATAAAGTTTTATAACTGGCCCTATATGAATGAGAAATGTTCTTTCCACTGACAGAGTGATGCAATTTCATGACATATATGTTTCTACTGATATGTTGAATATGTACTGAATGTGTGAAACTCCAGGTGTTTTATATTTCAAGCTAACAGATCTCCACTGGCATTATTGCTAAAAAATGACAAAATTGGTCAACTTTTTATTCTAAAAGAATAGTACTAATAAATATTAAAAATGCCACCTTTGCTTATGATGCTCATTTCAGATGGAATATCTTTAATAAGAATAAACAAATCAAGCAGTGACATTTTCCAAACTGATGTGTCCAAAATGGTCAATGTTTATGATAGTGTCTTTATTCGTAATATTTATTTTATTAATTATTCTCTATATATTATCATTATTTTACATGTTTTTGAGTTCTTTAATTTCATATATATATATATATATATATATATATATATATATATATATATATATATTTAACTTTATATATAACTTTATGCTCTATGTTTGAATATTTCCAAATGTAAGATATTTGGTGTCTCTTCTGGGCTGTAAGATTGAGTGGGTGTGATTTCCATCATCTATCTTTGACATTTGACCTCTGACCTAGCCGTTACACCGACTATGACATATTGGCGATGATAAGTCTGTTTGACCTTTTCTTATTAGACCAAAGCAAGCAAAAGTTTAAGAGGATGTAAGTTTCCTGCATATATATTCATTGCTTTTATTTTGCTCTTCACCTCTACTTCTGCTTCATCTCCTCTACCTCTCCTTTCATTCTGCAAATATCTTCTTTTAACATTCTACAATGTTATACTATATATATATATATATATATATATATATATAACTATTATTATTATTATTTTAGGGTGAGAAGCTCGGTCACTCGGGAGGAGCTCAGAGTAGAGCCGCTGCTCCTCCACATCGAGAGGGGCCAGCTGAGGTGGCTCGGGCATCTGTTCCGGATGCCTCCTGGACGCCTTCCCGGGAAGGTGTTCCGGGCACGTCCCACCGGGAGGAGACCCCAGGGAAGACCTAGGATAAGCTGGAGGGACTATGTCTCACGGCTGGCCTGGGAACGCCTCGGTGTCCCCCCGGAAGAGCTGGAGGAAGTGTCTAGGGAGAGGGAAGTCTGGGCATCTCTGCTTAGACTGCTTCCCCCGCGACCTGGCCCCGGATAAGCGGAAGAAGATGGATGATTTTTTTCCTTATTTAAATTTTATTTTCGACAGTCTGGCTGGATCCCATTGCACCACAAACATTTGTGAGCAGCCGCCTACATCTGTCACATTCCTGTTAATAATCTGTTCAAACAGATTAGAATCATCCAGAAATATATATATTCCTGTGCCTTTTTTTGTCTCTAAATAAAAATACAGGGAAAAAAATATATATATGGGTGTTTCTGCAACTACGGGCACTTTTAAGTCCCAGGAGTGAAATTTTTGATTTATGTTAAAATTTGTCATTTGATGTTTCATAAATATAAACGTAGTGTCAATACACACCTTGACATAAAAAATGATGAATAAATAATATGATTTAATGTAAAATTCTGAAGCATTTATAGGTCCAAACACCATTTTTGCTCATGTCCCACACTCGTGGTTTCAATGTTGAGATACTTAAAATTAGCTCATTCTTTTACAATATGACATTATTTCAAATGGAATTGTTTAATATACAGATTCATTTACAGCATCTTAAAATTCTTTGTATTATTTACTGATCATTTTTATGATTTTTTTAACTAAATGTGCCTGTCCCACACTTTTGAGTCCTTACCGCAACAATGAAAAAAAGCTTTTATTATGAAATTTTATCGAACACAAACAAGTCTAGTTTCTATGGAAACAGAAATTATCACATGAGCACATTGCTGACAGACTGGACCACCACACTACCTCACTCACAAGATACCAAAAAAATAAGGTAAACATCATCTTTTCTGCTCTAGTATTTATTGTGCGTCCTTACCATTCAGCTTAATAATTGTGTATTTATAACTACATTTTAAAAATAAATGTATATTACTGTTGAATTCACATATATTAAGATGTTAAGAGTCAAAACTAATGTGGTAGGCCTTGCTAGCTGCCAATTAGCTAAAATATTAGCAAAAATGTCATTTCCGCAACATGTCTTTACCGCAGCAAATTTGGGTGTTGCGGTAAAGACTTTTTGTTGCGGTAGAGACAAATTCAAGGTTTACTGTATATTAAATTACAAATATTTAGTGTATTATTAGTACTAAAGTATATATTAGTATTTATATTAGTATATATATATAAACATGCCATTTTTTACATTAAAAAATAAATTTTGTCTTTACCGACACAAGATGTCATTACCGCAGCACTGCTCTATTTTCTTTTTTTTTCACATTTTCATTTGCAAAAAAAAATATTTTTACACTTAAGTTGAGATGATTAACACATTGAAATTGCAACATCTGTCATAAAAAGTTAATTATGTTATCTTTTGTGTGAATGGAAACAATTGACATCTAAGGTTACTGTAAAATTTTTACATGGCATAGAAAAAAAACATGAAATTCCCTATTTTGTATACTATTTTTTTATTTCAGTATTTACAAAACTGCATCAAATTTGAAAAAGCTATTTAAATATATTACATTTTTTATAGAAATTACTAAAGAAAAATGTATAAAATGAACGTTATTTTAACATTGCGGTAAGGACACTTTTTAAGAAGATGACCCGAAAAACATAAAAAATAAACATGTTCCAGATTAAAATCTTAAATACATTCTATTTTGTGTAAATCTTTATATGTATTACAGACTGTGATGGTTAAAATTGAAATTCATAGAGGTTTATTTTTTTTAATTAGGATAGTCAAAAGTGCCCGTAGTTGCAGAAACACCCATATATATATATATATATATATATATGTGTGTTCTAACCTAAAAAGTTTAATTTTGAGGTTTAGAAAAAAAAGAAAAGAAAAAAAAAAAAAGCTCTATTAGTGAAAAACTAAACGGAGCTAAAACTTCACTGATTGTATTAGTGTTTTATCAAAATCAACAAGAACGTTAAAGAACAGTATTTTTTCAACTATTGAAACAAAAAGGGTGCAGAAAAACTGAAGCTCTTTTTAAAGACAGTATGTGTGGCTCTTAAAAGAGCCTTTGTGTTGTTTGTTGAGCTGAGCTCGCTCTACTTTGAGCTGGTGTATTTGGTCACAGCCTTTGTGCCCTCAGACACGGCGTGTTTGGCCAGCTCTCCGGGCAGCAGCAGACGCACGGCGGTCTGGATCTCTCTCGATGTGATGGTGGAGCGCTTGTTGTAGTGAGCGAGACGAGACGCTTCACCGGCGATGCGCTCGAAGATGTCGTTGACGAAAGAGTTCATGATTCCCATCGCCTTAGAGGAGATCCCTGTATCGGGATGAACCTGCTTCAGGACTTTGTACACGTAGATCGCGTAGCTCTCCTTCCTGGACTTTCTGCGCTTCTTCCCGCCTTTGCCGGCAGTTTTAGTGACGGCCTTCTTGGAGCCCTTCTTGGGTGCAGACTTCGCTGGTTCAGGCATGACGATTCACTCGGAGAAACTTCAAAATACAATGAGGCTGTGTTACTTCAGGCGGGCTTTTATGCACTGCTCTATGCTAATTTCCAAAAGGGACTACGGCCTTTTCTGATTGCTAGTTTTCCTGGACCAACCCATAGAATGTTTTCATTGGCTACATTAAAAGTTCCCTCACTTGCAGGACACCCAATCACAGGCTGTAAATGTTGATCCCGCCCATCGCCTCATGTCCTACTACCATCCCCCATTATATCATGTTTCTTTGTTTCATTTTCCCGCATTTTTCGGAACGCAATGCAGTAACATATTTAAAGATCAATATTGATGATTTCAGTTGTTTAATCAAATTAAATTTCAAATTGAAAAACATCAATACATAATTAAAATAGATTAAAACATATTTCATACTACAAAAACACAGATCATCACATTACCTACGTTTATTTCATACATTTTGCTTAGGAATCGGATGAGATGTTAAATCGAGGTCCTCTGTGGTCATTAAAAACCCATGGCACTTCTCATAAAAAGTAGGGGTGTAACCCTGGAGTCCTGAAGGCCAAATTCCATCGATTGGCCCTTGCCAATCATGGCCTCCTAACAATCCACTTCCTTTGAATTGGACTTTTAAACCACCACCACTTTTAAAAGCCCAGGGGACTGAAATATTACCAGGAATTATCCATAAATTAGTCATTCCACGAAACCGGTATGATTTGAGTCCCTCTGACCTTTTTAAGTGTATTTTACCTATTGGGTCACCAAACATCTAATTTTAAAAGCTTTTTGTATCAATTGAAATGTCTCCTTTAATAAAAAATTTTAATAATGACATACATATTATCTTTATATTATAACTGATCTTGTTTGATCAGTTGACACCACCTATTTGGTCATGTTCCTCATGGCCTTCTATGAAAGTGTACTTAAGATATGAATAATAAAATTAGAAAAAAGTCCATACATTTTGCCATTCCCATGAATATCTATCTGTGCTTTTTTGCTGGTAATGTTTTTTTTTTTTTTTTTAAGTAAGTTTATGATTATTCATTAAAATCACATTATTTAGTTCCGTCCCTCAGTAATCCCTCAACCCCGTTACACAAATCATTCTCCCCCATAAAAGTAATGAACAGATCCTTATGTGACATCAATAACGGGAAGTAACATCATAGAAGTCTTCTGAACAACATTGTGTGTAGACACAGGCAAGTTACCACCTTCTTTTATAACTATAACTTATTTAGAATTGTGGTTGTCAAGCTCAACGACTCAACCCTGTTACATCAAATAAAGACTATTACTTGTGAAAATGATCTTTGTTGTTTCAACAATATACATGATTTCTTAATACCATGCATGCCATGTGCTCTCCTGTTATTCACTACACGTAGAGCAGTGGCCATTTTCAAGCAAAAAAAAACAAAACAAAAACCCGTCACGCTCAACCCCGTTACTTTTTTCCACGAAGCGAGCGCACATAAAAAAAAAAAAAAAAGCACATGCTCGCGCACACATAAAAAAAGCACAAAAGTCAATTTATGAACAATTTCATACAATTCATACAATTCACACAATAGAACAATTTATAATGTTCTAATGTATACTAAGTTATTGTTGTTTTTCCTGCAGTCGGGTTAATAAAACTGAGTTGTAATTGCAATTTATATCTGTTGTTTTTCTTGGTTACACAATGAAATACAGTGCTTATAGAAAATCTTACAGTGAATTTGAGTAAAAAACAACTATGTATATGTTAAGCTGTATTTGTCTCTTCAACCCCGTTTACCCTAGTCTCAACCCCGTCACACCTACATTTTTATTAATTATTTTTTAAAGTTTATGAATAAGTAATTTAATATTTGTTGAACTTAGCCTGAAATGTTAAGTCAAATTCTGAAGTTAAGCCACATCTTTCAACAAAAATTCAGGCTTTAGTATAGCATAAGTGTAATATTATATGTAAATTTTACATTTACAATTACTGAATTAGTGTGAGACATGTTGATTTCATTACAAATATATTTTATAATCATATTCAGAGAGCTCCCATAACGGGGTTGAAGACTAATAGTGCCTATATCTTAAAATAATCACCAATAATAATAATAATAATAATAATAGGTATTTGATGCCTGAGGTGAGAACATGTTTTTCTGGAAGTGAAATATGTAATGATGTGGGGTGTTCAGAAAAGTAACACATAGAAGTAAAAAATTTTTAAAATGTGTACCTCCAAATCGTACCGGTTTCGTGTAATGACTCAATGTAGGAAGGCACTTTAAAATTGTGCAGAAATCCCCTTCCATTGAATTGGCTCTATCACTCTCCTCTCCACCTAAAGCTGGTGTGTGTGTGCCGAGCGTACTGACGCCGGTGTACTGTGGGGGATGCTACACAATGACGGTGGTTGAGAAGAGATCATCAACTACTAATTCATGTTAAAACGCGTATTAATAAATCACCAATAAAAACTCATAATAGTTTCGATAAAACGCCACTCAACTTAGTTTTCAGCGCATAGAAACTTGTTCTTTGTGAGAAAAAGTGGGTGGCTCTTAAAAGAGCCGTTGGGTTTTTCTTCTTCGTGGATCTCTTAACCCCCGAACCCGTACAGAGTGCGTCCCTGTCGCTTCAGCGCGTACACAACATCCATGGCGGTGACGGTCTTTCTCTTGGCGTGTTCAGTGTAAAGGGCCTTACACACCGGGACGAATATCGGCGCGCGTTATTCGCCAGCGTTTTTCAACGCGTTTTTTGTGTTCACACCCAAGCGATTTTCGCTGACGATGAGCCGAGTGAACATGCAAATTCATTCCCTGACATTAGATGGCGCGATTGTCAAACGTTCGTGGGAAAAAGTTACAAGCCTATGTACATGAAAGACAATAAGTAAAATGAAACTCACCATCAAGGCCCATTTGCTCTGCAACACCACTCCATAACAGTTCTCTTTTATCAAGATTTTTGTAGTCGCGTTTGTCATATAGTTCTTTATGTTCCGACACCAACGAGGCCAGCAGCTCTACATTCATCTTGCCTTGCATCTTCCTCGTCTTATTTCTTCCCAGCAGTGTAGACGCTATCTTCTTCGCCTGTATGTGTGCTCGGCAAGACTGTTTTGTGTTTGAGCGCCCCCAAGTTGTGTTTTACTGTAACTTCAGAAGCTCCAGACATGTGAGCAAAAGCGCCAATCTCATTGGTCGGATAGTTTTTGACGCGGCGCGTCAAACCAAAAAAACGAACCCGAGGCGTTTTTTAAAAAATGACGCTTTTACGCGTGGCGTTTTTCGCGTCGGTGTGCACACTCACATTGGCGCCCTTTGTTTAGTCACGAGGCGTTAAACGTCGGCGAATATCGCGCGCGAAATTCGTCCCGGTGTGAACAGGCCTTAAGTCACAGCATCACGAATGACGTTCTCCAAAAACACCTTCAACACACCGCGAGTCTCTTCATAGATCAGGCCAGAAATACGCTTGACGCCGCCACGTCGAGCAAGACGACGAATAGCGGGTTTAGTGATTCCCTGGATATTATCGCGAAGAACCTTTCGGTGACGCTTAGCGCCTCCTTTTCCGAGTCCTTTACCGCCTTTTCCTCTTCCAGACATTTCGACAGATGCTTTTCAAATAACAACAACCGATAAAAGAACGAACTGTGGAGAGATGTTTATAGTCAGCAAGCGGACCTAGTTGAAACCAGATGAATCGATGAATGGGCGGTTCTACTAAACGTCAGCCGACACGCTACTTTCCCGAGTGGAGGGTCGGGGGGTTGAGAACGCTGGACTGTGATTGGAGCATTGATGGCGTTGGTAGGCTACTGGAAGTGATCCGGAGATGGAGGAAAATTCTAGCAATGCTTTATAAAAATATTGAAAGTTCTGTGATATTATATCCAAACACTACAAAAAGATTTCCTGTACTGAGATCAGTTCGCCAAGGCTGCACT
This sequence comes from Rutilus rutilus, assembly GCA_021464565.1. Classification (NCBI taxonomy): domain Eukaryota; kingdom Metazoa; phylum Chordata; class Actinopteri; order Cypriniformes; family Leuciscidae; genus Rutilus; species Rutilus rutilus. The sequence goes on from JAJAQA010000003.1 coordinate 7,688,110, forward strand.
ATTTCACCGTTTTTGTTCCTGCTGGTGGTTGAATTATTGGCATTACATATTAGACATATAGTCCTATTATTAAAGGATTGTCTATTTTTGGTAAGGAAATTAGAGTAACTCAATTAGCGGATGATACAGCTCTCTTTTTGAGTGACAAACATCAGATTGGTAATGCTATAACTCTAATTGACCAATTTTCAGCTGCTTCGGGTTTAATGCTTAACAAATCTAAATGTGAAATCTTATGTCTGTATCAGACTGAAGAGGAAAAAATGTTTAATATACCTGTTATGAATTGTGTAAAATATTTAGGTATTCATATCTGCAAAGATCACAAGGAATGTCAACAACTTAATTTTTCACATAAATTGAAGAAAACTAAAACAATACTGAATTTATGGTTTCAAAGAGACATTTCTATTTTAGGAAGGATTATTTTGACTAAAGCAGAAGGGATTTCAAGATTTGTCTATCCTGCCCTCTCTCTTAATGTCCATGATTCAACATGTAAAGATATAAATACCATATTTATTTTGTGTGGAAAAACAGACACCATCATGTAAAAAAAGTGGTGCTCTCTGGTTCTAAGGATGAAGGTGGATTTGAACTTTTGTACTTTTGGGACTTGAATTATACCTTTAAGGTGAAATGGTTGAAGGAATGTTTGAGAGCACCAGAGTCCTTATGGTACTTTATCCCCAACAACATTTTTAATAGTGTAGGAGGCCTAAAAGTTTTATTGAAATGTAACTTCAATATTACAAGATTATCTTACACTAAAACTATCCCAATTTTATCAACAAGCTCTTTTGGCCTGGAAGCTATGCCATTCTCACAACTTTTCTCCACACAAGTCCATCTTATGGAATAATGAATGCATCACTAAAGGGAACAAGTCGCTCTATTTGCAGAAATGGATCGATAGAGATATTATCTTTTTAAAAGACCTTTTTGATTGTAATAACCAATTACTTAGAAGGCATTCCCGATAACGTATTAGAACTAATGAAAAGTTATAAAAAAACAAAATGAAGTTCCTGGCTTTAATTTGACTCTTTATATAAATGGTATGGATATTATGAGCAGCAATTGTACTAATAAGCATATCAGAAAATGCTTTCTAAATGTAAAGAAAATAACACCTCATGTTAAATTTTTCTGGAATTCTCATTTTACTGAGATTGATTGGCATGGGGTGTGGCTTGTTCCCTTTAGATTTTGTATCACGAACAAAGTTAGGGAATTACATTTGAAAATATTGCATAATATATATCCCACACACTTGTTTATCTCAAAATTCACACCTGTTGATAATTATTTTGTAAGACAGAACAAGAATCAGTAACTCATCTCTTTTATGGTTGTTCATTTTGTATTAAATTCTGGAAAAGTGTTGAAAATGATGTATGGCATCTAAAACAACACATACAATCACACTTGAAGGGAAACAGATTATTACCTAAAGATAGAAATGTATGTAATATTGTAAATCTCTTTATTTTACTTGGTAAGTTCCATTTTCATAAAGCAAAATTTTCCAAATCAAGACCATTTTTTTAATTATTCCAAATTGAAACTGATATATATTCTGAGTCTCTTAAATTGGTAAAATAAATTAAAAAATAAGAAAGCTATGGTAATAACTGATATATACTCCAAATTTTTCAATAAAAAAAAAAAAATCCTGTTATCCTTATCATTAATGAAGTTTGTAAGACTGTTTTTATTAGGGGCTCAAGCACAAAGTGTTGAAACCCTATTGTAATTGTACTGATTATTATTATTATTATTATTATTCTGCCGTAAAACGCATCGTGCAGCCCAAACCATAAGTGCTAAAGACTTGAAACTTTGGCAGACGGTAGTACAAAAATCGAGGAGAGGTTCAGAGAGTATGAACCCGATTGGCCAGATGGTGGCGCTATAGCGCAAAAAAAAAAATCACACTATTTTGCTTAAATCTCATTAACCCTTTGTCCCACACTCAAGTGTCTTTGGAATCCTTGGCTCAAGCCGAACAATGGCCTCAAGGATTTCATTATTATTATTATTGTTTTTATTTATTTTTATTAATTTCATACTTCATTTTATGTTATGTGTAATTATTTGATGTATAATCTTTGTTTATGGGCCGTGATGACTGAACGTTTGTAAATTGAATTCTAAATATTCAATATTAAAAAATTATATAAGTGAATTATTGGAGGAAAATTGCCAATCGTAAGAGAAAGAAAACTTGTAGAAACGAATCGGGAACTGTTCGTGAAAAAGCCAGGGTGCAGGTGTGGTGAAGCGATGAGTCCCACCTTAGGATTGTGAAAAAGGCAGGATGCCAGCATGGACTAGCAAAGAGGATTTTAAGGTACTGATGAAGTTTGCGGATAGTAATTTGATTAATCCACTAAACCTTACCAAGGCATTAAACAAAAAGTAGTAGGTGATATACAGTAGAGAGTGCCAAGACTCTGAGAAATGGAAATCTTCTAATTTTCTGTAAAAATTAAAAACAGCAGAAAGTGGCACAGGGAATAAAATCAATGCTTGGACAATTGGTGAGTTGTACAATGCCGAGTAATAGAGCTGGTAGCTTGGTATAAAGCTTGGAAGAGCCAGGACATGTTTTAATGTAAATCCGATTGTATTCGTCTGAAAGAAAAATGTCATATACACCTATGATGGCTTGAGGGTGAGCAAACCATGGGCTAATTTTCATTTCTGTGTGAACTATCCCTTTAAGGGTAATAATCTTTGGAATTCCAATTGAAGTATCCACGATATAAAGAGCAACATGTCGGGGGCTAAAGGCCAATTTATACTTCTGCGTCGAGTGTACGCCGTAAGCCTGTTTTATGCTTCTGCGTCGAACTGCCGCCGTAGCTACGTCGTAGGCTGTGTGTAGCGCGCCCTGACGTGCACCTCTCCAAAAATGTAACAACGCGTCAATTCTACGAGGACACAAGCGCTGTGATTGGTCTGCCAGAGCCCCTCCCTCGGGGTTTCACACGCTCCCTAGGTACGCGTCAACGCGGACAACAACACAGAAGTATAAATTAAAACCAACACGTTGCCTACGGCGTATAGGCTCCGGCGTAGGTCCGACGCAGAAGTATAATGAGGCCTGTAGTGTACGTCGTAGGCTACGCACGTAGGTGACTCCGTCGTGAGCATTTATACTTCTGCGTTATGTCTGTGTTGCTCTACAGTTACACCACCGAGACGCTAGTTGGTGGGGGCGGGTTTTAATTTTCCACTGTGTTTAGATTCCTCGCGGCTGTTTTGAGTTTAGGCTACTAGCGTCTGAAAGAGAGTGGATCATGTTGGAGTTTGAGCTTATCGAGGTGGAAAAACAGTTTTAGTGAAATCACTAAAACTAAAAGGCAGAAACGAGAGAAGGCGTCGGAGGAGATGGTACGTGCGACCTGTGAACCTGTTGACGGTTGAACCGAATTTAAAAATGACGAGCGGTGCAGAAGAACACGCCGGAAATGTGTAGGAGGAAATGCGATGCTACCAAGCCGACCAATCACAGATCTTGCGGTCCGCGTCGCCGCGACGCGTAGTTACATTTTTGAGGAGGTGCGCGTCAGGGTACGGCGAAGGGTACGACGTATGATACGCGTCTATGCGTATGCTACGCCGTACCTACTACGCGCACCCGACGCAGAAGTATAAATTGGCCTTAAGGTGATTGAAGCGAAAAGACTGAAATGTGTAAAGTAGATAGTCTTTCTGTAATGCTTCAGTTTGCTGAATAAAATATTCATTGTCCATACCTTCTCAATATTCGGATATGCCAAATCCATTTATTGTCCATTTTGGCATTGCATCGCAAATAACAAATAAAACAAACAAATATTATACTCAACACTATACTTTGAACTTATTGCTAACAAACTGTTTTGGCATGAGCAGTCTTGTACAAACATGACGATCAAACACGGCATGGTCAAAAAGTTTGTTTGACCTTCAATCTACCCACCTGTAACTCATCATTACCTTAAATATACTCAAAGACTAATAAGTCCTCTAGTATCACAAACAAAAAATACAATTTAACATAATGGCTCCAACAATTATGATGGCGAAAAGACCCTATAATGATCATTTTGATGTGTAATTTTCATTACATGAATTAAAAAGAGCTGTTGGGGGAGTTATGCAAACACTTTTTAATAAAGTGTGGAGCACAGGGAGACTTCCTTTTTCGTGGAAACTGGCTTATTATCCCTGTATCAAAGCCAGCCAAGAACAAGCTTGATGCTACAAATTATATACCTATATACCAAATTTGTATAAGATAATGGAACGTATGATTGTATGTAGTTTCAATTACATTTTAGAAAGGAAAGGGATTATTTCACCTCACCAGAGTGGCTTTCGTAAAGGACGCAGGTCATTTGATACATACGATTATGGAACCACCCTGGTTTTGAATAAAACTTGATGCAATCATGAACTTATACTGTATAAGATTGTTCGGTCATCGCAAAAGAGACTCAAACGTAATAGATTACTCATGCTGCATTTGTTTATGAAAATTTTTTTTATTTCAGCAACAGTATCAAAAGCATTCACATGCTAAACGCATAAAAAAAGAGACAAGTTCAATTTAGAAAAACTCTTTAAATTTTTGAAGTGGCTCTTAAAAGAGCCTTTGGGTTTGTATGACTGTTATGGATTTAAGCGCGCTCTCCGCGGATGCGGCGGGCCAGCTGGATGTCTTTGGGCATGATGGTCACTCTCTTGGCGTGGATGGCGCACAAATTGGTGTCCTCAAACAGACCCACCAAATAAGCCTCGCTCGCCTCCTGCAGGGCCATGACAGCCGAGCTCTGGAAGCGCAGATCCGTCTTGAAATCTTGAGCGATTTCTCTCACCAGACGCTGGAAGGGCAGTTTACGAATCAGAAGTTCAGTTGATTTCTGATAACGGCGAATCTCTCTCAGCGCCACGGTACCGGGCCTGTAACGATGAGGCTTCTTAACGCCACCGGTAGCGGGTGCGCTCTTACGGGCGGCTTTAGTAGCCAGCTGCTTCCGCGGGGCTTTTCCTCCGGTGGACTTACGAGCGGTCTGCTTTGTTCTTGCCATTGTTTCTCAAGAGACCAGTAGTTACTGTGTAGAAGACGAACAAATAAATAGTTCACTATAACACAGCGCGTATTTAAGCCCAGGGCTGCCATGCGCTCATTGGATGACTTTGCTTCATAAGCATTTGATTGGTTATTGTCTGGCGTCTGTAAATGACAGTTGGCCAATGGCTGTGCGCCTCCTGTTTTCAGACAAGAGTTTGTGGTTCCCGCCCAAACATTCTTCGTTTCTCTTTGTATACATGAAAATAGAATAGGCGAAATCAGGTATAAATTTGTACACCAAAACCCGTGATTGATTTTAAAATATTATTGAAGGTGTAGAGTTGGACTTGTGGCACAGCACTAATATTAAAAACTGAGATAAATACATTTACGTAACCGCGTTGTTTAATTTCTTTGTAAATCAATATTATCAGTTTAAATATGTTAGCCATGCCAATAAAACTATATGCACTTTCATAATACATTCATTAAATCCTTACGAATAGTGTAGTGAGACCGGATAACAATAACATTAAAATGCTCTAGGGATATGCATTTCTAGTCAGATTTTAAATGTAAAAAAAAAAAAAAATACCGCCATTGCAAATAAACTGATTTATGAATGGAATCTCAGACACTAGAGCTTTGGTTTCCTTAAGAAATGTCTCTCGCATTGTATGGTTGTTGTATAGTTTCTAGCATTATATAGTACAAGAGTCAATTTACGGGCATTCTTCTGACTTTTTTTTTACCGTTTTATCAAACGAACTTTAATAGAAAACCAAATAAAAAAATCGGACGAATGCAAACACTCTTTCTTGGAGAAATTGGGTGGCTCTTAAAAGAGCCTTTGGTATGAAGAGAAGCTTCAGTAAGTCTACTTGGCCTTCGCGGGCTTCTCAGTCTTCTTGGGCAGCAGCACGGCCTGAATGTTGGGCAACACACCACCCTGAGCAATGGTCACGCCACCCAGAAGCTTGTTCAGCTCCTCGTCATTGCGCACCGCCAGCTGCAGGTGTCGAGGAATTATGCGTGTCTTCTTGTTGTCCCGAGCGGCGTTTCCAGCCAACTCCAGGATCTCAGCGGTCAGATACTCGAGCACAGCGGCCAAATACACCGGAGCTCCGGCACCGACGCGCTGGGCATAGTTGCCTTTACGGAGAAGCCTGTGAACACGGCCGACGGGGAACTGCAATCCCGCCCTGGAAGAGCGACTCTTGGCCTTAGCACGAGCCTTTCCACCGGTTTTGCCTCTTCCACTCATTTTTTTCTTTAAAAACAGTTACTACAACAGACTGCACTGAAGAAGTTAACAGTATGAATAAGATCAGCGAATTCACATACTGTATTTAAACGAGAGTGCCAGTCGCCTATTGGTTTAGACTGTGATAAGTTTCAAACCAATCACTGAACTTCCCTCCAAAACCCAACCCCCTTTTTGGAACGATCACATGTTTTGACTAGACAAAAGAGACTCAAGTTTGGTAGATTTTTTTTTTTTTAAGTACAAAAATGGGTATTATACACTCTTCTTACCAACAGTTCTTCACCTTTCACACACTATATTCTGTGCACATTGATTAGATCTGATAATGTACAGTATTATTATCGTTTTGTAATATTGGAATTGAATCACTGCCATTTTTGTTGTTTGTATTGTCACATTTCTCCGGCATATTATTTAATGTATATATTCTAGTCCCAGTTAACACAGAACGTTCCCCTAATGTTATTTTTTGGTTATTTTTTTTGGGAACCAAATACTTACGTTAGGGGAACGTTCTTTTTTGGTTTTATTTTTATGTAACAATAAAATAACGTTCCCAGAACGTTGCTGGGTGGTTACCATAAAAAATAACGTTCTGGGAACCATAAACTAACATTCTGAGAATGTTCTGGGTACCAAAAACTAACGTTATGGGAACCAAAAATTGTTAGCTGGGATGATGGATTGTTCGCGAATGAGCCGGATCTAAGAGCCAGCTCTTGTAGGTGTCAAAGCAAACCGGGTGGCGGTTGAATCAGTCAAATGAAAAAAGTTTACCACTAAGCAAACCTGCAAACTATGAGCCCCGAGTCAGTATAGAAGGAGGCCTAAACGTCTCGTAGATGAGACTGCCTGGGTTATTTTGTTATTTTGTTTCGATATTAGTTATATTTTAAAACAGCCAATCGTAGACTACCACTCATGGAATAGGCATTTAAAAGAGAGACAGATTATGGTCTGATATGACTCAAGCCCCGTTCACACTGCCAAGGACACGCAGCGACAAAGCGACACGATCCCATTCATTTCAATGGAGCGCTGGCGACTTCCGGCGACCATTTATGTTTATTTTGTACTTTAAGTAAGAGGAAGAGATGGTCGATTCACGTGCCGTATTAAGAGCGCCAAAACTGTATTATTTGAATTTCGTAATAAAACTTACAAAATTTGAAATCTGAGGGGTATGAGGTAGGAGGGTGATCACGAATCTCTGGCGCTGACGACATGCTGCGACAAAATCGCTGGCGGTGTGAACGGGGCTTCAGAAATGACATCGGACACTGGCAGCGCAAGATGTTAAGAAGAACGCAAGAGCTACACTTCCACAAGCTCAACAATAACATCCACATAAAAAAAAAGTAAGAAAAATAGTCAGTCATAACTTTGCCCATTAATTAGATGTACAAGGCAGGCAGACAAGTTTTTGGGTTGTTATGGACAATTAAAAATGTGAATATTCACGTTGCACAGTTGTGCGGTGGACTTTCAGCGAGTTAATTTTTTTTTTTTTAAAGAGTCGTTTGTGAGTCAAAAGAGCCGGCTCTTTTCAGTGAGCTGAGTCAAACGAGCCGGCTCACGAAAAAGAGCCGGAATGCCCATCACTATCTGCAGTTAATAAACATCCTATTTGGACTGTGATCACTGTTAGAACCATCATAAGCTTTTTGGTTATTTTTTAATTGCATGAGTCTAAGTGGTTAAGTCACATCTTGACTATTTGATTCCAGAATTAACTAATCATTCAAATACATGAGTTTTGCTCTTTACTCGGAGTCAGTAGTTGGCTCTTAAAAGAGCCGTTGAGAAACAAACAGTAACGTTAGATTTATTTCTTCTTGGGAGCTGCCTTTTTAGGCTTGGCGGCTTTAGGTTTTGCTGCTTTAGGTTTCGCCGTTTTGGGTTTGGCCGCCTTTGCCTTTTTTGGGCTCTTGGCTGCTTTCTTAGGAGTCGCCGGTTTCTTGGCCTTCTTGGGGCTCTTCGTTGCCTTTTTAGCAGCGGGTTTCTTCACCTTCTTCGGCGATTTCTTAGCGACGGACTTCTTTGCTGCTGCAGCTTTGGGCTTCTTAGCGGCAGCGGGCTTCTTGGTTTTAGGAGCCGCTTTCTTGGCTGGCTTCTTCTTGGTCTCGGCTTGCTGCTTGTTGAGTTTGAAGGAGCCCGATGCGCCGGTCCCTTTGACCTGAACTAGGGTGCCTTTAGTCACCAGGCTCTTGATGGCGATCTTGACGCGAGAATTGTTCTTCTCCACATCGTATCCACCGGCAGCGAGCGCTTTCTTCAGGGCGGCGAGGGACACACCGCTCCTCTCCTTGGATGCGGACACAGCCTTGACGATGAGCTCGCCGACGCCTGGACCTGCTTTCTTGGCTTTCACTGCGGACTTCTTCTTGGGCGATTTGGCCGGGGTGGCGGCAGCGGGGGCTGGGGCGGTTTCTGCCATTTCTTTCTCTGATCGGAACCGTAGTCTTACAAACTGTCTGGTTTCAGCAAAGAATGAAACGCGCTCGAGCGGCGCTGCGGTCTTAAACAACACATGAGAACCTCGTAGACTCAACCTGCCCCGCTCGGTGTCTGCTGCTCGCTGACGCTTGTGTTTTTTCTCTTACATTTGGCGAAAAACTGGAGCTTTTAAATAGTTTGTCACAGTCAAAACTAAGTGAACACCAAGTAGAGGTTCTGGGCTTTCATTAGAGACTAAAAAACGCGAAGTGGAAACATTACTTGTGCCTTCGTCAGACCAAATCAAAGACGAGCATCAACCGCGGGGGGAAGCCGCGTCCAAATCTGATGAATAGTTTTAATGGAAACGTTTATTAAAGTCTGAACGCGTCCTCTGTGTGTTTAGCAAACAGTCTGAAAGAGACTTCAATTAAATCAGCATCAGTGATGAGCGTTAGGAGGCTTTCATACAACTGTTGTTTCGGGCAGCTTGAAGCACACGAACATCATCCTGTCTGTGACTCGTGTCTGGCCCTCATCTTCGGTCAGCAGATTGTCTATATGCTATCTCATTAAACACATCGTTGATGTAGGTCAACATCATATCACGACATAAACATTTTAATTGTAATAAAGTATTTGTGTCTCATGGTTAGCCATTAATCTCTTATTAGGGAACCATGTGAATAGAAATTGTGGACATTATTGATCATTTATAAAAAGCAAGAGACAGCACAGGTCATAATTGAATTTTAACCACTATACATGCTAATTCACAACATGGTTATGCATGTACAATGGGCCATTATGTTTGATATATTTATTTAGACAGATCGCTTTTCTTTTGTAAATGATGGTGTGAACTGAAATGATGAGGATAATGGATTAGTGTTGAGTTTACAGGTCTCTAGACTTGTCTCGTCCGGTTTGTTACGGTTTCAGCCAAACCACTGCAACTGGGTCTCCACTCGGATTTGCTCAGACTATAACAGAACACATTTAATGATGTTAAAATTATTTAAACATTTTGTTTTGCTGCAGGTCTCAGTTTTGTGGAAGTTTATTCAACCTCTTATGCCTAAATTCAGGGGCTTTTCCAATTTGAAAACATCAAGGACTGAGGCCAAAATATGTAACAATAATCTAGATTATTAAATGCTGTAAAAAAAAAAAAAATATATATATATATAGCCTAATATATATATATATATATATATATATATATATATATATATATATATATATATATATATATATATATATATATATATCACTTTGTTAAATTGTGTCTGTGTGTCAAAAGGACGATTCTTCTACAGAACACAATATATTTTGATATAAGTAAGCGGTTTAGTGAGCACTGACTTTCATTGTATGGACACAATTATTTTATTTAATGTTCCACTGAAGAAAGAAAGCCACTGAGGTTTGGAACAACTTTCAACTTTCAACTTTCAAATTTGTTTCCCCCCTTCATTTCAGCAATGTTTTGCACATAATGATTGCGAGTCAAAATCCACAACATTAGCCTAAACGGATATTTAGGAATCAATTTTTTCTCATCATCTGTTTTGTACACATTTGATTTTACCAGGAATATTTCAATGGTTTCTGTCATATCTTATGTCGTAATAGTCTTAGTCGTAAAAGTCTGGTTTAATTAAATAAAATTACTTAATATGTGATTTTTTTTATTCTCCTTTCCAATCCTATTATTTTGAGATAATTAATTATTTATCTCTTTATTCTTGACTTATAACCTAGAATACTGTCTAACACTGCTGTTCTGTCACGTTCTGTGGCGTACCGCTCCTTTTTGGACGATTTCACTCTGGCAGAGAATCACACAGAGGGTTCCCGACCCTCACAATTCCATAAATTTTTTTTTTTTTTTTTTTTTTCAAACTGCAGGCACTGCAATCTCAATGGTTTCCGGGAGGGCTAGCACTAACGTGCTTTCTCATCATACGTAACTTTAACTTTTACAGCGATTGGTGGGATTTGGATTGCTAAAAAATCTAGCTGATTTCACCTCTTCCATTAAATGCTTCCTGGTAGCATGCAATCCAAAAGCTCTTTTTGCACAGTAATTGATGTACCCTTGAAGACTGTGGCAGTTTTCAAGTGCTCCTCAAACACCTCATCTAGCGACACTACTAAGTCGACCAGTCCACGAAAAATGTGTAATTAGTGTAATTTAAGTGAGTAGCCTACTGTAATATAAGTGAGTAATGTGATATAAGTGAGTAATGTGATATAAGTGAGTAATGTGATATAAGTGCGTAATGTGATATAAGTGAGCAGTGTAATAAGTAATGTAATGTAAGTGAGCAGAGTAATAAATGAGTAATGTGATGAGAGTGAGCAGTGTAAGAAAGTTTTATAACTGGCCTATATGAATGAGAAATGTTCTTTCCATAGACAGCGTGATGCAATTTCAACACATATATGTTTCTACTCACAAACATGATCATTTCGAACTCGAAAAATGTCAGTAAAAGCTGAGACAAATGCTACTATATCTGATATGTTGAATATGTATTGAATGTGTGAAACTCCAGGTTTATTATATTTCAAGCTAACAGATCTCCACTGACATTATTTCTATAAAACAACAAAAATGGTCAACTTTTTATTCTAAAAGAATAGTAGGCTACTAATAAATAATAAAAATGCCACCAGGACCCTTTGCTTATGATGCTTTCAGATGGAATATCTTTAATAAGACAAAACAGATCAAGCAGTGACATTTTCCAAACCGATGTATCCAAAATGGTCAATGTCTGTGATAGTGTCTTTATTCATTATTTCTTTTATTAATTATTATCATTTTACATGTTAAGGTTAATCATTTATATATTTTATTGTATGCTTTATGTTTGATTATTTCCAAATGTAAGATATTTGGTGTCTCTTTTGTGCTGTAAGATTGAGCGGGTGTATGTTCCATCATCCATCTTTTGACATGTGACCAGTTACTCTGCCCTAGCCATTACACAAACTGTAACATAATGGATAAGTCTGTTTGACCTTTTCTTATTAGACCAGAGCATAAGTTTAAGAGGATGTGAGTTTCCTGCATATTCATTGCTCTTATTTTGCTCTTCATTCTGCAAACATCTTTTCTCTATACTCTGATCTTCACAATCTTCATCTGTTAGATACAATACTTTGGATTTTATTATAAACTATTTATTTTAATTTGTCTTTTCAATTTTACATTTATTAATTTGTTATTCCTTATTCGAATATTATCTTTGACAATCATTGCTTGTCTGCCTGGATTGCACCACAAACGTTTGAGTCTGTTAAAATAATCTTATATTAAAGAAATACTATATTGAACTAAAACTTGGATGATTGCTTTAGTTTTCAATAAAAATAGTAAGACAGTTAAACAATAACACTTACTTATACTTTACTAGTACCCCCAAAAAAAAGTTAAGAAAGACTGAAGCTCTTTCAAGACAATATGGGTGGCTCTTAAAAGAGCCTTTGTGTTGAGTTGAGCTGGCTCTACTTTGAGCTGGTGTATTTGGTCACAGCCTTTGTGCCCTCAGACACGGCGTGTTTGGCCAGCTCTCCGGGCAGCAGCAGACGCACGGCGGTCTGGATCTCTCGAGATGTGATGGTGGAGCGCTTGTTGTAGTGAGCGAGACGAGACGCTTCACCGGCGATGCGCTCGAAGATGTCGTTGACGAAAGAGTTCATGATTCCCATCGCCTTGGAGGAGATCCCGGTGTCGGGATGAACCTGCTTCAGGACTTTGTACACGTAGATCGCGTAGCTCTCTTTCCTGGACTTTCTGCGCTTCTTTCCGCCCTTGCCGGCGGTTTTAGTGACGGCCTTCTTCGAGCCCTTCTTGGGTGCGGACTTCGCTGGTTCAGGCATGATGCTGCAGTCAGTGAAACTCAAAGTACAATAAAGCTTTGCTGTAACAGGCTGGCTTTTATGCACTACTCTATGCTAATTTCCAAAGGGAAGTACGGCCTTCTCTGATTGCTAGTTTTATTGGACCAACCCATAGAATAATATCATTGGCTACCTTTAGTTGTTAGACAACCAATCAGAGACTTTAAAATGTTAATCCCGCCCATCGCCTCATGTCCTACTACCATCCCCCATTCTACTGTTTGTTCTTTGTTTCATTTTCCCGCATTTTTCGGAATGCAATTCAGTATCAAATATTTAAAGTACATTATTGATGATCATTTCAGTTGTTTAGTCAAATTAAAAAACATTAAATACACAAGTCATAATATATAAACAGAAGATCACATTACCCCCGTATATTTCATACATTATCCTTAAGAATTGGATGAGACGTTAAACCGAGATCCTGACTGTGATTATTAAAAAAAACAAAAAAAAAAAACATGGCACTTCTCGTAAAGAGAGGGAGTCTAGCTCTGGAGGCACGGTGCCAAATTCCATCCATTGGCCCTTATCAATAGACTCCATTTCTCGCTCTCCTCTCCATAATCTCCATCTATATCTGGTGTCTGTCTTGTCTTGTCTGTGTGTGTGTGTGTGTGTGTGTGTGTGTGTGTGTGTGTGTGTGTGTGTGTGTGTGTGTGTGTGTGTGTGTGTGTGTGTGTGCTGGCGCCGTTGTATCAAGTGGATGCTTCACAGAACACTGTTGGTGGATAAGGAAGACTCCCTGATTTAATTGTAAAGCATTTTGGTTGTGCAATAGTACATATGAAAGCACCATATACGTTAATTATATTAGAATACTTAATTACGCAATGATCACACTGTGATCATGAAAATGTAACACTTAATAAACGAAAACACTATACAAAATTTACAATAACCATGGTAAAATTAACACTTAAATTTATTTTTCACCACATGGAAACTTGTTCTTTGTGTGTAAATGTGGGTGGCTCTTAAAAGAGCCGTTGGGTTTTTCTTCTTCGTGGATCTCTTAACCCCCGAACCCGTACAGAGTGCGTCCCTGTCGCTTCAGCGCGTACACAACATCCATGGCGGTGACGGTCTTTCTCTTGGCGTGTTCAGTGTAAGTCACAGCATCACGAATGACGTTCTCCAAAAACACCTTCAACACACCGCGAGTCTCTTCATAGATCAGGCCAGAAATACGCTTGACGCCGCCACGTCGAGCAAGACGACGAATAGCGGGTTTAGTGATTCCCTGGATATTATCGCGAAGAACTTTTCGGTGACGCTTAGCGCCTCCTTTCCCGAGTCCTTTACCGCCTTTTCCTCTTCCAGACATTTCGACAGATACTCCTCAATTCACTATAACAGAAGACAGAGAAAGTCTGTGGAGAAGAATGGTTTATACTCGGCTAGCGGACCTAGTTGAAACCAGATGCATGCATGGGCGGTTCTGCTAAACGTCAATCAACACGCTACTCTCCAAGTGGAGGGTCGGGCGGTTGACAAGACAACACTGGACTGTGATTGGAGCATTGATGGATGGAAGTGACGTTGGTACTTGAAGTGATCCGGAGATGGAGGACGATTCTTTATGATAGGCATACAGCAATCAAATCAAATATTGGAGTGGATAGTGTTGTGTTTGTAGCATTTCTAGCAGAAGTAGTGAATTGCTCAGCTCAAACACAAAGCAGAACAGAGAGGATTAAAATTATCATAAAGGCAGCACAAAAATATCTTAATTTGGGGGAATTAACAGTAGATGCAATAAATGAAACACTTATAGCAGGGACACAGGAAACTCAGTCAACATGTGGAGAATCATAATGGTTTTTGCAATTTTGCAATGGAATGCTCGGAGTCTTTGCTCTAATGGACAGGAATTTAAAAAATATATTGAAAAAAGGAGTGAGAAACCAAATGTTATTTGTGTGCAAGAAACATGGCTTAGGCCTCACTTAGATTTTATACTACATGGATATGTGGCTATATGCAGGGACAGGGAAAGCGGCAATGGAGGTGGTGTAGTTATGTTTGTTCAACAGGGAATAGGATATAGGATTATAAATATAAGTAAAGATTCTGAGGCAATTGTAATTGAAGTATGGATAGGAAAAACGAACATATGGATAGTGAATTATTATAATCCATGTGGGAAACTAAATAAAGGGGTGTTTGAAAAGATAATTGGTGGAGAAATGCATAAGACAGTTTGGTGTGGGCCTGTGGGGACTTTAATGCGCATAGCACACTTTGGGGTGGTACACACACTGATTATAACGGAAGTGTAGTGGAAGAATTTATAGAAGATCAAGATCTAGTTTGCTTGAATGACGGAAGAGTCACTAGAATAGATGTAGCAAGAGGATTGGAATCTCCAATTGATCTTACTCTGGTATCTAAACAAATAGCAAGAGTTAGTAAGTGGGATGTAATGCACGATAACACAGTAGGCAGTGACCATTACCCAATAATTTGTGAAATAGGAGTGGGTCCAGTTCAGTTGGAGGAAATAGATTTCCCTAGATGGAAATTAAGAAATGCTAACTGGGCACTTTATAATACGACATGTAGTATGAGGTTAGAAGAAATTAGTCAAAATAGATATGATAGTATAGATGACTTTAATGCAAACGTTGTAGAAATCATGTATTCTACTGCAAAAGAAGTTATTGGTAAAGGAAGTGGATCAAAACAACATAAGACAGTCCCCTGGTGGTCGGATGAATGTAATAAAGCAATTAAGACAAGAAATAGAGCTTTTAGGAAAGTTAAAGGATCCTTCTCTTTTAATGACCTAATAGAATATAAAAAGGCACAAGCAGAAGTTAGACGGACAATTAGGAAAGCTAAACGAGATTACTGGAAGCAATTTTGCAATAAA
Organism: Rutilus rutilus; assembly: GCA_021464565.1. Taxonomy (NCBI): domain Eukaryota; kingdom Metazoa; phylum Chordata; class Actinopteri; order Cypriniformes; family Leuciscidae; genus Rutilus; species Rutilus rutilus. Next base: position 7,703,668 of record JAJAQA010000003.1, read on the forward strand.
ATAGGAAGAGAAACGCATATTAGTCAAGTGTGGGGCATGATAAGAAGGATGGGAGGAATTAGGAGGGAGTATTCATTGCCAGCTATTAAATATAATAACAAAATTTTGATAACAAATAGGGATAAAGCGGAGGCTCTGGCGGAGACATTTGTTAAAGTGCATAGCTCTACAAATCTGACACCTGATGCAAAGAAAGGTAGAGAAGAAGTAATGAGAGGACACTATAATATCCTAATGGAAAAGGAGGATTTTAATGGAACATTGAATGTTTTCTTTTCTTTATTTGAACTGAAAAGAGCATTGGTAGGAGTCAAAGCAACGTCCCCTGGTAAAGATGAAATATGTGATAAAATGGTTGAAAACTTAAACCAACAAGCACAGTTGGTGATCCTGAAGTTATATAATAAGGTATGGGAGTTAGGGGTATTGCCGTCAGCATGGAAACATTCTGTTGTTATCCCAATTGGGAAACCAGGAAAAGATAAAGGTGTAACAACTAGCTATAGACCTATCGCATTAACATCTAATTTATGTAAAATAATGGAACGTATGGTCACAGACAGGTTAACTTACATATTAGAGAGTAGGAATTTGCTAATACCGCAACAGAGTGGTTTCCGTAGAGGGAGGACAACTATGGATCCAGTGATATGTTTGGAGGATGAAATTAGGAAGGCTCAGGTTAAAAAGGAAATAGTAGCTGCTGTCTTTTTTGATGTGGAGAAGGCCTATGACATGTTATGGAAAGAGGGTCTTCTTATTAAATTGGAATCCATGGGAATTGGTGGAAGAATGTTCAACTGGATCATGAATTTTCTGAAGGACAGGACTATAGAAGTAAGAATTGGAGTATCTTACTCTAATGTTTACTCTATAGAAAATGGGGTACCACAAGGCAGTGTATGTAGTCCTATTTTATTTAATATCATGATTAATGAGGTTTTTTCAGAGGTTGATGCTAGCATTGGGAGATCTCTATATGCAGATGATGGGGCAATATGGGTAAGGGGTCGTAATGCAGCATTTGTTGGAAAGAAGCTACAGACTGCAGTCAGTAATGTTGCGAACTGGGGAAACAGGTGGGGTTTTCGGTTTTCTGTAGATAAAACACAGGTTATTTGTTTCTCTAAGAAACGCAATACTCCTGCAATACAAGTTACCCTATATGGGCAATCAGTTAAACAGGTACAAAATATAAGGTTTTTAGGTGTATGGATGGATCATAAGCTGACATTTGGAGATCATATACAGAGAAATGTTACTAAATGTAAAAAGGCAGTTAATGTTATGAGATGCCTGGTAGGAAGTGGTTGGGGTGCTAGTATGAATTCTC